>OU892283.1:7812875-9181155 GCA_917834065.1 Ceutorhynchus assimilis | reverse complement strand
TCTGTTAAATTCGCGAACAGCGGATAAGGTTGAATATTTGCTGTTACTAGATTACAGATAGAAAGTTTTGATTGATTTCCACCAAAATTGAATTCTACTCCAGAATGATTTTGAAGAATATCATGTCCAATTATAACTTCAGAACAGAGATTTTCCATCACGTAAAACTTGATATTTTTGTACACATGATCTGATATTTTCAAAATCACAATACAGTATCCACAAACAGGAGAATTTAAAGATGAAGCAGCCATTGTGACATTGAGATTCGTAGGAAACACTTTGATACGTCTCTGTGTGGTGACAGTTTTTGAGATATAACTGTCCGAACTTCCAGTATCAATTAATGCATCAGTTGGAATATGATTGACTTCAATTTTAATAATAGCTTTCGATAAACAAGATGTTGAGGCTGCTGACATCATTCCAATCATAGCAGCTGAGGTTTTATTTGAATAATGAGATTGTTTTTGATATTTTGATCTACATACTTGTGTGAAATGACCAATTTTTCCACAGGAATGACAGGTTGCATCTCTTGCTGGACATTTATCTCTAGAGTGTCTGTTTCTTCCACAAAAATAACATTTTGATGTAATTACGGCAAGTGTTGTATCCATTTGTTCATTTGATTGTTGAACATAAGTCGATGATTGATTTGCTACAATTGAATTGACGTACGAATTTGAGGTATAAGATTCTGACTGTTGTTGGGCCATTTCTAAAGACCTAGCTGATTTATGTGCTTCTTCTAAGTTCAGAGTCGTATGTTCTAGAAGTCTTTGCCTAATGTGAGATGTGGCCAGACCACTAATAAATGAATCTCTTATGTAGTCATTTTTATTCTGTTCAGCAGTGACTGCTTTGAAATTACAGTCCTTACTTAATTGTATCAGAATTTGTAAGTACTGGTCTATAGATTCACTTACTTGCTGTTTTCTAGTGGATAAAGTATGACGGGCAAAAATTTCACTCTGTGTTTTTACATATAACTTTTCGAGTATGGCGACTGCTTCTATGTAGGAAATACATTCACTAATAGACTGATAAACTGAAGAACTCACATAGTTTACTAGAAGGTTTAATTTGTCCTTATCTTCTGATATTTTGGCAGCTTCTAAAAAGTTCTCAAACGTTCGTTTCCAGTGGATCCATAACTGGCTAGCATTGTTTGAATGTGTGTCAATTTCTAGTCGTTCTGGCTTGAGTAATTTGTCCATTGATTGGGTAATTATTAGCTTATTAAATTGTAGTAAAAGAACCTTTAGAATTAAGGCTTTAATAAGCTAAAATTCAATACAGTATTTTCTGACAATAACTGACAACATGACATACAACATACAGGTACATAAATATAGGGAACACAGTAAATAGTAAAGTAATGAAATATATAACAATTGGCGCATATTTTGTAAAATTTATTTTTATAGCCTTAAATTAAGTATCTTGTTAATTTAATATAGAGTTCGTTCATTATTACCTGTTAGTTTGCATTTACTTATGAGAGCATTTTTTTAATAAAATGATACCATTATGAGGACTTGCTCTTACTAGTGAATGCAAACTAACCCAAAATAACCCGTCCTTGCTAATTTTTCTAAATTAAAGGATAACGTACGACGACTAGGACGCATCCAGAGGACGGGTTAGTTTGGGTTAGTTTGCATTTACTAGTAAACAAAACAAGCAGCAGAAATGTTTTTGAAATTATTGAGTTTCGGAAGAAAAAAAATTCGAAATTATTGTTTTTGAAATTATTGAATTTCGAAAGGAAAGTCATTCGAAATTAATGTTTTCGCAATAAATATTTTCGAAATAAATGTTTTCGGAATGATCGAAAGTAGTGTTTCCCGCCGCTACAAACCATCCCCACTCCTGCCTCCTGAGGGGGCGTGGCCCCGCCCTCCTGCTGTATAGCTCCTCCCCTTTTCCCATTTATGGACTCTTTTGCGATGTTGCCCCGCCCCTTTGCCGCCATTAGGTTTCTTTGTTCGGCCAATCAGGGCTGGTCCCGTCCCTCCTGCTGAATTAGGCTCCTCCTCCTGTCCATTCATTGGTTGTTGTTGAAAATGGCGGCCGTCCAATGGTTTCTGTTGGCGGCGGCGGCTGTGGTACAATATGCCCGCCAACTTATGGCCGTCGCCCAATAGCTGATGGCGGCGGCGGCCGTGGCGGTGGCGGCAGTACTGACGACTTTTTTTTTTTGTATTTTATTAAAAAAGTCTGAAAAGTCTGGGCTCGAACCTGCGACCCCAAGATCCAAAATCAAGAGTGCTAACCACTGAGCTATCAGGGTATCTCAAGAAATTGTGTCCTAAGCTTGTAGACATCATGATGCGAGCTAATTGAGGAAAATTTGAAAGAGCGAGAGGGCTAAGGGTGAAGAAGATGATTTGATAACTTGTATGGACTTGTCCAGCTGATAATTTTAATGTAATTTGGTGTACGGGGGGAAAAATAATATGAAAACTCAATTTTCAATTACGGAATTTCTTTCTTCTTTCCTAATTCCACGGTACACAAGTATGTGGCCATTATCCATATTTATGAGGAAAATTTGAAAGAGCGAGAGAGCTAAGGGTGAAGAAGATGATTTGATAACTTGTATGGACTTGTCCAGCTGATAATTTGAAAGAGCGAGAGAGCTAAGGCTGAAGAAGATGATTTGATAACTTGTATGGACTTGTCCAGCTGATAATTTTAATGTAATTTGGTGTACGGGGGAAAAATAATATGAAAACTCAATTTTCAATTACGAAATTAAACGAGATAATTGATTAAGGTATTACCTACTACTTTATTATTTTACTGTATAAACATAAATAAAACTAAAAATTAAAGTTTCCAGTGCGTACGCTTCCATCCATCGGATTGTAGGTGAGAAAAGCATAATGTAGAATAAGTGTGCAGAAATTCGCCAATATCCATTATTGGGTCATTTATTTCTCGCCTATAATAGCTGCTTTGGAAGTTTTCATACGAGTCATAGACGGAGGTAATTAGCTTTTTAGTAAAATCGAGACTCCATCGCTCGTACGGATATACATCGGAATTTAAATAAAGTCTAATGTTTCGTATGTTGGCATCGGTGAACGCTAGCCTGTTGTCGTGGTTTTTCACCTTCTGAAACCCAATAAAATCATGTCAATAATTTCATTTTACTAGGTAGGTAGGCATCCATAGTCCAAATTGAAAATTATAGATACCAACGAAAAATAAAAACATTTGTAGCAAATTAAAAATGAGCAGGAAAAAGTCAATTTTAATTGGAACTATGAATTATGTAATAATATAATTATACTGTAATTATCAGCCAAAATAATAATTTATCTAGTTTACCTCGTCCGAGCTCCTTTTTTTTTTTTCATTCGTCACGGACCTCCCCGCAAAGCATCACCTCCTGTGTTTCTCCGGGTCTCTCTAGAAGCTCTCTGGATCTGGCTCGTTCTCTGATGGGTGTTCGAGCGATTTTCAGTGTGTCTAAACCAGAACTTGGAACGAAAACACGTCTCGACCTGTTTTTCGCGTTGACGATTTACCTATAAAAAAAAAAAATCATCACGCTACATATATAGTTAGGTTTTTGAATTTTTACCTCAAAATTAATTCCAAAACAGCAACAGGCTGGCTCGCCGTTGAAGCCGATTTATTAAAGCCTGATTCATAAACTCCACCGTTCATGTCTGACCGCCAGAGTTTATGAATCAGGCTTTACGCACGCCCCCAGATTTTTCTGAGAAACTATTTGACCTATCTCTATTATTTTTAATAAAGTAATATTCGCTATTTCGAGTATTATCTTATTGAAAACAATATTAATGAGGCTCGGTCGTTTCCTGGAAGAAAAAAAAAATCACCTGAAAATTAAGAAAAAAAAAATAAGCGTTTATAAGATTTCCTCATCCTCTCCGTCCATGGGACTATCTTCGCGGTTTTCTTCTCGGCGTTCTATTCTAGCATCAAATTCCAGTTCGTAAAGGTTGCCGTTTTCCCAGGGATCTCCTTCTAGGTGGTCTCGTTCAAACATCTGAAAATGAGAATAAAGCAAATTGAGAATTCCTTCGGGAAGCGAAAGAATAGCGTATGAATAATAATAATTGTGCTGTGATAATGGAAAAGCGGTTGAAATAATAATCTAAATAAGTAAGGTTACCGCGTCTAAGTCTTCCTCCTCCTCCTCCTCCTCTTCCACATCCATGGCATCATCTCTACCGTCTTCCATATCGGGTTGCTCTTCCGGTCGCGCCACGTTAGGCATGAAAAACTCAAAGGAATCGGATGATCGATCCGAATCCAGCATCTCTAAATCCTGGTCAATGTCGCGATCCCGCCTCTGCAGTTCCATCAGGCGTTCCCGCTCCTCCACGATATTTAAAGTGGCCTCGGAATCGGAGAAATAGGCCATTTCCGAAGCCACCGACGGGGCATTCTCCGCAGCAGGGGTAGCGGGGGCCGCAACAGCAGCACGAGCATTGGCATGGAGCCTATCATCAATTTGGAGAAAGAAGTTCTGTAAATTTAAACAAAATTTAAAAACATGAAACAGGGTGTCGTTTTGTAGAAAAACTTACTATAGGCCAATCCAAGACTATCGGCTTACTGATAAGTCCCTTTTCTTGCTGTAATTGCTGAGCCTGTAGTAAACAAAAAAAAAAAAAATATGATCAAGGGGAGTAAGGTATTTCGGAAAATCGCCTACCTGAAAGGCATCAACGCTGAGGTCTCTCAAACGCTCCCGCCGCAATCGTAATGTCGCTGCTGCCGTGAACGGCCCATAGCACCAGTAACACGTTTGACTGCGAGCGAAGCATCTAGCGCAGAGATCCCTACCGCAGGAACAGGTTAAAATTCGCTCCATTGGCACGTGGCAACGGTAGCAGTATGTCGTCATACTAAAATGAAAATATAAGGTTCTGGAAAGTGAGCAAGCGTACGGGTCTGCTGGGGAATTTTCACCAAATATTTTCAAGTGAGAATCATCCTCTTAGACTCTAGATAAATTAACGAAATAACTTCTATACACTACAGAATTAAGGAATTCACTTACCGGTTGTCCATTTTGCAGAGTTAGGTATTGAAGAAAAAAAAAAGCAACAAAAAAAAAATTAACTTTACTCTAAAAAGCACTGCAAAATCAAAAAAAAAAAAAGGGGAACTTAAGAGAGCACTGCACAAACTGATTGCACTGAAAGTTCAACCTGAACTAAGAACGAATCAGGTTTTTTTTTTCTCCCCAACATTTTGCGTCAGAGGAGGGTGGTCTCGAACCACCTGCTCGCCGTTAGGACAATTCTTCTCACGATGTACCATGATGTCCATATGTACAATCAAGATAACGATAAGTGGCGAATCTTTTCTCAATTTATTAAACCCTTAAAAGCCCTTGTTATCCCATAGGGCTTTTAATGATGCAACCCACGACCGACAGGGGCGTACAGTTCACGCCGAATCAAGTGAAAAAAAAAAAATAAAATACCTACAGTCTGAAATCGGAGAGAAAAATTATTTCGTAATATCAAAAACGTAAAAATCATCACAATTACCATTCCATAACCTACGCGTCTCGTCATCCCGGCTGCTGGCGAATAGTTGAAAATCCGATATTAAAATTTCATCGTCCGTCTCTGTGCGGTTGAAAAGGCTAAAATGAAAATTCTCATGGATTCCACTCGTCGTCGTCGCGCGGGGGGATGAAAAGGCAGGTAGCACCTGCTGACGGATCACTCCGATCTTGGGGGTGGTCATAAATTTGAAGCCTAAGGACTTCGTAGAGGATCAGACCCTAACCCTAACGAAATCGTTATTTTTTATTATACAATTTATATCCTTTATAGTTATTTTGAATGTCTTGAAGGCATGGGAAAAAACAAAATTGCGAAGCTTACCTAAAAACTCTGGACGTTTCTGAAAATCATTTTCGTAGCAAAGTTGAGAGGCTACACATGTATACCTCTTCTACTCGTTACTAAAATTTTAACTTCTAATTTCCAATTTATTATTGATGGATTTGTATCTACTTCAACATAGATTCCGCTAGTATTTTTATCCCTCCACTAGTTCGCGACGTGCTAATCGGTGTTGTGCTAGTGAAAATTTTCCAGCGAGACAAAGTAAGTGATTTTCAATGTGTAGTTGTATTTTTCTATCTACCTATATTATTATAATTACTGGCATAGGTATAGAAAAATTATCGTTCACTGGTTAATAAGGGTTTTAAACAGTGTTTGTCCACATCTCTTTTCAAAACACGTAATTTTCTAGTAAAACTTTCCAACTCTAACTGAAAAGACGACATTGTTCAGTGTCGCGCACCAACAAACTCGATACTAAAGTCTAAAGCTATAGTTCCTATAAAATATTCCAGATAACTTGTTGCGACAAGCTTAAACCCTTTCGTTCTTCTCCGTTACAGGAGCGAGCGCGGGCGTGCACACAGAGCAGCAATATTCAAAGAAAAAAATCTATCGTGAACCATCACTATTAATTGAAGTACAATTTTGCGTCACAGTTAGTATAGGTTGGTAGTTGGTAGGTACACCTAGATTAAGAAAAAAGATTTAAATGGAGAAATTTATCATCATCAAAGAGTTTTGTAAAAAAAATCGCCGCTTTAAACTTCAAGGTAGGACTGTAGAATTTAAATTTAAAAAAATCCCTGAAAATATGGAGCCCGCGACGTGGATTAAGGAGGCGATTGGCGATATTATTAGGAAGACTACAAAGGATCTTCTCCCCTCGGATCAAGTTGCAATCAGTTTTGGTTGTAAAGATTTTGCACGAGGCGACGGTGGGATTAGTTTCAGACCGGCCGAAAAAATTACGATGGACGTCGTCTGGGATGTAATTGCTAGTATTTACCAGTCCAATTCGTCGGGTCTTGACACGGAAACTTTTTGCTTGGGAGTAACTTCGGTGAGATTGCCTGTAGGACGGGGAAGAGGAAATAAGTACAACAGTTTTCAGGAAGAGTGTCAACATCGTCGCGGAATAGCAGTAGTAAAAAACGATGATAACTTATGTTTACCTCGAGCCCTTGTTGTAGCCAAAGCATTTGTCGATAAAGACCCTGACTATACGAAAGTGCGCCGCGATATAAGGAAAATTCAAACACTTCGGGCAAAACAACTGGTGGAGCAAGCTCGTGTAGAAATTCCCGGAGAAGGTTGCGGAATTCACGAGTTGGAAATTTTTCAGCAATATTTAGAGGACTATCGAATTGTTGTGTATAAATATGGACCTAAAACTAAAGGACGTGACTTGATTTTTTCGGGGCCACCATCAAACCGTGCAGCCAATAATAAGAATCTGAATTTAATTCACCACGCAGGACACTATAATGTAATTACTTCGGTAACCGCTGCGTTTTGCTGTAGCTATTTTTGTCAGGATTGCCATGTACCATACGACCATAAAAATGAACATAGATGTGTGAGATCATGCCCCAGCTGTAGACGCCCCACAATTTGCAACAAAACGGAGAAAATCACATGTAACGACTGTCTCAGATGGTTCAGGAACGACAATTGCTTCAACCACCATAAGAGTGAAGGCTCATACGAGAAGGGTAAATCCCTTTGTAATGAAATTAAATTATGTGATGGCTGTCTAAAGGTTGTGAAATCGAAAAGAGACCATACATGTGGGGAAATATTTTGTACTATTTGTAAAAAGCATCAGCCACATGGACATTTATGCCATATTCAGAAGGATTCAGGAAAACCCAAAACGGAGGAGATTTTATACATTTTCTACGATGTTGAAACTATGCAGGAAAAGCAGTTGGAAGATGGGAGTTTTGAGCACCAGCCAAACCTGTTAGTTTTCAAGCAGCGTTGCTCGGAATGCCTAAATAAAAATATCGACATATGCAGTAGTTGTGGTGTTCGTCTGCAAATTCTAAAAGGCCAGAGATGTGTAAGTGGTTTTATGTTTCACCTTCTACAAATTAGGAAAATTTTCAAGGCTGTTATAGTTCTTGCACATAACGGTCAAGCATTTGACCATCAATTCGTCCTGAATCATATTCTTACGGAAACTGATTTATCTCCGGAACTTATAATGCGAGGATCTAAAATAATAATGTTACAGATAGAAAACGTGAAATTTTTAGACTCTTTAAATTACTTTCCAATGAAATTGGCCGCGCTACCAAAGGCTTTCGGGCTAGAGGACAATTTTAAGAAGGGGTACTTTCCGCATTATTTCAACACATCGGCGAATCAAGACTATGTTGGAGAGATACCTGCCATCGAATACTATGGTCTCGACTCATTAAAAGAAGAAGATCGGGAAAAACTTTTAATCTGGCACGAAGCTCAAAGAAATAAAATTTTTAATTTTCAATTAGAATTTATCGATTATTGCATTTCAGACGTCAATATTCTAACTGAAGCCTGCCTTAAATTCAGGGAGCAAATGATGACCACGACCAATGTTTGCCCTTTTACGGGGGCCGTCACAATAGCTTCGGCCTGCAATAAAGTTTTTCGGAGAAACTTTCTCAAGCCAGGCACAATTGGAATCATACCCAAGGGGGGCTATAGGTTTCGCGATAAACAGTCTGATATAGCTCTGAAATGGTTGATTTGGGAAGAAAATCAGAGAGCCATTTCCATGCAGCACGCCGCTAAAGGACTAGAGGCAGTTTTACTCGGCCGAAAAGTGGATGGTTTTTGCGAAGACACGAACCAAGTATTTGAATTTCACGGATGCTATTATCACGGCTGCCCGAAATGCTATAAAGCTAATAGAAATGCTCCTCTACACGAGGATCCGACATCGACCCTGGAAAACCGCTACGAATCTACAATGACGAAAACGAGCAGACTTAAGGGTCCATCAGGTGGCTTCGAGGTTGTAGAAAAATGGGAATGTGATTTTAGAAGAGAAATGAAATTGAACCCTGAAATTGAGCTTTTCACAAAAGATCATCCGCTGCTCTCAACGACTACGACGCCACTTAATCCACGGGATGCATTTTATGGGGGCAGGACTGGAAACTGTACAACGTATTACAAAGCTAAGGATGGCGAAAAAATCAAATACTTGGACGTTTGCTCTCTGTACCCTTGGGTTTGCAAGTACGGAAAATTTCCTATTGGCCACCCGGATGTTTTCGCGGGGAGAGACTGCACGGAATTGAACTTGCAGGAATCAGAAGGATTAATCAAAGCCAAAATTTTACCCCCGCAGAATTTGTACCATCCGGTGCTCCCGCGAAAGATGAACAACAAACTGCTGTTTGTTCTATGTGATAAATGTGGGGAAACTATGAACAAAGAAGAAGAATGTGTCCATACGGAAAAAGACCGTGCGATAACAGGGACTTGGGTTATTGACGAGGTTTTGAAAGCTCTGGAAAAAGGCTATAAAATATTGGAGATTTACGAAATTTGGCGCTATAAGGTGGTACAATTTTGTCGGGAGACGAACACGGCCGGCTTATTCACAGACATGATGAATACATTTATTAAAATAAAGCAGGAGGCATCGGGATGGCCTAGAAATTGCTCGAGTCTAGAAGAAAAGGACCAATATATAGAGAATTTCTTGCGGCAAGAAGGCGTTAAATTGGAATTTGAAAAAATTACGAATAACCCTGGTTTGAGAGCCCTGGCAAAGTTGATGCTAAACTCGTTTTGGGGTAAATTCGGACAGAGGGAAAATATGAAGAAAACCTCCATTATAAACCAACCGGCCGAGTTGTTTGAGCTGCTGAATAATCCCGGCAAAGACGTCAACTCAATAGTCCCTATCAATGAGAACGCAGTTGTGGTAAATTGGGAATTTATCGAGGAGGCATCGCAACCGTTATCTTCGGTGAATGTCTGTATTGCGGCGTACACTACTGCACAGGCCAGGCTTAAACTCTACAGCTATTTGGAGATGCTAGAAGAGAGAGTACTCTATTACGACACAGATTCGGTCATTTTTAGACACAAAGAAGGCGAGTTTGAGCCGCCTACAGGCGATTTTATCGGCGACCTGACAGACGAATTGGCAGGATATGGAACTGGAAGTTTCATCAAAGAATTTGTCAGTGGCGGACCCAAGAATTATGCGTACAAACTATATGCAAGTGAGGAAAAACAGGAGAAAGTGGTTTGTAAAGTTAAAGGCATTTCTTTGAATTACAGTGTCTCGCAACTGGTTAATTTCGATAGAATGAAAGAAATGGTTCTTAATAATGGCGAAGAGTCTGTATCCATCACATCGAATAATTTCAGGCGTAACAAAGACCACTGCGTGATAACGAGGCAAGAAACTAAAATGTACCGGCCTAATTCGACAAAAAGAATTTTTTCCGAAGATCATTTCTCAGTCCCATTTGGATACAAGAAAAGCAAGAAATAAGCTCGAATCAATCTAGCAGAAGAAGAAGATGATGAAGACTAGATCATGAAGTCATAGCCGGAAAAAAAAAAAAAAAAAAAACAACTCTAGTTTCTTCGTTTGTTAATTTTTAAGTGATTTTTTTTTTCAGCTAACTTCAACGGCGAATGTTTGTAGGAATTAATTTTAAGGTAGAACGATCTAACTATAATATGTTGATTTTATTTTTATAGGTCGATGATGAAAAAAAAAAAAGGAAAACAGAGGCAGACACAGACTTGTTCTTAAATTTAGGCCAGGCAAACTGATCGACCCTCCGCAGTGAGCCTTAGCATACAATACATCATAAAGTTATAATACCAATGGAGAAAAACACGATTTTATTTTTCTGTTAATTTTTTAGGCGACTTTTTGTTTCAGAATTCGACCGAGCCTTAATCAATATCGTTTTTAATAAAATAATACTCGAAATATTATTTTATTAAAAATAATAGAGATAGGTCAAATAGTTTCTCAGAAAAATCTGGGGGCGTGCGTAAAGCCTGATTCATAAACTCTGGCGGTCAGACATGAACGGTGGAGTTTATGAATCAGGCATTAATAAATCGGCTTCAACGGCGAGCCCAGCCTGTTGCTGTTTTTGGAATTAATTTTTTGAGGTAAAATTGAAAAATCTTACTACGTAGGTAGTATGATGATTTTATTTTTATAGGTAAATGGAAGAGGAAAACAGACAGGTTCAAACATGTTCTTGAAATTGACTCAGGTGCACGACAAACTTATCTCGATCAACCCTTCAGAGAGAGAGGGAGAGAGAGAAAGAGAGAGAAACCTGTAAAAACTTCTCGTCGACGGCATCGTCGTTGTCTGCTGAAGGGATGGACCTCCCGTGGATTTCAGAAAACGCCCGAGCTTAATTGGGAATTAATTTCAGGTAAACTAGAAAAATCCGTGTAACTATAGTATGATGATTTTATTTTATTTTTAGTGGCGGAAGCAGACAGGTCGAGACTAGTCCCCAAATTTTGGGGCTGCAGGTACACTACCGTGTGATTGGCTGCAGGTGGACGAACCATGAGGGTGAATGAGACGGTGGGGGCGGAAACTTGAACCTGAACCATTTGGTAATTCGAATATATAAACCGGAGGAGGTTAAAAATCAGACATTGTCCCCCGAATCCAACTCAGTGAACTCAGTAGTGAACGAGCAGAGAACGAGGTAAAAAAAAAAAAAGTTGTTGTGTTTGCAGTGTCCCCTTATTGGTGCAGTGAAATTTATTTGGCTTCAGCATTTTCATAAACAAAAGGTACCTATTTAAACATTTCCAATTATTTTTCAATTTGTTCCTTTTAATTTTCAATAATGGCTCTTTCGAAAGATTCTCTTGAAAAAATTAATGCTATGATTAACAAACTCGAAGTACCAATTGAACGTAGATCTTTTTCTCTGCTAGATATCGGGAAAGCGTACCCGGTAAAAAAGATGCAGATTTTCAATAGTCGCTTTGGAAAGGCAATTCTTGCCACTTTGTTGGATAGTGAGAATAATAATAAAGTGATAACTACTTTTTTACCAAAACGCTGTCTTGAATATATTACCGAAGAATATGTTGAAACTATCAACGATTCCAATACTGAATATCAAATTAAATATTTGGGGCAGAGTGAGCCGGCTTACGCTGGAGCGAAGACGCTATCCCTTTTAACTATCGAAGTTGTAGACTAAATTTTTCCAAATATCAATATACCGTCATTGTTTTATTTCTGATTGCCACATGTTTCAATACCAAATTAACACTGGATTATGCAATATTTAATTTTTTTTCCTTTGTTGTAGAATATGAGCGATACCATCAATAACACCATGCTCAATACCACCAGTCAAAACCAGATGATATTCGTTGCCGGCCTAGCAGCCGATCTAAATCAGATGGAGGAAGACATTATAGAATTTTGTGACCAGACTCTAATGGGCGTCAACGCAGCAAATTACTCAAAGTATCTGAAAAATGCTCTAAATTTTTCCATTGGTGCTTTTGTATGCAGAAAATATTTATACGGAAGCATCGATTTAGACACATTTGTAAAAGAGATGCTTGCTGAGGATCTATATGATTTTGTTGTAAAAGTGCCCCATATACCCATCGAAATCATCGACAAATATGGACTTTACGAAGATTATGAAGACCTGATGAATCAAGAAGAAGAAGACGACAACGACGACGAAAGCAGCAACAATGTCGAAGGTGTAAATTTGAGCACCGACGATGAAATTTCAATGTTTCCTTTGTTTTCTTAATCTTTTTTTTTTTTTTTTTTTTTAGCTAGATATAAGGCCATCATATTGTAGATATTTTTTTTTTAGCCAAGACGATTATCACTGTCGATGAAAAACTGGGCTTTAAATCTGTTTTTTCCACTTTTCACAATTGTTTGTAACAATAATTAATTTTTTTTTCCTTTGCATAGATGTATAAGTCGAATATATTGTAGGTATTTTGTTTAGTTAGATATAAGACGATTATATTAATAGTAAGTAGCTATTTTCTTTAAATAAATAAGTCCAATTTTCTTTAATAAAGTCTTTTTATTCAATTAGGTTACATAATAATAATAAATCGAGAAACTAAATTGCTTGGTTGACATTTTGTTGCAGCCTAAAAATAATTTTATAATAAGTCCTTCTTGTTTATCCAGGAAGAGTCTTTGAATCCAAGCCATTTCACACGCACCTGGTCCACTCCATTTCTTTTTCGTTGTCCAGTTATATTCTCTACCAAATACGCATTGGGATAGCGAGTTTTCTGAATTTCTGTCTCGTAGAAACTACCCAAAATGGGTGAATCATTCAAATCTCTTAGGAGGTAGGTGACTGGAGTTGCCATATTTATTTTATAAATTTTGAATAATTCCGGAGACCAATTTATATTGTAGCCCTTATTAAAAACACCTTTATGCTTGCTGATTCTCACAATGTCTCCAACTTTGTATTTTCGGCTTTTTGGAGCAATTTTCGGAGAGTTGAAAATAGCCAATTTCGTGTGTGGAGTAACTTGACTTGGTTTCATTCCAATTGTTCTATGCTTGGTATCGTTGTATTTTTTCGTCACTCTGTCTAATATCGAGAGCCACTCATGCTTCCCCGCTAGCGAAAACTCTTTGTAAATCATCGATTTCAGAGTTCTGATTACTCTCTCAACAATAGCTGCTTTCTTGGTACTGTACGTAGAATAGTGGTTTATGCCGTGCTCCCTCATCAATTTTTTAAAATGACAGTTGTACATCTCAGTTCCATGATCTGATTGTAGGTTACTAGGTGAATATCCAGCTTCTGTTAGAACAGATTTCATGGCTTTGCTAACTTCTAGTCCTGACTTGTTTTTCAGTGGCTCGGTCCAGACATATTTTGAATAACAGTTAATTACCACTAGAATGTAGCGGAATCCTTTGTTTTGTTTAGCATATGTCTGCATCTCGGCCAAATCCACCTGGAATAGATCCCGGAAACCTTTAATAATTGTTTGTCGTCTCTTGAAATTTTTTCTTGTCGGTTTGTGAAGTTCATGAACAATTTGTTTTTTTTCCTCTGATATCATTATAATATGAACCGCAGTTTCTTTTCTGTAATATACTCTAGCGCACAAGCCTCCGTCAACCTCCCGAACAAAGGCTTCTTACGAAGTGCGTATGTCTAGTCGAATACAACGGGTCATATTAAATTCTTATTTTCTTACTATCGAGAATGGAATCTACTCCTTTGTTTAGGTCCTGAAGAAACTTCTTTTTTACATAATCTCGCAATTGTTTATTCAGCACAGTGCTAGTATATGCTGCTCGTAGCTCTGTCACTTCTTTGTCCACTTTTTCATTGAACGCCTTGTGTAATTTTCTCAATTCATTATTGATTGTATAATTTATCTGGTTCTGTAGTTCTTCAAGTTTTTGATCTGTATAAAGCTTCGTGGCAGCATCATCACTTTTTCGGGGGTCCAAAATATTAGATAAATACTTCCCCTTCAAGTCGTAAGCCCCCTCAGATGTTAATTTAATTTTATTACTTTTCAAATCAGCAAATAATTTTTCTATTTCATAAACTCGCTGCTCGGTATTGTAGTTTAGTAGATCGACATATTGTTTCGTCACTGCCTGCTCCATAGATTTTTCCATATCGAAAATCCGAACTTCGACATTGTAATTTAAAAGGTCAGAATACTGCTTGGTTACTGCGTCGCCGCTAAATTTAGGCTCTGCTACATTTCTCATAGACTTCCCGTCCATATCGTAATTGCCGTCAGACGTGAGTTTGAATCCTATGCCCGGTTTGCCTCGAGTTATTTGCTGAACCTTTGTTTTATCCGACCGACGACGGCCGAATTTATCGATTGTAGAGCTGTTCATCGTGGAAAATGTTGTTCTTTACTAGGACAAAATAGTTGACGCATTGCCTTTAATACCTAACCTAGTCTGCTTTTCAATAAATAATCTTCTCTTCTCTCAATTCCTCGATTATAGACAAAATTTCATTATCTAAGCCTGTATGGCCGGCTAGTCTAGAACCCCAGAGAAGCCTGAGTCTATCCACCAACTCTGTAGCTTTGTTCCAGTGAACGTATTCGAAATTTTTCCCATATTTGAATATTTTCTCAATAGGCAATGTCGGATGGTAATAATTGTTGCCCGATCCTACTTTATTCACATACGGCTGAATTAATTCCTTATATTTGCGTGTATAGCTTCGTTTGAATGGCTGCTTCGGGTTAAAGTTCTCGTGTAAACAATTTGACTTGCGCAAAATTTCGAAATATTGGTTTCTCGTTTCATCAGAAATTTCGTCAGCGTTAGCAAGTGCTTTGGGCTTTTTCAGGAAAACTAAATCAAAAAGTTCCTCGGAAGCTTCGTAGTTTCCTATATTTTTAGAGCCTCTCCATAAAGCCATTTTTCCGGGTGGAAAGCGCACGCGAACATCTCCTATTTTATATCTGTCATCCCCGTCAATGTAGACGCCAAAAATGTTATCATAGCCTGCCGGTTTTTGCTTCAACCCGTCGAGGTATTCCATCGTCAAACTGTGTAGGTTTTTACGCCGCCTCTCTGAAGAAAAAGTCAATTGCCTGGGCTGAACAGTTTGATTATTCATGGGAGTTTCATATTCAGCTGAATGAGCTTTTTCGGAGTCTGACGACGGTGTGAGGGGGAAATTTGTAGTTTGTAATGATTGCAACGTTTCATCGGGCACAAATTGTTTTCTCTGATCGCTGGCCAGTGTCTGTCCTGCTAGAGGTGAGCTGGATAGCAAGGGTGGCGAGAATGTCACTTTTGGATGTTTACTTATTGTTTCAGATAAAGTCTTCAACTCTGCAGTAACAGGCTCGTGAAACTCTTCATTATCGTGCCTGTTTTTCGACAGGCGGTATTTCAAATTTCTATACTTATTTCTAACAGCTTCGGTTGCTTCAATTAGCTTGCGCTTTAGACTAATCTCTTCCTGACCAGTAGCTCTCATAATTGCTCGTTTTTACACTGCACGACTGTCACAATAAACATGGAAGCAATTTTAGAAATCACGGGTTTATATAGCAATCGAATCTCTTGCGATATCTTCCTTTGTCTATACTACTATCCTTGTCAATAACTAAAAAACCATAATTCTCCTTCCAGCATTCCATGCACATCTCCAAGAATTGGGTGAATGTTACGTCTGGGGACACATGATCGGTGAAAATGTGCTTCAGATTTGTTTCATCCTGTCTAAACAATATTATAAAGTTGGCATTATCTCTTATCAATTGTTTAGGAATACGCGAGTATGTTTGTGCTAGATAAAAACTTGAAATATTTCTGTGACGTCCCATCGAAAAATACGCCCGAATAGGGTCCTGCTGCTCGCAGATGACATCATCAAATATAAATATTGAATTTTCCCTGGCCTCGGAGGGTTCGAGAATTTTATCGCTGGTGGTGTAAGTGTAATATCCGATTTCTTTTATTGGGGCCAGTACATCACGTAGAAACTGGTATTTCGGTTGATTGAGCGATTTGGCGTATACATATATGTTTTCGAAAAATAGGCCCTCAGGGTGAGTTATCAACCCGAGCAGAAGATTGGTTTTTCCACACGCTGAAGGACCAACTAGCAAGGCCCTTATGGTTGAAGGGAACAACGGGCCATGAGTACTGAACTCCTCCTTTCCAATCCCCGATCCCACTATATTATCCAAATTATCTACGCTGAGTTTGTGTTTCGATTCAATTAGCTTCATAGTTAATTTGGTTTATAAGACCTGTCACTCGACTTAAATGTTTATTCCGATGAAGACCACAGCAAAGTCAACACGACAGAGATCCTCCTACCACAGCACTTGTAAAAAGACTGGCCGAGGAATTGTGAATACTTTAATTGATAAATTACCTTTTGAAATTCACTTGCCTGGAGGATACCAGTTCTGTGGCCCTGGCACGCATCTCAGTCAAAGAATAGCAAGAGGTGACCAAGGAATCAATCCACTTGATGCTGCTTGCAGGATCCACGATATAGCTTACGCAGAAAAAAAAAATCTTTATTCAAGACACAAGGCTGACTTTGCTTTAGAACAGAAGGCCTGGGAAAGATTTGGATCCAAAGACGCATCGGCAGGAGAGAAAAGAGCAGCTTGGTTGGTTACAACGGCCATGAAGACCAAACAAAAATTAGGCCTCGGTCTCAAAAAGGCTTCGAGATCAAAGAAAAAGGGCTTATCGAAAAAGAAAGGAGTCGTTAGAAGAAAACATCCAAATAGGGGCAAAATTAAAACCGCTACCCTTAAACAAGTTGCTTTCGGAAGTGGATTAGTGAAAACAGTAAAGTCCGAACTTCGATCAATGAATAAATCTAATAGCCTTTTTGATTCGGCCAAAACAGCTCTTGCAGCCGCCCGCCGATATATTAGGAAAAAAGGAGGCAAGAAGAGAATAAAATCGCCACGAGTTATACCTATTCCTAAGGTCGGGGGTTTGTTACCTCTTTTACCTATATTCGCTGGATTATCTGCTCTAGGAACAATTGCTAGCGGAGCAGCAACCATCGCAAAAGTTGTGAATAAAGTGAAAAGTGCAAGAGAGGCATTGTCAGAGTCTAGAAGACATAATCACGCTATGGAGTCTATTGCTCAAACAAAGCAGGGTAAAGGACTCTACCTGAAACCGTATCGTAACGGATTTGGATTGTTCCTGGTGAGCAGGCCAAAAAACTGATTTTATCCCTGCCTCAAAAGCCGCTGTCAAATATTGATTTAACCAGATATGCAGTGAAAATGGACATACCCCACTTTAGAGGAGTGTTTATGAGAGACAGACTGCCTTTATCTGGGCCGAAACAGTACGAAAGAGCTGTAGTAAATTTGGACAGCAATAAAGGGGCGGGGACTCATTGGGTAGCATATAAAAAACACGGATCTGAAACGCATTACTACGATAGCTTTGGCAGCCTTCCCCCTCCGAACGAGATAGCTCGCTATCTCTACAGTGGTTCTTCACCAACAAGTTCTATCTTGTACAATTACAAGAGGGAACAGTCTTTCGATTCAGTCATTTGTGGGCACTTGTGCTTGAAGTTTCTCGCAATCGACGCGTAGTTATGATTCGTCAAGACTTGGAAAAAATGTCGGCTTCGTTGAAAGCATTCTCGAAGAAAAAAAGTCTCATAGATTTGACAGAAGAAGAATTGGCCGATTTACCTAAAGAAGTGATGGTGTGCTGTGTACCCGAAGAAATTGTTTATGTGTATAATAAATTGCCGGAAAAGTTGAAACTAGATCCAGATATTATTCAATATTTATATTGCACTGACCACTATGGTGAAGAAAACTCTGATGAACACGATGTTGCAGATGGGCCACCACCGAGAAGAATTTTCTGCTGTTATTGCAAAATCAGTGAAGTTTCAATGGGATCCGATAATGCAATTGAAGTCTCCAACCAGACGGAAAAAAGTACTACTAACTGTTCCGTCTTATAAAGATCTAGGAATTAATATACTACTCATCAGTCATGGCTAGCACCTTTACTTTATCGGATCATTCCAGTGTGTTAAGTGCCAATTTCTTTCCCCCTATTGAGCTAGACAAAAACTCTCGTTATGGACTTGGACTGCTGGGATTCTATTCATATAATTCGGTTTTTAACGTGGATAAAACCAATAATTCGATAAAATTTGTAAATACTGGATCAGACGAAATTAACGTGCAGTTGAAGCCCGGTGCCTATGAATTAGAAGAAATAGAAAAAGCTGTTTTATATGCTCTGAAAGAAATAAGCGACCCATCAAGTCTAGAGCGAGGCGAAGAAGACAATGCATTGTTCGTTTTGAAGCCCAATAACAATACACTTAAATGCGAAATAAAGTCAAAATATGACATAGTGTTTACTACGGAGGCATCCCTGGGAAAGCTACTAGGATTTAGAGAAGGTAAACTAGAGGCTAATTATTGGCACGAGTCCAATCTCCCTGTCGATGTTATGAAAGTGAGAATGATTAGAGTGGATTGTAATCTAACTTCAGGGGCCTACCTGAATTCTGTACAGTCGCATACCCTTTTCGAATTTGATATTGACGTTCCGCCCGGCTATAAGCTAACCAAGGAACCACAGAATATTATATATTTACCAGTTAAGCCAGGGGGCCTGCAGTACATTGACAACCTTACACTGAGAATTTTGGATGATAACGGCGACTTGGTGGATTTTCAAGGAGAAAAAGTTATTGTGAAGCTGGAGTTGAAACAAATTCCATAATAGATCAGCACTACCATGGGGTTTCGATTCGATCTTTCAACACAAAGAGCCGAAATTAGTGTCAACGAGCATATAAAAAATCGTGAGGACAAAAAAAAGTTTAGTTCGGCATTGAACTTTCAACAGCGAACACCACGCCGTCATCAGCGTCGTAAACTCAACAAAAAAGACAGAGAGTTTCTGCGATCCATAGGACTTGAGCTACGAAGTGCCCCGAAATGAGCGAGAAATTATCAGTATTTGGTACACCAATCTACGATTCATCGCTGGCAAGCACGCATCTACATACATATAAACCATATGGAGCTCCAGCATATAAAAACTCTGATGAAGTGCGAATTCCCGTCAACTTTCAGGATCTAATTCTAGATATCGCCGACAGTTATTTATACATTGAGGGGAAATTTTCACCCAAAGATCCGTTGAAGAAATGCTACCTGTCAAACAATGCATTGACATTTCTTTTCGATGAAATCCGTTATGAGATGGCTAGTGAACAAGTAGCTGGCTTGCGAAATCCCGGGATAGCAACGACATTGAAAACTCTGGTTTCTTTAGAAGCTACACAAGCTCGTCGCTCAATAAGTTCGGGATGGGGCCTTGGCGAGACTCGTCAGGATATATTGGACAAAACTAGCCGTATATTCAGTGGAAAACTACCATTAAAACATCTCTTTGGTTTCGCCGAGGACTACTCCAGAGGAATTTTGAACGTTAAACATGAGCTGATTTTGATAATTGCCCGCACATTCGAAAACTGCTACATTGGCGACGAAGAGGCCACCATCCAGATTGAGAAGCTCGAGTGGAAGATTAAACACATTGTACCGGACGATGAGGAAAAATTAAAAATACTCACACGCATCAATAGAGGAGGCGACAATGCTAGAATAAAGATACCATATAGAAAATGGGACCTTTACGAGCTGCCCTCTTTGAGAGATACAACAAGCGATATATGGGCGATAAAAACTACTACACAATTGGAGAAACCCCGCTATGTTGTTATTGGGTTTCAGAAGGTGAAAAACCACGACAACAGGCTAGAAGATTCTACAGCGTTCACCGATGCCAACATACGAAACATTAGACTTTATTTAAATTCCGATGTATATCCGTACGAACGATGGAATCTCGATTTTACTAAAAAGCTAATTACCTCCGTCTATGACTCGTATGAAAACTTCCAAAGCAGCTATTATAGGCGAGAAATAAATGACCCAATAATGGATATTGGCGAATTTCTGTCCAATCCCATATTTGTAGTGGACTGCAGCAATCAGCCCGAAGGGGTGAAAAATTCAACGGTCGATCTAAAGGTCGAGTTTGAGGCTCATAAAAAGTTTGACAAGGGCATTCGAGCTTACGCACTTATTCTACATGATGCTTTTCTCACCTACAATCCGATGGATGGAAGCGTACGCACTGGAAACTTTAATTTTTAGTTTTATTTATGTTTATACAGTAAAATAATAAAGTAGTAGGTAATACCTTAATCAATTATCTCGTTTAATTTCGTAATTGAAAATTGAGTTTTCATATTATTTTTCCCCCGTACACCAAATTACATTAAAATTATCAGCTGGACAAGTCCATACAAGTTATCAAATCATCTTCTTCAGCCTTAGCTCTCTCGCTCTTTCAAATTATCAGCTGGACAAGTCCATACAAGTTATCAAATCATCTTCTTCACCCTTAGCTCTCTCGCTCTTTCAAATTTTCCTCATAAATATGGATAATGGCCACATACTTGTGTACCGTGGAATTAGGAAAGAAGAAAGAAATTCCATAATTGAAAATTGAGTTTTCATATTATTTTTCCCCCCGTACACCAAATTACATTAAAATTATCAGCTGGACAAGTCCATACAAGTTATCAAATCATCTTCTTCACCCTTAGCCCTCTCGCTCTTTCAAATTTTCCTCAATTAGCTCGCATCATGATGTCTACAAGCTTAGGACACAATTTCTTGAGATACCCTGATAGCTCAGTGGTTAGCACTCTTGATTTTGGATCTTGGGGTCGCAGGTTCGAGCCCAGACTTTTCAGACTTTTTTAATAAAATACAAAAAAAAAAAGTCGTCAGTACTGCCGCCACCGCCACGGCCGCCGCCGCCATCAGCTATTGGGCGACGGCCATAAGTTGGCGGGCATATTGTACCACAGCCGCCGCCGCCAACAGAAACCATTGGACGGCCGCCATTTTCAACAACAACCAATGAATGGACAGGAGGAGGAGCCTAATTCAGCAGGAGGGACGGGACCAGCCCTGATTGGCCGAACAAAGAAACCTAATGGCGGCAAAGGGGCGGGGCAACATCGCAAAAGAGTCCATAAATGGGAAAAGGGGAGGAGCTATACAGCAGGAGGGCGGGGCCACGCCCCCTCAGGAGGCAGGAGTGGGGATGGTTTGTAGCGGCGGGAAACACTACTATCGAATTTCGGAAAAAAAGTAAATCGAAATAAAAGTTTTCGAAATAAATGTTTTCGAAATTATTGAATTTCGAAAAAAAAGTATTTCGAAATAAAAGTTTTCGAAATAAATGTTTTCGAAAATATTGAATTTCGAAAAAAAAGTAATTCGAAATAAAGGTTTTCGAAATAAATGTTTTCGAAATGATTGAATTTCGAAAAAAAAGTAATTCGAAATAAAAGTTTTCGAAATAAACGTTTTCGAAATGATTGATTTTCGAAATGAAAGCACCCGAAATAGAAGATTCGAAATGTCTGTTTTCGAAATATGAACATAGACCCATATAACATATTCATAAACTAATCGCCTTGTTGCGTTTGGCTTCAGACCGTAAATATAGAGGAACACTTCAGTGGATATTTCTCTTCTTAAGCGTTTTTCATCTGCATAGAAAATACTTATGACGTTATAAAATTTGGTGTAACGTGTAACATAACATTTTCGAGACCTTTTTCTTGGACTTGTCTGACATAGTTCAACCCGGTTACCAACACTGAATTTCTTTACTCCATTTTTTCCATAATTTCCTTTCGGTCCATAATAGTCTCTGTCTTTTTCGGTCGGCCTAAAGGTTTTTTGTTTGTTTATTGTCCAGTCAAAATTCTTTGAATAGTCCTGGTTCCCACCTAAAATTTAAGGAAAATGTTGGTTGGGTAAGAAATGGCTTCACATCTACATTTAAGTTATACCTACCTCAAATATATCTGCAAGTTGGGCTTCAATTGTTCCCTGGAGAGCCTCTGGTTTATTTTTTTTTAAAAATATTCATGACATTTTAATATTTCCCTTTTTTTTTCTTCTGAAATTATTTTCGGCATCTTCAATACGAAAGAAATTTGACAATGCCGAATTTTAAAAAATGTCATTAAATTTTGCAGGCACGCAAAATAGTTAGGTACCGTTTATAATAAAGCATTATTGAAAAATGCATTGAAAAATGTGTCAAATTTGATTTGCCAGATAGGCCAGAAAATTTTAATACCGCGGCACTTACGAAATTATGTAAACCACACTTAAAACTGTCTGGAATTTGACATATACTGTCATTATTATACGCGGGTCAACCTGCCAAATTTCCATGGCACGCCACTACGCCAATAATAAGTGAAAAAGGTATATATTAGGGGTCCGAAAAATAGATATTTCTAATTCTGTCGTAATTAAGGAATATTATAACATTCCAATAAAATTGATAAAATGCTTGTATTTTTAAGAATTTATACTAGAAAAAATGGATCCTCTAATCCTTTTTATGTAGAATAGCTAATCAAGTTTACCATAGGCGGTTCTAGGTGAGGGCTTGGGGGGGCTAAGCCCTCCCAAATCTGGAATTAGCCCCCCCAAATTTCAATTCGTGATGAGTGGCAAAAGTTTGCCGTCCCTGAATAAAAAATATTCGAGCGTTAGGATTAATTAACTACATAATTTCAATAATTTCACGATAATCGCGGTTCTTTAAAATTAAGATTTTCTGAAGAGAGACCCTAGAACAGCTACAAAAATCGGTGAACCAATCCTCGTTTCCTAATCTGTATAAATTGATTCAAATAGCAATTATATTAGCAGTTTCATCTGCAACCTGCGAATGATCTTTTCCTGGGATGCGTAGAGTCAAAACTTGGCTACGAACGTCGATGTTGCAGGACAGGTTCGATTCTTTGTCTTTAATTTATATTGAAAAAGACATCGACGTTAAGTTGGAAGATGACGTTTACATTTTTTCCAAAAAAGTGGGTAGAAAAATCTATATATATAAAAATGAATGCCACTTTTCGTTGTAATTTTATAACTCAAGAACGGGCTCACCTAGCCAAACCAAATGTTTAGGTTTTGTTCAGATTATTTATTAGATGGTTTATGTGAAGTTTGCACAAAATCGGTCGAGCGGTTCTTCATTTATCACATTTTTTGTAATAAATTAAATATTCAATAAATGGAGGATCATTTTGCTGTCAAATTGAAACTTTTTTCAGCGTTGACAGTTCCAGCATGTTGTTATGTCATTAATGTGGTCATTTCAATACTTATTTTATTTATTTATGAAAAAAAATTACTAAGCCCGCATACGGCGCCATGTCTTATAACCGATACCAAGTTTATTTTGTATTTTGTATACCGCGCCATCTCTAATACCTGGAACGAAGCTCGGCATTGCAGATAGAGTAGAACAATGCTGCACAGATCTATTCCCGATCAGATAGAGTGGTGCAGAAAGAGTAGGTCAGATAGAGTAGCGCAGATAGAGTAGAACAGATGGAGTAGTGCAATGCATGCAGTGCAGATAGAGTGAAATAGGGCTGCGCTAGAGATTTTTTTTGTTTTCTTTACATTCTTTGAACATTCCTGTGCCTGAGTTTATTTATTTGGTGGTAAACTTTACAAGAATAATGCCCACAAGCTGCCTAAAAAACGATGATGAAAAATTTTAATTTTAGGTGACTTCTGATCCAGATAGTAAACATTAATTTTCTTCAACCAAAGCCAAATTCACCATCGAAAAAAACTGAATTTAATTCAGCTAATAGATACATTAACACAACATTTAATAGGTATATTTAATAATTCAGAGGCGGTACGAAGTTCGCCGGGTCAGCTAGTATATATATAAAAATTAATGCCACTTTTCGTTGTTATTTTATAACTCAAGAACGAGCTCACCTAGCCAAACCAAATGTTTAGGCTTTGTTCGGACTATTTATTAGATGGTTTATGTGAAGTTTGCACAGAATCGGTCGAGCGGTTCTTCATTTATCACATTTTTTGTAATTAATGAATTATTCAATAAATGGAGGATCATTTTGTTAATGGGGATTTTGCTGTCAAATTGAAACTTTTTTCAGCGTTGACAGTACCAGCATGTTGTTATGTCATTAATGTGGTCATTTCATTACTTATTTTATTTATTTATGAAAAAAAATTGCTAAGCCCGCATACGGCGCCATCTCTTATAACCGATACCAAGTTTATTTTGTATTTTGTATACCGTGCCATCTCTGATACCTGGAACGAAGCTCGGCATTGCAGATACAGTAGAACAATGCTGCTTAGGAACTGGAGCTATTTCGAACAGAACTATTCCACTATTCCGATTAGATAGAGTGGTGCAGAAAGAGTAGATCAGATAGAGTAGTGCAGATAGAGTAGAACAGACGGAGTAGTGCAGTGCATGCAGTGCAGATAGAGTGAAACAGGGCTGCGCTAGAGATTTTCTTTGTTTTCTTTACATTCTTTGAACATTCCTGTGCCTGAGTTTATTTATTTGGTGGTACACTTTACAAGAATAATGCCCACAAGCTGCCTAAAAAAGGATGATGTAAAATTTTAATTTTAGGTGACTTCTGATCCAGAGAGTAAACATTAATTTTCTTCAACCAAAGCCAAATTCACCATCGAAAAAAACTGAATTTAAATCAGCTAATATAGATACGTTAACACAACATTTAATAGGTATATTTAATAATTCAGAGGCGGTACGAAGTTCGCCGGGTCAGCTAGTAGCTTTATAAAAACCTTATTTTTGCAGAGGGTTTTTGTTTTTGTAAATTTGGTATATTTTTTCAATGAAAAAGTAGTTATTATTGGCGCCAGTGGGATTTGAAACCATTTCTTTGGAAGAATATTGAACAGGTAACAGCGATTGTAGTTTCGAATCCCACTGATGTCAAACATTTTTAAATTTAACTCTTTTTCTATTTCATAAATAAATAAAAACAATTTTGACTAAATATTTATTATAATATAAGGTTTTTGGGCGTGGCAGCCACCTCGGAGCGACCTTGGAGCAGGGGCTTCAGCCCCCCCAGTACAGATGGGCTAGAACCGCCTATGAAGTTTACTCGAAAATATTTGGTTGGGGCAATATCAATCAGAAAAGTACAGGGTATTTGATTATATTTGGCATCATACCTACAGCCTTTACTATTTAAGATAGAAAAAAAATTTAAATACAAAACTTGACAGTTTTTTTCTATATTTTCTGATAACGTTATCAGAAAAAACAAAATCGCATGGGAAAATGGAGAAACATAAGCAACTTCGACTTTTTTTAATGGAACACCTTGTATATTATGCGATAAAATGAAAGATCTATTCTTTCTGATTCCATATATATATATATATATATATATATATTTACAGAGTATCTTGACCGGAGAATTTATAAACAATGGGAGTTTCTTGGGGTATCGGTCGTCTATATATATATATATATATATATATATATATATATATATATATATATATATATATATATATATATATATATATATATATATATATATATATATATATATATATATATATATATATATATATATAAACAATGGGAGTTTCTTGGGGTATCGGTCGTCTTGAAGGGCTAGGAAATAAAAATCTCTTTTTCCACTAAGCCGAGCTTTCGGCAATTATTTATTGCCTTCGTCAGGGCTACAACAATATAAAAGATCTTATTATTATGAATAATCAAAACTATGACTAGGACATATAAATTTTTAACTATAACTTACTTGCAAAGTGAGAATTTTATAGTCGAAAAGCTTTCAAATTGTCGGAAAATTGTTGTTATTCTATTTTGACTATCAAACTGGACAGAATATAAATGTTAAAAATATGGAAAAATAATTAATAAACAATAATTGATAGATATAAGAAAAATAGAAGAGATAGAAGAATATGTAGAATAAAATTTTGAAGTGTATAAATACTAGTTTCTCATAGACATTGATTTTTGGTGTCATCACTAGACCAGTTAGGTAATTTTAGGAATAAATTTAATTAGATGTAAGTAGGTTCGAATAAATACTACTGAGATCTTGAATATCCTTTCTTTTATTTAGGCATAAAGGTTCTTGAGATATCTCTACCATTTCTAGAAACAAACGTTTATTTAAATTTTGTTCATGAATAATCACTTGTGAATTTCCAAAATCAAAATCGTGTCCTTCTTTAGTAGAATGTTCTGAAAGAGCACAAGAAAGAATAGTTCTTCTACAATCACTTTTATGTCGTGTTATCCTATCTTTTAATACAGTTGATGTTTGACCGATATAAACTTGATTACATTGTTCGCAAGGAATTTTATAGATTACTGAAGATTGTTTTAAAGTTTCATCTTTGTCTTTGACTTTAGAGTATAAATTGCCTATTTTATTGATATGTTTGTGTGCAATTTTTATGTCTGGTATAATTTCTAATATTTTGATTACTTTTTGTGAGACACTTTTAATATATGGTAATGCAAAATAATATATTTTATTTTGTATCTGAGGATCATTATTATTTATTATAATATTATTATTTTGTTGGTTATTCCCCATAGAATTATTTGTAATAAGTGACGTATTGTATAAATATTTTTTGAGAAAAGCATCTGGATAAGAGTTATCTTTCATTATATTATAAAGTTTTTTTATGTTATTTTCTCTAAATTCAGGGTGGGAAATTCTCTCAATTCTTCGGCGTAATCCTAATATAACATTTATTTTCATTTTTGTTGTATGGTAGGAATTGAAGTTGATATATCTACCTGAGCTTGTTGGTTTAGAATACCAATCAAGTTGGATTTTATTTTGATCATTTCTTATCACTAGAGTATCTAGAAATGGTACACTTTGATTATTTTCAGTTTCAATTGTGAATTGAATATTAGGATCATAACCGTTAAATGTTGAGATTAGTTCTGTAAGTTGGTCACGTGGGATTGCACAGATTAAATCATCCACGTATTTTTTAATGAAAGGCATATCAAAATGAAGTTTTGGAATACATTCGTTCAAAAGATCATCCATTACATATTGAGCGATAATAGGAGACATTGTTGCACCCATAGGTGTGCCTAAGATCTGTTTATAAAAAATATTTTGAAATCTGAAATATGTTGAATCGAAAATAAATTGTAATATTTCAAGAAATTGTTTTTGAGAAATATTGGTATGCTCAGAAATAATAGACCAGTGTTTTTTAATGCTTTTTTCTATTAAGTAGTAAGGTATTTTACTGAATAAAGAAACTACGTCAAGGCTTACAACTACATAATTGGCAGGTATAGATACTCATATCATTGACAAGTTCTGAAAATTCAAAAGAATCAGTTATGTAATATGTATTATTTTTACTGTATGCGTTTGTCAAAACATCCGTGATTAGTTTTGCTAATTTACAGTTTGGAGCATTAATGGATGAAATAATAGGTCTTACAGTTAATGTAGGCTTATGGATTTTAGGAAGGCCATAAAATTTAGGTGCTGCTTGATTATAGATTGTTAAGGTTTTTGAAATTTCATTCGTGATAACTTTTTGTTTCAATAAAGATGACACTAATTTGTTAGATTTTTGTTGGAAAGTAGATGTAGGATCTCTGTTGAGTTTTTTATAACAACTTTCATCACTAAGTAAATCATTACATTTTTCTATGTATAATTCTTTTTTCATTATGACAGTTACATTACCTTTATCTGATCGTGTAACAATAAGGTCTGTATGTAATTTGAAAAATCGTTTTGTTTTACGGAAAAGAGTTTGGAGAAAGTTGAGAGTAGTAGGTTTATGAACAAAATTTGTTAGGACATTTGTAATTTTTGATCTAATTATATTTCTACTTTTTTCTGGACAGTGGAATAGTATGTTCTCTATGCTAGAAAGATATTGTTTGATTGAAATATCATTTACTGTTGGATTAACACTAAAATTGTGACCTAGTGAAAGAAACTGCAATACATCTTCAGGAATTTCATTATCAGAAAGATTTTTGATCCAGTTATCTTTCGTTTTAAGGAATATAGATTTGGCTTTTTCTTTTAAACTATTGAGTTTATCTTGATTATTTAATTTAGTTTTTTTAAATTTGCGTTCATATGTATCGTTTTGTGAAGAGAAAAAGATATCTAAAATTTCATAGGGTAATATTTCTTCCAATTTTTCAAATACCTTGCTTTGAGAATATTCTAAACTATCTAAATGTTTATGTGCTACAGTAATTTCTAAGTTTAATATTTTAGTTTGAAGTTTAATAGTAAACTCAATTATTTGATGACTTAATTGATTATCATGGTATTCTAAAGTTAGATGAGTATTTTTGGTATTATTAATGATATGTGTAGGAATAATACCTTCTCTTCTACAAGAGAGGAGAAATATTTTTCGGTTCCGACATGATGATAGCTTGATGTTGATTGATGCCCATTTCTTCAATAGTCTAACTGATTCAGCTCCATATTGTTGCTTAATCGTTTGGTAGAACCCCATACCTTATATTTACAGAGTATCTTGACCGGAGAATTTATAAACAATGGGAGTTTCTTGGGGTATCGGTCGTCTTGAAGGGCTAGGAAATAAAAATCTCTTTTTCCACTAAGCCGAGCTTTCGGCAATTATTTATTGCCTTCGTCAGGGCTACAACAATATAAAAGATCTTATTATTATGAATAATCAAAACTATTTTATTGAAACAAAAAGTCACAATTTTAGTGTTAATCCAACAGTAAATGATATTTCAATCAAACAATATCTTTCTAGCATAGAGAACATACTATTCCACTGTCCAGAAAAAAGTAGAAATATAATTAGATCAAAAATTACAAATGTCCTAACAAATTTTGTTCATAAACCTACTACTCTCAACTTTCTCCAAACTCTTTTCCGTAAAACAAAACGATTTTTCAAATTACATACAGACCTTATTGTTACACGATCAGATAAAGGTAATGTAACTGTCATAATGAAAAAAGAATTATACATAGAAAAATGTAATGATTTACTTAGTGATGAAAGTTGTTATAAAAAACTCAACAGAGATCCTACATCTACTTTCCAACAAAAATCTAACAAATTAGTGTCATCTTTATTGAAACAAAAAGTTATCACGAATGAAATTTCAAAAACCTTAACAATCTATAATCAAGCAGCACCTAAATTTTATGGCCTTCCTAAAATCCATAAGCCTACATTAACTGTAAGACCTATTATTTCATCCATTAATGCTCCAAACTGTAAATTAGCAAAACTAATCACGGATGTTTTGACAAACGCATACAGTAAAAATAATACATATTACATAACTGATTCTTTTGAATTTTCAGAACTTGTCAATGATATGAGTATACCTGCCAATTATGTAGTTGTAAGCCTTGACGTAGTTTCTTTATTCAGTAAAATACCTTACTACTTAATAGAAAAAAGCATTAAAAAACACTGGTCTATTATTTCTGAGCATACCAATATTTCTCAAAAACAATTTCTTGAAATATTACAATTTATTTTCGATTCAACATATTTCAGATTTCAAAATATTTTTTATAAACAGATCTTAGGCACACCTATGGGTGCAACAATGTCTCCTATTATCGCTCAATATGTAATGGATGATCTTTTGAACGAATGTATTCCAAAACTTCATTTTGATATGCCTTTCATTAAAAAATACGTGGATGATTTAATCTGTGCAATCCCACGTGACCAACTTACAGAACTAATCTCAACATTTAACGGTTATGATCCTAATATTCAATTCACAATTGAAACTGAAAATAATCAAAGTGTACCATTTCTAGATACTCTAGTGATAAGAAATGATCAAAATAAAATCCAACTTGATTGGTATTCTAAACCAACAAGCTCAGGTAGATATATCAACTTCAATTCCTACCATACAACAAAAATGAAAATAAATGTTATATTAGGATTACGCCGAAGAATTGAGAGAATTTCCCACCCTGAATTTAGAGAAAATAACATAAAAAAACTTTATAATATAATGAAAGATAACTCTTATCCAGATGCTTTTCTCAAAAAATATTTATACAATACGTCACTTATTACAAATAATTCTATGGGGAATAACCAACAAAATAATAATATTATAATAAATAATAATGATCCTCAGATACAAAATAAAATATATTATTTTGCATTACCATATATTAAAAGTGTCTCACAAAAAGTAATCAAAATATTAGAAATTATACCAGACATAAAAATTGCACACAAACATATCAATAAAATAGGCAATTTATACTCTAAAGTCAAAGACAAAGATGAAACTTTAAAACAATCTTCAGTAATCTATAAAATTCCTTGCGAACAATGTAATCAAGTTTATATCGGTCAAACATCAACTGTATTAAAAGATAGGATAACACGACATAAAAGTGATTGTAGAAGAACTATTCTTTCTTGTGCTCTTTCAGAACATTCTACTAAAGAAGGACACGATTTTGATTTTGGAAATTCACAAGTGATTATTCATGAACAAAATTTAAATAAACGTTTGTTTCTAGAAATGGTAGAGATATCTCAAGAACCTTTATGCCTAAATAAAAGAAAGGATATTCAAGATCTCAGTAGTATTTATTCGAACCTACTTACATCTAATTAAATTTATTCCTAAAATTACCTAACTGGTCTAGTGATGACACCAAAAATCAATGTCTATGAGAAACTAGTATTTATACACTTCAAAATTTTATTCTACATATTCTTCTATCTCTTCTATTTTTCTTATATCTATCAATTATTGTTTATTAATTATTTTTCCATATTTTTAACATTTATATTCTGTCCAGTTTGATAGTCAAAATAGAATAACAACAATTTTCCGACAATTTGAAAGCTTTTCGACTATAAAATTCTCACTTTGCAAGTAAGTTATAGTTAAAAATTTATATGTCCTAGTCATAGTTTTGATTATTCATAATAATAAGATCTTTTATATTGTTGTAGCCCTGACGAAGGCAATAAATAATTGCCGAAAGCTCGGCTTAGTGGAAAAAGAGATTTTTATTTCCTAGCCCTTCAAGACGACCGATACCCCAAGAAACTCCCATTGTTTATAAATTCTCCGGTCAAGATACTCTGTAAATATATATATATATATATATATATATATATATATATATATATATATATATATGTTGTACTCAATTGACGAAAACGGTCACTGCCCGAATTTTATACTCACAACGCGATGTGGATCTTTTAAATTTTCCACATGGCGTTACGGGTATATTTTATATACCCAAAACGCGTTGTGTGTAAATTCGAAAAACCCACGACGCGAAATCACGATTATCGGCGGAGACACGCGACGGTTTTCGTGTTATGGGTAATTATAAATACCCACAACCCGAAAATACATAAACTTACTTCATTTAATCGGCAGCAACAGTCAGCAGGTGTTTGTTTTGTTTATTTATTTGTCCTTTCTCAAAGTTTTAAGTGAAATTTCGATAAAAAATGGATGAATCAATAGAGCAATTCAAGCAACTAAAATGCTGTGTGAGTCAAATAAAAGATATGCTCCTTTACAAATTGGAACAAATGTTTTGATTCGAGTGCCAGATGTTGACAGACGCCGACTAACTCCAAGAAATGTGTTAGCCATTGTTTCTGAAATTAATAATGATGGCTTGTATAAACTGAGAACTGAGAATGGGCCACTGGACAGATTATTTTCAAAAAATGAACTTCTACAAGCAGATTCACAGTTCATGTCGCAATCAAATGATACTAATATCAAAGAAATACCCTTGCGAACTGTAGCAAATATGTCATCGAAAGGTTCCGGTCAAGGTTTTCTCAGATGCAATTGTAAAGATTTTGTGGTGATAAAATGTTCCTGCAAACAACGAAACAAAAGGTGTAACTCAAGATGTCATGGTTCACTAACATGCAAGAATAAATAATAAATATTAGTTTAATAAAAAATGTTTATTTCATGAATAAATTTTAAAAACGTGTCAGTATTTTTATTTTACAATTTTTTGAATGATTTCTTTACATTACCTAGGACGAACCTCATATTTTTCGCCTTATGGGTATTCTTTATTACCCATAACACGAAACTCGTCGCGTGTCTCCGCCGATAATCGTGATATCGCGTCGTGGATTTTTCAATTTTACACACAACGCGTTTTGGGTATATAAAATATACCCGTAACGCGATGTGGAAAATTCAAAAGATCCACATCGCGTTGTAAGTATAAAATTCGGGCAGTGACCGTTTTCGTCAATTGCGTACAATATATATATTGATAACATTTTTGACATATCTCAGGTTAAATTATAAAGAATTTGCAGAGAAGTTCCATAAGGATCTCTATCTTTATAAAATTTCTTTGTAATTTAGTTATAATTTAAGCTAAGATATGTCAAAAATGGCTGACGCAAATGTAGTCAACATATATATATATTTGTAATCAGGAAGAAAAGGTCTTTCATTTTATCGCATAATATACAGGGTGTTCCGTTTAAAAAAGTCGAAGTTGTCTACGTTTCTCTATTTTCCGATGTGATTTTGTTTTTTCTGATAACGTTAAGAGAAAATATAGAAAAAAACTGTCAAGTTTTGTATTTACAATTTTCTTCTATCTTAAATATTAAAGGCTGTAGGTATGGTGCCAAATATAATCAAATACCCTGTACAAAAAATAAAACTTAGTACCTTTTTATTTTTTAAAAACATTACCTACATAATTAAAAATAAATATTTCTTCATTTTGAGGGTTGATAGGGTAAGAGGTGTGATTTAGTTCCTTCTGCACTGCCTTTGTTACATATATCAGACATCCATTTCAGAATAAGAATACTATTTTGTTTTTCTTCAATTTATTTTTGTAACAGACATAAGAATCCGGCGGACAAAAATATGCTTATTCTATTTCTGCTAAAGATATTTCTTCTTCAAGAAGAAGTGGATCAATTTTGTTGATGATGAGGAATGTTTTCTTTCTCAATTTTAATGTTTTTATGTAATGCTTTGCCTGCCAAATCATCTGTATTTAAAATTGCATAAAGCATTCTGGTGCGTCAGTTTAGGGACTTCATTTTTGAATAAAACACTTTTATTTTTCTTAGACCATTTTAGTCCAATTGCAGTTAATTGATGTCCTTTGGGTCTTCCTTTATGGGCAAGTTTCAAACGAAATTTAACACTTTATTTTTTCTTCTAATTGGTTTTGTGCAGTAGTATTTGGTTCTTGGGCTAGTTCCATTAAAATGGCGTCGCAAATATCTACAAGGAATAATATTCGAGATAAGTCTGTTTCTGCAGAAATCACAAACCAGTCAGAGCAAATTTCATTGGTTGAAAACAGTCAAAAACAGTCAGAAAACTAGTTTCAACCAATGAAATTCACTCTGACTGGTTTGTGATTTCTGCAGAAACAAACTTATCTCGAATATTATTCTTTGTAGATACTTGCGACGATAATATTCCTTAATTAGACAGAATTAGAAATAAACATCTATTTTCGGATCTTCAATACCTATTACCACTAAAGATCCGCATTTTCGGACCCCTAATATCCATACAAATTGAAAATCCGAAAATGATCCGATCTTTAGTATGAACACTAGAGATCCGAATTTTCGGACCTCTATCCACTGCCAAAACGGCAGGCAACGCGTTTTATAAGGTGGGTTCGGCTTGCTCACTCCGTGCACTCCGAGTGACTCCTTTTGCACTCCAGCCGTTCGGGTTAAGGTTTGGGTATTGCTTTTTACCGTAGCCGCTTTCCAGTATGGGAGTGTGACGCCCGGAGCTACTCGGGGCGTTGAGCCCCCGAGCTGTACGAACGCGTCAACCTATCAGCTGTCACAATCGTGGGTTGCTATTTATCTATTTATTTCTTGTTATACCTCAAGATTGAACATTTTAAAATATATAGTTTTGATTCTCTTTCATTTTTGATAAATAGAAAAACAAACTGCACAAACAAACAGATAATTATTTTTAAAATTTGACATATTTGACACTAAGACAGGCGTCTCACGCCATGATACTGAAACGGTACAAATCTAGTGCGAGGCGCCCCCGAGGTGCTCTAAAGCGCCAATGTGCATACTGGAAAGCGGCTCGTATTAGGGGTGACTCCATTAGCTCTTTTCACTCCACTCCAACTCCGCGCTGAATAGCCGAACCCAGCTATAATATGCGCATGTGCAGAATGATTCCGAACTAGTTCTGAGTGAAACCAAAACAAAGCTTGTGTCGCACTTACTTGAACTAAGGTGTAATATTTCAGATTATGGCAGATAAACCATATAAAATGCTGACAAATGAATGCCACAAAGCAGGAAGTGCTGCCCCAAGGCTGCCCCGAACAACACAAACCAACAACCCTTTTATGGTTTTTGTTTGATACCTCCTTCTATCAAAATTCAATAAAGATTATTTAAAAACATTTGAGTACTTTTTCACTTTGCCTCTTATACATTTCCAAAATTAGCATGCGGACTAGAAGCTCATTTTCAAAAAATGATACATTTTTAATCCATATTAATAATATATACCTGCTACTATTTTATTGTAAGTTCTAATCACTGATATCGTTCTAAATACCGGGCAAATTCCATTGGCCAAAATGCGACACGAGTGCAAAATTCAAGTGCTAGTTTTTGAATTTCATGTTAAACCTGGGAGCGGATTACGAACTCTCGATTCGAACCGAAATCGCCATGGATTTCGAACGCACTCCATGCGAATGCATCAGAATGCGTTCGAAATCCATGGCGGTTTCGGTTCGAATCGAGAGTTCGTAATCCGGCCCCTGGTGCGGCATTTATTGCCCCGAGTGCAATCAGTTTTGTACGGACTCGTGGCTGCCGTGGAGCACAAGTTATCGAACGCAGTTATGTGTCACAGCCGCACCGCACCGCACCGCACGTGAACTTGACAGTTGTCAATTTTAAATTTTGATCCAGCATGGGCATGCGTTTGTGAGGTTAAGTTTTTAAGCAGCTCTTGTATTTTTTCACTCTGTGTTAATAATTTTGAGTAAATTCGTAAGCAGTGTTTGAATACTTTTTGTGTTTAAAATGGAAGAGATTGAAGATCTCTATCATAAACTAAAAGAGTTTAGTAAAATCAATAAACAATTCGCAGTTATTTTCAAGGTAAATGTGCATGTTTTTTTTTTAGTTTATTTATTTTCAATTGATTATTTGCCTATTATTTCTAGAAATCCCAGTCAAAACAGCCCTCAAGTAAATCTGAACAAGTTACCAGTCTATTAGATTACATTGCGAAAGAAATTATTATTGTGCCACAATGGTTTTCTTCGGTTCTTCAAACCTTCCCAAAGGAGCTTTCAAAGCTGGTTTTTCAGGCTGTTTTCTTCACCGAGGATTTTCCTTTTAGTCAACAAAGGCATCTTTCAAATTGCATTTTGCTATCACAAATTGTTAAGGAGAGACCAGATTTAAAAAGGTAAAAAAATCAAAATATGTATGTAAATCTATCAATGTAAATCAATCATCTAGGGCACGAATAACATCAAGAATCCTTCACTTACATCAATTTAATTGAACATTTTCAAAATATCTGTTTTGTCATTCGATACCTTTTTTTTTCCACCAAAAACTGAAAAACCAATAGAGTGCGGCTTGTTCGCCCATTAATAAGCGAACATGAGCTGGGTTTAGACCGTCGTGAGACAGGTTAGTTTTACCCTACTGATAACTAGTCGATAGTAATCCTGCTCAGTACGAGAGGAACTTATAGCACAACAGCTTATAGGTATGGTAATTAGTGAGTATTCTTCCTTGGCTCATTATATACTCATGTAAGTTTCTTTAAAAATTGAGTTCACTTATGACCACCCCTGTGATCACCCCAAGCAAGTTTATTTCACAAAAGAATTCCATTAAAAAAAAAATTCTTATTTAATTGGGTTATTCAATAAGGTATTGTTACTTTCCTCTTTTTCTATAAAAGAAACCTTTCATTTTAGATTTTCAAAAGGGTTTCTCAGTAGGGTGTGAAGGAAGGGGTGAATTATCATGTCAGACAACTCATTCATACTTACCCTATCTAGTAAAAACATGAAATAAATTAATAATTGAAAAAACTAAAAACCCATTTTAAATTTTTTACCTACCATATATTTTGGGTATTCTGGAATAAATAAATTAAACAATTTCATAAGAATTTCTTCCAATAACTCACCTACCTATTAACAATCTGTACTTATATATTTTTTTTCATATAGCTTTGCACTGAAGTATTTTGAACAATACCCCTCACCCTTTGAGGTGGACATAAATTCTCCAATAAAAGCAAAAAGAAGCAGACCATTGGAAAACATTTTCTCACGAGATGTGGATATAGTCCAGGCCTGCTACTTTCTACTCAGAAGTGATCCAAAGTTCTATTGGAATAATTGGAAATGGAGCGTGTTCATGAAGAAGTATGCTTCAAATGATGATTATGAAGTCGCTTGGTTAGTAATTTTAATATAAATAGAGGTACCTACATGTTTTCAAATTATCTTATTGTTTATTTTTAGGCTCTACTGTCAAATTATGGGGATCATTTTGGGCCGGAACGAAACCGAATTGAATGCCTTAATCGCTCAAAAAATACCTGAAGAGATAAAAATAAAACTAACCATTGATTTCAATAAAAATTCAGGTTTTATTGGCCAATCCCAAGAATCATCATCCTTGAACCAACAAATTTTTGCTCCAACAAAAACTAAAGACTTGGCCGAAGTTGTTAGCATTTCAGGTGTTTACATTCCAGCCCTAAACAACCCCAAAAAATCGCTACTTGTTCCGGTTCCATCTACTTATAATAATCTAAGAAAAATTGCTATTGGATTATCTTCGGCTAAACCGATGTGTCTTCAAGGGCCTGTAGGTGCTGGCAAAACTGGATTAGTTGAGCACTTGGCTGGGTGCACTGGAAGAAAGCTAGGAGATACATTTGTTAAAGTGCAACTTGGCGACCAGACTGATAGTAAAATGTTGTTGGGGACTTATCGGTGTACAGATACTCCTGGAGAATTTATTTGGCAACCTGGCGTTTTGACACAGGTAAGTTTATTTGTTGTACTAGAGTATTAGTTGCCATATTATTTATTATTGAGTTTGTGCACTGTGTTTCACAAAAATTTAACTACTACAGTTTATTTTTTTCCAAGATAGATTTTGGCATTGTCAATTTTGAAACATAAACAATGCAGCTAATGCCGCTTATTGGTCGCTATTGTAAAACTGATGTCAACCTGCAAAAACACCTCATTTTGCCACCAATCAGGGTCAAGCGTTATTGTTTATGTTTCAAAGTTTTCGATGTCAAAATCTATCTTGGGAAAAAATAAAGTGTACTTCAGTATGCTATGGTCGAGGCTATGGCTTTACACTCGGCTTTACATCTACAATCTAAAAAAGTTTCAAATCTGAAATATGGAAATTAGACTTTACTCTAAAGTAGTCACACCAAAAAAGTTATAGATTTAAAAATATTTAAAAAATCATAATCTCAAGAATATTAGGTGATGGCCAAGTATGGTAGCCTATTTATCTGACTAGAACTAATTTTTCTTTAGTTGAGTGCTGCTGCTTCTTGAGTGAGGGTCCTTTAAGACGGCATTTGGTCAAAAACTAATTTTAGACTTTTTCAAACCCTTTAGCTAAGGGCATTTGATATTGATCATAGTCCACTACTAATTTGCTTTGTCACTGATTTATCTAATTGGTATTTTTTCATTTCTATTAAGAGATAATGTTAGTTAATTAGGAGTGGATGAAATTGATTTCACTGATATATGGGAGAATAAACCCCCAATTTAAGAAGTTCGCCATATGCCTAAATCTCCTTCCATTATTGAGCAACTGAACAATGTAAATAGTTAGCACTAATATAATATAATAATTAGCACCCTAAAGATTTTCAGGAGTCAAATTCATTCATAGGACTGTCCTCCTGGCTGGAAGATGGTTGGCAACTCTAGTCTTGTCTAGTCTATTTTTAGAAATGCGTTTGTTTAGTGCATTTATTGTTTCTGGGTTTAGGAATTCCATTTGTAGACTACACGATTAGTCAAGAAGTTTTTTCTTGCAAGAAGAAGGTTTCTCTCCTTATTAAGTGTTTGGTGTTGTCCTCTAAGGTTTATGTTTTGATTTTTTTGAAACATATCTTCTAGTTTAAGGACTGTAGAGTAATAGCCATTTAGAATTTTGTATGTTTCAATAAGGTCTTCTCTTTCCTTAAGTGTTACCAACTGAAATTTTTTTAGTCTTGTTTCGTATGCCATTTTTCTTAGTTATGTTGTTGGAATATCGGTTATTTCTCTGAACAGTTTCTAGAAGATCCATGTATTTGATGTAGTAAGGAGACCAAACTGTGTGGCAATATTCTAGTTTTGGTCCAATATAAGTTTTGTGCAGTTTTATTATTATTCTCACAGTTTGATCTTCAAATGCTTGTCTCATAAATCATAAGGTGTATTAGTTGATTGGCCTTTTTTACTGTGTGCGATATATGGGTTTCCCATTTGAGATCATCGTTGACATAGACTCCCAAGTCTTTTTGCTCTGAGACTTTTTTGAGTTCGACGCTGTTTATCTGGTAGTTAAGTTAGGTCTAGGGTTATTTCGTTCTATGTGTAAAACTGTACCTACACTTTTTTTTCATTCAGTTTTAGTTGCCATGTGATAGTCCATTTCTCTACAGTATTTTGTATAATTTTTGAAAGACCAGGAATGTACACTTTAAAAAATGGAGAGGCAAGCATATACCCTTGTGGTACTCTGCTGACGACTGGGTACCAATCAGAGCAGGTTACATTTGCTCAAACATAAAAAGTTCTTTGCTTAAGAAAGGAGCTGCTCCATTGCAGGTACTTGCCTCTTATTCCATAATGGCTTAGTTTGTAACAGAGTCTGTATTGATTGGGTTGTAGTAGACCTTTTTGGTATAAAGCCATGCTGTGTAGGAGGTATGATGTCATTTTCTAAGAAGAAGGATGTTGTTTCTTTTACAATAATTTTTTTTTGAGTACTTTGGAAAATGTCCAGGTCAGGCTGATGAGTCTATAATTAGATGGATTGTTTTTGTCACTATTGTAAATCGGTATCACTATAGCTTTTTTCCAGATCTTTGGTATGGTTCCATTGTCTATCGAATCTTGGTATAATTGGGCTAATAGTGGTGCTAGAGATGTAGCACGTTTCTTTGAAAATACGATGGTATCCCATCTGATCCTGGTCTTGAATAAGCTTTTATAGTGAAATTATTTAAATAGTGTATACACGTGATCAATGACGTCGATTCGTTTCAAGCTGAGAGCTCATTCTCCTTTTTATTTAATCTTAGTTAAAAAAAGACAGAACACTGTTGCCATTTAACCGAATCGGCCGATAAAATGACATCTAGGTTGGCACTCATGGGTTATGTTGCCAAATATTGGGCAATTCCTGTGACGTGGCGGCCAAACAAGTTTGTTTTGAATATGTTTTTATGTGTATTTTAAATTATTTTGCATACAGTTTTGCTTACAACTTTGATTTTCATTATTTAATAAAATATTTGTTGACTAGGTACCTAAACTATTAATTCGGGCAGAAACTAGATATTTTTTTGTGTTTTTTGGCCCATGTGTGGCCGCCACGCCATCTTGAATGTCACGTGGTTTGAATTGCCTAATTGCTGCAAATCTGTGGTTACTGATTTTAATAATTTGAAATTATTTCTATTTGTGTATCTATAAAATGCCAAAGTCATTCAATAGTCAGAGTCAGAAATGGTATGCGCTCTTGTATTGAACGATCCTAGCCACTTTTAATGTACCCCAAGCCAAGCCGCTCAGGGGGCGCGCATGTTCATCGCTGGTAATCGATTTTAGTACTGTAATTTTAGTGAACGCCTTTGGATGTTGATGCTATCAGCTGTCATACGGATCGGTCGGTTGTCAAACAATTTTTAGTTTGTCAAACTTTGAATCATTTTCATTAGGGCCGAGTTCAGAAATAACGCACAGGGTGGGAGTGCGATTTTATGGGTGTGCCTGAGTTGACAATTGGCCATTGGGCCCATAGCACTGTCTAGCATTTTTGAACAGCTAGGACGTCGCACCGGTGTCACACTCACACTGGGTGTGTCATTTCTGAACTCGCCCTAGTTGTAGTGTTTTTACTTCTACCCAGTTTTAGTTCAGGTGAGTTTTATCTTTATCATGGCGTCAATTCCATTGAAATTGATGTGAAGACAAACAGAAAAAGAATTAATATTTAAATATGTAGCTAAATATAAAATATTACAAGTCCAACGATTGACAGACACGAGTTTTATTTTCCTATCTTATCCAAAAAACGTTTTTGGAGTTGACTTGATCGGTCTTGGTTATTACATATTATATTTATTTCTAATAAGGAGGGATAAATATAATAACCAATGTTGAATCTAATCAAGGCCCAAAAAGATCATCCACAAAGAAAGTTTCAAATTCAAATATCCCGCCAAAATCATTTTACTTTGACCCAAGCCTATAGAGGCGCCACATATATGAACTTTTTTTTTAACATGGGAGTTACCATTCTATATCCGTCAGAAACTCGTTGTGTCTCTAATTAGTTTCTTTGAACAGGAACGAGATAATGGGGGCCCCTTTTTGCCATTAAATAGCGTTAGAGAGGTGAAGTATATTGATACTATCAAATATAAATCTTCTGGGGCTTCAATTGGGAATATTTTTCAAGCGTGTTGCAGCTGCACTGAATATTGGTATAACCACTGTGAGTAAAATCCAATGTAAAATCTCTCAAAAAGTCAGGGATAATTTAGCGTTAAATTCACCAAAGAAAAAACGTCCACATAAGAAACGGGTTGCGAATCAAGATCACCTTGATGTTAGCTCTATTCGCAATCAAATTTACGACGAAAAGTGAGAAGTTTTTTTAGGTTGTGTTCATAATACACTATCTATACATATAAAAATCGATGTTTGTTTACTTTAGTGATAACAAATTTTACTAGACATGGTATGTCAAAGTAAAAAGTTAATAGCGGCAACATTGCGACGTGCTTATGTCATTAATTTTGATTACGTGCATACACTGTTTAATTAATTTTACTATAGGTTACTTATGGCCGTTTCCACTAACTATTTCAGGGGAGCCTTAACAATAAGTATTCCCTAAGTATTCCCTAAAATGACAGTCTTCCATGGAGAAATGTCAGTTCAAGGAATACTTATCGTTATGGCTTACCTAAAATCGTTGGTGGAAACGGCCATTAGAGCTGTAGTAACTTTTTCTGTTGTTATGTTAATGTCAGTGAGTTGATTATTGTTCATAGTCTCCATAGTTAGTGTTGGCATGTTTGCAAGGTTTTCTCTGGTCAGAACACAGAATACATATCCGGATAGAAGGCAAACTGCCTAATAAAATTTTGGGGAACAGTGCGCCGTCACGGCGCGGTGGATGCGATCCGAACTATTTATAATGAAGATTTCTGTAATCAAATCAGCTTTCAAAATAGTTCTTCCAATGTCAATATTTTCAATTTTCAAGAGTTGGTATTCTTTGATTGTTGGATTTTTGTCTGTTAATGTTGATAGTTGCCCTATATATTCGTTTATGGCGTCATAGTTTTCAATCTTGAACTTGCGTTCTTTCATTTTTCTTATTTAATTTATGTTAAGCGTTATTTGGGCCATAGCTCTTATCTATTGGTGGCCTGGATTCTATTTGTGCTATCATTTTTTTTGTCACTTGTTAAAAAGATACCCAGTAAAGAGCTGTGGTTGTTTCTATATTTTGTGTTGAAGGTGACTATTTGTCAACACACAATTCCACTACTTATAATTTGTTGAAAACTCATTTGATTTTTGACATGGTTTTGTGAGTTTAAGAGATTTCCAACATATTTCGGGGTAGTTAAAGTCTCCACAAACAAGCACGTCAGATATTTCTTGAAATATTCTTTGGATTGTAGATATAAATTGTGAATTTTCCTCCATGTTTGCTCGGCCTGGTCTGTAGATGCATGCCAATAAATACTTTCTGTCAGAGATTTTTATATTCAGAAAGATTGCATCTATTGTACCTACCTTGGATTGAGTAAGTTGTACCAATTCACTACAATTTTGTGCCCATTTATTTCTGTAGAGGCAAAAATACAGACGCCGCCGCCATCCTGTGCATATCTGTCTTGTCTATAATAATTGTAATCTGCCATGTTTATGATTGTATCTGGAATATTCTGGTACGAGTGCTTGTATAGAGCAATGTGATCTCAACTCTAGGAGTTATTAGTTTTTTGGGTCTTGAAATTCAGATGTTACATGGTTAATTTTGGGAGTTCTGGATGTTACTAGATTTGGGGCTCCATTCCATTAATGTTCGTCATTTTTAAGTCTGGTTCATTTTGTTTTCTTTTTTCTAGTTCACTAAGAAGTTCTTTCACATGTTTTCTTTTGACTTATTGTTTGGTCAGATTTAATATAGTGTCCCCCTTCAAGTTTCTGTCTTTGTGTTAGAATTTCTTGAGCTTCTGCCTTTGATTGTAGACATAGACCTTTAAACCGTTTGGTTCTGCATTCTGATTCTAATTGATGGTTTTTTGGTTTTTATAGTTTTTTTTTTGACAAAGTTTAGTTCTTGATAATCTTCGGCTGTACTTAACTTCTTTTTCTTCAAAGATCAAGATGTTGCATGCTATTTTTCCCTTTCTAGAATCTCGGCAATACTTGGTTCTACAGTTTGGGCTTTTTCTTTTTGTTGCTCGTGGGATTTAGATATCTCTAGACCTTGATCTTTTTGTTTTAGGGCTGTTATTTCTGCATAAGATGGAGCTCGAGTTGTTTCTTGCTTTACTTGTTTTTTGAATTTTTTTTTGAATATCTTGTAGCGACGCACGCCTGCAGCTCTTTTAATTTTGCTAGGAGTTTATTTTTTTATTTAGACTTTTTTGATTGAAGTTCAATTAGAAACAAAGTATTCCTACCCTACCAATTACATTATTAATCTCGAGTTCTTGAAAGCTGTGGCCTTTTTTGAACTATTTACATAAGCGTGTCATACAAAAGCATAAAAGAGACTCCAAGTACTAAGTGGAAGAGAGACTTGTGGATTTAATTACTTTAGATGCGATATTTTTCTGGAAAATTATACTCGGTATTCAAAAAAGTAAACTTGATAATGATCGGCCAAAGATAAAACGTCGCATTTCAAATCTGGCAACACTATCGTGTAGAGATGAGGAGGAATTTATTTTGAAATATCTGTTCAAATACCTAACCCCAGGAAAAAATAAAAACGATTTTGCAACATTTTGTTGAGTAAGAGATGGCGCAACTTTGCCACTTTTCAACTGACCTGGTATCTCTTTCCTTTCCGTTTCCAATGTCCCAGTGGAGAGCATCGAATTTGAATCACCCTGTATAATAAACCTTCCACTCTAGATATCAACAAGGGCCTCGACCCTGACGGTATGCCGCCGAGGCTCCTCAGACTCTGCGCTTTTTGATTGCTAGACCACTGCTGACTGCATCTAATTTTCAATAAATCCCTGAAAACCGGAGTTTTTCCATCTTACTGGAAGTTGACTTGAGAACTGGTTTTTAGCTAACAAACTCAGTCTCAACAATAGCAAAACCCAAAATTTTAATTTCACATTAAGAACCACTGAGTGTGAGTTACCTAATGACAAGAATGCCAAAGTTCTTGGTGTGTTTCTCGACCCAGGACTCACTTGGGAAGCTCATGTGGACAACCTTAGCGCTGGGCTGTCCAAAATTACATTTCTGATAAGGAACCTTTCGAGGAGTGTCTCGGCTTCCACTGTACTTACAGCTTAACATGGCTGCTTCGGCTCGAATATATCATATGCAATACTAAACTGGGGTCATGCCTCAAAAGCCAAGCAAATTTTTAAACTCCAACGTCGGTGCATAAAAGTAATAGCAGGTCTAAAGTACAGAGACTGCTGTTGGGGTAGCTTCAGGAGCTTACGGATTTTGGCTTTCCTCTGTGTTTTCATACTGAACTGCTTCATCTATGTCAAAAAAAATCAGGAAATCTTCCTGACTCATGCAGACGTCCACTCATGTGCAACCAGAAATCGTGACAAACTGGAATCCAGCTTCCATCGATTGGAAAAAACTCAAAGGGGTTCAGATCACTTCGGGATAAGATTTTTTAATGCTCTTCCTACTAATATCAAAAACCTAGGAGAGAAAATTCATTGGAGAAATTATAAAATACCTTCTTCAGAGTGCATTCTACTCTTTCGAGGAGTACCTTGATGGTAATTTTGTTCTTGATTAGGTAGTTCGGTACTGTTCTGTCTGATCTTGAACTTTTTAAAGTGTCTGTATTGTCGATTATCGTCCCTTGTCTTGCTATTGCATAATTTTAATCAAAATTTTACCCACAATTTTAATACAAATTGCAGGATAAATATATTAATATAGGTTACCTACTTGTTTTGGATTTGTTAACAGAGTCATTTTGTTTAATGTAGATTTAGAGCGTACTATAGGTATTTTCTAAATTGTAAGGAATACAATGTATTTTTAAAATAAGATTTATGAAGAAATCTGTATTTTGCATTTCCTGACTTGTATAAGCACTTTTGTGTAATTATCACTAATAAATAAATTAAACTAAACTAAACTTATGTTGTCCCAATTTATAAGTCTGGCGATAGGTCAGACATATAAAATTAACTAGAGTCTAGCCATCACATGTGGAGCAACTACGATTATAGCTGAAAGCCGAGCCGATCGTATTGGATTCGAAAGAAGGTGTATATTCGGTTTCAGCAAAATGTTGTTGATTGGAGCAATGTAATACACTGCTCAGAAAATGTTGATATTTATTAGGAACTCGTTAAATTAGAAATCAGGAAGAACACAACAACAAAAATAAATCTAAAATCAATATCAATCACAAATAAAAGAAAACTAATGAAACATCAAAAAATATTGTAATTTGAACATGCCTTAAAATTAAATATTCTATTATTAATCCCTGGTATTATCCTCAGAGTCTAATATTGTCTGCAAAATTAATGCGTTTTTTTCTTCTCTTCCAGGACATTGAATATTAGATCCGGATTTTTGCATTTTTTTTTGTTAAAATAAATTTCCTCTGTGGAGTAGGTACCTAATTGGTACCTTTTTTCCTCGCTTTTTTCGCTCATTAGTCATTTGTAAGTAAGGGCAGTACCTACTTCATTTTGTTTTCGTTTTAAACTGGTCAATGAGTTTTTCTATTCTAAATCTAAACTACAAATAATGTAACATTTTTACAAATCGGTAACTGTTATCTTGTAAAATGGCCTTGTAATTTTGTTTTGATAAAAATAAGAATGGTTAAAGAAACGATAGAAATAACAATTAATAAATTCCTGTTTCTATGATGATTTTCTATGCACCAGAATTCGCTGTTCGACTATTATCGGGTTTGCTCCGGCTGTGACGGCTAGACTCTAGTAAAAAATTACAGACCGATATCCACTCTGAGTTGTGTTTCTTAGCTTTTCGAATGTCTTATAACAGACTACCTGACAGCCCAGTTGGGTGGGATTATTATTGACGACCAGTACGGCTTTATGAAAAAGAGGTCAACCCAACCTAATCTTATATCATTTGTGGACTATTTATCTGGCGCCTTGGAAAGTGGCCGTCAAGTTGATGCCATTATACACTGATTTTTCCAAGGCGTTCGATAGGGCCAACCACCAGAATCTTACCGCTAGGCTTCGGTCTGTAGGAAAGGGGGGTGTATCTTGACTCAGCTCTCTTCCTAGCTACATTAAAGATCGTTCATGTTGCGACCAGGAAACTTTCTCTCTAAGGTTCTCTTTGGTTCCAGTCTTTTCTTTGCAGACGACCTCAAGATCTTCATGTCGATATCCACAGTTGACGACTGCAGCACCAGATTGGCTTACTGAGTGATTGGTGTACAGTTAACTGTATGGATTTTAACATACAGAAATGCCAGGCTATGAGATTTTATCGCTTAAACAATCCTATTATTGTAAATTACAGCCATCTAGGCCCCAAGTGTTGAAACAATCACAGACCTGGGCGTCATTCTGGACAGCAGTTTATCTTTTGTTCCTCATATCTACATAATTTGTACTGCACTGCATATGTTGGGTTTCTTCATGAAACGTGCCATAATTCAATAAAATAAATTCCAGAAAATTGCTCTACTTCTCATTAGTTAGATCGCACTTAAAGTTCAAAGTTTATTCATTTTGTCATTAGAATTATAAAATGTTTACCTACATCAAAGAAATTACTCTACTTGTTTCTAGCGATAGAATACAAATTAGAGAGGTGTAAAAACTATAGTAGGTACACTATTATACTTTGAAATGATAAATTATAATCACCATCGAGGAACTCTTGTAAACTATAAAAGGCATTCCTAATAACTAGTTATTTTATTTTAACTTTAAACGAATTTAGAGGCATCTCTGGTACATGACTAGGTATTTTGTTGTAAAATTTAGGCGCATCTATTCGTATCAGGTCTCCCTGTCTGGTCGGGTAGTCATAATACGAATCATTGTCATGAAATTAACCCAGATTCTTGTGACTGTACAAAAGGCACTCATAAATGTACGGACTGGGAACAGTCATTACACCCATTCGCCAAAATGTACTCTTTACATTGTTCCTGTAGCCCAGGCCTGTGATCACCCTGACTGCTCTTCTCTGCAAGCCAAAAATACGAGATGAGTTTGGTGCGTGCCCCCACATCAAGATAGCATAAAAAGCCACTGACTGAAAAATACCATGAAATGTCTGGAGAAGGGAAACCTTGGGCAGCACTTGTTTGAGGTTTTTGAGCAAAATGATGTTTCTGGACAAGCGAATGGAGATCTGATCCACGTGTCATTCAAACCTCAATGTTGGCTCAATGTACACTCCAAGAAACCTTACTTCCTCCACGTTCTCCTCAATCTCTCTCAGTCCAAAAAGGATGCGCTCAGTTTTGCTGTGATTTAATGCCAGTTTATTAGCAGAAAACCAGTTCTTTCGGTTATCTACACTGCGATTCATCTGTTGTTATCAGGTAACCAACCTCCATATCCGTCTCTAGGACAGAAGTATGATTCACAAACAGCAACACTCTGGAAAGAGGTATGGAGCGGTTCACATCGTTTATGTAGACTAGGAACAACAGAGGAACTGAGCCTTGGGCCACTCCAAACCTTGTATGATGTGATTTGTGTACGGTCTTCCAAGTGGTGCTTCAGCGCATTGACACTGCAGTCATTGACACCATAAGCCCCAAGCTTGTCCAGAAGAGTACAATGAGTGACACAGTCAAATGCCTTTGAGGTCGCAGCATGTGACACATGCATAATGCCCCCTCTTAAATGTCTCTGCTATACATTCCAGCAGCTCCAAGACAGCGTGACTTGTTGTTTTTTTTTTTACTCGTCAGGTTTTTGCGAAACATACGCAAATCAAAAAATTTTTAAAGTCAATTTTCTCGTAAACGGTACGTTGTATCGAATTGAACAAAGAATACCTTTTCTGTATAAAAAAACTGTAAACTTTCTGAATTTTTAATCAGAATCGCAAAAACCTGACGAGTTAATGGCATGTAATATTGATAGTTGAGTTGAAGAGGGCGCTTCTGTACTTGGAGCTATTTAAATTTTGGCGCGTAAATAATTGATTGTAATTTTAACCTCAAAAGTTAAGTCTGATGTGTGGTTTCAAGACAAGCTGACGCTGACACTTGTAAAAACATTCTCTAAGGGCCACTGAATGCTTTGGAAGATATTTTAGCTTATTCATTGTCCATTGTTCATATTGTAGTCATCTTTCCTTCTACTCAATTTAAACGGTTCAAAACTATTGACATTTACCGCCAAAATTTGAAGAACTCCAAGTTCTCTCGCGCCCTCTACAAAATTTTTGAGAACTTAACTGGATATTTGCTGCCATTGCCATCAAATGTTTATGAAATACACCAATTTTCAACATCCATTTGTCAAGGGTTTCAAAGTTATAGAGAAAAATACGTCTTTCAGGTGTCCTATTCGAAGGGGCGTAACTCCCTTAGGAAGCATTTCCGGACCCTGTTAATAGGAACTTTTTGTCTTATTTTTATGGAAGGAATACGCCTCCGAAAGTTTGCCGCTTACTTTTGAATCACCCTGTATGTATTTCTATTTCAAACTCTTGAACAGGTCTAAATAGACCTATCTATTTTTACCTGGTATGCGCGCGCAACACGAGGCGATGTCTTTTTATTGGCTAGCTAATACAGGTGTCAGGTGATCGTTTTGCACGCTGGGCATCTCTTTATCCTTGTTCATTGCACGTGGTCTGATAAGAATAAATCTAAAATTAATATTCAACTTGGCAAATGTCATTCAAAAGTTGATTGACATTTTCATTGACAAATACGTTGCACAACATGCGGTTTTTCTCCTTTTCTTTTTATCCTGTGCAAATAAGAAGGACGGATTGCTATACGTAAGTCTAACATAATTTGGTACGTTTTGCCTCGTCTTGCGCAATGAGCGTTCTATGTCTTTTTTTATTTAATTAAGTTTTCGTATTATTACCTCTTTGTCTGGTAAAATAGATAGGTCTATTACGGCTGTGAAAAATAAGATTCACATTCATTACAATATGTATGTAAAAAAAGCTACCTATTGGTTTATTGTCTTGAAAATCTCTATTTGTGGCAGGATTTACGTGATAGATAATTTGTATCGTTCTCCTGGTGCAAGTTGTTCTGAATTTTTGAAGGTTGGTGTGACGCATCTGGAGGACATGAGTCATCTTCTTATAATGGGAGACTTCAGTATTAATTGATTGACTGAGGATACATAGATATTCGTTGAGATTGAAGAAGGTTGTCGATGATACAGGTTTCACATAGAATGTCAATTTAGTCACTCACCCTACAAAAGAAGCAGTAGCTTAATAGATTTAGTTCTATCCAACAATAAAGTTGGTATCTTTAAGTGCCAAGTTATGGAAATACCCCATATTAGTGATCATATTATAAAAACCATTATTGGGTTGAAGTAACTGTATGTACAAGAGGTAAAATAGATTACCAACATGTGAATATTGAATTGTCAAATACCTTGTGGAACTACAAAACAGATCTCAAATGATATAAATGCTAAGTATCTTTATTTTTATAATAATATATTGGGTGTTTTGAACAAAGATGCTCCAAAAACTGATAATTGAACAGAACTATAGAGAGTGGTATAACGAAAGAGTAAAAAATGGTAGAAAATATTATTAAGAATGTAGAAATGCAGTAGTAGGAATCATGAGGAAAGAGAAGGAAGTTTTTTACCGCAAGAAAATTGACATGGCAAAGAATAATCTCAAACAAATGTGGGATACATTGGGTCAACCTATTAAAGATAAAACTAAAAAAAAACAAACCAACCCCACAGATATAGCCGAAAATCTAAATATATTGTATATTTTGTCAACAGCATAGAAACAGAAACCATAATTTCACATATAGACAAGGGTCATGATAACCTTAGCCCCACTCCAACGTCTCAATGTAATGGCCGGTTTCAACTCTTTTAAGTTGATAGATTTCAATCAGTTGAACAGCATCATTACCTCCTTGCCGAATAAAGGAAGTCCAGACAATACAACAGAAGAGTTTTTTTTAAAAACATACCACAACATGAAACACCCTTTTTTGATTTTAATAAACTCTTCTTTAGAAACTGGTAAATTACCATGTATGTTAAAAACATCAACAATAATTCCAGTTCAAAAAATTAGGGCTTCTATAAACGCAGGTGATTTTAGACCAATAAATCTTCTGGCGACAGATAATGTCTCCGAGTTAGTCGGGGATTAGAAAGGGATTGAGTTGTGAGACAGCAGTACAAAATATTCTGTATGAATTGAAAAATCTTCTTGATGATTATGCTGTAGGACTTGTAGGAGCTGTGTTTTTGGACTTACAGCGCGAGCCAAAATTTGCACAATTTTTTTCCAAAAGACCTAGTTAACCTGATGCATGCAATAGATCTGGATCTTCAGCAAATTCATTTGTGGTCAATGATAATAAGTATGCCTAAGCTAAATGTTGGAAAAACGAAATTAATTATGATTGGAGGTAACAGGATTCAGCATGAATATAATCAGTATGATTTAAATATACTGAAAAATAGTTACTGAGAGTGTAGAGGTGGTTCAGAAGATCAAGTATTTGAGGTTTATTATTTATAAATCTCTTAAATTTGAAGAACATATCCTGTACATCATTGACAAAATATCAAGAAATATCCAGAATGTCCTCATTATCTAATTGGACCAAAATTACAATATATAATACCCTGATCTTACTTCATTTTGTGTATAGTGCTACAATTCTATCCACTGCCATCAAAAATGGGATGAATCGCCTGCAAAAGTTGTAAAAAGAGCTATGCATATAATATTGAGGAAAAGAATGGACACACCTATAGTTGACTTGCTGAAAGGGTTGGATTGGCCAGCTGTCGAAGGGTTTGTCAAGTATCAAACAATGATCTTTATTTATAAAATAAAAAATGGAATTACACCTGACAAATTAATCGATCACTATTGGGGACATTCACAACTATGCAACTATAGAAACAGAGACAATTTTTATCTTGCAAAAAAGAATAAATCGCTTTCTGAGAAAGCAGTATATCATAAGGGGTTAATAATTTTCAATGCGTTGCCCAATGACATAAAAAACTTGCAAACCATTGGATTCTTCAAGGGGAGACTTAAAGAATACTTGAGGGGCTAATGATGCAAATGAAAAGATATGTCATGTTATGTTATATTGTACTTCTTTAGTTCAAAATTGTTTCTTTGATCTTCACATTGTAAGGTGGTAGTATTAGTAGATGAACTAATTATTATATGTTATGTACCTATTGTATTGTATCATCATATCAAATTTTTTGTATTAAATTGGATGAAGTTTAAATAAAGCAATTATTATTATTATAGGGTATATTCTCCAGTATACTACAAGATTTGAGAGTTTTGTACCCGTTGAAGAGCATGTATCGCTTAAACTTTTTTTAACTACAACAGTTCGCCCTGATTCAGTTTATTTTTCTAGTTCTGATTTTTTTTTTTATATTTGACGTAAATACCAATTAGGCATACAGTATAATTCCCAACAATCCCAACCTTGCTTAACTCCTAATTTTTTCAATTTAATCAACTTGATCATTTTTTAGGCTGTTATACAAGGAAGCTGGTTGCTACTAGAAGACATAGATTTAGCCAGTATGGACATTGCCTCAGTCCTAGCTAGTTTACTAGAAAATAACGCTCTTACTGTTCCTGGTTATCGAGATCTAGTTCCAATTACTCCAGGATTTCAACTTATCGTCACCCAAAGGTAAGATTTTTTTATTATGAAGTTTTTATTTTTCAGAAGAAACCTCCAAAATACAGTCTACATAGTTCATCATTAAAGAAATCCCTTTTATAATACTCATTAGCGAGTGAATGCCAATGATAAGCTAGATTTCATCAGAATATTTTCCATATGATTAAAAATCATGGTACAGGTGTTAAGAGGATACACTTTGTGAATTGCTAGATACCTAGATTTTGTTATTATGAAGAAAAATAGGCTTTGTTTTGGTAATAGTAAAGCACTCTAGCGAGTTTCGAAAATCATTTGAATCCGTTCTTAGTTTGGTTTTGGCTTTTATCAAAAACAATTCATTTATGTCGAATGATTAGTTATTTTTGAACTAGACTCAAAATAAATCAATTTTCAAGTCGTGGTGCTTTCTTGTGCACCATAACCACCAAGCAGCAAGTCTCTATTTGTACTCTGAACCCAACATAACAGATTCATATACCCTCCATTTTTTCTTTTCCAGACTAATCACTACAATGTCCGGCAACCACAAACGTCATTCAAACGCCATGCATTTATTAGAGAAGCAACTTTTACAAATCACCATTGACCCGTTGACCAGCCCAGAACTGATACAAATCCTGCACGTAAAGTATCCTCAATTCGACACAATTTCTAGCAAACTCGTCAGCGTATTTGAACTTTTCAACACCAATAAAAACGAATCTTCATTGATTAGAAAGTCAGGCCGGCTAATATCGACAAGAGACTTTTTCAAATGGTGCTCTAGAGCTGCTATAGATTTCAACGTTAAAAGCCAGGAGAGTGCTTTGAAAATTCTACAAGATGCTATTGACGTGTTTTGTTGTGCTTTTTCTAATAATCTAGAGGCACTAGAATTAGCCAAAGAAATTAGCACCCAATTGGGAATAATCAATCAGAAAGCTGAATATTTTTTCAACAATTACAAACCAATGCCCAAGCTGACATCAAACCGATTAATTGCAGGCAGAATAAGTTTGCTAAGAGAGCATTCTGCCTATTCTAAACAAGCTAAATTTTGCTTCACACGACCTGCAGCTATTCTATTAGAACGCATTATGTGTTGTGTAAATTTGAAAGAGCCCGTACTATTGGTAGGAGAAACAGGCACAGGAAAAACATCTTCAGTTCAATATTTGGCTCACACTCTAGGGAAAAATTTAATTGTTATCAATATGAATCAGCAATCCGATTCGGCAGATCTTTTAGGTGGCTTCAAACCTGTAGATTTGAAAATAATCATAAATCCCATCAAAAAAGAATTTGAAGCAGTCTTTAGGGATTATTTCGACGTGGAATCAAACAGAGAATTCTTAAATAAAATCGCTTTTGCTTATAACAAAGAAAAGTTCGTACAATTGGTAGCATTTATGCAAAAGAGTGCCCAAGCTGCGCTTAGGCGTTTAGGAAATTTGCTAGAGAACTCTGCAGATTTGGAAAAGAAGCAAAAAGATGAAGTTTTCTTTCAAAGGTGGCAAAATGTCAATGACAAACTTAGGAAGGTCCAGGTGCAGTTGAAGCAAGCAAATGCGCTGTATTTTGCTTTCATTGAAGGCAGTTTGGTTAAGGCTATACAGGAGGGAACTTGGGTTTTATTGGACGAGATCAATTTGGCTAATGCTGAGACTTTGGAATGTCTTTCAGGTAAGTCGCGATTTTTTTAATTTAAAGATTTTAGCACACAATTTGAAGTGGCTGATTTCTTAATCTACAAACTATAAAAACAGATATTTCCATGCTCAGCAAATTAGGCATTAAGAAGATAACTTTTTTTTCGATCATATCCAACTCTTCTATTATATCAAGCTCCGTTGGAATCTTAAAATTATCAAGTTTAAAGTTGTCATTTTTTAATGGGTTTAATATCGTTGTGTAAGTGAGAGTGCAGACTTTCTGCTGCTGAATCTTCCATGAGTGAAAACAAAACCATTTTTCAGTAAATTTGAAAACTGTTTATAGTATTCAGTCTTATTGAAATAAAATACCAATAGATTTTTATCTGCTGGCATGTTTTTGCTAGCAGTCTTATCTCTTCAGGTCGGTAGTTATTATAAACAAAGCTATAAAATTTGTAAGCCAATGTAGTCCGGGTGGCCCGGGTGCACACGAACTTTCTGTTCAATATTATTACACTAATGTCAAAACAAGTGCCTTTTATTTGTAAATCGTGCGCTGATAAAATATGCAATGATGAACAAATTGAAAAAATATGTCATGAGATTAAGAAGCTGAGTACAATGTTGAATGAGGTGGAAGCTGAGAATGAAGAAATAACAGTACAATTTCAACAACAAATAGATCAATTAAAAGAGGGTTTAAAAGATAAAGAAACCCAAAGAATGCTGTTGACTTTCAAGATGATGTCCTTATGGCAGAGAATATATTGGAAAGTGAAATAAGAGAACTGAAAAGCTCGACAAACTAACTAAAAATATTATCGCTAGCTCAAGAAAGTCAAGCCCTAAACCAAACAGTCGTAGAATATGAGCAAATGGAACATCGCGAATCTGAAAAGCATAGCAGCAATTATATCGATTTGAAAAAGAGAAAAGGAATATGACGAAAGAAATAGAAATACTCAGGAAGAAAACGGAGTAGTTAACAAAAATAGAGGTCAATCAGAATAATGAATTAAAGAAAAGTAAAGCGGAGATCATAGCACTAAAACAAGACTTGCTGGACATGAGGATTAAAATTAAAGGTGGTGAGAGCCAAGGGGATATTATTGAAAAGCTGAATGATCAAATCTCTTATAATGCAGAGAAGAAATATGAAATAGAAGATAGATACTTGAGGCTAGAGCGTTATTCAAGGAAGGAAATACTAAATCTTAAGAAGAAAAATGATGATATGCTTGAATCCCTACTGCAGCAACTAAAGAAGGATATTGCGAATTGCGACATACAAAAGTACAAGTAAGGGAACACCATGTCATACTAATAAACTGAGGTGAACCAAAGATGACTAAGGTGAAAAACTGTAGGAATAAGATACTGATACTCACAGACAACTATGTTGTCTATGTTTTAAATTGTTTCATAACCTTAAGGAACCTCTATAAAGTCTTTTTTCTACAAACGTGTTAAAAATGCAATTTTTAACACCGCCCCGAAGCATTAAAAATGTTACTTTATCGCACTAGTGCCATAAAGTCTTTATAGCACTAGTGTTAAAAGTGAAACATCAAATTTTGAGAGCGGAAGTCAAAAAAAGTTTGTATTTTCAGTTATTTACATTGATAATAATGGTGAAATTTGAACAACTGAGGTAGCCCGTTTGGCCGCCTCATCTATATTTTTCGAAGGATCGATGCAACTCTCTTTTTCTTCTGTATTTTGTTGCATTTTTAGCAAAAAGCATTCCTGACCACGACATACTTTCAAGAAACTGACAAGACATTTCGTTACCATAAAACAAGGTGCTGGTTGTATGGATTTTTTGACAAATGTCAAATTCAAGAATTTTATGTAGGAAAGATGCTTCCAATTTATTATTCATTTAAAAATCCAATTTGTTAGTGGTTATTGCTTTTTATTGCCGTTTGTAGAAAAAATATTGTATGATATTTGTGTTAAAAGTATTTTTAAGGCACTTATGTGAATTGCAGAATTCGCTTCGCTCATTCTGCAAACTTTCACATGCGTGCCTTAAAAATGTACTTTTAACACTTATATCATAAATAACTATTTAGAAACCCTCAGATAATAAGCAAGCCAAATGCAAACTTCTCACAAGTAACTGAGAATGCGAAACAACTCTATCTGAAGATTTTGAACACAAGGATTTCATGGTTGTAATAGCTGGGGTGAATGGAACCTAAATTGGTGTGTCTACACAACACACCAATCAGGCAAGATTCCTGCCATTTTACCAGGATTATTAAAAATAAAAGAGTGATACTATCATTAAAAAATAATGCAGCTTACACAATATCAAGAGGAAGAGTAATTGACTTATTCTATTTTATAAATAAAAAAACAGATGAATTGTTGCTATTTGTGGAGCATGTCGAATTTCCAGATTTTCTATTAATAATGGAAGACTGGATTAAACCAAACCAACCCATTACATACCTAATTATAAAATCATTTCATTATACTGTTACAATAACGGCGTCCGCCAGGCTGTCAAGAATTGTCGAATATCCTAGAATCTAAAGAACTATTCTACTATAATCGGGACAGTTAGTTCAGTGCAAACAGTGACAATCACAAAAAGAGACTTAACTGATGGTGTAAATTACTCCGGAAGTGACTCTGTACCCGATTTTGACTGTGTAGTGAATCTTCGAGTGAGTTCTGGAAAATTCTATTTGGAAACTAAGGGAGATATCGAATTTGTGACTTCGCCGACGTATTCGGAACATCAATCGTCATTCAGAAGAGGGTTTACGAGGAGTTTCGGGAAAATTCTAGAACATTCTATTTGGAAACCAAGGGAGATTTCCAATTTGTGACTTCATCGGCGTGTTTGGAACTTCGAGCAAAGACCAGAAAAGTTATTTGAAGAAAGTTCGAGAGAAATTCTAGAACGTTCTGTATATGCCTATCACAAGACAACAAGCAAAAATGGACGAACAAAAAGTTGAAGAACTTCTGCGCAAAATGTTGGAACTTCAAGAGACCAAACGACAAGAAAAACAAGACGAAGAAGCCAGACGACAACAAGAAAAACAAAACGAAGAAGCCAGACGACAACAAGAAAAACAAGACAAAGAAGCCACACGACAACAAGAAAAACAAGACGGAGAAGCTAAACGAGAACAAGAGAAACAAGACGAAGAGGCCAGACGACAAAAAGAAAAACAAGAAGAAGAAGCTAGATGACAACAAGAAGAGGCTAAACGACAACAAAAAAAAACAAGACGAAGAGGCCAGACGACAAAAAGAAAAACAAGAAGAAGAAGCTAGACGACAAGAAGAAGCTAGGCGACAACAAGAACGACAAGAAGACCTTGGAAAACGGCAGAAGATATTCCAAACCATACAAGGAACTGTCGCTAACCTAGACCAGAAGATTGAAGAAGTTAAACACGACGTCCAGGAAGTAAAAACTGAAGTCAAAATCGATGCTCAAGAAGTTAAAGACGACGTAAGAGAAGTTAAACACGTCGTTCAGGGAGTAAAAGCTGAGGTCAAAGCCGATGTTCAGCAATTAAGACAAGAAGTTGAGTACCAAGTTCAAGCACTCGAAGATAAGATGCGTAGATTAGAAATACAGTCCATCAATTCAGCTAGTGTTGGAGCATTCTCCAGTATGAAGATGAAACCACCAACTTTCGACGGTTCTACGTCCTGGACCATGTATATTCGACAATTTGAAGCTGCTGCAAATACCAACGGATGGAACGACCAAGAGAAAGCTACAGCACTAATTGTGGCGCTACGAGGACCTGCTTTAGACCTTCTTCAGTCCATTCCTTTAGTCTACCAACAGAATTACCATCATCTAAGTCAGACGTTAGAATTGCGCTTCGGAGACCATTACAGACAAGAAGTATTCAGAACTCAAGTTAAATCAAGAGTTCAAAAACCCGGCGAGAATCTACAAGAATTCGAATCGGCAGTTAAAAGGCTAATGAGTTTAGCGTTTCCTGCAGCTGGGGAAGACATGCAGGAATGGATGGCTGTGTCTGCGTTCACTGATGGTATCAGAGATTCCAAAATCCAGGAAAACTTGAGAATGTCTAAGTTCAGGCAAAGTAGCGAAGCCCTTGTCCGAGCATTGGAACTGGAGGCAATCTATGGTGCCTCACGACACAGAGTACGAGCAGTATCCATTGAAGACCCAAAAGATAAACAATTGTCAAAAGAGGATGGTAGCTTCGAAACCAAAATGAGTAATTTCTTGGAGAGAATAAAGAAACTGTTGCTAGAAGATAGAAAAATGGGGAATGATTCCAGACAAACACCAACACCGAGAAACCGAGTGAAATGCTACCGGTGCCAAAAGCTTGGACACATGCAATGGGATTGTAGACTAAGGATGTCCTTTCCATCTGGGGATCATTCTCAACGCTTTTCAAGGTCTAGAGACGCCAGCCCTAATAACAAACAGGAACCAACTAGTACGGAAGGGAGGATGCTGGCTAGTAATGATGAAGCCCCCAGAGTTGTGTACATAAAATCATTGGGCAGTCATTATAGAGGATTAAAATTCGAAGGACAAATCAATGGAGAATTGAAAACCATCACTTTTGAAACGGGTGCTGAAGTTTCCATAATTAGAAGAACATTAATCAAGTGTCGGGCAATCCAACCGCTCACTAGAAACCTGTCACTACGAACAGTCACCGGCGAATCTGCACCAGTTCAAGGAGAAGCTATGGTTGAGCTCACTTTTGGATCTACCACTTTCAGGCACAGAACATTAGTCGCCGATATAGAAGATGATTTTATTTTGGGAATGGATTTGATCGGCCAACATGGTTTCTCTTTTGATCCTTCCATGAACATCCTTAAATTTGGTAATGAAGAAATTGTCCTAACAACACAAGAAGAATCCGTTGCCGTTAAGATCTTGGCCACAACCCCAGTGAGGATTCCTGGAAGTACTGAGAAGATCATTTGTGGAAGATTAGAAACAAACCCTGGGTGCTGCGTTGGACTAACACGTAATTTCATTGGAGATAAACCAGAAAGATTGGAAAGACTAGTAAGAACAAATGGAGACATTATGATAAGAATTGCCAATGTTTCTTCCGAAACAGTAAGAATAAAAGAAGGAGACATTATTGGAACTCTCGAACCAGTTAAGCAAATATCGAACTGTGACCTTCCAGATAAGCGACATTTTGTGAAATCCAAATTAGATACAGACACCTTGATGCAGACCTTGGCGAAATCCTGGAAACATCTCGATCCAGATAGACTGCAAGAAGCCACAGATTTCATTTTGAAAGAAGCAGACGTATTTGTGATGGACAATCAAACCGGACGGACCAGCTTGATTCAACACAAAATTGATACTGGATTGGCACACCCAATTAGAGAACCATCACGACGTATGCCAATTGCTAAGCAACAGGAAAGTGGAAAACCAAATTGATAAAATGCTTGAAGAGGGAATCATTGAAGAGTCAAATAGTCCATGGTCTGCGCCAGTAGTTTTGGTTACAAAGAAAGATGGGAGTCTTAGATTTAGCGTGGACTACCGAAAGCTTAATGACGTCACCAAGAAGGACAGCTTCCCTCTCCCGAGAATAGACGATACATTAACAACTCTATCGGGCTCTAAATGGTTTTCCACCTTGGATCTCAAAAGTGGATACTGGCAAGTGGCAATACATGACGACGACAAAGAGAAAACTGCCTTCAGTACCGGAAGCGGACTTTACCAGTTTAATGTAATGCCTTTCGGATTGTGTAATGCTCCAGCTACGTTTGAGCGACTGATGCATTTTGTTTTGCGAGGCCTTACATGGAGAACTTGCCTGGTATATTTGGATGATGTCATGATCATGGGAAATTCGTTCCAAGAACATCTCAATAACCTGAAAGAAGTTTTTGACCGCTTCCGGAATGCCAACTTGAAACTCAATCCAAATAAGTGTTTCCTATTTCAAAAGAAGGTGGAATTCTTAGGTCACGTGGTATCTGAAGGTGGCATACAAGTTATGGGAGGGAAGATAGATGCTGTCAGGGATTGGCCAAAGCCACGCGACAAACATGAACTTAGGAGTTTTCTCGGATTATGTTCTTATTATCGAAGATTTGTGGAAGGTTTCGCCAATATAGCTGCTCCGCTTCATCAATTAACGGAAGAAAAATCAACATTTAATTGGACCCAAGAATGCGATTCCGCATTTAGAAAATTGAAAGGAGCATTATGTACGAGCCCAGTGTTGTCCTATCCCGATCAGACAGGCATGTTGATTTTGGACACAGAGGCAAGTAACACCAGTGTTGGAGCTGTCCTTTCACAAATCCAAAATTCACAAGAACATGTCGTGGAGTACTACAGCAGAACTTTATCAAAGCCGGAACGAAATTATTGTGTCCCCAGAAGAGAGTTACTTGCTATAGTAAAAGCAGTCGACCATTTTCATAAGTATCTCTACGGACGTAAGTTTCTAATTCGAACAGATCACGCAGCTCTAAAATGGCTTTTAGAAATGAAAACTCCTGAAGGATAGCTTGCTAGATGGATTGAGAAATCGCAGCAATACGATTTCCAAATTAAACATCGACCTGGATATACATGAGAGAAACACTAGTCCAGCTGTAAGAAGAACGGGCCTGATCGTTGATGACAAATGGACTACCAAACAAATGAGAGAAGATCAGGAGGCAGACCAGGACATCGGGCAAATTCTACATCTTAAAGAAAATGATGAATGTAGGCCGGAATGGAGGGAAGTGTCAAACAAGAGCTTGATTTACAAAGCGCTGTGGGCCCAATGGAACTCTCTGACCGTAGAAAATGGTTTCCTCAAAAGAGTTTGGGGAAGTGCCGATGGGAAATCCACTAGGAGCCAACTGGTTATCCCAAAAGACCGAGTGGAAGATGTATTAAAAGAGATACACGACGGAACTTCAGGCGCACATTTTGGAGTTAACAAGACTTTGGACAAAATTCGGGAACGTTTTTACTGGGTTCACTACCATGAAGACGTTAAAAGCTGGTGCCGAAAATGCGACATCTGTGCTACCAGTAAAGGCCCTAAACTAAGATCTCGGGGGCCCATGAAACAGTACAACGTCGGTCTTCCATTTGAAAGAATAGCGATAGATGTAGCCGGACCGTTCCCAGAGTCAGAGCGTGGTAACAAATACATCTTAGTTATCATGGATTATTTCAGTAAATGGCCAGAAGTTTTCGCTATTCCCAATCAAGAAGCCATCACTGTTGCCCAGGTGCTTATGGACGAAGTTTTTAGTCGTCATGGTGTGCCACTAGAGTTACATTCAGACCAGGGACGAAACTTCGAATCTGCCATCTTCAAGAAAATTTGTGAGATCATGGGCATTCATAAGACAAGGACAACACCTTTACAACCTCAATCTGATGGCATGGTGGAACGATTCAATAAAACCATAGAGGAACATCTGACAAAAGTGGTCGCAAAGAACCAGCGAGATTGGGACAAGCATTTGCCTCTATTTTTAATGGCTTACAGAGCGGCTGTTCACGATTCAACAGGTGAAAGTCCGACTAGAATTGTTTTTGGAAGGGAACTCAGGTTACCGTGCGATCTGATGTTTGGAGTACCCGAAGAAGAACGAAGAGAAATCCGAGATTATGCCGACGAAGTAAGGGCACGACTCGGGGCACGACTTCTGGGTATCCATGATTTTGCTCAGGAGCATATTCAACTAGGCCAGTGACCGGATGAAGACCAGATAAGACCTGAAAGCCAATTCAGCTGGATTTCAAGAAGGTGATTTAGTGTGGTTGTATAATCCAGCTAGAAAGAAAGGAGTATCGCCGAAATTGTCTTCAGCATGGGAAGGACCCTATAGAATAATCAAGAGGATCAATGATTTGGTTTATCGAATCCAGCGCAACACCAGGAGTAAGATGAAAGTTGTACATCTAGACAGATTAATGAAATATCATGGGCGTGAAGTTGATCGGGACGATCAACCTTAAGAGGAGGACAGTGTTACAATAACGGCGTCCGCCAGGCTGTCAAGAATTGTCGAATATCCTAGAATCTAAAGAACTATTCTACTATAATCGAGAAAATAAGATTATCGTGGGTGTTCTAGATTTTACAGGAATAGATTTAGGGATTTATAAAAGACCGCTATTGCTTTGTAGTTAAGTAAAAAGTTTGACTGTGATACGATTTAAATAGTGATTATTGCGAGTTATTGCTGTGTTAATTGGACTTTGACTTTTGGAATAAACGAAACGAACAACGAACCCAAGATTTCTGTCAGGCAACCCAAAGCCGTGACAATACTGTAGAGATCAGTCTAAGGGAGGTTTTTTTTTTAAATTTATTTATCAGTAGTACATATAACAAAAATATACATAATACTATTATATATTCACAATAAATAATAACAACTTATTCTACTGACTATTCGGTGCACAATGATATTCATAATATCGTGTGTGCACCCATTTCATTGCAAGTTCAATACTATTTGAGGTAGGTTACCCATTTCAAATGAGTTACCTATTTATATAATATGTATCTAAGTCTTATAAAAATTAACAAAAATGAGCAGTTTGTTCAGTGATTATGTTCAGCATGAGGTATGCATCTCTAGAAGAAAAAAACAAACAAAAAAAACACAACCGAAAGTACTGAAGTTTAAACCAAAAGGCTGTCTAGATCAAATAATAATCTTATATAGTTATTTACAACTATTCATTTAGTAATTTCGGATTTGGCTGTGGAATAGTTTTGCGTTTTCAATTTACCTGGTAGGTCATTAAATATTTTCAGCCCTACACAAGATATGTGATTCTGACAACGTGCATGTTTAGGGTTCTGTTATTCCACATTTCCATGACCCATACCTCTAGTATTCACTCCATGTGCTAAATCTACTTTAAAGTAATTGTTCTTCAGCATTAATCTAATTACTGATTTTATGTATAGCTGTTCGAGATTGAGAACACCGCTGTCATTGAATACCAGATTTGTGGAATACCTCCTTTTTAAAAAAAAAATAATTTTCAAAACCCATTTTTGTGCAACATGCAATTTTGGAAGAATTGAAACGCCAGCATTTCCCCATACCACTATCCCGTAATTCAAAATTGATTCAACAAGACAGTAATAAATCATTTTTAGTGTTGTGGAATCAAGCATGTTCCTTAATTCATAAAATTTATAGATTAGCTTTCTTATTGGTAACATGGGCGAGGTACATGTTCCTTCCAATATAAATTTTCATCCAGAATCACTCCTAAGTACAATAATGAAGGTGTTCTAACAATAAATTTGTTGCAGCTGCATTGCAGTTCAAAAACGAACTGCGTTTCATGCATTTTAAGTTGTTGGAAATCAGGAAATGTATGCGTAGAAAGAGAAGGTCATAAATTTAGTTTTTTCTATGTTTAATGACAGAAGACTATCATCCAACCATCCCTTTATTTTTTGTAGTGCTGACTCTGCTCTTTCTTTTACAATTTCCCAGCTAGCTCCATTCAGGAAAATAGCAGTGTCATCAGCAAAGCAAAATACCTCCCGCAATAATTCCATTATTCCATTTATATAAATATTAAAAAGAAGAGGTGAGAGAACAGTTCCCTGCGGCACACCAGACTCCATTTGAAATTTATCACTCGGCTGATCTCCAAGCTTTGTGATTTGTGTCCTACCACTCAAGTAGGATTTGATCAGCTAATTTGGAATACCTCGAATTCCCATACTGTCTAATCGATTTAGGACAATTTGGTGTGAAACAGTGTCAATAGCCTTTTTTGGGTCTAAGAAAATTGCTATTACTTTGTTACCCTGATCCAAGTTTTTTCAAAATCCTTCTGAAACCCTCACAAGTGTATTTTCAGTACTTAGGTTCTCTGTAAAGGCAAAAAGGTTTTTATCAAGTAAATTGTATTGCTCTTAAAAATGTCAATAGTTTTTTCCTAAGACATTTTTCAACAATCTTGCTAATGGTGCTAATCAATGCTATCGGTCTGTAATTCGATAGTAATTTTTTATCCCCCTGCTTATATAATGGAATAATTACAGTAGTTTTTAGAATATCGGGAAAAACACCAGTAGCGGAAATGAGATTAGTTATATGCCTGAAAGGGCTACATAATGTATCTTTATATTCTTTTATTAGATTCGAAGAAATATCGTCCTCCCCACCCTTGACTCCATTTTTCAAACCCAATATCACTTCCTTTACATCTTCATTTGAGACAGCACCCAAAAAAAATTAATGAACACAGCCCTCTTTCACACAATTGACCACCTGATTGCCCTGTTTTATTATTTCTGCCAGCCTTTTTCCAATGTTACAGAAATAAGTGTTAAATTCATCTGCTGTATCCTTCTTACCTGTTAGTTCCACATCTAATACACTTGTAATACAATTAATTTCCGATTTAGTGTCCTGGTCATTGATGGCCTTTTTAATAACTTTCCAAATGTTTTTCTGATCATGTGCACATTCTCTTGTTAACGTTTTATAATAAAAATATTTGGCACTTTTCATTAGCTTACTTAAAGTTTTTCTAGAGACCACCAGTAATCCATGGCTTTAGCCTTCTTTATTTACTAGATATAATCCTTACAGTAGGGGATTCACAAATAATATTTTTCAATTTACTTATGAACACATTCATACTCAGCAATATTTCATTTTCCGGCAAAACATCACCCCAATCCTTAGCCCCCATTCCCCCAGAAAGTTTTTCATAATTCATAATTTTGCAAAACGTTTTTTTATAAGTAAAGTTTTGATTTGATTTTCCCAGTGGAATGTTGACCACAAAACAATGGTCAAGATAGGACCCCCCTCCCTCAGATTTCCTAGTTTTTTACTTCAACTGTGTTTCCAAATTCATTTCCATGCATCACAGTCAGATAATAATTATTTTGTGATCTAAAATATCATTTAATTCTACGAATGTTTACTATTGATTTAATATATTACCCTATTTTACTTATCTATTTTAGATGAGATCCTGCTCTCTTCTAATTTTTATAGGCTTGTCGAGGTCAGATTTTTTCAAGTATATAATGCAGCTCGGTATCCTTTTTGCCTTTTTACCTCTCTTGTTTTTGTGAAAAGGTCTCGTTTGCCAAAAAAGTCAGTTCTCATTGATATACAGCCTACGATCTTCTCCAGCCAAATCACACTCCCTTGTAGTTAGGCCTTATCTTAGTTTGATTTCCTTAATAATATCCTTTTTGGTTTGTGTGTCGAGTAATTTCACCAAAATTGGGCCATCCTCATTCTTGTTTACTCTGTAGCTTTCTGAGATAACTTCATTGTTTGAAGGCAGCTTCATTGCTTTGAATACTTTGTCAACAATAATATTTGTACTTAGCTCAGGTTGTTTTGGTATGCGCAAAATAATGAGATTTCTTGATTTTTCAGCTACTTCCATGCTTTCTACTACTTATGTCCTCCAAGGGTGACATTCTTTGCTTCAATTCAACATTTTCTTTTTTAAGGGTTAGTGTCTCCTCCAGAATCTTTTCAAATTTTTGTTTTTGCTATTCCAAAGAATTGGAGATAAACTGTATGGAATCCTGAATATCACTCATTTTTTTCTTCATTGTTTGTTGAATAGGTTCAAACGAAGGTTCAAAGAATTGATGGAGGGACTCCTTGATAATTTCCCTGAGTTTTCTTTCGTCCATTTTCACTAAATTTTCTTCTTTTCCGCTGTTTTTTCTTTTTTTTTTTTGTAAGTTAATCTCAATTTTTTTTGGGTCTCCACAACATGTGAATTTTCCGTTGTCATTTTGGGTTTCCACCCTACTTGACCTACTTGGGTGATAGCAGGCTTCACACACGCAACAGCTTACAGTGTCCAAAACTTTTTTTTTACATTATTTTCACTTTTTTTCGCAATTCTTTGCCTGACTAAAATTTCGATCTCCATCCATAATCTAACCTCAATATTTCTTCAGATGGCACAGCAATACTTGTAAATGAATACTCTTATGATAAATATAGCCTCAAATGCATATCAGAGAAAAGTTATAAGGGCTGCTAAATAGATGTATTTTGAACAACGACTAAACGACTCACAAAACAGAAACATTGTACCTAAGACTTTCTTTTCAAGCACTCAAAGTGAATCACCTACCACTTGTTGGATATCTTTGCAATTCTGCTCCAAAATATACACAAGTAAAAGAAGACTACGAGATGTACAGGGTCATTCAACGACTACTGAACAGGGGCTTTTTTTTTACCTTCCCTGTTCCTGTAGTTTTGCAAAAATTCAAAATTGCCAATTGGCATATTTTTTTCTAGTTGAATTCAAAAATGGTACCAAAAAATCATTTCAACTAAAAACCAAAGAGTTACGCCATGGATGAACTATTTTTCAAATGGAACACCCTGTTTTTCATGTAAGTCGCAATTTTAACGTCTATTCTGTTGAAAATATTTGATATTCCGATAGCTATTTTTATTTTATTTTAATGTTTTATCCTTAATAATTTTATCTTAACCTGTTCAATACCTACATCTCTGATGGCGACAAAATACAAAATATGTCAAATTTCTTTCGACTTTACCCATGGCGTAACTCTTTGGTTTTTGGTTCAAATGATTTTTTTGTACCATTTTTGAATTCTCCAGAAAAAAAATATTTCAAATGGCTATTATAAATTTTCTGAAAAATACAGGGATAGTCAAAAATTTGCCCCTCCCTGTTCAATCCTCGTTAGATGAACCTGCACATCTGTGGAGGATTGGACGATCCAACAAAATGGTTCACTGTGATATGCTAAATTAAAATCAAACCACTCAGAATTTGATTGAAGAATCTTTTATTACATATTTCATGCTGTAAGAAATCAAGCTGCACATGTTATTATCCCTAGTACTGATCAATTGTATTAATCCTGACGATATAATACTCGAAAAAACTAGCAACTATTGGTTGTCTAGGTCTATGGTAGGATGCCACTTAGCTGCTGAATCTGAAATAATATGTAACATTTTACCAGCCTTACATATAGTAAGTGGTTGCGATAATACCAGTAGAAAACAGTGTTTTGAAGCTGCATCCGTAGATTTTTTTTCAAAAAGCATAAAATGCTGAACAACTAAAACAGAAACAGTCTACCCCTTTTTTTTTGCTGATGAAAATATTAGGTACGTCAGATGCTTTATATTTGCATTTCTTAACGGCTACAGTACAAACATTTATGTATTTGGAAAAATGCACATCAAACTCAATTGGAACCTATCGACTATTCCTCATTTGGCTATCAAGAGAACAATGGTACCTTATACGCCCACGACAATAATGATCACGTTGCCTTTGCCAGAATCATTGATTCAGCCTTGTTAATATACATCGAACAATGCCTCGCAGTTGTAAAAACTCAAAATCACCCTGTATTTCACTGCGTAAATGCATAAATAATGATTGCCGAAATAAAAATTACTTATTATTTGTCTCGCTTTGATATATTTCTATTTGTATTTGCTGTTTCCTTTTGTAAATTTTTCAAATTAAATCTTTTTTAAAATTATTTATTCTATTCATTGTTTACTTTATGTTTTTTTGTTGTTTATTTTGTTTCCACGACTCCTGGGATTCCGGCCCTATGCCAACGTAAACTTTCGAATAATAATAATAATAATAATAATAATAATAATAATAATAAATGCTCCGTTGTAGCTATGTCACCATACCTCTAGAGGGCGGAAACCCAGAGTAGTGAGTTAAAATCCCACTAGCAACAGCAAATTTTAACAGACGTTTTTATTTAAAATCCTGTAGTCTCACGATAAGAGAAAACTTAATTGGAACTATGAAAATCCCACACATAGCATATGAACCGGCAAAAACCGGATTATTAATCTTTGAAGTTTTCTCAGCTACTATCATATTTTGCATACTCATATCCATCTAACTTCCGGCCTATAAGGGGAAAACAAAGTAGCCCTGGGACTCTGTAACGGAAAGAGATCGTTATCCCTATCGCTATGGCACTTGCTATCTTCTTCTCTATTTTGGAAATCAATAAAGAGGAGACGTGCAGGAGAGATAGAGAAAATATCTCTATCCGTTACAGAGTCCCAGCCCTGTGACTACTATCAAGTTCAACTGTCGCCTAACGAACTGAACGATTTGTTCTGTTCAGTTTCAGAAAAATTAACAGAACACTTGGAACAAAAGATAAATCCTTTAGAATACTTACCTGAAAAGATCACTGAAAACTTCCATCTAACAAACACTGACATGCTTGAACTTAAAAACATTTTAAGGGACATAAAGAAGAAAAAATCGGCTGGAGCTGACATTTCAATAAATACCATCATGGCTGTTCCTAATTCAGCATGTTCTAGCTGAGGCGATAAACCATTCATTTTATATAGGAACTTTTCCAGAATGCCTAGATACAGCTTTAATTGTCCCCATTTTCAAAACTGGTAGTATATCAGATCCCTCTAACTAACAGACCAATTTCTCTGTTTTCAGCTGTGTCAAAGATCATTGAAAAGATAATCAAAAGGAGAGTAGTAGAACTTTTAGAAAGCCGAAAGCTTGATAGTTTCTTTTTTTTTTTGGTCCTTTCCTCTAACCCACGAAATTAAAACAAAGTTTTTTATTATGTTTTTTGTAGTTAGTGATTGAAAATGTTTGAAACTTGACAGTAGCAAATTTTTGGAATTTTGTTTACATATGTTTTTTAGTCCTTTAAAAAATGTTTGTCTTTATTTTACAGTCTCTAAGTCTTTCATTCTCTTCTAATGTATTTTAAATTATTGATAATTGTATAAGGCGTTTTAGTTGATATAAAAAATGTTTAATATTTAAGGAAAAAAAATTGTATATTTAAATATTAGCTTTTTCAATAAGTTTAAGTACTTCGGACAATAAAGCACAGTTCTATTCTATTCTATTCTATTCTATTCATAAACAGTAGTTTAATTATGGACTATGAATTTGTCGTCATAAATCTCAATGGAACGCACAAAGATATCGCTATTCTCGTTGGAACACAATAAAAATTAGTAGGAACCTTCTAAGGCTAGTCGGAACCTTCTAAAACTCCTTAGAATAGCACAAAAACAATTCAACAAATTTTCCTAGCTATAAATTTGTTGAAACATCCTAAATCTCAATGGAACAAAGAATTGGTTGTATTAGTAAAAAGACTTGATTCAACAAGTTTAAATGATTCAAACAACATTGGAATGATTATTTTTATTGCTTCAAACTTCATTGAAACGACTTTAGCTATATATGTTTTCTTATAGAATCATTGCATTTTTAAATCTAATTTCAGGTTTGCTAGAAGACACTGCAGGTTCGCTATGCCTACTAGAAAGAGGCGACAAAAAACCAGTCCGAAGACATCCAAACTTCACCCTCTTCGCTTGCATGAACCCTGCAACAAACGTCGGCAAAAAGGACCTCCCGGTTGGCCTCCGCAATCGTTTCACCGAATTCTACGTCGACGAATTAACTGAAAAGAGCGACTTAATACTTTTGGTCAACAGCTATCTGGACGCCATGAATTTGAAAGAGGAGGATGTATCGAAAATTGTAGGCTTTTATTTGAATATAAGAATAGAAATGCAGCGGTCGCTTTGTGATGGGATTGGTCACAAACCCCATTTTTCACTGAGGTCTTTGTGCAGGGCTTTAACGATAGCTGGCAAGAATCCATGCGGGAACTTTAAGAGGAGCCTTTATGAGGCTTTTTGTCTTAGTTTTTTGACGCAGCTTGATTCACAATCGTATCAGATTGTTCAAAAATTAATTGTTAAGTAAGTATGCTTAGTAGCCCAATAACTGCTAATTTTTTGTAATCATATACCTTTTTTTTCTTCAGATATTTGCTTTGTGACGCAAAACAACTGAAAGCCATATTGAACCAGCCAATCCCACAACCAAAAGAACGCGATAGTTCTTTCCTTGAATTCGAAGGGTATTGGATTAAAAAGGGAAGCTTAGAATCCATGCCTCCTGATGAATATATTTTGACTGACTCTGTAAGGAGAAATTTAAAAGATTTGTCCAGGGTGGTATCCATTGGAAAATTGCCAGTACTTTTACAGGTGAGACACAATCATTATCAAAATCATAATACTATAAAACATTTCATTCTTTTTTTCAAGGGTGACACATCAGTTGGAAAGACCAGTCTAATTACCTACTTAGCAAAATCAAGCGGCAACAAATGTGTAAGAATCAACAACCACGAACACACTGACTTACAAGAATACATAGGCTCCTATGTGGCCGACACTACAGGAAAATTAGTCTTTAGAGAAGGAGTGCTAGTAGAAGCCATGAGAAAAGGCCACTGGATTATATTGGACGAACTCAATCTAGCACCGACCGACGTCCTGGAAGCTTTAAATCGAGTCTTAGATGACAACCGTGAACTTTTTATTCCCGAAACGCAAGAAACTGTTAAGGCGGATCCAAACTTTATGTTGTTTGCCACTCAAAATCCACCGGGAGTGTACGGAGGCAGAAAAATGCTGTCCAGAGCCTTTAGGAATCGTTTTGTGGAGCTGCATTTTAATGAGATACCCCCTATCGAATTGGAGTTTATTTTGCACCAGAGGTGTGCTATGCCTCCTAGTTATGCAAAAAGAATGATCAGTGTTATGAGTGATCTTCAGGTAAGTCATAATGAAAAACTACATATTTTTATGAATAAAGTTGACAAACGCAGATCCGGAGAAGAGGCTCAGCAGCATTCGCTGGCAAACAAGGATTCATTACCCTAAGAGATCTATTCAGATGGGGAGAAAGATATCGCCTTGCTAAAAATTCTGATGAATTTTATGATTGGAATCAACATTTGACAGATGAAGGTTATTTGGTGCTGGCTGGCAAAGTGCGTAAATACGACGAGAAAAAGGAAATCATGCAGGTGTTGCAGAAACATTGGCAAAGGGAAGTTCGATTGGAGAATCTATTTTCATGTAAGTTGTATCAAATTTATTCTTATTTTCAATACTTAACATATTTCTAAATGCAATAACGTATTCCAGGAATACACAAACATTTAAAATACTGATTTTTTTTTCTAGTACAAGAAAATACTTCGACAGTCACTAGACACATCTTACAAAAACTGGAAAACAACAGCGCCAGGTACCCAAACATAGTCTGGACGTTCAATATGAGAAAATTAGCAGTACTGGTAGCGAAAGCTTTAGAGTTTAAAGAACCCGTCCTACTAGTAGGGGAAACTGGCGGAGGCAAAACCACAATTTGTCAATTGTTAGCTCAAAACAATGGCCAGGAATTGGCTATCGTCAATTGTCACATGCATACTGAGAGTAGCGATTTTCTTGGAGGATTGAGACCAGTTAGGGATCACTCAGAAAATGTAAGGAAATCACATTGTTTTAAGCGAAATTATTATTTGATTTTTTTTAGTCGAAAGCCTTGTTTGAATGGGTAGATGGACCATTGTTGCAAGCTATGCTAAAAGGAAGTGTATTCTTGGCAGATGAAATATCATTGGCTGATGACAGCGTTTTGGAAAGGCTTAATTCACTATTAGGTAAGAAACATACCCACTTCCAATAATGATTGTTGAAAAAAGGATTGTGACTTACTTGATATTTATTTTACTCTATCTTTTTCTAGAACCTGAGAGAACACTGCTTCTTGCTGAAAAAGGAATCGACCTAAATAACCCTAACAATTCCGAAACTGTTGTGGCCCATTCAGATTTTGTATTTATTGGAACCATGAATCCCGGAGGTGACTTTGGTAAAAAGGAACTTTCTCCAGCTTTAAGGAATCGTTTCTCTGAAATTTGGTGCGATTCTTGCACTGACAGGGATGACCTGATTTTGATTATTAACAAGAATTTGCATGTCAATACTGAATGCAATTTTGGGGAAAAGATGATGGATTTTATTGAGTGGTTCAAGAAAAGTGACATCGGAAAAAGGTAGGGATTGTTACAAAATGCGAGTATTTTGATTTGTTTAGTCCTATGGGATATATTAAATCACATAGTGTTAGAATATTAATGCCATGGCTTCTTATAGTTCCTTTGGAACTAGTTCACAACCAGTTTATTATTTGTTTTTTTAATGGCTGTGTAATAATTTTAAGTGGTACTAAATTAATAGATGCACGCACAGTGTGGTTTTAAAGTGCGTTTTATAGTTTTTTCGTTCTGTTGAAAATAATTGATGTTTCCACAAGTTGTAGATCTCACATTGCTTGATCGCTTTGTTAAATTGGTGACTCTTAAAAACTGTGGTTGTGATATGTGATTTTATAGGATTTTACTAAAGTTTCTTGGCCTTAAAAATGCCCAACTGCCATAGCTGTAAAACAACATGCATCTTTAAATCTAAGTCCAATACTGATGAAAAATTTGGAACGCCATGTGACTCCTGCAAAAAAAAAACTTTATGTATTGACTGTTCATCGCTAAGTCTCACGGAAGCTCGCACGGTTGCTTTTGCATAGAGAACGCTTATATATTGCTGTCATCAACGCATGCCCCTCATAAAGGATATGTCAAACTTCAAGAAGATTGTTGGCCAATTTGAGAGAAGCAAAAATAAATTGAACATTAAAGTTGCAAAAATTGATGTACTGGGACAATATTTCGGCTAGCGAGTTGCTGAACTAGAGAGTTGAAAATCATAAACTTCAGGTCAACAACAGAGAGAAGGACAAACATATCAAAAGATTGAAACATTGAAGAGAGAAAAATACATCGATTAACTCAAGGAACAAAATGAAAGGGTCGGTGACTTAAACAAGCTAATCTTCGATCTACGTGAACTAAACTGTGTTTTACAAGATTATTTGAAAAATAAAACTCGCAACAAACCCACATAATTATGACGATTATCAGAAAGAGGAAGAATTTTCAACACAACTGAAAGAGAGAAGGGAGAGGACCTGTGTATTAAACAAAGACATTTTAGAACCTTAATGAAAACTCCCTGCTCGAAGAAAACTTGCTGGAAGCTAAAAACGAGCTATCCCAATATGCTCTGAAAATGGAAGAGTTAACTGCGCTAAACCAGAATATGATTAGTGCAATCAGAACTCTGGAAATGGAAATAGCCATGTATCTCTCTGAGCTTGAGCAACTTATCCTTGAAGACCCCACACACAAAACATACACAATGGCACTTGTTCCACTTAACCACTTTTATGTACAAGCAATAACCTGTTATCGGAAGTATATAGATCTTCAAAGCACAAAAACAGAAGTTCCAGCACGATAAATTTTTATTAAAAATATAAAAATATACGTTGGTCTTCAGAAGCACGCTCTTACTTTTTATATAACATGACAATTACCATGACCCACAGACTACGACCTACTCAGCGACCAGCATTGTCAGCTTTTTCACTACAAAAGTAAGGCTATATGATGATAAACAAACTTAGGTTTACAGTATACTTCAGGGTACTTGCATGGAAAATTAAATTGATTATTGTTTATTGCAAACTGTAGGAAATCGAAAAAAAATCGTTATTTTTTTTTTATTTCGCCCAAATATGATTATTCTGGGAGTTATTCAAATATTAAGTTTTGTATATATAGATATACTGAGCATGTGCAACGTCACTTATTTATTAGATAAGTGACGTCATAGGCAGATTTCATAGTGTTGTATCTCCGTCAATTTTTGACTAAGAAGAAAAAGAAAAAACACGTGTTGACTTATTTTTCATGGACCTTCGAAATCAGCAATAAAAAAATTTGATGCAAGGAGCCTATTCTATAAGGGTGAAAAAACATAAATACAAAACATTGAAAATCAACAAGTTTTTATATTTTTATTTTATTTCAACAACGTTTAAACATTCCCTGGAAAATTTAAATTTTGAACTAGCCAACGTTTTGGTTAGAAAGTGTGCTTGCTGTTTTTCAGTCGACATATAATTTAAAAATACTTTTTCTTGGGCACCACATTCTCTCACTAAATGATTTTTCACATCTGGGTTTGGTTCGCCTACCTTCCATAGATGAAGCAAGTTATTTTAATGGTAGATTGGTTGTCTTCGAAAATGTTTTTCGGAAAAACATTGAAATTTAAAAGTGCAGAACAGAGCGGACCAAAAAACAAACAGTGACTACGTTTATTTCATGCATTGTGTCTAGATACATAGTGGATTGGATTATTAATGGGGATTAATAATCTTGAAATAACATGTTTCCTTTTAATTGTTAATTGTAACTATTTTTCATCACTGTTGTCTTTTATGAAGTTAGACACAAAGCAATTTGCGCTTGCGCTTTTAACAAGGCTTAAAAAAAGGACTAGCACTATTCTGAATCCATTTATTAGTTGTGAAATAAACAACATTCATTCACGCATGAAGACAAATGCTAAATACTCTAAGTCTGCACTCGATTCGATAATGCTACGATGCTTTGTTTTCTACAAAAGGTTCTAAATTTTTGTCATACTGAATATACAATTTTGGTTGCATGGGTAAATCATGAGGTTTACAATGTAACATCAAATTTTTCAAAAATTTTGATTATCAATTCAGTTTGCTGAATGCTTGGGCTTTACAAAGTAAAAGAATATCATCAACATATCAACAAAGAAGTTGAATCTCTAAAATATAAACAAGGGTCTTTTTTAGAACGTTGAAAACCAAGTTCAATTAGACTGTAATATAAAGAATTTCAATATTTTGGAGCTTGACGGAGCCCATATAAAGCTTTTTCCAATTTACAAACTAAGTTTTTATTTTGAGTTCCAACTTTAAAACCGTCAGGTGGATACATGTAAACTGGCTCTTTCAAATTTCCGTTTTCTAATGCACTTAATTCCTCCTTTATCGCATTTTTCCAATCACAATTCATCTTCACAGCTTCATGATAATTCTGCGGCACATCTGCAAAGAAATTTCCTGCATTCAATGCAACAAACAAATTTTAAGTCATCAATGAGAACATAATATTTATTTCTTTTACTTGAATTTACTTCATATCTGTCTCAATTTGTTGTTCTTTTTCCCTATTTTGTATTGTTTTTGAATCTCTATCATTGTCACTCTCACGGGTATAATAGGGTATAATATTTTGATTGTTTTCCCTCTTCATTTCATTAAAAAACACATTCCTTGCATGAACCAACTTCCTTTCATTTATATCCCACAATCTATACCCATTGTCGGTATACCCAACCATAACCAGTTTTTCTAATCAAGGGTCCAATTTTGATTTTCTTATTTCTTCAAGTACATGACTGTAAGCTGTGCATCCAAACAGTTTAATTTTGTCTAAATTAGGTTTCTTATTATCTCAAATTTCTGCTAATGTCTTGTGATCTTCCAAAGTTCTTGCCTCTAATCTGCTTATAATATAGCAACTTGCTCTAACAGTTTTGCCCCACATTTTTTTATTTAATCCTGAATCAAAAATTAAGTATCTTGCCTTTTCCATTAAAATTTGGTTAAACTGTTCAGCCACTCTATTTTGTTCCGGAGTATACATCACTGTGTATTGAATTCTAATGCCTTTTTCCTCACAATATTTCTTAAAATATGTCGATATGTATGTACTCCCCTCCGTTGTCACATCTCAATTTTTCAATATGCATTTCAAACTTTGTCTCTATACCATCAACAACTTTTTACTTTGTCAAATGCCTCTGACTTATTATTAAGCAAATATTATGTGATACAAAAATGTGAGTAATGGTCTATAAATGTCATAAAATATGACTTACCATCGTGTGTAACTGGCTTTATAGGTCCACAAAGGTCAGTGGAGACTGTTTCCAAAAGTCTTCTTGCTTTTCTATCTGAGGATATATCTTCAAATGGACACTTTGTTTGCTTTGACATAACACGTACATACTTCACACAATGCTGAGTGACCTATTTATCTATGTTCTAACCGCTTTTTCTCTTCTGTGCTTAATACTATGTTTGCACTAGGTTTTGTTCTCAAGTTTAGAAAATACAAGTTTCCTGTTAATTTTTCTTCCAGCACCACTACTTTATTTTTGATAATTTGTACTTTTCCTCTTTTAAATATTACCTCATGGCCATTTTCTTCTTATTTTCGCACAGATAACAGGTTCAACAATCCTTCACTGATTCAAACATTTTTTTAAGTGACTTTTGTTCCATTTTTAGTTTCCTTCTCAAGATTTCCTTCTATTCTCGCCTGAATATTCTGCCCTTTTCCCACATTAATCTTCCTATTTACCACCTTCTTTTCTTGTATAAACTGACTTCCAACAACATAATTAGTTGCCTCGCTATCTATATCTACCACAAAGCTTATTTGATCGTTACTTGTAAAACAGACTGTTTCTGTTGACAAAAAAAAACAATTTCATTCTTTTTCTTTTCTTCTTGTCTATAGCTGCCTCAAATCCTTGTCTATATCCTCGATGACCTCCATGAAAAACTCCTCTGTTTTGTGGACATTCTGACTTTGTGTCCGACTTCATTACAGAAATGACATCTAAAAGGAAACTGTTTATTTCTGCTCTCAGTACTTACACTTGAACCTCCTCCATTTTAATGTTTTCCTCTAAAATTCCCGCTTCCAAAATTTCCTCTATATCTTACTCCAAAAGCCATATTTGGGTTGTTATAATCATTCTCTGTAGCTTTTGACTGGCTTTGTTCTTCCATTAAAAACTTGCTTTCCATAAACTCAAGGTCCACAGCGGCTGGATTTTGACAAAACATAATGTCTATGGCTGTCGTTACACTTTGGAAGGAATCTAGCAATGCTGACAGACGTTGTAATATAAGTTAATCTTTATTTATGGCGTTTCCGATTGGTAGATCTAGTGCGGAACTAGTGCAATTTTTTCTATCTCTGTCTTTTTCTTCTACAGGTCGATTAAAAGGATGCAAATACACTCAGTGCGCACTGAATCTACCAATCGGAAACGCCATTAAGCTTCCTTCTGGGACTTTATTCTCGAAACAGGGGAGCAGCGTTTTTATGAGAACGGAGGTTCTGTCTTCGTTGTCCGTATTCATTATATCCATAAGACTGACAATGACAGAGCAATCGTTCTCATGAGAACGCTGTTCCTCGGTTTCGAGAATAAAGTCCCTGGTGTCTCTAACTCTGATACAATGCTGTCAAACTCCTGTAAGAAAACATTCAATGGAGTTCCTTCTGTATATATTTCAAACTTCTTAACCTTTTTTGCTACATAACTTGTGTCGATATTCCTATTTTTGCCCATGTATTATTCAAAGTGTCTATAGAATATATTTCACTGATTCCAAAATATCATCAGATAAAGACTTGATAATTATATTGCTCTTGCCTTGACATCTGCCTTTTTCCATGCTTTCAATTTTGTCAGATCTGTTCCTAATGGTATTTGTGACGTTACAACGTCTAAAACTTCCTGCTCTTCCAAAATAAATTTAATCCTGTACTCCCAGTTTGAAAAATTTCTTCCATCGAAGGGTTTCATTCCAAATTTTTCAGCCATTGTTCCATCTTATTTTTTTCTGCCCTTTTTTCGTGTGAACTTGAAGAGTGTTTTTTTTTTCAAACTTAATTTTTCCTTTTTGCCAAATTCCAGCAATTCTTCGATTCTAGATCAACACTGTGCCCATAACCTATTGGAGGAATATGGATTTTCGAAGCACAAAAACAGAAGTTCTAGTAGGATAACTTTTAATAAAAATACGTTGGTCTTCAGAAACACGCCTTTACTTTCTATATGATATGACAACTACAATGTGACAATTACCAATTACTATGATAATACTCAGCGACCAGCATTGTGGACTTTCATTTCGCTACAAAAGTAACGCTATCTATATGATGATAAACAAACTTAAGTTTACAGTCTACTTCATTATAGAATTGGTTATGTGGAAATTGATATAACCGACCTTGATTCAATGGTCACTCTCTTCTATGAAACCCTTTTTCAGTCCCAAAGAAAACAAGAAAAAGCGACAAAGATACTAAATGGTATGACAAAGGACTTCGTAAATACATCGCGCGAAAAAATGGATTATATTGGAAATACAAGAAATCAGGACTGAGAGGGTGACTATGAAGCCCACACTAAAATTCGTCCAGAGACTAGTCTGCATTGACATGCACTACTTGTTATAATATGTTACCAACACTGAGCACCTGATCCCTCAAAACAAAGATTCAAAATATCAAACATTTTTATTTATTTATCAATAATTTGAGGAGGAACTCGAACTTGCCGACCCAGATGAAGTACAAATATTGCACATTGGACGGCTCTGATTGCATTGTTGACGCATTCGCCATGCACTTTCAAGCATCTTATTCCAGCCACGATGACTTAGACATGACATCCATTGAACCTGCCCCAGTTTGCTACTCCCCTATCTTCTCATAGCTTCCAGACACAGGAAATTACAGACAAGTTTAACAAAGAAATAAAAATAAACGGTTATGTGTTTCGGGACATATTGTGTTTTTCAAGGCTCGTTTTTCATGATTTTATGACTTTAATATTACAGAATAAGTCCTATCTCAGCGATTCTGCATAAGGTAAGATAAATTAATACAAAAAAACAAGTCTTTAAAAAAAAAATTATTGGAAAAAATCTAATCTAAAATGAAAACTTAACCTAACCTAAAACATGGGAACATGCTCTGAATGTGAACAAACCTGTGTGTATGTGGATATTACCAAGGAATAAGGATAGATCTATTAAGGACCTCTTTAAAGGATCATGCGATCTTTGTAGAAACATTGTGACAGGGAGTGCTCAAAAATAACTTCCAGTGATATACGAGCACTAAAGACCCAATTCCGTATTATTTTGTACTTCTGTGGGGACTGCCTTTCCAGCATTAAACATGCGGGAAACATCCAGAAGGATTCCAAAGATTTGCAAACAAAATTTAGCAACTTGAAGCAAGAGGTTGGCGATTAAGGGGAAGATATAAATCAACTGAAGACCAAATGTGACTCTTCCCCCATAACCTACGCTAAAGCCTTAGCTGAGTCATCTAACAGAATCAATAAAGATATCTCAGGAATTAAAGAGTCTGCAAAGTTCATTTCTGATTGTTTTGAGGATCAAAAAAACGAATTTAAGAAAACTGTAGACACTTTAAAAGCAATTGACAAGGAGAGCACTATCTTGAAGGAGCGTATCAGGAAATTGGAAACTAAAGTGGGCTATTCTGAGCAAAAAGAAAAGGAAACCAACGTTATAATTTCGGGTGTGAAATGCCAAGACTCTATGAACCTGCCTGAAACTGTAAATACCATATTTAAACCTTGAGTCTTTGCAGGTAAAACAATGCATTAGATTTAGAGAAAAGGATAACTCTCCTATCTTGGTTAAGCTAAATAGTAATAGAGAAAAGATCGCATTATTCAAAAAACGCAGACAAATAGGCAAAGTGTCTACTCAATCTTGCTGTCTACAAGGTGGTACCATTTATTTCAATGAGGATCTCACTGTGGGAAACCAGAAGTTATTCAAGCTGACACGCGATATGAATAGACAGAAACAATTAATACTGCCAGTGCCTATACCTTCAATGGCATTGTTTACATCAAGAAAATCGATTTCTTTCCACTGAAATGTATCCAGATATATGGAAAGTTTCAGCTATTATTCCAATATATAAAAATAGTCAAAAAAATGATGTTAAAAACTATAGACCTATAAGTAAACTTTGCACATTCTCCAAGCTTTTTGAAAAACTTGTTTATCCTTATATTTTTAATTTTGTTATGAGTGATATTATGTATGGTTTTCTCCAAAAAGTGAGTTTAGAGTTCAATTTAATTGAGTATCCACAATACATTTTTGAATCCTTTGATTTGTTTGGCAAGGTGATGTAATCAGCACAGCTTTTAGTGAGGCATTTGAAAAGATTTCTCATAATATCACAGATAATATCATGCTTGACAGTCTGGCGGAGATGGGAATCTGTGGTGATCCTATTCGTTGGTTTGAGTCCTATCTATTGAATGGGTCAATGTTCGTGGCTTTACTTTTACTGGGGTTCAGTTCTGAAAGGTTTTGTCCCTCTTCAACTTTCTTTATACTTAGATAGGTAAATGCTCTATAATGTCTCTTTACTCTCTTTATCGTGGATCGACGATTATTAATTATGATTATAAGCAGGGAAATACTTCCTTGAATAGGGTTTTCCCCATTAAAGATCTGGGTGTGCTATTTGATTCGAAAATGATATTCGATCTACACATCGACAAACTGGTTAATGAATGTAACAGAATGTTGGGCTTTATTAAAAAACAATGTACTGATTTTCAGAACTCTGAGACAATAAAAACACTTTATTATTCATATGTTTCAAGTGAACTACAATTTGACTAAGTGATATGGAATCCTAAATATAAAAATTAAATCGATAGATTGGAGAAAATACAAAATATTTTTTTAGGATTCCTATGTGATATTGCTTGTGTTTCTGTGATGTTTTGATGCAGGGAACCTCTTTTTGGACTTGTTCTGTTTGTATCCTAAAGACTTTAATAAATAAATAAATAATAAATGAAAGTTAAATCTGCTGAACATATCCACCCTAGCAGTCTGCCAGAACTTCTTTTTACCTCCGTTGAGGCTGGACACAAGGTCGACTCCATTTACATAGATCTAGCCAAGGCTTCTGATAGCGTTTGCCACCTCCTTCTTTCAAAAAGCCATTACAAATTGATATCTCAGGAAACTATTTGGCATGGATCAAATCATATCTTGGAGATCGAACTCAGCGGGTAGAAGTGTGTGGCTACTCCTCAAAAAACGTCAAGGTCACTTCCGGTGTTCCTCAAGGATCACACATGGGACCTGTTCTTTTCCTATTATTTATCAACGATATTTCCTCCTGCTTCCACTCTTCGCACTTTCTCCTGATGACCTGAAATTTTATAATGTTAGGAATGGAATTTCCAACCCACTGCAACCAGATCTCGACAGATTTGCCTTTTGGTATTCTTCGAACCTATTGGAAGTCAATATATCCAAATGCAAATCAATAACGTTCCACAAGAGTACATCTCCTTACTTGTGAACATATAGGATTGGTGTAACGTTTGATCAAAAACTGATATGCAAGATGCACATCGATAATATCGTGGTCAAAAGTTGCAGATTGCTTGGCTTCATTAAGCGAAACACCAAACACATCAACGATACCATCGAGCTTTTTGTATGCATTACACTTGAATACTGCTCCGATTTCTGGTCTCCATATTATACCATCCATATTAATAGACTAGAGAACGTTGAAAACAGGTTTCTAAAATATCCACTTTATAGGCACCGCTTTCCTTCATCAGGAATGAATACCTTACGAAACCAGACTGTTGCTGTGTAGAAAGCCTTGAGAGACAGAAACACGCCTTATTTATTTTTCTTTATAAAATCCTGAACAATTGGATAGATTGCAGCACCTTATTGGAATCAATACTATTTTTGGTCCTTATTAGACGAATCAGACATCAACTTCTTTATGAGAACTCATAATGGATTCACAGCTTTTGCGGACAGTATGATTTACAATTACAACAGAAATTATAAGGAGTGTGATCTTTTTAACTGTTCCTTATTGTCGATTAAACGTTTTATGTTTTTGTGTACATATTACTATAATGTGATTGTTGGTGACTGTGATTTTGTCCAATGTCTTATCTTTCAATAATATTTTAATGTATGTACCATTTGGAAAACTGTCTGTTATTCTGTATTGATTGAAATTTTTTTAAATTATGTGTATTTTTGTATTGTTATAGGTATATCATAAGTATCCGAGATATCTTGACTTGGGTGAATTTTGTCAATGCATGCTCAGCAAAAATTACTACTAATGACGCCTATCTCAATGGAGCTTATTTGGTGTTTTTGGACAGTTTAGGTTCTGGTATCACCAGTACAGAAAGGTAAGAAACATTTGAATAACTGAAAATCAGACACTAATCTTAATCCAATCCCGATCAATTAAAACCTGAGACATCAGGTCCTATGAAAAATTTGGAAATTGGGGATTTTACTACAATAATGTAAACATCTGGAAATAGATGGTTTTTTGGTTTCCATTACCTACTGGAAAATTCGGATTAGGAGAGCTTTACTGTATAATATATTATATTCAACTACAGGGTGTTTTTGAGCATGCCTAAAAAAAAATCTGATGAAGTTTATGTATATATTGACCTTATATATTTTTCTTTCAGTACCCAATCATTAAGAACTTTCAAAACTGAATGCGAAAAGTTCCTAAAAACTCAAATCGGTTCTAATATACCAGATTCCCATTCAAAATCCAACAAAATTATTTGCACCGATTCACAATTTGGAATCGAACCGTTCTTCGTACCAACTGGACAAGAAGCCTATGAAGCCGAATCATTTTCCTTCGAAGCACCAACCACAGTATTAAATACAATAAATCTTTTGAGAGGAATGCAACTGAATAAAGCTATTTTATTGGAAGGCAGTCCTGGAGTTGGAAAAACCACCCTTGTAACGGCATTGGCCAAAAAATCCAGGCATAAGATTTTTAGAGTGAATTTGTCAGATCAAACGGTAAGAATTTTTCACAATTATAATGCTTGTTTCATTTGGCAGTTTTATATAACTCATAGAGAATACATAAAATAGTATCATTATTTAATGTTAAACAAGTCACCACACAATACTGTTTTTTTTTCTTCAAATATTCATTTATCTTTGTGATACGTGACTCGATTTTTTAGCCAAAGAGAAAGGTAGCAAATATACTGTTCTAAAACAAAATAGAAGAGTTTGTGTTCATTTTACTTATTAATGAATCCCACTTGACGTTTACGTTAAACATAAATTTTCTTGTAGGATATTTCAGATCTTTTTGGCGCCGACTTACCTGTAGAGGGAGGCACTGGCGGTCAATTCTCTTGGAGAGATGGCCCTCTGTTACAAGCCTTGAAAGAAGGCAGCTGGATATTACTGGACGAACTCAATTTAGCCTCTCAGTCTGTTTTGGAAGGCCTAAATGCTTGTTTGGATCACAGAGGAGAAATATTTATACCAGAATTGGGAAAAGCATTCCATGTTAAGCCAGGTACAATTTGCAGGATATTATATTTAATATGTTTTTTTATGATTTTTAAATTAGGTACACGATTCTTTGCTTGTCAAAACCCAATGAAACAAGGAGGCTCCAGAAGAGGCCTACCAAAATCGTTCCTCAACAGATTCATCCAGGTTTACGCTTGTCCTTTTAGTCCGCAAGATATGGAAGCGATTCTTGGCAACCGGTTTAAAAATTTGCCACCTGAAACAATCACTAAAATGATTGAATTCAACTATAGATTAGCCAGTGGCCTCAATCAGCATCAATTTGGCCATAAAGGATCTCCTTGGGAGTGTAATCTCCGCGATTTAACTCGCTGGTGTCAAGCAACACTGTATCATTTTGAAAATTCATCAGAAAACAAAGTTTTAAGTCCAGAGAGTACCGTTCAACTAATCTATATTGATCGTATGCGAAGTATCCAAGATAAAAACAAAGTGGAAGAAATTTTTAAAGATGTTTTTGGTTGTGAGCTAAAAGGATCCAAACCTGTGGGTTATATTAATAAAGAAAACGTTCTGTTTGGTGACGTTGCTGTGAAAAGAGGACAAGATCAGCTAAATGATCATGTGTTGAAGCAGGACAAGGGCCATCTTTTGCTGAGAGGACAGTTGGGGACTTTGAGAAGTTTGGCTTATTGTGTTAATCAGAATTGGATGGCAATAGTGGTAAGAATTCTTTTATAAAAGTTGGCATTTTTACATAAAATTGTTCAATAGAGCTTAAACATTATTTGAAATCTTTGCTCTACTTTTTAAACTTTTTAACAAATGATTTATTCAATAATTCAAAGTTTCCAAATCAAAATTTCAAACTCAATTTCGTGCTGGAAATTTTCTGATGAAACTTTCAAAACCTATATAAAACTATCTTCCTTTGTGCTTTTTTTTTTTCAGGTGGGAAATTCGGGCGTCGGGAAAAGCAGCGTCGTTAAAACTTTAGCTAATCTCGCCGGGAAAACTTTGAAAACTTTACCAGTGACTTCTGCGATGGATACGACCGATATCTTAGGCGGTTTTGAACAGGTAAGTGACTTATTACCATCTGTTTATCGGTAGGCGTCGGGCTATAAAGTTATTAGTTAACTTTCGAATTTCTATCGTTATATTATTCAACATTTCTGCAAGCTTCAACTAATTAAGCATATTGGAAACACTCCAAAATTATTTTCCAATTGCTGTTAATAATACTTATGAGCATAGTTGTTATTTTCAAATTACATATTAATATTTATACTTATTTTATTATGCATACTTTCCCAATGGATATACAGGTAACCTTTTTTTCAAATTAATTAATTTTATTTATATTTAATAGTTTTAAGAATTAAATAACACAACGTAAAACTTTATATTACACACATTCTTTTTATTATCCTTTTTATTTTTCCGTCAACATATTGCATATAATATTATTTTTCCATTTTATTGATGATTGGCAATACTAAAAATAATGTTCACTATTATTTTTTGGTGATTTTGTCAACTAAATATCTGCTATAAATAATAATAAATAATAAAATTTACATTTATATTATTCCATGAGGCCGTTTTGTTTGAAGTGCTTTATAAGAGTGAAATTACAATAATTATTACTGAAATTGCTCTGTACCATTAGTAGGCCTAAATTGCTTTAATTTTAAAGTTTGTTGTTTAGGAAATTATAATTTTATCTGCTGCCCACTCTGGTTGGAATTTTGTATTGCTTTTATTTTAATTAATGATTAAATTTGATATTATCGGATAGTGGATTTAGTCCTATAATTAATTATTTATATTCATTCTGTATTGTTTGTCCACTTTTTAATTGTTTACATGAATGATAATATTTAACTGCATAATAAAATAAAATAACTGCTATTAGTAAGAGATAATCTGTGAGATGGAATTTTGAGTTTGATCATGTCATTGGTTTAGCTGTTGAGTGAATACCACAGTCTCTCTTCAATAAATTTAAGCATCAGATTAATATGTTATTATTCGTGCTTTAATACTAGATACATGATACACGTAATTTTTATGCAAATGATAATATCAATGAAGTAGTAAGAAGGTTTGGAATGACCCTATTTACTCAATACCTAAATTTGCGGCCAACATTAGAGAGAGAGAACGGGAGAGATCCATGAGATTTTCTGCCCTTGCTAGCGCTATCTCACTCAGGGTTAGAGTGAGAGATGTGGGAGATCCAATGGATGTACTGTATCAAATGAGTGACGCAAAGCTCATTCTAAACCTTCCTATTATTTCACTGTATAATATACACTTTGACAGTGCAGACTCCGCCTACGAGTCTTTTTCTTAGCTGCTGTAAATCATACAGTATTCCAGTGATCATAGTAATAATATACGCGAATAAAGTGCAACCGCATGAATGTTTAAACATACACGGCAGTGTTGGTAGCGAAATCTATACACGGTTGTAGATTGTGCTGCGCTTTTCTAGACAAAAAGTTAAAAAATACCAAAAATACAAATCTGAAACTATTCCGATAATTATTCTTAATTTTTTTATGGTATAGGTACAGTGTGTTCCTTATATTTTGACCCCTACCTACAGCTTCAGCTATACCAGGTGGAAAAAAACTTTAAATATGAAAGATGTAGGGTTTTATATCTATTATCTTTTGCGAATATCAAAACGGACAAATGACAGGTGCCAACTGTCACAATGACAAACACTTGCATTTTTCAAATGGACCACCCTGTATATTTTTGGCTAGAATGATAGCTTTTTTTCTTCTGATTCCAAATATACCATATATGTTGATATTTGGTTCAGTTGTTTTTATGCTATTTAATTTTAAAATTGATTGATACAAGAAACCAGGATAGATTAAATTAAGGGTGATGTAAATGCATTTTTAAACTTGAATATGGTAAAAATAGCTGAACCAAATATCAACATATATGGTATATTTGGAATCAGAAGAAAAAAATCTATCATTCTAGCCAAAAATACACAGGGTATTCCATTTGAAAAATGCAAGTGTTTGTCATTGTGACAGTTGGCACCTGTCATTTGCCCATTTTGACATTCGCAAAAAATAATAGACATAAAACCCTACAACTTTCATATTTAAAGTTTTTTTCCACCTCGTATAGCTAAAGCTGTAGGTAGGGGTCAAAATATAAGGAAACACCCAGTACATAAAAATTACAAAATAGTGCTCTTTAGCATGCGGAAGATTTTCGGCGATGTTTTTTTATTAATGTATGCCTTTCTTTTTGATACAAGGTGTTCCAAGAACAGCTGTACCGTTATCAACTTAATTTTTTTAAAAGGTACCCCCTGTATATTATGACATTTCTGGATTCTGCAAAAAATCCCAGACATATTTCATGTACTACAGTGTGGTCATTTCATCTTGATAACATTTTAAACTGTCACCATTTCTTTATTTTTTAAGGCCGCGTTAATGGCCGCCATGTTTAAACTGTGATTGGTTGATTTTTCGAAACTTGTTTTACGGTCTTTAAAAAAACGGCACATCAGAATTGGGTCAAAGGATAACGCACACCTAACATGGGATTTTTGGGCTCTATGGATTTTTCCCATTTTTTGATATGTTGTAAAGGATTTAATTCTGAACAACCTTTAAATGGGACGAAGTCTTGTGGGTATTACGGTCTTTGAGATATGAGCGTTGAAAAATTAACTTTTTTGCGACTTTTTGTGTGGAGAGTATACGAGATACTGGTGCTACTGGTGTTTATCAGTCAAAATATTGACAGGTTCACATACTTTACGTCACTAAAAATTAATGTCAACATAGGTTAAGGCCAGGTCTGCACTGGGGTCAATGTTAGCGCCAGTGCGGTCCCGACCTTAGCCTATGTTGACATTTGTTAGTGACGTGAAATATGTCAACCTGTCAAAATTTTGACTGATAAACACCAGTTTTTCGTATACTCTTCACACAAAAAGTCGCAAAAAAGTTCATCTTTCAATGTTCATATCTTAAAAACCATAATACCTACAAGATTTCGTCCCAATTAAAGGTTGTTAAGAATTAAATCCTCTACAACATATCAAAAAATGGGCAAAATCCATAGAGCCCAGAAATCCCATGTTAGGTGTGCGTTATCCTTTGGCATAAACATTATTTGATCGATTATCTACATTTCCTTATTTTGGTTTTTCGATATTCAGCGTTTTTTTTAAATTCAAAAATCATGTTCGCAACCACCAAAACAACTAAATGTGTTGGTGGTTGCATATTTGCATGTTTATCAAGCTTGGATCCGTGAAAAGCATATTTTATTGATAACTACGAAAAACTAAAAAAAGCTAATTGTAGATAATCTATCAAATAATGTTTATGCCAAAGGATTTTGGAAATTATTGCGGATTTTTTGAGATGACCTTAAAACGAATTTTGAAGGTGAAAACAGTTCAAGCAATTTCAAGTAGATGGCGCCACGGCAAAAAAGCTATATTGGGAGCATCATAATTGTATATTTGTCTTTCTCTGTCACTATAAGTGTTTTACCGCCAAACAGATTTTGTTTTGGACAAATAATAAAATATTGAACCGTATTTGTAGAGTGATGCAGTCGTCATTTTCAAAAACTAAATTTAAACATGGCGGCCATTAACGCGGCCATAAGTAATTTTTTCTACTGACATTTCATAATACGCTATTAAACGATTAAAATCTGTATTATAATGAACTTCATTACGATACAGATTTTCATTATAATACTCATTTTTAATATTATACAATGTTGATAGATGGCAGCACTAGTTAAGATATTGAACATTTTTAACGGTAATTTTGCGTAAAACAATTATTTTGATAACGATAAAAAAGACTTCGAATTGTTTAAAAGTTACCTAAAGTTTGGGACAAAGAATAATTATTATAGAAATAATGAGTGGTAAGGAAGAATTTTTACTTTTTTAATTATTATACATTGTCAATAGATGGCGCCACCAGTTAAGAAATTTTGATTTTTTTTTTTTGAATGATGACAGCACTCTGTTTATAGCTTTTCCATGGTAATTTAGCGGAAAACAATAATTTCATGAAAAAAATACTTCGAATTGTTATTAAAAGTTACCTACCTAATGTTTGGGATAAGGCATTATTATGGAAATATTGAGTGGTAACGAAGAATTTTCACTAACACCCCCAGAAATTACAGAAAAGGCGACAAATGCAGGTAATAATATACTACCGGACAAGTCCAAGAAAATTTGCGAAAAATTATATGGACAATTTATGGATTGGAAACACCAAAAACACATCGTCCTTCTCAGAAAATGTTTTGATACCTAGTATATTTTGAAGAATTACAACAAAAAATGAAACCTTCAACTGTATGGATTACTCAATTATAAAATCTCTATTCAAAGTCAAGCATAATGTTGACATATCTAAATATCATAAGTTTTATCAATGGCAGTAGAAAAAATAGTGTATGCAACTCTCATGTAATGGCCATTAATACACTCGCATGTTATATACGAAACTCGCCTGCGGCTCGTTTCGTATCCTACAACATGCTCGTGTATTAATGGCTATCATTACATGATCATTGCATAATATACTATAAATAAATAAAAAAACATACTGTAGGCTTGGTTTCCAAGTTTTAAATAGGGTGGACAAAAAACAAGAAACTCTTATATTTTGACAGTTATGCACACGAATAGATTTTTTTTAAATGAAACCCCCAGTAAATTTTTTATATTTACATGCACACAGTAAAAAATCTAGTGTTAATTTTAACACGCAAAAGTGGTACATATAGGTCCACACTCATGCGTGTTTAATTCACCTTTGATAAAATGTGGTAAAGTTTGGTAAATTTTATTTAAAAAAAAGATTCATTTTACCCATTCTTGCGTGTTAAATATATTTTAGAGGTCGTAAAAAGGAAACTTGACTGAGTTTTAAATTAGGTTTTGATCAAAGGAAAATTTTATTTACCTAGTGTTAAACATATTTTGGTTAATGTAAAAAAACACAGTATTGAGTGTTAAAAGCAGTGGCGGCTGGTGGGAGGAAAAGTTGGCGGTGCACAGATTCAGGGGGGGAAGCCCCAGAAGCGCGCAATTTTTTTTAGATTGACCCAAACTAACCCAAATTTTGATCTAAAAGTTGTACAAAAAACACGCCTCAGAAAGTTTTTTCACTTATTCTCAATTCAAACGTGGGCATTTACCATTTCTACAAGATACTAGGGACATAAAGCTACTTGGAATAATTCGCCGGTATCGGTATCGGTATACGTAACGCAACTAGATACGTTGACAAGCGAAAAGGCTGTTAAAGCTCTCGCTATTCCGGTAAACGTGAACGCATCTCATAACCTAGAAATTTTTTTCTCAAAACTCCGGCGTTTTTATATCTAACCTTAAAGTTGTAATTTTTTTTTGCGATAGAGAAGCACTAAACACAAAAGAAACTCAAGAAAGTATAAACTAAACAAATTAAATCAACCCGGAAGAAAAGTGAGGTTATATTCACTTAAAATTTGACACATGCGTCAGGTATGTCAAGATACGTTACCGACACGGATACTGCGAGAGGGCCGTAACGTTACGTTGTACGTACGGTATCTCGGCGTCCGTATCGCTTCTGCACATGCGCAGTACGATACCGATACGGATACCGAGCAAAAAATACGGAAGCTTTATGTCCCTAATAAATAAAGCACGGGCGGAGTACACTTTTTAGTTCAATTTACTAAAAAAGCGTGTTTTTTAGTTTTTTTAAACTATATTTATTTCACTTTTTAGTTCGATGTATTATAAAAGCGTGTCAGCCCCAGAGATTTCCAGACTTTTCCAGACATTATCCAGGCTTATTCAGAGCTTTCCAGAGTTTTCCAGATTTCATCCAGATTTATCCAGACTTGTACTGACTGATCCGGATTCTGGAAAATGATCCCCAGGTCTTTTGGGACCTTTTCCAGAATTTTTCCGACCCTTTCAAGAAATTTCCAGGCCTTTTCCAGACGTTTCCAGAGATTTCCAGACATTATGCAGACTTATCCAGAGCTTTCCAGAGTTTTCCAGACTTCATCCAGATTAATCCAGACTTGTTCAGACCGATCCGGATTCTGGAAAATGATCCCGAGGTCTTTTGGGACTTATCCAGAGCTTTCCAGAGTTTTTCAGACTTCATCCAGATAATCCAGACTTTATCCAGACTTGTTCAGACTGATCCGGATTCTGGAAAATGATCCCCAGGTCTTTTGGGACCTTTTTCAGAATTTTTCCAACCCTTTCCAGAAATTTCCAAGTCTTTTCCAGACGTTTCCAGAGATTTCCAGACTTTTCCAGACAATATCCAGAGTTTTACAGACTTTATCCAGATTTAATTTGATGACCCATGATCAGATTGGTTTTTCAGGGACGTTACTACTTTTCAAATTTTTGTAACTTGTATCACCGAGTTATTTCTTCTGACTCTTCAAGTGCAATCTTTTTTTTCGCTGAAACAACAGATCTTTATTTTATAATGGTACCTAAAATGGCGGCGTATTGCGTATGTGCGTTATTCTTGAGTAAATAAGTATGCTTACCTAGATCCATGGCATCTTTATACGAAAAATGATAATTTAATTTACAGAACTTTCCTTTGACTCTATAAAAGTAATTTAAATGTAATGGACATTTTGAGTTTTCACCTGAATTTTAGCCTGGGATGGCATCAACCATGTTTTACGAAACTTGCAAACGATTAAAGATGCACCACGCGGAACCGCAACCTGTAGGTACAACTACAACTGACAAACTGACGCGATTATTAGGTAAGGGTTAGACCACCGGCAAGGCCTAGAGGTGAATCAACCTTCGGGAGTGTTATTTTTACCAATTTTTGGGATATTTTAAACTAACGCAATTTTTTTCATCAGCGTAAAAGAAAATATTCTTTTTGTAGTGTGAAATTTATTTAAACTGTGTTAGAATAACACAAAAAGAAATAAAAATGTGTTCATACGAAATTTACCGTTCGGATAGTGGTCTTCGAGTGTTAAAGTGTACAAATAAGTATATTTTTTAGTGTTATTTTTAACACCTCTATAATTTACCTTGTGATATATACTTTTTACCACCGCCTTATTTTTTACTGCGCAGAAATGTTTTATTTATTCTAACTGAAAATTTTGCCTATTTACACAGATAACCTACAAAAGTAGGTAAGTAATCAATATTTTCAATGAGAATAAATAAAACATTTATGTAAATATAGAGTAATGGCATGTAATATTGACAGTTGAGTTCAAGGGGGTGCTTCTGTACTTGGAGCTCTTCAAATTTTGGCACGTGAATAATCGAATGTAATTTTAACCTCAAAAGTCAAGTTTGAAGTGTAGTTCTGTGTGTGGTTTCAAGACAAGCTGTCGCTGACACTTTTGAAAACAATTTTTAAGGGCCACTGAACGTTTGGGAAGACATTTTGACTTATTCACTGCTCATTGTTCCTAGGTAGTCATCTTTCCTCCTACTGATTAAAACGGTTTGAAACTATTGACATTTACCGCCAAAATTCAAAGCACTCCAAGTTCACTCGCGCCCTCTACAAAATTTTGAAGAACTTAACTGGATATTTGATGCCATTGCATTCAATTGCATTATATTGTATATAATGCAATCAGAATGAAATATATTATCAAACAAACTAAAAATTTACTGGGTGTTCCATTTAAAAAAATGCCGTTTGTGTGCATAACTGTCAAAATATATGTCTTTTGTTTTTTGTTCACCCCATCTAAAACTTGGAAAACAACCCTACAGTATGTTTTTTTATTTATTTAAATAACTTTAAAAATAAAGAAATTATGACAGTTTGAAATGGTATCAAGATAAAATGACCACACTGTAGAATGTCATATACCTATCTTCAACTGTTTCGGAAATATTGACTGCTCAAATTTGACTCTTTCGCAACTTTGACAGGCTGTAAAACCTAAACGGGTAATTTTACAGCAAAACCGGTTTTAGATTCTTGTTTGTAGCTTTCAGTAAGTTATCATTTAACACCAGTTTTGAATTCAAAGTTGTTGTCAAATGATACCTTATGAAAAACTTACGTTACAAGAATGTATGATCGGTTTTGCTATAAAATCAACCGTTTAGGTTTTACAGTCTGTCAAAAAAGTCAATTTTCAACTTTCAATATTTCCGCAACAGTTGAAGATAAGTATAGGACATTGTACATAGAATATATTTCCGAAACTGAGTTGAAGATGAGCAAAATAAGTCCAATTTTTAAAACAGGTAACAAAAAACATATGGGTAACTCCAATCTCGGTTCTGAGCATTTTCTCTAAAATCATTGAAATATTATTAAAAAGGAGAATGATGGAGTTCGTTAACAACTCAGTTCAAATTGACAAATATCAATATGGTTTTCTAAAAAATAGCAGCACATTAAGTACAATCGCAGATTTCATCAATCATGTCTCTAAAGCACTTTTGAAAAAGGCGTTCGACTATGTGAGCTTTGACGTGTTATTTTAGGGTGCCACGCCCCTTTTTTGGGCCCTTTGCCGATATTCAATATATATATTTGGTTGTACAGGGTGGGCCAATTTGGACACTTTCTTATGGAAACACCCTTTATTTTTAGAGATAGAAAAAAATTAACCCCCCACTCTAAGGCTCAAATTTCACGAAATTTTGATTGGTGCAAACCGCATTTTGATATCTTCAACCGTTTAGCCGCTAGAGGGCGATTCTCGATTTTGAGCAATAATCTGAAAACCAATCCCTCCTATTCTTTTGTATGGAGTGCGAAGCCTGTTTTCCCGAGATTTAGAACCTCTCTCAACATTATGAGTAGTTCAGTGATAAATTAGTTCTAAAGATAAAATATATCAGCAATCTTGAAACAGACATTGAAAATTTAAAAGCAAGCTTGAAACAGGAAATTGATAGACTGACTAGGTAAAATGAAATGAAGGATAGCCATATCAATCGCCTCGACAGACGCACTCAAACATTGAATGATGAGGTTTTTGAGGCTGAAAATAACTTTTTATCTACCATTGATTTTCAAAAATTGGAGTTAAAACGTGTCAACTTGGAGCTGGCTGATGTAATAAAATCGAATCAGAGCCTCAGTAAAGAGCTAAACATCCACATATCAGCAATTAATAGCCGTTTGCACCGACCATTTAAAGGGAGGCTTAACGATAGGGATACCTTAAAATGACATTTTCACATGTAAAACCTCCCTTAAAATGGTCAGTGCATGCAAACGGCCATAAGACTCTTGAAAAAGACATCATGGCTTTAAATATGTAGCATCGTCACCAAAAGTAACTGGGACAGCATCACATTAGCTCTTGTCCTATTATATGAATTTTGTTGTCAAATATTTGTCAAACTATGCATTAAATGCATTGAAATAAATGACAGTATAATTAGTCCAGGAGATTATTATGCATTATTTGTGTCCCAGATACTTTTGGTGACGATGGTACCTCTTAAATCAGCTTTTCAAAAAAAAAAAATCATTTCTTTGTACGATGCTCAAGATTATGTATGTTGAAGAAATAAACGATCTGACTCTGGAAATTAATATGTCAAAGCCTAATATTATTATAACGGGTACCCCAATTGAAGTTCAGAATGTACTACAACGGACAGCAGATGCGACAAAAGTGAGTCTCGCAACAATTGCAAGTATTAAAATTCCCATGTGATTGGTCAATACTACTTCAGAAATGCGTTTGTAAATGCTAGTGGAAACATATCTTAAAATTCAATGGTAATCAACCACCAGTAGCTTTTTGTAGGTGATATCAACGACATAATCAATGGACATACGTTTTTTGCCACCAATATCACGTGACTTTAAAATGGTATTTGTCGGACTTTAACAGGGTGTCTTTTATTGACAGTTGTAATGAACTAAACCATTTCCAAATTCAAGCGGCAGTAAATGACAAACTGGTAATTTTCATTACAACCTATCAAATGTCCTCTGTGCATGCGCACCGGTCCACGTAGGGCATTTCAACCAATAGGATGGCTGGTGTTTGTTTACAATTTAGGTTTTTAATTGTCATTTACTGCCGCTTGGATTTGGAAATGGTGTAGGTAGAAAGCATACAAATTCTAAACTATCGGGACTAATTTCTAATGCTCTAAATTCTTCGAATAATAAAAGTTTGATTTACAAGTGAGAAAGTTAATTCTTTCTCCCCCGTCAATTAACATTTCAAGTGTTTTATCTGTTGAAGGTCTCGACACTTCTTGCTCCGAAACAGAATTGCCATCTGTCCTTAGTCTTACTTCTCCAAATCACACTAGCATAAATTTTCAATAGGAACTAGAGAACTTAGCCAACACATAAGTAATAATATAACAATTTTTTATCAGAATTGTAGAGGGGTTGAAACTAAGTTGGAAAAACTCAAGTTAAATAGGTATATTAAGTAATAATTAGGATATTATAGCAATCTCTGAAACTTGGTTAAATGAATCAATAAGTAATCGCGAATTTAGTTTTCAGAATAGAACCACATTTAGAAAAGATCGTGATAGATTATTAACTAATAAAACCCAAGGAGGAGGGATATTATTGCTTTTGAGAAATACTTTCATAGTCTCGGAAGTTAGGATTTTTGATGAGGATTAGCATACAATTGAATCATATACGAAATCATAATAACGTTATTTTAGGTCTACACAATAGAGGATTCTCTATTGCCAGTTGATATACATCATTTTTGCTTGAGTATCTGTTTGGAAACTAGGTCCCCTGTCGAACACTGTAAAGTTGTATCTACAACTGATTGGCTGATTTTAATTTAATGTATAGATTATTCGAAAACCAAAACTGAACCGTTTTGGATAGTATTGCTGATGTCAATGTGGCCATTAATTCTTTCTACAATATTATTAATAATATATTTCAGCAGAGTGTACCAAAATCTACACAAATAGACAAGAAATAACCTGTTTGGTTCAATAGAGAAATCATAAAACTGATGAAACAAAAACATAAATATTTTCTAAAATCTAAAAAAAAACAAATCTAATTTTTGGCGTCAAAAATATGTAACACTTAGAAGTAAAATAAAATACAGGATCAAACTAGCCTATAGCAATTATCTCCAGGAGGTTGAATCGGGCGGACAGAGTAATCCCAAGTTATTTTGATTATGCCTGAAGAAACTCAAGGATTCGCCAGATATTCTTCAGGAGATGGTCAATAATGATAAAACCTTTGTGGGCTCCTAGGAGGTGTTATAAATTATGACTATAAATTGAATGGTGCTAGTCTCAAACGAGTTGGCCAACAGAGAGATCTTGGAGTGGTATTTGATCCCAACTTGTCGTTCTCTGCTATCTAAAATTGAAAATGCACAGAGGGTGGCGGGATTTATGTCGAGAAACAAAAAACTTTCAAATAGAAGTGAGTCTACATCTTTTTGATAGTTTGGTGGTTCGCATTTTCGAATATGCAAGCATAATTTGGTCTCCACAATACAATGTGTGGCTTACATTGATAGAAAGGGTACTACGAAATTTCCTCAGATGCATGTATTTTCGAAAATTTGGTATTTATCCGCAAAGAGGTTGTGATTACGGCTACCTTCTGAGCATATTTGATAGGCTTTCCTTGAGCAAAAGGAGAGATAGAGGGTGATTTTGTGCACAATGTTCAATATTTTGAAGGGAATTATTGATTGTCCAGAAATGCTTACCGAGTTACTATTTGCAATAATTCGATTCAACTCGCGAAATCGGAATGTTTTTCATTTAGCATATTATCCTCGTACTAATCTGTACAAAAATTCTCACGTGTATAAAATGTGTCAGGTTTTTAATTTGTATACTTTCGATATTGACATTCACACAATAAATAATAAAACATTTAATTTACGTCGGTGTCATTATGACACATTTAGCATTGTCATTTGAATGTCATTAGGTCCTTCATAATAGCACTAGTGCGTCTAAGAATTCATAAAAACACCCAAATTATGAAATGAAAAATATACAAAAAGAAAGTAAGTTACCAGAAGGGCCTTTTCATTGATGCTGTCTCGATATTCGAAGGGATACACTCTCGAACTCAGAATTACCAATATTATTACATATTATTTTCCAATATAAAACTGAATTTATGGCGCAAAAACGGTATAATGCATACTTTGCAAAAACGATATAATGCACACTTTACGAAATATTCAATAAATTCTAAAAAAATCAAGATGGCGGCAATTTTTTTCCAAGTTCCACCAATGCGACAAAGTGCGATTTTTGAGGGATCAATTAGGACCCTATTAACTACCCATTTCCGCAGAGATCACTTTGTTACTAATTTTTTCTACCTCACCTGCTTAAACCTGCCTAGATTGACTACACTACGATTTCATGAGCTACGTTTGTAAATCACTCTTTATAGAATGAAACCCAAACAAACATCATAAACTACTTGCGTATATTATTTGCTGTAATCTCAATAATATTTGCTAGTGCAATAAATGAGAGGAGCTCTCTATCAATCAGGCTATTGAAATCTATCTAGCAAATTCCATTAGTTAGCTGTTGGTGATAGAGTTCAATTCCGATATTACGACATGATGTATTCAAATCATCCTGTTGCAATTGGCAATCCTCAGGACTAACATTTGATGTGGACACCTTAAATTATCCGCGAATAGGAGACATTGAGAGGACAAGAAACTTTTTCACAATCAAGAAGAAAATACGCTACTGCCTTTCATAGATTGTCTGGAGAAAATAATTTGAGTCTTATTGAAATAACGTAAAGAAACCCGTCGCCAGCTCTGGATCTAATCCATATATAGTGCACTTTGACTTATCTGATGCTAGCATTCCTGAAGGTTAATTCAGTTAGGGATTTCGATTTCTTGTTTGCTCCTGAGAAATTAAATTCTTTCGAATGGGTATTCCTTTGAGCATTTTTCAACAAAATTATCTTTGGAAGTTGAAATTATGACTCTCATGGAATAATAATAAATATGTAATCAAAAATTAAAAATATTATCCCAGGAAAATAATCATCATCGTTTTCTCCTCGGGTAATATTTTTATTATATTTTACCCAACCTAAAGAATTTTTTTAACATACAATTGACAGAATTGGACAGTTCTTAACATTAATATAATATTTTTCTTTTTACATTTTTTACAACATTTACAGTATGTTTTTTTTTTGTAGACCATTTTTAAAACCAACAATTTTAGGCACATTGTTTAGTTGAAGCTAACCAGACTGACTTGCATAAGGATTTTTTTAGGGTACCCAGTTCCATAATTATTCTTCATTAAAAATTTCTTAAAACACCATTGATAAATATATTTTTTTTTTTATGAAGGGGTTTTTGAGGAATTGGGTAATCTAAGTCATAACATTATTATTTTGATTCTTGCATAATGGCGTAACAAAAAATAGGTATCTTCAACATGTCAGCTAATCATTAGAACTGAGAGTTCCTTTTGCAAAATCAATTTACTCAAACACAAAGATTTTTTTTTTGCAACATTGCCATTAATGTAATATAGGTACCTACCTTTACAATAAATTTAAGAAACTTGGAATTTTTTTTGATTTACAAATAATTTGTTGATAAACTAAAAATAAATTATTGAATCATATACTTATCACAGTAAAAATTATTTAGATTTTTTATACAAATAACAAAATCCTCAAATCTTCAACTAGTGATATATTTTATTTGCTTTTAATCTCTAACAATTTTAATCAATTCCTTTCTATAATATAATATATATATTTTTAAAAATACTTTTACTAGATTTCATAAGTAATAGTCAGTTCCAATTTTCAATGTCTTATTCCGTATAGTCATCTAGTTCATGAATCGTTCCACTAGAATATCTTACTTTATTCACCACGACTGATTGTAATGATCTACTGCTATTTGACATTTATTATTATCTCTAAACATGTATTTCTTAATAATTGATACTTTTAATAATTATTTTTTACTTCTATCTTTTTTTTTTTCTGCTTAAACATTTATGTGTCAACTACTTATAAGTCTCTAGCCAGTGGTTCAAAAATATAGTATCGAAATTATGGAATTTTTTCTATTGTTTGTCCATAATAAGATGTTAATGAATTTGTGGTTGTTGGTTCAATTGCATGATGACAGAGAATATCCTGAAAAAGTTGGAATTTTTTTTTTTTTCATCAAACAAGAATAAAAAGAGTTTTGCGAGAAAAAGATAGAAATGGCGTACGTTGAGATAAGTATTGTTACTTATACGGGTTCGCAGATAAGTGAGACTACTTTTTCGAACTTCGAATAACATAAAAATCACACGAAATTTAAACTTTACACTCCGAACTACTCGAAATAAAGCTTATACGGCACGATTATTTTCGAACGTGATTATTTATCTCCTGACTTTACAGTTTACTGCACTTGTCGTACGTCAATCAGAACTGATCCTTACGCGGTGCGCACCGGGGCTTTTATAGTTATGTGCGTCCTTCTCTAACACGCTCGAATTTTCGTGATTCAGTTCATCTTGAAAATAGTTGAATTTTCTAACTTCTTTAACTGTAGTTGCAGGGGGCAATCAAAAAGTACGAGTAGCGGATTTATAACACTGCCCCCTGCCTCAAAGCTGTTCGCCCCGAACAGCTCATCCCAATCGCATCCAAGTCTATGCGCTCTTGCCCTTGTATGGAGCCAGCCTCTCCATGTAAACGACCTAGGGCTTGGCTTTGGGTGTAAGTTGTATCCTGTATACCAAGTCGTTGATTTTCTCAATGAACTTGTATGGTCCTTCCCATGGTCGTTGTTAAGTCCCTTTCTTCGCTGTGGCTGATACAACCAGATAGCATCGCCTTCATTAAAGGTGTTCAGTGACTGCCGTTGGTCTAGTCTCATCTTCATTCTGTCACTGGTCAGACGTAGCTTATTTCTATCGAAATCGTGTACCACTCTAAGTCTGTCCTGGAGATCAGCCACTTAAACTGGAAGTACAGCCTAGTCTTCATCGACTGGAGGCCTGCCAAACATTAAATCTACTGGAAGCTTCATTTCTCTTCTAGTCAACAGCTTAGATGGTATATAGCCGGTGGACTCATGCTGTGGGTGAAGTGCAGTCGTCCTCGTTTTTCTTACTCCCAGTAACCTCATCAGTTATTTCCATACCTCTGACTCAAAATTCCTTCCCTGATCGGTATGAAGTTCCATCGGTACCCCATGTCTGGATATGACGTTTTCCAGCAATGATTCCGCAACAGTAACTGCTTCCTGATTGGGTATGGGAACTACTTCTGGCCACTTTGAAAAATAGTCTATAGCAACCATGAGGTACTTATTCCCTGACTTCGTCAGGCAATTCTCTTCCAAGGGGAATTGGACAAGTACTGCTTCATTTCTCCACGGGATCGCGTCTTGGGTTATTTCTTAATAGCACAGAGATCGCATCTCTTGCACCACTCTTCAACATCCCTACGACAGTTAATCCTACCTATCTCTTACTCGAGCCAAGGTCCATTGACTCCAAAGTGTCCACTCCTACTACTGTGCAGTTCTTGAAGCACTCTGTCCACCATGGTCCATGGCACAACGGTCCGATATACTAGGTTTTTTTCCATCTAGACTCTCCCATTTAAGAGTGATTAAGTCATCTCGCAGGCACAACGAGTTCCACATTGCAGCCAGTATCCCTTCACCGTTTGACTCAAACTGGAAATTTCTTATCATTCAGGTCATTGTCCGTCTTGTAGCCAGCCACGCACCATTTTCAATTCCTTATCCATATTTTGTTGTTCTTCGAAGTCTTTTCTCGTAATGTCTTCATCAGTATTAGCGTCTTTGTCGGAATTCTTAAGCCTTATTTGTTGAACGACTCCAGAATTTTTGGTTGCCTCTTTTTCCTCTTGCCTTTGGCAGAATTTGCATGAGCTGTCAATACATGGTCTTCGTGATAGGCTGTCGGCGTTGGCATGACTCCTTCCGTTGCCATATTTGATTTGGAAGTCATAACTTTGTAATTTCTCTAACCGCGCGTTGGTAACCTCCGGGTTTTTAAAATTGAGCAGCTATTGCAATGCAGAATGGTTGGTCCTAACTAGGAACTTCCGGTCATAGAGAAAGCTGTGGTAATGTTCAATAGAAATTACTACTGCCAGAAGCTCCTTTCGAGTGACGCAATAATTCTTCTCTGCCTTTCCAATGGACTTATTGAAGTATCCAATTACTACTTCATCCCGTTTTGAATTTAGAAAAGAACAGCCCTATTCCACTTTGCGAAGCTTCGGTGTCTAACATAAATAGATCTTCATCCCTGGGATACGCCAGAACTCGAGCACTAGTCAATTTATTTTTCAGCTCCACGAAAGATCGTTGACATTCAGGTATACAATCAAAACGAGCGTTCTTTTCAGTAAGTTCATGTTAAGGCTTCGCAATCTTCCCAAAATCCTTGACAAACCGGCGGTAGTAACTGCAGAGTCCCAGGAAGCTTCTAACTTCATGTTTATTCTTTGGTCAGGGCCAATCTCGCACAGCTTGGACTTTATCTGAATCTGTCTCTATTCCTTTTGATGAAACGACATGACCGAGGAAGTCTACTTTTTCCTGAAATAGGACACACTTCTTGGGATTTAGTTGCAGATTGGCACTTCGAATCCTGGCAAAAACTTCCTTGAAATTCGACAGGTGTTCATCGAAATCTTTGCCAATCACCATGACATCATCCAGATATACTATGCACGTTTTCCAAGTCAGTCCTCGCAAAACTAACTCCATCAGTCTTTCAAAAGTGGCAGGTGCATTGCATAATCCAAACGGCATGACGTTAAATTGGTATAGGCCGTTTCTTGCAGTAAATGCGTTCTTCTCTTTATCCTCTGTATTGAGTTCCACCTGCCAATATCCACTTTTCAAGTTCACGGTTGAAAACCACTTGGATCCTAATACGGTGTTAAGGGTATCGTCAATCCGGGGTAACGGATAGCTGTCTTTCTTCGTAACGTCATTCAACCTTCTATAATCCATACAAAACCTGGTAGAACCATCCTTTTTCGTAACTAGTACTGTTGCTTTGCGAAAGGGAGTCTTCGTAGCGCTTGGCGAATGGGTGTAACACTTCCTGTGTTAATGCGATGATCTACCAAATGAGTACGTCCAATAATTTTATCTTGCACAAAAACACCAGCCTCTTTCTGCTCAAAGTCAATAGCTTTCTTCTTTTCTTGCTGGCCTAAGTGATTCCAGCTCTTTTCAAACTTCTCCAGAAGCTCTATTGATAAATGTGCTTCATTTGACACAGGCTCTTTCTTTGCGCATCTGACTACTCGTATAGTTGGTGTACATCTGCCAATGACGTCTCTTTTCTTCAATATTTCACGGTTTGTTGTTAGATTGGTCACTCTCACTGGAAAAACATTGTTGGAATTCACTAAGAAATATGCCACAAGTGTTCCATTCTGCATGCTTCCTGTTGGTTGCACGATCATGGTGTTCACGCCTTCTAGCTGTTTTCTAGGTGTGCCCGCACATTCGATTCACTATTTCCAGGAATTCGTGTATCTTCATCAACGATTATTCTAATTTGACAGTCCTTATTTGACGGTGATTAGAAGAGTATTTGCTTTCTCTCAACCTTTTATTTTTAAAGTCCACTGATAGGAAATCAAAGGTTTCTACGACATCCACTCCCAATATAAATTCATCCACTATGTCAGCAACTATCACTTCTACTTAAGTTCGGTGCTGCCTATTCCCAATGTCACGGTGGTCTCTCCAAAAACATTTATCAAATTTCCCTTAGCTGTTTCTAGCAGTGGTTCATTTCTCAACATCATTACAGAGTCCTTAGAAACCTTGTCGGGGCGAACCACTGATCTTGATGCCCCTGTGTCGATGGTCAAATCACATTTCTTGCCGTGGAGGGTGCCTGGTGCCTTGGGCAACGAGACTTTTACAATTCTTCTTGATAGAGAACAACATTACTTTGGGGGCTCGAGAATCGGTGGTCGCCAGCATTCGCCCCCTTATACTGGCGAGGTGGCGTTTCCCTGATGATATCTGGAATCACCTTCTTTCTCCGCTTCAGGATCTCCTCAGCGGGAACGTCGCCTACAGTTTCTGCTAATATGTCCTTCTTGGCCGCTGTTGTAGAATTTGATCTGTTTTCTGGCTCTTGGCTCTTTATCTAACTTCGCGCAGAATTCCTAAATCAGCGCCTCCAGTTTTAGAAACAAATCTGCGTCTGAGTTTGGGCGGTCCTCTGCTATCTTCATTTCCCTGATCTTGCTTCTTCGATTTAAAGAGGCATTTCTGACAGCTTCATATTCCAATGCATGGACAACGGTAATAATAATAATAATGCTTTATTGTCAGGAGAAAAATTTAACAAAATTTGTTGACAAAGCCTTAAAAATAATATACATCTATCTGTATACAAAATCAAAACAATACAAACAGAATACATAAGTAGGGACATCGAGTTCGAGGTATAAAATAAACTAAATTAGTCTAATAAATTATTAACAAAACAAATTACCTATAAACAATGCTCCAGTGTGTGGAATGCTCAAAATTATGTGTTCGCAAAAAAGTTATTTACCTTATAAAAGGCTCTTTCCAACAAATTTTCTGCAGTGTTTCAGATGGACCTTGGACTCTGCTTTTGAGTTGACTCTGGTAGACTTGACTGAGATACTTGTTTCCGTACCTAAGCTCTAAGGCTCCTACAACAGCTGCATAATCACTTCGTTTTGCCTCGGGAATATTTTGAAGAATTTCAAGCGCCTTTCCTCGTAGTGCAAGTACCAATGATGTTGCTTTTGTTTGTCATCCCATGCATTTGTACTAGCAGCGGCCTCAAACTGTCGTTTATACATGGACCATGAAGTTTCGCCGTCAAAAGTTGGTGGTTTGAATTGGCCGCGTACGATTGGGCTCACCGATACATCCATTTTGCTGGTACTTTCGTTGATATTGGGTTCTTCGCGAATTTTCTCCATTTTCTTCTCCAGTTTTCTATATTTTTTCTCGAATTCCTCTCGGATCGTCCCCATTTCGCCTTTTACTTTTTCTCGAACTATTTCTATTTCGCCTTTGACTTCTTGTTGAATGTTCTGGAACAACCCAGCGATCCTGTCAATATCCCCATGTCGTTGTCTTCCTGTTCTTGCAGAATTTTCTGGAGCCGGTCTTGCACTTGCTGTCGCTTGTCCTCTTCTTCCTGTTTTTCTTTAAGTCGCCTGTCTTCTTGTTCTTGAAGGATTTTTTGTAGTCGGTCGTGTTCTAGTTGTCGCTTGTCCTCTTGTTCTTGCAGGATTTTCTGTAGTCGGGCCTGTTCTTCTTGTTTTTCTTTTGCTCTTTTTTCGTCCGCATTTCATTTTGACAGTGTGTTTTCTCGTATTTACCATAAATGCAAGTTTCTTCACTCACTTATCCCACTTCTGACACCAATTGTTACTTAGACGGGTTCGCAGATAAGTGAGACTACTTTTTCGAACTTTAACGAATTTTATTAAACACAATAGAGAGTTCTTGTGCTATCCAAATTTCAAATACCGTAACGTTATTTGACAGTTCTTACGGTATCAGCGTTAGCGGAGCCCGTTACCTAACGGGACTTAGCGGATGCCTTACCGTAACGCTATGCTATGTCAAAATAATTTTAGGCTCCATTCACATCTCCCAGAACAGCAATTTCTAATAATTCCTCCATAAAACATCAAGGGAAAATTAATTAAACTCGGGAACCTTCAGAATAAATATGGCGATTTCCATTTGTCATCAGTGCCGCACTGAGTGTATCCGCATCTTTTTGTAAAAACATGTAAGGATAAGGATACATTTTTTTTGCCCTGATTCGACAGATGGAAAACGCTATTAAAGTTAGAAAATAAGCAAAAGAAAAGTTGGGTTAGCTGTCAAAATGTAAACAGAATAAGGGATTAGAGGATTTTATTTATTAGAGGAGCTTATACGGCACGATTATTTTCGAACGTGGTTATTTAGTTCCTGATTTTACAGTTTACTGCACTTGTCGTACATCAATCAGAACTGATCCTTACGCGGTGCGCACCGGGGCTTTTATAGTTATGTGCGTCCTTCTCTAACGCGCTTGAATTTTCGTGATTCAATTCATCTTGAAAATAGTTGAATTTTCTGGCTTCTTTAACTGTAGTTACAGGGGGCAATCAAAAAGTATGAGTGGCGGATTTATAATAGGATCTAACATGTATTTAATATTTTTTGGCAGAAACTTGTAAAAAATACTTTGAAAAGTAAGTACTATTGTTAAACATGACATACCCTTACAGATTGGGACAATTTTTGTCACTCTCGGAAAGCAGTGTTGTTTTTTGCGCAAATCTACGGGTAAAGGAAACGTGAAAAGACCAGTTTGGATAATCTACGCATATGGTTCCTAAGTTATCTATTCAATCAAATCCCGTTCTGTTGGTTTGATTTAATTCGTTATTTTTCCAAATATTCTTAAATAATTGCCCAGCTCTACTACCTCATATTTATTTCAACTGCAAAATAAACGAAAATGTGTTCAATAGAACTTCAATGAATTTATTATTCCTATACTTGTCAGCAATCATCCCTCGATTTCCAAATCCTCCAATGAGCGGTTGGAAAACTCAATTCTTTCAAAGGCATTGTGTGGTGGCGGCATTCATATCCCCTATTGACGGCCCCCATTGTTTTGCGGCCGGTTTCATTTCATTCAATTTGAAAATCCAAACAGCTTTGTTTGGTATGCAAAGTTGTCATTTCGATTAAAGAAGTGGTTGGGTTTTAAATGGGAAATTTATATTTTATTGTTTTGATACTCCCATTCAATGATTATGGAATAAACTGGAATTATTGGGAACTGGGTTTAAAAAATATAAAAATATACTAAATAATGGAATTTAATTAGCTGTCACCATGTTATTTTTTGTTTGTTTGTTATGTGTCTATATTCTAGTGGAACGATTCCAATCAAACTGTTCTTTCTCGTCGCTGTCCGTCGGCGAAAGTTCCAACTCGGGACTCGAAAATCGAGGTATTTCCATTCCCCCGTTTAAAGGATCCAGGGGCAGCACCAAGTCGGTGGAGCTGTCTGGCGACCATAGACTCAAATCGGTGTTTCCCTGAAATAATAGAAATCATTTTTTGAAAAGCGAAATAGCTGTTCATACCTACGTGATATTAGGCTTTATGGTTACGAGAACTATGAAGCCTTACAACACAGTGTATTTTTACAAAAAATGAAATATAAAGCTAAATAAATGACTAAAAAGCATGATAAAGTTTCCTCATTGGACACTATTCACTCTAAAAGAATTTTCTCTTGACGATCCATTAAAACTGCCAATAATAATTTATCAAAAAGCCGCTATAGTTTCGTATAAATTATTTAATAGTTATTTATGATATAAGTGTTAAAAGTACATTTTTAAGGCACGCATGTGAAAGTTTGCAGAATGAGCGAAGCGAATTCTGCAATTCACATAAGTGCCTTAAAAATACTTTTAACACAAATATCATACAATATTTTTTCTACAAACCGCAATAAAAAGCAATAACCAGTAACAAATTGGATTTTTAAATGAATAATAAATTGGAAGCATCTTTCCTACATAAAATTCTCGAATTTGACATTTGTCAAAAAATCCATACAACCAGCACCTTGTTTTACAGGTAACGAAATGTCTTTTCAGTTTCTTGAAAGTCTGTCGTGGTCAGGAATGCTTTTTGCTAAAAATGCAACAAAATACAGAAGAAAAAGAGGGTTGCATCGATCCTACGAAAAATATAGATGAGGCGGCCAATCGGGCTACCTCAGTTGTTCAAATTTCACCATTAATATCAATGTAAATCACTGAAAATACAAACTTTTTTTGACGTCCGCTCTCAAAATTTGATGTTTCACTTTTAACACTAGTGCTATAAAGACTTTATGGCACTAGTGCGATAAAGTAACATTTTTAATGCTTCGGGGCGGTGTTAAAAATTGCATTTTTAACACGTTTGTAGAAAAAAGTATTTTCAAAGCAAAGTGTCGTTGGACTTTAAGTACAACTATAGAATTCTCAGCTTTAAAAGCTTTTAAATGAAGAGCATCGCAGGGCATCTATATAAAACGCTTTCCTCCGTCCCGAGGAACGGTATGAAAGCGAAGGCCTGGCATAGTTTAAATTTTCATATAACCAAAAAAGGCAGGCAAGAATTTCAGTCACGTACCATTGATATATACGCGATGCGAAACTTTTATAAATTACTGTATGGGGACGTTTCGTTTATTTTTTTATTTTTTTGTATCAAGGAAGGAAAAGTGAACCAAATGAAGAAAATTTTGTAATAAAACAAACATTTGGTAGTAGTTTCTCATTTATGCAAATTCGGATACAGATTTTCGATTGTTTATGTAACATCTAAGAAGTGTTCATGCCCATTTTATTCCTGAATGTACAAGAATAAGAAAATTTACCAATACCACCTTCAGTTCAACAAAACCAAAATTTAAAGTGATAGCAAACCAAAATAATGAAGCTAACATTGCCGCCAAAGGAACTGCATTAAAAAATGGGGGATGAAATAAAGATAATTGATCAAAGATGAAGGAAATGAAAAGGGTCTCATTGTAAAAGAATTATATGTATGTCTTAAATCGAAAAAATTGATGGTCTGACTATAGTGAACAATAACTTCTATTAGAATCCCATGACTGGTTCAGAGTATATTTGAATTTATTCAATCCAACATATTGCTGTTTACTGAATAGAAATTTTAACACTAGGCTCTTTGGTCTTGTTGTCTACTTTCCTCCTGATCATTTCCTCTGCACACAGGGTGATGGCTGTAATTTCCGCCTGAAACACTGTATTATAGATGTTAGTCTTTGTCTGCTTTCTAATCCATCCAAAATTTTAGAAAAGCTGGTTAAAAATAAAGTTCTCTTACCTTGTGTGCAGACGACACTACAATTCTATGGCACTGTATTGACCAACAGTCTAAAACGAGCTATTCTCACTGATCTTCAGCAGCTCCAAATCTTGATTTGATTCTAATCTAGTGCTAAATTTATCTTAAACAAATATTTTGTCATTTAGATGCGATCTAGGATTCGCCAACGTCCACAATGTTTCTCTCGATTGTCGACCTGAGACAAAGTTTCTGGGATTTATTATTGACAGTGAATTGAGTTTAAAATCTCACTTTATCAGTCTTTCAAGGAAAATATCATCTGGGTGCAGTCAGAATAACGGCCATTAAACTGGGACGTTCCTTATCCAGTTCGGTCTGTTTTGTCTCGATTGAGTCAAGGCTTAAATATGGTATCTGTTTTTATTTGCTGGTTCTCTTCCCAGAATTTGTTGGACTCTGTTTTTATATTGAAGAAGCGGACTCTTAGGTACATCTGTTGTGCTAGCTATAGAGATCACTGCAGAATCCGATTTAAAAAAGAAAAAATCTCAACTTTATACAGTTGGTTTATTCTAGAAACTGTCACAGTTTTCTACAAAAATCGGCACTTATTATATCCCATGTTGCTACCTATTATTCGACCTAACTTGATGTCCACATCCCACTCCACATTGGTGGGATTATACATTAAAGCATTAAGATTTACAACCATTTGCCAAGGAATTTGACATCCTTCCCCTCCCTGACACATTTTAGGAGGGAAGTTAAAAGGTTGCTGGTTGGTGCAATTTAGGTATGTTATGTAGTTTGATGAAATTTTATTCTGACGCTTTCTAGCTAGTTTAGGATGTTGTTCTCGTTTTTTATTTTTCATTGTTATCGATTGCAGATTTTATACTTAGACTTTTTTGATAGTATACCAGGATATATGTACACAAGATTAATTCTAGTGCTTTTTCAATGAGAACCTCATATGTACTTTGGACAATAAAGCTTTTTTGAATTTGAATTTGTCCTTGGTCCATAAATTTCAGCTGCTACTCGTTGCTCGGTTTTCGAGGCGTCTATATACCAGACTATTTCTGCCCTTATGGGTGGGCCTTATTTCCATCGGTCTTTTAAAGGTGTTTCGATTGAAAATTCCTTTTCAAAGCTATACTGCGGAGTGCGGCGGTCCGAGGGCATGCCTAGTATTTCATCCTCCTCAATCTCTTTGTAAGTTGTTAATTAACCTTAAAAGGGAGCATTAAATATTGAAAGGGAATATTTAAAGCGTGATTGTAGAGTACGGTTGCGATATCGCTTTTCTTTGAATAACTGTTAGTATTTAATGTCTAACTTGAACAAGAGCTCCGCATTTTACCGCTGCGGAAGAAAAGGATATTTCAAACGTGACTGTAGAGTACAACTGAGATCTCGCTCTTCTTCGATAACTGCCAACCTTCGATTGAGAACTTGCAATGCCGAGCATGCCCAGATCAAGACAAGAAGTGCCTCAAAATTGATCAGCTAGAAAGAATTCCTGTTAGAAGCTTTCGATTGGATGCGGATCAGAAACAGCTGGGAATTGATCTGTTAATTGGTGAGAGAGATTATTTTTCGTCATTATAGACCGTGAGATAGGTTTAGTGGAGTCATTTTTTTTTGTCTGGCATTTTGAGGGATGAATGTGGCTAGTTAGCTGATGAGAATATAGGTGGTTTTAGTGCTTGCCACCTGTTCGAAATGTCCACAGAATGTTTCGACGGAAAACTCGACTTCGAACTGGGATTACCGTCTGGCGATTTTTCAGCGATATTTTCACAACAAAACCTTTCATTCTCTCGATTACCAGACAAAAAGTAAACGCGGAAGGTTCTTTTCTTTTCTCTTGGAAGTTGACACTCATCCCCACTTTTTCAGCTATTGAAAAGCTTCTGGTATTTTTTATGGGTGAATTATTTATCAATGTCAATCTTTTATTTAGAAGCCAAAAAATTTGAGATCATTAAAAAAAAAATTCCTCATGTAAATCAATTTTTTGCTTCTGCAAATTTTCGAACGGGAGGCAGGCATTAAAACCACCCATTTTCTGATCAGCTTAGTAGCCACATTCAGCCCTCAAAATGCCAGACAAAAAAAAATGACTCCACTAAACAGGCCCTATCTCACAGTCTATTAGGGAAGCCGGGGATAGATCAACGAAATGTGAAAAAGAAAAATCCGGCGAGCGAAAAAAGAAAGACCAGGAACAAGAAGATTGGTTGATTATGCCTAGGGCTGATTCAGAAAGGGAAAGTTTTCCTTTAAACGGCCGCTCTGAAATGACATTAAATGAAATATTTATTATTATCAGACTTAAAGATACTTCCAATATAGACTGTTTTAGAAGTTGACAAGTTAAGTATTCCTTGGAAACTGATCTTATCGCAAAACAAGCGGAACTTAATTTTTTTTTGATAAAGAATCGATGTGCGAATCCATTTCAGGGAGTTGTCTATAATGGGGCCCAAAAACTTTACGGAATCAACGACGTCAATAGACCGATCTCCTATTACCTGGACTGCGCGCGCCGCTTGTAGGCTGCAGGTGAGAGTCCAATGAGAAGCAAGTTTCTAACAGGCTTGCGTCATATTCTTATTCAGGGGCCAGTTCAGAATAAATCGTTCCTTCTTTCTTTGTAACGTGTAATTCGACAAAGAGTAAACTAATACTTTACATATTACTTGAACTCACCACAGTGTCGTTTAAGGTTATGTAAGATTATACTTGACATATTACTTTGCAATTTCATTGAGCAATGTTGCCGGATGAAACATTTATCAAAATAAAAGTGCAAACGATGTTTATCCACTTTAAAGCTCTTCTTTTGTTTGATTTAAGGCGTTGTAAAACACTTGACACTATATCACTTCTTTAATGTTATAATGTTCGATTTGTATTGTCTACATTTGTTCTGCAACAATATAATCTGGCTACACTGCAGCCCCCAGTTGCGCGCGCATGTCATCTTTTATTACCTTCTAACTTGTAAAATCTGTTTTTTTTTTAAAGAGAATTTCATACATCTGTCAAAACTGGTATTCCAACGATAAATTGACATGTTTTGATTGTTGATTTGAACCAATCAGATTGTAATTACGCGATAATTTGCACTAGTAAACACTTTAAGGGTATCTCATAAGGTTAACTCTTATTTCTTATTTCTTATTTTATCTTATTTTATTTTATTTGCTGTATAAATCCAGCCTAAAACTGAGTACTTGAAGTGCATCCTACTTTTTCTTTGTTTCACTCATTCTACCTTATCTACTTCTTTATCTTACTATTTTTTCTAATAATACAATCAAATTAATATTGAAAATGAAATTTTTTTATTTGTTGGAAAATGAGGAAAAACATTATATTTGAGATTATAATTGTGAAATTGTGGCAACGTTGTTTTCGATCAAGTAGGCCTTGTAATGTAATATCATTTGCCACTTTTGACAGCCGAGTGTTTCTATCCAGCTTTTCCTTGAATTTTCCGGTTTTTCAAGGATTTTTCAATCGAAAAAACTTGTTTAAAGTACGAGGCTTTGAGGTTCCTTCATTTTCTGACAAAAAATTTCAGTTTTCCAACGAGGTAAGTAACCAGAACCTTGGTTTGATCAAGTAGGCTTTAGAATGTTGGTTTTCCATTGAATTTTCCACTTTTTCAAGGCTTCTTTAATCGGAAAAAGACTGTTTTGTGTGCGGAGCTTTAAATATGCTTCGATTTTTCACCAAAAACTTCCATTTTTAGACTAAAATAGTATCCTTCTTTATCTCTCTCTTTGTCTTACTCACTATCAAATTATTCATCGGCTATTTTGAAGTGTCGTGTTTACATTTTTATCCAGGTTTTCCTCGAATTTTCCACTTTTCCAGGGTTTTTCCAGTCGAAAAAACTGGTTTAAAGTACGAGGCTTTGAGTTTCCTCCATTTTCTGCTAGAAATTTCTAGTTTTAGATCCATTAATTTACGATCAAAAGGTAAGTGAGAAAAAATTATTGAAAAGCAAGTTTTTGAGGCCTTAATTAAGGAATTTCTAATTTTAAAATCTTTATTAATTAATTATTTAACGGGTTTTTAATTATTAAATAACAAGTAGAATCCCATTTTAAATGATTTTTTTTGAAGTTTTCTGATGTGGCAACACCGCTTGTAGCCAACTTCAAGTAGACCTTGTAATAAATGTCATTTGTCATTTTTGACAGTCGGCCATTTTCAATTGACGAGTTTACATTTTTATCCAGTTTTTCCTCGAATTTTCCGCTTTTCCAGGCCGTTTTCAATCGGAAAAATCATTTTAAAGTTCGAGGCTTTGAGTTTTCTCCATTTTCCACAAAAAATTTCCAGTTTTCCAATGGAGTAAGTGACCAAAACTTTGATTTTTCAAGTAGGCTTTGGAATGTTGGTTTTCCATTGAATTTTCTACTTTTCCATCAGGGATTTTTTCTATTAGAAAAAGATGATTTTAAATGCGGGGCTTTGAATTTGCTCTATTTTTCCATTTTTAGACTTAAATTGTTTCCTACTCTTTGTCTTACTATTAAGCAGGCCTTGGAATGTCATTTTTATTGAAATTTATTAAAAATAAGATTCCAATGCATTATTTTCGGAATTTATCATTTTATAAACATTATTAATTAATTATTTACAAAAACCTATTTAAAATGTAATTTTTTCCTATTTGAGATGTGGCAACATCGTACACTGTCATTTCCCAGTTTTGACAATCGGCCATTTTTGAATGTTTTATCCAGTTTTTCCTCGAATTTCCCGCTTTTCCAGGCCGTTTTCAATTGAGAAAATCAATTGAGAAGACGATGCTTTGAATTTCTTTAATTTGTTGCCAAAAATTTCCAGTTTTCCAATGGGGTAAGTGACAAAAACTCAAGTGTTATTAAGTAGACTCTGGATTGTCATTTTTTACGGGATTTTCTTTGGATTTTCCGCTTTTTCAGTACTTTTTCGATCAGGAAAACCTTTTAGTACGAGGTTTTGAGTTTTCTTCATTTTCATCCAAAAATTTCTAGTTTTAAATACTAAAATTAGGGGTAGATAAGGTTTTTCTGCCTCTTTTAAACAAAGTGAGCACTTGAATTATATCTTATTTTATCTGTTTTCTTGTCCTACTCAGAGGGTTTTAGAGCTACTTTGCACTTAAAAAACACTAAATTTAGCTAAAAAAACGAGGCTCCGAATCAAAAAAAATGGACGGGCTCACAAAACAAAAAACAAACAAACGCCATTTTAAATTAATTGTCAAAAACTACAAGGCCTACTTTGACTTTGACATGTCAAATTTTTTGACGTTCGCGTTAGGGTTGCTGCAATTTTTGTGCCAGGGTTGCTACATTTTTCCGTTCCTGTGGGTCGATTTTTCAATATCGAATCACCTCCGGGTTGGTTTTAACTAGAGGTAGGCCAACCTGCGATTTTACTGGAACTGTGACAAGACGGTGACTGTTTCAGTCGTGTCACGGTAACAAATAGCAGTGACTTGACTGGCCGTGCTGGTAATACATATAAATGGTACATTACATAATCGCAGTTCGCCCAGTTCACAGTCACGGCCGAGAGAAATGTTCCAGTCTGCCCTCTGCGGTAGCAGTTTCTGTTTTGCGTCACCGCAATGTGATTTATAATAATATTTCATTATTTACATCACTTTAAGTTGAGTTTAGTCTGCGCTGTATCGGTTAGAGATCGAAGTGGCCGTGACAAAATGTCACTGCTACTTGAGTGGGACTGGAGCAAGACGTGACTGAGACAGACGAGTAGCAGTGACAAAATCACAGTTCGTGAAATCGCAACTCACCTCTATTTGTTAGAAAGAAATCATAACTTTTGCAAACATCCGGGTTTTCCACTAATAATTTCTCAAACTAAAAACATTTTAAAATTCGAAAATTATCCTTCCAATCACTAGAAAAGCATCTTAAAACACCACAAAATACACAAAAACATTTTTTTGATGAAAAATGTCACGATTGTTTGAATTTAATTTATGGCGCCAATTTTTTGGCATTAACCGCCATTTTGTTTGGATTGCCCTATTAAATCATGGTGCGACTCTAACCTTATCTGCTTCAACGCTGTGAAAACTAAAGTTCTGTCATTTAGAAGTACGTTGCAACCTATTGTACTCAATAACCTTACTACTAATAGACCTATCTCGCATGATTAGAAAAAGAGAGCATAATTGTAATAAATAAACACTGTTTTTTTTTTTTAAGGATAAAAGTCAAAATGACATTATGTTGGTAATACAATGTAAAATTGTCAATGCTTTCAATTTTTTTATGCAGAAAAGGCTTGTGTTGCCAACATAGTTACTAAATTTTTGACTTGGGGAATTATCAATACTAATATTGCAATAGTGCAATGGAAATTATTGATAATTTTTGGGAAATTTGCCCGAATGCATTTTTTTAGCACTACGTGCACTCGTGCTCTTTTTCAGTTAAAAATGCAGGAGTGCAAATTTGTCGAAAATTATAAATATATTTCCATTGCACGAGTTGTATTTAATGAGAGAATTTCATAAATCAAAAATTTAAATTTTTTGTCAAAAAATGTCAAAACACCAGTTTTCGCACCAGTTAGTATGCAATTATCTGATAATTTGCACTAGTGCACTCGTGCTCTTTTTCAACTAAAAATGCATTCGGGCAAATTTCCCAAAAATTATCAATAATTTCCATTGCACTATTGCAATATTAGTATTGATAATTCCCCAAGTCAAAAATTTAGTAACTATGTTGGCAACACAAGCCTTTTCTGCATAAAAAAATTGAAAGCATTGACAATTTTACATTGTATTGCCAACATAATGTCATTTTGACTTTTATCCTTAAAAAAAAAAACAGTGTTTATTTATTACAATTATGCTCTCTTTTTCTAATCATGCGAGATAGGTCTATTAGTAGTAAGGTTATTGAGTACAATAGGTTGCAACGTACTTCTAAATGACAGAACTTTAGTTTTCACAGCGTTGAAGCAGATAAGGTTAGAGTCGCACCATGATTTAATAGGGCAATCCAAACAAAATGGCGGTTAATGCCAAAAAATTGGCGCCATAAATTAAATTCAAACAATCGTGACATTTTTCATCAAAAAAATGTTTTTTGTGTATTTTGTGGTGTTTTAAGATGCTTTTCTAGTGATTGGAAGGATAATTTTCGAATTTTAAAATGTTTTTAGTTTGAGAAATTATTAGTGGAAAACCCGGATGTTTGCAAAAGTTATGATTTCTTTCTAACAAATAGAGGTGAGTTGCGATTTCACGAACTGTGATTTTGTCACTGCTACTCGTCTGTCACAGTCACGTCTTGCTCCAGTCCCACTCAAGTAGCAGTGACATTTTGTCACGGCCACTTCGATCTCTAACCGATACAGCGCAGACTAAACTCAACTTAAAGTGATGTAAATAATGAAATATTATTATAAATCACATTGCGGTGACGCAAAACAGAAACTGCTACCGCAGAGGGCAGACTGGAACATTTCTCTCGGCCGTGACTGTGAACTGGGCGAACTGCGATTATGTAATGTACCATTTATATGTATTACCAGCACGGCCAGTCAAGTCACTGCTATTTGTTACCGTGACACGACTGAAGCAGTCACCGTCTTGTCACAGTTCCAGTAAAATCGCAGGTTGGCCTACCTCTAGTTAAAACCAACCCGGAGGTGATTCGATATTGAAAAATCGACCCACAGGAACGGAAAAATGTAGCAACCCTGGCACAAAAATTGCAGCAACCCTAACGCAAACGTCAAAAAATTTGACATGTCAAAGTCAAAGTAGGCCTTGTAGTTTTTGACAATTAATTTAAAATGGCGTTTGTTTGTTTTTTGTTTTGTGAGCCCGTCCATTTTTTTTGATTCGGAGCCTCGTTTTTTTAGCTAAATTTAGTGTTTTTTAAGTGCAAAGTAGCTCTAAAACCCTCTGAGTAGGACAAGAAAACAGATAAAATAAGATATAATTCAAGTGCTCACTTTGTTTAAAAGAGGCAGAAAAACCTTATCTACCCCTAATTTTAGTATTTAAAACTAGAAATTTTTGGATGAAAATGAAGAAAACTCAAAACCTCGTACTAAAAGGTTTTCCTGATCGAAAAAGTACTGAAAAAGCGGAAAATCCAAAGAAAATCCCGTAAAAATGACAATCCAGAGTCTACTTAATAACACTTGAGTTTTTGTCACTTACCCCATTGGAAAACTGGAAATTTTTGGCAACAAATTAAAGAAATTCAAAGCATCGTCTTCTCAATTGATTTTCTCAATTGAAAACGGCCTGGAAAAGCGGGAAATTCGAGGAAAAACTGGATAAAACATTCAAAAATGGCCGATTGTCAAAACTGGGAAATGACAGTGTACGATGTTGCCACATCTCAAATAGGAAAAAATTACATTTTAAATAGGTTTTTGTAAATAATTAATTAATAATGTTTATAAAATGATAAATTCCGAAAATAATGCATTGGAATCTTATTTTTAATAAATTTCAATAAAAATGACATTCCAAGGCCTGCTTAATAGTAAGACAAAGAGTAGGAAACAATTTAAGTCTAAAAATGGAAAAATAGAGCAAATTCAAAGCCCCGCATTTAAAATCATCTTTTTCTAATAGAAAAATCCCTGATGGAAAAGTAGAAAATTCAATGGAAAACCAACATTCCAAAGCCTACTTGAAAAATCAAAGTTTTGGTCACTTACTCCATTGGAAAACTGGAAATTTTTTGTGGAAAATGGAGAAAACTCAAAGCCTCGAACTTTAAAATGATTTTTCCGATTGAAAACGGCCTGGAAAAGCGGAAAATTCGAGGAAAAACTGGATAAAAATGTAAACTCGTCAATTGAAAATGGCCGACTGTCAAAAATGACAAATGACATTTATTACAAGGTCTACTTGAAGTTGGCTACAAGCGGTGTTGCCACATCAGAAAACTTCAAAAAAAATCATTTAAAATGGGATTCTACTTGTTATTTAATAATTAAAAACCCGTTAAATAATTAATTAATAAAGATTTTAAAATTAGAAATTCCTTAATTAAGGCCTCAAAAACTTGCTTTTCAATAATTTTTTCTCACTTACCTTTTGATCGTAAATTAATGGATCTAAAACTAGAAATTTCTAGCAGAAAATGGAGGAAACTCAAAGCCTCGTACTTTAAACCAGTTTTTTCGACTGGAAAAACCCTGGAAAAGTGGAAAATTCGAGGAAAACCTGGATAAAAATGTAAACACGACACTTCAAAATAGTCGATGAATAATTTGATAGTGAGAGAGAGAGATAAAGAAGGATACTATTTTAGTCTAAAAATGGAAGTTTTTGGTGAAAAATCGAAGCATATTTAAAGCCCCGCACACAAAACAGTCTTTTTCCGATTAAAGAAGCCTTGAAAAAGTGGAAAATTCAATGGAAAACCAACATTCTAAAGCCTACTTGATCAAACCAAGGTTCTGGTTACTTACCTCGTTGGAAAACTGAAATTTTTTGTCAGAAAATGAAGGAACCTCAAAGCCTCGTACTTTAAACAAGTTTTTTCGATTGAAAAATCCTTGAAAAACCGGAAAATTCAAGGAAAAGCTGGATAGAAACACTCGGCTGTCAAAAGTGGCAAATGATATTACATTACAAGGCCTACTTGATCGAAAACAACGTTGCCACAATTTCACAATTATAATCTCAAATATAATGTTTTTCCTCATTTTCCAACAAATAAAAAAATTTCATTTTCAATATTAATTTGATTGTATTATTAGAAAAAATAGTAAGATAAAGAAGTAGATAAGGTAGAATGAGTGAAACAAAGAAAAAGTAGGATGCACTTCAGTTTTAGGCTGGATTTATACAGCAAATAAAATAAAATAAGATAAAATAAGAAATAAGAGTTAACCTTATGAGATACCCTTAAAGTGTTTATACAGAAAATAACAAATAAAATAAGAAATGCATTAGTTATGTATTTGTTATTTTATCTTATGTTATCTTATTTTATTTTATTTGCTGTATAAATCCAGCTTTAGAGGTGGGTTGCGATTCCACGAACTGTGACTTTGTCACTGCTTCACCGATGCAGATGCAGCGCGGACTAAACTCAATTCAAAGTGATGCAAATAATGAAATATTATTGTAAATCGCATCGCGGTGACGCCAAACAGAAACTGTTCCAATAAATCACTGCTATTTATCACCGTGACACGACTGGAGCAGTCACGTCTTGTCACAGCTCCAGTAAAATCGCAGGTTGGCCCACCTCTACTAACAAACCATTCCAAACCTTTACAATACATAACGTATGCATTTTACAAAAAATCAACACTTTACAGACTTTATACAAATCAAAAATCGCATTTGAATGGCATTTTTTAAAAATAAAAAGTCATTGGCCTCCATTTTGAATTTCATTTTGACAGGTCGTTGGATTGCCCTATAGCTAACAAGTCGTTGGACATGGTTCTATGGAGAGCTACAATATCTGGGTTGTTTCAAGTGAAACTAGTATCATCAGAAATAGGGCATGTCCATGTGACGTCACTAATGAGTTTGACAGTCGCCCTGAGGTAAAACAAATAATGTATTTACATTGTTGTAGATTAGGCCAGTTTTGTTTTATGTGGTTTTCACAGCTTTTTTACAAGTTTTTGTGTTATTTCGTTCTAAAAAAGTTAGAGTGGAGTGTTTGTGTTCCAGTCTATGTGATCTTCTATCTTAAAGTTTGCTAGGTTTTCCTATAATGGAATAAATTCAGGTTTTTTCCAACAAATATCAAAACCAAGTATCACAAGAACAAATATATAAGTATAGTTACTCTATATTTAATCTATTTTTTCTGTCAGATTTTCTCTTTTAAAAACATTAATGAAATTTTCTCTTCTTTCTTGAGCTATCAAATCAAACCTCCCATTGTTATTTAAAATTGTTATTCCTCAAGGCGACTGTCAATAGTGTCAAACTGTCTTATCGTGTACTTGCCCTATAAGGCATATTTTACCGCTGATGTCTAGACTAGCAATGTCGTTGATGAACAGCAAAAATAATATTGGACCCAACACGGAACCCTGTGGACTTGAACATTCCAGAGGACAGGTTTTAATCTAACATTGTATGTTGTATGAGTGTTTCTCTCACCTTGGAATAACATGTTCTTGTACATATTCAGAAAATAAATTAATTTTAATTTTATAAATCAGAATACTGACCGCCTCAAGACTTTGCTGTAGTGAAAACAAAGCTATCCTATAGAACTTAACATCAAAATGATTGGGGCGAGACGCACACAAAAGAGAATCGTTCTCACAGTTTTATTTTGCAACATCTGGGTCGTTTGTATGTCTGCTCTATTACATGAAATTAGGAGCGAAATACAGTAGCTAAGATGTGGGTGAATAATTGTGTTAAATATAAGGAGGCGACTCCAGTGCCTAATATCTCTGTTTACCCTTCTGAAAAACGCTACATCCTTCCCTATTTTTTGACAAATGTAATCTACATGTGCTGAAAAATTCAGATGGCTATCCAAAATCACACCCATTGATCACACCCAAGTACAACGATTTTGACATTACCTGTGTGTCAAAGAATTGAAATTTTGACACATTACGAGGGATGTTTATATGGTGTGTGCCAATGGCCAATTGCAATAATTCTCACTGTACTTCATTCCAGAATATGTTTTTTCAATCTAATCAAATATCAATTTTCCGAAAATCTACAGTTAAGTTTGCTACGAAAAACCATATATTTTATTTTAGTAACATTTAATTTATGTCTATTCACACATAACCAATCAAAAAGAATATCCAGCTCAGAGTTTGAAATCTTTCTATATAATATCTCGCCAAAGTTTTTGTCATACACAAATCAACATGTCATCAGCAAACAGACTCACTAAGGAGTTAATTAAGATTTTATTTTTATCGAGGTCATTTAAGTAAAGCAAAAATAGAAGAGGTCCCAAAACGCTTCCTTGGGGCACTCCAATCCTACACCATTCACCTTCTGGGTCCTTATTCTTGAAACAGGGGTTCAGCGATCCCAGGAGAATGAGTGTTCCGTCTTTCTCAATGATAGCCAACTGATAATATAAGTGACAAAGACGGAACACTTGTTCTCCTGGGAACGCTGCTCTCCTGTTTCAAGAATGAGGACCCTGATCACATGAGATCGATCGTCTGAATAGTCTACTGGACTCTCTAGGATTTCATAAGTTTTTGATTTTTTGAATAGGTATCTCTCTGACTATGCTCTCAAACGCACGTTGGAGATCAATAAACACACTAAGGACAATATTTCCATCGTGTATGCAAGACCGCCAATTCGAACCCACATATGTATTGCAGCGCCGATTAACAAGAATGTTTCTCTCGAAAACCCAATTGTCCTTTATATTTACAATAACCTGTTCACCTGCAAAAAATGTCTCAGTTATGCACAAACAAATGTTTCCAAAATCAACCACCGACACAAGATTGATGGGTGGATATTCAGCAGGTATGGTTGGACTTCTCTGGTTTTGATTGCCCTTGGTATCTTTATAAGGGTGATCCAATTAGTGCTTTAGCATTTTGAAATGAAATAAAACACAGACATTGCTGCGTTGCCAAAATGGTTTCATTTCATTTGAAAGACCAACTAATTACATTTATGTGTTAAAAATAATATCAGTGAAATGACCTCCACGACTTTCTTCACAATAGTGAATTCGATCAGTCCAATTTATCATTAGGTTTTCACACATTTGCGCCGGTATTTCAGGAATAACCGCTATTGTGATAACGCCATCGTTTTGTTGGCGGTATGACACGTAGCGCCATCCTGATAAAACCAAAATCCCTCCAGTTGGTTTTCGATGATTATTGGGAAGAAATAATCGTTTCTGAAAACGACGTCTAGAGACAAATTTGGACTATCTCGAACACTTGGACTTACAGCTTCAACATGTTCTGCATTTGACACATTTCTTACACGATTTATTTTTGGGTTATCCAGCAACCTAAACTCATTTTCATATTTCCTCACAATATTACAACTTGTTTATTCACTGGGTTGATCATGGGGACCATAAAGTGAACTTATGCGTGACGTCAATGCAAAGGAAGAAGTGCCATGCATACATGGTAGATCTGGGAAGTCAGGTAGACCGACCGGCACTGCGTTCAGGTCGCAATTCACTTAAGATGTTAGGCAAAAGAAGTGAATAAATCAATATGGATCTGAGTGGAGATATAGACGAAGAAGAGGAGGTGGTGCGTCTTGGTAGTGTCAGATCAGGACGATTTATTAGGTGGAAGGCAGTCCGAAATTGTTTTTGGTGAAGTGTAATAAGTGCCATGTTTCCAGTGAAGTTAAGGGATATTAAAAAAATTGAACTTTTAAATCAATCATCTATAAACGTTTATGATTTAGTAGAGAGTATTAATAAATATTCCAAATTATGTTATGAGGTAATTGATCCTCTTCGACCTCTTCATTATACCGCTAAGAAACTTCCAACTCATGTAAACTTATTGTTAATTAGTGAAGGTAGAAACTAGGTTTAGGTTTTAGGTTTAGGTTTATCATTATTGTTGGATTAAGGATATATCAAGGTTAGTTGTATCTCAAATAAATAAAACAAGTTTTGGAAAATATTTTTGTGATGGATGTTCAATTTATTTCAGTTCTGAAAAAAAAATTGCAAACGAATTGAAGCTTCATAGAATTTATATTAATTATTTGAAACATGTAGTACCGATGGTGTCTCTAACAAATAAAGAAGAATTTCAATTTAAAAATAGTTTTATTTGCAGTATATGTAATAAAAAAATTCAATTCCTAAGATAAAAAAGTAAGAGCTCATGATCATTTAACTGGAAAATACCGAGGTCCAGCACATAGTATTTGTAATTTAAACTACAAGCTCCCCAGTTTAATTCCGGTGTTTTTTACCACAATCTAACAGGATATGATAGCCATCTATTCATCAATCAACTTTGTTGTGAAAATGAGAAAACTAATATTCTTACACAAACTAAAAAAAATACATTTCATTCACAAAGTTAATATCGGTTGACAAATTTTTGATTAGGCTTAAATTTTAAGATTATTTCTGTTTTGTCGCTAGTGCATTGGAGAGTCTTGGTAATAGCTTAGATACCACTCAATGTGCAGAAATTAGAAGATATTTTCAAGATTCAAATCAGTATAGTGAAATTAGAAAAAAAAGGAATTCATCCTTGTTCTTATGTAGACTCCTTGGACAAATTAAATAAAACCCAACTTCCAAGTATTGAAAACTTTTATGACAAACTTAAAGATACACCTTTAGATGCTTCAGATTATGAACGAGCTATTCATATTTGGAATTTGTTTCATTGTGAAAATATAAAGAATTACACGAAAATATATTTATTATATGATGTTCTCACATTGACGGCTTGTTTTGAGGCTTTTCGGAATGTATTCCTGAGTATACAGGGTGTCCCAGGGAAAACAGTCCACCCCGATTTATTAGATTTGGGATGAGAATCTGGGAAAACGCTCGGACACGTCGATGTTTGATTTGAGGGGGAACTATTTTTCTGTTCTTTTCATCCCCGTAGCTTCAACCCTCTAGCCAGGGGGAGAACAACCCCCAAAATTTGAATAGGGAATAGGGGTCGTGTCATACCTCTTTTTAAAGGTCTCATCGAGTTCTTTAAGGCACTAGAATTTCATTTCATTATTTTCATCCGTAATAAAATGACAGCTAGTCAAAATCTTCTAAATAGACTATTGTTTTAGTAGGAGTAAAAGCGGTACTTATCTCTTTTAATATAAATACGTGTAAAAATACCTACAATTTACAATTCTCGTGTACACCTCATTAATAATAATAATAAAAAACTTCAATTTCAAGTATTTTCATTAAGGATCTGATGACCCCCACTAAAACTAATAGGCTATTTCCAAGATTTTGACAAGCTGTCATTTCGTTACGGATGAAAATAATGAAACAAAATTCTAGGGCCATAAAGAACTCAAAAACCTTCAAAAAGAGGTATGACACGACTCGTATTCCCTATTCAAATTTGGGGGGTTGTCCCCCCCCTAGCTAGGGTGTTGAATCTACGGGGATGAAAAAAACTGAAAAATAGTTCCCCCTCAAATCAAACATCGACGTGTCCGAGTGTTTTTCCAGATTCTCATCCCAAATCAAATAAATCGGGGTGGACTGTTTTCCCTGGGACACCCTGTATATGAATTAGATCCTGCGCAATACTTTACGGCACTTGTGTTATCTTGGGATGCAATGTTGAAATTTACAAGGTTTAAATTATAATTATTAACAGACATTAAAATGTATTTTTTTTTTTTTTAAAAACAGTATTAGGGGTAGAATATGTCATTGTAGTATTCGAAAAGCTGAGGCTAATAAGCAATAATCCATTTCTTCCAAATTGTGATTCTACGGAACCCAATTCGTTTATAATGTATTTGGATGCAACTAATCTGTATGGTCATACATAGTATGTGTCAATGTTTACCTACAAGTGATTTTTCTTAGATGTTTCATCTATACCAGATGATTCTGAATATGAATACATATTCGAAGTAGATACTAAATATCCCCTAAATTAACATAAGAAGCATAATGAATTATCGTTTAGCTGAAAATACATGTCCGCCTGATTCAAATCAGAAAAAAATAATTTGCAGTTTAAATCACAAAGAAAAATATACAATTCATTATAGAAATCTAAAACAAGCAATTGAAAATAGATCCTATGAAATTAAATTTCACAGAGACATCAAATTTAAACAATCTGCATTTCTCAAACCTTATATGGATTTAAATACAGAAATGAGGAACAAATCTTAAAATAAAATGCAAAAGGACTGTCATCAATTATACAGGGTATTTAAAAAAGACACGGCAATATTTGAGGGGGTGATTCCTCAGGTCATTTTATGGAAAAAAGTTCCCATAAACATAGGTCCGGAAATGCATTTTTTGCAAGATACAGGGTGGTAAAGATTAGACCTAAGAGCTCAAATCATTGGTGGGTGTAACTCAATTAGAAATGACCCTGGTATTTTTGAGAGAGTTCGCCAGTCAATGAGGAGAAGATTGAATTCCTGCATCCACGCCGGGGGTGGTCACTTTGAACAGTTTTTGTAATGTTTTTGTATCATAATGGACAAGCAAGAAAATAGTTTTCAATTTTTATTTTGTAAACGAAGCAAGATACGAGACAAATTTAAGAGACAAAAAAGTTGCAGTTTTAGTTGATTTATCCGAAAGAAAAATCGAAATTAAATTAAAGTCAGTGGCGTACATTTTTTCGTCAATAAATTTTATTAAATTGCCCCCCCTAACGCCACTGGACTTAAAAAAAATTATCTAGTTAGGGCAAAACTAGCCCCTAATACTAAAAACAACGCTGCCAATTTTCAAAAAAATCGGTGAGAAGATATTTGAATTATTTTAAAAAAAACGTTATTTTAAAAAAATCTTTAACACCCTGTATCTTGGAAAAAATGCATTTCCGGACCTATGTTTATGGGAACTTTTTTCTATAAAATGACCTGAGGAATCACCCCCTCAAATATTGCCGCGTCTTTTTTAAACACCCTGTATAATAATGCTATCTATGGAAAATCTTTAGAAAATATTAGTGGATATACGATTATTAACTCATTGGAAAAATATTAATAATTACTTATAGCTAAACCTAATTTCAAAAGTGCATTATTGTTCAACGAAAACCTAGGGAGCCTGGTCGATGCGCAGAGAAATTCGGAGAATTCTATTCAAGTAGGGCACCGGGTTTTTCTAGATAAGTCAGTCCCGAGTACACTGTCTGCTATAAATAGCGCGTGGTAGTTGCTTTAGTAAGTCAGTTTTAATTCCATACAAATTTCCAGGAAGATGGGTATCTTCTCATTTAAAGACATTCCTAGGGTGAAAAAACGGATTGTACTGTATATACGAAGTGTCTAGGCATCAAAGCGACGGTACTGAAATATTTGTCGTTAAAACATAAAATATTTCTACTCTTATAAAGGTAATGAAAAAGAAATATTTAGGAAAATGAACCGAGTTTGGCAGTACCTTTTTTTAATCAAGTTAAGTGGACCATTTTAATATCATAATTGAGCTCCATGATTATCAACATATTGAAGATGGTGGATCACTTCTGCATTACAAAATCGGGGAGCCCAAACTTCCCAGATAGGTTTCCTCTCTTTCTGAGACCTACGAATAGTAGGTACATCAGAGAACATCAGAATTGTTTTTCAAAAAAAAGATCAACGATCACAATCTTAACACTATAATATCAAGCTTGAAGTCGACTCACAGATAGATGTTGTCTACGAAGATTTATCAAAAGGTAGTGATAGTATTTGTTAATCAAACTCTTTGAATTATACATCTGGTATTTATTGGGGAAGCGGCAAAATAGTTATTGTCCTGATTCTATTTTCATTGTTAACATTGCCTTGCATGAAAATTCTTCATTGATGTGACAAATCTACAAATGACTCTGACCGTACATCAGAATCTACTCTTCAATTGCAAATTTGGGATTGACCCAAATCAAGTCTAAAGTTTTTAGGTGCTTGAAGTTTGAATCGGATAAAACGTAGTCCATTTCGCAATCCCCAAAATTTATTATCACATACCAAAACAGTTTATTTAAACCGACTACGATAATATCAATCAACAATATAATGGGTTTTGTGTTATAGTGCGAAGCGTTCCAATAGGCTACCGGGGTAGATTGGCAAGCCAATTACGCGTATCGTCTGTAAAATCAACAATTTCGCTAGATAAATATAATGTAGTAGGTTATGCACTGTTGCAGAATAATATGCATTATATCTCATTATGAGCTTAGTGAAAATTGATATTTAATGCTTTTAAAAGGCATGACATATTTTTGTTCAATATTCCAAACCCTCTTAAATGGTTAATGAGATTCCGCATTTTAAATGGCTTGTCATCAGTTTACTTATTTATCAGATCATTTTAGGTTAACCCTTTTCAGAGGGATATTGATTCGTGGAAAGCCAGCTTGTAACTTTTTCCCTGAGTTTGTCATTTTATGAAATACAAGGTGTTTCAAACTTTAGGAACTTGATAGTAAGAGAAAAGTTTTTCATTGTAAAGGCTTCATTTCCGAAAGGCAAAATTTGTTGAATTATGATGATTCATTTGCAGCAAGTACATTTGATCCATTATTTCCAGAGGCGATTCCAGAGTCTAGTTGACTAGTAGTAGAAAGGAGATTTCTTGTGACTAGTAACAGAAGTGAGGCGATTTAACTTTAGTTCAGCCCGTTAAATTGCCCCCCTGTACCCGAATCAAAGTCCTATCCCAATAATTTTTATATTTTACTGCTGAGACAAGCTTAACCAAAACTTTCAGAACAATTATTAGCAACTTAGGCTGAGTCAATGCAACTAAACCCATCCGGAATTTACAAACGAGAACATTAGCATCATTAGCTGTACTTTGACTCATCAGAAACATTATTTCTAGAACAACACTTTACAGTTCTAAAATTTAGGAAATGTTTGTTTAACTAATTTGAACGGTCTTAGAACCGGGCCTACTAAAAGAAAATTAAAAGTAGCATATAAACACTGACACTACAAAAACAAAATACCCAATCATGCAACGCGTATGTTACACCACTTACATATAATATTTAATTACCATTGCACTGTCGGGATGGGCGGGCATGGGCGGCTTGAGGCACGCTATCTCCGGCACCGTTGTGCGTCTGGGCGGGTCGGGCGGCGTGGGCACTGGCGGCGGTCCTAGCCAAATTGGTACCCAGCCGCAACAGGCGTCGAGGGCTGCTCTTCTCAGTCCTCTGTGCAGCACCAGGAACAATGTCGGATTGACTATCGCGTGGACGTAGGATATGTGGAGGGTAATCTGGAATAATAGAGAATATTTAATTACAATTGAATTAAACTTGAAACTACTAGCATTTCATAATGAAATAAACTTTTTTTTTGACAGCTCCTCTTTCACTGATAATTGAAAACGTACAAGAGGAAACTCAAAGAAAGTTTTTATTAGATATTTAACCGGGTTCAAACAGCGTAAAGTTTCTAAATAAAAAAAAAATTAATAATTTTTATCATCGCCCATATACGTTTCCCGAAGGAGATTTGGAACTTCAGTTTTCACGCTGTTCCATTTTCTATCGTACCAAGCTACCGCTCTTGAAGAATTTTAAGTCGACTAAAAATGAAACTTTAAACTCTAAAACCACACGTCATGAATCGAATTTAGAAACTCGATACGTGTTACCGCTGCATTTCACTTGGGGACGGCATCGCGTTCTATCAGCACACAGAGGCTTATTCTGAAAGTTTACGATTTCGATTCGGTTTGATTTTTATCGTCTTTCTATGGGGAGCAAACAAAAAGTCGTTCGGCAATGGATTGTGAAGAGGTTTTCAGCCATTTTACGAGATAAACTTTTTATAGATATGGATTTTTCCGTTGATGTATTTACACTGTACAATTGGCTACAATGTATAATGGGTATGATTCAATGAAAATATGATAGTTTGGGTTAGTTTTCAAGTACTGAGATTGTCTTAAAAAATTACTGGAGTATGGTGACCGTTATTGTAAATATATGGAATTGAACACGGTTAAGGACAAATCCCATACCTCGCTGAAGGTATGATTCAAAAAATCGCATAAATCTATCAAGACCAAAATATGAGACAGTTACAATATTCGAACAATGTCTTAGAACTATTATATGGACGTATAGCCGTCTATATTGAAAAATGAACATCCTGCTATTCCAAAACAACTCAGAGGAGAATACGCAGGACTAGGAGGACTTGCGGTAATGATCTATAAAAGACAAACATCTAGTGGCAAAAACGTAATCCAAGCAATACGGCATCCAGACGATTGAATTTACGCTGATGATGAGGAGGTATATGAGAACTTTGAGCATAATCTTTTTACATTTTACTTAAGCTCGTTCTCAGGACGTTTCCATACCTAACGACAACCCTGTATAATATGTGGTTTCAAATAGGTAAAGCAAGATTTTCTACTGTCATTAAATAAGCATTTATTGATCCTAGTAGTATGACGAATATGTAGAAATTGATTCTGGAACACAAGTCACGATGCTTGAAACTAGAAAACTTCACTCAACAAGTTGATGTTGGGATGCCTCTCATACTGAGTTAATCTAAAAAAGAAAGTAAGCACCGCAATTTCACGTTTAAAAATTTAGGTCATATTATCGAAATCCGCGTTCCTTTTTTTTTGCGGTAATGTTGCACTGTGAGTATCTTACAGGCTGCGCTAATTAAGTTTTCTATTCAATCAACTTTGTTTTTAAAAACTTTATCAATTAACAAAGAATAACAAAATAAATACTGTGTCTTAAAATAATGATGATTCTAATGGCTACTGCGAAAGCTTGAAAACGAAAGAACAATATATATTGGTTTCTCCTACTTAAATATAGAATATTATGCAAGGTAAGCAAAGCACTTATTTAAATTGCACCATGTTGCATAATATTGCTATTGTGGTGGCTATATGCGTTTTTTTGTACAATAATAATGTAAATATTCGTATTAAATCTAATTAGGAAACTAATACATAACTGGCTCACACACAGGCATGCAACGAGTTGAGACAACTAAGAAACTGTGATTGGTCGAGTTTACGACGCATGAAATTCCGGGAGGCCGGGAACTGCATAGAAACAATAGGTTTTTTCCAATCTGTCAGAAAACCGTCCCAGAACGGTCTCGGAACCACTCTGTATACGAATTTCGGTTTCTATGCAAAAATCTTAGGTTTTGCGCAGAATCCTGACGGTAATATTACGGTTTCCTGCTGAGTTGGAACAAAGCTAATACCGCACTGCGAAATGTACTGGCAGAATCAATTTTTTACTTGACGCGCCAGATAATACAAAATGCAACACTTTTGTATTCTGCTTTAAAAGCAATTAAACCTTCTACAAACATCCTCTATTTTATTCTATCTATTGTATCGATCATTTCCCCAATCAGCATCAACATAACAGCAAAAAATCTTTACTGCTATTTCTCTTCTAAGCTAACCCTATTCCAATGTTTGATTTTAAATATTTCAAAACTCTTTAAATTATTAAATGCTTCATCAGTAGCTTTGTCTTGAAACCAATAAAGCTACTAAAGAAGTTTATAAGGCATCCTACTAATTCTCTGAAAGGTTTTAATGTTCCATTAGAATCATTACACAACTCACTCCGAGATCCTTTTCTATTGGGGTTGAACAACCATTACAATTTTCCATCTTCACTCATCTTAGCTCCTCTGTTAGTCTATTATGATCAACCATGTCGAGAAAGTTAGCAACACATTCGAAGCAGGGTCGCTAGAACATGTTCCTGCTTGTGCTGCTATGGTCCTGCCTCATCCTGCTTCAAATCTGACCCCGGCAACAGGTAATATTTACGAGATACAGCGAATTTTATTTTGGTTGCTAACTTCACCCTTGGCAACATATTGAAAGCAGGATCGCTAAAACAGGTTCCTGCTTATACTGCTATCGTCCTGCCTCATCCTGCTTCAAATCTGACTCCGACAACACGTACTATTTTCGAGATACAACAATTTTTATTTTGGTTGCTAACTTCTCCATTGGCAACACACTGAAAGCAGGATCGCCCAAACATGTTCCTGCTTATGTTGCTATGGTCCTGCCTCATCCTGTTTTGAATCACACCCCGGCAACACGTACTATTTTCGAGATACAGGGATTTTCATTATGGTTCGTAACTTCATCCTTGGCTTGGGAACATATTGGAAGCAAGATTGTTTAAACATGTTCCTGCTTGTGTTGCGATGGTCCTACCTCATTCTGCTTCAATTTTCACCTAAGCAACATCTAATATTTTTGAGATACACACTTGTAGCATTTCAAGAGTCTAGTCGTAGGAATAGGGAGAGCTCGAGAGACCGTTGCCAAATATATCGTAATGTCTCTGTCTGAGTGTATGTTGGTATTTTAGATGAAAAGAGCTAATCCAAGGATTGAATTGAAACTAACCCGTCCACGGATAGGTGGCCTCTCTGCGCTTCCGTAGGGTTTTTTTTAATTTTTTTTTTTAAAGATTATTAGGAGCACGGGTTAGTTTCAATTCAATCCTTGGAGTCGCTGTCCACCATCATACAAAGACTAGCATACATTACGAAGACGGGTTAGTTTGGATTAGCTCTTTTCGTCTAAATTGTCAACATACAAAAAATAGCATTCATTACGAGGACGGTTAGTTTGGAATATCTCTTTTCGTCTAAAATATCAACATGTAAAAACTAGCATTCATTAAAAAAAAAAACGGGTTAATTTGGTTTAGCTCTTTTTTTCTAAAATACCAACATACAAAGACTAGCACTTAGTATGAGGACGGGTTACTTTGGAATAGCTCTTTTCGTCTAAAATATCAACATACAAAAACTAGCACTTAGTATGAGAACGGATTAGCTTGGATTAGCTCTTCTCGTCTAAAATAACAACATACAAAGACTAGCATTCATTACAAAAGTACGGGTTACTTAGTCTCACCAGAAAAATGGATAGCCTAGGAATCCCTTCAAAAATGATACATAAACTATACCGTTTATATCGGGTCTTCAAAAAAAAAACAAATCAAAGATTGCTATGGTTTTTTAAACGTATGTCTTAGCAATATTTGTATTTAATTTTGTCAATGAAATTTAATGTCAAAATGTCCTGTCAAAAATCCTGACGAATAAAGAAACAGTAATGCGACGTACGTTTTCGTAGTCAAAGCAATCTTGGATTGGTTTTTTTTTTGAAGACCTGATATAATACCCGTTTAATATACAGTAAGTTCATAAAGTCCCGAATAAATTCATTATTTTGAAAACGGTAGAATTTTTGAAAAATCGCTCAGACACGTCAATTTTGTTTTTTTGTTTGAAATTTTTTGATATATTTTTTATCATACAGGGTGTCTCAAAAATAGCTTCGTTGGTATCAACTTTATTTTTTTAAATGGTACCCCCTGTATATTATGGCATTTCTGGATTCTGCGAAAAATACTCGACATATTTCATGTACAATGTCATATACCTATCTTCAACTGTTTCGGAAATTGACTTTTTTGCAACTTTGACAGGCTGTAAAACCTAAACGGTAAATTTTAGAGGAAAACCGATTTAACATTCCTATTTTAAATTTGCCTAGGGCCGATACTTTTGCTCTCGATTAACGAATTTGACACGTTGTCAAAGTTTTGCATGGGCCAAGGTCTATATAAGTATGATGTGGTTAGAGCACATTCAAAGCCCTGATTATTTTTAACGGCTGTCAAATGAGAGCAAAAGTACCGGCACCTAAACTATTATTTAACACCGACTTTGGATTAAAGCGGAGATTAAATTTAACCGGAATTTTTAATCATAGATTAACTTCAAAGTTGATATCAAAGGATATTTTATGAAAAACTAAGACAGGAATGTAAAATCGGTTTTGCTGTAAAATCAACCGTTCAGGTTTGAGAGTCTGTCAAAGATGCAAAAAAGTCAATTTTCAACTGTCAATATTTCCGAAACAGTTGAAGATAGGTATATGACATTGTACATGAAATATGTCTAGAATTTTCCGTAGAATCCAGAAATAACATAATATACAGGGGGTACTATTTAAATAAATGAAGTTGATGCCAGCGAAGCTATTTTTGAGCCACCCTGTATGATAAAAAATATATCAAAAAATTTCAAACTAATGCCGTTTCCGATTGGTAATTTCGATGCGCACTGAGTGTATTTGCATTCTTTCAATCGACCTGTAGAAGAAAAAGATAGAAATAAAAAAAATCGCACTAGTTTCGCACTAGATCTACCAATCGGAAACGCCATAAAAAACAAAATTGACGTGTCTGAGCGATTTTTCAAAAATTCTGCCGTTTTCAAAATAATGAATTTATGCGGGACTTTATGAACTCACTGTATATCAAGACAAACGAAGGACTTACAGATTCCAAAGTAGCTAATGGGCCTGTTCGCACAGAAATCACCAACCAGTCAGAGCTAATTTCATTGGTTGAAACTAGTTTTCTAACTGTTTCTGACTGTTTCCAACCAATGAGATTCGCTCTGACTGGTTTGTGATTGCTGTGCGAACAGGCCTAATATTGGACTTCCACAGGGAAGCATTTTAAGCCCTCTATTATATATCATATATACCTACGATCTAGAAGCATTGTTTGATGATAAAATCTAAATTCTCGAGTTCGCTGATGATGTATGTATTTACTCAAAAAACAAGTCAATAACCGTAAAATGGTTTAACCAAAACGGCCTATCCCTCTCAGCTGATAAGTCAACACTATGTACATTTACAAGAAAAAGAACTCAACTACCTCAATAAATATGTATGTTGGAAGATATGAAAGTTCCCTACAAAAACACAGTTAAATACCTCGGAGTATTTTTGGACAAAAAGTTATTGTGGAAAGACCATATACACTATCTTATCAAGAGAACCGAAAATGGGGCGGAGACCCAAACATTGTACTAATGTTTTATAAAGCATATATCAGATCAATTATGGATTATGAAAGCCAATTTTATGGATCAGCCGCAGAAACTCACCTTAATTAAATTGAAGTTGTCAAAAATAAATGTTTAAGACATTGTGTGGGATATTTAGAGAGCACTCCTATTCCAATAATTGAATCAGAAACAGCTGAACCACCATTATATTATTTGAGAAGAAATTACCTCAGTGACAAACTTTTATTAAAACTCATTGACAAAAACAGAGAAATAGTTACAAAAATACATAATCTTACGGTACTAAATTATACAAATAATTACTGGAAAATTAAAAAATCTCCTCTATTAGTAATAAGTTTTTCTTGGATAACCCAAATAAAAGATAATATTTATTCATCAGACATATCTCTTTACGGACAACTACAAGAAAATTTTGGTAAATATCTTCCGAACATCATAATTCTTATGAACAGAATGACTCACATATTTTAAAAAACTTATTTCGCCAAGATATGGCCACTAGTTGGCAAAATGTAAGGTGCGACAAGTGGGTGAACCTGTGTGGAAGGAATGCGGGCAAAGAGCTCCTGATTGGCGCGAGATTAAATATACATATACGCGGGTCGTCGCGTCAGGGTAACCGCAATTTTTGCAATGCACCACGTCGGGGACTCGTCGCGTCGTATAGTATAGGTTTTCGTCTTCCCCTCTGCTACTTCATACGTTACCAAGGTTCACTCAGTTCAGTTGTCGCACTTTAGAGCATATATTCACTGACGGGTCACTTTTGAATATTAACACAGGGTGCGCCTTTTTTCATAAAAATAAAAACATATCTAGGCAGTTTAGATTATTGAACAATACTTCAATATATTCTGCAGAACTTTGGGCTATATGGGAATCACTTAAGGGGACAACATCGCTCCCATGCACACGATACAAAATACAGAAATCGGTTTTAGACTACAAAAAAAAACCGCACATCAGAATTTGCTGGAATTTGGCATAAACATTCCTTGATCGATTATCTAGAGAATAGTGCAGTTAGATTTTCCATATTTCGAATTTTTTTTTGGCCTATATTGTGAAAATGAACTATTTCCCAAAAATAGAAAAATCCACGGTAAAAATTGAAAAAATAAGAGCACTATTCTCTAGATAATCGATCAAAGAATGTTTATGCCAAATTTCAGCAAATTCTGATGTGCCGTTTTTTTTTGTAGTCTAAAACCGATTTTGGAATAAAATTACAGATATTTTGGCAAATATGGTTCAGGCTTTTTTTCGAAGATGGCGCCACCAGCCAATTCGTGATGTCATAATTAGGCGTTTTCGAAAACCCCGAACCGTTGGAGAAGCAGCTGATGTAGGTTGTTCAGCGTTTCCAAAAAAGTCTCTTGAAAACAGAACCACTTTCTCACCTTGTGTATTTTGTTATGTTTTTTATTATTGGTTTATGAAATAATAGGCACAAAGCATGCTGTGCCATTAGTTTCCATTGAAAATAAATAAAGTATCTATTTCACGTACCTAGGTATACATAAAAAAATTGGATCGTGTTTTGTAGGACAAAATGTCTTTGAAAAAATAAAAAGCTTCAATAATAATTACTAAAATTTATTTACAAAAGGTGGAAAGTGCTAAAATTAGAGTTTTTCCTTTGTGTTCTTGCATATTAGTGCAATAATAATAATATCTGGCGATTTGCATTTCTTTTACTAGCTCTTGGATCTTCTACCTATATCTGAAATTGTGTTAGACTCCTGGTAAGACTATTTTTTTATTATTCCTCCGAGTATTCCTCTATTTGTAAACCCATTCATGTGCCAATTGCTTCCTGAAAATCTCATAGGTACCTACCACAACTGATTTTCATCGAATAAATCGTATGAAAACAGGGGTGTCTTTCTATGGACCGCTGTTTTATAACGAATTGCCCCTCCACACAAGGTCCTTACCAATTCAAGTCTTCAAAACAAAAATCAAAGAGTACCTTATTTCCAAAAGTTTTTATAGTATACATGAATATTTGTAATCTCTTTTTTTGACTTGTGTAAAACTTTTGTTATGGCATCAATAATTATTTTGTATTTGTATTTGTATAAACATACCTCAATAACAAGCTCTACAACAAAACATCACTTTTACAGAGTAGAACAAAATTTGAAGTCATACCAGGCCAGGCATGGAAATACAAATCCCTCCATAATCCCATTAGCCAATCAGTGCGAACTGAGTGAAAAAAGTTGCACTGATTCTGCAAATTGAAATCGCTATAATTGCTCCACTGTAAAAATGCTTTCATCTTGGCGCCATCTATAATTTTTTTTTAGAACTAAAATATATTTTGAAGGGGGGGCCTTTGCGGCCTTAAATACTGTGTAGAATATAGCCAAAATAATAATTTTGTAATATTTACTGACAGCATGAGCTGTCTACAAACTATTGTAAACTGTACTCACAAAGTTCCTACCAACTATATTTTAGTTAATATTCTAAATATTTCTTAACAGTTGAAAAATCTTAACAAAAAAGTTACTCTAGTGTGGGTTAAAGCTCACATTGGAATAAGTGGAAACGAAATTGCAGACAAATTGGCCAAAGACGCCACAAAGATCGAAAATTTCGCAAATCATTTTTATCTTCCACTCAGACATTTTTAGAATATCAAAAAAACAAATGTATGATAAATGGCAAGAGATTTTTGATAAATCAAATAAGGGTCAGATTTTTAAAACTATGTTTCCAAAAATTCGTGAAAATCCATGGTTTCACATCGAATCAAACAGAAACTTTATTAGAATAATTTCACGCTTAAGAAATCAACACGCACTATATCCAAAACATAAGAATAGGATTGGTTCACAACAGGACGAAAACTGTGAGTGCGGAGAAATAGGTGATTTAGAACATTATATATTGGGTTATTAGACATAGAATGTATATAGCCAATATTTATGACGATATCCTTAAATTAGACTCAGTAGACTTACCTTTTAATTTATATTATCTCATATGTATAGAAAATATACAAGTATATAAATCATTATATAAATTCATTACACATAGAAATATTACATTGTAAAACTACAAAAGAAAAAATAATAATTAAAAAAAAAAAAATACCATCGAAACACTGAAATTCATATATTATGTAATTGAAAAAAATAAAAAATAAAAAATAAAAAAATAGAAAACAAAATAAAAAAACAAAAAACAAAACAAAACGTCAATAAAATGAAAAATAAAAAACAGACGATGGAAAAAAAATATATATACAGGGTGTTACAAATTGGAGTGCATGCATGGGGATATCGGAAACCATAAGAGAATAAGAGATACGAGGTTGATTAAATTATGGCAAAGTTGTGCAGTTTTATGACCAATAAAATTCCGTTTTGAGATTTGAAAAATTCCGAAGATATTTTGAAAAAACCGAAATTTTGGAAATTAATTTTTATTTTTTTCTGAGTCTATTTGAAGAGCAATTTCAAAATAAATGTCACCTCATCATTGTCACTTTTTTCCCTTTACAAGATGTTGCTACCAAATTTCAGATTCGACGTTTCGTCTTTGCCCAATAAACATTTTTAGTTATATATTGGTAATTGTATATTTTACAACACCCACTTTAAATAGCCTATAGTTCAATAATAATATGAGGGAAACATTTACACCACCCTTATAAAAGCCTTAAAACACTTAAATGGCGGAGTTTATAAAGGTTACCGACACCTGTGTTAGTAACGTAATATAACTGTAAGATTTATAGAAGTATTTATTTAAATATTTCCAGAAACCTTATAAACCCTTCATGAAAATATAAATTAAATGATGTTGACACCTGGAGTAACAAGTTTCTTTTTGTCTTTGTCTATTTAATTATTTTTGGTATGTCTATGTTTGTTTGATGATGATGCCTTCAGCGCCTCCGTCTCATGAAGGAATAAATAAATGCACAAGGACAAGAAGTCCTATGTTGCACCAATGGCTTCTGCTAGATGAGTACTTGTTTCACATTCACATAAAAATAGTGTTGTTAAACCATTGATCCTGGTCCGAATTTCACTGATAAATATACATTTTATACCTTCAAAAAATGCGAGCGCCTTTTGAAAGAACCATATTTGATTATATTGCCATAAATATAAAAATAAAATTTTGAAAAAATAATAATATTTAAGTGACAAGTTCTTGAGAAAAAAGTTGCTTATTTAATTATATGAGGTTCTTATGCATATTTATCACAAATTGTTAGCTAAATGCCCTAAATTTTTGAATTTTACGTTGACCTGTGAAACAGCGTCCATTTTTTTGCAAATCAAATATGGCAGAATAAAGACTAGTTTAATTTGAAAAATTAATTACCTTTATATTACCTAAAGGAACTTTACATAAATTATGGTACCCTATATAGCTTCTTTTGATTTTATAAAAGGTTCTTATAAAACTTTAAAGTTTATAATGGTAACAAAAATTACTCCAGGTACTATAACTTATAAGTTAGTAACCATCATTACACGCCGCGCATGCAGGTTTCCCAGTATCCCATGACGTATTTCGTAATCGCGTCACCCGACATAATTGGTCTTGAAGTGGTACGTGACAGCTTTATCCACATTTCTGAGTTATGACCAATTATAATTCGTATATAAGGATTAAACGATTACGCAAAATACCCGCAGTAAAGCATCGGCATCAGCATAAAATGACAACAATAACCTCACTTTTTTCAGTTGACTGCACAGGTTTATTGTTTCTGTTTGGCTTATGTGATGTTTGGTAATGCTGCTGGCCGCTGGTATTTATTTCACTCACCCAATTTCTTTATTATTATACCCCCTGTGAATTATATAAAGCATCCTTACATATCCAGAAGCAACAAAAATTTATGAAAGACTCGTCGATTACTTCTATTTTTATAAAGGCAAAAATTATCACCATTTTATAACTAGGGAATGTAAATTTATATAAAAAGGTAACCGCAAAATGTATAAAACTTTATTATATACCTATTAGTAATAGTTACTCTAGGTTTTATAACTTGGTAATTGAAATATTTATGTTACCTAGTTATATACCTAGAGATTGGGGGATATTATAAAACCCTTATATACTAAAAGCACTATTCATTCCTCTTATATGCCCTTTATATAATTAGACGTTACCATAAGTAACGAAAATTGTTTATTGGGTGGGCGGCTATCATCAACTTCGTTTTTCTAAATACGGGCCAGGATTTTTTATTTAAGATTTTTAGAGCTTCTGATGTCCCAAAACCTATGACGTATCGCATTTATTCGAAAAATTATTTGTATTACTTTTTAGCAATTTCCTACCAAAATTCTCTTCTCTGTCTCTCTCTAACACATTAAGTTCTTATGGAAAGTGCCAATAATATAAATTTTTCGAATAAGTGCAATATCTCATTGGTTTTGGGACATCAGAAACTCTTAAAATCTAGAATAAAAAATCCAGGCCCGTATTCAGAAAAACGAAGTTGATGATGGCCACCCAAAGACGAAACTTCGAATTTGAAATTTGGTAGCAACATCTTGTAAAGGGAAAAAAGTGACACCGATGAAGTCACATTTATTTTGAAATTGCTCTTCAAATAGACTCAGGAAAAAATAAAAATGATTTTGCAAAATTTCGTTTTTTTCCGAATATCTTCGGAAGTATTCGGAATTGTTCAAATTTCAAAACGGAATTTTATTGGTCATAAAATTGCGCAACTTTGCCATTACGGTTTCCGATATCCCCATGCATACACTCCAATTTGTAGCACCCTGTATATTTATTATTATCTATGCTAGTCTTAGTTTGTAGTGTAAAAAAAAATAAACGAATTAGTACCTAAGGTAGTTAGAAAAAAAAAAAAGATAAATGAGCAAAGAGAGATACTGGCCAGTTGGTTTAAACCAGAGCCACTAAACTTATTAAAAAAAAAAAAAAATAGATTTAGGTGTCGAGCACCTCAGAATAATGTTTTCAAAATAATATACACACACTTTATATTCTATTTTCGAAAAAATACGTTAAAATCAATTTGAATAACATAAAACCAATTGAAAACCACAATTAACATATTTATAAACAAAACAATAAACAATTATTTGAGAGTTATGTCGAATCACATTGTCAAATGTCAATAACGCAGGACATTATTAAAGTCATCTGTAACTTTTATAGGGAATTTTATTGGAAGGGTTAGTGCGCACTGAGTGTATTCATGTCTTTTTCTACCAGCTTGTATAAGGAAGAGATAAAAATACATTTTTTCTACACTGGTTTTACTAATGGAATTCGCTATATTATTTCATTAATGTCAAATCATAGGTCAAAATGGCCGATTCTTCTAACTTCTTTTATTCCGATGCGCAGAAAGATGTGCAGCCGTATTTTGTAACGCTTTTTTGTTGGAATAAAAGAATGCTCATAATTATGCTCGACTATGCTCAGTGGTTCTTTAGCTTGGGGTGGTCCTTGGTGTTGGTACAGTAAAAAGAGGGCGCCACTAGTTTGTATAAAATTATTTTGATTATCAAAGAATAGCCAAACTAGACACTATTCAAATAATTAGCGATTATTTAAAAAGAGAAATACAAAAATTTGAAAAAGTAAAACAAATCCAATACCTATCTGACCTTTAACCCCTTCAATAAAAACACAAGATTTGGAATTCTAAAAACAATAACTTATTGACAGGATGGCGAACTTGTTCATTAACATTGGAACAACTAAATTCTTTAAAGGTGATTATTGTCAGTATTCAATTTTATTAAAAAAAAATTATAAGAAGCTTACGGGAAGCAAAACTTAATTTGAATAGATATATCAAAAGATTGACATTTAATAGTAGATTATACCACGAGTCAATAATGATAGCTATTATTCCCGAGGATTATTACGAACTGAGCCGCGTTAGCGGCGAGGGAGTAAATTTCGAGGGAATAATAGCCATTATTGCGAGTAGTATACTCTACTTTATTTACGACAAATTAATTTATTTGAGATTTTCAATGAACAAATTTCATCCGTCTCATAATTTTCAATACAAATCCACAAGCACTACACGTTTGACACTGACACTTTTGTGGAATAATGACCATTAATCCCGCTACTCGTCATTAATCCCTGGAGGAATAACACATGTCATTATACTGCCAAAATCACAAATATAATACGCACATTATACATTAGTCGTAAATAAAAACAATTAAATAGATAAAGTTTGTTTCGCCAGGGTTTGTACTTGCCACCAGCATTTGCCTTCCTTGTTTAACAAATAAAAATTGACTGAAACAAATCAATGACGTCAAAAACGTTCGTCGGTTCCTAAACCAGAAGTCATTTATTTTAATTTGTCAAAAAAATTGAATGTGTCATATGAATTAATCTACGACAACCCTTTTTTTTTTTCAAGTTTCAAGGTCAAGTATGAACCCTGGTGAAACGAACCTTACCTATGTGTAAGTGTTGAAGTCAAAATAAAAATAACATTCAATTTTTGACTGAAAGTCAATCAAATCAATAAAAAAATCATCAACGGAAAGATAATAAATAATCCCTAGGCAGTTTTGAATATCAAAGACAGGCTATATGAAATCAAGGGTATCGGGGAGAGCTCAACCTTCTTACCTGTAATTGAAGTTCAAAATAGGTAAACATAAAACTCAAATTTGACTACCTAAAGATTTTACATTAGTTTACCTTGTAAAACTACCACATTATTGATTTGAAATTAAAAATTAGATTGGGATGGCGTGACAGGTTTTACCTACTGATTTTATCCCGCATGCCTTTTTAATGGTTGATAATTAACCCAGAAACAGTAAGAAAAAATATGATTTTCACCGCCGCTCGAAACCGCTATATAAAAAAAATCGAATTTTCATTTGTGAGAATTTTTTGTGGTTTTTGGTGATCTGTAACTGCATGCCATTTAAACATAAGGTAAAACGTATTGAAAGTCTTATAATGAAAGGCATGCACCCGGCAGTAGCGTAAATGCTTCAAAGAGTCACCTGAAGATGAAAAAAATAATGCTGATTTTTAATGTTTTGAAATTGCATGCCAATGGAAATATTCAATTTTCATCCAAATAATAGCGTAAAAAATAAATGGCATGCGCCGCTCGGTGGGGGAGATCCAAAAAATTAGCGGAAAATCTTGTGAAAATTTTTAGTATACTTTTAGTGATTTCAAACTCGTTCAAACAATGTTCAGTAATGATTTTGTAATGAAATAATTATATAGCCCGAAAGGCATGCATCCAGCTTTGGAGCATCGTATTGTAAACAATAATCAAAGTTGTACAAAATAATAAAAATAAATAATGATTTCTTTTTGCTTGCCATTTCGCAATTCATTAAAAAAAGATATTTTAAGTGCAGAAACAAAATGGCATGCACGCACATGCAGCCCTACATACAGGGTGTCCCACGGTGGATGGTGTATTACACGTTTATGGAGAACTAAAAAGCGGATCATTTTGAAAATTTGGCAACCGGGATAAACGACCATGATCTTCACTAAAAATATTTTTGTTTATACGCAAATATGCGGTGTTGCCGCTTCTACTCTAAGCCAGTGGCAACATCGCTATTTTAAATGGAACACCCTGTATGTGATTGCATATTTGGATTCTACGTAAAATTCTGAGCAGATTTCATGTATATACCCTATACCTAAGTTCAACTGTTTTGGAAATATTGACAGTTGAAAATTGACTTTTTGCAACTTTGAGAGGCTGTGAAACCTGAACGGTTTAATTTTAGAGAAAAACCTATCTTAGATTTTTATAAACTATCATCTGACACCGAGTTCGAATTTAATCCATGATTAAAAATTCCAATTAAATTTCTAAGATAGGAATGTGAAATCGGTCAGTGGCGTAGATACGGGGATACCCCAGAGCCCCAGAGAGACAAAAAAAATTAAAAATTGTAACAAAGATGAAAACAAACATCTAGTTTCAATATCGAAATCTGAATCTGAAAAAATGTTCTATTACGCTGTTTTCTTTTTAGCGCATCAGGTTGAATGGTTTGGCATCTTTATCAATAAAGAGTTTGTACCTTTAGTTCAGTGGCGACGCCGGGGGGGGGGGGGGGGGGCAGAGGGGGCTCGGGACCTCCTGAAATTTAGCCGGCCCCCCTGCAAACTTGCCCTCATGCCGCCAACAGTGCAATGCAACATCAGCAGCCTCTGCCGGTTAATTCGGTAATCGGTGGGTACAGGCAACCGCGACGCTGCTTTGGCTTTCCTGGGATTCCCTTAAAAATCGTAAATTAACAGATGTAGGATTCTGTAACGAATAGAGATATTCTCGCTATCTCTATTGACGTCCCCTTTCCATTGATTTCGGAGAGAGAAGAAGACAGCAAGTGCCATAGAGTTAGGGATAACGATTTCTATCCGTTACATAATCCCGCCCCAGGATTGCTCATCCTCATGCGTACGTTCGCCAATTCTCGAGTCGGCAGGGCCTGCGAGTGACGTCACTACTATCAACAGCTCAAGTATAGTGGTGACGTCACCCGCAGGCCTCGATGGGATGCTGCGGCTGGAATGGCAGACCCTTTCAGCTCAATAAGCAGTCCTACAAGGTTAAGTGTTCTTGGGATTCCCCCAAACATATTAGTGTCGGCTTCTCATTTTTTATTCCAAAGAAGAAAAGCACTAAAGTGAAAACAAGTACCCCTCCTTAATTTTTCTGGCCCAGTCTGACACCCCCTAATATAACACCCTAGCGTTGCCACTGCTTTAGCTGAAAATTTTTTTTGACCACTAAGCCAAGAAGACTGGAAATTATTCTTTAGTTTCAGAGCCGTGGAATTGAAGAATAAATTATCATTAGGTACATTAAATTGTGATTAATCAAAATAAAAATTTTAATTTTATATATTTTTTTGACTCTTATGATTCCGAAATAACGGATATGCACTTAATTTAAATTTAAAAGTTCGGGAAAAATGGGAATTTTGGAAAAGATAATGTATCTTTACTTATAAGTCGCAAATTGTCGCCATTTTGTTTACCTGTCCTGTCACAAATGTTTGCCTTTGGCGAATTTGCCTCACCGGCTGGACCTAGACCCCCCCCCCCCCCCCCCATCCCCAAGGGTGAAAAGCTATCTACGCCACTGAAATCGGTTTTTCTCTTAAATTAACCGTTCAGGTTTTACAGCCTGTCAAAGTTACAAAAAGTCAATTTTCAAATATCAATATTTCCAAAACAGTTGAACTTCGGTATAGGATACATCACATGCAACCTGCTCAGAATTTTACGTAGAATCCAAATATGTAATCACATACAGGGTGCTCCTTTTAAAAGAGCGATCTTGACACTAGTTTAGAGTAGAAGCGGCAACACCGCATAAACAAAAATATTTTTAAAGTGTAGATTATGGTCGTTTATCTCAGTTGCCAAATTTTCAAAATGATCCGCTTTTTAGTTTTCCATTAACTTCTAATACCTACGCCATCCACCGTTTTTCACCCTGTATGTAGGGCTGCAGGTGCGTGCATGCCATTTTGTTTCTGCTTTTAAAATATATTTTTTTAATGAATTGCAAAATGGCAAGCAAGAAACAATAATTATTTTTTGTTTATATTTTTTGCAACTTTTTCCATGCATGCCTATTCAATGTTACGCCCTGAGATGTATGCCAATTTTTTTTTTAATAATCATATAAATGAAAATTTTAACAAAAGGCATGAAATTTGAAATCACCAAAAGTATACTAAAATTTTCACAAGATTTTCCACTAATTTTCCAGGTTTCCCCCACCGAGCGGCGCATGCCATTTATTTTTTAGGCTGTTATTTCGATGAAAATTAAATATTTTCATTGGCATGCCATTTCAAAACATTAAAAATCAGCATAATTTTTTTCAACTTCAGGTGACTCTTTGAAGTATTTGCGCTACTGCGGGGCGCATGCCTTTCATTACAAGACTGTCAATACGTTAGTTTTACCTTATGTTTGAATGGCATGCAGTTACAGATCACCAAAAACCACAAAAGTTTTTCACAAATCAAAATGCGATTTTCCCTATATAGCGGCTTTGAGCGGCGGTGAAAATCATATTTTTTCTTACTGTTCCTGGGTCAATTATCAACCATTAAAAAGGCATGCGGGATAAAATCAGTAGGTAAAACCTGTCACGCCCTCCCAATCTATAAATAAACCTTTTTTGTCAATTCTCACTTGTAGAAATGCAGTCACGGATTTTTCGTTCTGCCGAAGGTGCCTGAATGAATTGAGGGGATATAACGACTCATTCATCAAAGAGAAAAAGGAATTTACATACCTGAACGGCCGATAGTAACCTTACTTTCAAAAATTTTCACAAAAATCAACAATCGGTTGATTTTCCAGGAAACTTTCTAGTAGACACGAGCAAGCACTCTTCTGGCTAGTTAATTTACAAGAATATGGACTCGATGGCCAAAAACAAAGATAAAGTTTTAAGATTTTTAAAATTCTAAAAATATGGACGACCTGGTTCGGTCTCAAGACAAAAGAGAAAAAGGGCAAGTCAGTACCACAATTGGTTCCGTCTTTTCTTAAAAATGACAGCGCTACAGGTTTCTCGGAAACAACAGGATTCTCGATATTAGGTTAGGAAAACTAGTCAGAAGAATCATAGATGTCGCGTGTCATTACTTAAGTGTGCAACATATGGGATTTTTTTTTAGTAAAAGCAGAATCAAAATACAAACAAGGCCAAAAGTTGGTGCATGTCTGATAATCATATCAGGTGCACTTAGAATGGTTGCAAGTCAAACAGCATACAGGGTAGCTCAAAAAATATCAAAATTGTAGAAATATTTACTTAAATAAAATAAAACGTTTGCACTTTAACGAGAGTTTTTTTAATATGGCTATTATCATTGGTAATGTTTTAACTTGTTAAAAAAAAAAAATTGCGACATTTTAAAGTTGTGTTGAATATCATTGCAACAAACATGAATTTTGTGATTCCATAAAAAATTAAAAATCTAAGTTAATTTTACAAATATGCTTGAATTTGAACAAAGTTATGTAAAATTGATTTGATTTTATTTAATTTATGAAAGTATTAAGGGCGGAAATAAAAAATAAAAAAAATATAGAAATTATAGATTTTTTTCGAAAAAGGAGTCTATGTTTTGGTATTTAGGCATAACTTTTAATTCCAAACAACTTTTCTCTATAACATTTTGCTGAATTTTCCAAAATAAGGGTACTTCACAGTATAATTTTGATATTGTTTGACCCACCCTGTATTCTGTATGCTGTTTGACTTGCAACCATTCTAAGTGCACCTAATATGATTATCAGACATGCACCAACTTTTGGCCTTGTTTGTATTAGGGTTGTGCTATTACTAAAAAAATTTCCCATATGTTGCACACTTAAAAAATCACACTGTATAAAAATAATTAAGAACAGTAAATATATTTTTGTGACATTTCAAATCTTAAACTTTGAGCGGTATACGTTAGTATACCGGGTGCCCACGAGATCACTTTCCGGCTGCCATTTTTTTATTTGTCTATCGATATCAATGAAACTTGGTAGGGTTGATATTCTAACCAAACGCCATTTATATGCATTATTGAAAAATTTTGTTGACTTCCGGTTTCACCGGAAATGACCGGAACTTTTAATTTTTAAATGGCACACCCTGTAGATTTTCTGTTTTTCGGATTCTACAGACCGTTTTACGTCCTAATGCACCACTTTTGAATCAAGTTTTGTCCAAATTTTGTTTTTAAATTAAATTTTAATTTTCTAACTAGAGTGCCATGATCATCCTAAAATGACTCTACATACTTTTAGGCCGTCGGCGGAGGAGCGTTTGCGTTCAAAAACCCGGTATTGAGGTATAATTTATTGAGACTAGTACCATATGATTCAGCATATTTTTCTTGATAGAGAATCGAAATGGACGAATTTTTCATTGGTCGAGAGCTAAGTTAGGAGCAAAAAATTAAAAATATACGGAAACTAAAATTTCCAACTTCAATCTCGTATAACTTCAAAACCGCTCGAGATAATAAAATTATTTTTGCTCTAGATTCTAGAAAAATATATTCTCTTTAATATGGTGTATATGTCGCAGGCTTAATGTAAAATCAGTCTTATTATAATACGCCTAGGCTTTTTCAATACGACTAGGCATTTTGTAATACTACCCAAATACTTAAGAATTTCACAATAAGACTAGTAATTTCAGTCGCATTATAATATGCCTGATGCGTGTTAGTCTTATTATCAAAATGAACCTGCGTTAGAATCCGTCTAGATGAAATCCGTCGTATTATAATACGACTAATGGCGCACCAGGCGAATTGTATTGGATAAAACTTTCAATGCGCCTTTTGGCCGATATTTTGTGCTGAACACTAACTTTCTTATTCTTTATGCTAAATAGACATTAAAATTACCAAGGTTTAAGTATTTTTTCCAAATTTCATCTCTGTAGCATAACTAATAGGAAAGCTAGCCTTCAGCGCAACATGTATCTGTTAATACCCAGTACTTTAACATACATTTTGAAGAGTTTAAATTACCTATATAAAATACAATTTATAGATTTGAATTATTTATTAGAGCATGATCCGCTTTCATGGCATTTGCTACTACATTTCATATGAGCTTTAAAACATAAACATTTATTGTTATGACACTTACTTTGGCAGTCAGTGATTTCTTCTCTTAAAAACCATCGATTCAACAAGCCGTGTATGGTACCAATTTCATAAACCTCATTCATAATACTTACTACTCACTACTCACTACAGTTCCTAATATATTTTTGGGGTCCAGTGGTCCACTCCTCTATCTACTTACTTTAGGAACTTCAATTGCAATATCAAGAGTTCTTAATTTTTCAACAATAATTATTATTATTATTCGACTGACACACTGTCAGTCGTATTATAATACGACGAATTTTATTTAGTCAGATTGGAAAATAATCGCTTGCAGGTTCATTTTAACAATAAGCCTAGCGAGCGGCAGGCGTATTATAATAAGCCTAAAATTATCAGTCAAATTGTGTGATTCCTAATTATTTGGGTAGTAGTGCAATACGCCTAGTCGTATTAAAAAAGCCTAGGCGTATTATAATAAGACTGATTTCACAATAAGCCTGCGACATATATATTGTTGGAAAAATATCAAAGTAGAGCTCAAAAAATCAATTATTTCGTAGGGACGGCGCGAATGAGTAAAATTTATGTTTGCTTTAACCTGCGATAACTCTTTTATATATTGGAGTATTAACATTATTTTTTGCTCAAAAACTGGCAAATTTAATTGGCTTTCTTTCGTCTCAATTATATACCGACCTATTTTCAATAATAAACTAACTAGACCCGTTTTAACACAACAAAGCGCGACCTGGCGGCAGAAGTTGCGTGGCTCCCCTCTCATTCCCCCTACCCGCTGACAACCAGTGGCATGAATTAAAAAACTACGTGTGATGCCGTAGACTGCATGCAATGATATGAGAGTCAATTTTGCTTGTTTATGGAACTTTGTGTTCTATTTTAAAAAGTCTAGTTTATCGTGTTCTGCTTACATCAGGAGTCATAGCACAGGTAAGATTATATTATCAGTAACTAGTAACACAAAAAGTTAACTGGAAAATATCCATAACTTTTGGGAAACTTGTAAGTACGAATGCAATTAAGCTAAAAAAGAGAACGGGTGCACGTCAAAACTTTAAAAATTAATTAAATAGATAGATAGGTGGTTGTTCTGTGAGCCGATAATAAGTTATTAGTATCTATTATCCCGTAATTTCAATAAGTGTGATTGGTCTAAGTAAGTGAGCATCTAGGTACCACTTGCCCAAATCAATTAATTGTTATATTTGACAGATCTTTCTTTTACGCTTCACGTGATTTTTTTCATTTTTTAGACGGACTAACATTGACGTCATGGATAATTATGTTTTATGTTGCAAACCATTTTCGGCGGAATCACCTTGTGGTCGTTGTGTTAGAAAGCTAACAAAACAGAGCTACGCGACAATTTTTTCTGCAGCAGGGTACTACTCCCTGCTGTACCTGTACTAATAGATATTAAGTTTTTTGTTTATTGGTGCCGCTTTTACCACAAATTAAGCAGTCAGCTTTTATAATAAACTCCTCCTTACTACTACGACCGCTGCTTCATGGAAATACTTTCATTATATTTTAATTGAGAAACGGTTAGATGTATTTCAGAAATCGTCAAAAGTAATTGAAAATAGTCAAATGTAATTGAAAATGCGTTAATTCTATTCGAGGATGGGCAAATGTAATTGAAAAAATGTTAAATGTTATTCAGAAAGTATCAAATAACATTCAGAATAGGTAAAATAAAGTTGAGATCATGAAGATTCGAAAATTTTATATACGAGGTGCCACAAATTCGTGAAAATTTCTGGGATATCGGATATGGATTGCTTAATTATTTTCCACAGTTTCGAATTTTGCATGATCTTAATTTCTTTTGACCTATTCTGAATTTCATTTGATGTTTTCTGAAATACAATTACCGCATTTACAATTACATTTAACGTTTTCTCAATTACATTTGACGGTTTCTCAATTACATATGACTATTGACAATCATAATTAACGCATTCTGAATAACATTTAACTATTCTCAATAACTTTTGACGATTTTAGAAATACATCTAACCGTTTCTCAATTAAAATTGGAACAAATTCCCTAAATATTCAGATATCATATAAGTTGCAGAAGATCTTTTTGCAGCAAAAATAATATTTATAAGTAGTGAAATTAAATAACCCAAACATAATCAAAGTATTTCCATGATGCAGTAGCGGTCGTAGTGGTAAGGAGAAGTTTAATATAGAAGCTGACTGCTTGATTTGTGGTAAAAGCGGCACCAATCAAAAGAAAAACTTAATATCTATTAGTACAGGAGTACAGGTAGGTACAGGGGGTAATACCCTGCTGCCGAAAAAATTGTTGCGTAGCTCCGTTTTGTTGGCTTTCTAATACAAGGACCACAAGGTGGTTCCACCGAAAATGTTTTGCAACATAAAACACAATTATCCATGACGTCAATGTTAGTCCGTCTACCTACAAAATGAAAAAAATTACGTGAAGTGTAAAAGAGAAATCTGTAAAATATAACAAATAATTGGACAAGTAGTAGATGCTCACTTAGACCAATCACACTTGAAATTACGGGATAATAGATACCGATAACTTTACACAGTAAAAAAAATCATGCAAAATTTTACACGAAAAGTGGTCTATATAAGGCCACACCAATTTGTGTATATTTAACACCAAGGTTTTTGGTAAATTTGACGAGAATTTGCGTGAAGAATTTACACAAAACGGTGTTAAACATAATACACCATATCATGTAACTTTTACACTAAGTTATATTAAATATACACACAACAGTGTATGTATTTCCAAATATGCGTGTTGTATTTACACAAATCAGTGTTAAATAGAATACACCGAATAGTGTACAGGATGGAACATCCTGTTTTTTGTATGATTTTTTTGGAAAGTCGCATTTTTTACGACTAGTCTGTTGAAAATATTTGATATTTCGATAGTCATTTTCATTTTATTTTATTTTCTGATGTTTCATCCTTAACTTTTTCAGCTTAACCTATTTAATTTAATGGGAGGTATAGGTAATCACCATTCCTCACAAACCTATTAAATTAAACTGGTAAAACTAAAATTATTGAGGATAAACATTAAAATAAAATAAAAATAGCTATCGGATCAAATATTTTCAACCAGACGTGAAAATGTGCGACTTTTCCAAAAATCATACAAAACACATTAAAAAACTGTTCATTTATGGCGTAACTCTTTAGTTTTGGAGACTTTGGTTTTGGTTTCTAATGATTTTTATTGTAGACAACGACAAACGAACATCAACCATCCCATCAGCGCATCAGCACGCTTGGAACTGATCACTGGCACACAAAAGAAGGTAGAGGACGGAGGGCTTGACCCGACACACTATTGGGTGTATAAACGTTCGTCTACCGTGTAAATTTAAACATTTTTGGTGTTCATTTAATGAGAATGGTGTAAAAAATTACACATTGTCATGAGAGTAACACGAAACCAGGATATAACTTTGATTCAACACTGTATTGTGTAAGATATCAGTTTACCAAAATACTGTTGGTTAAGTGGACGGCACTTTACGAACAATGGTGTATAGTTTTTACACACAACGTGTTTACCACTTTGTCGTGTAATTATACACGGGATTTTTTTTTACTGTGTATTATCGGCTCACAGAACAACCACCTAGGTACCTATTTAATTAATTTTTAAAGTTTTGACGTGTACTCGTTCTCTTTTTTAACTAAATTGCATTCGTACTTACAAGTTTCCTAAAAATTATGGATATTTTCCAGTTAACTTTTTGTGTTACTAGTTACTGATAATATCATCTTACTGCTATAACTCCTGATGCAAGCAGAACCCGATAAACTAGACTTAAAATAGAACACAAAGTTCCATAAACAAGCAAAATTGATGTCATATCATTGCATGCGGTCTACGGCATCACACGTAGTTTTTTAATTCATGCCGGTGGTTGTCAGCGGGTAGGGGGAATGAGAGGGGAGCCACGCAACTTCTGCCGCCAGACCGCCCTTTGTTGTGTTAAAACGGCTCCAGTTAGTTTATTATTGACAATAGGTCGGTATATAATTGAGACGAAAGAAAGCCAATTAATTTTTCCAGTTTTTGAGCAAAAATTTGAGTTAACACTCCAATATATAAAGGAGTTATCGCAGGTTAAAGCAGACATATATTTTACTCATTCGCGCCGTGCCTACGAAATAACTGATTTTTTGAGCCCTACTTTAATATTTTTCGAACAATATATACACCATATTAAAGAAAATATATTTGTCTAGAATCTAGAGCAAACATAATTTTATTATCTCAAGCGGTTTAGAAGTTATACGAGGTTAAAGTTGGAAATTTTAGTTTCCGTATATTTTTAGTTTTTTGCTCCTAACTTAGCTCACGACCAATGCAAAAAGTCGTCCATTTTCATTTTATATGCAGAAAAATATGCTGAATCATCTGGTACTAGTCTTAATAAATTATACCTCAATACCGGGTTGCTCCTTAAAACGAAGGCTTTTGCGCGCTTGGCCGCCGTCCTATTTACTTAGTTCCAGAAAAATACAAACTGAATTTTATCATTGGAAACTTTCTTGATAGAGGCCTGTAAACATCATTATTTTAGTATTTTTGCCCTAGCTCAAAAACTAGAATAGGAACATTTCACTTTCATAACATTATTAAATGCAGTATTTTGAAGCGAATCCAACGATATAATACACTACGACATTTTTCTCAATTTTTGTTCAAATATTTTTGTTTTATTTATGTAGGTTATTATTTTTTTTCTAATCAAAATTTAATTTGAAAACGAAATTTGGACAAAGTTCGATTTAAAAGTGGTACATTAGGACGTAAAACGATCTGTAGAATCCAAAAAACAAAAAATATACAGGGTGTGCCATTTGAAAATCGAAGGTTTCATTAATTTCCGGTGAAACCGGAAGTCAGGAAAACTTGTCATGAATGCACAAAAATGGCATTTCGTTAGAATATCAAGCCTACCAAGTTTCGTTGATATCAATGAACAAATAAAAAAATTGCAGCCGGAAAGTAATCTCGTGGGCACCCGGTATATGTATGTGATTACTACACACTCTGACACTAATTACTTCACTAATTAACTCAAACAACTAAACTTCTTACAACTCTCAACAATAATCACTATCTAAATCATATCACAGTCATTCTTAAAATTAAAAATACTAACTAATACCGGCCAGAATAAACGCGATAGTGTTTTTGCCCGAATAAAGCAGTATTTTCTAGATTAGTTAGATTCTGTACATGCTGGCAAACGCGCCACACTATGTTTGTCAAGTGACTCTCCCTCTTTCAATTTCAATTTCAATGATAAAGGCAAAAAGACGTTGGAAACAACCATCCCAATACAGGGAAGAATGGAAGACGTTTCCACCAGAAGACGAAAAAAAAATCGATTTTTATTGTAATGAACACTGCTGCAGCCAATATGGCGACCATGATACCCTAGAAATGTTTGGTTTTTCATTTATTTCAAATTTTATCTTACTTGAGAGAGGCAACCTGAAATTTCACTTGCATACAACTTTTCATTTCCGAAAATATTAAGTTCAGGCTATTTTCTTGTAGGATTCTATATTTAGCTAAAATTGATTACAACTATTGCTATAAATAATGATTTTCTCTTATAAGTCTGAGTAATAAACATGATTAATTTTCTACGAGGATCAAAATGTAACAGTTTGTGTCTGTTGTCAACTTGTAGTTGTAACAGTTTGTTTTGTGAAAAGAAAGAATATACACACTCATGTTGTTTTATAATAGATTCTTACCTCGTGTCCCAAAGGGTTGCTCCCGACAATTGGATGGTTGATGAGGGTGACTATGAATAAGGGTCCCCAAAAAAGGACGTAAGCGGCTGTTATAACTAAAAACATTTTCACTCTTTGTACACCGTCTCTTTCCATTTTTCTCAGGTAATCTCGCATCCTTCTTTGCTCTTCCATAGCTCCACCGCTTGTCTGTTGAGAAAAGAAAAATCATTGAATTGAATAAAATAAGGAATTAGTAGTAGAAAAAATTAAAACTCTTATCTGGAACGTTTTTCCAATTTATTTTATTAAACTTTATTATTTTGATTATTTAATTTGATATCTGTGACACAATATTTTTGCTTCAATTTATAAGATTGTCCATAAATAATGATTAGCCTAAATTACCATAATCAGTCCACAGTGCATTGGGTACGAGTCTTTCAAGAACTCCTATTCGAAATTGCACAAAATAAATCTAATGAAAAGCTACAAAACACTACATGCAGTTGCGTGTTACCGTTTCTAACGTGGTGAGAATATTTAAACTTGCAAAGGGGTGCTGACTTTTGTGCCATTTTGCGGTGCATATAAAGGGCTCGTTATCTCTGAAAGACCGCATTTTTAATAGTCCTACTTGTAAGTCAAATCCGCAGCTGCAATTAGCGCCTTTTGATAGTTATTGTTTGTCGCGTGAATAGTTTGAAATGAGTCAAGATTATTATTTTTTGTTTGATGCTTTATTTTTTCCAATTAGGAAATAATCTCTCAGTTAACCCTTAAAGTCTCTTTGAATCAGGCGGAGCAAAATTGAAAATTAATTTTTTAAAACTCAGAGGGGAAAAATAACGCAACATTTAAATATGCACAGTCCCCTTGTCAAATACCAAAAGCTCTTCATGAACTTTGCCAAACATTTTATGGAGTACTCCGACATTTATATTGCGTAGCACTTCATAAAAAGATGATAAATACTGGTCATATGTAATATTAAATTCACCGGATTAAAAAAATATTCATAAAAGTCGCCGCTCCGTTCCTCTGAAATAATTTGTTGACGTCAAAATGCCTTTTGAATTTTGACTCTTTCGGGAGGTTGGTCAAAAATTAATAATGAAGCCAGAGTTATGGCAAAAGTCTAATGCAACTGAGTTTTGATATTAAAAAAACATAGATCTAAATTTCAAATTGTGTATTTGATATTAACATTTCGGTTGCATGTTTTAATAAACTCTGATATTTTATGCAGAGAAATATAATATAAATACGTTTCTGCTATTTTAACACAAACAAGAGAATAATTTAGGACCTGGAAATGCATTAACGCTAATTTGTCCTCGCCATCTTGTCGTTCACAATGCGGAATAACGCACAGCAAAACAGAACTTGTGCTTTAAGTGACAGCAACTGGATACGCAACACATTTTGAAAACGGCTCATGTAGCTATATTCTAGTCGTCATGATAGCTCAGCAAATGTAAAAAGAAAAATGACAATAGAATAACACTAAAGTCAGAAATTGAGAACAAGACAATAACTAGCTTTAGGTGCGTAGTTAAAATTCATTTTACATCGTATATTTTGCTATCTTTGTCGGAGATTGTCCTATTACTGTTATCGTTTTATTGCAGAAGTAAAACCATTATTACAGAATGTATAAAGGCACCAAGTTAGAATGGTAGATAGCAGATCTTGTAAAATATTTCAGATGTTGTTGCAAAACTCGTCGTTAAACTGTTTTTCTTTTTTGGTAAACAGACTATAGAAATTGACGACCCTAATAGCACAAAATGTAGATCACACTCAACATACATTTTGAGGTAAACTTCGCGCTGCACATTTCTTTGTTTGCATGAAGGACAATAACTGGAGCAATTTCACGCGTTTTATTATGTCACTTTGCTGTGGCTATCGGTATTGTGGGCATTCAAATCAAGATCAACCTAGATCTAGCAAAAAAACTGAATAGTGGAAATGGTCAGAAAGTAAATGGAGAATGGGCACTTATACTCTGTAGCCTATACTTTTCCTAATCGTTATGGAGTAGGTAATCTTCCAACAATTTTATCAGGAAGTAACTCACTCCGTTGGGTTATTTCGGGAGTGTAAAAAGGAAGGAGGAAAGCGCAAGGCCATCAAATCGAACCCCGGAAGTCATTGAACAGGCGAGGAACCTAATGCAGGAAACTCCAAAACTTTCAATTTCTCAGTTACAAGTTAATTTATCTAGTGGAACTTGTCACACAATTTCAAGAAAGGATTTGCATTATTATCCATACCGAGTGACTTGTGTGCAAGAGCTGAGATTTCCAGATTTGCTCCGCAGAGTTCAAATTCGTGGAAGATTTTTAGGATTTGATGACGACCTCCTAGATAAATGTTTTTTTTTTTTGTTACTGACGAGACATGTTTCTATCTCTCAGGATACGTAAACTCCCAAGATATGCGGAGTTTGCCAGCAGAAAACTCTCATGAATTTAGAGAAGCGCAGCTTTATTCCGAAAAGATTGGAGTTTGGTTTGGAATTTGAAGACAACTTCTAATTGAACCGACTTTTTCCAATTGAATTTTAAGTATAGAGCGATACCGAGAAGAAATTATAACCCGTTTTATTACATGACGATGAACTAATAAAAGTGTATTTCCAACAAGATGGTGCTCGTGAGCACACAACTCAAAAAAATTTGCAGCTTTTAAGAGAGTTTTTTAATGATTGTGTTATTTTCCTAAATACTGATTGCGAATATTCTGATTCTTCAGTCATGATGCTTTAACTTACAACACATATAGGAAATATGAACAGGCCTATGCACCACTAGCGGATGAAGAGGACGACGAAGTTGAAGAATTTTATGATGAACTTGATGCTATCTTCAGAAGCATAAAAAGTAATAAATATCACAGTAGTTATTGGAGATTTCAACGCCAAAGTAGGCAGTCAAGGTCGAAGCACACGCAGGGAGTTTTGGCTTGGTAGAAAGGAATAATGGGGGGATCGACTGGTAGAATCCTGTCAACTTGGAGATCTTATGATAACAAATACCTTCTTCAAATTACCAGGTCGTAGATTATACACCTGGAAATTCCCTGCAGGAAATACAGTCAGACAGTATTACCAACCGCTATAAGAAAAACTTAATATAAAGATGAAAAAACTAACAAAATGTCTCAACAACTAACATAAAACTCATGAAAAATTCTAGAATCCATGACAGAGTTAAGGAGGCCAACGAATGTATGAGAGACATTAATACATTGAAAGAAGTTAGTGGAAGTGGAAATGGAAGCAATTACAAACAGGGCTAGAAACAAAAACATCCAACAAGCAAAAGAACCAAGAAAACACCTTGGATAACATCAGAAATTCTTGGTCTTATGGAAGAAAGGAGAAAGAGCAAAGGCATTAAAGATGATTACAGGACACTACATAAAGCAGTAAATAGAAAAATTGAGGAAGCAAAAGAAGAATACCTAGTAGCTCAATGTGAGGAAATAGAACTACTAGAAAAGAAATATGACAGCTTTCACATGCACAAAAAGATAAAGGAAATGGCTGAATGCAACCGGGTCAAGAGTATTATTATCAAGGATACAAACAGGCGTATAATAATTGACGTGTGTGACAAAATTAAAAGGTGGAAAGCATATACTCTTCGGAACTATTCGATGATGGAAGACCTCTAAAACCGGTTTTAGAATCAAGCAATATGCACTTAAAAATATTAAGATCAGAAACAATATATGCCTTGGAAATTATGAAACCCGGTGAAGCTGCTGGTCCTGATCAGATACCCATAGAGCTTATCAAACTTTTTGATGATGATTTAATTGATATTCTGCTGGACGTTTTTAATGATAAGGGAGATATTCCCAAACAATGGTTATCATCCACTTTTGTGCTCATATCCAACAAGCCAAATTCAAAAAAATGCTCAGATTACCGAACGATCGCATTTATGAGCAACACCTTGAAGTTGTTCTTAAAGATCATCCACAAAAGAATTTTCAGAAGACTCGGTGAACACATAAGCAATACGCGACGCGGTCTGGATTCCGCGAAGGACTTGGAACACGAGAGGCGCTTTTTGGGATTAACGTTCTTCTCTACCGATGTCTCGATATAATTCAAGAGGTGTATGCATGTTACATCGATTTCGAAAAAGCCTTTAACAAATTTAAACATGACAAGTTACTCGTTAGCAAAAACATTGACTCGGACGACGTTAAAATAATTATTAACCTATTATCGGACCAAAAACTAAGACAATGATAGAAAACCAACCAACAGAAGAAATGAAGACTCGTTGTGGTGTAAGACAAGGTTGCATCCTATCGCCGCTTCTTTTTGACCTATATTGCGAAGCTTTTTTTAGGGAAACTTTAGAAGATGAGTTAGTGGGAATAGTTATAAATGGGAACACCGTCTTGTTAACGAGCAATCTTGAAAACACACAACACCTTTAAGAAAAACTAAATGATCGATGTAATGAATACAGACTAAAAATTAACTTTAAGAAAACCAAGTTAATGGTAGTTATAAAGTTTAGTAAAAAAGTTTTTTACGGGCTATGATGCCGTGGTCCATTAGTATTTCTACCTAACGTTTCGTCTACTGCTGCGGTAGAGATCTTCAGAGGCAGTGTGGTAGAGGACGAAGTTTTCTCTTCCGTGTTTCTCCGATGACTGAATTCGACGTTGAGGGAACTGCGTTATTTATATCCAGGGTTGTGGGCGTGGCCTGACTTACGGTGTTTTTCTTGTCTCGTTCTCGGAAAGGAAGGGTCTTTGTTTTTCGGAGAACTGGCAACCAGCTTTTGTTGAGGTTCATGCCCTCTTCTCTTCTGTTGAAGTTGTTGTGGTGTTTCTGTATCTCTATGGCTTCTCTGTGGAGCCTGGTGAAGAAATGTTTGGTTCTATCCAATGCTTGAGTCTGATCGAAACGAATGACATGGTTTGTTTGTGTAAGCACGTGTTTGGCGATTGCTAATCTATCTATTTGTCCTTGCTGACAGTTTCTTTTGTGCTCTTTGACCCTGGTGTTGATAGAGCGTTTGGTTGTTCCTACATAGACAGATCCACAAGAGCAGGGAATTCTATAGACGCCAGCCGATTCAAGAGGTGCCCTAGGATCCTTGGCCGATCTTAGACTTTGCTGAATTGTTCTTGTGGGCTTGTAGATAGGCTTAACGTTGTGTCTTTCTAGCGTCCGTCCTATGCGATCTGTGACATTTTTGATATAGGGAAGAAAGGCTCTCCCTGCCACCTGTGCTGGTTCCTTGTTAGTCGTGCGCTGTTGCTTCGGTCTTATGGCTCTATTTATCTCCTGCGTTTACAAAGTTACAAAGTTCCCACAAATCAGAACCATGTGAACCTGACGGTGGCAATCACCTCGATAGAGAATGTGCCGACATACAAAAAAAACATTGGTAGATAGAACAAACGGGTAATAAAACAAGAGAGATAAGAACAAGGATAGAGATAGCCAGATCAACATTCATAAAAATGAAAAAAATATTTACAAGTGGGGATATCAACTTGGAACTTAGGATGCGGATGCTTCGTTGTTACGTTTTTTCTACGCTTTTGTATGGGGTTGAAACATGGACCCTCAAGAAAAATCACATGGACATACTACAAATAACCCTTCGGAATGTGGTGGTCTTACCGTAGAATGAGGCATATTCTCTGGACCGATAGAATTACTAATGCCGAAGTGATGAACCGGATGCAGAGGGAGTGCGAAATCATTAACACTATAAAAAAGAGAAAGCTTCAATATGTGACATTAGCCGTACCGGTCACAGAGCTTCGGAGTCGCGCGCATCTCCTGTCATTTCTATTATTGTCAGTTCCAGAGTTCAATCAGCTGATTATTTGTTTATTGTATGTTTAGGTTTTAAGCCCTAATGTTATCGTGAACTAGAAATATGTACTTTCTGCCCTGCCCTTCCAGAAAAATTGACAATTTTTAAGAAAAAATTAAATTCATGGTCTAGGATTCATGTTCATTTTTCGAAAACCTGAATTTTGACTGCTTTTTTTTTAAATGTTTTTAATTCGATTTTTTCTAGCACGAGCACAAATAACTTTTTTCTTTTACCAGAAAATGCAGACTTACCCAAACTAACCTGTCCATCTAATGGGATCTAGTCCTCATAAGTTACCATTTTATTTAAAAAAAAAAACACGTTAATTAAGTTTAGTGTCCCTTGAGCGCGCTTTGTTTTTGAAATAAAATGCTAACTCATAAGGACTTAGATAGCACTAGAGACGGACAGGTTATTTTAGGTGAGTCTGCATTTTCTGTCTAGAAGGTGTGTTCTAAATTAAACATACGTAAATAGGTTATGTTATCAATTCACCAATCTAATGGAGATATTCCGTGCGCCAATCGCGGACCTTTAAAAAATAAAGGTCCGCCACTTGCAGATTTACATGAAATATGGTGAAGGAAGTCTTTTTTATGCTCTGCCAATTTTGCTTCCTTTATAGTGGTACTTATTGTAAAATTGCATCCAGTTCCTCATCCCTTTTATTTTTATAGATGAATATATGTTCTGATTTCTAGTGGAAAGGAAGATATAGATGAGTAACAATTTATGTGGACCACCACCATTAATATCATAATATCATAATAAACGTAACAATAGAAGCAAAGCAGTACAAAGTTGATGGTTATATTTAGACTTGCTAACACCTCTCAACTTCTGTATAATTATTTTTAAAGTTCAACACAACGTAAAGATTACGATACCAAGCTTAAACATAAACAAATAATCAGCTGGAACTGAAAAAAGTGACAAACAAAGAAATGATAGAAGATGCGCGCGACTCCGAAGCTCTGTGACTGGAGTACGGCTAATGTCTTGTCAATATCTGGGTCATATATTGAGAGGACAGATATACACACTTCTCCAACTGATAGTCCATGGAAAAATTATTAGGAAACGGAACATTTGCAGACGCCGTATGTCTTGGCTAAAAAACCCAAGAGATTGGTTTAATTGTAGCAATGTTCAACTGTTCAGAACTACAGTCAACAAGATCCGGATTGCTAAATTCCGATAGTAGACGCACTATAAGAAGAAAAATATTTTTACGGTCATGCGATATAACAGCTCTTGATTTTGCAGTTTGGTCGTACATCAAAAACTCAATTTTTCACTTTCCTAGCCTAAATGTTGAGGCTGTGGGAGGAAGAATTATGGCAAAATGCCAAGAAATAAACTCTATTTTGATGCGGCATATTTTTAGAAGCATGTGAAGAAGGGGAGGGCTCAGTAGACGTTGGTATTTCCAGGAATTATTGTAATTTGGAGAGAATGTCCACCAAACATTTTTCTGTTACTTATGGTAATATTTTTCAATTAATTATAGGCTCTTCTACCTTTAGAGAAAGGAGGATGAAATTGATTGCGTATGCTCACGTCGAGTACTGGTGAGGGGTTTCAGCTTATCAACCATCAGTGAAATCATGGAATCAGCATTATAGGAACTCCCCAGATGGAGAGGACAGAAAGGATAGTAGGAGAGCCGGCAATATTAACGGGTATGTGATCGTTGCAATGGATAATTTTCACATAAAAGAATAGCTCATAGTTACCTTTAAACTAAATGGATGGGTGGCCTCGATTCTCATGGCCGCAACCCTTTGATGGCTGGGCGTAAACTACCCCTCTTTTTCCGAAGGAACAATGTTATCGTTGCAATAGCTGAAAATTGGTAGATATATTCTTTAATATGTCTTCTCAAATAATATATAGGGTGGCCTCGATTTTGATGGCCGGAAATGATGGCAACTCTCATTGAAAGTCGACCGCACGCGTTATTTTGCTTGCTAAAAACAAATTTTTGAAAGTGACAGCCTTCAAAGTCACTTTCAAAGTTAAAAGGGGACTCTGTGAAGAGTATGTTGCATACAGCTGTATGTCTTTAAACAGAAAAAGAAACATGAAATTGTGTTAATAAAGTGTTTGCCGCCTATGATGAGAACCCCCTACACCGCAAGGTACTTCTTATTCGTTGCGCTTATGGTTCTTAAAGTATCTTTTTATAAAACAACTTGAGAATCGGGGCAACCCATCCATTTGGTTTAAAGGTTACTATGAACTATTGTTTTATGTAGAAATTATCCATTGCAACGATCACATACCCGTTAGTATTGCCGGCTCATGGACTAGAATGGGGAGTAAACCGTCAAAAAACAAATCAAGTTCTTGTGAACAGGAGAAAATACAATATGCCTAGTTTTACCGACGGTTGGGGGGGACAAATCCTTTTTTTTTTTTCATATACCTATCATTTTATAAATTAAATTAAATTAAATTGGTCGCCTTGAATGCTGACAGTCTGGTGAGGACGCTTTTCCTTTAAATTTGAAGTTTGAAGTACCAGTTTGGTACTAACAGTTTCCGTTGGCTATTTTCCGAAGGAAAGCTCTGCTTGTTCAGCTTGTCCTATTCTTCGTCCCTTTTTAATTTTGACTTCCGACCTGAAAGGTTGATCCTGGCTCGTGGAAAAAAGTACCTTACCGGCCATCAGGCACACCAATTTAAAACATAAGTCTTGTGATTACCGTTTCATTCAAGTTTGATCTTTGAACCCCTCGTGGTAAGTTCTTTTTAATTTTTTTAAAAGTAATGGTTGTACTTGAAATGCCTCTATTACTTAGGGTCTTTCGAGGAGTCAGTTTGTTTCAAGCAGTGATGCCAACTCGTGGTAAATTTCCCGATTCGTGGGAAATTAGTAACACTAAAGGAAAAAGGGAAATTTCCACCAAAATTGCGATATTCGTGGGATATTTCTTAACAATTAGCGCATATAAGGACGCAAGACATTCGCGGTCCGATCGCATAGCTATCGCGAACTGTGCAAGCTTTAAATGCGCTCAAAAATGATTCTTCGATTGAATGTATGCGTTTCCATGTTGACATTCGCAAACACACCGTGGGTCTCTCCCTGTCACAGCAGCACAGAGTAACTGTGATTTACTTCAGAATGAATCGAATCGAGTATTGAGGTAGTCGAGTTTAAGAGTTCATGTTTGGGGATTCACCGGAAAATAAATATGATTATTGATGGAACTTACAAATGATACCACGTTGAACCAAAAAAGTTCGAACCCGATTCCAGCTTAGTTCTAAAACCTCAGGCGGTACAAATAAAACTCGAACGAATGACTTGTTATTAGGCAATTTTTTGCGAGGATAACCAAGTATGCTCGAATATGCTGGATTATGTGATGTGTCAATTGTGTCATACTCTTTTAACTCCTCTACCATCAAATTCTGGGATACTCGATGAGGATCAAGAACACTTAATTTCTTCTGTGAGAACAGACAGAAAAATCACCTTTTCTATATTTCAGTTCTGGGTGAAGGTCACTATGCCTTCAAGAAAAGATTCACAGACGCCGCCGAAAAAAACCCGCACGGAAGCACTAAAAATTCGAGAGTCATACATACTCAAGGATGATTGCAGCATCCTGTATGCCAAAATAATTATTGCTATTGAAAAAGCAGCAAGGTTAATGCTAAGAGAGGACAATGTTGCCATATACGTGCATGGCAAAGCAGCGCTGAGACTACTAAAATCACATAGTGAAATCAAAAATAGTGATGAGCTGACGGGGGAAGCGCTGTTCTGGATCAGGAACAGTAATGTCGGACTAAGCTGGGTTCCTAGACATAGTAATATAAAAGGGAACGAAATGGCAAATAGACTGGCAAAACTGTTGTCACGGATGCGTTGAGAAAGATGAAACAATAGAGCACTTATGTCACTGCCAAACCCTGCACCACCCGGGGCAAGGTTTGCTGGAGGACCTGAAAGACGCGGGAAAGATAGTGAGCAATAGAAATACTGCACTTTTCCACTGGCACAAGACAAAGAAAGGAGAAACTGTTGAAGTATTTAAAACAAAATCAAGCTTTCAAAAGTTTGTTACTGTGAAAATAGTTATATTATCAACATTCTCCCTCAATCAATGTATTAGACAGTCCAATTACATTTCTCAATTTATGAAGTCTTGGCTTAAACGGTGGCTTCGTCAGCATATCAGCAACTTATGTACTGCTATTTTGAATATTTATCTTGTCATTCAAAACTAGTTCTCTAACAAAAAAGTGACGAATTTTAACATGTTTAGTACGTCGATGAAATTCGAGATTTTTAGTCAGTTTTATCGCTGCTTCATTATCAACGTACAGAACAGGAGTTTTTGTCAAAATCATTTCTTTATATAGACGTTTTAGCTAGGTATACCACTTCTCGATCTCCTTAACTAGCTGCCACTATCTCAATTTCAGTAGTAGAAATTGCAACAGTTGTTTGTCTTTGACTTCTCGATGCAATAGCTCTTCCTACAAATAGGCAAACCATGAGCGACTAGTCCCTAGATCACCACCATAATCAGCATCAGTGAATGTCTCTAAAACCATTATTATTTCGCTGATATTTCATCCCATAGTTTAGAGTTCCCCTAATGTATCTGAAAATTCGGTCAAGTTTAACATAATCATCATCACTTGGTTTTTCAAGTTTCCTAGAAACTACACTTACAGCATATGTCAAATCAGGACGACTTCCATACATCAAGGACATAAGAGCCCCAACACCTCTATATAGAATGTCAATTTCTATTTCTGGTGATGTTATTTTTGGGTTTGAAGCTTCTTTTAGTATTGATGTAGTAAAAGAATTACATTTGTCCATTCCAAATCTTTCCAATAAGCTTTTCGACTTACTATAACTTCTTCAGTATTCTGATCAATTTCTTAACCAAGAAAATACGAAGCTGGCTTTATAGTAAGTTTAAATTCCCTTCCGATACTTCTGAAAAAGTCCTTTTTTCAAAACGTCACTTCAAGTTAACAATCCATCATCTATATAGATTGACAACAATAATGAATCGTTTCCTTGTTTCTTAATAAAAACACATGGATCTGCATCAGTTATCTTGAATCCCATACTTTTTAAAACATCCACAAATCGCTTATTCCAGCAACGAGGTGCTTACTTGAGCCCATAAAGACTTTTCTTTAATCTACAAACTTTGTCAGCATTATCTTCATATCCCTCTGGCAGCTTCATCAAAATTTCTTCATCCAGATTGCCATTCAAAAATGCAGTAGCCACATCAGATTGTGTTAGGGTCATCTTTCCGATTGCTGCGACACTTATGGCTGCCCCAATAGATTCCAAATTTGCTACATGGCTGAAGGTCTCATTATAATCTCCCATCTTTTAAGAAAATCCTTTGATACATGAAGTGCTTTAAATTTTTCAACTGAACCATCTGGATTAGTTTTATTAACCTTGAACACCCATTTACATGGAATTGCATTTCTATCATGAGACAAATTTTCGACAACTCATGTGCCCTTCTCGTGATGAGATTGCATTACTCTCTTAATTGTTTCAATCCAATCGATTTTACTTTTACTCTGCATAGCTTCTTTGTAGTTGAGGGGCTTCCGAATTTCTAAAACATTTGAAGTAGCAGCCACGATCAAATCTTCAAAGTTTTGAGGCTTTTTCAAACTTAATCCATCAGGCAGTTGTCTTTCATTTTCAGGTCGATCTTCTGCTTTGAATCCATAAAATTCCACGGTAACACTCGCTACATCATCATTTTCTTCATAATTTGTTGAGTTTTCATTCTGTTGTTTTAATTGTATGTCAACGCTTTGCTGACGTTGACTTTAATTTATGTTGGTGTCTTCGCTATTCTCTTGTAATTTTTCGCAATCTTCTGTAGCTTTAGCAGTTTCGAAAAGGACATTAAATCGAAAAACTGCTATACCAGGTCTATTATTTTCATCATTTATTTTTGAAACCTGATTTGAATAAAATGCTTGTCAATCTATCATCACATCTCTTGAACGAATCAATCTATCTTTGCACCAAATTCGATACCCATCATCATTTTCATATCCAACCAAAATTCCCTTTTTGGCTTTCTTATTCATTTTCCTTCGTTTGAATTTTGGAACAGTGCATAACATGCACTTCCAATCACTTTCACGTGTTTTAGTTCAGGCTTCGTACCTAAATAAGCTGGATAGGAGACATGTCTTGAACACTAGATTTGCCCCTTTTACTCAAGATATAAGCCTTATATAGAGGCTTATCACTTACTAAGCCTCTCGTGGCATATGGGAATAATGTACAGTGAGATGTATAATCAACATAATACCAGTGTTCCATATCAGCAACTTGAAACAAACTTGTTGATGTCATCGTGAGTAAAACCGCAGTGTTTGCGCCTTTTTGAATTTCTGAAATATCTGGTCTTCCATCTGCAATCCATTTGTAACACTTTCTTATCACATGACCAATTTTCTTACAATTGTGACATTCGATTTCACGTTTCTGTCTGCTTGCCGTTGCAAGTACTTCCTGTTCTCGGACACAGTTATTCTCATTTCGATTTGACAAAGTTTTTTCAAATGCACTAAGCTGAGTTATCAAATCATCAACCGTTCGTTGAGATTTCATCATCAACATCCAGCACTTTTAAAAGAAAAATACTCTTCTGACAAAGATCCAAGAATCCTACAGATCAACAGCAAATCAGACAATTCACAATTACATTTATTACCTAAAACAAACTTATCTTTGCTTATTTCATTCTGCAAACTATTCCGTAGTGTCTTCAGTTTTGAAATATACGGAGCCATATCATCTTTACTTTCTCTCCTATAACTGAACAAAGATCATACGTTTTATCCTCTATAGCACCATCATTTAAGCGATGCAGTTCAAGTCGAAATTCTCTGGCTGAGGAGCATTTCATTACCTTTTGTAGAGTCTCCTGCGTCATATTCACTGTTAACAGAGGTAAGACCTGACTGTGTGCTTGGGTGAACAACTTGAGTGTATCCTCATATTTTCCTTTTTCTTCTTTACTTGCAGTTTCTGATGGAATAGTACATGATTTTGTTAGTTTTCTCTCAACAACATTAACTACTCCAGAAATACTGCGGAGCATTATTTAAAATTCAAACTTCCATGTTTTCCAATTTGGATTTGCCTTCCAATAAACCAATTTGCACTTTGTTATCCGTTTTTTTTTTTTAAATTAAAATTTAAAATTTCAAATAGGATTTCTAATTCACAACACTGTCAACAGTTTCTTACTTTTCCACAACAACTTTCTTCGTTCTAGCTCACGTATTCTGCTACCATGTTAAAGGACAATATAACAATTAACATAAACCTAATAAAAATACTTAAATGAATATAAGATACAGGTGCATCTTCAACAGGAACAGGTTTGGTAAAGATTTGGGAGGGAACCAACTTGAAGAAGGAAACACAATGGGCCAATAGGCCTTCGAGTGCAAGAACGTTGTAGGGTAAAGCATTTAAAATCTAACCTAATCTAATCATAGGCTCTTCTAAAATAGTGAATTCCATTGGCATAACTGGTGCGGCACGAGTGCAATATTGGCAATCATTGGCCATTTTAGTGCAAGTTTTTTGATTTCTGTTGGGAAACTGGTGCGAAACTTTTTGCTCTGAGTGCAATTAGTTCCGCACGAGCTCTTGGATGTCGTGCTAAATAGTGCAATATGACATTCCGTTCTAATCGTTGTTTCGAAATTTGTGGCCATATTGGAAACCGTATGTTTTTGGCACTTCCCCAGAGATTTCCTTCCGTATAACATTCTAATCTATACCTATAATGTCTGTTTTACGAGGGTTTGTACTTTTGACATGAAATTTTCTTTGTTAAAGAAGGAAAATATGCCAAAAGTACAAACCCTCGTGAAACAAAGAGTAGGTATAATATGTTTTGTTACTTATTGTTATTGGTTTCCATCGACTCACCCATTTTGAACAATAAATTTTAAAAATGCAATATTCAATGTTCGATTTTGACTGTGAAAATCCAAAAAGCAAGAAAATGTGAACAGGAATGGTAAAAGCAAACAGAAACCCCTAATAAAAACAACATACATAACCTTATCTTAGAGTTTCAAATTTTTTAGAGATGTTCGAACTCAAGGTCAAATGTGTGACTTGGGGTTTGCACCAGTGCATATTTCAAATTGCCCTGAATTAGTGTCAGTGCCACTACCTTTACAAATTGAATTTGATATAAGAGCTCCATTTGGGTTTAAGACATACGTTTGAAAAATCATAGCCATCTTTGAATTACTTTTTTTTGAAGACCCGTTAAATAATGTTCCACAGAATGGCTTGCTAGTTTCCGCTTATCCATGCGCCATTAAAGTAGAATGCGTGTCTAGTTTTTGGCCAATTCGTCATTGTCTCATGGTCATTGTTCGCCAGTGTTATTCGGCTAGCAAACTGGCGCTAATAAACTTTACTAAGGCAATGCCGCTTCACTTAGAGATAACTACTTACATTAAATGTTACAATGATACGCCACTAAAGCGTGTTTAAACTCTCGGACTCTTGGATATTCCCTTCACCGTAACAATATGAACAATGCAGGCTGTTAAGTACACTGAATTGTAATGCTCCAGCTTTGAGCTGAATAATTATATTGTCCTTTACTGGATTGTCTAAGCGCTGATTGTTTTTTGACCACAATTATAACGACACTTAGTTTTTGCAATAGACTGAAGTGTGTTTAATTCACGTGAGCCAAAGAGTATTACATCTTTACATAGTAGATATAGAATTCTTTAATTTACAAATAATAATTTTACTCAACTTGGCAATTATAATGTCACCGCTTGAATTTTGCTGTGGTAAAGCACAATTCATATATTTTAAGACGAAAATAATATCGGCTGAATCTTATTTGTTCTGAAAGACTGACGCCTTTTGTCCCCAGCACATAAAATATGCTTGGCAGTTAACTTTTGGCGCTTTAAAATATTATCTCGGTTATGGAACTCGGGGAAGGAGCTATCAAATTAAATATGAGGTGGAAAACGATTTTGATAACTGGCATTTTCCTAATTAGTTTTTTGTGCTTTCTGTTCTGATGATGATTACTTTTTTTCTCAATTCCACAATAAAGGTATTTAAAAGTTTTCAAGCTGAGAATAAAAGATAATCGCAGCTGTTATTTCAATGGCTTCTACTCAGAATACAGGTGCATTGCATTTAGTAGTTATTATTGGAAGGTTTGCGGTCTTTGCGGAGAGGATGAATAAATATTAATTTACTTTTTTGTTTGTTTCAGGTGAGCTTTGATTGAAGTTGGAAGGAACAATGATTCTGTAAGTAATAATATAATATTTTGGGATTCACTAATAGCAAGCAAGAAACGTCACACGTCCGGTAACATTTTTCTCGTAATGTAAAAATTTATTTATCCGACTTGTAACGCTGATATTTGGAAATGTTATAACGGTATATTTTAGAAATTACCCCTTACACATGCGGCTAGTCAGTATTAGGTCGGCGGCTTCTGAGTCAGTGATTTTTAGTGCATCGGACGCCACTTAGTTTACTCAGACTCGGCTTAGAAATTTACTAATTATTATGAATAAAATACATTGAAATATCTGATCTCCTTTATAAATTTATTGATAATTTTTTTTTCGAAAAAGTAAAAGTGATACCTATGTAAGAAACTATAGGCGATAAGATAAATTAAATGATGGTTTGCTCAAAGATCATATACCTAAATAATTTATTAAGTCACATTCTCAGTAGAACCTAACCCTAACTTGGGTCGAAACTGAGTGAAACTTTGGTGGTATCTGGGTAAAACCAGGGATGGAACTTAAGTGAAACCTGAATCGCTATAAAATTGTTAGTATGAGACTCGAACAGTAACCCGAACAAAATAAGGTTTTAGTAAATTAATTACTTCGAAAGAGAGAACTCCAAGAAGTCCAGCTCTTTTATTACATACTTCTACTTCTGGATTTGACAAAAGTTTTTTTTAAACGACAAAACTTTTTTCCGTTTTCCTCTTGTATTAAATAGTACCTACGTTAATGGCCCATACCTTGGAAACTTGCGAACACCATAACACAGTTTGGTAAAATTATAACTGAGAATTTATGAAGTTCTCCACAAGACAAAGTTTGCCAATTAGACTTTATGCCAATTAAGACTACACACATTATAACACTATGTTAAAGAAGGTTCATTCTGTTTTGTTTGAACTAGCATTAAAATCAAAATAAACGTGGAACTCAAAACATGAATAATCTTAAGATGCATAAATGTTTTATATCAGTTGACTGAGGCCTATAAAAAAATACTTCCTTCATTTCCCTTTTATGCGTATGTTTCTTTTCACCCCAGTCGCTTGCACCAAAAAATCATATTACATTGAAATGCCCGAGGTTTCCGGCATATCGCCCCCAAGCTCAAAAAGATAAAGATGCTTGTTTTTATTAGCACGAAGTTTTTGAAAGTATTTCTCTTTAGAAATCTTCCCAGAAAAGGTTTGTCCAGGACTCTTTAGTCTGACGTCACACTCAAATTTTCCCAATCATACGGAGAAGTACATTGTTTTGTTTGTAAGAGATTTTTAATTTCGATTTTGATTAATTTTCATTCGGTTTAACCGCCACGAACATCTGTTGGTCTCACATTGACCTTTACATCTACACTTCGCTAGTTCTCTTCGAGCTGACCAAATTTGTGGTGGCTTATTCTATTCTGACTCTCAGCAGTTGTTTATTAAAGTCCAACCCCATCCTCCAGGTGATGGAACAGGTTCATTGGGTGACAGCGATCGACCCTATATTTGACCGGCTTGATACGCAGCTCTTCTGCAGTGTTCCATGAGACTGTCTTGTGAGAGTGGACACATGGCTATTGGTGGTTCTCCACTACAAAACTATACTTTTCTCAATTCATTAACTTTTTCAAGTTTGCTTTTTGCATCATATAGTGGAATAGTAAATTTCTCTGAAATTTTGAATACATTTTGTGGTATATCTGTGGTAGTACTATCTATTAAAGATAAACAATAAAAGGCCAGGGATGCTTCCTACTTTCCATGCTCTGTTTTTTTTTTTCAATGCAAAAAATGAAGTAGTGTCGCAATACTGCAACCTTATGAACTGCAGTATATCTTTGTGATTTTCTAACCCCATATAGATACCATAATTCCTCAAGGCCTAAGGAGTTCAAGATATATGAAAAAAATATATTCCGATTATTACATCTGTGTCCGAGCATCGTACTTAAACGGATTTAGCTCCATTTTGAACCAAATGTTTAACATAATGTCAAAACCATTCTGGATGGAGTATCTTGTGCCGACATGGAGGAAGCAGATAGTAAAATGTTTCTTGTCAGAGATCTGGTTCAAAATGGAGCTAAATCCGTTTTAGTACGATGCTCGGACACAGATGTTGTTATAATTAAAATATAATTTTTTGATGTATTGAAGTCCTTAGGCCTTGAGGAATAATAATTATGGTATCTAGTGTATGGGGTTAGCCAATTACAAAGATAGGTACCTATATTGCAAATCATTTGGGACCTGAAAAATCGTTTGCACTGCGTGGCTTTCACACACGAGGTGCCACTCTACTTCCTTTTTTTCATAAAAAAAAGCAGAGCATGAAAAGCATATGGGAAGATTATCCAAAGGCAACCCTGGCCTTCCATTATTTATCTTTAATGGATAGTAACACAGATATACCACAAAATATATTCAAAATTTTAGAGACATTCAGTATTACAGTATATTATGCAGCAAAACGCAAACTTGGGAAAGTTAATGAATTGAGAAAGGTGCAGTTTTGTAGTGCAGAACGACCAATAGGTCATTGTCAATAGCCATGTGTCCATCCTCACAAGACAGTCAATGCAACACTACAGAAGAGCTGCGTATCACGGTCAAATATGGGGTCGATCGCTGTCACCCGGTGAACCTGTTCCATCACTTGGAGGATTTTGCGTAGGCACATTAGCCGCTTTCGGAAAAGTAAATCCTGGATCGAGTAGGTTGATATCAGCTGATAGCGGTTTAGCTCGTTTTCAAAGTAGGTTATTCAACGTTTCCGAACGATTTTTGATCGAAGATCGCCGGCACCCGCGTTTTCTCAATGAACTGCTTTTCTTCAACGATTTGTGGTTAGGTCTCTACCTTTGACTTTTCTAAGACACTGCAAACCACCCCAACCACAACAAATCACAAGAATTTAAACACAAAACTTGACAAAATGGAAACAAAACATTTAAAAAAACCTAACACATAGTCAAAAAAATCAAACAGCTGATAGATTAATTTTCTACCCATGTCAAGAGCCGGGTTATCGTTAAATATGAGAAAGTCGAGTCAACAAGATCACTTACCGAACGCGAGTACTCTACTTCGGATCATTTTACGAACGATGAGAATACTAATCTGATAGAACCGATTAATCGGATCACACTTTTCGAAAGGCTATGTGAAATCCTACGACGTTATCGTAAATATTAAATCATAAATATTGAACTTTGCTCTATCATCCATGGCCTCTTTTCCCTTTGGTTGATTTTTTAAACAAAGTCAAGGTCACGACTGCATCGTTAAAACGGCAAAATACACCTTTCAAGGATTTTTCCTTATAAAGACAAATAAGAAATGTTTTACAGAGAAAATTTGTGGAAATTAAAGTCAAAGAAAAATTGAAAAAGCTGGGGTTTGTGCAGGATTCGAACCCGCGACCTCCGCATTGCTAGTACGACACTCTACCAACTGAGCTAACAAGCCCGCCTGGTAGAGATCGGCGAATACATGATCACTTTCGTTCTCTCCCACACCCCAAACGTGTTTTCAATTTTCCAATGGCTCACGAATGTGGCATCGGTCCTGCTAGGGTAAATCACCTTTTACCACTATGTGCAGGTTTCGTCCACGATGTGTTAAAATTTCTTATATACGCCATGCGACGTAAACAAAGTTGAACAAAGGAAGAATTTTTGTCGGTTTTATAGGTACCGAAACTAGTTTTTACAGAGAAAATTTGTGGAAATTAAAGTCAAAGGAAAATTGAAAAAGTTGGGGTTTGTGCAGGATTCGAACCCGCGACCTCCGCATCGCTAGTACGACACTCTACCAACTGAGCTAACAAGCCCGCCTGGTAGAGATCGGCGAATACATGATCACTTTCGTTCTCCTCCCACTCACCCCAAACGTTTTTTCAATTTTCCAATGGCTCGCGAATGTGGCATCGGTCCTGCTAGGGTAAATCACCTTTTACCACTATGTGCAGGTTTCGTCCACGATGTGTTAAAATTTCTTATATACGCCATGCGACGTAAACAAAGTTGAACAAAGGAAGAATTTTTGTCGGTTTTATAGGTACCGAAACTAGTTTTTACAGAGAAAATTTGTGGAAATTAAAGTCAAAGGAAAATTGAAAAAGTTGGGGTTTGTGCAGGATTCGAACCCGCGACCTCCGCATCGCTAGTACGACACTCTACCAACTGAGCTAACAAGCCCGCCTGGTAGAGATCGGCGAATACATGATCACTTTCGTTCTCCTCCCACTCACCCCAAACTTTTTCAATTTTCCTTTGACTTTAATTTCCACAAATTATCTCTGTAAAAACTAGTTTCGGTACCTATAAAACCGACAAAAATTCTCCCTTTGTTCAACTTTGCTTACGTCGCATGGCGTATATAAGAAATTTTAACACATCGTGGACGAAACCTGCACATAGTGGTAAAAGGTGATTTACCCTAGCAGGACCGATGCCACTCGTGAGCCATTGGAAAATTGAAAAAACGTTTGGGGTGAGTGGGAGGAGAATGAAAGTGATCATGTATTCGCCGATCTCTACCAGGCGGGCTTGTTAGCTCAGTTGGTAGAGTGTCGTACTAGCAATGCGGAGGTCGCGGGTTCGAATCCTGCACATACCCCAACTTTTTCAATTTTCCTTTGACTTTAATTTCCACAAATTTTCTCTGTAAAAACTAGTTTCGGTACCTATAAAACCGACAAAAATTCTCCCTTTGTTCAACTTTGCTTACGTTGCATGGCGTATATAAGAAATTTTAACACATCGTGGACGAAACCTGCACATAGTAGTAAAAGGTGATTTACCCTAGCAGGACCGATGCCACATTCGTGAGCCATTGGAAAATTGAAAAAACGTTTGGGGTGAGTGGGAGGAGAACGAAAGTGATCATGTATTCGCCGATCTCTACCAGGCGGGCTTGTTAGCTCAGTTGGTAGAGTGTCGTACTAGCAATGCGGAGGTCGCGGGTTCGAATCCTGCACAAACCCCAACTTTTTCAATTTTCCTTTGACATTAATTTCCACAAATTTTCTCTGTAAAAACTAGTTTCGGTACCTATAAAACCGACAAAAATTCTCCCTTTGTTCAAGAAATGTTTTCTTTGAATATACGGAAACGCCATCCTTCTGTTAATTTCACTTCATGCCTTTTCAAATTGCATGGTCTAAATACACAGAATTTGAAACTGACATTTTTTGTAGTGATTTTTGATTATTTCAAACGTGTATTTTTAAAGCATAGGACTTCTGTATCTGTAAATTTGAGAGGGTGGTATATATGGTATGCCACAGTACTTAGGCCACATTAGGCCCATTGTGCACCTCCACAAGAGGAGACGTCATCCTTAGCTCGTCATCCAGCCTAGCGATTCGACGTAGGCGATGACGTCGCCGAAGGCGGTGCCTCTGATCTCTTCTAGCGATGGGTACGATTGGCCTAATCTGGCTCTGCGTATTGGCGAAGGAACAGTGCAGTCACAGATAATGTGCTCTATCGTCTCGTCTTCTTGATTACAAGCCACAAGGGTGTGGCACTGAGAAGCAATCTAAACAAATGTTTGTTTAACTGACAGTGGCCATTCAAGATGCCCGTTATTAGGCGTAGCCTTTTCCTGGTCGACAGCTTCTGGTCCGCTGCAGGTTTATCTGGATAGCTTAGCAGTTCCTTGGATAAGTTGCAGCCAATTGTATCGACCCAGCGCTTTTTGAAAAGGGTCTGGGAGCGTTTTTTTATCATATCTCTGGCCGCCGACATGGTTAGCCCTACGAAGGGCTCCGGTCTAGAAGGCTGTAGCCTAGCGGCACTTCTAGCTAGAGCATCGGCAGCCCGATTGCCTTTGCTGTGATCATGTCCTTTGATGCACCTAACTACTACCGTGTTGTGTACGGTGGCAATGTTGTACTAGGTCTGACGTGAGTCAGGTTCTAGATAGCGCTATTTGCCTGCAGTCCGTGTGGATGTTCACGATCTTGTTAGTGATGTTGTTGCTGACTATTTGTTCGGCCTTGATGGTTGTGCCAGTAATTTCCGTTTGGAGAACATTAGGCATGGAGCCAATAGCTAGGTTCAGTTTGAGTACTTTACTCTGCATCACAAGCCTGGTTGAGTTTCGGATCCGTCAGTGTAGATGTTACTTACCCCTGCCACTGTATTGTTTCCAATGCCTTCCGTGTTGATTGCGCGGTGCTTTTTGATGACAAAACATGGTGTTGCAGAGTCCACTCTGATCTCCAGCAATAGAAGCGAGTTCATTGCCTCACGCCATAATGTGGGATCTCTGCAAACCGACTTGGTTCTATTCCAACAGTGCGGAAGCGCATCATTGTGGTTGAAACGACTTCCTTGACAGTATAAGTATCCAGGGCTGGGACTCTGTAACGAATAGAGATACTTTTCTCTATCTCAATTGACGTCCCCTCTCTATTGATCTCGAAAAGAGAGAAGAAGACAGCAAGTACCATAGCGATAGGGATAACGATCTCTATCCGTTAGAGTCCCAGCCCAGAGGCGTCAAACATAGAATTACTTCCAAAGCCCTAGTTGGAGTTGTTGTTTTCATTGCACCAGTTAGGTTGAGGCATGTCATTCTTTGAACATAGTCTAGTTTTTGGCTTATAGTAGTCTGTTCGGCCTTATGTCCCCAGACAATAGCCCCATAGGTAAGCATAGGCCTGATGATGGTTGTATAGATCCACATAACTACCTTGGGGGAGGACCCCCGAGGGAGTAATGGGCGCGTTAGCTAACCAGATCAAGAGGCCCTTATGAATGGTCAGGGGAAGCTGCGGTACTACCTAAGCATTGCTTCCCAACACCCCTCTCCGTTTGTGCCATTTAGGCGCACCATATGCCTGACTGTGCCGCCGATGCCAGCATGCCCCTTCTACTAGCTCTAGGGCCGCCGATGTTGCTTGTTATTCTCATTATTGCCATTACCATCTTTGAGGCTTTCTTGCAAGTTTCTTTGATATGGGTTGTCATTTTCAAATCCTTGTCGATATGTATACCCAGATACTTTAGTGAGGCTGTGCTGTGTACTTCGACTCCTATGCTTATGGTCATTCCTCGTAATTTCCGTCTGCCCTGCAGTTGAACCATTTCTGTCTTTGTTGCGGCTATTCTTATGCCTAGTTCGTCCAGTTTCCCTATTACCCTGTTTATAGCATGTTGCGTGATTTCCTCCAATTTTGCACTGTTCTTTGCCTTTGCCTACAGCGTATGCGATGATCTCCACGTCTTTCCCAAGATTAAGTCTTACGACGCTGTCATAAAAAACATTCTAGAGGGTTGGGCCAAGTATAGATTCTTGAGGTACCCCGCACTTCGTACGGATTTTATTGTTTTCGGTTATTACGTATCTGTCTTTTAGGTACGACTGTGCCATTCTAACAATGTGAGGGCTAATAGTAGTTTCCCTCATTGCTTCGGTAACTTTAGGCCATGGCGCAGAGTTAAAGGCATTCTGTACGAGTGTAATCATGGCCGAAAACTCTTGTTCTTTACCGCTTTCTCTTTGTTTTTTTTCAACAATGACCTCCATATGGCTCGCCGCATCAATGGTGCTTCGTTTAGGTAGGAACCCATACTGGTTTTTATGTAATATATCCTTTTCTTCTAGCTCAGATTGTAGTCTTGCCATTATTACTATCTCAAATATCTTTCCAGCAGCGTCGAGCAGGCACAGTGGTCGTTGGTGCCGCAAGATCCTTTTTTGGTTTCGGTATTAGTACTATTCTTGCCGTCTTCCATATCTCTGGAAAGATGCCTTTCCTGAGGCATGTGTTAATTATTTCCAGGAAGCTCTCTGTGTTCTTGAGGGCACATATCTGTATTACCTCTGCTGGGACGTTGTCCGGACCAGGGGCCTTCTTTGGTTTAAGTCGCATACACGCTCTGAGCAGCTCATTCGCGTCAACCTGGGGGATCTCCTCCTCGTTAGTCTGGACTTCTTGCCACTCTACTATTTCACACTTGGGAAATAACAGTTCTACTTTTTCTGTTACTGTCTCTTCGCTAAGGTTCATGTATATATATATATATATATATATATATATATATATATATATATATATATATATATATATATATTATCGGTTTATAACGTTCTACGTCTTCCGATTCCCGATCTCCAACCATCTCTGTAAATCCAGGCATCCTCTTCTAAGCCTCTGTCTCTCATCTCTTGCCGCGTCTTCCTTTTCCCCCTGGCTTCTACTCAATAATTTGCTTGGGTATCCTTGTATCTGCCATTCTTTGTACATGTCCGAACCAAATTAGCTGTTTGTCCTTTATATCATCTACTATTGTGTGTTTTGCGTCCATAATCTCCCTTATTATTTGTTATCCTTTCCATCTTTGACCTGCCTGCGGATCTCCTCCAAAAGTCCATTTCAGTTGCTTCCAGCATTTTTGCGGTTCTGTTCTTTAGTGGCCAGACTTCTGAGCTATATGTGACTATGCTTTTGACTATGGTGTTGTATATTCTAGTTTTGTTGATATTTTGGTCCCACAGTACACCATTTAGTAGGGATATTGCCTTGCGTCCCTGTATATTCCGGTCTTTAATTGCTTCGTCTAGGGTTCCCTCACGTGAGATTTTCATGCCCAAATATTTGTATTCAGTACATTGTTTTATTTCTTGTCCGTTATTCAATTTCAGAGTTTGCTGTTCACCCCATTTCTCGTATTCCTCTATCAGTTTTCGTGTCATGTACTCTATCTAGGTCATCACAGTCCTGTGCAATTACTACTTGATCATCTGCAAAGCCCAAAGTATATAAATTGTATTCATTGAGCGGTATTCCCATGTGTCTGCATTTATTTTTCCACCCCTTAAGCGCTTGCTCTAAGTATATTTTAAAAAGCGTTGGTGATATGCAACATCCCTGTTTAAGTCCTTTAGTTGCTATAAAGCCTTTACTGATCATGTTTCCCTGTTTAATCTTGGTCTTTGCGTCACTATAGAGGGTTTTTACTGCCTTTATTAGTTCTAAATTAATATTGGTTTTTTCCAGTGCTTCCCAAAGCTTTTTCAGCGGAACATTGTCATCTTTAGATCTACAAAGAATAAATGGAGTTCTTGGTTATACGCTAGTTTTTTTTCTATTACCTGGGTCAAACTAAATAAATGGTCTACAGTTGAACTTCCTGCTTTAAAACCGGCCTGTTCTTCTGCCTCACTATCTTTGAACTCGTTCTCTATTCTGGCTTTTATGAGTTTTCCATACACTCTGCTTAGTGTGTTTGTTACTGCAATTCCTCGGTGGTTCTCGCATTTGTTTCTATCTCCTTTTTTATATATCGTTGTTAAATAGCTTATTTTTTACTCTTCCGGTACTTCATGTTTATCTATGCATGTTTGGAATAGTTTTGTTAAATGTTTGTAGAGTTTATTGGTCCCATACTTTATCCTGGGCCTGGTGCCCTACCGTTTTTCAAGAAGCTACAGTGTTTTTTAACTTCTTGCATAACTCTTAGAGGTGATCCTGCAGTTTTTATGTTTCGTGTCTGTTCCCCTTCTTCTTTAAACTCTGCTCGCTGTTCTGTCAGTAATTCTTCAAAGTAACTCTTCCCATTTCTGGGGTGTTATTGTATTGATAATATCCTCAGTTTGTGTCTTCCTCATTTTTTTGAGTAATCTCCGACTTTCTGTGTTTCTTCTTCTAAGGTTCATGTGAGTTCATATTTTGAATTTGTCTGTTACGATTCGATGTGCAAGTCCCCAGATGTCGTTATCCAGTTCATTGCCTAACTTTTTCCGTATTCCTCTCTTTCCTGATTGCATCGTTGAATGCTTTTCTCAGTCTTTTTTATTCGTCCTGCGCTTCAAGTTTCGCCTATTCTGTAGCCTGTCCTTTCCTGATTCTCTGTGATTTCGGCCGGCTCGAATGTATTGTTTTTTTTTGTCTGCTATGTCGGGTGTCCACCAGTACACGGGTTTGTGTTGGAGACAGGGGTTGCCTCTTTTTGGCAGCACTTTGTTGCAAAGTTGTGCTATGCATTTCATCATCTCCGCCGGTCCGTCGCCAACTTCCAGGTCTACGTCCCTGAGCATGTTGTTACTTTCTCTTTTTAGGTTTTCGAGTCCACTGGTCGTTAGATTCCAGCCACCCTTTCTCCTGTGTTCGTTTCCTGTCAGAGTTTTGTTTCTCTGTAGGTCGAAGAGTATAGTCCTGTGGTCGCTAAAGTTTTCATTGTCCACGTCAACTCTTCATTCTTTGAATTGGTTGCAGATGCTCTGTGTGGCAATGGTAATATCTATGAGGGATTCTCCGTTAGGGTTTGAGAAAGTGGGTGTGTCCCCGGTGTTTAATTCCATAAGGTTTTTTTTCTGCCATCCAGTCTACGAGACTGTTGCCTCTCGCTTTTGTAGTTGCTGCGCCGAAGATTAGCGCTTTGGCGTTTAAATCTCCTCCTATTATAAATTCCTTTTTAGTATCTTCGATATGTCTTCCAAGGTCTTCCAAGAGTTGCTCAAAGGTGTCTATGTCTTGGTTTGGGGAAAAATAGCAAGATATGGTCAGGAGGTTGTCCAGTTCAATGCTAACGAAGCCTTTCTTACTTGTATGGTTGACAATGGTCAGTGGTGTTTGTATCCCTATAAAGCTGTCGCCGTTCTGATCACAGAGGTATTTTTCCTTTCTCCTACGGTTTGGTTCTTGGCCTAAGATGATGACATAATTTTCTCTCCCCTAGCTGATTGTGTTAGCGGATCGTGGGCTGCTTCGCATCTGTTCATATTTTATTGCAAGAACTTTAGTACCCCGACCTTCTGTTTATGAAGAGAGCCCTGCGGAATGCTTTGCAGTTTCCTGACCCTGCTGTATGTCCTTCTTGGTCACACGGTGGATATTTATCTTTTTTTCTTGGCATGTTTTTGCCTTGTGTCCAGTGTCTCCACATTTGAAACACCTCTCTCTTCTGTTGGTGCCGGAGCAATCCCGTACGAGGTGTTCGTACTCTCAAAATTGGTTGCTCCTTACGAGTAGTCTTTTCTCCAGTTTGCACCTAACTATCCCTATGCGTATGTATTTGTCCTGTATTAGGCGGTCCGCTTTTTCCTTTGTTAACATTTTGGTGATGGCTTGAGTATTCCCTGAATTTGTTCTGAATTTTCCTAGGCTGTTTTCTTTTTCCTCCATTTTTCCCAGCACGTCTTCAATGGCCCTCGTCACCTCCTCTGTTGTTGTAGATATGACTATCCCTTTTATGTGTACTCCTTCCTTCAGGTTGGGCTCTTCTAGTCCGCTACTTCCGATGTTTGTTTCTTGGTTCGAACCCCTAATTTTCTATTCCAGTTTCTTTATAGCTTCCGCGTTTTTTTTCGTCGTTATTATCAGTTTTCCCTGCTTTGTTTGCCTTATCGATTTTATTATTTGGCTTACCTCTGAATTTCTTACATTCTGTTTAACATCTTCCAAGATTTGTTTGTAGTCTGTATCATTTTGGTCGTCTATCAGTGCATATGTTCCCAATATGAGAGAACCCCCAGGTCTTACCGATAGTACGCTACACTGTTCATAGGCGATATATGCTTTCTGTATTCTTTTAGCAATATGAGAGTTCTATGTTAGTTTGCAATCGAGTGTCACTCTCAGATATTTGACCTCGACGGCAAAATTTAGTTCGGTGTTTAAGGGTCTGGGTGCTATCGGAAGAATTGGACCGTTATGCCAAAACCACCCAAGGTGCCATCATAAAATCCTATAACATGTCGAGCCCACTGAGGATGTTCCAAAACTCTGGTAACACCTCTGCTTAGTGGTGTCAGGAACTAGAACACCCCAGGGCGACGACAAGAAAAGCTTTCAATAAAGTTAAAAACCCCAAACTACCTGAGGATTGGAACCTTTATAGGTACCAACTCAACCAATATAAAAAAGTTGTCCGACAAAAGAGATGCGTGGAGGACATACTGCGACGAAATAGAAAACTATACGGAAGCGGCGAGACTTTAGAAAGCTCCTAATAACGACCCGTTTCGGGAAATTGGTATCCTGTGCAAGGAAGATGGCATCTCCACTGCCAACCTTCAAGAAAGCACAGAGTCACAATGTCGTCTGCAAATCGTAAGTGATTCACTCCAACAATATTGGTCTCGTTATTCCGCCAGTCTTTAGTTTTTGAAGATAGCCTCCAGGGTAAGATTGAAATGACTAGCAAAACGTCCTCAAAGATGTTTTTCATCTTTTCGTAGTCCTACAGGCCCCGAACGTAAAAACACCAATTGAAACTCTTCTTTCCTGTCTTCTCGTATTATACAGACAGGACCAGGCTGGCTACTAGACACAGTCTTTAATATAATTAACAATGCAGAGCGCCGCTGGACGAAGTTTTCGTGACGTCACGAGAGCGTCGTCCACACTTTAAGCGGTATATCTCAGCGATGGTTTATCGTAGAATAACGAGGTTTGAACAGTTATTCTTAGAGTTTTTTACACTAAAACTTTAATTTTTGGCGCACACCCCCTTTAATGGGTCCAGTTGACTGATTCCACTACAGGATCGTCACAATTTTCTCTTAAACGAAGCCCTAAACTAAATCCAACGAAGCTACGGAGTGCACCAAAACATTGTCATGCATAGTGCACGTGATCCCTCAGGCGAGGCCTGGGCAGATGTGCTTGTACAGAGTCGCACTCGCACTTAGGGACCATCGAAGTTTTATCAAATTTTATTAAATACCTAATATGCGACTAGGTATGGAAAAATTACTCAAAGGTTAACTAATAAAGAAAAACAAAAACCATTTTGTATATACATATAACATTTAATGAAGTACAAAAAAATGGGGACATTTCTATTTTAGGAGGACAATTGACAAACGGGTTAACAGTTTTCGATTTCAAAATTATGTTTATTTAATACTAGCGCAAAAATAATAAAAAATAATGATAAAATAATAAATACTTTTGTCATTTTAGTCCAGTTACTCAGAATCCGAAGAACTGCTAGAAGATTCATTAGGATTAATTATTATCGGATTTCTATCAACTAATTCATCAACTATGTGATCTAATTCTAACATTTTCACTTCTACCTTATCTTTTACATGTCCTACGCAATTATTCCATTTTTCAGCAGTGATAGACAAAACAGCTTCACTGAAAATATTTTTAAGATCGCAAAATTTAAAAGTAACATTTTTGTTTGCAACATAGTTTTTTATGTCCGCCCAAATAAGCTCTATTGGGTTGAGCTCGCAGTGATAAGGGGGAAGACGTAATACTACTCTATTATGTGCTTTAGCAATTTCGTCGACAATGTATTTATTATATTTGGTTTTATGTTCCTTCACTTTCTGCAAAAGTTGTACTTTTATCATGCTATCCTCGAATGGTATACTTTTCGAACGCAACCAGTCTTGAATTAGGGCTTTTTTTGTGGCTGTAGTTGGAATTTGTTCAGCTTTTCTTGAATGGTATGGGGCGTTGTCTAAAACAATTACACAATTTTCTTCTAGGTTTGGAATTATGTTGGTAAACCAATTTTCAAACGATTTGCCGTCCATTTCCTCATGATAGTCGCCCGTTTTCTTCGACTCAAAGGCCCACAAGGCGTCGGGTACAAACCCGGTTTCGCTTCCTATGTGACACACTATCAACCTTTTTCCTTTTCCTGAAACAAGATTTATTTTGTTTTAGTTGAAACAGAATATTTACATGCATAAAACATATTTTTTGGACTATTTCCTGAATAAAATGTGCTGCGAGGCAGACAAAAAAATTTTTTGATTTAATCGTGTCCAACCAAACACAAATAATCGAAAACCAGTTACCAAAGACATACTTAAAATTTCATACTATACCAACACATTTTCGTTGTTACCTGAATTTTAACTAATTGATCGAACGGTAAGATGAAACCCTTCCAATTCTCTACGATTTTAATGAATACAGAAAATAATTAATAATAAACTTTCTTGGAAAATACACAGGTAGATACATACTGTGGGTCTATTTTTCATAGCTAACAAGTAATTTTAGACCCTTTTTGACCATCGCTTACTAATAGGTATTGGTACCTACAAATCGAGGTTTAGGCCATAAAGTTATTGTAAACCAAGTAGAATACAATTACTTTATGGCCCTAATCCTCGATTTTTGCTATCAACAGCAATGAAATAGACTATACCAGATTTTAAATCAATACCTAATCCAAATGCAAATTATCTTGTTCACAGACACACACGTTAAGGTTAAGAGTTTAATAAGGTCTTACCTGATGGGTTCTTTAACCCAGTTGAGAGGCCATCTAAGAAGGCTTGCCTTGAAGAACCTACGGATTCATCAACCCAAATTTTAGACTTAGTGTGGCCTGCGTTCACCCACGTTTCATCCAGGTAGTAAATTTTCCTATTTTCTCTTCTATAGGCCCGTATTTTCGTTAAATAATCTCGTCTCCACAATACAATTTCTGGTTTCTCGAGCAACAAACTATTTCTCCCTCTTTTTTTAAATTTAAAACTTAATTCTTTCAACAACTTGTGGAATGTCGACCTTTTGAAATCTGGTAGATCAGGATCATCATTTACATCTTTGAGAATTGAATCTATTGTTGGCATTTGGTTCCGGAAAAAAAATTGATGTACTTTCCTTCTGATAGCGTTTTTATCAAAATCGTCTACCTTGTCAATAATTTTCTTTCGTAAGGGGTATGGCTTTGAATCCGAAAATAATTGCTTTTGTTTAGATTCTCTCATAACGGCATAAACACCACTTGGAGACACTCCAGCAATGTTTCCTACTTTTCGCACGATTTCATCAACTAACAATTCGGGATTTGCTTCGACTTCATTTTTGTAAATGTTCATAATTAAATTTTTTTCATTACCATTGAAAGGCACTTTTTTTGGTCTCTTTTGAGGTGGAGTGTTGAAACACATATTAGCAGCTTCTTCATCCGACATTTTAATAATTTAAAACTTTAAAACTAATAAAAAAAATCACTACTAAATATCCCGTAAAATGTAACACCACCGATCGTTAAAACGTAAATGACCATTCCGACCCTGTAACGATTAGGCCAAAAGCAATAAGTTCCCCTACCTTGGAAGTCCCCTACAGATTGCAGGTAAATCCGATTGGCCAGCGTGAGGGGTTTGTTTATTTTAGCCCAATAGATGCAAAGCCACGTGCCGATCATGCTTCGATCACGCACGGAAAGTGTTTTGGCCCGCTTTTTTGGTTCCATGGATATAGTATAGGGCTTGGTGCCCGAATTAACCTTTCCTAAAGCCCTGATTGAGATCTACAACTAGACGAAATTTCGTGGTGACTGCTTTTCTGGTTTTCAATATATGGCCCTTTGAAATATTTGAAAATGAAATTTCCTCGCATATCCCTTAGTAGATCATTGATCATCCCTGATGCATGTATAGAAATTCGTGCATCTTTGACAGCTTGGCTATACCTACTCCTCCAGCAGCATCGCCTCAGTTCTCCTTAATCGGGTACAAGCTAATAAATGACCTTACTACTATTATTCCCTACGTGTCTAGTATTTTAGTTTGATATGTATGTTGCTATTTGCAAAGTTTTTTTTTACCATGGTAGCCTGATCTATTGCAGGTATTATTCGTGTCTAGTTGCCATGTGCCCAGAAGCATTTCTGGTAATTTTGGCCATTTGATGCACATAAGAAAAAAAGATTAATTAACTGCCTGGAATTTCCTTATTTAAAAACAATTGTTCAATAGAAATAATATAATAAAATATTCACGGTCAAGCGTGTCAGGTCACCAAAAGTCTCGACCTCATATTATTCCGGAACATAATAGGTTCATGTCGTAACAAGGTTAGAGAATTAAAATTATGACAAATTATTATTAAAATTATTTTGACTTAGATTAATATAAATTGTGATATTTTTACCTAATAAAATCAGTATTCAACTATCATCGTTGTCTCACTCAAACTACTACGGTTAAGCCATTTTCCCTGAAATCTATAGTGAGGCTGCTATAGAGTAGTAGCGAACAGACAAAGAAGTTAAGGGAGTCCCCTACGTCTTTTCAATTCGCGAGTTGATAATCGGTCCTAGAGGTACATTTTCTCAGATAGGTGTGTCCCATGTTCATTTAAGAGATTTATAAATGTTTAAGTTACAGGGTTTGAAAACTCTTTTCATTAATGATGCCATAACTTTGGCCAATCTCGTGTAATTACTGATTATTTATTTTCGCACTTACCCTGTGATTAATCGAATTCATCTGATTGGACCCACCGGTGACGTTCACTAGCGTCGTCACCAATCCCGCTACTCTTACAGCTTCTACGTTGGCTTTAGTTAAGTCTCTATGTAATTTTCTTAAGTGAAATAACGTAAGCGATACACACACTAGATTTACAGCTATCCACAGGGCGTTCAGGATGTAGTGTCTTAATGGGCCGTAGATTAATGGACAGGATGGATGCTTGTGACCGGCTTCGCCTTGAGCAGCTAAAGCACCTGGAAAAAATACAAATCTTATGTGAGATTTTAATTAATTTTCATTTTGACATTAATCTCTGTTTTTCTATAAATTACCGCTTAAACTAACCCAAGCTCTCTTAAATCAATTCGAAAACTGTTAAATTAAACCAGTCCTCTATGATAAATCAAAACTTTGGTATCTCGAAGTACACAGCATAGTTTAAATCGGCATAAAGTTTTGCAATAAAGATAATTTAATGTAAAATTATCAAATGCTCTGGTGCTGGATGGTTCACCCTTTATTTTATATAATAATCAAAATATTATGCCTGTATATATTCTCTAGATGACATTGTGGATTTTCCCTCGGCTCTCTGCTACATTCAGAATTATTTATTTCAATATAGCTCCAATAAATAGTTGAAACAATTTGATCGAATATAGTGACAAGCCATTAGGAAACTTTGTTAATTTATTTTGTCAATTAAATGAAAATGTTTGAAGTCAGTGTTTGTTTAGTTTGGCAACTCGCCTGCATGGTATAAATCAGAAAACTTTCGAGACGATAACAAAGAAGTTCAAATTAGTTTTTGTTTTGTTTATGAAAGTTTTATGATATTTTAAAGTGTTTAATCAGATGCTTTGTTTGGATGTTGCTCTTGAGAAACTTTTATTTTGTTTAGAATTTGGCACATTAGTTATATAAAGCTTCATCCGCGCCACAAACACAAAACATAATTATCTTCAGCCTCAACAAATCCAGATAGTAGGAACATTCGATTTGTATAGAGTTTTGCTTTATTGCTTTGTTTTTGTGGATTCCACTTTTAGGCAGATTCAGTTTCATTCATCTTACACTTATTGGCATTCACCTGTCCGATCTTGAGTTTATAAATTCGGGTTATAAGAATTTCCTGGAACGAAAGACACCCACCTGATAAAAACGTTGGTCCCAAATTAATGGTAATCGAAGCGAACCAAATCATCGAGGTACCAAACAACACGCACTGCGGAGAGTCCATGAGTAACGGCGCTTCTGATATCATCCGGTCGGCATCTTCGTCGTCAGGAAATATGGGAGAATCATTTAGTACAGTCGTGAGCATATTGACAGTCGCTACCGTGACCAATAGTAGAAATGCCGTTTCTACCAAGGAACATTTGTGTACTGGTTGGCAGTGCAGTATGGAGGTACCCAGGGGCAGTAGGAGAGCGGCGCGGGCGCAGTCGACGGCTCCTTGGTGGAAAAGGAGACCTTGGGACCATCTGGAAGAAATATTTTTTTTTAATTGGTGTTAGAGTTCATATTTAGCTGTGGAGTGAATGTGTAATCAAAATGAAGTAGCTGAAGTCGTTCTCCACAAAATAAAACAAACATTTTTGAAAAGTACGAAATAGTTCTGTTATAAATTAAACACGAAAGTTTTCGAACTATATGAAGGTTCAAGAGAGTCAAGTAGATAAAACTAGCCCGAGGACTTCTGCCATACGAAATGTTTTTTGGGCGATTAACATAGTTCGCAATCTCGTATTCCAATTTCGCATAGTGCATTAATGCACCGGACCGATGCAATAGCATGTAAAATCCCGAGACCGGAAAACTATTATTCGAAACTCCCGCCTCTTCGTCATCCACCAAACAAAGTTGTGCGGAAACCTAAATCTGCTTTTAGAGCTTGCTCGACTCCAAAAATTATTTAATACATATATTCGGAGACCTGTGCTTGAAGTGCCGGCTTAGATTTGATCCTTCGTTTAGCGGTAATCTTGTCAGGAATAGTCCGTGCCACATGATGAGAAGTCCTTGCATTAAGTAGGTCTCTGATTGCGTTTTGAACTCTTGCGTCAGATACCGAGTCAAGGACATTATAAATAATATGCCGTTTGTTCTCTGTATGCTAATAATAGAAACTCATGCGGGAAGTTTTTCAAATTAATGTGAAGAGATTCGAATTTATGTGGACAATGAAATATCTTAACCGTGATGTTTCCAGATAATTTTGATAAACATCTACGCTCTGAAAAAGGAATTGGATGGCGTACTTAAGATGATGGAATATAGGAGGCAGTTAAAGACAAAGATAACGTAAATTGGTGGAGGATCCAACTCGTATAACTAATACCTCAAGTAATTTAATTGATTATTTTTATTCAAATTTTGGTGACAATAGTTCTTCCGGGACTAAGGTAGTGCCTTTAGTTCATGAAGCCATTATTATTTGTAATAAGTTTAAAAACCAAAAATATTAGAAGCATAAGAAAGAAGAGAATATAAAGGGGGAGAATATACAGGGTGTCCTACCGGGAACCAAATCGATGTATATATAAAAAACTGTATGCAGAAAATTGCATTTATTGTCAAATCTGGCATTTCAACAAGTCGTTTTCTCGTGTCCACTTTTTTGACTTTTGTTCGAAACCGTTTTGAAACAGTCAATGGAAACACCATTGCCTGTTTCAAACCTGTTTTGAAAAAAGTGGACGCGAAAAAACAGCTATAGGTTTTTTATTGTCAATTTGAATTCACCATGTTAGTTAGGCTAGGAAAAATCGGGCGCGAAATTTGAAATGGGTTCCTAAACACATTTCATGTTAGTGACGCATAGTTTTTGGGACACCCTCTATGTCACTGCGTTGCCAAATTGACGTCAAAGTATATTATTTTGTTTGGGTTAGATTTTCCTAACATGTGCGGACAATGTTTATTGTTTAACGAGTGATGCAATCAGCAGTTTTTAAAATATGTAGGTAATGTTTTCAAGTTACAGAAAATTATTTTTGACGAGAATTATTTATTTTTCAATCGTCAGAAAGAAACTTTTTGCAGATGCTAGTTTGTTTGTGCAATGAAAGAGTGAGGCGTTTTCTCGCGTCCACTTTTTTGAAACTGGTTCAAAACTGTTTTCAAACAGTACATTCTCACGATAAACCTATGACGTCACGTCAAATTTGGTTCAAACCGTTTCGAAATATAATCCAATCCACATTTTCAAACCATTTTCTCACGCCGAGAAATTATGACGTCATGGTGACATTACTTAAACCAGTTTTGAAAAATGTTTTGAAACATTTGAGACGCGAGAAAACGCCTCTGGATTTTGTTGGAATTTTCGACATTTTTATACAACAATCGTAAACAGGATTGCTCTTTCTAATAAGGCGTAGGTTCAACAATTCTTGAGCAGGCAGGGTCTGCGAGTGACGTCGCCACAGATGCTAATAGTGATGACGTCACCCGCAGACCTCGATCGAAGGCTTGCGATTCAGGCTGTGCTCATTATTTGATTTTTTCGTCGATTTTAAATGTTTTAAATATAGAAAAGGTTATTGCAACAAGATTTTAACGTTTAGGAATTTCACTCCAAAAGTTGAGGTATGCAGCTGACATAGCAGTGTAGAGACTTTTAGCTCAATAAGCAGTCCTACTAGGGATTGAAAACAGGATAATCTCTGCCATTTTCTAGAGACCTGAAACCTGAAACTAAGATGATCCGTTTTTTTCCGACGAATGTGCGGAAAAAAAACTTTTGGCATGCACAGAGTAATCTTTCCGCACACCCTTGAGAAAAATTGTGTTACTTAAGCCTAGTACTCATAACCGCGAAATTCGCTCTTTTTTGACATTGCTTCGACAATTTGACGTTTGATTCACGCATAGAACGTCAAATTGTCGAAGGAATGTTAAAAAAGAGCGAATTTCGCTGTTATGAGTCCTAGGCTTAACACTTGCGAGAAAATAGCCGCTTTCCAGTACGGGAGTGTGACACTCGGAGCTACCCGGAGCGTTGAGCTCCCGAGCTATACGTACGGACAAACGTCATGCGTCATGATACTGGAACGGTACAAATCTAGTGCGTGGCGCTCCCGGAATGCTCTAGAGCGCGCCAATGTGCATACTGGAAAGCGGCTATGGTATTTCCCGCACTTGCAAAAATAAATATTGTTTTCCGAATTTGATTTGAAAAAAAAATTCCGCCCTGTAGAGGAGAACAAACGAGTTTCCAGTTCCACTCCAACCAAAGAACCAAAAGGCAGCTGCCTGCACTAGTGCTTCAAAATACAAAATTTGTAGTTTCAACTTTCAATTCATTCAATCATAAGCAGTATAATCAAATTATGAAAGATTATTATATTCTGTGTCCACTCAAAACACTGAAAGCCGGGATAATAATAATAAACAACTGCGGAGGCGTGGCGTGGCGCGGCGCTGATTCCAGTCCAAACATGAAAATGCCAAAAATGGCAACGTCGCATATAAATTGTTTCGGGGCTACCACCAAGCTCTTGTCTCTATGTCTGCGAACTAAAACTCTTGAATTAGCATTGTCGGTAGGTCTCTACGTGTATCAATCAAGGGACAACTTTTACATAAGTAATGACAATGCGAATTCAGTCAAAATAACTTATTCTTTGAGAGGGTCCAAAATTATACAATGAACTGCCAGATGGGGTTAGGTGCTATACCTTAGTAGAATTTAAAAAACTATAGACGATATATTCAGCGAATTTTTTTTTTTTAATGTTTGTTAATAAATAAAGATTTTGATTTGATGCGTGATATATTTGAAGAAAATCTATTATAATGTAAATACATAAAAGTGTTGCTCCCGTCTGTGAACAGAACATTTCCCCAACTCTCTGGGAAAGTCTATTCTCACCACTGAATGACGTCGATGAAAATCTGGGGCTTTTGTCGATTTGAAAGCCTTCAAAACAGTTCTTTCAACCTTTTTCAAATGTCCTGTTCTTGTTCCATATACTTCTTCGACCTTGTTTCTTATTTGAGATGCTGCTCTATCTCTGTCTAGTAGTTCTTAGCCCATTGACGATCAGTGTTAATACAGCAAAATGTTGTTTAGTGCTGCATTCCAGTCTTAGATGGTGTCACGACCAAAAGTATCCCATCATACTGTTATTGCAGTATTATAAATCTCCCATCTCTAGCAGTGGTTAATCGTCTTTCTCCTCAACATCATACACTCCGGTTTGCTCCCAAACAAACTGGCTGATCTTGGTTTTCTCAACACGTCTCCAAAGTCACTGTAAGATCTGAGTGGGCATTCACGCCAAAGTAGCATGCGAAATGCGACATGCTGCCGAGAAGCATGCAGGAATTTGCATCTTCCAGGTTTACATATCAAAGTGTAACCCCATTTATCAGCAACCCTCTGTTGGTAAGGATATATTAACACAGTCGCCTCTAAGATGTGATGTCATCAGAAGGAGACAATACATATTATATTATTTGCTGCAGGGGTTACAAGGAGGAAGGAAAAAAAAGAGACCTGTGGATTTATCTGTACTCACGAGATGACGCTATTGCACAAAGAGAACGCTTATTGTATTTACATAAGCAACATATTTGCGCCTTGCAACTACGTCGCAAACTATCATGCCTGGTTTATGACTGGTTTATACTTCCAAAATTAAGAATTAAACTAAACTAAGAAATAAATTGAAAATTAAATTAAACTAAACTTTAAAAATGTAGTTTATACCTAAAATTAAGAATTAAACTAAATTTAGAATTAAACTAAATTAAAAATTTAAATGTTAAACATCCATAATTTGATGCTGTCGTTTATACCTCAAATTAAAAAATTAAATTTAATTAAATTAAATTGAAAGTTGGCTAACTTTCAACTAAGAATTAAAAATTCAGGAGATCGATCTATTTAGCTGGTTTTTGTTTATTTCAATGTTCCTTAACTTTCAACTAAGAATTAAGAATTAAGGAGATCTGCTGAATGTCAATATGTTTGTTGTCACTCTAGCTGGTTTTTTTTATTTCCATGTTCCTTTCTGTCATTTGTGATTACGTAAAGAGCTAGCTAATTTCAGAAAATCCATAATTCTTAATTTCAGGTATAAACTGCATTTTTAAAGTTTAGTTTAATTTAATTTTCAATTTATATCTTAGTTTAGTTCAATTCTTAATTTTGGTAGTATAATGCCTGGTTTATACTTCTGAATTAAGAATTAAACTAAATTGAGAATTAAACTAAACTCAAATTAAAAAATTAAATTAAACTAAATTAAATTAAAAGTTGGCTAACTTTCAACTAAGAATTAAAAATTAAGGAGATCTGCTGAATGTCAATATGTTTGTTGTCACTCTAGCTGGTTTTTGTTTATTTCCATGTTCCTTTCTGTCATTTGTGATTACGTGAAGAGCTCGCTAATTTCAGAAAATCCTTAATTCTTAATTTTAGGTATAAACTGCATTCTAAAGTTTAGTTTAATTTAATTTACTTAATTCCCAAGCTTTATGTGAGGAGGAGAAAACTGAAAATTTTGGCAATTAGGCACTAGGTGACGTCACACACATAACTTCACTTTCGATGAGGGGACTGTAGCACGGATGATTCAAAACGTCACTGCGCCGGACGTGTCTTAACAGGTAATGTCCGTGAGAATGTGAGCTGGAGGCTTCTAACGTTAGAACGCCAATGTTCACCTGACGTCATACCTGTTTTTGCCATATACTTCACCCCTTCGCTCCTCATATGGAAAGTGTCTGTGGAGAACTCACATTGCTTCAATTTACTAATGACTGGCTACTAGCAAGTAATAAAACATGCAATCCATTTCTGCTATGATAAATTCCATCTTTAATTAAAGCCTCTATAATTTGAATTATATTTAAATGGATAAATGAATTGGGATGCTCTCGAGGGCAGAGCAGCATAAGAGTTATGCACAAAACTTAGATTATTGCATATAATAAAATAATTGAACACAATAATAATTCATATTTCCATAGAGAACAACAAAAAAATGCACCGTTGACAACCAGAACCTATTTGATAATAATAATTATTACTAATACAGAGGTCACAAGTAGCGCAGAAAAGTTGTGTTGGGAAAGCTCCCAACATGCTGGGGACGTTGAAGTTCCACTTGCTGAAACTACAATAGAAATTGCAAAGTACCCAGCAAAAAAAACAATTCAATAGACCATAAGCCTTGAAGTATACTGGGCTTTCATTTCAAAACTTCCCACCCACGTTATCTGCGTAAAGAGGCATATTTGCGGAAATCAGGAAATTTATTGAGGGGGAAGGTTTTTTACGTAAAACTGGACTTCGCCCCTTCAACCCCCTTAGCCCTAAAGCTACCTCCCCAAAATTTTCAAATGAGACAGGGAGTCGAGTGATTATTTTAAAGGGCTGTTCAATCTGTACATTTTGCCGTTCTATTTTTTGAATTTGACCTCAGTGTTACAGAATAACACCCATTTCAATGTTTGAAAATGCCTATTTATTTTTAAACACACCATTTACCTACCTTTTTATTACAGCAACGGGTAATTAAACAGGTGTTAAACATTGAAAAAGGTGTGTTTCTGCAACACTGAGGTCAATTTTGAAAAATAAGATGGCAAAATTTACAGATTGAACAGCCTTTAAAAATAATCTATCACTCGACCCCCTGTCTCATTTGAAAATTTTGGGAAGGTAGCCCTAGGGCTTAGGGGGTTGAAGGGGCGAAGTCCAGTTTTACGTAAAAAACCTTCCCTCTCAATAAATTTGTTGAAGTGTTTCGGCGTTTTCCGCAAATATGCCTCTTTACGCAGATAACGTGGGTGGCGAGTTTTGAAATGAAAGCCCTGTATAATAGTGACTGCAAAAGTCTTTTAACATTTATGGGTGACCACAAAAGTCTTTTACATTTTTGAGTGACTATGAAAGTCTCTATTGAGGCAACTACGAAAGTTTTATTAAAGGTGACTAAAAAAGTCTTAATCAATACAGATGACTACGAAATTCTTAATTATTATGAATGACTACGAAAGTCTCTTCAAAAGGCGACTACGAAAGTCTTAATTCATATGGATGACTACGAAAGTCTTAATTAATATCGATGACTATTTAAGTCAAGAAACCTAAATTTTTATATCAGTAAAGTATAACCTAATAAAAATGTATGTACATTATTTACAAAACTCATTTTAAAAAAATAATAACAAAAATGTATTTTAATTTACTGGTAGGACAGCAATTTCAGTCACTGACCTCAGATATTTACCTCCTTTTGTTAGGACCTCAACCACCCTCACCTTTTCTCCCTGGAAAGGTTTCAATAATTCTGACTACGGGCCATCTGCATCTGTATGGAGGACAATTGTCTTCCTTTAATAAAACTCAGATACTTCATTGCGCCATTTGGGGCGATTCTGCAATTGCGTCAGATAGTCAGAATGCCATTTTTGCCAAAATTGTTGCTACATCTGAGTGCAAATTTTCCAGAATTTCAAACGATTTTCAGGAACCTCAGTCAAGTCAGGCTCCGGAAAGCTGGTTATCGGAGCACCTATTAAAAAATGCCCCGGAGTTAGGTAATTGAAATCAGCAGGATCACTAAACATTGGCACCAGTGGTCTAGAATTTAATATTCCTTGAATTTGATTAATTAAAGTGTTGAGTTCCTCATATGTAAGCATAGAAGTACCCTTGGTTCTTTTGAGATGGAATTTAACACTCTTCACACCAGTCTCCCACATTCCCCCAAAAACTGGCGAATAGCTGGGTATAAAGTTAATTTTTATACCTTCATCATAGCCTTCATCCACACAAAATCTGTCAATTCTGACTTTTTTACTATATAAATCAGTAATATCATTGTTTGCACCTAAAAGTTGTTCCATTATCACAAAAAACATTGCAGGGTCTGCCCGTACGCGAAATAAACGTTTTAAAACATACTGAAACTCCTTTAGTTAATCAATTAACTATGGGTCCATAATATGCTCAGTTAGCTGAGCGAAAAAAATATTAGGTGTGGGTTGATAGTTTATTTAGTACAGAATGGCGAGGGCTTCACTGAGTTTAATTTTTTTTTTTATAAAATTGCATAAAATATGAAAGTGTGAAAATTCAGAAACACACCTAGGAAATAATCAGCAACTAATAATTGGTAATCCTGGAAAAAAAAAACAATGCACACAACTCAACTCCTGACCTATGGGTAAACCAATAAAACAATTAAGTAAAATTTCAAATTAAAATAGTGTATATTTCACAGTCAGTAAACAATTCAGTATTGGTCTATTCCAAAATGTAAGATCAACTATTGTTGGTAAGACACCGTACACTTAATCAAAATAAAAATAATAATAATATAAATGATAAAAATAGCATAACAACAAATTGTATCTCAATATACTTGCCTCATAAATTCATTAACATTAGTTACCAATATCATCAATTTGAACGGAAAGTATAAAGATTTACGTTTCCAAAAAACTAATTATTAGTTATTTTTCTACAACTGTCAAAAAATGATGATGTTTGCACACTGGTGTCATGGTGACACATACCTGTCAGGAAACCAAAAATAATTAAAATTCACCTACCTTTGATTGAAAATGCAATTTTGGCTTCGAATGATCGATATTTAAATGGAGTTGTAGAAAAAATATTGTTTGCAACTCGCGCACTAGATACAAAAATAACTATTATGTATCTAGGGCGTGAAATGCTACTTTGGTGATCAAGAACTGATTTTTTTAACGAGGCGCAGCCGAGTTGAAAAAAAAGTCGAGATCATTGTCACAATAATTATGTTTAAGTGGTTGCCTAAGCAGTAATCCCCACAACCTGTAAACTACTAACCTAACCTCACTTCAGCTGACATACTTCAGTAAATAAAAATCATTACTCACAAAACGTTGTTGTTGTTTTTCGAACCCTGAATAATCAGGTATTAAAACCCAAAAAACGTTACATGGTGTCAGAAGTGTTCAGTAATAAGCATTAAAGCTGTGTATATAAAACAAAAACTTATAAACGGGTAGAAACTGCTAAAAATGCCAGCAAATCCGCCTCCGCCAGCAGTTGTTGTCGACCCTAACCACAACAACACAGACATGGCTGTTCCGGGAATCCGCCCTCCAAAAAGTATAGTTTTAAACACAGAAAATATGGCAATCACATGGAAAAACTGGATTCAGCAATTTGAATGGTACGCCATCGCCAGCCAATTATCCAGAAAACCAGTGGAAGTACAAGCTGCTACTTTTATGGCAACCATAGGCCCCGAAGTTATTACAATATATAATAACTTTAACCTTACTGTTGGTGAACAAAAGGACATAACAGTCATCAAACAAAAATTTACTTTAGCCCTAAAATACAAGTTCCATTTGAACGATATAATTTCTTTAAACTCGCTCAACGAGAGGACGAAACTTTCGATGAATTTTTGACCTCCATCAGGACCCAGGCTAAGAAATGTGACTTCAGCAACCTTCACGATAGTCTGCTGCGAGATAAAATAATTTTTGGAATACGTTCAAGCAGTGTAAGAGAAAAACTTCTTACAGAAGACAACATTGATTTGGACAAAGCAATAGTAATATGCAGAGCCAGTGAGCAGGCAAACAAGCAGCTGAAAGAAGTACAGAGTGTGGAAACCAGCCAAATAAACTTTGTGAAAAATAATAAACAAAAGAAAAGTGGCAACAACTCTGATACATTTGACTGCAAGAGATGTGGAACAAGGCATCAGAAAAAATCTTGCCCAGCTTACCAAAATAAATGTGAGCTTTGCAACAAGAAAGGTCACTTTAGCAGCAGATGTTTTTCAAAGAAAAATAAAAAAATAAAAAAGGTAAACACTGTAGAAAACGAAAATGACACAGAATCTGAAGACGAAATCCTGTATATAAGATCCATAGCTAAAAATAATGAAGAAGATTGGCATGAAATAATAAAGTCAAACAAAAAACAGTTTAAAGTTAAATTGGACACCGGTGCACAGTGCAACGTTCTGCCAAAATATATTGTTGACAAACTGGGTGCCAAAATTCAACCATCAAATACAAAGAGGCTCATTACATTTAGCGAAGACAAAATATGTGTCATAGGTGAAACAGTGATTGATTGCCAAATCAAAAATCGTCAAGCAAATCTTACATTCAAAGTAGTTGATGAAGAAGTGCCACCTATTTTAGGAAGACAGTCCTGCCAGAACTTAGGTCTTATAGTAAGAGTTCAGGAAGTACGTTTCCACCAAAACGATGACATTTTCAACGGTCTAGGATGCCTAAGAAATTTTGTTTACGACATAGATCTAGTTGAAAACCCAAAATTCGAAATACATCCAGCTAGAAGAATTCCATATGCAATAAGAAACGAAGTCAAAAATGAACTCGACAAAATGGTAAAACTAGGCGTTATTAAGCCAATAAAGGAGCCTACTGCTGCCGTCAGTCCAATGGTAATAGTTAAACAGAAAGGCAAGATAAGAATTTGCTTGGACCCCACTGATGTCAACAAAAATATTCTGCGAAGGCACTACCCACTTAAAACAATCGAAAAAATCTCAGCCAGAATCTCAGGAGCAAAATATTTTACTTTGTTGGACGCAATGAAGGGCTTCTGGCAAGTAAGGGTATCAGAACGAACAGAAAAATATTTGACGTTTGCTACACCCTGGGGACGCTACTGTTGTACAAGACTCCCATTTGGTTTGTCATCGGCACCAGAAATCTTCCAGGAGATAATGTCATCACTGTTAAAAGACATACCAAACACAGAGTGTTCAATGGATGACGTCTTGTTGTATGCAGAGTCGCCTGAAAAATTGCAGAAAATTACACAAAAAGTGCTAAGTGTTCTTAGAGACGCCGGCATTAAGCTGAACAAAGAAAAGTGTGTATTTCAAGCAAAAAAAGTGAATTTTTTGGGACATATCCTATCTGAAAAGGGACTGACTATTGACCCACAAAAAGTGTCTGCTATTAAAAGCCTTAAAACTCCGACAAACAAGACGGAACTTCAACGTTTATTGGGCATGGTTACCTACCTAAATAAGTTCTTACCCAATATGTCAGAGTTAACAGAACCACTTCGAATTTTATTGAAAAAAGACAAAGAATTTACATGGGACTTCCAGCAAGAAAATGCATTTTGCAAAATAAAAGAACAACTGACGTCCGCCCCTGTATTAAGATTTTTCGATGTAAACAAAGAAGTCACCTTGTCAGTTGACGCCAGTTCTAAAAGTGTAGGTGCAGTTCTTCTACAAGAAAACCAGCCCGTTGCCTATGCTACCAAATCCCTTACAAAGTCACAGCAAAACTATCCTCAGATAGAGAAGGAAGCTTATGCAATTAAATTTGGATGTTCAAAGTTCCATGAATACATTTATGGGAAACCATTGACAATACAAACTGATCACCGTCCATTAGAAATAATATTCAAAAAACCCATACAATCGGCTCCACCAAGACTTCAAAGAATTTTATTTGATATCACTCAGTATTCTCCAAAAATAGTATACATAAAAGGCACAGAAATCCCTATTGCAGACATCCTTAGTAGGGATTGTGAAACAACAGCAACAACGCCAGAAGAAGATGATGAAGCATCACAAGTGCAATTAGTCCTGTCTATGTCAGAAAATGCAAAAGAAGACATGATAACTGCAACAAAACAAGATAGAGAACTACAAACACTTATAACCTATATTTTACAAGGATTTCCTAGTGAAAAACAAAGGCTACCAGCTGAAATTCAACATTATTTCAACTTTAGAGAAGAATTATCATATTATGATGGTCTAGTGTTTAAGGGTGAAAAAATGGTGATACCTCAAACCAAAATTCATAAAGTGCTAACAGACATTCACGAAGGACACTTAGGCATTCAAAGCTGTTTGCGTCGCGCCCGTGAATTTGTATACTGGAAAGGACAAACAAATGATATTATAAATTACATTTTGAAATGCAGTGTCTGTGAACGTACTCAAAAATCTAAGACCACAGAAAAAATTTTAAACAAACCTATCCCTAATCTACCATGGCAAATAGTGGCAACAGACATTTTTGATTTTAAAGGAAGTCATTATATCTGCATAATAGACAGTTACTCTGGTTTCGTCGATTTTCAAAAACTTAAAACGTTAACTTCAAGTGAAATTATAATGCACTTAAAAAATTGGTTTTCAATACACGGAATTCCAAAGTTAGTGGAAAGTGATAACGGGACACAATACTCTTCAAGAGAGTTTAAGGATTTTAAAAACAATTGGAGATTTGAACATCAAACTTGCTCACCACACCATCCAAGAGGTAATGGACTTGCCGAAAGGGGAGTGCAAATAATAAAAAACTTGCTTAAAAAATGCTATGTTGACAATACAGACATTCGATTAGCTTTGCTAAATTACCGTAATACACCTCGTGCAGACCAACTCGGATCACCTAACCAAAGACTTTTTAGCAGAGTGACTAGATCAACCATACCTGTGTCTGAAGAAAAGTTAATACCAAAAATAGCAGAAAATGTATCAGAAAAACTCAAAACAGCAAGGTGTAAACAAACAAAAAATGCGAATAAAGACAAAAAAGATGCAGAAAAACTAAACATTGGAGACAAAGTTAGATTTCAAATTGATCATAGAACATGGGAAGGTGCAGAAATAATAGATAAAGAAGAAGGAAATCCAAGATCGGTAAAAATTAAAACCAATAATGGCACTGTTTATAGAAGAAATAGTCAAGTAATACACAAAACTCAAGCAAACCTAAAAATGCCACAAAATGACATCGTAATACTACCTAGCACCGAGCCTAACATGAAAGAAAGAGAAAACCCGGACACGTCTATAAATCACAGTAATGAACCCCAAGAAGTAATTCAAGGAAATTTGAAAAATGAACTGATACCAGACCAACCGGAAGATTACACTACCGTCACTACCAGATCCGGACGAAGGATAAAACCCGTCATCAAATTAAATCTCTGATTATTATGATAAGGAAAAGAAAACACTGTAGGTATTTGTCTGTTTACAGTAAATTTATTTCTCTTTTGCTAACATCTACCTACCTACTACAAATGTACTTCCAAATGTCAGTTCTTAATAATCATAACCTTGAATTATCATATGTTATATGTTTGTATTTTACTTTCATTTTTTTTAAAGAAAGGAAAATGTCACAATAATTATGTTTAAGTGGTTGCCTAAGCAGTAATCCCCACAACCTGTAAACTACTAACCTAACCTCACTTCAGCTGACATACTTCAGTAAATAAAAATCATTACTCACAAAACGTTGTTGTTGTTTTTCGAACCCTGAATAATCAGGTATTAAAACCCAAAAAACGTTACAATCATCAAATTACCTCGCGCACGAGTTGCAAACAATATTTTTTCTACAACTCCATTCAAATATCGATGATTCGAAGCTAAAATTGCATTAACAATCAAAGGCAGGTGAATTTTAATTATTTTTGGTTTCCTGTCAGGTGCCAGGTATTTGTTACCTGAACGTGCGAATTAGGCATTTCGCACACTGGAAAATCAATTCGCACACGGCGTCATGGGAACGTTAAAAAAATCTACCTAGAAAAAAAGTGTCACTTCGCAACTTGTTACCAGTCTGCAAACATCATCTTTTTTTGACAGTTTGGATTATAAGCCAAATGGTCGACTTGAAGGAAATCCTCCGCTATATAGGTTATAAGAGCCCTGGTTAAAAATTGATAAATCTTCGACGGCAAGCTATTATCCAAGAATTCAGATTTAGAACATATTGTCCAAGTTTGACCCTTAATCAGATTACGCATTTATAAAATTAATAAAATCTGAGGCAACATTAGAAGTCATGCTAACATAATAAAATTAATAAAAAATGAACCAATTTTCCGTCGCCATGGTGTCATTTATGAAAAATTATCATAGCTTTGTCAATAGACTGTAAAAATAATTTTATGAAATAAAAAAAAGGTAAGTTAAGAGTTATTAGTGAACTTATACAAGCCTCCATCCCAATATAAGCCATATCCGGAAACCATCCATTCTCGTCTCTCGATATCTGGACGAAAGGGGCCACACATAGAACTAGTAGATTCCAGCCCAGAATCCGGGCAGAAAAGGGACTATAATCGTCGTCAAAGATGCAGCACACGTATTGAGCTGTGGGATCTTGATTCTAGTAGGGTAGGAAGCCCTTCAAAGGTTCAATGTCAAGCTCCACGGAAATGGTGTTGATTTGAAAATGTGGCCTTTTTGGAATGGACTTGTTGGGTAAAATCAACCGTACGAAAGACTCTAAGTAATAATGCATTCCTTGAAAAGCCATTACTTATAAAACTTGAAAGAACTTACCACGTTTTTGGGTGGGAAAAGTAGTTAAATTAGTTATGGATTCAAGATTTTATAACATTTTTTTTTGAAATTATGCTCAAACACAATTTAATACAATTTTTTATGTTTAGCTTTTTTTTTACGTTGCACTACATTTAGTCACAACCGACATCAGCGCATTCGAACCTTTACGTGCTTGCTGCTTTTACAGAGCGCAACACAGCCGAGACGGTCAGCTCCTTGCAACAACATGAGCCAAATGAAAAATATTTATGTGACGTCATCAATCGGCGCGTTTTAAATCTTTTTGAATTTCGCTCATTTCAAGTGCCTGTAAAAAACTTATTTAACCGTGTAGAACATTTTGTTTTTTTGGTATATATGCCTAAAATAGTCCCTCCTTTGGGATTTTATAAAGTCTGTTTTTTTTTAAAGATAATTCCCAAGTCAAAAATTTAGTAACTATGTTGGCAACACAAGCCTTTTCTATATAAAAAATTTGAAAGCATTGACAATTTTACATTGCATTGCCAACATAATATCATTTTGACTTTTATCTTTAAAAAGAAAACAGACTTTACTTAAATTACGTATTTAAATTTTAGTGAAAGAGCCCATTATTGAGGGAAAATCTAGAAATCTGAAGGAAAAATTATAAAAATGAAATCAACTTGCCTGTCTACCGGTCGGCCAGAAAAGAGACCGTTTTAGAAGCAAAACCCTGCAGAAAACCAATCTTCTGTTTTTTTATACTTAACTGCGTATTAACCAGATCGACCAATCAGAAGACAATACTCAACACAAACAAAAGACCGTGCTCACTTAATCAACGAAACACCACGTTGATTTAAAGAGAATAGATAAAAACCCACTAGAATTATTTTAATTGTTTGCAAATTACAATAATTATTTAAATTAAGGTTATGTCGAAAACAAAAAACCACTAATTAATTAGGTCATTGAGCCAAAAATAATCATTTCAGAATCAAAAGTTAGAGAAAGACAAAAATATATCTATTTGCTAAAAGTGAGATAAATATAATTTCTTTAAATGAAAATACGAATGAGAAATAATAAAAATCATATTTCAAGAAATAAATAAATAAATAAATAAATAAATAAATAAATAAATAAATAAATAAATAAATAAATAAATAATGACTTTATTATCCTTCAAAAAAAAACAAATACAAAAATTAAATTGAATAGCGGCGAGATCTAGCTTAGAGCTACTCATATCTAACCGCAAAACAAATAATTAGGTATCTACTAATTGTCTAGTACCAAAATAAAAAAAAAATACAAGTTTCTACAATATTATGTCTACACTCTTCACATTCATTCGCAAGATTCGACAATAAAACTTTTAACACTCTTTTTGAAACCCGTCACGGCGGAGCAAGAAGTCACTTTGAGAGGCAGGGAATTGTAAAATTTCACGGCATTGTAAGTAAAAGAACGCTGATACAAAGCAGAGTTGTGTTTTGGAATACTAAATTGATTACAGTGTCTAGTTGACCTTTCATGAGTATCAGACCTACGACTCAGCTTCTCAAACAGATATTCGGGCTGTCTCGTTGTGACAATTCTGAAAGTCAAAGTTGCCAAATGCACAGAAAATCTTTTTTGTAGGTTAAGCTATTTAGATTTATCAAAAAGAGGGGATACATGATCAAATTTCCTATGGCCGTATGAAAACTTTAAACATGAATTCTGCAATTTTTGTAAGCTACTTTTATCTTTACATGTTAAGGCTGGCCAATATACCACGTCACAATAACCCAGATTGGATAAAACCAGGGAATCACACAATCTAAGTTTTATGTCGGTCGAGAGAAAATCACGATGCATATAGAGAGTGCGTAGTTTGGTAAATCCTGCTCGCAAAAGTCCCGCAATATGCGAACCAAAACGCAACTGAGAGTCCAATAAGAGACCCAGATTTTTACAAGTGTTTGAAGGCATAAGACGTTGATCATTGATTTCGATAACAAAATTATTGTTTGAAGACGGTGTTTACCAAATAACATGATTTGCGACTTGGCGCCATTCAGTATCAGGCCATGCGATTGAGAAACTTCATAAATTGTTTTCAGATCACAGTTAACCTGTTCCTCGGCACTTTTGAATTCAGAAATAGGAAACGAGTGGTATATTTGCATAACGTCGGCGTACTGATGAGATTTACAAAACTTTAAAAAACTAGCAAAGTCAGATGTGTACACAGAAAACAGCAAAGGACCAAGTATACTTCCCTGGGGTACACCCCTTGTCAGCACCACGGAGTCTGACCGACTATTGCCAACCACCACCCGCTGCTCTCTGCCCCTCAAGTAGTTCCTCATGAAAAGCAGCGACGACTTGTCGAGACCAAAGTACTCCAACTTAGTACATAAAATGTCGTGGTTCAGCGTGTCGAAAGCCTTGCTGTAATCCAAAAGCACAAGAGATGTGGTGCTCCCACCATCACACGCCCGAAAAATATCATCTGTTACTTTAAGCAGAGCAGTCGTAGTACTATGAAGTGGACGAAACCCAGACTGTGTGACCGGCACGATTTTATTACCATTAAAATAATTGTTAAGTTGTTCGTTAACAACCCTTTCCAGTACCTTGGATATAGCAGGCAATATACTTATTGGACGAAACTGCATAATATGTGTGGGATTTGGAACCTTGGGAAGGGGTATGACGTTTGAACACTTCCAGACAGATGGATATTCTGAAGAACGAAGCGAAAAGTTAATGATATGTGTTATTTGGTTCGTCAAGCTAGGAACAACAAGAGAAAGCATTTTACTATCTATATCATCCACTCCCTTCGCATTTGTTTTAATGCTTAGCAACCTCCTCTCGACAAAATCAGAGTTAACTTCTGTAAATTTAAACTTATCTCGAACACCTGGATGCGTTTGATTCACGTAATTGTCAGAGATAAATTGATGATTTGTTACATCAGAAATCGGTACACTATCAATAAAGTAATTATTAAATGAAGAAGCAGTACCTATACTATCTACACAGACTCTTGGGGTTGTATTAATATTTAAATACTTCAGGGTACGCCAGAAACTCCTCGGATCAGCTTTAAACTTGTGTTGTAAAAAAGCACGTTTTTCATTTCTTACGGCAGTGGTTACAAAATTTCTTAAATTTTTATATTGTTGCCACAAAGTTTCAGTTTTATTTTTATTAAATTACTATATTATAGTCATTTATATGTACAGCATTATCAGCAATGCCACCGTGAAGCCAGGTTTCAGAAAGTCCCAAAATATCGAGTTGCTCCGCCGCGACAAATTCCGCAAATGCGTCAAACCTAGAACACAAAGATCTAACATTTAAATGTGAAAAGTTCAGACAGTCGCTACTGTTAGCAGCCATACAAGCTATTTATGCGAAGCAATAATGCATGCAATCCATGAGCCAACAAAAAAAAAAATACATAAAATAAAAATAATAATAATAATAATAATTAATAATAAATCAAAGAATTAGGGTATAAACCTTAGCTTAACTAAAAATTATACGCCTTAAATATATTACGAGAAAAAAGGAAGCATCCTATCGATAAATCTATAAAGGTACGAAACCAAGTACATCTTCAAAATGAGTACCTATACCTACTTTATTCATATTCATATTTATCGCTTCAATACAATAGAGACAAAAAAACTATGTAGTACAAGATATGAAATTAAGAGTATAGTCCTACCAAATCGATAAACATACGTGTAAAATAATTCAAATATGGTTTAGTGATATGACCTCCGTTTTCCTGTTTTTCTTCTGGTCCCAAAAAAATATCTTACCACCAGATGACCAGGCCTGGTTATTGCCATATTTCTTCTTAGCTGCTGCAAGAATCTCATAACGAGAGCGAGTAAGATCCTCGTATATCGAGTACGGGGAATTTTTTAATGCTTTCTTCGTCGATATTACTTCAGCCTTTTTTATATTTGTCACAAAATTAATTAGAACGGTACGTGGTCCCTTGGCGTCTTTGTTCTTCTTGCTACTTATACGGAACACTGAATCCAGCTCGTTTGTGTCGCACGAAACATTTAGCTTCTCAGTAAGAAAATGAGATACTGCATGGACCAAATTTTCTTGATCAGTTTCTTCTAGACCACATAGGCGTATAGTATTGCGCTTCAAGTATTGCTCAATTTTGTCTGAACGACCTTGTAATTCCTTCACGTTGTGATCGGTAGTAGAAACAGTATCACTCAATGTTTTAATATTTTCGCATACCTGTGTTATTTTGTTTTCCAGGTTGTTGAATTTCTTTTCCATTTTTTCCTCTAATCTGGTTACAAAACTGGTACACACTCGATTTATTAGTTTTTCAATAAACTCATCGTCCGACTTGCTGCCGCTTCTGGTTCCACCAGCCATATTAAAAACACTACTAGCTGCGACTTTATCCACAGGAAGGACTATAAATACCGTGGCACTGATCAACAATGGGATCGAACTGATTAAAAACTAAATAACTAAATATTTAGTGACGTAAGTTCCATACGTGATTTTGAACCTCACAGAAATATTCCTCCGTCACAGGCAAAAACAATAACACCAAACTTGACTTTTAAAAATAGGTTTATACCACACTAATCAGAAAAAACTTGCAGAGCTCATGGAAACACAACTGCTCACATTAGCATGGTACACACAATTACGAACTGCCTCTATCAGGTACTAGATGGCGGCACCTTCTTTTAATAACATATTTGAATTTTTATGCTCATTATGGATAGATGGCGGGTCTATATAAAACGTTTATTTTAAAGTTATTGTCACCCACACTTACACACACCCAGTTGATTGCCTGGCTTGGATCCGACTGATCGATGAGACGGCTTTTTATCGATTTTTTAATGTAGATTGAGGACCCTCCACCTCTTGCACCAACTCTGCATGAATGCACTGCACTATAGTAGTTATCTAACCCATACACAAAAAACATTACTTTCCTCCAACCATGTTTCAGAAAGCAATAATATATCCGACTTATTTGCAATTGCAAAACATTGTAAGTTGTCTAATTTGTTGCGTATACTTTGAATGTTTGTGTAGGCTACATTTAACAGTACCAACTCGAGGCCCGACTTCCTAATCACTTACCAACTGATCCTCCCTCTGTATCAATAAGATTCTGGTATTATCTCCTTTTCTTAAAAATTTGTTCTCATCTTTTATCGACAAATATTTAAATTCATTTTGATTTTTAAATGCATTACATTCTTCATGAAGTTCCAAGTTTTTTTTTTGTCAGATCTTGGTTGATAAATATTATTTACATTAAATTCCAATGACTGGGTAGTTAGGCGGATTTTTCTGGGTGATTTCAAGAGCTTATTTTTGGTTTCTTCATTCTCAAACTTTATTTTCATTGGCCAAGTTTTATTTTCTTCTCTCTTACCAATTCTCGTAGCTGTAAGATGTTTATTAGATAAGTCAACTTAAAGTTCTTTACCAACTTTTTCAAGCTCAGCATGATGACATTATTTTTGAGTTCCTTCTGCTCGCTCTTATTTAACTGGATCTTTATTTCAGTAATCTCATCTCTTATGTCCTTGTTTATCTGTAACTGCTCTTGATATTTATTTAGCAAGTGATTGTATTGTTTGGCCATGATTTTCAACTTATCCATGATTTCGTTATTTGCTACTTGTTTTGGCGCTTTGTTTTGATACGGGCCACAGAACCACTTTTCTGATGATTTACTGACTTTTTGGTAGGTTTTAAGAGCTATTAACAAGCACTGTCTGTGTTTCCACCCCATACACTTTTCACACAGTAGCCCTTCATCATTGTCTGCAACCACCTTGTTACAAATGTCACATATTTCAGTTTCCGTCACCTTGGCAATGTTGTAGTTGTTGCACCGGTATGGCTATAAACAAAAGCACGAGATATCGAAATATAAACGTAATTTTTCATTTAAATTATTAGCACTATCAATGCACCTATAGCCTTTGCTGATCGTTCGGCGTATTTTTCACTTTTTGATTTTTCAATATCCACTATAAAATCGCTGGAAAACCACGAAAAACACAGTCGTACACGGTTGCCAGTTGCTTGATTTTCGGTTTTTGATCATTTCTTTCCATACGGCTATGAGACGATTATTTTATTATAATCAACATTACTTGTGACTAAAGTATTGGGTTCAAATAGGTATACACCCAGACGTGTCAAATAATATAAATCAACGACTGCACAAATTGCGAAGAGTGCGAATATATTGAACAGAGTTTTTTTTTTGCATCCTTCGATTTTCGCAAAAGCAATCCAAAGATTTTCATTGTGCGAGTCTCAAAAAAGGACGTTTCGGTTCGTTAAATATCACCGACCGTTATCAAGTGTCTTGCCGAGCACTTGATTACGGTTCGGTGATCTATTACGGATCAGAGATTTTCTATTCAAAAGTAAACCGAAATTTCGGTTCTACTACAATATACTTAAAATTTTCCTTGAATGATTCCAAATCCTAAATATAGTTCTTTGCAACAAAAAACTGTGAAGGCTGCTAATTCCTATTCTTAGCGCATTTTTTGAAAGCCCCTGTTTCCTAATTTCTTCAAAAGTAAGATGCAACGGCTGCAAAATCGCATTTAATGCAGGACCGTGACACAAAAACCGGCTAATTTAAATTCTTTCCACGAAACTCGGTCAAATTGCGGACGGATAAATTGACCGACCTCATGTTACGTAAACTAATGCTCAGCGGACCAGAGACTGAGCCAGCAGCAGTGGCAAAGAAAATGCTATTAAACTTATGTGTTTTACCTAGATGCGAGGGGCTTACGTTGGAAGATTGCTAGTGCCTTCATTGTAAGTAATGACACAAGTGTTGAAACTAAACATTTCACATTGTAAAAGAATGCTGCACATAATGTTTCAAATGTGTCTTTGTCCTGACACTGGCGCTGGGGATTTGTCACTTTTTAAATATCCGTTTCGTTTTTCGAGTGCTATAAGCTATCATGCTTAGAACAAGAAGTCGTGTTAAATGGCACTAGTAAGTTGAAATTAGATTTTCCATCTTCCTCATTTACATAATCACAGACTGAAAAACCTTCAACCGTGAGTGAGCTCTAACATTCCTAGAGACAATTTCAAATAATACACTTCTTCCCCTTTCGACCATTTAATAATGCCAACGTGCTCTACTTGTCGTTAATTACAGGAAGAGGATAAGGGCTATCCTCTAGTGTATGGTGTGCGGGACATAATTTAAGGAATGATTTATCGCGTCGGAAAGGAGAAATACTTAGATGAAGGAGAATTGCTAGATAGCTTGACAAATTTGCCGGGGCAAGTGGAAATAAATTCCTTAGAACCTTATCTTCGTATTCCAACTTGAAATGTATTATTGAATTAGTATGTCCAAATTGAATAATTGAAAGCCTTCTCTCCTCAAGAGATTTTTTTTTGGCACGAATTTTTCATAATTAAATCGCTTTATTGTTTTAATGCAAGCCATATGAATTTTCTTTGCGCTGCTCAAACACATGACACGAGTCGTTAAAATTCAATCTTCCGCATCTGGTGGATTTTCTCAATTGCTTTAACGCTTGCAAAATAGAATGCACGAGGCGGCAGCTTGAATACTGTTTAACGCATATTAAAATAATAATTTTGCACCTAAAAGAGCACAGATATTTATCAAATGAACAAAACTTTTGCTATTGTTGAATATTCTAAAGTTAATCAATGAAGACCAGAAAAAGTCGATCCTGTTCTCAAGCTACATAACGAAAACAGCGACATAACATATCGTCGTCTTGCACACGAAAAGGCGTATCTAAAAAATGCGAATTTTGCAGGAGAGCGGTTTCAAATTCTTTATACAATCAAAACTTCTGCCACAAGAATACAATAAGATTTTTCTGGCTGTAGTTTAGTTTTTTCAGTCCGAAAAAGAATACATATGCTAAACACTAAATATGTTTTGAATAAATATCTTTGACATTATGCAAAAAAGCGGGAAAAGTTCAAAAAAATTAGATACGCCCTTCTGTGTGCTGCTAATTTTTGGATCTTTAGATGGGTAAAAAAATACGCCCCGTTAATATAATGTAAACATATATTTTAGGTACAAAGAAATTAATAATAAACTTTGAAATAATGTTGGAATAATTAAACTAAACTTCCAGCAAAATGTTCCTACAATGAAAAATTAGCATTTTACTCATGAGGAAGCGATCTGTAGAAGGCAATGTGGTCAAAAGATTTTACCACCGGGTCCTTTCCAGAGCACAGTGAAACTAAGTTGTCGTACTTAATGGCTGTCACTTTGGGTCTTTGCTTATTCAGCTTCTCAACAGGCAAATTAAAAATATTTTCCTGTTTCCGTTTTAGGGTAATGCTTCTGTAGGCTCCATCACAATGGGATAACTTGTAGAACATTTTATTGGGCTCTTTCTTTTCAACTTTAAACTCCGAGATATCTGTCCAGTTCACTTTGTTTTTGTTATCGTCTTCACGGATACTCAAAATTCGTAAATTTTTTGATAAATCTTTAAAATCTAAGAAATCAGTATGTTCCATCTTATTTACAATGTAAGGTTGTTTCCTTCTTGCTAATTTGAAAATAGGCAGTAGTTGCGATGGAACAAACAAGTTCCCTGAATGAGACATTGCGGTAGAAATGGTGCTATGACAGGAGTCTCCTTCACTTTGTCCATGGAAAGGTTCAAAAAATTTCAGACTGACTTGCTCAACGTTTTTGCTATTGGTGACAAAATAAAGTAGCATCGAGGCAACTATAGAATTTTTGTTCTGGCCAGCACATCCATCAGAAAATAAATTAACTGTTACAGTCCCCTTCTCGTCATAATGCTGCAGAAAGTTATAAACGCATGTTGAAATTTCAGAGGAACCTCTTTTACTATCTATTTCACTCCATGTGTAGCAATGACAGTCTTTGGTGGCTAAGTTGTATACTGTAAAGTTGTAAACTGCTAGACGCCTTTTATAGAATATTGCACTTTCGTTTGATTTTGGAAGGTAAATGACTTGTTGTAAGTCGAACACTGCACTTAAGATTGATTTGTCAGCTATAGATTGATCTTTACACTGCTGCTTTATTTTTCGAATTTTTTCCTTTCTCTCTATGTGTGCCTTATATCTTTCTTCCAATTCCACTTTCTTCTCAGTGTCGCCCTCATTGTATGTAATGCATAAGCTGCATACATCCTTTTTTGGTCTATGTATTGATAAATTCATTTACTTGAATACACGTCGATAAGTATCTATGCTACCTTCTTCACCTTTATTGCATAACTGAAGGTACATGTTATGCATTAAAGGAATTGTTAAATCGGGGTGGAGATATTCCCTAGAGGAACTCTTGCGGCAATAGTGTGATTCGACTCTGGGGAATCTATTTATGTGGTTTTGCATTGCTTGTCTTACAATATTATCCTTGATCTTCATGGATTCTTGTCGTCCACCTCGTTTGTCCTTTTCAACTATCCCACTTGACTGAAGCTTTTCCATTGCGTTACGCATAACTTTTTCACTAATTGACAATGTGTTTAGGAAGAAAGGCTTACAAACCGGGACGGGCACCTTTTGAAGAGGTAAAAAGTAGTGAAAAGAAAAGTTGCGTCGTGATTTATTGTCTTTTGTAGTTTTCTGCTTAGTTTCGAATTTATCGACGTAACGGCAGATATACTCTCTCTGAAGCTGAATGCTTTCTAATTCATAATAGGCATTTAGCAGCTGTTGTCGATCTTCCTCTTTAAAATCGTGGCATCTCTTTTTATTTCTTTTGCAGGTCTCTCCTTTACAATATTCTTTCAGTCTTTTTGGTGGCACTAAATTCATTGTTCTTGGTCTGATGTAAGGTTTTCCACTTTGTCTTAGCTTCTGAACGGTTTTGTAAGTAGCTTTTTTCGTAACCTTCTGCTTCTCTATTTCTCTTCTAGATCCCTCAACGATATATTCCTCAGGTGCTCTAAAATCAGCCGACGCTGAATTATCTGAATTATCTAAAGCGATTTCTGAAGGAGTAGAGTTGAGTGTAGATGGTAAGACGGCTCTAAAATGAGTGTTATGTGTGGCACACGGTGTTTAGGCTAAAAAATGGTCCCAGCAAAGAAGTATTAGACATGTAGTACATGCACTCGATACTTCGTTTTGACAATCTTGTGTTTCGCATGTTTGGGCAAACCTGGTAGGACTTTGACGACTTTTCTTTCCTTCATCTGCCGAATTTGAACACACTTTATTTGCTTCTTCTGATATAGGTGTACTAAAATTAATGTTAGGGAACTTATTTTTGGCTACAGTAGTATTATGCTGGCAACATTCTGACTGTTTCAAATGAAATTTGCATGTATTTAATTCACATTCTTTGCAAAAATGAAAAGCTTCTTTTTTGCATTTGAGCACTGAACACAAATCTACGTAGTTAGGATCTTTATCTGGATCATCATCGTTTTCAAATTCACTGGATACGTCGTCGTTTTCTTGTTGATCATTGTCTAATGGAACTAAATTAGCTTTACTGGCATTTTCTGTAGTTTGAACTCGATCAGACACTAAAGTTTTATTTTCTGTTGAAAGAACTAGATCATTTGCTGCAGTTTTAGTTGATGTGATTTCTTGGCTAATTTTTGGCTTCTTATAAAAGCGAGAAAGGGGTAAATTGTCTGCTAATGACCAATCTGAATCTGAGTCACTGCACTGTCACACTGTAGTAGGTACTGTCCCGAAATACCACTTTCTCTTATACAACATTTTGACTTTCACATCTTGTCTAAATTTGCGTTGTTTTTTACTTACAATAATAAGTTCATCAGAGTGCACGACATTTAGCGTTTGATCGTCCCAACGCACTAACACATCCATTTTGTTACATTTTTTATTTTGAAACAAAAGAAAAATTATTCAAGTTAAGGAGACTCTCATCAAAATTGTTTAGGGAACAAGATGCAACTGAATATTAAAAATTCAACAAAATATACCTTCAAAAGATTTTTCAAATTTTTTAAAGCCTACAAAAAAAGCCGATATGATAAATTTGATAGAATTTGTTCAATAAATACCCAAAGGTTATTTAAAAAAAAAAGTTGTTTTGCCTCAAAACTACAAAACAAATACTTCTTTTTTCCTAGACTGTTCAGATTGGTGTATTATAAAACTAAAAGGGCATAACTCAACGGCAATAAATATAATAAAGCAAACAAAAGGGCCTAATTGAGATCCGCATTTTTGTCTGCTTCTATAATATCCTGTATTGAGTTTCGCCTAAATTACTTTTCTAAATAACGCCGCAGGGCATAATGATTAAGATATGCCCGTTTGACAGCAACAAAATATCGACCAAAGACATATATATAACGACATATCTAAAAAAGTCGATTTTTTGAGATACGCGTTTTCGTATGCAAGACGACGATATGATTCAATTATAAGAACCCAGTGCAAGAGCTGGTAATGAATCGTAGGTACGCAGGTACAAGAAATCGCTCTGAGCAACTGGTAATGATGCAACACCCTACCGAAAGGATGTTACCTATGCTTTAATTCGATCCTACTACCAAAAAAATCCAGAGTTTAATTTGAATTGGCGATCACCACATACGTTATTAAATAGATGCATTTGCCAACTTTCAATTGGCTTTTATAAATAGCAATTACTAAACTAATCAACGGGTTTATTCAGTCGATTCGCTTCAATTTATTATTCCAATCGGAGTATTTATGTTTTAGTTTTTGTTATGCCATAAATTGTATCGCATGAGGGAGTTTCAATTTGAAGTAGCTATACATAATATGTAGGTACTAGAAAAAAAAAATTGAAATATATACGTTTGCAAAGCTGACTGTCAAGGAAAAATATCAGTGCTAAAGTGTTTTATTTCATAAATTAGCTTTTCACAAAATTTAGGTCACCAGGGATTTCCGTAATACGCCGAATTAAAACGGGAACCGTCTAAAAGCGACGATCTTATCGGACTGAGAAATGTCGCGCAATTTTTATGGAGCTTTGCGGCTGAAAAATGAAATTTTCGCAAGGCGAAACGACGAGTTTATATTATCTGACAACGGCCTTAAATCAGAAAAAATATAATCTAAGTTACGTTACCAGATGTTTGCACATAAAGAAAATATAATATATAATAAAGAGAAATATCTTCTACCACATCATTCTTGTTTTTCATATTTGTTTCACTTGTCTAGTTTATGCCATTCTTTGCTTTTTTGTAGGTGCTGTCTTATTGCTATATTTCGTGTTTGAACAACGAATAGATACACTTTTTCGGCATAAAGACAAAATTCAAGACTTTCTGGCAACACCCTAGGCCAAAGCACTGGCATATAATCAATTATATAATTGTACGTTCCAGAGATCAAAATGATAAATGCATTACAAGAGCTTTAAAAAGTGCGAATGACTGCTGGACTGAGCATCGGCTGATACGAGTCAGAATGAACTTGCGCATCCCACCAAATGTCAAAAAAAGCAGTTCAAACGCAAATTTAACATGGAACGCCTTCAAGACAATCATATCAGGAGAAACTTCCAAGCCTCTGTTAGTCAGATACTTCCGTTAGAGTACCCGGAAAGCATTGAGAGGAGCACTGGAAAATACTGGAGACCTCAATAACATCTGCTTCGGAAGAAACGGTCAGCTACATCAACACTGGTTTGATGAGAACGATTCGGAAATTTAAGACCTTATAGAAAGAAAAAGAAAAGTAATGGATGGAAAAGCTACCCCAACTCGACTGGTAAAAAAAATTTAATACCAGGAAGCAAAAGCAGAAGCTCAAAGACTAAAGCAAGCATTAAAAGGACAATGAGATAAGAAAATCATACAAGATGCAGCAACTAGCTGAATCCAACAGCACCAGGGTCTTCTTTCAGGCTTCTAAGATGGTATACGGACCATGGTTCCTTAAATTAGCACAACGAAAATAGCACACATCAGAAAAACTAGAGTACTAAATTCGGGCCTATTTAGTGCTAATTTAATAAGAAAAAAATAATTTATAACTCTACTTTAAAAAAAAAACGTGCATGTGTGCCAGCTTAAGATTAAGCTGGCACACTCTAGTTGGATAAGGTCGAATCTTTGAAAATCTAGTACCTCATATTTAGTGCTAATTTAGTACATTCATGTCACGCCTAAAAAACTAACAATGATGTATTTATTACAAAATAACCACAAAAAAGTGCTAACTTAAGACTTGAATCAGCACACATAGATAGAATCGACCGCGCGAGAACGGAATTCGCATGCACATATTTAGTGCTAATTTAGTACTTCAGAAATGACGACCCGAAACGAATAAGTATCACATCAGCACAGGCTAGCACTTGTGTGCTGGCTTAGTGTTTAAGTTAACAAACATTATCACCGATGACGCGATGAAACTAGAGTATTAATTTAGCACACTTTTAGTGCTAATTTCGGACGTAAGTTTGGGTTAGTTCGGGTTAGTTTGGGTTAGTTCGGGTTATTTTGGGTTAGTTTGGGTTAGCTCTGTGCTGATGTGATACTAGTTCGTTTCGGGTCGTCGTTTTTGAAGTACTAAATTAGCACTAAATATGTGCATGCGAATTCCGTTCTCGTGCGGTCGATTCGATCTATGTGTGCTGATTCAAGTCTTAAGTTAGCACTTTTTTGTGGTTATTCTGTAATAAATACATTATTGTTAGTTTTTTAGGCGTGACATGAATGTACTAAATTAGCACTAGATATGAGGTACTAGATTTTCGAAGATTCGACCTTATCCAACTAGAGTGTGCCAGCTTAATCTTAAGCTGGCACACATGCATGTATTTTTTTTAAAAGTAGAGTTATATATATTTTTTTCTTATACTAAATTAGCACTAAATAGGCCGGAATTAAGTACTCTAGTTTTTCTGATGTGTGTCATTTTCGTTGTGCTAATTTTTGAGACCTTACGGATCAACCACTCAAGGATTCAATCCCCTACGATCCAAAGATGGCACAAGACTGCTTAAAGACAGTTCCTCCACTAATTCTCGCTGGAAGGAACACTTTCGGGAACTACTCAACGCAGAGAATCAAAAATGACATCGTCAACAAAAGTCCACACAAATCAATACAACAAGAACTGATAGAGGTTCCTAGATTAGAGGAGGTTGTAAAGGCAATTAGAAAACTAAAGAACAGTAAGTTAGCTGGTACTGGCGGCATTCCTGCTGAATTCTTTAAACCAGGAGGCCCCACAATAAGTGCTAAGTGTCCAAACCCACATCCTTATAAGTTGAATATAGATACCTGCCAAACTTAGAGGTGCCTTCATAGCAAACATTTTCAAAAAGGGAGACAAGGCCCATTACGGAAACTACAGAGGAATATGTTTACTTTCTGTTGGGGGAGTGATTCTTGCCAGGATATTAGAAAATCGTTTAATCCCAATTGCCGAAGAGAATCTCCCAGACACACAGTGTGGGACCCAACCGAAGTACAGCTGACATGATTTTCAGTGCAAGAGAAATCCAGGAGGCAGAATCGCCCTCTATACATATATTTAGTGGAAGCATTTGATTCGATAAACAAAGAAGCTCTTTGGAAGATATTGACACAGGTTGTGTATCCGGCAAAAGTACATACAGATACTCCGCCTGCTGCATGATAATATGAATGCAACCATTCTAAGCAACAATGGACAAGGAGAGTCTACAGGTGTTAAACTGTGTTATTATTGCACCCATTTTATTTTCCCAATTTATAAGATCCATACTTCAACTTGTCGAGTGAGTGGAAATCCTGTACAGACTTGATGGAGGCTTATTCAACCTAAGCAGATTACGAGCTAAGACGAAGTATCGACGATATCGATAATTAAACTTGAATATGCTGATGATAACGCCGTGATGGCCAATACAGAGGAAGATCTCCAGACAATTATCAATGCCTTCAACCAGGCATATTGGAGAATCGGCCTAGAGCTCAACTTGGAAAAGACAAGCGCGGTGTTCGGGCGATTTTAGAGAGAGCCTTCAAGAATCAGGACATCAGCGCCAAGACCAAACTTCGCGTGTACAATGCAGTTGTAATACGAACACTCACATATATCTTTGGAAGCTGTTGCCATAAAAACCGCACAAGACTTTCGACATAAATGTTTTCGGTAAATAATGGATTATGGCCTTACGCAACTTTATTTCTTTAAAATAATGCCTGATGGCCGATAAGGTCCTTTCTCCACGGGAATGGTAATCACACTCGAGGAAGATGGCAGCCTCTAGGCCAGGATCGACCTTTCAGGGCGAACGGCAAAGGAACAAAGAAAAGGTCATGCTGAGCAAGCAGAGCTTCCCTTCAAAAAATAGCCAACGAAAAGTGTTGGTACCAAACTGGTACTTCAAATTTAAACGAAAAGCGTGCCCTCTAGGTTAATAATCCTATTATTATTTTCGACAGAAATCTACTTTTATTAATGGCAGTCACGAGACTGTCAGCATCCAAGGCCATAATTTAGGGCCGAATTTATAGTCATTCCTTGAGTCTGTCTTAAAAGTCGTGAAAATGGACACTTGGTACTATTTGACAAGTTAGTCATGTCAATTCTAAACGTTCAAGGCTTCCTTAAGGTCCAAGGAAACCTCAAGGAGCGACTATAAATTCGGCCCTTAATTTATAAAATAATATATTATGTATAGAAAAAGAAAAAGAAAGTAACATTTATCATGTCACAACTGAGCTGTGCGGCGTCAGAACGTATTATACCTTATGACGTCATAAAACATCTCAAAGCGTTCTATCTCCGTCAATTTTTCACAAGAAAAAGAAAAAACACGTGTTGACTTATTTTTCATTGACTAACGAAATCAGCAATAAAAAAACTGATGCAAGGGGCCTATTGTCTGCCAATATGTCACAATCTGAACACTTATACGGCCACTGTCTATCCATTAGCAAAGTTTTAGTCTCAGCTCAGCTGGTATTCGAATATATCCATGTTCAGATATTTTCCAAATTTCTTTATATCACTATTTTCTGCTCTATTGCTTCATGTCAATTATAATCTTTGACTTTTGGGGTTGATTGTACTTCATTCTTTAGTTTCTTTTTATTTTAAGCTACATTTTTTAACTACCTGATACAAGCCGTACTTCCTTATCTAGTTATTTATGTAAATGGCTTGTAAGTACACGTTACAAGTCAAGATGCATGTAAGAATATGGATAGGAATTGCAAAAACTCCTCTAAGCTGCTATGATTATCATGAATATGATGATGCACCTATTATTTATTTGGTGTTCAGTTTTGTTGTATTGTTGAAATTGGCGTAACTTAGCAAACAGGTCTCGAAAGAAATTCAAAAAAATCGGAAAAATGAACGTCAAAAAGTCAAATCGACTGGGAGATACAAAAAAATGGATGCGTTGAACAACAGCATAACACAGTGCAATGTCAGCTCATTGTTTCATGAGTTAATCTGCCGCTGCACATAAAAAAATCGCATTCTGACGTCAATTACATCATGTATTTGACTCGTATTTAATTTAGAGAAATAAACATCAATTTGAAATTATCGAATTCACTTTTAATAAATTATATTTAGAATCAAAAAAATCAATGCAATTGATTTTACCTTGCTAAATATTTGACTAGATATGAATTTGAATGAAGAATTTCATATTTGGCCTAAATACATTTTCTCTAGGTGTTTCAGATAAATTTTCACAACAGTGAATTAAACTTGACCGAGAACTTGACGTAACGTAACATATCATTGTCTAGGGTGTATTTAATGGGGTGAAATAGAAAGTCCTCCGCTCCGGTGATTTCCTAACGAACAGAATTGATTCAATTAATGGGGTAATAATAGGTGCAAATATCATTAGAGATGCGGGATTTAGAAAGTGTCTCGTCCTCGTCAGGCCCTGCGATCTTTAATTGCCAGTAATAAACCACATAATTACTTTTTTCCGCTCCTTCAGATGTCGCTGACATCAACAGAATTGTAAAATACCAGCACATCAAGGACACATCCCACGAGGTTTTTCCCAAATGATAACTTCGGAAACAATATTCACAATTTGTACTCACCCTTTTCGAGGTCGAAAACTAAATTAATGTTTCTATCATGTATCATAAATGGCGTCATATAAGGAATCGTTTGTAATGAAAGTTAAGGACCGCTCAATCTGACGATAGAAGATTTATAAAGTAGAATCGGAATAATTTGGCATAATAGGCAATAAAATATGCAAACCAATCACAATTAAGAAAACCGTTCTAGAACTGTGAAAGACGTACGTTTTTGTTATCAAGAAACTAAAGTAAAAAGAGACAACTACTGTTTCCTACCGCTTGTCTAATTCGTACAGGCATCCCTGGTAGGGTCCCATTGGTTCCTCTAGGTACACACCACCGTTGCAAACGTAAAACCTCATATTTAGGATGTCGGTACTAAACGATAAGGGAAAGTAGTAGTTTTTTTTTTACTGTACTATATTTATAGCATGGCTGCATGTGACAACAAAAACGTACGTCCTTTCACATTTCTAGGGCGGTTTTCTTAATTATGATTGGTTTGCATATTTTATTGCCCATAAGGCCAAATTATTCCGACTCTACTTTAATATAATAATAGCGCTTTCGACTTTTGTCTCAAAACTGCTGCCGATTGATTGAAAATCGATCCGAAACGGATTCAGATGTTCGGCTTTAAAACGGACCGTTGCTCTTGGTGAGATTCACGTGTTCGACTCGAGCAATAAACGCTCTCAAATCTCGCACGGAGCGCTTTTTTTGCTTTGTCAAATTCGATAGATCAAAGAGTTTTTTCAAAACAAGAAAGTACGTTCGGCTATTGATTTCAAATAGGGTGTCCTCGCTCCTCGCTTGGATCATAATTGCTCTCGGAGCACTTCCGCAAAGATCTGTGAGGTCACCGCCCAAATAGGGAGCGCTCTGGGAACGGTAAAGCCGAAAATGCTTTAAGATAATACTGTTTCGTCGGTTGAATGCGCAAACAAAAAAAAGTTGGGTTATGTAGTGGTGAGAAGCAAAAAATAAAATAAGAAATTTTTGGGATGGACCACCCTCATCACTTAGGGGTATAAAACATAGATTACGACCGATTCTCAGACCTACCGAATATACATATAAAGTTTCATAAAAATCGATAAAGCCGTTTCGGAGGACTATTGTACCTAACACTGTGACATGAGAATTTTATATATCAGATTACCCTTTACAATTTGAGAAAGGACCCCGCAATATTTAAACGGAAATTGGTTACCCGTGATATGGGGATGAAATTTAAATATGTTATTAGGGATTTCGTAAGCAACATTTTTTACCCTGGGCGCAACCTTGTATATATGACAGGTGAGGCGGTATCAGCTGTCAAATATTGGAATCTGATATTGAAAAGCGAGGTAACTATGGCAGATTTTGATGAAGTAAGTATCAATTTCTACTAAGTTGACCAAGGTAAATCGAGAAATGTAAACTATTTTGACATCTGTCAAACCCCTGCCAAACGGCCGCACTCGTATTTTTCAGTTTTCAATATATCATGATGTGTCATTTTACAGGTTTAACTTATGTAAGTTCTGGGTTCAAAAATTGAAACAAAAAAAAATTACAGAACTGTCAAAATCTGTCACTTGTTTTAGGTAGTGAAAAAAAATCCAATTGGGCTCGCTCCGTTTAAAGGTAAATCATTGGTGATACCTAAAACATTAAACAAAGCTCATAGACATCAAATTTTGACAGCTGTCAGAATTTAGTTTTGTTCCAATTATTTAAGTTATGCTTATTTATGATGAAGCATGGAAAAAACTTATATGTAGGTTTTATATTTTGACAGCTGTCAAAATTTGATGTCTATGAGCTCTGTTTAATGTTTTATCACCCATAAAATACCTTAAAACAAAAAAGAGCCAGACATGAATATTTTTCCTACTAAAATAAATGACAGGTTTTGACAGTTCTGTAATATTTTTTTTTCAATTTTTGAACCCTGAATCCACATAAGTTAAAAATGTCAAATGACATTTCATGAAATATAGAAAACTGAAAAATGCGAGTGCTGCCGTTTGGCAGGATTTTGACAGATGTCAAAAAGGTTGACATTTTTCAATTTACCTTCGTCGACTTCGTAGAAATCGATATTTACTTCATCAAAATCTGCCATAGTTACCTTGCTTTTGAATATTAGATTCCAATATTTGACAGCTGATACCGCCTCACCTGTCATATATACAAGGTTGTGCCCATGGTAAAAAATGTTGCTTACGGCATCCCCAATAACATATTTGAGTTTTATCCAAATATCACGGGTAACCAATTTCCGTTTAAATATTGCGGGGTCCTTTAAGTCGCTATTTTATACACTTTTGCTACCGGCTATCTGCCAAAGCCACGATGACTCAAAGTACATAGTAGCCCATCGTTCCTACCTGTCTTGGAAACATGCGCTGAACAACTTCCAGCTTTTATAAAATAATGTAGGTCTGCCTAGTCACGGGCTCTTAGACTATTGCATAATTCCTAGCATCCAAACTTGAGTCAGTCAACGAAAGAATCAAGTTGGTATATTTGCCAATAGAAAGTAATTTATTCAACTGGTAGAAATTAAAGTCTACTAGAAGAATCCAGATTGATACACACAACGATATTGTTTCGGGTATCAAAGTTTGTAGTAAGCTGGAAAATTGTGTCCGACATGCGTAAAAATGAATAGCCGTAGGTCTGGCAGTCACACAAGGTCTCTTGCTCTACAAGCTCTGTTTAGGTCTGTCAGGAATTTCTTAGGTATGAGATTGCTTCTATTAGAGTATTTAATAGTAACAGGGTAGGTAGTAAATTTATATTGTCGTTTTGCAAAAAATCAGCCCATGTAAATTGTAAATTGTAACCCTGCACTAAAAAGTGTTTTTGTTACCTCCTATGACAAATGTGTTAATGGTTTAGATGCAAAGACTTACTTAGTATGCTTAAATATTAGCCTTCCAAAACAGATCTTGTATTTAGATGCAGAATTTTTTTATTTTCCAATTGAAAATATTGAATAGCTACCTACCATTGTAGGTAATCTGTATATGTAGTCAATACTTTCAATTAGATCAAATAAATAATTTCTGCATATAAATATAAAGTCAATTGTATTCAATTGTATTTTATTGTATATCTTGCAGGCAGAATGAAACAAATCAATCAAATTAAAAATGTACTGGGTGTTCCATCTAAAAAATTGCTATTGGTGTGTATAACCGTCAAAATATAATAGCATTTTGTTTTTTGCCCATTCCATCTAAAACTTGGAAAACAACCCTACAATATGTTTTTTTATTTATTTAAATAACTTCAGAAATAAAGAAATTATGACAGTTTAAAATGTTATCAAGGAAAAATTACCACACTGTATTTATCTTTCATCTAGGTTTCGGAGCATGGGGTTATAGACCCTGAGATAGGGACTGTTTAGTTGAGTATTTTTTTTTTGTCTGGCATTTTGAGGGTTGAATGTGGCTAGTTAGCTGATGAGAATATGGGTGATTTTACTGATTTTAATGCCTGCCACCCGTTCGAAAATTTTTAATGATGTTAAATTGGCCAGTATGATTAAAAAGAGTATTTGCTTGTACTTCAAGTAAGAGCTTTTACTTACTAGTAAATTGTGGAGTATAATCTTCTACATGAAGTAAATTATTCTATGGGAAGTGTTTACTTAGGTTGAAAGTATAAACTAGTAGTAAATACTAGGACGTGTTTAATCTCAAATACGTTCTTTTTGTTTCTTATGTGGGTACACTCATCCATCCATCAACGTCGCGGAAATTTTGAGGAAAATAAATCTAAACATTTTTATTTCACATATTTTTTTGTGAAACTTCTCTAACCTTCCATTAGTCGCGCCTGTACCTGAGAGATACATGCCTATTACCTATAATATTTTTGCAAATAAATCAAAAAGGGAAAACCCTAATATTATGGCTTGTAGTAGTCCTTAGGTACCCTATAGTAATTGATTTCCCAAAATTACATGGTCATACCTCTACTTGGAAATTTAGAATTTCCAAAAAACTCCGGGTGCGCTCGGCTTTGTACTTGCTACCGGGCGTTGTTGGCCAAACTGCGACGACTGCAAAAACAGAATTCAACATCTGGAATCTCTTTTTCAGTGAAAATATTTTATCTTTGGTACACGAATCAATACATAGAAATTGTAAAACCGAAATTCATCAGATGGTTCCATTTTTTATCAATGATTTAATATACCGGGTGGGGCACGAAAAATTTTCCACCCAGGTTTTCTCAGGTGTTAGGTGTTTGATCAAAAATCGCTCAGACACGTCAATTTTTGTTTTTTTGGGGACTCATTTTATTGGTATTTTCACCCCCTACCTGGGAACCCCTAAGTGGGGGTGACAGGTACCCACAAAATTTTAAATGCAAAGGGGGGTTGAGTGATACGTCATTTGATAGCTATTTTCATTAAGATTATATCCTCGAAGTTTCAAGTTGCTACTATTTACCCTGTCAAAATGGCGGCTTATCAGTTAGGAAAAATCAATGGAAAAATGCTGTTTGGTTTTTACCTGTTACCTACGCATAGGTGTGACAGGTAAAAACTATACAGTTAAGATTATCGAAAAAAAGCATTTATCCTAACTTTGACATGCCGCCATTTCGGCAGGGTTAATAGTAGCAACTTAAAACTTCGGGGATATAATCTCAATGAAAATAGCTACCAAACGACATATCACTCGACCACTCTTTCCATTTGAAATTTTAAGGGTACCTGTTACCCCCACTTAGGGGTTCAAAGGTAGGGGGTGAAAATACCAATAAAATGTGTCCCCCAAAAAACAAAAATTGACGTGTCTGAGCGATTTTTGATTAAACACCTAACACCTGAGAAAACCTGGGTGGAAAGTTTTCCGTGCCCCACCCGGTATGTATCCCTGTGATACAGCGCGACTAATGATGTTATAAAAACTCACACGCCTAATGGACTTTTGATACGGTTGTTTAGTTTTATGTACGCCGCCCGACATCTACATCAACTCCTTGTTGATATCCAGGATCACTTAGGGCCGGTATTATAATGTCCGGTTGACCGATGGTTGAGTTGAGTTTCAACCTTCGGTCAACTGGACATTATAATACCGACCCTTAGAGTCCTTGAAAATATCTCCATGACATATAGACTGTGAGATAGGGCCTGTTTAGTGGAGTCATTTTTTTTTTGTCTGGCATTTTGAGGGCTGAATGTGGCTACTAATCTGGTGAGAATATGGGTGGTTTTAGAGATTGAAGTTTACCGGTAATTTTCATTTGTTCTTTCTCGGTGGTAATTTACCGGTAATTTTGCGGTTATTTTGGTAATTTTAGTAATTTTGGAAATATTTCATGATTCGTGAAAGAAACAATTATGACTATATACTATACCTATACGTTCAAGGATTATAGATTTTCAGGATTTTTTTACCTAAACACCCATTTATTATAATATTGTTTGTTGTAAAACATAACCTCATACATAGAAATATTACAATATTTAAACAAATAAAGGAAAAACCAGCAAAGAAAATCAGACAAAAATAAAATAGAAATAAATTCTCCTAATCTGGTGCTGAACTAAATACTTAGTAAAGTAAATACCTATTTTAGAAGGGCAAAAAGAAAACAAATAAATAAAATGTGCTGAATAAGGATAGCATAAGAGATTTTTCTAGAGGTTTTTGAAAATTTCTATTGGTTTTTTTGGGTTTTTGCAAGAGTTGTGTTTCTGTAGGGTTTTTGTGTTCTAAGATCTTTGACATTCCAAGTAAAAATCTCTAACTCAGAACTCAACAAAAACCCACCGGGTTTTTGAAATAGGTTTTTCCTACGAGCACAATGTTTAAATTCAAAATATAGGTACTACTTATTTTTTACTTCAAATCAAATTACTATCTATAGATACTATTTTCCATTGAGAAAATTTAGATCTTACACAGATTTTTTGATCAATTTTTGATGAATTAGATGAACAAAAATACTTGTGGAAAAACATTACACCTAACTTCTGCGGAAAATGCCTTTTCCACCCTTGAGAGCTTGCCAACTGCCGTCGCGTAGGGAAAAGCACCACTTTCCGCACTTGTTAGGTAAATAACTATTCGTTTATGCCAACCCTGAATGCGCGTTATAAATTCACAACAAGATGGCGAATAATGCTTGAAAAGGATTGTCGCCTGAATGTGATTTCATTGAGGAAGCATTTCTGAAAATTACCGGTAAAGAAATTTGTCGGGTTAAATTACCAAAATTACCTTACCAAAATTATCGTTACCGCGGTAACGTTACCACACTTTAATCTCTAGGTGGTTTTAATGCCTGCCTCCCGTTCGAAAATTTGCAGAAGAAAAAAATTGATTTACATGAGGATTTTTTTTTTTAATGATCTCAAATTTTTTGGCTTCTAAATAAAAGATTGACATTGATAAATAATTTACCCATAAAAAATACCAGATGCTTTTCAATAGCTGAAAAAGTGGGGATGAGTGTCATTTTCCAGGAGAAAAGAAAAGAAGCTTCCGCGTTTACTTTTTGTTTGGTAATCGAGAGAATGAAAGGTTTTGTTGTGAAAATATTGCTGAAAAATCGCCAGACGGTAATCCCAGTCCGAAGTCGAGTTTTCCGGCGAAACATTCTGTGGACATTTCGAACAGGTGGCAAGCACTAAACCACCTATATTCTCATCAGCTAACTAGCCACATTCATCCCTCAAAATGACAGACAAAAAAAAAATACTCCACTAAACAGGCCTTATCTCACGGTCTAATATTTTCTACCTTTTTTTACCATTATAATAGGGTACTTGCATGGAAAATTAAATTGATTATTGTTTATTGCAAACTGTAGGAAATCGAAAAAAAATCGTTACTTTTTTTATGTCATACCAATACATTATTGTGTTTTTATACCTAAGATACCATCTACATAATTCATTACTTTATGCCCGTGCGGGCATAAAGTACACATTATGGCCCGCGCGGGCATAAAGACGCAAAAAACAGTTTTCACTTAACTTATTCTTTATTAACAAAATATAAATTTACACTTATAAACATATTATTTTGTCATGATGATGTTTGCACACTGATGACAATTTGCGAAGTGACACTTTTTTCCCAGGTATTTATTATTCACAACCAACTGGTATGACATAAAAGTTTGTATGCACCACGGGTACTAATAGATATATATATATATATATATATATAGCCTCGGGCGACTTACGAATCCTCGGGCCAGAGGCCCTCGGCTTTGTAAGACTGTCGCCCTCAAGGCATACTCATCTACTTAGTACCCTTAATACATAAATAACTATTATATCTCCCAAATATGATTATTCCGGAAGTTATACAAATATTAAGTTTTGTATATACAAGGTGTTCCGAAATTATTGCACCAAATTTTTATGGCATATTCTACGTCGAAAATAAGTCCTAGTTTCCTATATAAACATATTTCTGGAAACGCTTCCCTTCCGAGATACAGGGTGTTGAAATTCTAAGAAAAAAAATATTTTTCTATCATAATTTTCAAACCACTCTAGATATTTCATTGAAATTTTGTACACTGCTTTCAAGCAGCAAAAGACATTTTTTGATGTGAAATATTTGAAAAAAAAAAATCTGTGACGTCACAGAAATAATTTGAAACTTTAGTTGTTTAATGTTTAGCATTTTAATCATAATTTTCACGATTTCGCCATGCCCCAAAATGGTTCTTTATTTTTTATTTGAAAATGGTGCATCTTTCAGAAAAAAGTGTAGAGATCAAATTTGATCCAAATTGAATGGGGTGGCAGTGGCGCACCAATTTTTTCTTGAAAAATAATCCATAGAAATTTGGTACGGACGTCACTGGTAATTTTTTTAAAAAAATAATTTCACAACAAAAAATTTCTTTTGCTGCTTGAAAGCAGTGTACAAAATTTCAATGAAATATCTAGAGTGGTTTGAAAGTTATGATAGTTTTTAGAATTTAGAGTTTAAACACCCTGTATCTCGGAAAGGAAGCGTTTCCGGACATATGTTTATATGGGAAACTAGGGTTTATTTTCGACGTAGAATATGCCATAAAAATTTGGTGCATTAATTTCGGAACACCCTTTGTTTTTTTTGATGCAAGAGGCCTATTATTAAAAAAAGCCATTCCTAACGCCTTTTCAATCGAAGTAATTGATGTGAAGTTACTCTTGAGTAGCTTCTCTAAAACTACACCGAATACTCCCTAATGGAGGAAATACTAGAAATTATTAGTAATTTCTGCAGTATAAACTTCTATATATTGAAGTAAATAGAGCAAAGTATAAAGTAATTGCTTCTAGTACTTACTTTAAGAATTATGTGGAGTAAATGCTATAATTTTTTGAAGTGAAAACTACAAAATGGAGCATTTACTTGAAGTAAAAACAAATATTCTTTTCAATCATTGTCAGGCTTTTGAATAAAAGATTGACATTGATAAATAATATACCCATAAAAAAGTGGGGATGGGTGTCACTTGCAAGAGAAAAGTATAGAACTTTTCGCATTTACTTTCTGTCTGGCAGTCGAGAGAATGAAAGGTTTTGTTGTCAAAATAACACTGAAAAATCGCCAGGCGGTAATCAGTTCGAAATCGAGCAGATTCGTAATAGTACGGGAGCTGGCGACACTTTTTATTGTCCCATTTCATAAAGCTTGATTTATGTTTTATTTTGTAATATTAATATCACTGATCAAAAAAAAATGAACTCCTGCCACCTTGTTAGCGGGACAACGGTTGACAGCGGTATGCCAAACATGTTGAAAAAAAGAGTCCAAATGTTCAAAATAATAAAAGTTGAAACTATATCAATTGTCTTAAAAACATTTAAATAAGACATAAAACGACCTCCTGCCCCTTTTTCGGTAGACCTATATACTCCTGCCATAATTTTATTCACGTAAAAAAAAAATTATCAATTGATATAAATCATAAAAGGTGATTTTTTTTTTTTAGCATTTCATTAATAATTACGATAGCTAAAAAACGTATCCTGCCAGTCCAGTCATTTGATGGGACCTGACTTCGGCAGCAGTTAGTGAAGTAATAGGGTCTCGACATAATTACAAAAACGCATTTGTTTTTTATTTATTTAAGCGCAAAAAGTTTAGAGACACGTATCTTCGTCAATATATCCGTAGACAGTTCCAACAAAAGTGGATAAATCCTCGGTTTCAGAATCCTCGCTATCGTTGAAATCACTTTCACGTTGAATACGCTCACGCTCCATGGTATCATAGTCATCTCGTTCATCAGTTACCATATCAGATTCTGTAAAATGATTATGAATAATTTCAATATAAGTGGCATCTATAATAATTAATTACTCACTACAGAAAATATTATTATTACCTGCGTCGTCGGTTTCAGAAATTTTATCAATAATAATGTCGCTGATCGAAGTTGGTAACTGATCACCCTCAAACCATAAGAACTCCAGCTTATTATCAACTTCTTGCCATCCACAATCCGTAGGAGATAGCAACGTTGGATGTTGGAAGTGTGCATTACACCACACACTGGAAATATAAATAGCCCTCTGAATTTGTTGTTGTAGCTCCATTTTACATGGGGGTAATATGGATCCATCAAAACTTGTCGACTGTAGTTTAAGCTGTTCTTGGGTGTCGCTGAATTTATAGGCTTTCATGAACGTAGCTAATCGTACTTCATTCACGCTGTTCATTGTTTTAAAACCGTACAGCTCACAAATAAATTTTTCCAGTGTATCAAAAATGTAATTTTTATCAATATCTGGATACTTGTGCATGTTGGAAAATACATTAATTAACTGGGGAGAGTTTTGGAGAACTGTGAAAGGCCGCTTCTTGCCTTTCTTAAAATACGCTGGATTGAAGTCGCATCCTGTGAATGCGTGAAATGCTGGGAGTGCACGACTTAAATCTGGACCCAATAATTCATATAATTTGCTGACATTTATGTACCTCTCATTATTCCCGACACCTACTTTTAACCAGATTTTTACATTTTCATTGAGGAATTTCATGTTACCAAGTACAATGATCAGAATGTCTGTGTCGGAACATCTTATAACAACATTGGAATCTTGTTCAACTTTCCAAGCATGGAAGATTACTTTTGTGTCCGATTCTTCATGTGCAGGACATGCTAAATTTGCCTCCTCAGTTCTCAAAACAGTACCATTCACTTCCTCGTACTTATAACATGATTCATAATTAACATAATATATTGTCTAATTTTTAATGAATGGTGCCATTGAAGGATTCCTCCAATCTTCTAAAATGAATTTCACCAAGGCTTCTTTAAAGTTGATGTTCTTCAGTACTGTGGAGAAATCAGCAGGTTGTGTTTGTTCACCACCGGTGATTTGATAACGTTCATTTCTACTCGTTCCACGTAAAGTATGCTCATTATCTTTAATGTAAGGAGAGAAATATTGGTCAAATGTAATTATGACAGTACTCGCTGTATTAACCGTGAACATTTGCAAAATTTTCTTGGAAATATTTCCAAAAGTCACCGGAATCTCCTTCATAAGATGGAACATGAAAAACCCATCAAAAATTTGAACGTCTACATGTGATGGTGGCTCTACGTCTATTTTATTTTCCAGCAGTTTCAAGAGAACGGATTTATTTGTCTTACACATTGTTCCATCGATGTGACATAACGATAATGGAACTGGCATCAATGGATAAGCCAAAATTTTATCAAGTTGTAGAGATTGTTGCAAAGAAATTGCGAGCAGTTTTCCAAATAAGTCACGTTGCATACGGACCTCTACAACTTTTCCAGAAACATTAATTTTCTTTTTTTGTGATTTGGTGAAACTATAGACTTTATTTCGTTTTATAACACTCTCAAATCGTTTACCATCTTCGGCACACTCAGTAATAAATTTTTCGCGCTGTTCGTTTCCTATTTTCTCAACGTTGAGAAGGAATTCCGCAACATCTGCTTTCGCTGCCTTTCCACTTGAAATGTTATATAAGTAGTTTCCATCTAGAGTGCTTGAAAAAGGATTCATGTTTTGCCTTATATTTGCAATTAATTTTTTTAATTGGTCGGCACTTTTGTCAATAGAACTCTTCCGCAGATCTGCTGTAATATCCTGTCGATTTCTCAATCCAGTCGTTTCCATTACATGCGTAATTATTCTCGCTCGTATGCTATGGCTTTTACACCACCTCTGCCGAGCTGAAATAGAATTTGTTGATTGAATGATGCCTGTTAATTTATTTGCAGTGTCGGCATTGATTGTTTGTTGCAGCACTAGATCAATTGGTTGTCGAGAGAAAGGTTTGCTCGTCCTTCTAATTCCAATGGATCCTTTTTCAAATTGCTCTTTCAATCCGGGATGAGTTTCGTCCACTTTTTGGAGATTGTCAGAATATTTCACCAAATATCTCGAATAATTCTGTTGGTTAAAAGTGAAAAAAAGATTTGTTATCTTCGGAAGTACAAATTTGAATAGGTCCAAGTCTGCAATTCGAATGCTTCTATTTAACAGTAGATAGTAATGAACCAAATTTGAGTATATCAAGTAGAATTGTGGAGTTTTCCCATACTCTCCAGCAAGTGTACTTGTCTCATATTCTTCATACTTCTTTAATATTTCTAATAAATGTTGATTGTTAATCTCCGGATTGTCATGCCGTTCATTTTTTAAGTCTTCAAGATACTGTCTCGTTTCTTCAGGGATTTCGAGATTTGTTAATTTCACAAAGCTTTCATAATGCATTATTTGAATCGCTAAAGCAGCAAGCGGATGAAGCCTTTTACATCTGTTAAAATGCTTGCCAGTAATCAATCCATTCACAGAGCCACTAGCTAACAGTTCAGTATCGACGATAATATTTGTTAAGCCACAATTATCGATGTATTTACCAATCGCCTTGAAGTACACCATCATTATATGAAACGGACCAATGTGTATGAAGAGATTATCGAAAAGAGGTCTTTTCTCACTTTGAATCTTAAGCGCCTTATTTGCTATGCCTAAATCATAGGTCACTTGCATATATCTCTCGCCACATTCTTCAGCAGCCTTTTGGCTGCTTCAAGGTTTCGAGAACAACCTTATCACTAGTTGGAGACTCATTTATAGTTGTTAAATATGAAATTTTCTGTCGGTTGGACTTATCGTTGTATAACAAACTATTATAACCGACCCACATCGGTATGTTTTCTATTTCAAGAGCATGAGAAAGCATCCATACTGTGTCGATTTGCTGAGCAATTTTGAAATTTATTGGGAGTGAACATTGCGTGACAATATGAAGTGGCATCAGAGTTTCAGTGATTTTTGGTTTTTTTGTATATGCTTCCATTTCGTGAGTAATAGTGTCAAATGTACGACGTCTCTTTGTACGACTCGAGCTTTCGACACTTTCATTCATCTCTGACTCAGTTTCAGTGGCAGACTCGATATTATCAACAATATTTTGAAAAATGATCCCAACAGTATCATGAAGAGTATCTTTGCCAGAAGCAGTGTCAACAAATCTATCGAAGTTATCGAATGCTAATCCTGTACATAAATTTGGTGCTCTTATTATATCTTCGAGACAAATATCTAATTGATTACTGGATGAGAAAGTGGCTTCAGTTTCTAATTCCTGCAACGTAGTGTAACTGGAGCAATGGCCGTATCTATTCAAAATGTTAATTATTTTTTTACTGTTAGTTAAGCCTTTAAGGGTCAGACCTAATACGATATGTTTTGAAGGCATCATTTTTCCATTCCAAACGGCATGAATAACATCTTCCGAAAACGATTTCGACAGTCTTTGGCATTGAGGACTTTTTTTTCGACGATATGCACCGCCGCTAAGCAAAATGTTGTAAAACTCTGACAAAATAGTAGGAACTTTACATTCTCCGTTTATCAAATCAGGGACCGATATTTTTTCTGGTATCGATCTTTTTTCCAACTCTCGGATGGATCTACGTAGGATAACTGCTGCTTTTTGTACAATTTCTTCGTCTTGCATAAGGGAAAAATCTGAATCTTTCAACACAACGCCTGTATATGGTTTAACTATTTTTCTTCTGTTGTTTTGTATAACCGATATGCCTTTAGGGTATGTTTTCAGCAATCTCTCTTCTAAATAGCGGGTATAGAAAGTATTGGGCGAAGTTTTACTATCTCTGACTTCCTCACTGAGATATTCAGCGTACAACGTTCGCAAAAAATCTAAATAATAACTGTGCTTATTCCGAATGATATTTTCGTAGACGAATGAACAAATCTTATCGAATGCAGCACTTACTGTATCACGTTTCATGTGCCAATCAGTTTTTTCCTTTTCTGAAGCAATATGCGACTGGAATTTATTTTGGAACTGTACGAGACATATGCGATGGTATAAAATTGGACATCCTTGTGATGATAAGTTTTCAATTTTTGTTAATAAACCCATGTCATTCATTTCTGTCGCCTGAGACTTTATATTTTCACCCGTATCTTGTGCACAGGAACTATGTAAATTTTGCCATCGACCTGTATGCTTTTTGCGGTTTGAATTGCAAAAAATACATACTTTTGAACACTCGGTATCTTTTTCAGTTCCTGGGTCGTCACAAGAGTCTTCTGATACTGCAAACGGTTCGTCACATACTGATGATTCGGATTCGATTACTGCATTTTCTGGAACTTCAATTCCTTCCATAATTTCACTGAAATTTAATACGTACATTAATAAAAAGAAATAGTATATTGTGTATTTAGGTGGAAAAGTGACACATTCTCGGCCGACGGTATAAGTTGACGACAAACACCGAAGGCCTAGAATGTGCTTTTCCACCGAAATACACATACTATTTTTTCTGCGATCGGTTAAATACTTGTTAAATGTTTGTCTTTTGGTTTCAATTATTCAGCAGTACGAGAATCACTTTCCCGGCCTAGACCGGAAAAGTGTTTCCTGTATGGTTATTCATTGATTCCTTAGCAACTATTGAAACATAATTAAAATACCAGAATATTACGTTTTGCGACCTGTCAAGCGGTCAAAAATGCTGACATTTCTTGTCAATCGCAGAAAAAAAATATTTCAGTATTGATGTACCTATTTAAATATCTCTGTTACTTGAGATTTTTATCCAAAAAAGCAGAAAAGCGAAGAACAGAAATGAAAAGAAACTGCGTTATCACAACTCGCACAGTATATGATCGAAAAAATTTGTATAATATGCATAGGTACTTACTCTGTAACACCAGATGTTGAAGGCTCTGATAAAGATTTCACACTGCTCGTAGAAACGGAATCATTACCCGATTTTTTATATTTTGCTTTTAATGCCGTGAAATTACTCAAACACGTCAGATAAAGCCGATGGTAATTTCACATCTTTTCCTTGCAAATTATTTTGGTGACGTATTTTCAAAATTTCCGTGCATTTAATCAAACGTTCTTGTGTAAAGAAAATTATTTTTTCTTTTTTTGAATTGCAAAAAACACAAACTGGCTTGCAGGTAGGCATCATGGAAAATTGTAATTGCGACGTAATCGTATAGTTTCGTCTGTTTGGTATCAGGGCGTTATTGACGTAAGCGTAACTAATCACGTGATTTAATTTGTGCGATTTCATTGGCGGCAGTGCAGCCATCTTGAATTTTTGATAGGCTGCCGCCATGGCAAAAAGTTGGGTTATGTTGAACTTTTCGGCGTAATCGTCACAAAACACGATCGTGGCGAAGTTGGGACGTTTGTTTTTGTATTTTCTGATATATGATAGAACAATCACAGAAAACCAACGGAAAAGGACTACAACAAAATATTAGTAAATTTTATAGTCCAGGAGGTGGCGCCAAAAACATGCAAGAGTTTTCGCAAGGCGGATATTTTCAAAATAGGTCGTACTTTAGTGCTAGAATGCTAGTGTACAGTCAGCACTCACAGTTCCGGGACAGCTGGCTCTGGGACGCGGGCAAAGTTGTAATTTTAAGAAGCATCTAAACTGTTTTCTCAAAGCTCAAAATTTATAGAAATTTTGCACATTATCTGTTTGAAGGTCACAGATAACGTATGTAAATCGTCAGACGTCTAGTTCGTTGCAAAAAGGGGGTCAGACGTCCTCAAAGTTTTTATTTTATGGCATTTTCTTCAAATATATTTGTCAAATACCTGCAAAAATATATTTTGACAGGACACCGAAGAAAATGCCATAAAATAAGAACTTTGAGGACGTCTCACCCCCTTTTTGCAACGAACTAGACGTCTGACGATTTACATACGTTATCTGTGACCTTCAAACAGATAATGTGCAAAATTTCTATAAATTTTGAGCTTTGAGAAAACAGTTTAGATGCTTCTTAAAATTACAACTTTGCCCGCGTCCCAGAGCCAGCTGTCCCGGAACTGTGAGTGCTGACTGTACACTAGCATTCTAGCACTAAAGTACGACCTATTTTGAAAATATCCGCCTTGCGAAAACTCTTGCATGTTTTTGACGCCAGCTCCCCAACTATTAATTATGACCTGGCAAAAAATAAACAAAACATTCAGGTTAGAAGCATCGAGAACCTTTGGATTTGGAATTTGGAAGCCTAGAAATAGTGAATATAGAGGGTGTTTCCGCGCAACAACTTTGCTCCTGCCGAAGCCAGGTCCCATCAAATGACTGGCAGGATATATTTTTTAGTTATCGTAATAATTAGTGAAATGCTAAAAAAAAAAAAAACTTTTATAATTTATATCAATTGATAATTTTTTTTTTTACATAAATAAAAGTATGACAGGAGTGTATAGGTCTACCAAAAAAGTGGCAGGAGGTCGTTTTATGTTTTATTCAAATGTTATTAAAAAATTGATAAAGTTTCAACTTTTATGATTTTCAACAATTGAACTTTTTTTTTGACGTGATTAACATATCGCAGACAATCAGTGTCCCGCTGGTACCCCTGCAGGAATCGATTTTAATTTTCTATAGCTCCAAGATGATACAAAAAAAATAAAACTAATCGTTATGAAATCTTACAAAATTTAGTGTCGCCAGCTCCCGTACTATAAAACGTTCTCTGGATATTTCGAACGGGGAGCAGGCATTCAAAATACTTATATTCTCATCTGTTAACAAGCCATATTCAGCCCTCAAAATGTGACAAAAAAAAATGACTGCACTCACTAAGCAGTCCCTATCTCAAGGTTTATTAGGTGAAGGAAATATTTAACGTGTTAACGTAATCCAAAACCATTTTTCAAATATAAGTGAGTTACTTATACTAAACTTAGGAACGATTAAGGCAAAGAGCCTCTATAATAGGAATGTTCACAAAATAAAAAAAATCCGTTTAACCATCATCAAATTATTAAGCATCGTTTCATAAGTAAATCTACAAAATTTTACGAAAATCATAAAATTCTTTCTATGAGAAAAACGGAGACGAAATATTGATATTCGTTTGAACGCACGAAACGCTGTCTGACGTCACAATGCGTAATGAGTTAGCACGCGCAAGTACAGTGGCGTTACTAGCTATTTGGATCAGCCTCTTGTGACGTTGCTTTTGCGATTTTTGTTGGCAATAAAGAATATTGATAATAATATTATTGCTATTATTATTATGGTTCGGTTTTAATTTAACGAGAGAGTCTGTTTAACGTTTAACAAGTATTTTGATATTGCTGCTATCTCCTTCATGTCGATTTCTGTGTTATAGAGTTTATCGAAATTAAGGTAGAAAAGGTACTATGGCTGAAATGAAGAAAGGTTTTCAAATGGCCGATTCACATAATCTGCCAACTGTGGACGTTATCTACTTTTTTTTGTTTATTTCGTTATCTACTATGGTATCAGAATGTTTGGTCAAGTGTCGACTTGAATCAGCTCCAGTCCATTGGTGTGGAAGTAAAACAGACGTTATTAGATGTAGATATAGTTGCATTTGAACAATGATATATAGTTATTTACCTGTAACAAGCACGGAAAGTTATACTTTCCCGCACGCAACGGCATTTGTACGAACGACGAGCCAGCGGAATTCGTGCAAGCCGCAAGTGCGGAAAACATACTTTATGTTCTTCTTAGTATTTTATGTTTTTTTGTGCGATCGAGGAAAATTTATTATATGTATTTTCGTTTTAATATTAAGAGAAAAATAGCCGCTTTTTTTTCAAATAATAAATGCGATGCGATTGAGGGTATTTCATGCTACAGGGTTGTTTGCCTTTCAGCATCGTGCCCAGCGTAAAATCCCTTCGGAAAATATTACAGTTCATTAGATACCGAGGAGAGAACCAATTTGGAAATAAGTTTTATTGAATTTCTTGTGGCTGTTTTATTTACTTGAATCGATAGTTCTATGGATTATGTTGTTAACAATAAGGTCATATTATAATATGCAAACCTGATTCTGTGTTATCATAGAAAAATGAATGTGATTTGAGTCTTGGAAATGGCTCTAAATGTGCAGAGTTTGGAGAATAGCACATTACAAAATCTTATTGATAAGTCATCTCATTGAACACTATTTGATGAATGTGGGGTTAAAACGAACGAGTCAAATCAATATGACAATTTCTCAATAGTGAAAAATAAAATTAGGATGACATAAAACCACGAAACTTGGTACTCAAATTTTGTTATTTGGCAAAAGTTGATTTTCTCATATTCAATTTTAATAAAATTCATGAATATAACTAAAATTCATATCTGTGAATTTTGCATACATTTTCCAATATTTTCAAAGTCACGGCAAACAAAAGCAGCAGAAATAAGGAAGTATTCTTCCAAATGGATAGCCGCGCTCTCAATAGAAAGTTGTATCGAATATCAATGAGATCGACTAGAAAAATCTAATAGTTACAGAGTATATTATTTAAGACAATTTTAAAAGATTTGATATTTTCATATTTATCAAAATTGCTTTAATTATTTGAAACAAATATAACACAAAAAAAAAATATCTTATGCATAAAAATAAGATGATTTTATTTTGAAAATTATATCTCTTGACAGCGAAACATTACCGCAAATATTCAGAATGTAGCTCCTCCAATTTTGCAAGCAAATGGAATTTCTTATTCCGAGCAATATCATATCATTTATATGCGAGATATATTCACGAATTTAGATTTTCTGATTGTGAAGCAAATCTCATCAAATTGTGCGGTGGTTTGTTTTAGTCTGAATTCTATTGCTAATTTAAAAATACAATATTGCTTGGGTATTGCCTTTTTGAAAAATTACATATTTATTTTGGGTTCCTAGTTAGAAATATACTGGATCCATAATTGATAGGTACGGCAGTTGAAGAAATAGATACGATAATTAAAAAACTAGATAAGTTAACATTTAGAGATGAAAAAGAATAGGCGAAAAATGGACCTACCATTTTTTGATGTTTGATCTCTGATATCACCTCATTTATTTCCTTATAGAGATTCCTTGAACTTTCCATGTACCAATACTCATTGTCCTTTTTCATTGCCTAGTTGTCAACTTAACTTGAGAAGATATTAACGTAGATAGGATGGGTAAACGGCTATAATAAATTAATGTAGTAAAAGCTGTGGTAGTAACTTAGATATTTGCTTGATAGAAGTTGAGAAAAATGGGGCGTCAAGGTTTAGAAAGAGCCAATAGAAAGAGGCAATTGATATTGAGACATAATAATAATAATAATAAAGAACTAAATTCTACTCTTTTTGTTTTGATATGTTACCATGACACATAAAGATTTTAGTTCACAAAAACAGGTCATCAATAGAGTTCAGTAATAAATCATTGTCTATACACTTCCGAAGAAAAAATAAATAAATAAATCGAGGATTACTTTCCCGGAGCCCTTAAAACCACAAGCTATCGCAAAAAGCTCCTGTCTCGACAGCGCCACTCAGATTTCACGGGAGGTTAGCAAAGGCATGAAAATATCCCCTAAGGGATTTCGCTATAATACACCTTTTGAGTTAGTATTCTAGAGCCATTAGTAGTTCGGGATGGAAGCCTATATAATGAAAATTACTTAACAGGAAAATTTGTGGTCTAATTATTTAGGGTTGATTAATTAATTAAGTGCATCTCTTGTAGAATTTTCAATGCACGTGGATTTGAAATTTATAAGATCATAAGTGAATTATCCCGTTTTGTGTCAAGGAGTATAATTTTATGTAGTTATTTTGATTTTGAAACGTTGATGCGCCATCTTATGATAAGGGTACATATGCCTGTATACGTTATACATATTGTAAATAAAATTTAGTGCTTTTTTCCCCGCAATATTTGTCAAATTAACGCGGCCGTCGAGTCTTTAACATTAAACTTAATTTACGATTTTATTTTATACTCACCACCGCGTATAAAGTAAATTACGTTAAAATCTTCGTAATGGGGTATAATATTTTTTCGCGATATTTTACCGCGAATTTAAACACTCCGGCAATTGCCGCGTGGGAAATTTCGCTCTTGTATTTCAACTTGGCTATAAATTAAATTTTAGAAAGTTGAGTGTCGGCCACTTTGGCACTTCATTATTCCATTCAGCTTTTAAAACTAGCAACTACAATTTGTCATTTAATTAGGTGGTCTAGCGCTTACAAACCAAAATATTTATTCATGAATTTATTTGGCTTGGCAGCCATATTATAAGAGTTTTCAGAGGAATTTCTAAAACATTTTGTTACGGCTTTTAACTTCTTTGGTAGCTTTCAGTGGCATTAAATAAATCACTTGCACACTTTTAGTCTTGTATCAGATTTTTATTTTATTTCGTTTCCTAAATATTTTATCTAATATTTTTCCAGCAAAATGTTTTGTTTTTTGAAACTAAACTACGCTTTGGTTAAAATTGCAAAAATTTTTACATAGGATATAAATCAGTTTGCTTTATTTATGCTTCATTCTAAAATACGATAATCTGCAATGACACGTTGGTCGTAAATTTAGTAGCGCAGCAATCAGACATTTTATAATCTGCGCACCAAAATAAAAATCGTAAATCAAATATATCGATTTGGTTTATAGAACGTTTAAAGTTGTTGGCCTAACAGGAATTATATTTTACGCAATATACTTTTCGAAAACATTTATTTATTTCAAGTTTATAAAATATTATAATAAAATGAGATACGAAGACATGTCGGAATAATACTCAAATCAATTGGAAGGACATAATATGTTAACTAAAAAAAAAACAAAAACGTTATTATTACTTTTCTGCTTTGAGAAAAGTAAAAAGAAAAAAAAAATGTATCTGGTCCTGAAGAGAGAATAGGAGTACCAAAACATGATCATTTTACTTAAAAACCTTCACGAAAACAGCTTTGGGAAAGTAAAAGTCACCCCAACTAAATATTCTTAAATAGCTACTGTTATGTTTGAATTTTATATAGAAATTTATTGACAACCTTTTAATAATTTTACAATAATTAATAACCAATGTCAAAACATCTCCACATGTCAAATGTCTTTATTTATACAGGACTACCACATCTCCCCTACTAGTCAGATATTCCATTTTCCCTTCAAATTTCTTTGGCCATTTCTGGGATTGGAGGAATAAATATTCTGTTTCTGATATATATTCTGCCACTTGATAATTTTATTGTGTATTTTCTGTAGGGACCAACTTCTACAATATCACCTGTATTGTCCAATCGCTTTGTTGTTGGATTCTGGATATAAACATTGCGTCCAATCATAAGCGGAACTAAATCTTGAGCCGTCTGGTTATAATTTCTTGCTATTTTCAATCTTTCTTTGGCATTGTAGTATAACATACCCGAGTTCGTTCAGTAAGATTGAATGATGAGAATATTTTATACCTTTAAACAACAAATCTTCTGAAAAACGAAATGAAAAACAAATAGGACCTACGTTGTGGAAACTTACTCAATTTTACTTACTGAATATGCGCTTGACATAGCAAATATTTGGGAAATTTGAGGGAAGTGGTGACATGTAAAAGAAACGAAAAATTTGTGAAACGTCTACTTTATTATTAAAATAAATCGTACCGTTCTCATCCTGGAACTAACGAGGGAAAAGAGCACGGCAGAAAAACCCTCGATCTAACATTCCTTAAAAATCGAAACATACTGTGTCATTTTAATAATAATTGTGAGTTATTAATTCAATAATTGAGGTCAATAAAAGTTTACACTAGGTACCACTCCTGTTCTTGTGCTAAAATTTCAATTACACACACTACATTCAATTAACACTACCTATATTCAATACTGAACAGTTTTTTGGTTAGTTAGCTAATTTCCCAGCAGGTGCTGAGGTCCCATACGAGAAGCTACTCAGCTATAGTTGTTTTTGAGCCAATATCTCTAGAATAATTATTTCAATTTGCTAGGATATTCTTTCGTCAGGGTAGGAAAATGTTAGTAAATTCAACAAGGCCCTAATGTACGCTCTAAATCCAAAAATCAAAATCCCAGCACAAAAAGACAGCACTTAATTTTTCTAGGTTTTAATTTACTCTTTATCTGTGTTGTTTACAGCATGAAACGATTTTTGGTTAAATACATGAACAATGTACATGTTATAAAAAATGTTATAAACAAACAAAAAAACATACAAAAAAAAGATACTTTTATAAATAATTGAACTCTCAAAAACAAAAAACAATTATTCAACTGACCTCCCAACCAACACAAATATGTTTATTAGTGTTTTATATGCTGCTATATAGCAGTATCGTAAGACATTTTACTCGTATAAAAATTCTTATAATTATCTGATAGGCAATTATAATACACTTACAAACACGAAAACGGACCACTTTATAAAATATATCTTTTTTTTTTTTTTTTTTTTTTTATTTGTCAAACACATTGTGTTTATTACATTACAATCTAGTCAGTAAGACTAGTTAGCAATTTTGTTTTAACCTAATTTACTATAAAGTTTACAATTCTTGAGGTTCACTCAACAGTTTTCCCCACTTTGCTTAAACTGTAAATCACAATTTTGATGTGTTTATAGCACTGTTTTGTTGTGTTTTTCAATTTCAGTTCACTAGCTCGAACGGCTTCACCCTTCTCAGTCTTCTAACTAGCTCAGTATTGTCTAGGAGCTCAATCACTTCCACATTCACATGCCGATGTAGTCTATCTTCATGGCTTTTTGCGTACTTTCTTATAGTCTCTGTTACAGTATCAATTCCTAGTTCCCGATGTAGATCACTATTTCGAAAGTACCAAGGTGCATTAACAATGTTTCTTAGTACTTTATTTTGGAATCTTTGAATAACTTGTATGTTACTATCTTTAGTGCAACCCCAAAGTTGAATTCCATATGCCCATACTGGTTTCAGTATTTGCCTATAAAGTAGTAACTTGTTATGTATGGTTAAATTGGACGTCCTTCCAATTAACCAGTACATTTTTCTATACTTAAATTCAAGCTCTTGCCTTTTTTTCTTAACATGTGCTTTCCAGCGCAATTTCGCATCAAGCGTCATACCAAGATATTTAGCTTGATTTGAATATGGTATAGGGGTGTCATTAATTGTGATTTGTATGTGATTTACGTTTTTGTTTGTAAAATCAACGTGAATTGATTTGGTTTCATTCAATTTTATTCGCCATTTTTTGGTCCAATTTTGAACTTCACTGACAGCGTTCTGCTGCAGTTTTTCTGTTGATTGTTCAATACTTTTTTCCACTGTAATTAAACCAGTATCGTCGGCGAATGTTGCTAAATGACAATTTTCTGGTTTTGGGATGTCGCATGTAAATAATAAATATAAGTAGGGACCTAGCACGTCACCCTGAGGTACACCTGCTTTTATTTTTCGTAAATTTGACTCAAAATCTTCCTGTTTGACTCTGAAATGTCTATCACACATATATGATTCCAAAATATCAGAATATTGTTTTGGCAGAAACAGCTTTAGTTTATAGTTTAAGCCTTCATGCCAAACTTTGTCAAATGCTTGCGCTACATCGAGGAAAACTGCGGAACAGACTTTTCCCTCTTCCAGCGATTTTTCTATTAAATTCGTTATTCTGTGTACTTGGTCGATCGTAGAGTGCTTGTCGCGGAATCCAAATTGATGAGTTGGAATGATTTCCTGTCTTTCTATGATCGGTTTTATTCTTTTTAGCAGTATCTTTTCATAAAGCTTAGATAAAACGGGCAATAATGATATTGGCCTATAAGATGACACATCATGAGGTGGTTTTCCGGGTTTTGGTATCATGATTACTTCTGCAACTTTCCAAAGTTTAGGTACGTATTTAAGCCTAAAGGACGCATTGAAAAGGTTGCATAATTTCACAATAGCTTTCCTGGGGAGTTGTTTTATTACTTCCCCAGTAATTAGGTCATATCCTGGAGCTTTTTTCGGACTGATATTTTGTTTGATCTCTGTTAATATTTCTCTTAGTGAAGTAGGCTTAATGTTGCCTTCTTCTTGATAAGGTTCGTTCCAGGGAAGATTTTCATCCTGTGCTTCGTTAGGCTGGAATGTCTTTTCTAAATGACTTGCAAAAAGTTCTACTTTTTCTTCGTTACTCCTTGCCCATTGCTGATTTGACTTTCTTATGGGTGGAATTTGGGTAACTGGTCTTTTAAGACGTTTAGTTGCTTTCCAAAGAGAATAATCAGTGCTTTTGTCGCCGGTGAGTTCACTTAGGTAATTGTTAATAGAGTCATTTTTGATTTCTTGAATTTCTCGCCTTATGCGCTGCGTCATATTGTTGATAATTGTTTTGTCATGGGGATCTCGACTTTGCTGCCATTTTCTTCTTAGTTTCCTTTTTTCTATAATAAGATCTCTAATTTCTTTTGGGTAGTTTTTCCCTTAAAAATTCTTTTTAATTTGGGACTGTTTTCCCAAGCTGCTTGTTGAATATTAACGATAAAACAATCGACTTCTTCATCAATTTGTTGTGGCGTTCGCAGCGGTACTGATAAGTTCATCTTTTCCGACAGACTTTGTTTAAAACTAGCCCAGTCCGTCAGTTTATTAACTAATGAGATAGGTGCTTTTTTCTTAATTATATATTCACTCAGAGTTAGGATAATAGGTGAGTGATCTGAGTGTAAATCATAACTTTCTTCTATCTCCAGAAAATTTGGAGATATATTTTTTATTACGAAAAAATCGATTAGATCGGGAATTTTTCCAGGATCGGTTGGATAATATGTTGGCCTACCTGTGGATAGGGGCTGGCATTGATATTCACTAATAGCTTGCAGAAGTTCCTTCCCCTTGGAATTGGTTAGTCTGGAACCCCAGTAGGTATTTTTTGCATTAAAGTCACCCCCAACTATGAATCGATTTCCCAACTTTCTAAGAAAATTGAGATATTGATTTTTCTTCAATAAATGCCTTGGTGGTATATAGGCAGCAGATATGGTTAGTGTATATGTTTTGGTTTTTACACTTACTGCTGTAGCTTGAATTTCAATTGTTTTGTATTCCGTCTCTTCAATGTGAGATATGTTTTCTTTAATTATGACAGCGCTTCCTCCATGTGCTGTATTGCTAGGATGAATTGTGTGATACACTTTATATCCTTTAAATTTAATATAGGATTGATTTGTGAAATGCGTTTCTGATATGAGGCAAATGTCAATCTTTTGTATATCTAGTATAACTTGCAACTCTTGCTGATGCTGCAAGAGCCCATTGGCATTCCAAGCTAAAATTCTAAGGTTACTGACCATTTTGACGATTGATGATAGCGCCATTATTGCTATTTTCCAGTTTAGTTAATCGCTCATCAAGTTTGTTTAATTTTTCCAAAATCAATTGCAATGTTTGTTCCATAGTGCTTTGGTTAATAGAGTTGCCACTAACAGTGGCAGGAGCTGATGCTACTGCTTGGCTGTAAGTCCTTGTCGCAGAGTTTTGCGTAGCTGCGTTTCATGGTTGTTGGCTGTGACCATTTGTGCTTGCTTGTGGTGTGGGAGTTGGCCTTTTCGGGTTATTCCTTAATTTTTGTATTTCTTTAGCTACAATGCACCCCCTATAGTTAGCTGGGTGTTTGTCGCCGCAGTGGACGCATTTTGGCTCAGAATCTTTTGGTTTCGAACAGTCTACAGTGAGATGTTTTCCTGTACATCTCACACATCGTGGTTCTTTAGCGCAATATTTTTGAGTATGTCCATAAGATTGACATTTTTTGCATTGAGGGACTAATTTGGAAGTTTTTAGTGCTTTCATTTCCACTTGAGTTCCAAGTATTTTGGGAATTTCGAAAATTTTGTTGATGTCTTCATCATGGCTAAATGTTATCATAAACATGTTTAGTGGTTGTTTTGTTCTCCACTTAAGTTTGTTGGAGGCTTCTAGGGCCTTGAACCCTTTATTTTAAAGGTCAGCTACAATTTTTTCTGGATCACAGGAAAAGTGTAACCTGTTGGCAATTACTCTAATTGGCCTTTCTTGTTTGTTTTCATATGAATGCCATTGAAGCTTTATTTCATTTAGCATTTTGGTGACCAGCCTGTAGCTGTCTGCATCCTGAACGTTTATTTTGATATTTTCGTTATTCAAAACTTTTATTTGGACTCCTTGTATGATATTTAACTTATCGTAAATATCGTTAAAGTTATTAACGCCATTAACCATAATCGGTGGGGGTAATGGCACCTTTTTAGCCTTGGAGGATTCTCCAGTAGTGTCCGAGCCAGCGTTTTTTTGTGGTGGTGTTAGCGAAGTATCCATTCGACGTTTTTTCCAGCCTTTTCCCTTTTGTCTGATCTACTCAGTTTCTTTTGCTAACTCGTCTTCGTCGGTTTGGTAGTCCATGTTGGACTCTTTTTTTTGGTTAACTTTTGTCTCTAGATCGGCAAACTTTTTTTGCATAGTTTCCAGTTGGCTCTGGAGATAATCCACTTGATCTACACTTTAAAAATATTTTTGTTTATGCGGTGTTACCGCTTCTACTCTAAACCAGTGGCAACATAGCTATTTTAAATGGAACACCCTGTATGTGATTGCATATTTGGATTCTATGTAAAATTCTGAGCAGATTTCGTATAATATACCCTATACCTAAGTTCAACTGTTTTGGAAATATTGACAGTTAAAAATTGACTTTTTGCAACTTTGACCTAAACCTGAACGCTTAATTTTAGAGAAAAACCGATTTTACATTCCTATCTTAGATTTTTATAAACTATCATTTGACACCAACTTCCAATTTAATCCATGATTAAAAATTCCAATTAAATTTAATCTCCGGTTAAATTTAAAGTTGGTGTTGAATGATGAAAAATCCAAGATAGGAATGTGAAATCAGTTTTTCTCTAAAATTAACCGTTCAGGTTTTACAGCCTGTCAAAGTTGCAAAAAGTCAATTTTCAACTGTCAATATTTCCAAAACAGTTGAACTTAGGTATAGGGTATATCACATGAAATCTGCTTAGAATTTTACGTAGAATCTAAATATGCAATCACATACAGGGTGTTTCATTTAAAATAGCGATGTTGCCACTAGTTTAGAGTAGAAGCTGCAACACCGCATAAACGAAAATATTTTTAAAGTGTAGATCATGGTCGTTTATCCCGGTTGCCAAATTTTCAAAATGATCCGCGTTTTAGTTCTTCAACGTCTTATAGGCCATCCACCGTGGGACACCCTGTATAGGTATATTTATTAACGCGCCTGCATTTTGGGGCAACGATTTTTAATCGTGTTATTATATTTCACAACTTGCAGATGGTAATTACAAATGACAACAACTCTTTGATAATTATATTTTTCTCGGTATTCTGAATGTTTTTCTTATACGACGTTTCAATTTTTTTCTTTTCTTATGGAATATTTAGTTTTATTTCCCAAATTTAATGTAATGGCTGACCAAAAGTGGCCTGCCAATATGGACGAATCCGATATATCACATTTGTCACAAAAAAACACAATTATAAGACAAATGGGTCACGAATAAATCAAATCTAATACAAAGGACCCTGCACACCTCTTATGGGTTTTTGGTTTTCTGTGGGTCCTTTGCTTAATCCTGGTTCCCCTCAAACTCTTAAAAATGCAAGGTTGTCAGATCTATGTCTCATATTACTACCCAGTCACTAACCGTTCTTGCATATTCAAAACCACGCAATCAGCGCAATACTCACATAACTATAAAAGGCATTAAAAAAAGGTAGTGATATTTAACAGTTTTTCTGTGAAAGCACCACAAATACTAGGACAATTTCAATCATCATAATAAAAATATTCCTATATATGGATACCTACACTTACACCTTTTTGGCATACACTTGTAGAGGAATAAACATGACGACAGATAAAAACTACTACAAAAATAAATACAACGTGTAATTAAATAAAGTCATTCGGGCATGTGTTTAGGCGCTTTATAGTTCTTACTCTAAAGGAAAATGTGTAATAGTCTGGCAACACAGGGCCGCCCAGGCGCCCACGCGCATGGCAACCCGAGAATATTTAAGTTGTATAAGTGTCGACATCAAGTATTCTATAAGCCATTTTTATAGGATGTTCTCCTAAGCCAATTTAGAGTTAAATAAGTTTGCGACTTAATGTTTTTATTGAAGTTAGCTATATGATAATATAATAAATCTTCAATAAAAATATTTTGAAACTATCTTATACGTTCTTTTCAAAACTGTAATAAGATAACAATAAAACAAATTACACTTAAGATTGATTGGTCTTATGAATTGACATTATAGTATGTTTTAAGATCTAAGTTTCTTATATTTTATAAAAGACTATGAAATAGTCTTAAAGAGAGCTTTATTACACAATTAAAACACATTTTTGTCTTTGAGATACTTTTGTTTTAACTATAGCCACTATATGATAAAATTGTGTATGGAGGACCTCAATACACCAGTTATATAGCATTTTAACTATTGAGGAACAATCTGTGCTTGTTGGGCTGTGATCGCTCCTTGACACACATACTAATAACAAATTGGATTGAACAATCAGTTTAATGCAAAATAAAAATAAAAATTGAATAATGAATAATTACAGACACGCGACACGCGTTTAAGGGACCAGCCCCAGCTTGTTCTCTAGTCTAGTTGCGTATTCTCTATCTCCCGTTCGGTGCGGTACCTTTCTGTTGCAGCTCGCTCTCGTTCTCATTAATTCCACAGAGCATTACATGGTTGCAACATTTACTTTTATTCAGTAAACGTTTTTTAAAAAGTTAAGATTCAAAGAAATAGTATTTTAAATAGGTGGTTTTCCTCAGCATATTCATCACATGTATTTGCAATATTTTGCCATTCTCTTGAAAAAGCTTTATGATGGATTGGTATCAGTGATCCTATAGATCTTCCATAGTATTTTGACAGGAGATTGACCGTTTGCATTGGGCGTATTTCTGATTTCCAATAGTCCTTTGTAGTACATCTCCTTGTTTAGTGATCCGTTTACCATGCATTTCAGTATTAACGCTTTCATAGACATCGCAGCTGTCTCTGCATGTCCGTTGCTTTGCGAACAATGCGATGTAGATGGAGCAAATGAGCAAATGCTACATTCCACTTCTTTAAAAATAATTCAAATTCACGAGAGAAATACTGTCCTTCATTATCCGACCTGAATCTAACGGGAACACCAGTATCAGCGAAAATTTTATACAAATCATTTATAATCTGTCTACTGTTAGGATCTTTATTTCCATAATGGCACACGATTTGCAATCCAGATAAACGATCTACGTAAACCATAAAGTATTTTCCGATGAGACATCCTCAAATAGGCGACTTGGTTAATGGTCTATTATAATTGCCTCCTTTGATAATGAACTTCTATTGTCTTGACAATATTGGCATGCTTCAGTGCATTTTTTTACATCACTTGCCATTGCGGGCCAATATACAGAATGACGAGCTCTTCGTAGGGTTCTATTAATGCCTTGATGGGATGCGTGTAGTTTCTATGCAATTATTTTGCGCCACGCTTTGGGTATCAAAAGCTAAGTTCATCTCGAATATTCCAGAAAGGCAATAAAACCGCTTCGAGGTCTTTTTTGTTTTTTGAAAAACCATTTTGAATTCGGTCCACAAGCAGCTTGTATTACTCGTCTTCTTTTGCTTGAAGTTGCAAAATCATGGGATCTCCCAGATGAGAACTTCGGACTTCGTCCGATGTATTGTCATGTCAAAGATATTTGTTTAATTATCATGGTTTTCATGTGACTTGTTGCTTCTTTTGCCAGTAAATCTTCTTCCATTGGATTTGAAATTGGTGCGCGAGAAAGAGCATCAGGAATAAAGTGTTCCTTTCCTTTTCGCCATTTTGCTTCAAATCTGTATCCTGACAAGTTTTCTTTTAGTCTTTGTAGTTTCGGACTTCCGATTGAATCTGGACTGAATTTATTTAGCATAGCTACAAGTGGTTTGTGATCGGTAACAATGGCGAATGACTGAATACCTAAGAGGTATGACCTACATTTCATCACAGCACACGTTATGTATAAGAGTTCTATCTCGATCATCGCGTATCTTGTTTCTGTATCAGATAGAAAACAGGAACCGCATTGTAGTAGATTCCATTCATCTCCATGTTTTTGTAGTAGTGTACAGGGTGTCCCATTGAAGATGGGAATTGGGGTTATCTGCTAAACTCGTAGAGGTAGATTTTTTTTGATTCCACATTCCCGTGCCAATTTTTCATAACGAATCGAATGCCGCAAACCGTAGGTCTCTATCTTGTTTCGTTTTGGAGATACAGGGTGAAACTTGAAATGTTCACTTTTCGAGGGTAGTCATTATCTAGCGTATAAAAAAAGATATCAAAAAGTTGAAAATTGTATCTGACGCAGTTTTTTACGTAGATTTCATTGGCGTACTGGAATTTTTTTTCCGAGGTACCGCTTGACACACACTTCATCTTTTTTAAATGGGACACCCTGTAAATTTTTACATTTTTGGAATACGCATAAAATTACCTTTCCGATGATTTATAATTTGTCTATATTATGTTGTAACTTGCCAATATTATCATGGTATTTGAAACTTTCCATAAGAAATAACCCTTGCAAATCACATTGAATATTTGGTTTTATTTTCTGGTGTAATTTTTAGATGTGGGACACCCTGTTAAATAATAGTTTATTAAATCCTGTATTTTTCTCCATTTCAACGATATAGATATTACACTTTGTAGTTATACCTCTCCATTAACGTCAAGAAGAAATAGGTTCTGATTGCAAAGAAAATTGATGTCATTTCGGATTAACCGGTACCTACCTACAGCATATATCCTATAAAAAATATTCAAATATCTCACTAATGCTCAGTAACTGCATTTAATAGTCTAATGCCCGGTTTATTCACCTTCTGATAAACTGTCAGGCAATGTAACATGACAGATAAACTGGTAATCTATGAATAATCCGATTGGTTCGCCAGTTATCCGAAAACCAGTGAGATTAGAGATTGGCCAATTTATCTTGTAGACAGTTAGGCTTTAGATCTTCCGCACATTGGGCAACTGGAAACAAACTTACTAGAAACTAGAATCGTCAACCAGTTGCTTATTAGTTGCCGCTTGTGTATTTCAATGAGCATCCGCACGCAACACAACTCGCTGATAAGGAAACTCGTCGGTGATCTGTTAGCCGCAACCCGACATGCAGCGTCGCTTGGCGATTAGTTTCTATTTTATCTTGTGAACAAGCACGCACAACGGCGAAAATTAGAGAATAATCCTTCAATTTTAGGCTAGTTCAAATCCTATATGCATTTTATTATTTTTTGAATGTAGTGATAAACCCAATACCTCATTTTCTTGTGTCGAATTCTTTTTTATGATAAGTGATAATATCTTCATGACTTGGATTATTGAACATTTTTGCTAGAATAATAACAATATCCTAATCATAATAATAATTTAAACACAACAAAGCTACTATAATCAAGAATTGACTTGATTTTTCAGTAGCGTCGTGTGTGATCCATATTCCATAGTTGGTAAGTAGTTGGTGATTTAAGTTGCCAATTGGTTTGGTTTCTTTCTAGTTGCTTAAAATCTGCGGAGGGAGGACCTTGTCATTGAGTTTATCTAACGATAAATGAACTGGCCTTAAGCCGACGCCACACGATGTGTCCAGCCATTGGTCCCAACGATAGATCCAACGTTGGGTACAATGTTTGGCACTCTAGCATTTGGCAAATGTGCCGCTACACGACGAGGCAAACATTCTTCTCCACATTGGAACAAACCTTGGAACAAAACAAAGGTTTTGGAGTATCGTTGTCAGTGCCGTTTCGTTTCAAAGTAGCACGAGTCAGGACAAGCATCGGAAAATAAACTTTTTTACAGCGCCACTGAATCGAACCTAAAAAATAGACGACTGTCAATCCTTGTGTGGCAGTGTCTCCAACCTCTGTCCAACATTGGAAGCCTTTTTTGAAGCGGGTCAAATTTACCGACTTTGGCCCGAACGTTGAGTGTGGCCAACGTTGGACACATTTTTGTCACGAGCCTACGTTACACGATGCCACAAATCGCTGTGTCCAACGAAGTGTAATACCTATATCGTTGAAATGGGGAAAAAAAATGATTAAAGGCCAATTTATCTATTTTCTGATAGACTGTCAGGTATGGTATGCACTCTGACGGATAAAAACGCAATCTGTAATCCCATTGGTCGGTCAGTTATCCGCCAACCGATAGGATTATAGATCAGTGAATTTATCTTGCAGATAGTTACTAGTAAGTTTATCTGAAGATGAATAAACCGGGCCTTATTCAAATAAACTTTGCTGGAAACTAATTGCAAGGAAAATTTACCATTCCATAATTCTAATGGTCGGCAGATAACTGGCGGACCAATGGGAATACATAGGTATTGCGTTTTTATCCGTCATTGCATCTGAGAGACGACGGCAAATGATAGGCCTTGATGGCGTCGAGTAGTCCACGACGGACCACAAACTTTTGAAGAACAGCGACGCAGACACGAGATCAAAAAGAGGGCCCGCAGGAAGGAGCGAGAGAGCAGAGGAAGAGACCAATGTTGCCAGAGGCTGGGTTTGCCAAGACTGTGGAAGAATGTGGGGTTCCAAAATTGGTATAGGTATATAGCCATTAGAAAACGCACAATTGACGACATTAAAAACAATAAGAGAATATCATACTCGGTATCAAATCATCGCCTATTGTATGATGATGACCTTATGGGATTGCTGATTGAATTTTTATGTCATATTGCATATCTGAGAGTTCATCAGAAGATGAATAAACCGGCCCTCGATAAACTATTATTTCACACATTGAACCAGAAAATAAAACCATATTCAATGCGATTTCCAAAGGTTCTTATGGAAAGTTTCAAATACCTTGATAATATTGGCAAGTTACAACATAATATAGACAAATTATATATCATCGGAAAGGTAATTTTATGCGTATTCCAAAAATGTGAAAATTTACAGGGTGTCCCATTTAAAAAAGATGAAGTTTGTGTCATATCTCTCAAGCGGTACCTCGGAAAAAAAATTCCAGTACGCCAATGAAATCTACGTAAAAAACTGTGTCAGATACAATTTTTACTTTTTTGATATCTTTTTTTATACGCTAGATAATGACTACCCTCGAAAAGTGAACATTTCAAGTTTCACCCTGTATCTCCAAAACGAAACAAGATAGAGACCTGGGGTGCGATTTTCGAAACCATTCGAGTACATTTCGTACACGAAATTTGACTGCTCCCCATTTAATTTACATTGCTGTCAGTCAAATTTCGTGTACGAAATGTACTCGAATGGTTTCGAAAATCGCACCCCTGCGGTTTGCGGCATTCGATTCGTCATGAAATATTGGCCCGGGAATGTGGAATCAAAAAAAATCTACCTCTACGAGTTTAGCAGATATCCCCAATTCCCATCTTCAATGGGACACCCTGTACATCCCAATACATTCGTTTTTGATGCATCGTGTAGAGCTGTCTGTTTAGTACGATCAAAATGAGTTAGAATAGAACGATTTGCCAAAGCTTTTCTGACATTGTTAAATGCTTCATGATAATTTTCACTCCAAATAAATTGATTTTTTATCTTTAGAAGTTCTCTAAGTGGTCTAGCAGTGTCGCTTATTTCTGAGGAGAAAGACCCCAGTTGGTTTAAAAGTCCCATGAAAGATCTAAACTGGGCAATATTCTGTGGGACTGGAAATTTTTTTATAGCTTCTTTTTTAGGATCTGCCTGAATTCCATTTTTTGATTCAATATACCCAACATAGGATAGTTCTTGTTGTGCAAAAAAAAACTTTTCTGGATTCAATGTGATCGATTTGGATCTTCAACGTTCGAGCAACATAATAATTGGTCGGTAGTGGTCGTCAAATGATTCATCATAGAGCACGATATCATCGACAACTTTTTCAATATTGCCAATATCCAATAAGGCTTCGTCACCTCGACGGCAAAATTCGGCTCCAGAACTAATTAAGCCCATCGGAGTCCTAAGGAATTTAAATCGACCCCAAGGAGTAAGAAATGCTGTTAAATTTTGACTTTCCTCATCTAGTGCCAATTGCCAGTTTCCACTTTTCGCATCCAATGATGCGAAATATTTTGATTTTCGACATATTTTGATTTTCGACTGATGTTTTCAACTGCCTGTCAAGGTGATTTGAATGGATGTGTTGGCCTTTTGACATACTACTTAGTTTTGTATAGTCTACACATATTCGTATTTTTCCATTTGATTTTTGAACTACTACTAAAGGACTTACAAGTTCAGTTGGCATATCAAGGACAGGTGCAATGATATTTTGGGCTTATAAGTCGTCTAATTCCTTTTTCACTGGATCTAACCAAGCATATGGAATTTTCCTAGGACATGTAATAGCATATGGTTCATAGTTTTCCATCAAATGTATGTGTACTAATTTTCCATCCATCGGTTTTTGTATCGAAACGTCTTTACATTGTTCCAGTAGTTGTTTCCTTATTTTTTTGATTTCTTCTTCAGAAGGATCTTTTTGAATTTTGTTTAAAACATTCACTGGATATGTTTCATATACTATAGGTTTTGGAAATTCTGGGTTAAATATGCCAAGTTTTATAAGCGTTGATCTATCAAGCAAAAGATCTTTGATATTCTTGCAAACGAAAATTTTCACTTCTGTGGTGTTATATTCATAGCTAATTTGACAGTTGATATATCCAAATACTTTGATATCTTTGTGCTATTAGCTGATTGAAGCCTTATACTGTAGTATAACATACCCAGGTTCGCTCAGTAAGATTGAACGATGAGAATTTTTATTACCTGTTAAACAACAAATCTTCTGAAAAACGAAATGAAGAAAAAAAAAATAGTACCCACGTTGTGGAAACTTACTCAATTTTACTTACTGGACATGCGCCTGACAGCAAATATTTGGGAAATTTAAGGGAAGTTGTGATATGTAAAAGAAACGAAAAATTAGTGAAACGTCTCCTTTATTATCAAAGAAATTCGACCTGGAACTAACGAGGGGAAAGAGCACGGCAGAGAAACCCTCGGTCTAACATTCCTCAAAAATCGAGACATACTGTGTCATTTTATTAATAATTGTGAGTCATTTATTCAATAATTTGAGTCAATAAAAGTTTAAATTAGGTACCATCCCTTGTTCTTGTGCTAAAATTTTAATTACACACACTATATTCAATCAACACTACCTATATTCAATACTGAAGAGTTTTGGTTAGTTAGCCCATCTGTGGCAGGTACCGAGGTCCCTGGTTACGTAAACTCACGGCTATAGTTGTTTTTTGAGCCAATATCTCTTTCCCTTGTTCGGTAGGATATTCGCTCGTAAGGGTAGGAAAATATTAGTAAATTCAACAAGGCCCTAATGCACGCTCTGAATACACAAAATCAAAATCTCAGCACAAAAAGACAGCACATAATTTCTTAGGTTTCAATTTACTCTTTATCTGTGTTGTTTACAGCATGAAACGATTTTGGTTAAATACATTAACAATGCACATGTTATAAAAAATGTTATAAACAAACAAAAAATACATAAAAATAAAGAAAATAATAGGAACTTGCATAAATTGAACTCTCATAAACAAAATAATAATTAATCCACTAACCTGTACGCTCCTTACACACACACTAATAACAAATTGGATTGAACAGTCAAATTTAATGCAAAATAGAAATGAAAATTGAATAATGAATAATTTCAGACTCGCGTCTAAAGGAACAGCGCCAGCTTCTTCTCTCGTTTTTCTAATGCCTAATCGTCTCTTCTCTTCTATCCTCTTCGGTTTTCGGTACCTTCATTTTTCTGTGGCACGCTCGTTCCTATAAGCTTGTACGGCGCATACATGGTTGCAACATTTAATTTTATTCAGTAATTTTTTTTTTTTAAGTTATGATTTGAAGAAATAATATTTTAAATAGGTGGTTTTCCTCAATACTGTTTTTTTTTTTTTTTTTAAATTTTGATATGAAAAGTTTGCTTTCTGAATGAAACCTATCACGCGTACCTATGCACCGTATCTGGAGTAGTCATGTAAAGGAATACGTGATTGCTTTTAGTTGGTGCTCTAATTTGACGAATATTATGCTTTTGGTTAACACTGGCAATTTTCAGTAAACCGATTTTTGATTATTTGTCTTCTGAGCAATCATTCAGTCAATAAATTCCACGTTTTTTGTACGACAATATTTCAAAAAATGTCCAATTTTTTTTACATCGGCTACATATTGAGTCTATTGCAAAAGAATCTTTCGAACTTTTATTCCATGCATTGCTACATCTAGGACATTTTTTTGATATTACTTGAATTTACTTTTGATATATTTATTTTGTGTACTTTAGAACAATTTGTGTGACTTCTTCTAATTCACAAATTCTTTTAACTTCATTGATATTTGCTGATTCCGGTAATGTTCTGCATTTTTTTCTGATTTCTTTAAGAGATTCGATCATATGATCTGTGATTTTCCGGTCAACAATGTAAGCAAGGATCACTTAAATGAAATAACTTCGATTTTTCTCTATAAAATATAGAGAAAGATTCGCCTCGTTCTTGTTTACGTTCCATGAACTGACTATATCTGATTCGGTTTTTTTTTTAAATAGCTCTCTAGTTCTTCTAGAACATGTATGGCCGAAATTTGATTGAAATTCTCGATTTTCAGCACAAAATCAAACGACATCTAGAATGTTCTGAGTAAACAACGCGGATAGCAAAGCTGTAACTTGACCAGTGTTATTGATATTCACTCCTTGATATAGCAGTTAATTTTCAAACTTAATTTCCCAATCTTTGAACTGTGCTAGGTTTAGAGAATCTTCCAGTTTTTCTGGCAAAGGAAAACGTACGTATTCCACTTTAGTGATGTCTACACACTCCGTTTCCACGTTTCTTTGATCCACCGAAATACTTTCTTCGTCACTACCACCTTTTTGAAGTACTAACAATTCTCTCATACTATTTTGTAGTTCTGATAGCTGTTGTTTGAAATCTGTTTCCATATTTTTCAGAGAATTTTCCGTTTTTTTTTTCTCCAAAATACGTAAAGCTTGATTGATTGTCTCAATGTATATTTCTGGAATATCTTCAGATGTTTGGTTTGACTTCTTGGCCTTGTTCTTACGAGTCATCATCGTTTAAAATATCTAAAACAGCTATTCCTTGGTTCTTATTCAGACTGCGCCATGTTATGTTTGAATTTTATATAGAACTTTGAAGACAACCTTTTAACAATTTAACAATAATTAATAATCAATATCAAAACATCTCCACATGTCAAATGCATAGAATAAGGTTTATAGTGTGTATAAAATAGACACTCGCATTATACGGGTCGGACAACCATTTGTGGTGCCATCTGTTGTCTATGGAAAGAGCTCATCCCATTGTAGCAGCTTGTAGAACAGTTTCCTTCTAATTTTTTTAGATTTGCTTTTCACTTATTTTATGATAAAGACACAATTTGATACAAATCGAACAAATAACGGTTTATTACAAAGAAAGAAGAATGTTATGTTAGCGTTTCGCAACTTGTCAACAAAGTCAACACTTAACAACACAGAATTAAATAACAATAATAGTCTTAACACTAAACATAACACTGTGAAAGTCCACAAATACACACAGATAACGTTCTATTAACAATACGAAACACCTTTTCAACAAACTGAAATATTAAAACAACAAGAAACACAACGTTTTCCAGTTCATCGTTTTGTCATTATTTGTCATTTCATGAGTTCATGTCATAATTTAATTGGAAATGACGTCACCCCTCTTCTCCAGAAGCGGAAATACCTTGGAGATACAATCAACAACGCGTACGCAAGTCAATTGGTAGCGCCTCTATCGGGCATGAAACAAGTTTATATCGAACCAAGTGATACATTTAAAGATCGCGGGGTATGGTCAAATGTCCTTATTTATACAGAATCACCCCAGCAAGCCCCTACTTGTGATACCTTATATGAAAGCTTTTAAAAAATACTTTTCAATGGTGCCCTGCAAAGCTACATTCAATGTTATGCAGGTTGGTTATTACGGGATTTTGTTTCCCTCTGCCTATTATAGAAATTGTTTTCAGAGTTTTTTTTTTGTTACTCTAGATATAGTCATTGAAAGTTTTCAAATTCACCCCCTGCATATGGAGAGTATAATATAATGAGAATAGTTTTACAAGGTTGGTGAGAAATACTAACAATAGGAGGAAAAAAGATAACGAACCTCAGATATGCTGACGAACTCATCCAAATGATGGGGAGTTGGACAGGATCAGCAGAGAACATGGACTTATGTTGAACAAAAAGAATAAGCAAATAATGATAGTAGACTGAAATCGTACTGATATCTTGCTTGTTTTGAAGATGTCGCTGAGATCCGATGACCTTATATCTGAAGCCGCTCTTAATATGAACCTGTCTCGGATATATGGCGACGCTATGACTACTATAACTATAATAAATTTGATTTTATGTTCTTTAAAGATCTTATTAGTTTTTCATTTAGTTTTTTTTTCTTGACTCTGCATTTGGATTTCTTGTGAAGAGTATTACCCAGTCGTCTCGCGTTGCGTTATTGCTATACTGGTTTACCTCGTCGACAATGTCCTCATATGTTGCTTACTTACAGAGTTGCCCAATACTTTGTACACTGCGATTTCCTATTACTATTACATTAGTTTTCTTACGTTCTTTGATTCATCAGTTTGTTATATTTCTTGCAGTACTTCGAAATCTTTTTCATAGGTGTTTTTCAATTGTTTCAAGTTATTCTGTTTTTCGTGGAAAGCATCAGTCTCGTGATGGTTTCGTTGATGCTTGCTTTCTTCATCGTGGATGTCTGCCAGTTATTGTCTGTTTTTTTTTTGTTTTTTTTTTTGTTTTTTTTTTTTTATTTTTTTCAGATCAGCTATGTAACATTCGTTTTCTTTTGTTGGGACTTCAATAGATACAGCATGCTGTTTTTGATACCTTCCGAGTTCTTGCAAATTTTTGACATGTTAGTGTTTTCAGTCCTTAACGGTGCTACCTCTTCTTAAATTATTCGAATTGGTTGTATGGGAGACTCAGTGGCAAAGTCCTGAAATGTTGAATGATCCAATGCCCAGACATCTTTTAATAAATTGTAAATTTGTTATAGAAATTCATGGGTATAATACTGGATTAAGGGACAAGTTTCACGTGAGTAAAGTGTAACCTGTTTTGTTAATAAATTAACTAGAGGCCCATAATATGCACAGTTTACTCAGCGAATAATTATTAGGGGTTGGTCAATAGCTAAATTAGTACAGAATGGTCAAGGCGCCACTGAATTTGTAAAAATAAATAAATAATTAAATTGCAAAATGTTGAATGTTGATGTGTGAAAATTCAGAAACATGCGTTAAATTTTTTATTAGCTAGAGATAATTGATAATTTTGAAAAGGGAATAAATAGGGCATACAACTCAACCAAGTCTTGACAGGTAAAACCAATAAAACACTCAAGTATTTTCAAATCAAAATGATGACATCAAATTCAATTCACAGTTCAAAAAATAAAACATTTAGCAGTAAATAAATCAATGGATAGAGGTTTAACCCTCAATTGGATCCACCAAACTAAGAAAATAATATGACAAGATACACTAGTATAGTTGTCACATAATTTAACTTAACAGTCGCTGGCCATATCATTAACTTAAAATGAAAATATTGAAGATTTAAGTTTCCAGAAAATTAATTTAAAAAAAAAAAAATTATGAATGAAAGTTGTCATGTTGTATGGATAAATATGGTCAGCTTTTGCCATAAAAATAAAGTCAGTAAAATCAAATTAAAACTGTATGAAATCAAATCTTAAACGTTGAAAGTATACAGGAGATAAATCAGAAATCCTCAAGTATATAAGTTGTAGAACCCAGGTGAAAAATATGTCAATATTTTAATTTGGAACATATTGTCCAACCTTGACTTCAGTTTAGATTAATGATTATGATTAATGAAATTACACTCTTTAAACATGGCGCTACTAAAAGTTAATTAAAGGCAAATCAATAATAAATTCGATAAATCGAACATCGGAAATAGTTATTTAACCGACACTTCGATGTCAAGAATGTGAAATTAGAAATTTCAAAGGTAAAAGTGATTAATGAAACTCTATACAAGCCTCAATTCCAACGAGTTGGAGTGCGGTAGCTGTCCATTTTCTGTCACTTGACGATGGAAGTTGCAGATGGAAATTACAGATTCTAGCCTTGAATCAAGGTAGATAGGGGCTAGAAGTTCTAAGTTTTCGTCAAATGTTGAGGGACAGATGTCGACACGTGAGAGAATGGATTCCTCTAGGAAATCCCTTCCAAAGCTTTATGTCCATGCTCCAGCCAAATGATCTGCATGGAAAAATGAGGCTCCACGAAAATGGGGATTGTTAAAAATGTAGGTTTATTGTAAACGGGCTCCTCGAAAGACCCTAAGTAATAGAGGCATTCCATGAACAATCATTACTTTTGAAAAAATAGAAAGAACTTACCACGAGGTTCGAAATTCAAACTAGAATAAAACGATAATCACAATACTTTCGACATTAAATTTTTCGGTAATTAACAGAATATTTCGTCAAACTAGTGCCTGATGGCCGATAAGGTACTTTTTTCCACGAGAACGTTAATTGATATTTCACTTAGGAAGATGGCTGCCCCCAGGCCAGGATCAACCTTTCAGGCCGAAAGTCAAAATTTAAAAGGGACGAAGAATAGGACAAGCTGAATTAGCAGAGCTTTCCTTCGAAAAATAGCCAGCGGAAAGTGTTGGTACCAAATTGGAACTTCAAATGTAAAGGACAAGCGTGCCCTCTAGGTTAATAGTTGCTATTATTATTGGCGGCAGAAACCTTCTTTCAATAATGGTCAATTTAATTAATAAAGTTTGTCTCAAAATTAAAGATAAACGTCAAAATGACATTATGCTTTCAAATTTTTCTCGTAAAAAGGACTTGTGTTGCCAACATAGTTACTAAATTTTTGACATGGGATTTTGCCTTTAATAAAAAAACAGACCGTATATGAAAGAAAAAGGAACAGTTACGAACAATAGCATTCCGCATGCTACAAAAGTCAAAACGAATTTTAGTCAAACAATAAAATTATACAATGAACTGACAAATGAAGTTAGGTGCTGTGATACCTTAGTAGAATTTAAAAAACCTATGTAGAGGATATTAGGCAAAAAATTGTATTATGATATTTTGTAAATTGATGATGATTTTGACTTGACACGTGAAGTATTTGAATAAATTCATTTATAATAATGTAAATATTTATAGGTAGATATCTGCTACCCAAGTACTGTAAATAAAGACTATCACTATTACTTCATTTTGTTGACTCTTGTTTTCTACTTCAATTATAAATTTGTTCAGGGCGTTCGCCGCGAGAGACAAAATACTATAAAAGTATCCTTAAATAAAAGCATCTGCTCCCTATAAAAGCTGAATTTTATTAACATCGAGTCACCTCCGACCTAGTTATTCCGTTTCAATGAAAAAGTCCATCAATCATCAAAATAATCTTGCAAACATTATTCAAAGCTGTGTCTATGGAACTAAGGGATTCGATCACTTCGTTCAAAGAATGGGGCAAACAAATATTAACTTTATTTTTGTATATTTATTTACTGGATTTTTTATTTGTTTCAGGTATGTTGCATGGGCTAAAAAACGAAGCATGACTTACGAGGGGTGTACACGAGAGAGCGTTTTTAAAAAACTTTATTTGACTAATACAATAGAACTGACTTAAATCTAGAAATTACTCCTTTTATAATATTAAAAATAAGCTGAATAGAACAATATAAATGCTGAATTGGAGTTCTCACGGGATATAACTCCTCCATCCTAAGTTAAAAGCATACCAAAAAAGGTATGGTTTTATACAATGGAAAAAATAAAGAAAATGCTAAAAGAAAAATATGATTAAACTAAATAAGTAAAAGTAAAATTGTTAAATTACAATATCGTCTTCTAACGAGGCTTTTTGGGCACGTTTAAGGCGATGTTTCAAAAGTAATTTATAGACAGTAAAAATGCATAGTATTCCTAAAATACAATAAAGTAAAATTGTCCAAAAATTTATTTGGTGCATTTCCATTGGGTTAGATATTTCTTGTAGTCGTCTCTTCTGTTCTTGAAGCGTTGTGGCAATTTCATTGGTTTCCTTCAAGTTGATGGAGTTCAGGTCAAGTGTAGGTGGATTAAAAGCAAACTCCTTTGTTTGGTAATAATTCATCGATAAATTCAGTGTAGGCAAGGATACATCATCATAAGTCAAACGATTGGGCTTATAAGTTCGTAGAGTAATTGACTTTATTTGTAAGCTGCATTCATTTGTAGATTCGGCTAAGTAGGAACCATGAAGCGGTACGTTGTCCTTAGAATTTGGACAAGATGCTGAGACAATTAGTTGTTCGGGCGTTGTGATTATCCATTTTCCGTCCGTTATTTTAGTGATTTGGACATTTTGTAGTCTAATACGGAAAGGGTGGCAAGTAGTGGCATTTTCTTTGTATAAAATCAATTGGACTGCACATGGAGGCTCATGATCAATGTATGCAGTATGGGCTTCTTTACATAAGTACTCGTTGGGTAACAATTGGTTGCAGGTTTGGTCCATATAAGAGTACTTGTTGTTGCTAAGTGCAAGGTATGGTTTGTGTGGAAAGTTCATAAAGAAATCAGGATTTTGTTCGCTTGGAATTGGTATCGGAAATAATTGATAATAGTGATAGACATCCGATTCGACCAATGGTATTTCCAAGATGAAGGTGATAATCAGGCCCTTTGAATAACCTTTAATCTCGATTATTTTTTCGTAGTTCAATATGTTATCAATATTGGCTTCTAATGGTAACACGTCATGCACTAATTGTTTTTTAAATCTACAAATTTCTTTTATTAGCTCTAATGGATCGATTATTGAATTATGGAGCGTATTGATTTTAGCAAATGAGATAGCTACTTCCGTTTTTTCTAAGATATCGTAAATTGTTTGATATAGCATTGATATCTGATTAATTATTATGTGAGTTTGGAAGTATTGATGGTTGTCAATAGCAGACAGAGCTACCTTTTTTATTGTGCTTTCAATTTGCAGTATTCTCGATTTTAGCGTTATTTGATTGGCAGATATATTAGAGATAACGTTTTGAAACTGTTCAATGGTTTTCCCTAATAAATTAATTTGATTAAAAGATGATTTTTTAAGTTTATCTTGATTTTCTTGTAATTGTCTAATTTGCCTATCATAAAGATCTGCATCATCTTTATCAAGATTGCCAGTAATGCATTTTATTAATGATCCTAAAGGATTCAAGATGCCACGTTTTTGTCTTTTTGAGTAACTACTCGTTGGGTCAATTTGCCTTATGTTGTTTTCTATGCGTTTTTCTAATGCCATTAAAGGCAGCAACGTGTTTTTATATTCTCGTTCATAGGATACATTATTTGTAATGTTTTTAATTAAATAGTTAGCGTTTTCTTTGATCAAATAAAATTCGTTAACAAGGGGTGTTAGGTCGTGAATTTGTATTAATGACCAATGATTGGAAACTATTTTGGCAGTTCCCAATTTATAAGGTAGGAGTCCGGGATATTTATTCAGGTTATGGAAGTTTATTCCTACTGCTCCGATGTTGAAGATTCGGATCCATCTGTAACAATAGATTTGATTTTGGTTTCGTTGATATGCAAAATCTCTTTTCGATTTGTTTTGGGGTTTTCAATTTCAATCTTGTTGTTTTCTAATATTTTTGTTAAGATGAATGGACCTGTGAATCTGTGGTGTAATTTACCACGTCGTTTGTCTTGTTTTTTATATATTTGACACCCTATGGTTAGTTTTTGAGGGGTCTTCTTTTGATTATGTTTGTCAATAAGTTTTTGTTTTAAATTAATTGAGTCTTGTTGTATTTTGTTATACAAAGCTTCCGTGTTAGTTTTGTGATTGTGGACATATTCAGTGAATATTTGCGCGGGCATAAGTTGCATAGGGTCACTAGAAGAAGTGTGTCCTAAAATCAATGTATAGGGAGTAAAGCCTGTGCTTGAATGGATTGTGCTATTATAAGCAATTACAGCATAGGACATTAGGGTTGATACGTCAGTATTTTTGTTTTTTTCTCGTAGTATTCTTATGTGTTCTATCAGGGTTGAATTTAACCTTTCAACGGGCGAATTCGACTCGTGATGATTTGGAGTAGTAAAATGGATTTTAATATTATGTGTTTTCAATAAATCCTTAACTACTTCGTTCTTGAATTCTGTTCCATTATCGGATACAATCAATTTAGGGATACCGAAAAATGAAAAGAAATGGATTAGATTTTGGGATACTGATATGGCGGTGCCAACGCAAGGAAGGGCTTGTCCATATTTGGAAAATTTGTCTATAATTACTAGGAATTTTTGTTTATCTACAAGGAGTGTATCGAGGTGAATAATCTCGAAGGGTTTCGAAGGTGTTTCTGTCAATACAAGAGGTTGGTCTGGTGGATTCCTGTTATACTTAGTTCTTTGACATATTTCACATCCATTAATAAATTTAGTGACGTCAGATTTCAGGGGTTTCCAATAATAATTAATTTTCAGGCGTTTTAGGGTTTCCTGTATTCCTCGATGGTTAGTTTTGCCTTCGTGTGAAAATCTTATTATCATTTCTCTTTCCTCTGGTTTAACATTATTAATGAGTTTTGTGCATTCTACAAGCTTGAAATTACAAAAGTGTTTAGATAATGCTTCTTGAAATAAAACACGTAATTCTTTTGATAAAAAGTGCACATAGGTAGTTTTCTCTGTGAGGTTTTCTTTCAGAAAATTTACTATCGCTTCTTGTTTCGTGGGAATCGTTGCTCGGATTATCCTATTACCGTCAAAGGTTTCAAATTCTCTTTTTATGTAGGCGTCGTATGGTGATTTTTTCACAATTAATTGATTCGTTTTGTTGTTAATTATTTCGTCTAATATTGGGATTTCATTTAGGGTTTCGTCTGCGTTTGTACTATGAGCAGTGTCAGTACTGGACGTATTATCCATTGGTGGTTTAATTCGGATATCTTCAAGAATTTTTATTCGAGAGGTTGAAGGCTCTTGAGAAGTTGAAGGCACTGGAGGTAATTCAACCGGTCGATTAAGTTCGTTTATGATTTTGTTATATTCGTCAGTGTGATGTTTTTCTAGAAGATTTTTATCGATTTCGTTTAGAAATTTATCGATGTCAGTTGTAATATCTCCTGGATTATTAAGGAGAGATTCTGTTTCTAAAGCGTTGAGTGGAATTCTTGAAAGAGTGTCGGCGTTTGTATTTTGTTTGCCGCTTTTATATATAATGGTGTAGTCGTATTCTTCAAGCTTTAATCTCCATCGAATAAGTTTTGAACCTGGCTCTTTAACATTGAAAAGCCAGACTAAAGGTCGGTGATCTGTATATATTTGAAATTTCCTTCCAAATAAATACGGCCTAAAGTATTTACATGCCCAGATGATAGCGAGCAATTCTTTTTCAATTGTCGAGTATCTCTGTTCTGTTTCATTTAGCGTGCGGGAAGCATACGCCACGGGATGATCGTTGGGGGGTGTTGATTGAGATAAAACTGCACCGAGAGCTGTATTAGAAGCATCGGTTGTTAATACGAAGGGCTGTGTGAAATCAGGGTATTTAAGGATTGGGGAATTAATTAGAAGATTTTTTAAATGGTTGAATGACGATAAAAATGCTGGGGAATGTTCGACTTTAGCATTTTTCTTAAGACATAATGTCATTGGCTTGGCAATTTTAGCAAAATCCTTTATAAATCTTCTATAGTATCCAGCTAGTCCTAAAAATGATTTGATATCTTTTGGTGTTTTGGGTATAGGAAAGTTTTTTACAGCTTCTATCTTATCTGGATTGGGTTTCACGCCTTCTTTGGTTATTAAATGTCCAAGGTAATTGACTTCTTTGTGTAAAAATTCGGACTTATCCAATTGAATCTTGAAATTTGATTGTCTGAACCGTTCAAATATTAGTCTCAAGCGTTCTATGTGCTCTTGGAGTGATTTACTGTATATTATGACGTCATCCAAGTAAACGCAACATATTTCGTTCTGGAGGCCACGAAGAACGTTGTTCATCACCCTCTGGAACGAGGCGGGGGCGTTTCGTAAACCGAAGGGCATACGTTTGAACTCGTAATGTCCTGTGTCGGTGGAAAATGCTGTTTTGTGTACGTCTTCCGGTTCCATCTCTATTTGGTGGAAACCATTTGCTAGGTCCAACGTCGTAAAGTACTGAGCTTTACCTAGTCTATCTAAAATATCAGAGATGTTGGGTAATGGGTACTTGTCTTCGATTGTTTTGTCGTTAAGTTTTCGGTAGTCAATTACTATTCTCCATTTTCTTGTACCAGATGCATCTAGCTTTTTTGGTACTATCCAAATTGGGCTAGACCATGGGGAATTAGATGGTTGTATTATACCATTTTTCAACATCTGGTCCATTTGGGTGCTGACTTCCTTCTTATGAATCTCAGGGTATCGATAAGTCTTTGTAAAAATAGGTGTTTCATTTGTAAGATTGATTTTATGTTTGATTTGATTCGTAAAAGTCAATGGAATACCTTCACAGTAAAATATGTCTCGGTATTCATAACAAAGATCTCGAATCGCTTGATATTCTTCTTGATTACAGTGGTCTAAACGTAAGTTCTTCAAATTTTGTTTTAGTTTCATATCATTTGGTTGATTTACTTCGATATCCATATCGGTTTCCATTTCCTCGATAAAATTATTTTCAATTTCGTTTATAGGTTCTACTTCAAATGGTTCTGTGAAACTAATTTTTATTGGGTTTTCACATAAATTCGTAATTGTTGTCAATGCAAAATTACTTTCAATTTGTACCAAGGCTTCTGGCATTTCTGCGATATCATCAAAGTTAATATGGTTTAGTATTCCTATTCCATCTGTTTTGTTTACAGGTACTTTAACCTTTTGTGAAACACGAGGAGGTATAACAGTTTCATATGACTGTGTGGGCTCCGTTGTGTTTTGTGGGAAAAATAATTTGTTTTGAAAATGCAAGGGTAAATTTACTTGTGACGTTTCGAGTGCAAAATTCTTTAGATTTATTTTGGCACCGATATCGATTAGAAAATCGACACCTATCAAACCGTCGAATTTATTAGAGAAATTAAACAAGTAAAATTTGTGGTAACCATTTTTTTTGAATGATGGAAAAATGGGTATATTTATGACTTCGTCATGTATTGATGTTGCATGAGCAGTTTTTACAGTGAAATATTCATTAGAAATGAATTGAGAGTAAACTTGGTATGCTAATTGCGGATTGATGAAACTTTTTCCGCTGCCTGTGTCGACTAAGAACTTAGCATTTAATTCGGGGATAATTATTACAGGCAAATCTGAAGTACTATAGTTGTTGAGGCATATTACGTCACATTGGGGTAATTGGGCGTAATCTGAAAATTTTGGTATTGGGAATCATCGATATTTGTTTCATTATAGTCATTATTAGTGTTGTCATACATGTTGTACATATAATCATATGGAACATTGTATGAGTTGAACATTTCAGAATTTGGCATTTGGTAATAATTACTGAAATCCAATTGTTCGTCATTATTGGGAGTAGAATTAACGTCGATATTTGTGTCTTGAGTTTGAGTTTCGGTGATAGTATTAGGGGACAAAGTATTTGCGGATTGGTTCGAAAGTTCTTGCACAGTGAAATTATTCAGGCGAGATCTTTGAACTGTATTTGGTCTTATAGTGACACCAGACGATGTGTCCATTGGTTCTGGAGCACTATTGTTTTGGGTGATATTGGGTCTTTGGAATGGTCTATTGAAATTATTGAAGTTTTGAGGTCTTTGGAATTGGTTATTGAATGGCATATTTGGGAAAGGTCTTGCAAAGTTTTGGTTGTTAAACGAATTATTTGGTCGATAGAAAGGATTATTAGTGAATGGTGTTATAGGCATTCTTGGAATATTAGCAGCATAATTTCCAAGTGTATTGTTAAAACTTGATTGAGGCTTACTTTTATTATTGACGTTGTTATTAGGTATATTTCTTGAGCTTTGATTAGACCTGTTTCTATATTGTATGAAATTCTCTTCTTCTCGTACAAATGCGAGAGCTTGTTCAAGAGAATCTGGGTCTTTTAATCTTACCACTAACTGCATATGGTAATTTAAGTTGTTAATAAAAGTTTTTAGACACAGATTATCAAATTGTTCGATTTTTAGAATTTTCATATTATTAGGATCGTTTGAGCTATTAATTTTAGCAAATAACAAACTTCTAGAATCTTGCAATTTTAATCCAAAAGAATGTAAGGATTCGTTCTTGTCTGGTTTCATATTAATGATATCTTGGACAAGGCAATCTTCAGTTCTTTGGTCAGAAAATGTGACAATTAACGAATCTTTAATTTTCTGCCAGGTATCGAGTTCCGTGCGAGAAGCAATTAATTCGGCAGCTCTACCTGTCAATTTACAAATTACCGTATCGAACAAACAGATGTTTATTGGATCTGCGGCATTTTGTCGATTTTGGTGATTCTGTAGAAAATGTTCACATGATGTTAAAAATCTGCCAAGTGTTTTGGTGTTACCATCAAAATTTGGAATATTATCGGCTTGGTATCTAATAAGCTGATAATTTGGGTTGGCCATATTAACAAGATTTTGAATCTGATTATTAGGTTGAAAATTATTGTTAAAATTGTTTATAAGATTGTCAAGCTCGTTATCACCTTCCAGATCGAACAAATATATACCAATAAAATCAAAAAATATAAAAATAAAAGGAAAAGAATAATGGGATCACTTACAGCAATATCAGATTGATCTTGAAGTACATGAATTTATCTTCTATGGATTTTGGACGATGTAGTTCCGCTATCCGCACCAATAGGATTAATGGACGATTTTTGTTCCGATCCCTGGTCGCGAGTTCACTGATTGTCAAAAGTCTTTCGTATACCACGAACGTATATTTCGATTTGACGGTAAATCGTTAGCACGAAAAGACGATGGTTTTTTACGGCCCGCAAAATCCAAATTTTCGACTGAACCGGACTGTTTTTTACCGAAGTCTCCGTCAAAATCCTACCGACTGCGCCACTTACGAGGGGTGTACACGAGAGAGCGTTTTTAAAAAACTTTATTTGACTAATACAATAGAACTGACTTAAATCTAGAAATTACTCCTTTTATAATATTAAAAATAAGCTGAATAGAACAATATAAATGCTGAATTGGAGTTCTCACGGGATATAACTCATGTAAGTCAATTTAATATTAAAAGAAATTTGTTATAAATCTATATACAATTTTTTACGTGCACAAAAACTTCTAATCTCATTGCGTTTCACGATTCACAAAATAGCGCCAATCGTAAATATTCATTAGTAAAACAGCGAAGGAGTCATAAAATTGTCCCGTAATTACACATAAAACTGCAGAGAAACCAACAATTTCGGGCTAGTGAATAGTCGACGCTAATAGGCTTTTGCAGGTCTACTATGCGGAAAAACCTAATATATCCGATTTTATAATGACGTCTTGGAACGAATAAACTTTCTTATTGTTTCCAGTAAATTTCGTAATTTCCAATGTCTTATTGAAACTTTATCAATAATCGTGTAAATTAATAAAATAGGAAACTAAGTCCAAAATGATATACTAAGACACATCGGAGAACATTAATCATAAACTGCAAGATCCTGGAAAGGAAAAACCATTTACAGAATTCCCTACATCCGGGGCAGCTTTTCTTTGCTGATAGATCTCGTTTATCACAGAACAAAAACCGATATTGCCTTTATCATTTTTGCCAGCCGGATAGATCTTCGTCGTCGTTTGGCCGAATTTCGTTTCCGGAGTTTTTTAAGTGGGCGGAAGCACGACTTAATCAAATCTTTTGATTGTGACGGGAAGTTTCGACCCAGAAAGTTTTTGCGATTCGAAGTTTTGGAATTGTTTTTTCTAACCAGCTTGAATTGAATTCTTTATATGTTTTGAACTAACGTTGTTAAAACTAGGGATGGGGTGCAAAAACTAAAAATTTTGTTTCAAAAATACCGCAATGCCAAGCTACGTCACAACGTTTTGATAAGCATTGAGGACCGGTTTATCTAGTTTAGCTGTCGGTTAATCAATGATTATTATCAGTTCACCAACAGCTAAACTAAATAACCAGTTGTAAACTGGTCATAAGGGAGGCTTTTCATAAGAGATACAAAAGGTATATACTATTGCTAACGGGACCTTGTATGGTTTTTATAGGGTATTTGGTAAGACTTCGGACCTTTGATTTTGCGGTGATATTTAATGTCCAAAGTCCGAAAAGCCTACCGTTTGTTTTAGGCTATCTATCGAATCTGAAGTTCTCGAAAAATAACCTAATAGGTATTTACATATAAAATCTACCGATGAGCGATTTACTCAAAAATTTCAAGTGTGAGGTTAATTTATCAATCATTCAGGTATGTTTCACTTTCATTTTTTTCATTCTGATGAATCAATTCTCATGTTACTTCCATGAAAGCTGGCACCTTTGGTTGATCTATGGATCCGTTTCTGTAAATAGAATTTGAAGTTCAGAGCTTGAAACTATCTCCGTTCTTTTTTTTTTTTAAATCGTATTTATCGTTATCCAAATTAGCCCTGTGACTTATTTAAACTTACCGTATCAAATATTGAGCATCGATCCTAACCTTTGTAAATTTGAAAAGTCAAAATTTATATTAAGTCTGTCGATTTTAATCTGATACTCCACAGGAATATAAGCTGGTGGCTCCCTACATTAAAACGCTAATGGTCACCTGACGTCACACCTTTTTTTGTCATAAGCTTCACCCCCTCGCTCCTCATACGGAAAGTGTCAGATTAAATATGACCGACAATACCTTTAGCGTATTTTGTATTTTCCATTGTTTTAAAGCTAAAATCTTACCTTGGAAACATAATAAGACATTAAGCTCTTTATTTTCATTCACGCTACGACTAGCCTTTTTCCTCTAAAGCTTTTGAGCTTTAAATATATTTACAAAAGTATTTTCAGTTGGTGTTTCTGTATACCCTACGGTATCATTCTTTTGCTAAAGCTAAACGCCTATATTTATTTTACTTTCAGTTGAAAGTTGAAATATAAATATTACATGCGGAGGTAGAAAGTGTTTCATTATTATCGAGAGATACTATAGATAGAGGTTGATACTAGATATAGAGTGACCTCGGCGCTTCGCACCTCGGTCCTCGGTCAACCAATTCTGGAGGCAATATATGTGGAAACTTTCCACATAAATTATGTATAACATTCTATTTTGAACCGTTGATTATTGAAAAAAAAGGTAAAAGTATGAAAAAAATAGAATTTTGACCGACACTCTGACACCGACATTGACATTCTATGAAATTTCAACAATATGAACACATGTGACATCTACTTCTAAATACAAACATTGCACCTGGATTTCTGTTTAAGTGTAAAAAAACAATTTATCGCCGAAAGTGACAGGAGAACTGTCACTTTCTGCCTGCTTTAAGGTAAAGTGACATTTTCTAACCTCCAAACCAATAAGAAATGTGAAAATTACATATATGGTATAAAATAATAGTATTACATGCGGAGGTGGAAAGTGTAGTATGACAAGATCGAACGGTGTGAATTTTTATTACCTTCTAAACAACAAAACTTCTAAAAAAACAAAATGAAAAACAAATAGGACCTACGTTTTGGAAATGGCAGAGAAACCCTCGATCTCAATTCCTCAAAAATCGAAACATACTGTGTCATTATAATAATAATTGTGAGTCAATGATTCAATAATTTAAGTCAATAAAAGCTTAAATTAGGTACTATCCTTTGTCTTTGTGCTCAAATTTTAATTCCACACACAACATTCAATCAACACTACCTATATTCAATACTGAAGAGTTTTTTTCCAGCAGGTACTGAGGTACCATACGGGAAGCTACTCAGCTATAGTTGTTTTTGAGCCAATATCTCCAGATTGATTATTTTAATTTGTTTGCTAGGATATTTGCTCGTCAGGGTTGGAAAATGTTAGTAAATTCTTAGAGCAGGTAAAGCGCTGTCCTACGGACATAAGGAGTAGGAACGCGCCATTCTGATATGAAACTAAAGTGAAGCCAGTTTTTGGCAGGTGTTAGTAGACCAAACGACAGGTAAAGCATTGAATTTCCCATACCGCCATTATTTTGGATCTCAAAATACTTGGAAAAAAACGGCTTCAAATACCAACTTCATGTTCCTACTCCTCTCACCTAGGAAATTACTTGCTCTAAGAGTAAATTCAACGCACTAAATGATTCTAAACATGGATTCAATATAAAACATCAAAAAAAAGTACAACATAAAATAAATCACCTTTTGTAATGGACGATATTAAAATCTACGTATCAACAAGAATATTTGTGAAAAAACACCAAGTCTTGGTCTCAAAAATTTTTAATATCCACGTTACATGTTCCACCTAATAATGAGCATCATCAGACCTATAAAATAGAAAACCTCTTACACTAAAAACAAACATGTACAGAAACACATACCTTAAATTGAACTCTCAGAGTGAGTGTTTAAAACAGACGCATACATTCAATACATACAAGAAAAATTCTTAAAATATGATACAAACACTATAAAAATAAGTAAAACATGTCCCGAAGCAGACAAGGGCAAGACAGAAATCACACAGAACCTAAACTAGATCCAAGTAAAGGAGGACATGCGCAAGTTGTTCGGAGCAGGCGGGCAAGGTGCGACCATCTCAAGAATCCCGAGTGAGTACATTAAAAGCTACGCGGTAAATGAAAAAAGAAGAAGAACAAGAAAACGCGAACAGAAGAGGAGAACGACGTGACAACAGTCCAGAGAGAGAGAGAGACATAAAGCAAATGTTTTTGGAAAATAAATAATTCCAACTCTAATGCCCCTAATGTGAAAAAAGTATTATTTAAATTATGTTATTAAAAATCAAATTGGGTTCAAAATTGAACACGTCGTTCACACAGGTCAGGACAGGGCTCTTCTTGACTCTAGTTATTTCCATTTTCTCCAAAAAGTCCAATTTCCTTCCCTTATCAAATTGATGTAAAACTTTAACGTTTTCAGGAATGGAAGTGTTGAAACATACCATTCGTCATATCCACCACAGGCATTATACCTGACATGTTCGATACGCACCTTAAGCAGCTCGGGTTCAACTCACTTATTCACACAAATATTTAAAAGTCTGTCATCCTCAAAACGTGTATATGTAATTTAGTACTTCAGTAGATCATTCCCTAATTCCACCGGTAGACTCTGAAATAGCTTGGCACAGCCCGCTATCTGAGAGAAGTAACTCCACTTTCCGAAAAAGTGAGAACATTTTTCAATAGTAATAATAATAATAATAATAATAATACCATTACCCAATTATTGAGGTAGTAAAAATTCCTATTTTGAAATATTAATATTTCGGAAACAGTTGATAGGTATATAATACCTATAATTATTATACATGAAAAAGATCTAAAATTTTCTAAAGAATCCAAAAATGTATTGATATAAAACAGGGTGTTCCATTTAAAAAAGTATCAAAATTCTGACATTTTTGTATAGGTTATCTTAAATCGGGTCTACTTACACACCTTTTCAGCACGTTTTTTAATGTACCGTTGTAACTATACAACTTCGAAAAAATTACATTTTACCGCCCTATTCAAGGGCTATCCATGGCTGGTATAAACATTGGGAGAATCGGTTCTCATGTCGGTTGGAACAGAGCTATATGTAAAAAAATTACTATGAGTGAAATTAGAACAAATTCGAAGAAAAAATCAAATGTTTCACATGGCAGAAAATCAGATTTAATGCCTTGGCTGGTTTCCTAGCCTCGGCTATGAAACACCAGCCGCGGCATTAAATCTGGTGCTTTTCTGCCTAGTAAAACAAATACCTATTTTGGGCTGTGCAAGTTACCCCTTATTTGGGGCAACTTGCACAACCAAGGAAAAGTGGTCACAAAATGCATTATAAAGCCTATTCTGTGCATGTTACCCCTTATTTATATGGAGAATGGAAAAAAGAACCTATTTTATAACAAGGGCCTTCGAAACCGAATAAAAATCATTATTTCTAAAGAAAAAAATATATTCTTTTATCAAAATATATGAAACTTAAGAACAAATTCAGTTTAAATGCTTAGAAATATTATTAACAAGTTGTAAAAAAATAAACAAACTTTCTCAAAGTTGCTGTTTGAATGGCAAAATACTAGATGTAGAGGCTTTCGGTTCTTCGGCTGTAGTTGGAGATTCCTCGGGAACGTTTGGTGGATTTTCAGAAACTTTACGATCTGTAACAGTGCGAGACGCATCACTTCCATGTTCGACATTCAACCCCCTTTTACGTTTCTTCTCAACCCCTGTTCCACAGTACTGTCAGTGCTCCTTCAACAAATCAATCAAGCTGTTGTCTAAAACTCTTTTGACATCTGCATCTTCTACTCTACCAGAAACACGCTTCAATACCTCTTCAGGATTTGCAGGATGCAAACCAGTTGCTCTAAATCCTGATTTGGGATTCTCTGCCACATTTTGACTTATTCCTTTCCACAATCTGTTCAGTAGATTCCGAAATTGTTCTTTCGGGATACAGCCTCGGAAACGAGACTCCTTTCTCTACTGATCGAGAATCTATCTCCATTTTCTTTTCATAGGGGCGAATACAGCCACATCAAGGGGCTGCATCAAATGTGTGGCATTAGCCGGAAAGGGAGTTATGTAAATATTATTTGTACCACATGCCTCTATCTTGGTGAAAAGTGGCTTACCAGGTTGTCATCGACGAGAACCACTTTGTCGTTATTCTCTCTGGTGGATTCGACGTGAGGCAGGAAAAGCTGGAAGAACCACATTTCGAATAAGTTCATGTCGAACCACCCGCTCGCACTGCTGGCATATTTTGTTCCTCGTAGTCCACCTTGGGTCCAGTTGTCATAAAGTTTCAAAGCTTTATATACGACCATTGGTGGTGAACGGTCTCCATTGTCATTTCCACAAACCATTAAACTGATGGTAGCACTGGAAGGCTCCTGGGCTGGGACTCTGTAACGGATAGAGATCGTTATCCCTATCGCTATGGCACTTGCTGTCTTCTGCTCTCTTTTCGGAAGCAATAGAGAGAGGACGTCAATAGAGATAGAGAAAATATCTCTATCCGTTACAGAGTCCCAGCTCTGGTCTCTTTCTACTCTCTTCGTATTCCTCGGCACCACATCAGTCACGTTCGTTTCGTCGTAGTTGTAAAAATTTGTGCCCTTCACTTCTCTTATTGCTAGATCAATATTGCCAAAGAAATTTAAAATATCATCACGATCCACTGATGCTCTATATACATCTCTTTATGTCTGAAGCCATTCTGATGTTTGAATGATTCTAAGAAATCAGGTCCTGCGAAGTTATTTTTGAATTATCGAACACTTTTTCCTTGTTTGTCCAAGAATTTTTTGTCAGAGGAAACCCCCAATGTCTTTGAAATGAGAGCCTCTTCTTGATCACTTAAGACCTTTGGACGACCAACTGATTTCGAGTGTGACCAAGTCCGTTCTACTTTGAAAGTTTTAGCCGCTAATTTTCTCGACATGCCCGCATTTACTGCATCTACCGCTTCGCGCATGGCCGTCTCTGAGTAATTCCGGTTTAGCTCCCGAAGTTTTTCTGTAGGTGCGAAACATTTTTAATCTCTATTTACCTGTAACAACAGAAAACCGGCCATAAAACGCAAAAAAATATATCCTAAAATAGAAAATATATAAATAATAGCTATTTATATAACAAGTACATAAATTAAGGCTTTATTGTACGAATAATTTTAGAGATTAAATAATTAGTCAATAAAGCCTGTTTATGTAAGCGTTATATACATGATTTTATGTACGATTACGACTGGTTTTTGTTAGAAATTAAAAAAAAAATTATTGAAAAAGTAAAATTTGCGTTGGTATACCTGTTTCACCTTGGCAGGTTGTCAGGACCTGTTTCACCTTGGCAGGTTGTCAGGACCTATTTCAACTCGTCAGGTAGTCCAGGTAGGCAATAAAGTAGCACTTTATTTTACTAGTACAATAAAGTGCTACTTTATTGACGCAAAACTGTTCTATAAATAGCACTTTATTGGTCAATCGGACATAATAGTTATTTATGATATAAGTGTTAAAATAGTACATTAAAATACAAGTTTCATAAGACGGCATTTTATCGCACGAGCCCTATATTAGAAAACGAGCCGGAGGCGAGTTTTCTAAAGGGCGAGTGCGATAAAATGTCTTATGAAACGAATATTTTATACTTTTTTTTCTATTTTGGTATTGTTTAATTTTAAAAAAAAACTTTTCTTGGAAATTTTATTCTCATATTTCCTGATTTCATATGTTTAGGTTGGCAACACTACATGCCAAATATAGAAATCTTCTATTTTTTTTATCGCGAATGACAGTTCGATGGCCATCAGTCAGCCAGTGTTACCAACCTCCGATAACTAAAAAAGGAGTGTCACAAAGAGGTTCTTTTCGAAACTACTTTTAGTGTCGAAAAGACTTCGATATGATACCAAAATAGAAAAGTACATTTTTAAGGCACGCATGTGAAAGTTTGCAGAATGAGCGAAGCGAATTCTGCAATTCACATAAGTGCCTTAAAAATACTTTTAACACAAATATCATACAATATTTTTTCTACAAACGGCATTAACCAGTAACAAATTGAATTTTTAGAATGAATAATTGATTGGGAGCATCTTTCCTACATAATATTATTGAATTTGACATTTGTCAAAAAATCCAAACAACCAGCACCTTGTTTTACAGGTAATGAAATGTCTTGTCAGTTTCTTGAAAGTCTGTCCTGTGTCTGTCGTGGTCAGTAATGTTTTTTGCTAAAAATGCACCAAAATACAGAAGAAAAAGAGGATTGCATCGATCCCTTGAAAAATATAGATGAGGCGGCCAATCAGGCTACCTCATTTGTTCAAATTTCACCATGAATATCAATGTAAATAACTAAAAATACAAACTTTTTTTGACGTTCGCTCTCAAAATTTGATGTTTAATTTTTAACACTAGTGCTATAAAGACTTTATGGCACTAGTGCGATAAAGTAACATTTTTAATGCTACGGGAGGGTGTTAAAAATTGCATTTTTAACACGTTTGTAGAAAAAAATACTTGTGATGTGCATGTTACCCGGTGGCGGGCAAGTAACCCCACTTCACGGTATGTATCTGAAACGAACATTTTCTGACGCTTTTTAATAACACCTATAAATGTCGGATTCAGAGATAATCAGGCCTATGATGTATCATTTTCTGTTATTTTAACAGCAACGTTAAGTTATATGTCACTGTTTATTCTACATGTGAAAATAGAGACAGGTATTAATTTTGAGCTTTAACACAACTGTTAAAATAACAGGAGAGGATACATCATAGGCCTGAATAATGTATTTTAACTATGGAGAATGGAATCTCTGTGTTAGCCAAGCCAGCGCCATCTACTGTTCCGGAATAATCACCATCCACGTTTCGCATTGGCACTACAGACACCTACTTCACATAAGGCTTTAAGAGCGGCGTCAGATAAGAGCCAGCGTGCCATATTTTGGGCTTTATGACATACATGAAGTATTTTTTAATCACAGGTGTGCAAATTCCCTGTAAGTGATTGACTTATTTACAAGTAGATGGCGACATCTTCAATATCAATTCGTTTACACATTTTATTCAGATGCAAATGAAATAATAGTATTTCACATTATTAGCTAGATAAAACAGTTTTTACTAGCGTTTGAAAGCAGTGACTATGCTTCCCGAATTCAGCAACATCTTTAAGAGAAGCTCTGAACACACGTTTGGTTTGAGTCTCTGCTGAAAATGACATCAATCACCTCCTTATTTGGCAGGTTTTGATTAATTTTAGAATAAAAACATCATAAATTTTCGAAAATTCTGTTCTTTTCATTTATTCCAGCATTTTATGATCCGAAATTTTGGAAATTTATTGTTGCTGTGCTACTCTATGTATTTATCAATTTTTTATTTAAATCCGTGACCAAAATTTGCATACTGTTGTCAACAAAATTGGTAATAATTTTACTATTTAGACTGCGTACTTTGCAACCAAAAATACTTCGACCCATACTCTAATCTATTATTGTTATGAACTTCATTTCACTGAAAAGTGGTCTAAATTCGGAATTGAACAGAAATTTGTGAAAGTCTGTAAATGACATTTTAACTAAACGCCTCTCTTAAGGCATTTTAATAATAGACGGCACCCTGTTCGCATTACTGTTGGGCTTTTCAAATTTGTATGTTATTGACATCGGACGTGTCCTTGATGTGCTCGTATTTCAAAAACTCTTTTGATGTCAGCGACATCTAGAAGAACGAAAAAACATTGGTTTATTCTGGCTTGTAGGTATCAGCCGATGGTCAGTCCAGTCATCCGCACTTGTTAGTAGAGCTCTCGTAATGGATACATCATTCCGGTCTCCTGAACGTACAATTAATTATACAGGATATACCATTTAAAACGAAACAGGCTGAATATCTGATTCCACGATTTTCGTACACGTAATAATTTTCAAAGGGGGAAGTTTTTTTCAACTATTTTTAGCATTTCAACTTTAACCCTCTAGGCGGGGTGGGAGCAACCCTTACTATTTCAAATGGAACAAGGGGTCGAGTGATGTGAAAGAGCGTTCAATTCTCTTCCATTTGAAAAAAAAATTAACTCTCTTTTAAAACAGGTATCACTTGATCCCCTGTTCCATTTGGAATGGTATTGGTTGGTCCCACCCCCCTCGAGGGTTAAGTTAGCGCTGCAAATGTTGCAAACACTCACACTATCAAATTACGTGTACGAGCGATTTTTTAAAAGTTAGAAGTGACATCAGATATTTAGCCTATTTCGTTTTCAATGGTATATACCCTGTATAATCAATTAGATGTATGTGCTTCGATCTAGGGTGTTGTTAGGAAGTCTTGAATTTATTCTGTCGAACCTCTTAACGTGATAATAAAGTACTTATTTTGTTTCGACAACGTGTTTTTAATTTTCAAAATGTTATTAATGGTCAAATGCGGGTTAATTAATCAATAATCAATACCACAGCATCAATACTCTCAAAACTAGTCCAGAATAACATAAAGTGTTTTTTTTTTTTTGAAGATAATTCCCCAAGTCAAAAATTTAGTAACTATGTTGGTAACACAAGCCTTTTCTACATAAAAAAATTGAAAGCATTGACAATTTTAAATTGTATTGGCAACATAATGTCATTTTGACTTTTATCTTTAAAAAAAACAGACTTTACTTTTGTCTGCAAACATTCAAAGGCTGAGTTTGGCTTTACACTCGGTGAACTCCGAGCGCACTCGAAACGATAAGATCCTGTTCGTTTTAGCTCTCAGAGTATTCCATTTAGCGTTCAGGTTACAATCGTGCACGTACCCTATGAGTTCGCTCTCTTTTCTTTGGCCCTTTATTCTTCAATCTGAGAGATTGGAGTATCCCTGGGATTCTATCCTCACATGCGATCCCTGGGGCAAATATTGTTTTTTCTTTCCAAAATATCCAGCTTCCTTCTCAGGCTGTCAGTCATGACCCATGCTTCGCATTCATGATATAGAACTGGTCTGATGATGGTTTTGTAGATTCTGATCTTGGATTCGAGATGGATGGTTCCGGAGAGAAATAATTGTGACAAAGGAAAGAATGTCTTATTTTCCGTCTGTATTCTGTTTTGTATTTCGCCTTCCTTGTTCCCCGATGTGTTTATTTCAGAGATATGGGAGAGTTGTTGGTAAGAATAGAATCAAGGTCTATCCTGCGCAACTGTCCGAATTTGGAGGATCGCCATTTTTGTCATTTTTCAAATTGATATCTTGGAAAAATAAGTTATGAACAACTCATAACTCCAAAAATAAGCAGAAATAACAGTAATTATTCTTTTGAAACACTACTCTATGCGTTACCATTAAATCGGATGCGCAGTCGTCTAAGCGCATTCTATGTCTCCCTCACATATATCTGGTTTATTTCAACTACCCTGAGAGGTAGAGAGCGTTAGGAAGAATGGGTCCCTGGGAATACTGTTGCCACTTGCTTTAACCAATCAAAACTCAGCAAATTTTGACAGATTACATACTTCTAGAATAGATTACAGAACACCAAATATTATATGTAATTAAAAAACAATAATTTAATATTATAAATTATATAATCTATTGTAAATCCATATTGATCTCGGAAATACATCAAGAGTGAAGTGTTTATATTTGGTAATAGACCTTTTTTAAGGTAGGTTTATATTGGTGCATTAGATACCTCAAATATTTATCTACTATAAATCTTCATAAATACTGCTAATATTGGCTGGAAGAACATATTGTTTCGAGTCTTATAAATATACAGGGTGGAATTTTGAAATGGAATAAATTCATTATCAGAAAGCCTGTTCATTTTCTGGAAAAATAAAAAAAAACGGGTCCCTTTATTTTTAGTTTAGCACATTTTTTCGGCCTTTTCGTGGAATTTACCCCTCTCTTAAGGGTAGAAACCACCCCCAACTTTTTTTTTTTCAAATGTAAAGATTTGTATTGTGATAGCTTGTTGGAATGGGCATAAAAAAAGGAATATGACCCACTATTTACTTTTGCATTTTGGTGATCTATAGTTATGTAATTATTTTTGACACTAACACGCTATTTTAGGGTTGAGGTTCCGAGTACCAGGCATCAAATAGTGTGTTAACGTCAGAAATGATTACATAACGTTACAAATGGGGCTTGTTTCGCATTAGGGTTCTACCAAGAAGAGATGCTGAAGATATTCAACAGTTTTAACTGTAAAAAAATTGTGGAAAAATATTTTTTTATTTTTTTCTCGCTTTCTAGATCATCGAAATCCAAAAGTAAATAATGGGCAATATTCCTTTTTTTATGTCCATTATAACGAGCTATCACAATACATATCTTTACATTTGAAAAAAAAAAGTTGGGGGTGGTTTCTACCCTTAAGAAAGGGGTAAATTCCATGAAAAAGTCGAAAAAATGTGCCAAACCAAAAATAAAGGGACCCGTTCTTTTTTATTTTTCCAGAAAATAAACAGGCTTTCTGATAATGAATTTATTCCATTTAAAAATTCCACCCTGTATACACCTGACGAAGTAAGAAAAAACCAATTATTATAATTTCAAGGGTTAAATCTCCCACATTTCATGTGCTGATCCTTACTTTTCAGGTTGGCACTGATGATGGATGCCCTAAGATCGAAAGTGCTCTGCACTGATAATTTTTTAATAAATATTTGCACGATATACAAACCCTCTTTGCTTAATTACTAAACGTGCACACAGTATTCAACCCCATTTTATAAATTTGTGGTCACTTAATTCGAAAGGATTCCTTTGTTCCAGAACATCCCGAGGGATTTCAATTTGGTCAAGAGCATCTTCCACATCTTCCACTATAATCTCGATTAATAGAAACTGGTTATAATCCTCGACATTCATCTTTTTCTGGTATAAATTTAATATAAAAACAATTTAGGAAAAGCACTGTTTAGTGTTCACAAGCTTCAGCACAAATTGAAGGTTAGAAAATCCAGGAGTAATCTTCTCTTGAGTCTAGCTACGGAGTCATTTTACCTCCCTAGTGAGTAGCTCCCTCCCTCAATTTTGTCTCACGACTACAGTTTCGTGTAAATCAGGCCCACTTCTCTTAACTGTTCTACTTCCCACCTGTCATGAATAGGGACCCTGATGGATGGATGATGAACCAAGAAATTAGTTGTCAACTGTCACTTTTGAAATATTATAACCTAAAATAAAAATATTTTCAACAAATTAACGAAAAATAAGTCGGTTTGGACGGGTTTCCGGGTTTACATTTTCGGTTTATGAAAACTGAACTGGAATTGATTATCATCAAAATTAGGGACTGCTTTTTCAGCAAATTCCCAACCAAATTCTTTATCTTCATAGTCATCAGAAAATGATTCAACCACAAACTAAAGTTGAAACAGCCGGTTAAGTTCCATTACTAATTCATCTACTCATTTACGAATAAATTAAAATCAAAAAACAATTTTTTGATAAAGGTTGTGAGGCGTTCGCGGCCCAGGTTTATTGATGAGGGGTTTTCATTCGGGCTTAATGGCCGTGGTAAGTTGGAATTTCTTCCTGACGTTACGCTAGCACGCGTGGCTAGCATCTTCAGAGGTGCTTCCATGTCCGATTCTGGTAGCAGACTTACGCATTCCCGACCGTAAGTTGTATTTATGTGTGAGTGGCCGTGGTGGGGGAGGGGCGGGGCTTCGCGGCACTTGGCCAATCTCAACTCTCTCTGTACTCAATGGGATCTTTCTTGCGTTTTTGAGGATCGGATTCCAGATTTGGTTAAGTTTTAGTGTTTCTTCTTTCCTGTTGAAGTTCTCCGTATGTTTGTGGATTTCTATAGCTCCACGTACAAGATGATTATGGTATCCGGAAGTCGGTGCAAGAAGCTTGACCTCACCAAAGAGTATTTCATGATTTCCTTCACTAAGCGCATGTTCCGCAACTGCCGATTTTTCCGATTGTCCTAGTCTGCAGTTTCTTTTGTGTTCATCCTGGTTCCCATGGATCTTTTTGTCGTTCCTATGTATACCTTACCACATGTGCATGGTATACGATAGACTCCAGCGCTCGATAGTATGTTCCTCTTATCCTTGCCTTGCCTTTCATTTCCCGGGTAACAGACAGGATAGGGAAAGTCTTGAAGAAATACAACATAAAAACAATCTTCAAGCCAACCAGGAAAATACAGTAATTAATCAGATCAGCCAAGGCTAGATTTATCGTAAAAGAAACTTCAGAGTTTTTAATTGTTAGGCTCTACTTTGGAAACTGCAAATTGGTGCACAATATTTAATGAAGAAAGTTCGCAAGAAGTGAACACTAGGAATTGATAATCTCCAAAACATATTCTGTATATAAATATAACGCGAATATCCCTAATTTGGGTCTGAAGTTCTACTTCAACCACCTTGACAACCGACAAGTATAATCAGAATGCCTATTAAGATATCGCGAGAGAATCCTTGAATCAACAAAAACACAAAAACACTTAATCCAGAAGATTTTTCCAATTATTTCTCCACATTGATTTTCTTTTTGAAGTTCAATAAGAAATTTGATCTACAGCCTCTGCACTCGTCTAGTTTTCCCTTTTCTCAAGTGGGTACCCTTCAGCCAATCAAGGGCCTAGGGACCTGTCACTCATTGCATCATTGAAGCCAAATTTGTTAATTTTAGAATTCAACAGTAAGATAAAAGTTCTATAAACACACGCCAGAATATTAAAAATAAATATTAAAATAACTAAACAAATTAGCCATCGACAAGGGGGTTGGATTGAAATTTTAAACAGTTTTAAATCTACTACCAAGCTAGGAACTAGAAAGTCACTCAAGATGGTGAAAATACGTGATGTAATGCCCCGAGACAGGAAATAGCTTTTTCATATTTTCATGAAAGGGGAGTTTTTTTATTTAATTTATGGAACGAGATTCTGGAGTTTATGAAAACCTTGTTAGAATGGGCGCTTCTGAGAAAATTATTTTTATGCTACATACGCGACAGCCTGTAGAGTTTCTGTGAATAATGAGGACGTTATGTCATTAGCGGATGATTTATAGTTTTAAAATTGAGTTTAAGTGCATATCAATGTGAGACAAATTATGATTACTATTGCAACGGCCGCCAGTGTGTCAAGAATCGCTTAGCAGATTCAAGATTTTACGTGATGTTCGGGAACAACGTCGCGGTTCTTCTGGAATTTACAGGAATAAATTACGGCTATATATAAGGACGGGTTTTAGCTTGTAAGTTAAGTTTCAGTTTCACTGTGATACGATTTAAAAAGTGATTATTGTTGCGAGTTGTAAGAGTTTAATTGTTGAGTTAGTTATTAAAGTAATTAGTGTCAGAGTGTATTGTTAAGTGGAATAAATTATTGCTGTGTTAATTGGACTTCGATTTTTGGAATAAACGAAACGAACCCAAGATTTCTGTCCGGCAATACAAAGCCGTGACACTATTAATGTGTTTTATGAATGATATTTCTTTTATTACCATTTTCCTTCTGAAATTTATGGATTGTTACGCTCGTATCGTTTGCCAAACTTTTGTCAAGGTAGCCAAAATGTAAAGTTAACTATTTGTTTGACGCATCGTTGGCTACACTGGCCGTACGTGATAGAGTTGATGGATCCAACAGGATCAAATTCAAAATGCATTGGCGATTTGATTTCTCAAATTGTTGGAGTTTTCCCAACAAGCCGGCAGAATAGCTATGCAAATACATCATACTTAATATTCAAATATTGGTTATAAAAGAATACTCTAGGTATACTTATAAAAACAACAAATTTTAAAATGTAATTCCTACTGATTTAAGTTACATTTTAGAAATAAGGCCATATTCTAGGTACAGCAATTTGAGGTAAAATAGATTCTGTTCACGTTGTCGTCGCAGAGAAATTGATTTCGAGACAGTTCTCGTCCCTTTACTCTCTTTTCAAGATGTGTTGAGGCATTATGAGAAGCTGACGTGGACAAATTTTAAAATTGTGTACAGCTTGTCAACACCTGAACCGATTGATTTTAACTTCAAATGTAAAATTAAAGCGCAAATTGATACAAAAAGTTGGCTTGAGACGCTCATGTCATATTTTAGTCGCCTGAGTGGAACATGCATATATTCTTTTGAGGGAGTTTTAGCGAAGAAAAATACAATTATTCCGCAGTTATGTAAAAAGATATACGACAGAATAGATTTTTCAAACGAGGTATTTTTACGACATCTAAGTTTTTCAGAATTGAATTTTCAAACGGATGAATAAAATCACCCACTGCTCTTCCTTATACAAAGTACGACTCGTGTCGTGCACCTTCCCCTTCCTTACCCAGTTAATTTCAGAAAACATACATTATGTATTACTATTCAAGACAGAAGAATACGTCTTCATTATTTCATGACCAAAAACGATTTCTGCAGTATGATTTATTTTTACGGAATACGCACGGATGCTTTTACGGCAGCAATGGCAAATTGAATTTAAAGTGAGCTTTCAAATACATACACACACACAAACAAACATGGTTCTTGTCGCTTAAAATGCAAAGTTTCCACAGAAAATATATTCCCGATGTAGCTTCTTGTTCCATATTATACCTATCTCGAAACCCATTGAAATGTATGTGGTAGTTTTTACATCACAATGTTTTAGCAAAATATTATATTGCTATCAAGATTTTGAGGCATTATATAGAGCATATTGGCTTTGATAGGCCCAACATTTTCGATGAAACATACCATTAATGTCAAAATATATTATACAATCATCTGTTCTTGACATAATAATTGTATTAAATACATTTTGCTGACCCATATACCGCGACCACAGCTCCGGTATTTATTATTCCTATTTATTAAAATTTCATTGACTGATATATATAAACGCGGAACACGATAGAATGGTTTATTTTCGCGGTTCCAATTTACATACCAGAGACACAACATTGTGCACTGATGCAGTCATAAACAGAATTTATTGGACGAACCTTTATTACGTACCCGAACTCGGACAGCAAAGCAACAGCAGTGCTGAAATGCGTGCGGTGTGCATAATAATTTGATAGGGGTTTTGCGGCAAAGGAAAAATGCTTTGTGATAAATTTAATATTTAAACTGTCTAATAAATTGTTGTCAAGCGGTTTTGGCCAAATCTCGTATTTATGGTTTAAATTAACATCAATTAATCCTTATATAATCTCTCTTTGATCGAAGCAAATATTCCCTAAGAAATAACCAATCCTTACTTAAATTTAAATAGAATTTATTATTTTCATAAATTAATCCCGAATTTGTTTAAATTTTGTTCCCGAAAATAATGTGCTCTAGTTCCTGAAACTGCTGTTGACGTAATCTGCTCTTTCTTGACTGTAGGGATTCCTAACAAACCTCATTCGCTTGAAATCTCGCATGTTTAATGTCTGTTTCCGGTTGAGTATGTCAATTTTTCTTTGATGAGAAGATTGTATGAAATGCACGGATCCTGATCTTGAGAACCAGCAACTTTATTGCAGAGGGTATTGAAGTCATTTTTAGAGTATTTAATTTAAAATTCTCGTTGAGAAAAAGAAGTATGCTTTATTAAATAAATGCATATAATATACATACTAGTAATGAAATTTTGATGGAAACAATCGTCTGCTAAATCAGATTACTTCATCTTAGAATCTTTATTTCGTCATTTATCTCTTTATTATCTTAATTTCCATTAGACTTTTAAAAATACATGTAACCGTCCTTACTTTCAGGTAACAACTCATAAAAGTTTGACATGAGTTTGAGCCCTCTTTATACCTCTCCTTGTGGCTGTGGATTGGTGAACAAGCTCCTAGTCTCCATTTCTTTGAATGCAGTCCCTTTGACAGTGAAATTACTTTTCTTTCTGGCTGGTACTACTCACGATTCTGTACAGGACTTCTGATGAAAATTTGCTGCACAATTTTCATTTAATTTATGTTTATTTTAAAGGTATTCACTTCTCATTCTCACACGCACCAAAGGTAATACATGTGAGAGTGCTTACAACTAAACTTATAAACTAAAAATTGAAAAAAAAAGACAATAATACAGTAATAATAAATGGTTGTTACATCATACAGGCACAAATTCCACTCATTAACATATAAAAAATAGAAAAAAGAAGGTAGTTTACATTTATTTGATTATCACTTTTGTCATCCTATCTTTGTACTTGATCAATCTTTTAATTTCGACAGTCCCAATATTACACATCTCTACATTTTCCATATCGCTCAACATATTATTACACACTCTTAACATACTATTTACTAGCGACGTGCTACTAGATTTTTCTATATAGAGAAATTCTTTATCAGTAATTCTTAAGCTAGTCTTTTGACACTTTCAATGAAATATAATTTTGCAAAATTTAGAAATTTGCAAAATTAGATCACAGTCTTTGTATTTAATGTTGTTATTTATATAATATATAAAAATCATTGCTTGGTTATTTCTTCTACTGGCCAATGTTTGAATCTCAAAGGTTTCCAGCATTGCCCTGTATGAGACCCAATTACCTATTAACACAAATAGACGGAACATCCCATTGATAAAATAGTTTTGTTTTGGTCGACTATATGTTTATGGGCCAGGGGGGTGAGCTGTGAAAGCAGCCAGGAGTAGGGTATCAAATGCTTACGCTAACTCCACCCCCATTTGACTATTGCATATTTGACAACTCTGAAAATGAAACCAGAATCAGTGCTACAAAAGTGTATCCTTTTCCTTATATTTTACATGATTTTAGAAAACGATTTGGATACACTCAGTGATTGACAAATGGCATGACAATTGAATAGAAGCCGCTGATTGGTGGAAAGGTGGAATTCGAGGTGAAATTTATTAATTTTCATTGAAAAATAATCACTTTCCACGTGTTAGAAAAAAAAAATAACACAATGAATAATACCTAAGTAGTGGGGAGAGATGCGGTTCTCGGGATGTAGTCAACCTATGATATTGTTTACAGTTCCGTCTATCTGTGTTAATAGGACATTGTGTTACGGGATGATTTTTCGTGGGCCAAAATAAAAGGAAATAAGCGTATTCGCCTCACTGCATACCTTCGTCAAGCCACTGGTTTCTTTCCAATAGTTGTGGCCACACTTTTCTTCAAACTTTTCATTCTTCCTAGAATCATCGAGTTAAAGGTTGAATAATGGAATTGATTTCCTTTTAGGGCCAAATTATGGACTGACTGGTGAACGTCTGGTTGTTACCTAGCCGGTACTTTCTATGCACTAGAGAATAGAAAGTACCTGCTAGGTAACAACCAGACACTAACCAGTTGGTCCATAATTTGGCCCTTAGTAGGGTTAAAATAAATAGACAAATAATTTATTAATAAATCAAATCACAATATTTACATTAGAACAAGTGATTTTCTGATCCGATTGGATTGACTAGATTGACAGCGCTCCAAATAAGGTCAATGACCGGTACCAACTTGATTTAAATTAGTCCCATGCCCAACTACCATCAAAATTCCCCAGAACCCTTCATCTTGGAGTTTTGACACAACCTTTTTAAAGCACATTGAAGGGACAAGCAGAGGTCATTCAGGTAGAGGACTTTCCACGATCAAGTGTTAGGGAAAATTTCTCAGGCACATTTTGCCGATTTCTGAGTTGTCCAGTTTTCGCTCATAGATCTAGGGTGGCTAATCCGTCATTTTAGCACCAAAGCGCGTTGCGCAGATTTCTTTGTGGGCCGAAAAAGAGCAAGGTGATCAATTGTTTGTTCCTAAAGGCCAAAGTATTTTGGTAAGTGGTTTTTCTTATTAGTCTTTTCTGTGTTTCTCTATTGCCTATGTATAAGCATAGTTTTCTGTTAATTATAGGGTCTAATTCCGAATATTGGACATACCTACCTATCGCTCCACGCCCAGTCTCATAACGTCCATTTGTTTCAGGACTTTAGTCGTCACGCTTTAGTCCTTAACTTTGAGTAAAGAGTTAAACATTAAGCTTACTGTATATTTCAAGTCGTACCTCCTGTCTTCAGCCTCCGCTAGACAATTGGAGGCTTTAGTGACTTCTAGTTACTGAACTTCAGTGCCCAGGGCCATTGGCTTCTTGTTGCGGCCTTGATCCAGTCCCAGTCCCAGGAAACACTAAAAGATATCAATCCAATCCTTCAGGTTTCCCTCAAGGGTTTAGGGACTACTCAGGTTTAATAAGTGTGTTGTGTTTATTGTCTTAATATCTGGAACCTATCAAACCTCACTAACCCCTTGTTAGAATAAATCACCACAGCGACGCAGTCTTCTACGATATTAAATTTGCCTTCAGGTTATGTGTTGTTATTTCAATTTTAATTAATTATCTATATTACCTATATTATATGAAACTTGCCTTTCAAGTTATGTAGGTATTGTTACTTCAATTTTAATTATTTATCTATATTACCTACATTATTCCATAATATTAAACTCGCCCTTCAGGTTACATATTGTTACTTCAACTTTAATTAATGATTTATATCTCTCTAATATCCCATAAATACATGCTGCACTGAATACAGGGAAATACTTGTACACTGGGGTTAAATGGCCATTTACGAAGGTACTGCATTTAGTAAGCTTGTCTATTAATTTACATTTCAGGTATTATTGCTGTTATAAGTGTTATACAATACTCTTTACTTTATTTAGGGATTCAATTTGAGTATAATTATTGTAAATACTATTTTTAGAACGTAAGGTTAGGCACTCCTAAGTCGATTTATTTCGTTCTTGTTCTGGTTCCAGTGTTAATAATTTTCAGTGTTCCAGGGCGTTCAGAAAACCCACTCCGAACTTGCTCTAGAGTCAAACCTGTTATGGTTCTAAATAAACACCCGTCCCTGAATTGCAGCAAAGCCTTTCACTTCTGTCCTTGCTTCTTGTTTACTTTTATATTTCAGGTTGTGCTGCTATAGGTCTGTAGAAGTTCCTTGCTTTCGTTATATCGGTTGACTTCGTGTACTGCAGGGAAAAGCAGGTGGCGCTCTATATTTATTTAATTGATCCACACTCCTCTCCGCATTGGAAGCTAGTCGGCAACCCTTCACACGAAGTCCCGTTTCTAGATTTTAGCCACCGACCAACCCTCTCTTTTCATTTTTTTGTTTTAGTTACCCATTCACTATCTCACTTCCTCAAGTTTATTATTTACTTTTCAATCGTGTAACAATTGATGAGACCATATATGGGAACTCATTATTTTTCCTTACATACATATATCTTAAGAAGCGTTTTCGCACTTTTTCAATTAAATCCGAGTTAGAGACTCCCACAATAGGTGACCAAATGTTCGAGGCGTATTCCATGTGACGTCTCACCAAGGTATTATAAAGTTTTAAAATAGTGTTTAGGTTAAAATTTTTGCCATTGCGCAATACAAACCCCATTGCTCGATATGCTTTATTGACAATGTCGCAGTAGTCGATGTTAAACCTTGCATTTGTTTGAAAATTAACTCCGAGATCTTAAATAGTGCTTTTTCTCTGTTCGATTTCCGTTAATGTGTCCTCAATTAAATAGGACTGTCTACGAATATATGTCATCACTGCACATTTTCCTACATTAAGAGTCATTTTATTGTTTTAAAACCAGTCAGATACTTCCTCTAGATCGCACTGCAATTTAACAGCGTCATGTTTTACAGATATGGTCCTTAATAGTTTGAAATCATCCGCATATATTAGACAACTTGACTCACTGACACAATCAGGCAAATTATTGATAAACATTATGAACAGTAGTGGCCTACTAGGTTACTGCCCTGTGGAACTCCCAAAGTGGAGACGTATTGATTAGAGAAGCAACGGCCTACCTTTACACGTTGCTTTCTGTCTGTCAGATATGAATTCAAAAAATTGAATGCTTTTCGAGAGAATCCGAATTTTATAAGTTTGTTTGAAAGCACGCAATGATCAGCCTTGTCAAATACCTTTTCGCAATCAGTGTATAGTACATCCAACTGTTGCTTGTCTTCTATTGCTTTTGATATGTGTTCTGATAGTATGCAGAGGTTTGTTACAGCGGATTTGTCACTTACAAAGCCATGTTGGTGCCTGCTCATCCTGTTTTACGTGATCATATATATCACTATACAGTATGTTTTTAAATATTTTGGTAATACTATTCAGCAAATCTATAACTTTGTATTTCACTTTTTATACCTTTCTTGTGAATTGGTGATACTGCTTTAAGAGATCAGGAAAGCTGTCCTGTTCTATCCATATGTTAAAAAGGTGGGCCACCGGTCTTGCCAACATCTCAGCACATCCTTTATAGATAAGTGCTGGTATTTCGTCTGGATCTGTAGATTTTTTAGGTTTGAGTTTTTTATACTATTGATGACATCATGTTCAGTTATCTTTCTAAAACAGAAATTACCCAATTCTACATCTTCTAAACGGTAGTCAGAGCAGTCAGATGTCCTATACACTGATGAAAATATTCCACAAATGAATTTGCAATGCTTACAGAATTATTATATTTATTACCATTGAGTGTCATTTCCACCGGGATTTCACCATTTTCTGTTTTATTTTTGAATAATGCCCAGAAAGTGTTTGGATCTGCCATGAGCCTGCTTTCAATTGATGTTTTATATGCATTCTATTCAAATTTTGTTTGATTCTCAATTTGTACTCTTATTATCAGATATTCTGCAGTCTCTAGATTATCTGGCCCGTTTCTTAAGTAAGAACGATGAAGCCTATTTTTCCTCCTAATTTTACGAACGAAGTCGATAGAGAACCAGGTAGGAAACTTAGCTCCACCATTTAAATTAATTTTGATCTTTGGTATAGATAGAGTTATCTAGGAATCTGTACATACTTTCATAAAAAAACATTCAAACCCATTCCCACGTCTTGACATGTCAGTAACGAAGACCAATCATAATCCGAAATAAATTGATAAAGAAGTAGGAAGTTACCTTTAGCATAGTCATAGACATACGGTTTTTTATTGATAGTTTTTTCTTGTATCTCCGTCACCTTTACATGCAGGTCTAGGGCTGGGTGTTATGGGTCTTCATAAACCAATGGGCATTCAGACCTAGTCACACTGTGGACATTCATGTTTGTCAGCACTAAATCTAAAAACCTATAAATAGAATTAGAAACATTGTTTACTTGCAGTACGTTGTACATGCTAAGGAACTGCCGCATCAAGACATTTTTGTCGGTCACAGCGTTGATAACAACATTAAAATGTGGTAAGTAAAAGGATACCTCACCTGCAGGAACACGGCATTTTGCGATCAATCAGGGCCAAGCGGTATTGTTTATGTTTCAAAGTTGTAAAAATTTATCTTGGGAAAAAAATACAGTTTAGAATTGCCAAACAATAGATTATCCTCAAATAAATTAAAATACTGGTTATAAAGCTCTAAATATATCAGAATTTGGAATAAAATAAACTACAGAAACATAAATACTTACATAGTTTTTTACCTTTACAATCACGATATCACTATCACAGTCAGTGTCAATTATTTCACAGACTAGCTCTCTTTTGTGCGCCAAAAGGACATCTCCTCCTCTAAGTTTTTCATTTGATCTGTTCTTCCTGACCACTGTGTATCTGCTATCAAATAGCTCATCAGAATTTAGGAATCCAGAATTTAACCATGTTTCAGTAAGGGCCACTATATCACAGTCTTCAGATAATATTTCTGTATAGAAGGTATTTGTTTTTGTTCGAGGACCACGTACATTCTGATAGTAAATTGATAATATTGCATTTTTAGCACTTACTCTATTTTGAACACATTGATTCTGAGGATCCACTGGTTCTGGCTAATGGCATCCTCATCTTTGTGAAAAACCGGGATATTATGGCTCCGTTGGGCCAGGTTCTTCTGTTCCAGGCTTTCTTAAAGTTTTCTTGACTTAGGGTGACCTTCACCTATTGTTGACGATCTATCTTACCTCACATTGGTGACAGATGATTTTGGCGATTTTGCGGCATAGCAATCCAAACCACGTGACATTCAATATGGCGTGGCGGCCAAACATGGGCCAAACTTAATTTTGTAGTCGATTGCTGGCTGCTGTTTGTTCGGAGTTTACAATTTTATATGCTTTAAGGTGTATTTGTGTCGGGTAAATCTGTTAGGAGCAATACGGCAAGACATTATCATTACACAGAGCCAATATTTGCAAGAACTTGGTGACCAGTCAGGATTAATCACATCACACACTATTATAAAATCATATGATTAAAGACATGATGCAATATAGCGCTCACTTATTTTTTACCTTTGATAAAATGCTTACTATAGTGAAATTAATTAAACAGTGTATGCACGTGATCAAAATTAATGACATAAGCACGTCGCAATGTTGCCGCTATTAACTTTCGTTTTACTTTGACATACCATGTCTAGTAAAATTTGTTATCACTAAAGCAAACAAACATCGATTTTTATATGTATAGATAGTGTATTATGAACACAATCTAAAAAAACTACTCACTTTGATAGTATCAATATACTTCACCTCTCTAACGCTATTTAATGGCAAAAAGGGGCCCCCATTATCTCGTTCCTGTTCAAAGAAACTAATTAGAGACACAACGAGTTTTTGACTCTGACTATTCAATGACTTTGGCATTTTATAGATACACAAATAGAAATAAATTCAAATTATTAAAATCAGTAACCGCAGATTTGCAGCAATATTTGGCAACATAACCCATGAGTGCCAAACTGAATGTCATTTTATCGGCCGATTCGGTTAAATGCCAACAGTGTTCTGTCTTTTTTTAACTAAGAAGAAATAAAAAGGAGAATGAGCTCTCAGCTTGAAACGAATTTTAATTTCTTACAAACTGCAATTGGCAATAATTTCGACGTCATTGATCACGTGCATACACTGTTTAAATAATTTCACTATACAAACTCTTTGGTTGTAAAGGTTTATTTGGTCACTGTACGTGTCTCTACAGTTGTACAGTCGTGAGCACAAAAAGTGGGACACCCGACTGACAGGTCTCGTCATTTTTCGCTATTTTCCCTGTCATTGCCGTAGATATAGCTGATGAGCTCGTTTTACAATAGGAGAAAACGGGTGTCCCACTTTTTGTGCTCACGACTGTACCTATGTATGTATTTTTGTACAGTAGGGCTTCTTTTGAGCTTAATTCGGTGATAACTTCCTCTTTGGATCTCAATGCTTTATCCTTGGCTTCGACGATTTCTTTCACTACACTTTTTAACGTATTATTTCCTTCCTTGGACATAACCTCACTTCCGGCAGCAAAACAGCATTTAACTAAATTATTTTCACCCACCGCCATTAAGCCGGGGATTCTTAGGGCACATGAGGTATGAAATAGCCCTTCACACACTGAGCACTTTGCCATTGAAGAAACAACATTACTTTTGCAGTATTTGCACACATTTCCTGATGGATTTTTCAATTTTTCATCACCAGCCATTGTTGCCAATCAACCAATACGATACGAGTTGACTTGACTCAAATAAGTGAAACATGGTTTTGAACCAAAGTACACAAAAGCAGAATCCGTTGGGCTCCACACGCGGTTGTGACGTCACGTCTACATTTTGTTGCTAACTAAAGACTGATATCTTTTGATAGAATTCCGGCTGAAAGGCAAGGTTTTCGATATTGAGGACAGTTTATCATGCTCGGATTACGAAAAGTCGCCATTGCCTTATCAATGTTGCATAATTCGATTTCTATGTACAGGGTGATTTTTATTTATTGACACCCCACCTACAGCCTTTACCTTTACAGGTAAAAGAAAGGTGTAAATACAAAAGTTGTACAGTTTTGGCTAAATTTTTAGAATCCATGGTCAGAAACGAAAATTGAATGTCAGAAATGTGCAATGTTGCATGTTTTCAGCTTTTTACAAATGAGATACCCTATATTTAGTTCTATATTCTTGAAGAGCAAATGCCCCGATTCTAAAAATATATAGTTTGTCTATATTTGGTTGAGTAGTCTCTATATATTCAGCTCCCAAAAATTGTAAAAATTCTATCTCACTAAGATTTTGTGAACCACTCTACCTGTACAGGTGAAAACTGCAGGTAAAATTTCAGGTACTTTTTAAAATTTTCAGAACCAGATATGTTGAAGACGGCTCAACCAAATATATTGAAAAACTTTGTAATTGTATTTTTAAAATCTCATTACTGATAATCTTATCTATCTACTTTGTATCTGAATTTAAGCTACTGAATTAAAATATTTGGCGAATTTCAAACTATATTAATCAGTTTTGGTATCAGTTCTAATAAATTTAGGTTTGCTTTAATTTTTGAAATTTGGGCTTTGTCCGTTAAATATTCAATATTGTAGGGGTATTTCATAATTCAGTTGAAATAAAGGCTATATTTTTATATTTTTTTGTTCTGGTTCAGCTGAATTAGGTGCAACCTACGTTCAATAATGGTTCAGTCTCCTTTAATTCTCTCCTCGTTCTAATTCATAACCAATCCCAAACATTCTACCCTGTAAAAATTTGTGTAATAATCGCGCTCTTTTTCAGTTTATTGACTTTTTTTTCAGTTTCATTCAAGAACAAATCCTTTAAATTATATTGTACCCTGTAATGAAATGCGTGAATGAATTTTATATAATGAAGGCCATCTCAGAAAATAATACAATTAACTGTATAGTATTTTTAATACCCATTTAGAATAACCCCATATTTATTTATTAATCATGAATCAGATGAAACAAAAAATTACCCACAAAAACGAACGTCGATTGCTAATACGTTAATTTCATATACCTACAAATAGGAAATTCCTAACCTAATTTTATTTGTGTATTCAAGAAGCGACATACGTTTAGTCACTAGAACGACTGGTGCTTCTAAATAGGTATTAAAAATTCTATAGAACCAGATTTGTCTAGATATCTCTCTCTCTTAAGCTTTGAGGAAAACCACCTATTTAAAATATTATTTTTTCGAATCTTAACTTTTTAAAAAAACGTTTAAAACGAATAAAAATAAATGTTGCAACCATGTAATGCTCTGTGAAATTGATGAGAACGAGAGCGTGCCGCATCAGAAAGGTACCACCGAAGGGGAGGCAGAGAAAATAAGCGATTAGACTAGAGAAGAAGCGGGGCTCTGGGCTGGTCCCTTAAGATGGTTGTTCGCCATTGTTCATTATTCAATTTTTATTTTTATTTTGTATTAAACTGATTGTTCAATTCAATTTGTGATTAGTTTGTGTGTCAAAAGGAGCATCCACAGGTCAGTTGAATAATTGTTATTTTGTTTTTGAGAGTTCAATTATTTATACAAGTATCAATTTTTTCATTTTTATGTTTTTTGTTTGTTCATTTTTTATAACATGTGCATTGTTCATGTATTTAACAATAGTTATTTTCCTAACAAGTGCGCAAAGTGTTACTTTTCCGCACGCAAACACAGTTATACGAACGACGCGAAGCGGAGTTCGGATACGTGTTTGCGTGCGGAAAAGACACTTTGCGCACGTGTTAGGAACAACATTTTTCCTACGAGCTTCATATCAGGTAGATAATAACAAAAATTTAAAAAAAACGATAATTTGTTTAATTATTTTTAATTAACTTGAAAGGAACCTATGCATTTATCAAAAAATTACATAACAGAAACAAATAACAGAAAATCCTCGTCAGAGCTGCTCATCTTAAAGCGTTTAAATTTGATGAGAAAGTTTATAGATTTTTGCATATAAATAGAGAACAAATCTGATGGGTCAAAGTTAATTTATAATTGGTGTTTGTATAGATGTTGGCTGATATAGAAATAGAGGAAAAATTTGTCATCATGTGTCAAAGTCGACAGGTGCACTTATTGTTGCTTGACAATTATAATTACTTTTCGGCACTCAGTGCGGATAAGGCCTGTATCCGCACTGAGTGCGGAAAAGTGTAACTTTGAGCCCGGAAATGCGTGCGGAAAAGTACTACTTTACGCACGCTCGTAGGAAAAAATCTTTTCATGCTGTAAACAACAGCGATAAGAAGTAGATTAAAACCTAGAAAAATTATGTGCTGTCTGAGATATTGGCTCAAAATAACAACTATAGCTGGGTAGCATCCCGTATGGGACCTCAGTAACTGCTGGTGAAACTGGCTAACAAAATCTCTTCACTATTGAATATAGGCAGTGTTGATTGAATTTAGTGTGTGTAATTGAAATTTTGGCTCAGGAACAGGGGCGGTACGTAATTTGAACTTTTATTGACTCAAATTATTGAATTAATGACTCACAATTATTATTAAAATAACACAGTATGTTTTGATTTTTGAGGAATGTTTGTTTTTCATTTTGTTTTTCAAAGGATTTGTTGTTTAAAAGGTAATAAAAATTCACACTGGTCCATCTTGCTGAACGAACCCGGGTATGTTATAGTAGAGTTTATTTGGATTTTTTCAATTTGAGTATAGAATAATTTCTTCACTTTGCACTCAGAATTTCCCAAAAATTATCAATAATTTCCATTGCACTAGTTATATTACTATTGAAAATCTGTTTAAATTCCTAAATTAATTGATAAAATTCACAAAAAATTTTGAAATGTCATCAAATGATTCCAGATTTCCGGTCAAGTTATTGGGTTAGTAATTTATCTGCGGACTGTCAGAGCATGTCGCTTTTTTTGCAAGCAAATTTATTAAACATGAAAGGAGAAATTTGTTCTTTTTCTTTGTGTGTGTTCTGGTCTGCTGAAGAAGAGAGTGTTAATGTGGCATTTTTATTTCAATTTTTTTTTGTTCAATTATACTATTGTCTGGCTCTTCCAGAATCCTAACAAAAAAATTACAGAAATTCAATAATAAATTGGAGGAAAAAAATTGTTAAAAACTTTCTATTGTATACTTACTTTCCAAAACTATATTAAGACGATTAGGGGGACACGAAGCCAAATGAAGTTTAGGTATAAGAAATTATTTTCACTCAAATATCAGTTATATGAATGAACTTATTCCAAATTAAAGGCGAGTTTAATTATCTCTTTTAATAACCAAACACAATTTATTACCACAACTGCAAAGGATCGCAATAATTGTCAGGAAAACTGACCTGTGATATCAAATTATCTGATAATTCAATTTAAATTCACCGAGCATATAAAATTAACCAATTTTACACAGAAAACTTTATGCTCATCTTTACAAAATTCAAGCGTATGCTTGTGACAAGCAAGCACTGGAAAATTACCATAGGAATCGCGACTTCATGTTTTATCCTTTTGCTTCTAATGTTCTTTGTTCAGCTTGAAGGAGAACAACATTTTATAGAGATTTCGCTTCAAAAGTACAGTAACTTTTATTATTTTGAATCTAATCTTGTAAAACTGCATTTTGGAATTTTTAAGGTATAATAATTATTCCCATAGCTAGTGGAGGTCTAGTCTAGTGTCATAAAAATACAACATTTAATTAGACTCTATGATAATTATCATTTAATTCTCTGGTGACTCTATTTCAATTAAGTTTCTTCAAATACTGTCCAACGAACTTAATTTAGCTCAGAGTTTATCTGCTCTGTTTTAATTCTCGCCTCAGAGCTATTTAACGCCCGCCGATTTAAATTTAAATTGTTTGAACAAAATGGAAATGCAAACTTTAAAAGAAGATTTAATTAGGGGCCCCAATATAAGCTTCTTTAATTCGGGTATTAACGCTTTAGCGAGCATCACCGCTAGCGTCGCATCCGGGTTTGATTCTTTGGGTACGTTTTAATTTTGATGCTTGGGGAGATTCTGGTCGATTAAAAACAATGATGACATTTTGGAGCATTAAAAAAAAAACTTATTTTGTTGCAATCTACTATACAAAATATTTAAATTTCTCAAAAATCAAAAGGGTCTTTTAATGAGGAAAAATGGTTTGAAAATGTTCGCCTACCTTTTTCTCTTGCACAACGTCACTTTACATCCAAATTGTATAATCTTCGGAGATTATTTTCAGCGATTCAAATTTAAATTAATTTTCAAGTTGAAAAGGTTGTTGCAGTTTGGTATGCAGTCACTGGAATTGCGAACGGGTAGATGTTTATTTCTGAATTTGAACTTAGAATATGGATATTTTTCAATTTTCTCGATCAAAAACTTAAGGCAACTTTCTGATTGATTTGAAACAGTTGAGAGTTCTCGATAAATTTAGATTGATACATATGCGATAGAAATCAGCATATTAGGGAGATTTTGATTGATTCAAACTGGTTTAGCTTAACGTTAGTGCTAATTTTAGAGGGGATTGATTATCACAAACATTACCTGTGTTTACACAGGGTATCATAATTGAAAAAGAAAAGACATTCAAAATTTATCGACAACAAAAGTTCTTTTTTTCATTTCTCGCTTCCTCATAAGACATTTTTTTATCTTTACGATTTCCGTTCCTATCGCATCGATAGTGTTCCAAATATATTGTACTTTGCCCGATAGTGACATGGTAGGAGCACGTTTAGCTGCTTGGCATTGGTTTTAACGAAAGTTCAGGTACTAACCTGTATGAGATAGTTTACTATATTCCGTTATTCTTAGCATTGCCTCATATATACAGAAATGGATCAAGATTACCTCCTAACTCTTTTTCATTGTGAATTTCATACTGCATTTTACATGGTTCAAATTCCGTTCGTCATGACTTTTATATGAAGAAGGTATTGTCATCTTATCCTTACACAGTTGTGACTGGAGATCGGTCAATTCAAATGCCAGTAGTTTCCTTCTGAGTTTTATAATCTGTAGAGGGGTATAATTGAATTATATGTGTGGCAACGTTGTGTGGTTTACGGTTGTTTATTGACAAATGATTTGTAAATATACACCTATGTCCCACGACTTTTTTCCCAGGAGATAACTTCGGAATGCATCATCCAATGTAATTCAATTTTTTAGGATCTGGGTAACTTTTTGTACTGCTTCTACATGTGTCACCGCTACCACCGTCAGAGGGTGTCCTCAAGGGGGTGTTTTTACTCCACTACTATGGACATTGGTGATAAACAAAATTCTTACCAGACTGAGTAATGCTGGATACCAAGTCATAGGCTATGCAGATGACCTGGCCATTATAATCAAAGGCAAACCTAAAGGCGTAATGACAAGCCGAATGCAAAGTGCCCTGAACATCGTTAAGAATTGGAGCGAAGGCGAGGGATTATCCCTAAACGGAAACAAAACAATCCTTGTCCCGTTCACAAGAAAAAGTTAAATTTGAAATCCCCCACCCTTAACGGTACACAACTAACATTTTCCAACGAAGTGAAGTACTTAGGGGTCACCCTGGACCGAACCCTTACTTGGAACAAACAGTTAGAAAAAACATGCTCTCGAGCTACATCAGCCATCTGGTCATGCCAAAAATTTGTTGGCAAAACATGGGGGCTAAAGTCGAAGATGGTATTCTGGATTTACCAAACTATAATAAAGCCTATGGTCACATATGCCTCATTGGTGTGGTGGTCCGGCCAAAACCCAGCAATTCACCGCTCAGATCAAGCTAAGAAAGGTTCAAAGGTAACCCTAGAGACGCTACTCAACATGCACCTATGTGTGAAAAAGGAGGCAATAACCAGCGCTCACAGGCTATTCCAAATAGACAAGTTCAAGCCTGGCGATCTGAGGGGACATCTGCGCATCCTTGATTTAATAAAACTGGAGAATGCTAGCAAACCAAGTAACCACATGATGGTCAGATTAGACTTAAAGGTCCCATTCGCAGTGGTAATAAACGATCGCCAATCATGGGAGAATAAAGAATTACCACAAGCAGACAATGCATCTCTGTGGTACACAGATGGATCCAAGCTAATAAAGCAGCTGGACTGGGCATTTCCGGCCCTAACTTTAAGCCCTCCAAGGCATTGGGTAAACATCTTACAATATTTCAAGCCGAACTGCTTGCCATAGATATATGTGCACAAGAGTTTCTTAACCAAAGCCTCAAAAGAGAACACATCTTCACACTATCGGACAGCCAAGCTGCCTTAAAAGCCTTAAGGGCTTTCAAATGCACGTCAAAACTAGTCTGGGAGTGTAAACAGACCCGAAAAACACTAGCGACACACAACCAGGTAACGCTGATTTGGCTGCCTGGTCATCGAGGCATAGAAGGAAACGAAGAAGCAGATGGCCTCGCAAAAGAAGGGGCCTCAACACCATATCATGGACCAGAGCCTGTGGCCTAATAAAAAGCCACATCATGGAAGAACTCAACAAATGGGAAAAAGACCAACTGTCTTCATATTGGAGGCACACTCCGGGACTCAGACAGTCAAAAAGGTTTATTATCCTTTCAGCAAAAACAGCTGAACAGCTCCTAACCATGAACAGACCAGACATCAGATTGGTGGTAGGACTGCTCACAGGACACTGCCTGATAAAATACCATTTGAGGTTAATCTGCAGATTTTGCTCAGACGCAATAGGGACCGCAGAGCACCTACTTTGCGAATGTCCAGGCCAAATCTGCAAGAGGCTCAAATTCCTCTAGGGGGCAACACTGTCACCAGAAGAAGTGGGCCAACTGACACCCAAGAAAATAGCTTCCTTCGGCAGAAGTCTAAGCTTCCTGGAGACAACTTAAGATGTAGAGTCACGTACAAAATATCTGTAAAGGTAGCAGTGCTGAGCGGCTGAAAAGACTCCCCCACAATCTACAAATCTACATGTGTCATCCAATTTCACCACTTTCGCTCCAGTTTCGGTCTCGTGACGGCAACTTTAGAATTTTAATGTAGTACACCCTGTATAGTGAAAATACCCAAAATATAAAGTGCAAATGCTTTAATCAGTGCCATTACAGTCGTTTTTCTACCTGGTGATAAAATCTAATGCGAAATTCCATAAAAATCATTACGAAAACGTGATTTGTTTCATTTTTACTGACAGAGCAGATACTCATACGCTGTTGCCGCCTCCGATAAGAGCGATTTAATTGTCCACAAAAATGGAAGGCGACGTTTGTCTTAAAAATAATCTAGACCTTTTTCTGTGTGATGGCTGCTCATCGCATAATTGTACAAAATTTGCCAAGTTAACATCTTCAGAAATTAAAGTTCTAGAGCTTAAGAGTAGCAGAACAATGAAGTTTTTTTGCATGAAGTGTCTTCAGTTGGAGAGAAGCATTTTATTGAAAAACTCCATTGAAGATAAAAACAATATAATCGCTAGTAAAGATGAATTTATTGAGATATTGAGAACCTTAAGCATGAAATCGAGACTAAACTAAATATATATCAAGTTCAGATGTCTAGAATGCGAAAACCCCAATTCAAGGTTGTGGGATACAAGGGGGCCTTAACCCTAAACTCGAGGAAATTGAAAAATGTCTACGTGACCAAAGTCATTGGGGCTTTATTTAAAATTGATGCAACTTTGCGTACACGCAAATGACGTCATCTGCGATAGAAAATTGGTGCACGGCTTATTTAACATGCACTTTTTCAATCGCAAATGACGTCATTTACGTGTATGCAAAGTTGCATCAATTTCAAATAAAGCCCCCCTGATTGATAACCAGCTGAAAAGGGACAGACATGTTGAACGTCTAAACAATAATATGCGTAGACTTATCACTAAAACATTATTGAGTCATTGCTAAGATATAGATTGCTTGTTTGGAGTAGCTTGTATGATAATTCACTTAGACAATTGAACATTGCTCAAAACTATATCCTCAAAGTTATGAGAAACAAACCTATATTCCACATCACTTTTATACATCACTTTTATACAAATGAAAGATTTTTCAAGTAAATTTCAGTACTTATATATTTCCACTATTTTTTGTTAATCTTTTAACATGTTACGCTAAACTTTAGCTTCATCAGAAAGATTTAAAAAAAAAAAAATCAATGTAGACCAGAATGTAGACATAAAAGTGAAATTGACAAATATAAAAAAAAGGTAAAAGCTGGTCTAATTTTATGTTAATTTAAATAGGTATTATACAGTAAATAAATTTAGAAGTGGTGAATTGTTTAAATCTAATTGGTCGTTCAATAAACAGTCTAAAGTTTTAAGTTTGTTTATTTCTAAAGATTCTAGAAGATTTAATTTTATCCCTTTGTTTTCATTATGTAATATTTGAAATTCATTATTAAAATTATGATTCGATTCTATCAGGTGATTTGCATAATTTGAATAATCACTTTTATATTGTGAAGAAATAACCAATGTTAGATCGCTTTACATACTTGCGGTATGCCTGTTTGTCTATGAAAACCTTGACATTGTTTGCATTGTTAATCACCAACATAATACGAGAAACAGGAAAAATAGACATCTTGGTATTCCTGGATGCAATACCAGTTTTATACGAAAATCTGTGAGCTACTTGGGACCTAAATTTTGTAATATGATTCCGAACAGTATTAATTAATCAATATTATTTGAGCAATAAATTTCGATTTGAAATTGACTGTTTAAAAATTTATAACTGCAAATCTGAAAAAATTCCTGATACTTATTTTTCTAGATTTAATTATATTGTACACTTACTGCGTTAAAGTAAGTTAGTGGTTAGTTAAAAATTGTGAAATAGTGAACTAAGTAGCAAATTATCGTTGCCACATTTTGTTTTGTAATACGACCTCAGCTATGACCTCCATAAGCTGCATAAATTTAGTTTAAAATATGTAATAATTGGACATAAATTACTGTAAGGGTTTGCTGTATCAAATTTTGGTAATATATTATTATATTATTATATTATTAAAAAAATATATATCTAGTATTATCAAATATTAAAAGTATGTTGTGAGGTCCATTATTCTTGTTGCGATTTGATGTGTATTACTTCAAGTGTAATCATAACAACGAATTTTCTTACTATAAGAGTAAAAAGGGTTTGGGTAATATGTCTTAGGTTCGCAGAGGAATAGCGAAATGTTGCGCAATGCGTCTATTCTAAATTAAAAAATGTGGTACCAATAAACGTGAAAGTAAGCTTAGGAGATACCATTAAAACTTGTCTCATTTGCGAGAGGAAATTTAGGGAAACTAATAAGATAGTTAGAGATCACTGTCACCTCAGTGGAGATTTTAGAGGGTTTGGTCACCATATTTGTAATTTAAATTATAAAAAATATTTTGCAATTCTTATCGTATTTCACAATTTGGGCGGCTATGATGCGCATTTCTCGATAAGGGACTAGGCTGAACATGTTTGTATCAATTTATTACCTGAAAACAAGTGTATTAGTTTTACAGTTTTCGATAAAGAAATCAATTTGAAATTCCGATTCATAGATTCCTTACGATTTGATCTGATAAGATTTTAATTCAGTTATCCTTCCACTTTCCTGGATATATATTTTATGAGTTTTTTTTTTTTGTTTCAACTTCTTAAGTACTTATTTTCTACATAAGTAGTTTCTAATCCTATGGATTCTACTACAGCTATTATAATATCAATCGGTTTGCTTCCTTGGGCGGGTTGTGGAAAAATTGGGGCCTTTAGATGGCGGGTGTTTTTCATTTAGATTTAAGGGTCTTGATGAAATATCCAGAATTTTTTTGTGGCTCATTGAGAGTTGTTGTGTTGATATTAGGTCTGTTTCTGCAGAAATCACAAACCAGTCAGAGTGAATTTCATTGGTTGAAACTAGTTTTCTGACTGTTTTCAACCAATGAAATTCGCTATGACTGGTTCGTGATTTCTGCAGAAACAGACCTCTTGTCTTTGTTATCACTGCCATTTTTTTTTTTGCGGGATTACCCCTTAAATACAAAGCTTGAACCTATATTTCCTATCTATTTTTTTATTTATTTAATTAATACAATACTCTACAGGTAAAACCCAATTACAGAGTAGGAACAATCTGACTTACATATTATGTATAATCCGACTTATATATTGAAATGTAACGATAATTCTACATATCATTTCCAACAGAACACTACTATAAAAATGAGATTTTATTTCTTTCAATTTACAACGAAATATGTCACACAGTCCCATAGAATTAGTCGCTGCAAGCATGGTAAATAACGGAGTGTTAACCATAGTGACTGTTCGAGAGGCGTTTATGTAAAGCTAAACTAGAACCCTGGAATTTTCTTTTGGGATTCTTATGTTAATTTTACTGAGTATATCTGGACAATCAATTGAATTATTCAAAATATTGTAACTTAGAATGACACTATTGCATGATCGCCTTTATCTAAAATTATGTTTCGTAATAAATCAGAATTTGGTATTCTTATACGTGGATAAGTTCCATCAAGCTTGAAGCATAACAACTTCAGCTGCACAGCTTAAAACGACAGGTACTTCTAATAGGTATACATATAAGTACATGATCTTCAACTTTTCTTTATTATTAATTTTCCGTGCGTTAAGTTGAGTGAAGTGGATGTAAATTACCCTTAAGAGAATAATTAAATGTAAATGGTTTTTGTTTTAAGCCAATGGTCATAACATTGCATTTAATGGGGTTTAAGGGCAAGTTATTCTTACGACACCATTCTTCAACATTGTGCAGATTCTTTGACAGGATTTTACAGTCATTTATGGGTTTCACACTACTATAAAGTTTGAGATCATTAGCATATAATAAAAAAACTCACACTGATGAAATAAAAGCCCCAAGAGGGGGCTGTGGTACACCAGACGTTACCACAAACTTTGGAAGCTGTTGTCAATGTGTTGCGTTATGGCGACGAAGTTGATGACTGTTGAGCGCGCCTTCATAAATCCGTGCTGATGTATGGTTATATTATTCTTAACATGTTCATATACAGCTTGGCTTTTTCAAAAACCGGGCCAATTGAATTTTCCCAAATTGATGGAATTTTTCCGGCCCTCAAACTGAAGTCAACAACAATTGTTAAGGGATATGCAAAAGCCATGGCACAATCTTTTAACAAAAATGCTTGGGCGCCATTTAGACCAGTGGTAAGCTTGGGCTTTATTGATTTAAGTGTTTTGAAAATATCGGATTCGTTAAAGAAGTTTATGCTTGATGCATCCCAAAAGCTTCGCTGTCTGACAAAAACTGATTAGGAGTCGAGTATGTACTCTTAACGTAATCCGCGAAACTACCCAACAATTTCAGTCGAATCACTCAATTGACTGTCATTATAGATCATTTTATCTGGTATTCTGGAAGAGTTCCTTTTAAATCTGTCAGTTACTTGTCAGTCATTCATAATTAATATTGAAATCAATGAAAGGATTTCTTTAAGTTGAAGTTGGTTCAACTTTTCCGTGTGTTACGTTAATTTTCTTAATTTTAAAGTGGATGTTAACAACTACATATAAGTAAGTACATGATCTTCAACTTTTCTTTATTATTAATTTTCTGTGCGTTAAGCAAACCGATTGATATTATAATAGTTGTAGTAGAATCCATAGGATTAGAAACTACTTATGTAGAAAATAACTACTTAAGAAGTTGAAAAAAAAAAAAAAAACTCATAAAATATACAGTATGTCCACTTAAGTTCGCAACTTTTTTATTATCAATTTTACGAAAAAAAGTTATTCTTTATAAAAGTTTCTGCTTCTTGGAAAAATACCATTAAACTATTAAAACTTTAAATAGGATGTACAGGGTGGTCAGAAAATGGAAAAATATACAGGCTGTTTCCTAAGTATGGTTCGTAAGTTCAGGATGTGATTCCTCATAATATTTTAAGAAAAAAAGTTCTCATAAACATATGTCCGGAAATGCATAGTTTCTAAGATACAGAGTGTCAAAGTTTTAGCAAAAATCGTTTTTTTAGCTCAAAAATCCCTTTTCCAATTATTTTTTCAAATTTGGCAGGTTTGTTTGTGATAGCGAAAAGTATCTTTTGACAGTAATATGACTTGCTTAATCTGTAAAAAATATCAAAGGTTTAAAAAAATAGTGACGTGCTATTTTTTTTTTAACTTTTACCAAAAAACACTATATTTTTCTATTTTCTGACCACCCTGTACATCCTATTTAAAGTTTTAATGGTTTAATAGTATTTTTTCGAGAAGCAGAAACTTTTATAAAGAATAACATTTTCTCGTAAAATTGATAATAAAAAAGTTTCCCATATGCTGCGAACTTAAGTGGACACACTGTATATTCAAGAAAGAGGAAGGATAATTGAATTGAAATCTCATCAGATCAACTCGTAAGGAATTTATGAATCGGAATTTCAAATTGGTCTGCTTATCGAAAGCAGTGAAACTAATACATGTTTCCGTGTTTTCAGGGTGATAAATTGATATGTAAATGTTCAGCCCTTATCGCGAAAAGCGCATCGTAGTCGCCCAAATTATGAAATACGTTAAGAATTGCAAAATAATTTTTATAATTTAAATTACAAATATCGTGAGCAACCCTCTAAATCTCCAATGAGATGACTGTGATCTCTAACTATATCTATTCACAATCTGTAGTCCAAAGGTACAGGTAAATTTATCACCTTTCCCTATCAAATAGCATTCAAAGGTGATAAATTTTACCTGTACCTTTTGACTACAGATTGTGAATAGACAATATTTTATTAGTTTCCTTGAATTTCCTCTCGCAAATGTGACAGGTTTCAATGGCATCTCCTAAGCTCACTTTCACGTTCATTGGTATCACGTTTTTTAATTTAGAATAGAAACATGTTTATAGGACCAGAATTTATTGCTATCATTTGATATGTTTTCTTTAGTGTTACGAAGATTAGTGTTAAATGAGTTCTGTATTTCAATTTTCACTTCGGCCGTTATGTGTTTAAATTCATCAAAAGAAGCCACAGTGTTCTCGATTTTATATTTACGCCAGATTTTTGATTTAGTTTCTATTTTTCTAATAATGCTTCCTTCCATTGTTCCAAGAGGGATAATTATAACTTTTATGTTTTACAGCATATACAGGGTGAGTTCGAAATAAATGCGCATTTTGATATGATAGATAAAGTACAATAGGACAATCATTTTTTGCATAGGTACATAAGTCTGCAAACGTCTCGCTAAGGAAATACAGAGTATTGATATTTTCGGAAAATTTTGACTTTCTGCCTTTAAATTCAATGAGCGATTCTGTTGAAATTTTCAGAGAGTGTTTGCGATGTTCTCAAGCATCTTTCTAAAAAATCCGTTTGAGTTCCACTTTTCCAGGACCGAACCTAGAGTGACTTATTTTTTTTAGAGGAAAAATTGATAAGCCCCTGGGATTTTTAACAAATTAGAAATAATTTTTTGATTCCTTGTTTAATTTTAAACAAAAAAGGTATCTAGAGTTTTTCTTGTTCGATGCGACGTTTACGAGATAAAAAATAATTATCAATGTATATTGTTTGGAAAAACTCGTTGTTCGATACACTCCACTCTGTTAAAAGGATAAGAGTGTCGCTCTAGGTCTGGCCCTAGAAAAGTGGAACTCGAACGGATTTTTTAGAAAGATGCTTGAGAACATCGCAAACACTCTCTGAAAATTTGAACAAAATCGCTCAAGGCATTTCAAATCTAAAGGTGTCTAAAGGCAAAAAGTCAAAATATTCCGAAAATTTCAACACTCTGTATTTTCCTAACGAGACGTTTGCGGACACGTGTACCTATACAAAGAGTGATTGTCCTACTGTACTCTACCTATCATAACAAAATGCGCACTTATTTCGGACTCACCCTGTATATGCTGTAAAACATAAAAGTTATAATTATCCCTCTTGGTACAATGGAAGCACTATTAAAAAAATAGAAACTAAATCAAAACTGATTGATCAAGGATATTATATAATTGATCATAAAAATATTTGCATGCATCCTCAACCTCGTTAAAAGCATTCATTGGGGTCCAATCTGCGTTTGAGAATAACTCATACATCAATAAGAAATTCGCTTTTTTAAAGTTATATGAATTTTGAAAGGATGAGTGAAGATTTCCATCTTCATTATTTTAGGTTGATAGTACAGCTGATGTCCAAAGGAGCGGGATGAATGCCAATTTCCCCAATTAATGGGTCAAGAGATCCCTCAGAAGCCATCTCCAAAAAGAACCAGATCCAGCAAACTGTTCATACTATTTAAAACAAAATTCTTTTGAGTTATAAAAATCTCGAAAGTTGTTAAAAAGTGGACTTTTCCGGATCTCTCGGCCTCCATTAAGATAATCAGCATATTCTCGTATATTGAAATCTCCGACTATTACGATATCAGCACTATGAAGGAAGTAAAGTAGAGACAGGACTCCATAGAGTTCGTCCATTTCCGAAATTGGCGTGTATCAGACACATCAGATGAGAGGGGTTTAATATTTAATATTATTTTCACCATCTATCGTATTTATGTCAATAGAACTTGTTCATTTGACCCTCCAAGCCTTATAATCTTCATTACTCCATGTTCTCTCTTGGTGAGGTGGACAGGTACTTTTTGGCTCACTGTTAACACAAAATGCTATCGTGCGGGTTCCATAGAACAGCTCACGATCTTAAATGCTTCAATTTCACCAAAAACAGGCTGGCTTACAGACAGACCACGCGGCTTGTTTTTTGAGTATTTAGAAGCATCAAACCTGTCATGGTTTCGTTGCCGGGATACATGATTCAAATGTGCGAAATATTACCGTGAGCTTGTGATATTCTCAAGTTTTACAACAACTATAAGCTTTTACAACTCAGAGCATCAAAAGATGCTCTAAAAGTCAAAAAAAAGGATACTTGTGTGCCGCAAAATATCTAATGACCCGATCTCAATAATGAAGAACTTTAAATTACGTCTCTGAAATAGAATTAGATAGATACGGCTCCAGGTCGTCTAAAGCGTCAAAGGAAGGCAATTAATTTTAAAAAGTCACGCTGCACTTGATTTCCAGTGACAAGGCAACAATCCTTTTAGCTGGAAAAATTTACTAGCGCAATGTTAGAATTTGCGGTATGTATAACATGAAACAAATTGCTCTAAAGTTGTTCTGTGCAGTGTTGAGTACGGCAGGACCGGTTTTTTTTTATTATTGAGAACCCCTGTGTCTTTGGAATCTCATAAACATAACTTTTTCTCAAAGCTGGAATAAATAAAATATGTCCGGAGATTCGATTCGGCACTTTCCCCCTCACAGAAGCCACATTGAACCTATTATTGGAAATATTATTGTATTTTGAACAAAGAATGGATTTTATTTTTTGCAGCAAATGCCGCATCTTGATATCCTGTAATATAAGAATGAAAATCGAAAGGGAATTTTTACTAGCTAAAGAGGGTAGCAGGTCATAATTTGTTTTTGATTTAGCACGAAATTTAAAACCAAAGAAATATTATTTCCAAGTATTTTATCACGTTTGCAGCGTATATGATCCACAATCGATTAGGCGCATTTACTAATCGAGTGTTCAATATGTAGGCCTATGACTGGCCCTCCTATACTTTATTACTTTTAAAAAACAACTTTCATTGTTCCATAATTCAAAGTGAATATTTTCCTTCTTTGCGTTTCTAAATATTTACCTTCTCAGTTGCCGGTTCGACAATATAACTCCCATCAAAGCCAAGTTCGCAGCCATTCCCATTGTACCCAGAGCGAAAATCAGTGCCGCTTCCGCCGTGCCTCCCGGGTGACATTGAAAAACTTTCGTGACATTCGACGTTACGTTTGCGATGCTGCTGCCGAAACGTAGATTCGCACCTATCATCGCCACCGCGGAACCTATAAAAAATAGATTTACTTCATTATTGAGTCGATTCTAACAGTATTATCTACATATATGCTAACCACTAATCAAACAATAATTTTTTAAAAAACAGCAAAATATTCCCGAACCACAAGCCTAATTATCAAACCAAATTATTTTGATACCAAAAAAAAAAAAATGCTGAGATTGTCATGGTGAATTAAGAAGTCGTAAAAAGGTTTCAATTACTGAATGTTATTCTGTTCTAGAGCGAAGAGTGGATAAAGTGGCCCAAGGCAAAGATACGCACTGATTGATTTTCCTAGTTTCTTCCATTTAGTCGGTCATTCGTTAAATCATTTGGGAATATATCAATCCTCTTCGGCATTATGCGATGCTGCGTCCGTTATTGGACGAACTAAAATAAAATACGCAGAGAAACGGTGCGAGATCTAAACACATTTCGAGAGGAGAAATAAATCAAAGAGTGACATTTCTTCAATGTGTGTCCCACGGTGGATGGCGTATTAGACGTTTATGGAGAACTAAGAAGCGGATCATTTTGAAAATTTGGCAACCGGGATAAACGACCATGATCTATACTTTAAAAATATTTTTGACTATGTGGTGTTGCCGCTTCTACTCTAAACTAGTGGCCACATCATTATTTTAAATGGAACACCCCGTATGTGATTGCATATTTAGATTCCACGTAAAATTCTGAGCAGATTTCATGTGATATACCCTATACCTAAGTTCAACTGTTTTGGAAATATTGACGGTTGAAAATTGACTTTTTGCATCTTTGACAGGCTGTAAAACCTGAACGGTTAATTTTAGAGGAAAACCGATTTTATATTCCTATCTTAGATTTTCATAAACTATCATTTGACACCAAGTTAAATGCGTCACTGAACTCACTGGCAAGCGACTCTGATATCGGATTAAAAAAAAAAATAATTAAATAGAAAATCAACAACAAAATTTGAAAAGAAGTGTATTATTTCAAAATGTATTTACACGCTGGCAACGCAGCATTAGCTAGTTAGGCATAAAAGGTAATTTTTACGATAACAACTTTTTGAAAAAGAAAGTATATTTCCAGTGGATATTTTATAAAATCTCAAATACCTAATATTTCGAATGTTATTGTATAAAATTTTCTGAAATTCGGAGTGCATTACTTTGTTTAGAATCTAATATACGAAATCCTGAATTTAAAATTTGGACTCGGCAATATAAAGTACCTACTCAAAACTGTATTATCCAAGCAATTGAATGCTGTAATTTTTTTTTTCCCTAATATTGTCACAACTGCCCGCTTTACGGGGCTGGCATTTGAGGTTTGTAACTTTGGGGGTGGATGGAGAGAAACTCGCTCAAGTTATATAAAAGTGAAGATATATATTTTCCCAAATATGCCCTTACATATACACTAGTCCTATAGGATGCATGACCCTTCGAACACTGGGGTCCTTATAGGGAGCCACACGTCAACGCTGCTTGGGGGACCATCGATTAGTTATCCTCACCCTTATGCCTTGTCCAGAGGGGCTTTCCCAACGAGAGGTACTTGCACTGGGGAGACTTAATTTCAGAGAGGCTTTCCCAACGAGAGGTAGTTGCACTGGTTTAAGTCTGCCTTTGCTGCGGCTTGCAACACAATTTATATCCGTTTATTGCTGAATTGCAATAAACATCCGATCGAATCGGCAATTAAATTAATAAGGTTGAATACCGGGTCCTCCTTTCCTAAGCAGCTAGTTGACATGTGCCCCCCTCCATGAAGCATTGGACCCAATGCTTGGAAAAGACATTTAAAACAAAATATATACAATTACCATAATGTCAAAAAATACAATAATATCCTAATCCTAAAAATATCCCTTTTTTACAATTATATCCTAATTATAAAATATCCCTGCTTAACAATCCAAATATCGAGTATAGAATAACAAAAGTTTTTTATGGTGGGATGGGTCAGGGTGCATTATTATTCAGGTTACTACAAAAAAAAAAAAATATCTTACAACTAAGAAATTTCATCAACTTTACCGCTTCAGCCATGGGTTTTTTCTTTTGGTCCGGTCCTGTTTTCTGTATTGTGGGTCTGTTCTGGTTCCAAATACTTCTTGGTGGGTCAGCTAGATCGTGGGGTGTTAACAATCCCACGGTCTAAGTGTCGTTTCCTGGTTTGTTATACTTCTTTCTTGTTCATTCTGCTGTATTCTGTCTTTCAAGTGGATTGGTTCTGGCTCCAAGTACTTCCTGGTGATTTGGTCATCTGGGTCGTGGGTTTGTAATCCTTGATCATTTCTTTTGTGAGTGTGGTGGAAATGGTACTGTGGTCTGTCTACTTTTGGTAGGGGCTGTTCACTTTATACTGGATCACCCTGTACAGGGTGATCCAGTATAAAGTGAACACCCCCTACCTTTTCGCTAAAAAAAATATTTTTGAAATTTAATTAGATTTTTCGTTGAAGCGCTGTGACCAAAAAAGTAATTTTTTTAAATGGAATAACCTATATTTAAATCAACTATTTAAACGCCCTTATTTTCCTCATTTCAAATATATAGTTAGTTTATCTTTATTTTAGTAATTTGCAATGTATTTTCACTTCAAAATTCACATAAAAATAGCCGAAAAGGTATCATAAAACATAATAACCAGTAGTTTTATTAAAGGTAAAATTATTTAGATTTACCTTGGTACCTTTTCGGCTATTTTTATTTGAATCTTGAGTGAGAATATATTGCAAATTATTAAGATAAAGATAAACAAACTATATATATTTGAAATAAGAAAAATAGGGTCGTTCACAAAATGGATTTAAATTTAGGTTATTCCATTTAAAAAAATTACTTTTTTGATCACAGCGCTTCAACGAAAAATCTAATCAAATTTTGAAAAACGTTTTCAAATTCCTAGAAAAAAAATACACGAAATGGCTATCTTGATTTTTTCAAAAAAAAAAATTTCAGCGAAAAGGTAGGGGGTGTTCACTTTATACTGGATCACCCTGTACATCTTTAATTTTCTTTGGCGTCGGGAACCCTTTTATGCAAATTATTTTTGCTTCATCTGGTAATATGCCTTGCTCCTTTACTTTGAATCCTAGTATTTTGATTTCTTTTTTCAAATATTCACATTTGCTTGGTTTTAGAGTAAGGTTAGCTTGTCGCAATCGCACAAAAACTTTCTTTAGTTTGCTGAAGTGTTCTTCGAATGTTTGCGAGAATATAATGATGTCGTCTAGGTAGATTAGCACTTCCTTCCATTTCATATCCCAAAAAACTTGGTCTGCTAGTTCTTGGAAAGTGGCTGGAGCGTTGCATAATCCAAAACTTTAAACATTAAATTCGTAAGTCCCATGTCCTTGCGCCCCGAAGGCAGTGTATTGCTTGGACTTCTCTTCGACTGGAACTTGCCAATATCCGGAAAACATATCGAGTGTGCTGAACCATTTTGCATTGCCCAAGTATGACAAAATGTCATCGATCTGCGGTAGTGGATATGTTGATTTTTTTGTTACTGTGTTAACCTTTCTGTAATCTACACAAAATCTCGTTTTTTCCATCTTTTTTCTTAACTAGCACTACAGGGCTAGCCCATGGAGAGTGGCAAGGCCGAATTACTTCGCTATCGAGCATTTCCTGGATTTGTTCGTCAATAATCTGTCTTTCTTTTTGTGACACTCTGTATGGGCGGCTCTTTATTGGGCGAGCCTCTCCGTTAAGTTTGTCTTTCCCATATGTTTTGTAGATTTCGCGAAAACGTCGTTGTATTCCAGGAGTTCTTTGAGTTCGTGCCTGTTCTTCTCGTTTGTGATGCTGTCTAACTTATGATCTTCCATTATAATTTTTTCGCTCTCTCCATCTTTTTCTGCTTGCAACATGAAATTGTGTGACAGAGTTGTCTCTGATGCTGTTTCTGCCAAAAATGCCATTGTGGTTCCGGCGTATATAGCTACTGGGTTCCTTGTCTTTGATTGTACTTTTAAAATGAGGCTACCTTAATTGGTGTGAATGTGCGTTTTTAGTTCAAGATGATTTTTTGCTAACCATTCTAAATTATATTTGCATGTATACATAGTATTATCTTTAATCTCACTAGGTTTGCCCATAATATCTAATTCCACTGTTTTTAACTCATTCTGAGACACCGTATGATCTTTTTTTGTAGCCAATTTATATGTGTTTTTTTTAGTTTCTGTACCGATTTGCATCAGATGCCTGATTTCCTCTTCCCGCTTTTCTTCTTTAACTTCATACCCAGGTTTTTCCCTATAAATGTGAATTTGGACCCCTGCATCTTCAAATAGAAAATGTATAATCTGTTCAAACCTTGCACATTCTTTTTCTAATCCGCATCCTTGTCTTGGGATGACTAATTTTTTGATGGATTCATTTTTTGAGATATTGTTCTTCAATGCTGTAAGACAATTTATACATGTTTCTTGGACTTGGCTTCTCCTTCATTGATTCTCTTGTGAATAGAAAAATTACTGATTTTTTTCCTTGATTTGACATAGATAGCTCCCCAACGGTCCCTTTCTCTCTGTTTTTTGGAATCATATGCCTATATTTTCTGAAAACTGATTTTTTTGATTTGTAGTTTTGGGTTACTCCTACTACTAAAACGGTGTCGTTCGTTAGGACATCTATGTTTTCATATTCTTCTTTCAGGAGACCGTTAACCTGGTCATCTTTTATGTGAATGTGCTCTCTTACAAACTTGTTAAACTCTTGTTCATCTCTTGAAGTATCTACTCTAAGCTCTCTCGTTTTAGTCGGCTGTTTTGTTGTGACCAGACCTGACATGTTGATTTTTTCGTTATCCATTTGTCTTAGGGGTGTTTCATGCTGACCATTCAGAATCAGTTTTTTCCGTGAGAGATCTATGATCGCTTAATTTTTTGTCAAAAACTCCATGCCTAGGATTATTGGTTGAGTTAATGATGAAATCACTCTGGCGTTCAGTCTGCCCTTCCATTTTTGACTCCCTGGTATTTCTATCGGAACTTCAATGTCTCCCGAATTTTTTATCTGGCGTCCCCCTGCAGTGACTAGAACCGTGTCATCATTTCTTGTTAGTTCCTCTTTCATTAGACTTCTTTGTAGAATGCTATCTTGTGCTCCTGTATCCACGATTGCTGACATGTACCTATTATTTAATCTAATTGTGATGTGCAAGATTCCTATGTTATTGGTCTTCCCCAGGGTAAGGATGGCAGTGGCTTTTAATTTTGCCATCCCTTCTCGTTTGGGTTTTGTCGTCGGGTTGTACAGGTGTTTGCATAGTGACCCTGTTTTCCACAAACAAAGCAACCAGGATTGTTTTTATGGTTTCGTGGCGTATACGATTTGTTCCTTTGAGGCTGGCTCCTGTTGCAGTATGTCCTGTTTTCCCAAAGTTGTAACAAACGGTGGCAATTTTTGAGTTGGAGTTATGATTTCTCATCTTTTGGCTCCTACAGACAGCTGCGAAATATCCTGTTTTCCTACAATTATAACACGTTTGGCTAGATATTGGTACTCTTATGCTTGTGTGTTCTCGTTGCATTCGGATCCTGCAGGTGGCCATTACATGTCCTCTTTTTCCACAATAATGACATATCTTTAGTTCTGTGTCTGTGATTGTATTTCTTTCCGTACAGATGGTAATTTGGTTATCTTGCGTTACACCTTTCTTCGGAGCTTTGTCCATTGTGTCTGCTATTTCTTTTAATTGTATAAGTGATGTTGATGGCTTGTTCGGCGGGTTTTTTAACCAGTAGTAATTGTATGATTTGTCTCCGTCAACCCTTCGCCACAAATTCTTGTATATCAAATGTATGTGTGTAATTGTGGTATAATACTTGTAAATCGTACAAGTATTCCTTGACTGACTCATCTTGACCTTGTTTTCTGTTTTCGACTTTTTTCTTGAGTGCCCTTTGGTAATCTGTATCCTCAAATTCCTCTGAAAAATCTTTGACAATGTCTTTTCAGCTTTTCGTCCCATCCTTTTGTAACATTTTCAATTTCTTGGCTAATATGCTACTTTGTTTTGCCATACTGGATATGATTCTATATAGAACTGAAAGAAATAAATGAATAAACAACTATTTTTTTTCTGTGCCCAGATTTTGTTACCTTGAGTACTGCCTTCTACTGAAAGTTTTTTGGTTCAGGTTTACGATTGTGGTTAATTGATCTAGGAAGGTTTGATTCAGTACGGCAGGGCCCGCTGTTATTGATTAGAATATTAGGAAAAGGAGGTAGTACCATCATCATCTCTGTTTGCAAATCCAATCAAATAATCTGAGGTTATGATAATAATTGTTGTTTACTCTTTGATTTTTCATTTCCATCATCTCATTGAACTTTGATTTTTCATTTCCATCATGTCATTGAACAGCTGTTTTGTCTAGGCGTTTTCTTTAGACCTGTTCTACCTTTTGATATATGTTCTATAGGCATTTTTCAACATTCACCAGTCATTTTTTTTACACAACCCATTCTCAGTTCGTACTTTTGGGGTGAAACTGAACACGCTCTTTTCTATAATTTTCTTCAATGTCAAAATTAGAAGTTTGACAAATGAAAGCCTTCTTCCGAAATCTAAATGAAGAATCGGCCCTTTTGATCTGCGACCTCACGCTAGGTGGTCGCCCGGTCACGGGCCTCGGCCCTAATTAGTTTTGGGGCGAGACTTTTTGGAATTTTGTGCCAGGGAGCTCAATTTTTAGACTAATTTCTTGTTGATAATTGTCTAGAGTCGTCCCTTGGTCATTTTGGATTCTGTTTCGGTAAGTTTTGAGATTTTCATCAGGATTATTAACCTACAGCACGTGTTCCGTTTCTTCAATAGGACTGTTCCGAGCAGCATTTGGAAGTTTAAGACTTCACCTTTGGCTTAGAGCATCCCTCACTTAGAGGTAAGATTATTTCTAATGTTTGAGGCTTGATCTGTTTTTTTATACGAACATCATTATAGGGTCCTAGGCTATGGCTAGACAATCCTAGGCTATTGCTAGACAATCTTAGACAGTGCTAGGCTATAGCTGGACAGTTGCTAGGCTGTATTTAGAGAGATTCTAGACTGGATCTGGATTGCTCTCGGTTGGGGCTTTGGTAGCCTTTCTTCAGCAACTCTCTTGGTACCACTCTGACAGAACCATGTGGAGTTCTACGTTTAATGGATACAACGTGAATAGAGCTCCTATAGAACTCACTTACCACACCTTAGTCTACCTATAGTGAGACCAAACCTGTAGATAATCTCACTTTGGAAACTTCTGGATTTTCACAGACATTTCACTTGTATAAGTACATGTAAGTTGCACTTTTTACTATTTAGGCAAATCTTATATAAATCATCTGACACTGAATTACGTCAGTACGTGCCCCTTAATTAAAATTCTAGAATTTTACCCTGAGGTTGCCCTAACGATAATTTTCACCTTTCTGGTGTTAAATTTGCCTGTTGGTAGAGTGTAACCCCTACTGTTCTTTTAATCCTTCACAAGTGTTAATAAACAGTTAAAACTGTTTATTTTAAATTCATATATTCATTATTTACATACATTTTTTTATTTATTCAAATATTTACGAATTAGGTACAAGCCTAATCTTAAACACCTTTTTTAATAACGTCCTGGCTATCCCTATTTAATATTGTTATTATTTTTTAATAAAGAAAGCCAGATACATTATTGTACCTAATTAGTTGTTTTATTGTTAAGCTCTCCAATTGCACAGGTTTTGTTTATAATATCATTAAGTTATCTTCCTAGTTAAGTCACAATTAACTTGGTGGCGCCCTAAGGTAAGATGTATACAAGGAACCCATAGACTCATGGCCTCCGAACTGATGCTGACTAGCCGTATGCAGTATTATTAGGCAATTGCCAAAATAAGTACGCTATCGCTGATCTGTCATATGTTCTTAGGAACTCGATCGCGCTGGTTTTACACGGCTGGAAGGTTTGAGGGTTGATAAACTGAGGCAACTTTGCCTGTTTCTCCGCTGTCACAGCGTCAGTTATTGTGGTGTTCGCCATTATATCCGGTTGTTCTACTTTCTCTTTTGATGGTTGTCTGGGTTTTGGTGCTTCTTGAAGGGTAAGGTCTGGTAGACTACCCAAAAAAAATGACTTCTTCGTAGCCTGTTTGATTATTTGCTTGGTTTTCTATTTCACTTTCAGTTTCTTCTAAACTGATACTGGTTGACCCTGGTGGGGATCTTTGAAGTGGCCTTCTTGACTGAGAAAACGAGTATTCAAATCCTGTGCTCCTATGAGACGGTCTGAATGATTCTTTTGGTGTTGTAGCTGCTGCGTTCTTTGGCCTCAAGTTGTATGCTTGCTTATCTGACATCTATATCTCATCTGGCAAGCTGTTCAAATATTTCTGATTTGGAAGAAAAAAAATCGCCTTCGCCACCGTGTCATGAATTTCGCTTGAGTGCTTCGCTACGGTGTCGTGAATTTCGCTCGAGTGCTTTCGTCACGGTACCGTTTGTCGACGTACCGCGTCGTGACGTGTTTGGACGTTGGCTTTCTTCAAAGGCGCCTTACGGCGTCGGTTTCGAAACGGCACCTCCACGAAATATGTCACAACTGCCCGCTTTACGGGGGTGACATTGGAGGTTTGTAGCTTTTGGGGTCGATGGAGAGAAACTCGCTCAAGTTATATAAAAGTGTAGATATATATTTTCCCAAAAAATATGCCCTTACATATACACTAGTCCTATAGGATGCATGACCCTTCGAATATTGGGGTCCTTATAAGGAGCCACACGTCAACGCTGCTTGGGTGACCATCGATTAGTTATCGTCACCCTTATGCCTTGTCCAGAGGGGCTTTCCCAACACTAGACAACGATAAGGCTGAAGATACCCAGAGGGGCTTTCCCAACGAGAGGTACTTGCACTGGGGAGACTTAATTCCAGAGGGGCTTTCCCAACGAGAGGTAGTTGCACTGGTTTAAGTCTGCCTTTGCTGCGGCTTGCAGCGCAATTTATATCCTTTTATTGCTGAATTGCAATAAACATCCGATCGAATCGGCAATTAAATTAATAAGGTTGAATACCGGGTCCTCCTTTCCTAAGCAGCTAGTTGACAATATGTGAAATTCGTAGTTTGGAATCGACTTTCTACAATCTAGATAACAACAATTATAACGAACTCTTTCAGTTTTTAATGATTTTTTTTGGTTTGCCCTCTAGATGATCGTAATTTGAAATAAAGGAGGTAATGGACTTGAGTTTTTTTCTATGAGGTGTTGTTTTTAGGCCTAGAGGAGGCCACAATAGTCCAAACAATACAAAAATATATAATCTATTTATTCTGAAATAGAAATGCAATACCTGTATGCAATAACAATATGTATTGCACGAAACAATAAATAGAAAATCTCATTAAAATTTGGAAATAGGATAATGATAAATTGAAAAGGGGTCGATAAACAATTATTCTAAACAAACAAAAGTTGTCAATTTATACCTCTTTATAAAATCAACGTTTCGGAAATAAATGTTTCCAAATACTCAAATGATAATTTCACGTATGAGTTAACGACAAAACATTTAAACTTGCCAAGCTTCTGAGGTTTATTTTCAAATGTAATGATACAAATCCTCGTTTCGTGATAGAAATATAACTTTCTAGAACACGAAAGCTGAGAAACTTTAAAGTGTTATGTAGGGTATAAAATAACTCTTAAGTACTCGGCTGTAAGGAAAACTTATAATTTATTTGATTTAAGAGGCGAGTTGAATAGTTGTATGAGAATGCCCCTAATTATGTCTGCTACTTAAGTGTAAAAGTAATTTCTACCAATCAGACTGCTGATGCGAAGAACGTATTATTTTTGGATCTTAATTTCTTGCAAGAACTTTGAATTGACGTTTGCTCGTATTTCAGTTTTCATTCAAAAATTAAATGTGCATGTCTAATCGAAAGGTTTAGCATGAAGGGAAAAATCACCTTAAAGCCTAAAAAGTTTCACAAAATTAATAGTTATAATATTAAAAGGTAAATGTATAAGTTTATTGTAAAAGTCATGCTCTTAATAACAAGGGTACGAATTCACGGTCAACGCGTGTTCGACGACACATGCACAAACTCCGGAATAGACAGTAACAACACGATGAGGCGTTTTGTGTATGATTTTATCATAAAAATTACGTAGGTAGTTTCATTGAATTTTTTGTATAAATTCTGTATAATTTTCGATAATAAATCAGGTATTCAACTACCATTGTTGTGTTACTCAACCTACTACGGTCAAGCCTTTTCGCCAAATATCTATATTGAGGCTGCTATAGAGTAGTAGGAAATAGAAAAAGAAGTTAGGAAATCCCCAAGTCTTTTCAGTGCAATAGACAATAGAAAAAGTTCATTAAATAAACTGTTTGTTGTTTATTCTTGCGTTGAATTAAAGTGAAGCCATCCGTGAAAATATCCATCCTGCAGCTTTCTGGGCCGGACATTGCTGGTGTCTTGTTAGACATTCTGCAACTATATTGTGCGGAAAATGCACTCTGGCAAAACTTTGTGGCTAACATTGTTTCAACTTAAGTACCACAATTTCTTGTGTTATGAACGGTTGACAACTTTATAAGATTTGCACGTCATTTAAGAAATAATGATTCTTATTTTATATTAGAGAAAACAAAAATCAAAACAAAGTCTTGATTGTATTGCCTCTAAAACATTACGGAAGATATAACAGGATCAAACACAATAGAGAAAATGCATCCAACTTTATCCATTTTAGAGAAAACGGAAATGTAGGTGCATACTATAGATAAATAATTCCAATTCAGGTTTCGTACGCAGAATACTGAATGAAATTTTATTCCCTTAAAAATTGCCTTTTCACGTCATTCGTAATTGCCAGAATATTCTAATGAATTTTATGATCTCGCAACGGCCAAGCCACCAGCACATTTCGTCAGCAATTTTACAAACCGTTACATTTTATGCCGCACACTTCTTCCAGCATTAGAACCGGCACGAACCCCTATAATGATATGCCACTTTCCGCAAGAAGATGTAATTTTTATTTTCCTCTCTAGACGTTACGTACGTGTCCGGGATTTATTTCGGTTTTTGGTAGCAGCGAGTTTATATTTTCTCATTTTCATTCAAACAATGAGTACTTCCTCCATCATGATTTGATTACTTAGATTCAAAAGCATATCCAACTCGAGATCTCCAAATGGATTTATGAGAAAGTGTTTTCAACAATTAATACTCATTTGATGCCATGTTAAATAGATGAAATTCTCGGAACTTTAACGCTACGAATAGTGAAATTAAATTTCGAAACAAACCTCAAGTTTGAAAGTTTTGAAGTTAACACGTGGAACCGTAACTTTGGCTTAATATTTCTGGATTGTAAAGTTAATATACAAGTTATATAAACAAAATTGCAAGCTGTTCAACGTTATTTTGTAGCAAAGCCAGCCCTTTATAACTTATGAATGCAAGCGTAAACAACTCGTTTGTCATTATTCTTTTCTGTGGTTAAGATTGTAGTTTAACAAATAATTTCTATTTTGGAAGTAAAATGCATAACTGGCGCAATCGTGGTCATATTTGGGGTAGTTTTCCTGATCGAGACGTTAAACCACTACGATAAAATCAAATCACTTTCCATCTTGTTGGCGATTTGCAGCCTTTTAAATGAATGGATTGTATTATTTTCTTGCTCTAGATTTCTGGAATGCCTAGCTTGACAGGGTATTGACAGGGCCGTGCTAAGCACGCGCGGGCCCCAGTACAGCTATTCCAACGGGCCCCCTTAAAGGAGCCCCCAAACTTTTCTGAGTGTCACGAATGCCCAAATTTTTACCCAAAAGTCGTTAAAAAAACATGCCTCGGGTATAATTTTTTTAGGTATTTTTGAAGTGAAACCTCTTTGCTTCACAAAAATTCCGATCGCGTGAGGGCCGTAAGGGGAGAATGAACCGCGCATCAGCAGCGACCGGAGTACGCTTGTCGCTTAATTGAGAGAAATACATTACGTGCCGGTACTTTTGTTCTCAGTTTTCAAATTTGACCGACGTTAAAAATAATCAGGGGTTTGAATGTGCTCTTACCACATCATACAGATTGCAGATCTTGTCCCATGCAAAACCATGTTAAATTCAATGACGTGTCAAATTCGTTATCAAGATCAAAAGTATCGGTTTACATGATTCAAAATTCTAATTAAATTTAATTTCCGGTTAAATTTAAAGTTGGTGTTAATTGATGGTTTATGAATATAACGGTTTACGGTTTTGCTCTTAAATTAAATGTCTAAGTTTTACAGCCTGCCATGTCTCGTAGGAGTCGTAGGTAATGGCTATTACTCACTCGGATGATTATACACTACTCGCCTGCGGCTCGTAGTGCAAACTTCATCCTTCGTGAGTAATAGCCATCATTACCCGCTCGTTGAATACTATACTTTTTCTATGATTAATAGAAAATAGGCACGAGTTATGAATTCATTGGAGTTATGCGATTTTTTATTTAATTTTTGTAGCAAAATTATTTGAAAATTCTGACAGCTGGAGGGCAAAGTGAGGTTAGGTTAGCACAAGTCTTGTCCAAATCAGCTGTCAAAATGACCGATTGGAAGGTTGAAGTATGTTGTCATCTTGTCGAATTTTCTGATTGGCTCTTAAATGGTGGAGTACTGAGACCAGGATATTTTCATTGGTTGAAAACAATTAAGTAATGAAAAAAAAAAAAAAACTCAGTGTATGAGTAATCATTCACATTGATCAATAGAAAATGGATGTGTATATTTTTTTTTTTTTTTTTTTTTTTTTTACGGATATGCGCACTCGCAAGGAAATGTCCTATCACGCTCGAGAAGCGGCAAGTGCGCGGAAATGTCGGTGTATGTTGGTCTTGAAACGGTTCAGGTTGTAACCTGCAGGGAAAACCGTCGTAGGGAGTTTATTCCACAGCGATGCTGTTCTCCAGAGATATGAATTCTGATATAATGAGGTTCTTGGTGCCTCTAGTTTGACAGTAAATTCATGGTTACCGTCTGTTTGACGGGTTCGCCTGGTAGGTGCTACTCTCGGTGGAATCATACGTGCCAACTCTTCAGAGCATTTTCCGTGATAGTACCTGTAGAAGAGAGATAAATCGCCCACCGTTCTGCGATGTTCGAGACCATCCAAGTTACGAGTAAGTGCGGGGTCATTGATCAGCTTGATAGCTCGTTTTTGCACGGTATTCAAAAGCATTAAGGTATGTTTGGGTGCTGCACTCCATATATGTGAGCAGTACTCCATAGTTGGTCGAATCTGGGCTTTGTAGAGTGTCAGCAATTGGCTTGGTGTGTACAGATGTCTTGTACGAAATAGCACCCCCAGCTTTTGGGAGGCCCTTTTAGCAATATCTGCCACGTGACTGTGCCAAGACATGTTGGTCTCTGCAGTAACCCCCAAGATGTTCAACTGACTCTGTAATGTGACAGCACTTCCAGATAGCATGATGTTTGGCTCACCGGTGCTGGTCTTTTTTGAAAACAGAGCTGCTTGGGTTTTCTGCGCGTTGAACTGTACAAGGTTTTTGTTACCCCAGTCCTCTATTATCTCCAGGTCGTTATTTATCTGCGATATTTGAGTTAGTCTAAGATGATGGAATTCACGTGCGGAAAGACCTGTCGGTGGTATGAGTGAGGAGACTACATTGCCATCGTCTGCAAAGCAATAAAGTGGATTTACTGTTTTATCTATGAGGTCATTTATGTAAATCAGAAAAAGAGTTGGCGAAAGGATTGCTCCCTGTGGCACACCAGCATTTATTTGGTAAGAGTTGGAGTTCTGGCCATCCAGTGCAACATAAATGGATCTGTCCTTTAGGTAACTTTCAAACCAAGTGCAAAGTTTCGGCGATAATCCCATTGCTTTGAGCTTGTTGAGCAGATTTTCATGCCAAACTTTGTCGAATGCTTTAGATATATCTAAGGCAATTGTTCTTGTTTCACCCCGCAACTCAATCGCTTTTTGCCATAAGTGAGTGACGTATGTAAGTAAATCGCTAGTTGACCTATATTTTCGAAATCCGTATTGCTTATCGTTGATAATTTTGTACTTTTCCAAGTACTTGGTTAGGTGATTGTTCACAACTCTTTCCATTACTTTTGATATCACCGGAAGTAGAGCAATTGGTCTATAGTTTAACGGATCTGTCTTTTTTCCTTTCTTTGGAATGGGTTGTACTGCGGCAGACTTCCATGATGATGGATATACTCCTTGCCTGTAAGACAAATTGAATAATTTTGCGAAAGTTGGGGTGAGTTCGTTGGCGCAATTTTTGAGTACTATTGCGGGAATGCCATCCGGACCCATTGCTTTGTTTGTATCCAGCTTTTTTAGGGATTTTCGTATTTCTCTGTGATAAAAGGGTACCTCTGGCATACTATGGGAAACCCTTTCAATGAACGGTGGAGTTTTTCCGTTTGGCACTGTTAGGTTGGAGTTGGAGGAAAACATTTGGGCAAGCATATTGGCTTTTTCCTCTGATGTTGTGGCTAAGTGATTATTTTTATCTGTAAGTGGTGGTATGGATGACTTGGTGAAGTTAGATCCAACAGCTTTTGCAAGAGACCAAAAAGACCTAGAACTACTTGGACAATTCAGCAACCTGTTTTTTATTCTTTGATTGTATGTTTCTTTAGCGGAGTCAATAGTAATTTTGCAACTATTTCTGGCTTCTATAAATTCTGTGTGGTTTTGAGCGGTTTGCTGTCGTTTCCAAAGGTTATATGCTCTGTGTTTTTTCTGTACAGCCGTTTGACACTGGCGGTTGAACCAAGGTTTTGCATTAGCTCTACGTTTAGTTGTATGTGGGATATATGCGTCCATTCCAGATAAGATTACTTGTGTTATTTCATTACAGCAAATAGTGGGATCAACTGTTTTAAAGCAAACCTCTTGCCATGGAAAATCCAGGTAATACTGTTTTAGGTCATTCCATTTTGCCGATTTATAGTGCCACATTTTACGAGGAAGTGGTTGTAGGCTTGGTGGGATGAGCATTTCGCACTTTGTTATTATAAGTTTATGATCGGACGAACCAAGTGGAGCATCTACTTGAATTGTGTACGAGTCAGGATTGGTGGTTAGGAACAAGTCTAAAAGCGCTGCAAATTCGCCCCTTTTTGAGATACGGGTAGGTTCATCGACAAGCTGCGTTAGACCACAACTTATGGCAAAAGCTTCTGCTTCTCTGCCTTCGTTATCTGTTTTGTTGTGGTGTTTCAGCCAGGGTATATTGTGGACGTTGAAATCGCCTAAAAAGACAATTTCCGCCTGTGGATAGTTTGACTGTATACTATCACAGCTTTCGGATAATGTCGCGAAAAAGTTTTGGTAATCGGTGTTACTTGGCGGTCGGTAGAGGCAGCAGATAAACTTGGTCGATGACTTTGAGGTGAATTTTAGCCATATGATATCAAGATTCGCTGGTTCTAGCTTCTCCTCTCGATGACATGAAAGGTCATTTTTAATGTACACACAGATCCCAAAATTATGTCGAAATCGGTGGTGTAGGTCATAGCCTGGATAAAGATAGTTCACAATAGGTGTTGCAGAACTGATTTTAGTTTCAGTGAGAACAAGGATGTCAGGTCTTTGTTCTTCAAGATGTTGGTGAACTGAATTCATATTTGTACTTATTCCTCTTATATTGCTAAAATCAATTCTGAGTTGAGTTTTTGATCTATTACGCATATTATTCAAAACTCTTAGACAAAAGTTAATTTTCAACTGATTTCAATACTTCCAAAATATTCAAAACAGATGATAGGGTATATCAGATGAAATCTGCTCAGAATTTTACATAGAATCCCAGGGCCGTCGCTAGGCTATTGGCAAAAATTGAAAATTCGCTGCCCCCCGTTTCTCTACATGCCCACCGCAGGCGCCGCCGGAGTCAACAAATTTTTTCGGGTGCCACGACCAAGAACGTGGATTTTGAGCCAAAAAGGAAAAATATTTTTTTTTTCTACTACCGTGCGTAAGTAATTCACCTTACCCACTTGTGCGTAAAAAATCGTTGAAAAAGTTTAATAAATCGTTATTGTATTAGTTTCTTCACAAAAAGGCAGAAATACCCACAAGTGTTATCCATTCACAATCCGATGTCCACAGGTACAGGTAAAATTAATCACCTTTCAATGCTATTTGATAGGGAGAGGTGATAAATTTACCTGAACCTACCTGTGGTCATCGGATTATGAATAGGATATAGGTATAAACTTTGAAATAATAAAACTCTTTGCTGCCCTTTGTTTGCATTAAAAATGTGATATACACTTTACATCCTAGGTTGTGGAGTGAGTTACTTTTAGACACTAGCGCGTATATTTTTTTTTAATTTATGGTTTAATATTGTCAGTAGTAGAGAAAATTTTGTACGTGTGTAAAGCCCCTTTTCTCACTCATGTGAATGCGTGAAAAAAGCTTCAATTTACACACTTTTTATATAAATAGCTATTATAGCGAACACTGGTTACATTGGTATTTTGATGGTATAACTTGTATAATAGTATAACCTGTTTGTGGAGGGTAGGTGAGAACAATGTAACGAAAGCGAAAATTTTAGTTAGAGCATAATATTTTTGTGGGATATGGTTTGGCCGCCCATATAAAAAGGCCGCCCTGGGCGGCTGCCCGCTCGCCCGACCCCTAACGACGGCCCTGTAGAATCCGAATATTCAATAATATATAGGGTATTCCATTCGAATAAAGGGAGTTGGACCATGACCAGCTTTTCTGAAACACTGTGGGTACCTATATGCGAAAGTGAGTTGAAAAAAAAAAAAATAGTTTCAACTATAAAACTTTTCTTTCGAGATGGCGAGCCGGGCCCCTACGGAACCCGGGCCCTGGTAATTTGTACCGGCCGCACCCCCCTATGCACGGCCCTGGGTATTGAAACATTGAACAACTTCCCAATCATTTATATTCATGCATAGAATTGATAATTAGAACCGTTGAATTATTATTTCTTATCTCTTAGCGACCCCTATTGAACCAAGACCTAGCTGTCTTAGTTTTTCAATAGAGGTCATTCATAGATTTATATACCGGGTGACCACGAGATTACTGACCAAGCTATAGTTCAGGCATGAATATCAATATCGAGTTCAAGTTTTGAGGATGTATATTATTGATATCGATGCAGAATTTCGCTATAAAAATAATCGACTATCGCTTCTGGTTTGACCGCAAGTGCCATCAACTTCTTTATTTCAACTAGATCACCCCCTATATTATTACATTTTTGGATTCTATGAGAAATTCTAAGCATATTTTATGTATAATATCCTATACCTAACTTTAAGAGTTTTCAAGAAAATCGCGATTGAAAATGTCAAATAATAATTTTTATTTTAGTTTTGACAGCAAACAATGGAAAGAAGGTTGAAACTTTTACGATATTTTTAACTCATTTTAGAAGCACTAAAGGGTCCCACAACAAAAATAAAACTTCCGGTTCAATCGAAGGTTTTCGGTTGATCTACTTTTGAGGTTATGTTACTGCAATAATTTCAATGGTATACCATACTTAGAACTAAAAATTCGTATTCTAAGAACAATTTTGAATCTTTTTTGTGTACGCTTTCCTATACCTAAAGTCTACTGTTTTTGAGATATTTGACACTTGATGTAAGGATGTCTTCGGAACAACGAATACCAAAAACAGTATAGCATTAATTTAAATCCTTTTTATAAATTTATTCAAATAGACAGCTGCAATCACACAGAATGCAGGTTAAAAGATAAGTCTCATTTGTTGTGTTCCTTGAATCCCGATTTGCACTGTTACATTACAAATACAACAAACAAAACCGCACGATTCGTGTGCAATTTGCTTCCTACATATCCCGCAATAACCAAATGAAAATCAATTACACAGGCAAATTATTTTAAATAACAAATTGAAAATAAAGCAATACTTGTGTACAGGATGTTTCAAATTTGAGCCACATCATTGAGATCTCGGAAACAGTGAGTGATACAGCCGGCGGATTCCTTGCACTGGTAAATTCCATAGCGACATGTCGCTTGCTATCTTGAAACTGGGCAAGCGACATGTCGCTATGGAATTCAACAGTGCACGAAATCCGCTCCCAGGATCGGTTTAATTGGGGCAAAGTTCCGCATTTTGATGCTCAATGAAATGGTACTTTAGAATTTGAAAAATTCCGTTTCCGAGATCCCAATGACGTAGCTTGAATTTGAAACACCCTGTACTTCACTATCTAACCGTAATTTAAATGCTCAAAATGTTCACCATTCAATTCTCGACATAAATTGATCCTGTTTTCAAATTCATTCAGGACTTCTTGCATTTGAGCTGGACTTATGGCGTCTATCGCTAATTGGAGTTTATTTCGTAATTCTGCCAAATCAACTGGCTGTGTTCTATAAACTGATTCTTTTATGTGACCCCAATAAAAAAAGTCCAAAGAAGTTATATCACAGGATCTTGCAGGCCACCTAACCGGTTCATTTGTACCGATCCAGCAATTTCCAAACGTCTGGTTTAGGTGATCCACAACCCTGCGAGCGTTATGTGCTGGAGCACCATCTTGCTGGAAATAAGTATTTAGATATTGGTTCAAGGGAAGATTTTCCAGAAATTGCGCTATTTCATTATTCAAAAAAATTAAATAGCGGTCAGCAGTAAGAGGCCCATCAAAAAAAATTGGTCCAACAATCCGTGTTCCCAAGACTCCCATCCAGACATTCACGCCAAATCTCTCCTGAAAAGCTCCTTCACGAAAAAGGTGAGGATTTTCCTTTGCCCAATATCTGGGCCGGTATTCTGGTCCTCGAAAATGCTCACTTGGCACTTCTAATGTAAATTTACATTGAAAGTGCTGAGCGACTAAAAAGCGGTGAGCGTTTTCGGGAACGAGAATACGGGTCCAACTGTTGTTTCTATTGAACAATCCCAAATTAGTGAAGCGAGATTCATCGGAAAAAAGGATCAGTTGGCGGAAATTTGGTATTTGCCCCCTTATATTCAAATACCAATTACAAAAGTCCAATCTCCGTTGATGGTCTGCTTCGTACAATGGTGTATTTGGTATTTGAAGGGTTTAAATTTATGTTTTTCCAGGATTTTCCTCACGCTTTCTCGTCCAATTCCTATTTCAGAGGCAATTTATCGCACTGAAGTTGTAGGATCAACCTCAATGCATGCCAAAGTGTTTATCTCTGCCTCCTCGTCAACAATAAACGTACCGGCTACTTCTTGATTTCTTTCCTCTTTCAAATGTTGTTCTAGCCAAGGAAAATATCTGTCGCATGGTTGTGGACGATCTGGGTACCGTTGGAAGTATAAAGCTTTTGCTTCCCTCCTATTCTTTCTTGCTTCCCCATACACTAATAGCATATCAATTTGATGCTCTCGACTAAACACTGGCATTTTTAACAAGGGAAATTTACTAAGAACTACTGAGAACCACAAAAACTATACCTACTGATAATAACAAAAACTACTGAGAACAACGAAAACCACTAAGACCTACTAAAACTACTGAACACTACTGAAAACTACTGAACCTCAACTATGCGAAAGACTGTTTAAAACCCTAATAAAAGTTAGGTAAGTGCTGAACACTGAAATATGATGACGTCTCATCAGAAATGGACGAAAACCTGTCATTCTGTCAACATTGAAGATTCATGGCCGCTTATTATTTTCTACCACACGATTTTCGTTTACGCTCACGTTAAAAGAAATGGCAATAGTTGAATAATTTTGGGTTAGCATGGCCGCCGTCAGTATTGTTCACGTTTGCGTCCCTAACTTTTTGGACTATTTGCGACCTTTGGGTAACAGTGTAAATCGGGATTCAAGGAACACAACAAATGACACTTATCTTTTAAACTGCATTCTGTGTGATCTATTTAAATAAATTTATAAAAAGGATTAAAATGAATGCTGTTAATACTGTTTTTGGTATTCTTTGTTCCAAAGACATCCTTACATGAAGTGTAAAATATCTCAAAAACAGTAGACTTTAGGTATAGGAAAGCGTATACAAAAAAGCTTCAAAATTGTTCCTAGAATACGAATTTTCAGTTCTAAATATGGGATATCATTGAAATTATTGCAGTAACATAACCTCAAAAGTAGACCGACCGAAAACCTTCGATTGAACCGGAACTGATATTATTGTGGTGGGACCCTTTAGTGCTTCTAAAATGAGTCAAAAATATCGTAAAAGTTCCAACCTACTATCCATTGTTTGCTGTCAAAACTAAAATAGAAATTATTTTTTGACATTTTCAATCGCGATTTTCTTGAAAACTGTTTAAGTTAGGTATAGGATATTATACATAAAATATGCTTAGAATTTCTCATAGAATCCAAAAATGTAATAATATAGGGGGTGATCTAGTTGAAATAAAGAAGTTGATGGCACTTGCGGTCAAACCAAAAGCGATAGTCGATTGTTTTTATAGCGAAATTCTGCATCGATATCAATAATATACATCCTCAAAACTTGAAACCGATATTGATATTCATGCCTGAACTAGAGCTTAGTCAGTAATCTCGTGGTCGCCCGGTATAGTGTCACAATCTTAAAGTTCAGTTTTGCCCTGCTATTTTTCATGTATGGGTAGTGGACACACCTTAACCACTAACCGTCGAATTATGCCACTTGTTGTTTCAATCGAAACCACGCGTATGTACAGGGTGATTCATTAAGAATGGCACTCGGCCATATCTCAAAAACTATCCATCGTAGTCTTGTCGGAAAAAAATTATCCCATAAATATGGCCAAGAGAAAATGCTGGAAATATATTTCAGCTTTTTAAAATGACCGTAAGGGGGCGTAACCCAACTGTCAAAGTACAAAAATGGTTTTATTTTTTAAATTTCAAATGGAAACGTATCTCAAAAATGCTAGCAATAGATTTCTGATGAAATTTCACACAATTTTGATTTATGACTTTTCACCATAACTTATCGGATAAGATAGTTATAGTAGGACTGACGCTATGGGTCAATATTTGAAAACAATTGAATGTTTCCAATTTTTTTTAAAATTTAAATCGATTTTTGGGGATGTTTTACATAGTATTTCTTTATTATACCTTCCTACAAACGAATTCCAGAGAGTGTTAAAATTAATTTTATTAAAAATAATCAGTATTTATGAAAAAGCCTTCGTAAATTGAGCATATACCAGTTAAGTATGTCAGGCTGACACATTTTTGAAACTTCAAACGCTATTTTCTAAAGTCAAAATGCATTTCCCAAATGGAGAAGCACAAGACATCCTTGAGGTTCTGCATGAATGTAATGGAAATGCAGATTTACAGAAAAAGCAGAATGAAAAATGAATAAATCCACAGTACGCGGGTGCCGAATTTATGCGGAAATGACGTCTAGATTTTAATTTCCAAAATTATTAATAGATGGCACCACCACTTGAGTAGTTTACTATTCTCAAAATAAATATGTATTTCTTCTTCAAGTTTCGCATCCCAGAACATGCTCGTGTATTAATGGCTATCATTACATGATCATTGCATAATATAAAGTCTGTTTTTTTTTTAAATAATTCCCCAAGTCAAAAATTTAGTAACTATGTTGGCAACACAAGCCTTTTCTACACAAAAAAATTGAAAGCATTGACAATTTTACATTGTATTGCCAACATACATAATATCATTTTGACTTTTATCTTAAAAAAAAAACACACTTTAGTTACGAAAGTTCATTCCACCAAACCAGATAGTAGATGTAAACAAACAGGCGGAGCTTAAAAATTCAAAGAAGGACTGCAAAAATATGAATTACAACTAATGACATTTATTATTGTCAGGTTGTCATATGAGTCAATAAGTTTAATGTCGTATTTCCTAGTATTTTACAATTATTTAAATAGTGTTTGGTGAATTATTGTTAATTAGTGAGCAATTTAGATTAAAACAATATCAAGTTCAACAAATTCCGCTGAAGAATTCATTCGGAAATATATTCAGCGAAGAGAAATACAAAACAACCTAGGACGGTCCTGCCTTGAGCGGAGTATAATCCTTTTCTAGCCAATAAAATTCGACTTACCTGTCAAAGTTTGTTTACTGTCACTATCTCGTTTGGTGAAATGAACTTTATTATAATTTCCTAACGCACTTTTTCCATTATTTGACATTCATCAATGATGACAATCAACTGTCAAAAAAGCGAAGTCATTATTTACGAGGGCTTTTTCATAAATATTGATTATTTTTGATAAAATTAAATTTAACACTCTCTGGAATTCGTTTGTAGGAAGGTATAATAAGGAAAAACTGTGTAACAAATCCTCAAAAATCGATTGAACATATCTTAAATATACCGTTCCATTTGAAAATTTCAAGAAAAATTAGAAAAATTCAATTATTTTCAAATATCCACCCATAGAGTCAGTCCAACTAACTGAAGTTGGAATTTTTTACAACAAAATTAAAGAACAGACTCTTGTCTTTCCAACGAACCTAAGATCAACCCAATTCGTTGAGTCGTTTTTAAGTTATTCGTGTTCTTAAGTTGCAATATTTGACAGCTCATAACTATCTTATCGGATAAGTTATGGTAAAAACTCATAAATCAAAATTGTGTGAAATTTCATCAAAAATCTATTGCTAGCATTTTTGAGATACGTTTCTTTTTGAAATTTATAAAATAAAACAATTTTTGTACTTTGACAGTTGGGTTACGCCCCCTTACGGTCATTTTAGAAAGCTGAAATATATTTCCAGCATTTTCTCTTGGCCATATTTATGGGATAATTTTTTTCCGACATGACTACGATGAATAGTTTTTGAGATATGGCCGAGTGCCATTCTTAATGAATCACCCTGTACAATATTATCATTGCCAGGATGAAGGTTTACGATTCTTCCCAAACGCCATTTAGCAGGCGGTAAATTGTCATCGGGTACTAGTACCATTGTACCGATGGAAATATTGTCAGTGTCCATTTTCCACTTTACCCTTTCTTGTAATTGCCCAATGAACTCTCTGTTCCATCTGGATTAAAAATGTTGTCTTAATTGTTCGTAATGAGAAAGACGATTTGTAGGAGTTTCTTGTAGTACATCCGAATGAGGAATTTTTTGAATAGAACTAAAAATGTGTCGGAGTAAGTGCTTCGAGGTCGTTAGGGTCTGTTGAAAGGGGGGTTAATGGTGAATTTATTATACCTTCAATCTGAGCAACAACAGTATAGAGGCTTTCGAGAGTGAGTAATCTGTTGACCAAAACCCGCTTAAGATGGTGTTTTGCGGATTTGACACCTGCTTCCCAGATACCTCCATGATGAGGCGAGTACGCAGGGATGAAATGCCACTCTATATCGAAATTAGAGCCGCATTTTTCTTGTAAAGATCCTTGATTTTGTTTGATGAAAATACCAAATTCCTGGAGTTGATTGTGAGCCCCAACAAAGTTAATGCCATTATCACTATACACTTTAGACGGCCTGCCCCTTCGAGCTATGAATCTTTGAAATTTTTCCATGGTGTACTCAAGTCAGAAACCACTTCCAGGTGCTCCGCTTTTCTTAAAAGACGAATGAAGAGTGCAAGGTAACATTTTGAAACCTTACAGCCCCTTCCTTTTCGGTCCTTAAACTGGAAAGGACCAGCGTAGTCAATGCCTATATTGGAAAAAGGCAGACTTGGAGAAACGCGGACCTTTGGTAAGTTACGCATCAAGGGTGTGACTGTCTTAGGATTGAAGCTACGACATACTACACATTTTCGAAGTTTGTTTTGCTCGACTCGTACTAGCAATAGGCCAATAATTTTGACTGATATGGGACAGCAGTGATTGCGGTCCACTGTGAAGTAGCATCTTGTACTCATGTCTGAATAGAAGAATAGTGAAATGGTGTTTAGAACACAATATAGCAGGTTGCTCTGTATTGAATGGGTATGAGGAGTGTTTCAATCTGCCTCCCACCCTTGTGACTCCCTCATCGTCAATAAAGGGTGATCATTTTATGAGTAGTGAAAGGAAAAATCTCGGGCCTTACCTCTTCTACGCAAGTTACAGCTTCCTTCCGGATCTCAGGAATGTCATCAAATGCCAATTGTTTTTGATTTGAAACGTTCACAAGCCACGCATTTGAAGAATATTTAAGCCAGTTAGGGCCATGAAACCAGGTGGATGAATTGACAATAATCTTTGGTGACATTCCTCGTGATAGAATATCCGCAGGGTTATATTCAGTTGGTATATAATATCTCCAACGATCAATTGATGTTAACCTTTGAATTGTAGCAACGCGGTTGCCTACAAATATTTGTAAATGGTTAGGAGAACACTTTAACCAAGCTAATGAGACAGTGGACTGAGTGGACTCGCACCAGAAAAATACTCTGTCAATTTTTTATAGTGTCCGAGTACTTTTTTCGTAAAGCTGAACCAAAATCAGTACCCCACATAATTCCAATCTAACGGTTAGCTATTGTACAAAAACAGAGTTGTTTGAGTGAACGGACCTCATATAAATACAAGCACCGAATGCAGAATTGGACGCATCAGAGAAACCATGCAAGTGAATAGACTGGGCGTTCGCACAGACAAACTTCCTAGATTTTTGCAATGCATTCAGCTCACGCAAATTTGATCTTAAATACGTCCATTTTTGGGCCAAACTTCCCAAAACCGGCTCATCCCATGACAGGTGCTGGGACCATAGATTCTAAAGTAAGATTTTAGCTTTTATAACAACTGGGCTTATAAGTAACAAGAGGATCAAAAATTTTGGCTACCTCGATAAGATGACTTATTTGGTAATTTGTCTTGGAAAGCATTGTATGGTGATGAATTGAAATGTATCTGATGCACATGACCACTGCATGCCCAAGATCTTGCTGGTCTCTGAAGAGCCAAAGAAGTACTCCTGAACTGACTCCGACGCACTAATTCTATCCAGGAGACTTTTCTTGTTAGACTTCCACTTTCCTAAATTGAAGCACCCTGACTTTAGGATTGCCCAAACGTCATTACACAACTACACTGCCTCATTGAATGAGTCAGCTCCCGAAAGGAGATCGTCCACATAGAAATCTCTGCTTATGACTTTAGAAGCAGCTGGGTGGGATTTTTCCTTTTCAATACCCAACTGCGTGAGACAGCGTGTTGCTAAAAATGGGGCACTGGCTGTGCCGTCTGTGACGGTGTTCAAAGAAAATGTCTGCAATACATCTTTTGGATCAGCTCGCCAAAGAATCCATTGTACCGGACAAAATTCCTCTTTGACAGCTATTTGTCGATACATTCTGCAAATATCGGCTGAAAATACAAACTGATGTCTAAATCTCATGGCAATTGGAATTGAATCATCTTGAACCACTGGACCAACCGTCTGAATTCCATTGTATGAGAGGCCTAAAGTAGATGTAGGCGAGCTGTTGAATACAACTCTCAACTTTGTTGTAAAGCTGTCCTCGCGCAAAGCACCGTGATGTGGAGAAAAGTAAGTGATCTGGTTAGGTGAAGAAGTAATTGATATGGTTAGATGAAGAAACAAAGGGTGTCATGTGGTTAAGATCTTGATATTCAGTCATAAAATCCATATACATTTTCCTTTAATTTATCAACCCTTGACAGGGTCGCTCTAACGAAAGAAATTGACTATATGCTCGGTTTTAAGAATCACCCAGGGCCTCTACCGGTTTTTTCAGTGGGACTGAAACTATAAAGCGTCCATCTGGATCACGCTGAACAGTTTCAGAAAAGTGAATTTCAGCTTGAGTCTCCTCATCAGAAAGAATCACCTTAAACGAGACCTCCTCCAGTTCTCAAAACTTGGCCAATAACTGTGATTGGAAATCTGAAGTCTTCGAAAAATTGCAAATTGTTCTGTGCTATTTAAACCTGAAATATTCAATGGTTGAGACACAAACCAGCCCAACTTACTATTATGAACAACAGATTTGTCAGGGCCTAGTGAAATTCTTTCATTACGAATCAGATCCCAAAAAACTTCAACACCAATATAAATAAATCAATGGGTCTAGGTTAATAAAATTTGGGATCTGCAAGAGTGCAATGGGTTGGTATGTTTACAACAGTGGGATCAAAATAAGAATTTGGCGATTCACTTCTTGTAATTTGAGGTATGACCAAACAATTGAGTTTCGTCTGAAAACTAGAATGAAACGATCTTATTTTAATATGGCATATTTGAATGACTTTTACCTAATCCCACTACTGAAGAATTAACTTTATTTAAAGAAATGCCCAATTTATCTGCAAATTCTTGGCATATAAAGTTAGACATTGATGCACTATCCAATAATGCTCTGCACATGACAATAGAGAGTTATTGGAGATTTAAAATAAAGCTAGCAGTAATAAGGCAACTACCTTATTTAAATAGCGCTTTACCTAAACGAAGCTGGAAAAAAACAGTTATTGTTCACGATCACGAACACGTCAAGATACGGCTGTTCCTTAATTCTATTTCTAACCTTACTTTACTTACTGACAGCTTTGCTTTGCTGACAAATTTCATAAATCCGTCAAAATAAGAGCAAATTATCTTATTAGTGCGTGACTTTATTCGTGCAGTAATAAAGTCTAGCACAAACGTAAGTAAAACTAGCCTTATTCAACGGCACAACTGCGCAAGCGCAGATGTCAATATAGCGTTTGCATTATTACTGCTGGACCTTATTTCACTTCCAATAACTCTCTAATGTTACCCGATGGATTAAAAACTTGGACCACTGCTGTAGCAAATAGAACCTGACCTTGATTAATTTTGTTATGCAAGGAAACCTGCATTTCACTCGAAACTTTTTGACTTGATATCGAGTTAGTGAGATGTAATCTCAATCTCAGTAAGCTTTATTGTCTCAAAATAAACATATTTCATTGACAAAGCAATTCTTATTACTAATAGGTAAGCAATTAAACTTTAAATCATGCAATACTTAAGTAGACTAAACAAATAAAATAAAAGAAAAATAAAATAAAATAAAATAAAATAAAATAAATTAACTTAAAATAAAATAAAATAGAATAAAATAGCAAGTTCCCAAAAACAAATTAGAAACCCACATAGTGGCTGAAACCTTAAAGAAAGTATAGAATAAAAAATACCACATTTAAGATCAAGATATGCGCAGTAAAAGACGATCAATTTTTCAAATAAACTCACCACGAACAGTGTTATTAGTTGAAGTTGAAGTTTAAACGAATTATGTTATTTACTAAGTTATTCGGTTAAGATAATATTCCGTCAAGTTATAGAATGCTTTGGTTGCTAGAAATTTTTTAACTGTAGTGCGAAATAATTTGTAATTGTTAATGATTTTATATCCTACTGAACTATTAAAACCATATAATACCTTGGTTACGATAATCATAAACAGGATCTTAACTCCCAAGGGAGTTAAGGATTTTCATAACTCCCAAGGGAGTTGAGGAAGGGAGTTAAGGATATCATAACTCCCAAGGGAGTTAAGGATTTCCATAACTCCCGCTTTTACCTTGAATAGGTAACACTTTGACAAAAAATAGAAATTTTGATTTATGGCTTATTCCTTTATAAAAATAGACAGAATACAGTAAATTCAGTAGGATATAAAATTATCTATGTACCACGGGAATTATCAGGAGTTAATACCCACGGGCAATTGGTGTCCCTCGGGCCGGAGGCCCTCGGGACACAAACGTTGCCCTGGGGTATTAACACCTGCATAATTCCCTTGATACATAAATAACTATTATTTCCTACTGAACTATTATAACCATATAATACCTTGGTTACGAAAATCATAAACAGGAACTTAACTCCCAAGGGAGTTAAGGATTTCATCGCGGGAGTTAAGGATATCATAACTCCCAAGGGAGTTGAGGATTTCCTTAACTCCCGCTTTTACCTTGAATAGGTGAAACTTTGACAAAAAATAGAAATTTTGGTTTATGGTTTATTTCTTTATAAAAATGGACAAAATACAGTAAATTCAGTAGGAAATAAAATTACCTATGTACCACGGGAATTATCAGGTGTTAATACCCACGGGCAATTCCCTTGATACATAAATAACTATTAATATCTTGCGGCAAGTGATTAAATATTTTGATGTTTTCATAAATTAATGATTTTTTTGTGAGTGTAGATTTTGGAATTGGCAATGGCAAGTTATTGTGTCTAAAATTATAATTTCTTTCATAAGAATAACCCGAGGAACAACCAAAGAATTTGTTGTATACCAAGCAGACTGACTCCAATATAAAAATGCATGACACCGTTAGTATTTCCTCCTGCCTAAACAGGGACCTGCATGATTCTCTGTATCCTTTTTTGCACATACAACGAACAGCTCTTTTCTGTAGAACGAACATTGAATGTAACAGACTGTCTGTTGTGTTACCCCAAAAAGCTATCCCATACTGTATGTGTGCATCAACCAGAGCGAAGTAAGCCGCCCTTGCTGCTTGTTTGCCAAGTTCCCGTGCAACTACTCTTATGACGTAACATCCTTTGGCTAGTTTTTTTGTGAGTTGGTCTATATGAATGTCAAATTTTAGATGTTTATCGATGTGAATGCCTAAGAATTTTATTGTTGATTTGTTTTCAATGGTCTCGTCTCTTAGCTTAATGTCAGCCAAAGCACATTTAAAGGTAAGGATGTTTGTTTTTTTATATTAAAACAGAGTTTGTTTGCTTCACACCATTGACTTATTAAAGAGAGATCTTTTTCTATAGTGGCACAGAAATTAATTAAAGACTTTGCACTCCACAAAACATTTGCATCGTCAGCAAAAGCAGTAACCGCCGCCGAGATTGGCAAGGACAAGAGGTCGTTGATGTACAATAGGAACAGAACCTGTCCTAGGACAGAGCCCTGAGGAACCCCCCGACTGATCGTCTGAACCCCTGATGCACTCTCCCCAACACCAACGAACTGATCTCTCCCTGAGAGTAAAGATGAAAACCAAAATAATGGCGTATCGCGAATACCATAATGATCTAGCTTCCGCAGCAGTTCAACACAGTCTAGGAAAATAGTCGAAAAATACATGTATTGCAAAAAAAAAAATCCTACCCAAATGAACTTTTCAGGGATGATAGGGGGCGGGTGGGTGATAATAAAACCGAAAATATCAAACATTCACCCCTCTGGCGTTTTGCGCTATAGGGGTTGAAATTGCGCCATTGGCGATTGCTTGGTACCTATTGATTTTACAAAAAAATGTTTCAAATAAAAGATGTGCAACATTATTTGATCTACAATGTTTATCTAAAGACTTTTTTGATTAAGGGCCGTCTGTGGTCATAAGGGCCGTTTGAAATTTTATAATGAAAATGAAAAATTTTAACCAACGTGAAAAATTTTTCCACAACACATACAACATTTTTGCTTTATGAAGTTTTTACTCACCCCCTGCCGTTTTTCAATAGGGGTAGTTTAAAGTTTATTTATTTTTTCACAAAAAAAATTTCCTTATAAAAGTTTTATAAGATTACATTTCCTACAATTTTTCCCAATAAACTTTTTTTGTAACTCATCCCCATTCAGCGGGGGGACACTTCCCTTAGGGAAATTTTAGTTTTTAGGGGTATATATTAATTTTTTTTTTCTTTTCTCGCCTTTAGTGCATATAAAAAGGTGCAATTAACATTGTATTAAAATGATTTTTTTTTTCACCACCTTTTTGTTTTTAGGGGTAGTTCGCCTATTTTCAACTTTACAAAAAAAAGTTATGGAGGAAAGTTGCTCAAAATAATAAAATGAACAAGTTTTCTTTATAGATTTTTTTTGTAAAGTTGAAAATAGGCGAACTACCCCTAAAAACAAAAAGGTGGTGAAAAAAAAAATCCTTTTAATACAATGTTAATTGCAACTTTTTATATGCACTAAAGGCGAGAAAAGAAAAAAAAATAATAAATACCCCTAAAAACTAAAATTTTCCCGAGGGAAGTGTTCCCCCGCTGAATGGGGGTGAGTTACAAAAAAAGTTGATAAGGAAAAATTGTAGGAAATGTCATCTTATAAAACTTTTATTGAGAAAATTTTTTTATAAAAAAATAAAAAAACTTTAAACTACCCCTATTGAAAAACGGCAGGGGGTGAGTAAAAACTTCATGAAGCAAAAATGTTGTATGAGTTGTAGAAAATTTTTTCACGTTGGTTAAAATTTTTCATTTTCATTATAAAATTTCAAACGGCCCTTATGACCACAGACGGCCCCTAATCAAAAAAGTCTTCAGATAAACATTGTAGATCAAATAATGTTGCACATCTTTTATTTGAAACATTTTTTTGTAAAATCAATAGGTAGCAAGTAATCGCCAATGGCTCACTTTCAACCCCTATAGCGCCAAACGCCAGAGGGGTGAATATTTGATATTTTCGGTTTTATGATCACCCACCCTCCCCCTATCATCCCTGAAAAGTTCTTTTGGGTAGGATTTTTTTTTTTGAAAATCGACAATTTTCCTAGACTAACAATCAAAGGCTTTTGAAAGATCGCAGAACACCGCCGCAGAAACCTCCTGATCATTAAGGTAAAATCTCTCTAAAAAGGAGAAGACAGCATCGTTAGTGCTTTTAGCACTTTGTAATCCTAACTGATTCTCATTAATTATATTGTGCGTGTTTAAATATTCTAAAAGTTGTTTTTTTACTATTTTTTCCATTAACTTAGACAGCGTACTCAACAGCGAAATAGGCCTGTAGCTTGACGGGTCGGTGTTATCGCCTCCCTTAAAAATGGCTATTACCATGGCCGTTTTAAGGCATGGAGGAAATATTCCAGTGCTAAATGTCCTATTAATGCTTAAGGCTAGAACGTCAATGGCATTGTCTGGTAAATTTTGTAGGAGTTTTGATGAGATATTATCTGTACCAGATGATTTTTGTTTTTTTATGGTCTTTAGTAAGTGTTTAATTTTACTACCATCGGTATTTTGAAATTTAAATGTTTCCGTGTGTTGAGCAGGTTCTAAATATGATAAGGGATCAATATGGGAGTCTAGATTTCTTGTTAATGTTGCAGCAATGGAAGTGTAAAATGTGTTAAGATCACTCGGATTAATATTAGGCTTATTCTTATGTTTTTGTTCAACGTTTCTGAATTCATTTATAATGTTCCAATACTCTCTGCCCTTGTTATCCGCATCATTAATTCTTTTTTTATAATAAATTTCTTTTGCCTTTTTTAATACGCTTCTGTAAATTGTACGGTACTTATTATAGTGTGCAATAATATTTTGACAAGTGGTAAACTTACGTATTGTGTGGAGAGATCTTAGATTGCGCGCTGAAGTTTTTATAGCTTTGGTTATCCATAGTTTTTTGTTATTTTTAACTTTAATTTTACGGAGAGGAAAGGTTTTATTAAATATCGTTTTTATTTTTGTTTGAAATGACTGAATTGGATCTGCTGCTGTTAGGCATTCATACCAGTTTTGTTGGTTGGCTAAAATTTTAAAACTATTGTAATTTTTACTACTATAAACTCTACGTTTTACTTGCTCTTTTTTACGTTTATCAAAAGAAATATTTAGTTTAGCAACCAAAGCTTCGTGATCTGAGAGTCCTGAAGGTATAACGCTACAGCTAAGGTTATCATACTCAAAATTGCTACAAAAATAATCTATCATTTTAGAAGAGTGTTGCGTGATTCTGGTTGGTTCATTCACAAAGACGGGTAAATTAAAGGAATTTAATAAATTGACCAGTAGTTTCGTATCTGATGAATTTTGGTCTTTATAACCAATGTTTAAGTCTCCCGCGATGACAATTTTGGCGTTATTGGGAAACCGGTTTAAAATACCTTCAAGACAATCTAGAAATACATTAGTTATTCCTGATGGGGACCTATATATACACATTACGTAAACATTTAACTTTTTAACATGTATGATGGAGAATTCAAACTGTTTCTCTAAGATGAAACTGTTATAAAAGTCTATATTAGCAATTTCGTAGTTAGAAAGAACATTTTTATGCCCTAATATAAGTGTCCCCCCATATCCGTTTTTTCTAGAGTATTTTGATATGACCTCATAGTCTGGAATTCAGAACATTTCATCCTCAAACAGCCAGTGCTCAGTTAGAAGAACAAACGATGGAAAGTTATTATTTTCAAGTAAAATAAAAATTTCGTCCGTCTTATTACGTAACGACTGTATATTAAGTAGAAAGAATGTGAGTTCTGATTCTTTAGCATGTTTACTAACGTCATTGCTTTTTAATGTAAAAAATGTGATGGGCTGTTACTCTCATTATTCCTACCCAAATTAACTATAAGGTTATCCAATTGTTCAGCTAACTTAACCTTACCTATATTTTTCAATACTAAGTATTTATTAGAGATGAAGTACATAGAGTTTAAAAAAGAATTAATATTTAAATATTTTGCAAAGGAGTTACGTAATTTTTCAAAGATTGTTACATTAAATTTATCAATAAATTTGTTTAATATTCTACGGTTTCCCCAGAGCGGCGCTGATACCATAATTAAGTTTGTACGCTGACCTACCAATGACAACATTTCAATGGCTTTGGCATCTATTTGTCCTCCACGACAAGCGTTTTGTAAACCACCCGATATCACCACAAAGTCCTGCTTTGTAAAATTCAGTGTAGACTTGTCAATATCCTGGACTATGTTTTCTAGTGTACCATTATGTTTGACAAAAGTCATCACGTTGTAGTTCTGCATGGATTGAATTTTTAGATATTTATGAAGGTTTACAACCGTGCTATCACCCAAGATTATAACATTATGGTGCTTTGTATCTTCTGTTGACTCATTGAAACTGTTTTTAATTGTGCATTCGCGCAGAGATGCATCTTCTAGTTTTTTGTTTAGCTGTTGATTTTCTTGCTGTAGCACCTTTAATAATCTTGAGGAACATAGCTCAAGATTATTCTTTAAATCAAATTGTTCAATTTTAACAGTTTTAAGTTCGCTCGTTAGGGTTTCCATTTCAATTTCCAAAGCTTGTATTGATACAATCATGTTCTTGTTTAACTCTTCAGTTTCATGTAATTTAAGTTTTAGGTCTTTAAATTCCAATTCTAGTCTGTCATTTTCTTGTTCCTCACTCAACTGTTCGTCTTTGTGTTTCTTTATTTCTTTGTTTAAATTTTCTATTATTTTAACCTGAAATTCTAGATTCTGTTGAAGTTTTTCTTCCGCTTCTACAGCCATATCTTGGTAGCTTTTTGAGCCTCTTTGCAGTCGCAGAATGTAGTTGTCCTTTTCAGTTAATTTTTTGTTTAGATTTGCGCACACTTGTTCCATGTTGTCATATTTTTCAGTCATATCTTCAATTTGTTTATCCTTTTCCACCAGTTCCTCCCGTATTCTGTTGTATGATGTTTCTAAACTATTTAGGCGAGATGTAATAAATAATTATGGTTTCCCTTGCAATGCCTACATTTACTTGATCTGCATTTTTCTAACTTGTGACCAATATGAAAACAATTTGGATACAATTTTGTTTTGGTTCAATCTTTCTCAAGTATTCTTGAAGAGATAGAGCTAGAAATTTTGAACATTTATACATTGCATGTTCTTGTTCACAGTCATAACGGGTAAATACTTTTTTTTTGATTTTGTTCATCACTTGATAAAAATGTTGTAACGAACTTACATAATTTTCCGGGAATTTTAATGATTGCTACCGCGGTTCTAAATTAATTACTTCGGCCGGATTGATTCTACATGATAAATTAATTTAAATAAAACGCATGACCTTGTTTGAAACCGTACGATCCAATAGAACCGAACACCGAACGCTTTACGCATTCGTCCCGCTTCGCAGTGTCTCGGAGTTCCCACTGCCGATGCCGTTCCCACCTTTGATGCCCGACGACCGATTATAAAAGGAGGCGCGGGCCACAAGGAGAGACTCTTCTTCTTCTGTTTCAGGTACCAGCAGCCCAGACCACCAGCGCCTAGATCACCGACCACCGAGGTGAGCGCCGGCTTGGATTCCGCTCCGACGTCGTCAGTGCCGTTGCGAGGCCGACGCTTCAGTAGATCGTACGATCTGAGTGAGTGGGACTAATGTTTATACAGTGATGTACACGGACTGAATGGGGTTTCGGCCCTATTCTGTCTGTGATGGACAATGGGGGTTACGTGCTGGACAGTTTACAGGGTGGCACCCGTTGTCCTTATATCAATATATATTGAGTATTCCTCACTTCACACAGATCGTTTCTTGTTTCTTTCGTGCAGGTGCATGATGCTCTTGCTATACAGGGGGATACACGGATTGAATGGGGTTACGTGCTGGACCGTTTACAGGGTGGTCCTATTCTTTCTGTGACGGACGTGAGGGGGTTACGAGCTGGACCGTTTACAGGGTGGCTCTCTCTGTCCTTATGCCTTCGTATACTAAGATACGTCATGCACCCCGCACCGATCGCCTAAAAAAGGCCAAATCACCAGCACTGACGGCTGAAGGAGCTGGATTCCCCGAGAGTGGACCTACAGAGCTTTTCACCCCCGCGTACCGTTACCGTCCCGCGTAACCGTTCCGTATAAGCTTTCGCGTCTACCGCCGCATAACCTAAAAGGCACGCTAGTATTCGTTTACACACTCGCTCTCTCTTTTCATCATTCCATTTAATATCATATTTTTGACTGTAAGTCAATCAAAAAACCACAATATATTATATCGATCAGTACTAGATATTAAGGAAATAAATTTATTATAATTATAATAATGCATACTTATTGGATAATAAATAACGATAATAAAAGCCCATATCTGACTGATAATAATTAACTAATTAAATTAATAATTATATTAAAGCAGTAGTTAGCTATTCTTAATTGAATTTATATAGATATTAATTAGCTGATAAAGCTAAACGATAGGAGGCGATAAAGAAAAGATAAAAATAAGTTATGGTAGTTGAGATGGCACGTTTAAGACACCCATAGGTAAGTTATATTAAGTTATATTAAGTAATTATACAAGCCTGGACGGAACCCTTGTAAAGCCTCGGAAGCTTTCACAAATTTGAGCTCTGGAGACAACCAAATAATGGCTTGGAATCAACTTTTTACAGGACACAAACTTTCCTTGAAAAGCGGGCCCAGATTTACAGGCACGGATTTTTCGTCCTGCCGAAGGTGCCTGAACGGATTGAGGGGATATAAGGACTCATTCATCAGAGAGAAAATAGTATATTACATGCGGAAGTGAAAAGTTTTTCATTATTGTCGAGAGATACTATGGTTGACCTAGGTTCGAAGCGCCGAGGTCAACCAATTTTCGAGACAATAATGTGAAAACTTTTCACCGAATTATGTATACTATTTTATTTTGAGCCATTAATTATTGAATGATTGATGATACAAACATTGCACCTGGATTTGTGTTTAGGTGTGAAAGGACAATTTGTCAGGGCCGAAAGTGAGTTCTCCAGGCCGAAACTGACAGGAGGACAGTCACTTTCGGCCTGCTTTAAAGTAAACAAAAGTAAAGTGACATTTTCCAACCTTCAAACCAGTAAGGAATGTGAAAATTACATATATGGTTCAAAATATAGTATATTACATACCGAGGTGGAAAGTGTTTCATTATTGTCGAGAGATTTAAGTTAGACCGAGGCGCAGCCGAGGTCTAACTGAAATCTCGAGACAGTAATGAAACTTTTCACCGAGGTATGTATACTATTTTATTTACAATCATTCGAATTTTGAAATTTTCATTTGGATTAAAACTAAAAAATACAATAATTAACAATTTCATTTACTTTCGGCCCACGGGTCGAAAGTTTACTTTCGACCCGTGGGCCGAAAGTAAAAGTCAAAAAATACAAAAAAATTTAAAAATTTCATTTACTTTCGGCCCACGGGTCGAAAGTCAAAAAAGTGACATTTTCGAACTTTTTAAAAGTCAGTAAAGTCAACATTACATGTATGATTGTAAATAAAAGGAATTTACATACCTGAACGGCCGATAGTAACCTCACTTTCCAAAATCTTCACAGAAATCAACAATCGGTTGATTATCCAGGAAACTTTCTAGTAGACACGAGCAAGCACTCTTCTGGCTAGTTAATTTTCAAGTATATGGACTCGATGGCCAAAAACAAAGATAAAGTTTTAAGATTTTTAAAATTCTAAAAATCTGGACGACCTGTTCGGTGCCAAAACAAAAGAGAAAAAGGCAAGTCAAAAGTACCCAAATTGGTTCCTGTATTTTCTTTCTTAATCTGTCAAGCTTATCAAAATCATAAAAATGACAGCGCTACAGGTGGCTCGAAAACAACAGAATTTCCGATATTAGGTTAGGAAAACTAGTCAGAAGAATCATAGATGTCGCTAGGTGTACGAAATAGTACTTTTACATGAGTCTAAAATATATAAAAATAATTAAGAACAATAATAGTTATTTTTGTATCTAGTGCGCGAAATGCTATATCACCAAAGTATTTCGCGCCCGAGTTGCAAACAATATTTTTTCTACAACTCCATTTAAATATCGATCATTCGAAGCCAAAATTGCATTTACAATCAAAGGCAGGTGAATTTTAATTATTTTTGGTTTCCTGACAGGTATGTGTCACCATGACACCAGTGTGCGAACTAGCTAGTTCGCGCACGGCGTCATGGGAACGTTAAAAAATCAATACCTGGGAAAAACAGTGTCACTTCGCAAACTGTCATGAGTGTGCGAACATCATCATTTTTTGACAGTTGTAGAATAGCTATTTACCTAACAAGTGCGGAAAATGAATTATTCCGCACGCGGCTGCCGTTCATCGAACGACGCGTAGCGGAGTTCGGTGATGCAGCCGAGTGCGGAAAAAAGTGTTAGGTACAATATTTTTCCTACAGGCGAAAAAATGTAAAATTTTTCTTTTTTTTTGACATATCAGTGCGGTAAAATTTTTTACCTACGAGCGTGCGGTAAAGTGCACTTTACCGCACGTATTTGCAAATGGAAAGTAGCACTTTACCGCACACTATGCGGTAAAGTTAACTTTACAGCATAGTATGCGGTAAAGTGGACTACAAAGAGTGCGGTAAAGTGCACTTTACCGCATAGTGCGCGGTAAAGTAGAATTTGATATTTATAATCAAAAATCCTTTTTTTTTCCAGAAAATGGATTTTTGATAATTTCTAAATCTAATTTAATTTCATTAATTAATCTGATTCAATAAATAATTTTATCAATGCCCTTTTTTGGAGATGTAGATGCTCATAGGTAAAATTTTGTACCTAACACATGCGGAAAGTGCCTTTACCACCCTTAACGGCTTGACCGAACGGTCAACTGCCGTTGCGTGCGGTAAAGTATCACTTTCCGCATTTGTTAGGTAAATAACTATTTCCTACGAGCGTGCGCAAAGTAGTACTTTTCCGCACGCATTTCCGGGCTCAAAGTTACACTTTTCCGCACTCAGTGCGGATACAGGCCTTATCCGCACTGAGTGCCGAAAAGTAATTATAATTGTCAAGCAACAATAAGTGCACCTGTCGACTTTGACACATGATGACAAATTTTTCCTCTATTTCTATATCAGCCAACATCTATACAAACACCAATTATAAATTAACTTTGACACATTGTCAGATTTGTTCTCTATTTATATGCAAAAATCTACAAACTTTCTCATCAAATTTAAACGCTTTAAGATGAACAGCTCTGACGAGGATTTTCTGTTTTTTGTTATGTAATTTTTTGATAAATGCATAGGTTCCCTTCAAGTTAATTAAAAATAATTAAACAAATTATCGTTTTTTGTTTAAATTTCTGTTATTACGTACCTGATATGAAGCTCGTAGGAAAAATTTTGTTCCTAACACGTGCGCAAAGTGTCTTTTCCGCACGCAAACACGTATCCGAACTCCGCTTCGCGTCGTTCGTATAACTGTATTCGCGTGCGGAAAAGTAACACTTTGCGCACTTGTTAGGAAAATAACTATTCCGCACTGACAGCCGTGCGGAAAAACTTTTTCCGCACTGATATGTCAAAAAAAAAAGTTTTACCGCACCGTGCGGGAAAACTCATTTTCCGCACGCATATCAGTGCGGAAAATCGATTTTTCCGCACGGCTGTAGGAAAAAATATATTTTTGTGACATTTCGAATGTTACATGGTCCAAAGAGTATCTTGTGTTATTACAACAAAGGTATAAATGGAAGTTTCCTCTACAAAATTTGGAGATTCGAGAGCTTGTCCTGCTAAAGGAAGATAATATTTCCCCTTTAAGTTGGAAATTGGGTCGTGTTGTTGAATTGCACATTGGACCTGATAAGCAGTGCCGTGTAGCTTCAGTAAACACTTCTAATGGTGTATTTAAGCGACATATATCAAAATTGTGTCCGCTTCCCATTTGCGATGAAGTGACTTAATTATTAGTTTTTTTTTGCGCAATGGTATTTTGTTATTCCTAATATTTCCACCTAATCCATATCTAATGTATTGTTTGTTTAAGATTTAGTTATTCTTATTACTGGATATTTATATTTTGTTCATCTTGTTATTATCTTTTGTTATAATATCTCGTTTTTATTATTTCTTTTCTACTCATCACATGCAATTTGTATGTTTATTTGTTTATGTTGAAGAGGTGACCCTTTTATGGTGGAGGGTATATGTTAAATACAAACTTCATTTTTATACTTCTCATTCAGTCTTAGGAAAAATATTATAAACTTGGCAACGTCAGCAAATCAATGCATGACTTTTAGGCTTGCCGTTTCCTCTAAGAAAACTGTCTCCCTAAAAAAGGAAGACAGTTGCGAGATAATGCCACAGTACCACACCACATATTAAAATGTATCGCTCAGAAATAAAAACAAATTCTTGTACGAAATCTTAAAGTTTGAATTCAAATAGCTGAAGCTTAGGTCTTTAAACCTAACAACCTGATTAGTGGAAAATCATAACTTTATTCTGCAATCTTACTGGTCCAAGAAACTTTGTTTTTCAATAATTAAATCACCAATAATACAATATTTTAATTTCTCAAAAAAATCGCTACACGGTGAAATATTTATACCCATGCCAGCTCTTTTCGATGAAGTGTAATTTCCAATCCACAGCAAATACAAGAAAAAAAAGGACAAATTTGACTAATGACGACTATAGCATGGTTCTATGACATGTTTTTTTTTATTTACGAAGTGAATCCATGCGTGAATCATATTATATTTCTAAATTATGCTAAACGTGATTCATATATTTTCAAATTATGTTAAACTTGTATCATAGAATCTAAAATTTAAACTTATATTCGAAATTGTTCAAATTCTGTTATTTTATATTAATGTCGTTTTTTTTTATTTTTTCCAGGTAAGCGAAAGCCAGATGTGAATTTTTTACAAAAATAAGGTAAATTTAAAATTAATATATCATCCATGGTTCTGCAATCTATAATTGTTATAAAATATGTTTGACTTGGATGTTAAAGTTCAGATTATAGTTATAAACTGAAATTGGAATTCTATAAATATCCCATTCCAATTCCGTAACAATTGAAAAACTAAGCAATGCCAAAAGATTAATTTCCATTCGATATTAAAAGTTTGGAGAGATGATAAAAGAAAATGATTACGCAAGCATAACCAAATTAAAAAAAAGTTCCAAAGCTCTGGGGGAGCTTATTCGAAAAAAAGAAAGTACGTTTAGGGTGAGTTAGATTGCTATCAGCTGTCAAATATTTGTTTACCAAAAAAATTCGTCAAAGTAAATAGGGAACTAATTTGGCTATTTCCTCAAATCCATAAAATAAGAGTATTATTTCAACTTTATTTTGTCGTATTTGCACAAACAAGAATTCTTTGGAGCAATGTAAAATTTTCCCAGCTGCTTTTGCATTTTACGTCTTCCCATCAATATTTCATACGGGTTCATAACTTTCTTTCCCAATAAAATCCAGTTTACGACATGTGTTTGCCGAATATGGGATAAACAAAACCGCGGTTTTATGTTGGTAATAAAGTCGCATTTTTGCACTAAATTATTCGTCGTTGGGTGCACACCAACAATGAAGAGATCATTTTTCTATTTAATTTATATATTTATGTAAATTTTAATAATGTCTTTATTGATAAATTACCAAACTAGATGCTAGAAATATGGAACTCCATTTGACAATAGACAAAAAGTAATAGGTAATAAGGTATTAAAAGAGCAATATATTTTACAGTTAATCCAGTGCAAACTGGTCTTAATGCTTCAATGCTGCTCAGTCCTGAGCAGTAACAGTCCAGTTTGGATAGGAATTGAGATTATCCAGTAAAGCTGACAGTTCATGGTCCAGTGAGTAGGTAATACATAATCTGATTATATCAGTCTCTAATTTAATTTCCAAAAGAAGGGATAAACTATGCCTGATCTACTAAAGGCAAACCGTATGAGGTTAATGATTAATACTTACCTTCAACAGGGTTCAAACTTGTCCAGGTAATTTGCGGTCTGGGAAAGAACACGAGTTACAGAAAAATGCAGAAGCCAGCTATCAGCAAAATGCAATAAGATAAGTAATAGGAGAATATACTGAAACCGGCAACCAATGAATTCTTTCCATAATTATTAATAATGAAAAATCCCCAATCAGGAACTAATTCAAACTGCCGAAGGCAAAAAAAAATCGCACAAAAAATACATTCTTATGTATTGCTCCGGGCTTTGCTTGTAATTTGCATTAATTGTTCTGTGAAACTCGAGGAGTTCCTTGTTTTTTCGACAATAGTTAGCCCTTTTAGCACTTTGAAAGACCAACTATTTCCAGAATTCACGTTCCAACCACTATTGTTAGGTTGCTGATTAATAAAATTTCTTGGTGTTATTTTTCATAGAATAATGCTTTCAAGTTTCGCATAATGCTGCGGTTTTTACTTTTTTTTGAATGAAACAGGCTATTTTAATTAGATTTCGAAATAAAAGTTCAACGAAGTATATAATATTATAGGGGTCTTTCATCTTTATAGTTGTTAAGGTTTTTTTTTTTTTGGTGTTATGCATAGAAATATTAAAATGGGTGCTTGAATAGAACAATTGAGCCTTTGGCTTTAAAATCCAACGAATCATCTCTGTTGAGAATGGGATTTTTAAAATATCCTAATGTGTCCTGATTGAAACCTTTGTCTTTCCTTCTGCTGATCTCTCAAGATAATTTGTATGGCTTGTATTTATCGCATGTTTTTCCAATTCAATAATAAATTCATCGTCAATGCGATCGTGTTGAATTTTTCTTGGTTTAAAATTAAACCTATTGTACTTTTTTATCTCAATCCATTTGATTTTCTTCTTTACTAAGACTGGCTAATTTTTGAACGATACAAAGATGTCTTCAAAGCAAACATGAAGCGTGTGAGATCGATGTGGGTGACTGGAATGTTACGGCTCTGAATAGACCCGTAAGGCGATGGAGTATTAATCAAGGCTCGGACTTGGAGTATCTCGAATGAGAAAGGCGAAGGAATGCAAAGGGAAAACGAAATGTTACAAAAGAACAAGTACGTCTGATAAGAGCTGGTTTATAACAGCGACCGGCTATCGCAGATTGGCTGTGCAATCATTTTGGGAGAAATTGAAAGTCCAGGTTTATCAAAGAGCCCACAGATAAATATTCATATCATACTCGTCTACATAAAATCTGCAAAGGCTTACTCTGGCGCAAGTATAAATTAGGATCACAATCTGCTTGTAGCGAACATCCAGTTGACACTAAAAAGATGTACAGCTAAAACGAACACTCAAGACTGGATCTCACAATACTGAAGAACTTAAAAACTCTAGCCGAAGTTAGAAACGAATTAGATAATAAACTAAACGTAATAAACAGGGCAGAGAATCGCGAAGTGGAGTCTTTATGGACCGGTATCAAGGAAGCCTTTGTTAGCATCAGCTCGAAATTGTCATTAAGTATCACTAGGGTCAGGAAAAGCTTGGATTACTGATTAAATTCTCGACTTGATGGAAAAAGACGTCTTCAAAAAGACCAGCCAGCATATCGTCAGTTGAATCGTGAAACAAAAAACAAAGTCAGGGGGGTCAAACGAACGATGTAAGGAAATCGAACACCTTGAAGCCAAATATGACAATTTTAACACTTTTAATATGCATAAGAAAGTTAAAGAAGCTGCTGGTGTATACAAACCTCGACAGACCGGCATTCTGTTGGACATTCAAGATAAGATAATTCTTGATGTTAACGACAAACAGTTGTGCAGTTTCATCGAAAGCCTTTTTCAAGACGAAAGATCGGACATTCCTAAAGAGTATTCACGAGAAGGACTAGATATAACTGAGGAAGAAGTCCAACACGCAATTCAGAAAATGCAAAAACAGGAAAGCTGCAGGTCCAGACGGTGTCTACTCAAAACTTATTGAATTCCTAAAAAATGAGGAATCACTACACGCAATAGGGAAGCTTTCCAATATGGTTTACCGATCAGGCATCATTCCCTCTGACTGGCTCAAATCAACATGTGTGACACTTCCGAAGAAAAGCTCTACAAAAAGATGTATTGATTATCAACTTATTAGCTTGACGAGCCACTATCTCAATATTTTTCTAAAGGAATATACGCAAAGTGCAAGTCCTTCAGGGGCGAATTTCAATTTGGTTTTCGTAGCTGTTTTAGTACAAGAGAGGTCCTGTTTAGTATCCAAGTGCTAGTTCAAGATGTTAGAAGTTTTTTTTCCTGTATACGCATGCTTTGTAGACTATGAGGAAGCTTGACAGGGTACGACATGAGAAGCTTACGGAAATTCCCAAAGATGTAGGCCTAAATAATAGAGATCTCAACATAATCGCAAATCTCTATTGGAATCAGACTGCACATATCAAGGTAGAATAACAAATGTCTGACGAAGTACGGATAAAAAGAGATGTCCGGCAGGGTTGCATCCTCAGACTAATAATAAAACTAGAGACCAAACATGCCATTTAGAAATCGCCCCATGTTTACAATCAATCATCTTTTAGTCCCTGACATGAGTAGGAGAGAGATAGACCTATAAAATGGCAACACTGTTCAGTGGCGGTGTGTTCAGTTTCCTCTCAATTTTGCCATTCACAATAAATTACCATAAATATCCTGTATCTACGCCAATGTCAAGCGTAAAATGATGTCAAATTTCTTACCGCCGAAATATTAAAATGTGCTTGGAATCATTAAAGATAATACATCGATTTACCATTTTAACGTTCTCCACCACACTTTCCACATATTTAAATCCAAAAATACCACTGATTAACACTCAAATCACAAAATTTATCTCTATCACTTCACAGCAACAGTGCGAAATCCATTATGGCTGCCATAAGTCACCTAAAATCATCTGATTGGCTGCTCGTAGATGCAACGTTGCCGATGTGCCGTTTTTCGAGCCATATATTCCTGGTTCTTCCCGAATTTTCACCAATTTAAATTATAAAAAGACTAATTATTTTTTTCAAAAAGGCGTTCAAGTTATGTTTCAACAAAGATTGATATAAAAAAAACATTTATATTATGTTAAAACATATTTTGAAATAATGATTATCCGTGAAAACATTTAATATTGAAAATCACATCGGATTATTGGCAACCGGGCTTTTCATGCAAAAATCGACCTTATGGATGTTGGATCGCGAATTGTTTGTTTACTGTTGTATCTGTCGTTTTTAGTTGTTAATCTGAGGTTGCATCCTTTCATCATTACTTTTTAATACTCATTAGAACAAAATATTTGAAAAAGTATTAGAAGACTGCACTAAGGGAATTTCTATCAACGGCGTGAACATTAACAATCTCCGGTATGTGAACGAAACAGTTTTAATCGCAGATTCTCTGGAAGGTCTTTAAATATTACTTGATCATTTGGCTACTGAAAGTGATTGAAATTTAACGAGAATGTCGAAAGATCTTGAAGTTTGTTTACGTCTGAAAAGCGAAAGTTAGAGTACTTCATAGACTCATAATCGAGAGAAAAATCAAAGGCAGAAGAGGCCCTGGACTTCGAAGAATTTTCGTCTATGGTATGGCGAAGCCACGACAAATCTATTCAGAAAAGCAGTCGACAAAGTACCTAAAGATAGCGCTGATGACTGCTAACATTCGCAGAAGACAAAGCACTTGAAGAAGATAATACTCGTTACTGGAAATGTGGCTCTTTCATCTAAAACTCTTAGGAACCGTCACTTGTTATACAATTTGTAGTCTTTGTTCTGGACTTTTTTTCAACTGGTGTTTGATAAAATCCCTTCTCCATTACAAATTATGTAACTGATCTTCAATTACAGGTAGCGAGAATTTTCTTAGCTATTCTATTTGAACCCCTTTCTCAAAATGAATGGGCATGTGGTGAGTTTGAATCTATATTGATCCCTGCTGAAATAACGTTCTTCTACCATTTCTCGAGCTAGCCAGTTCTGGTATCTACTTTGAAATCGAATTCTGTGGTACATCCCAATAGCAAAACAATCTTTTTACTCTTGCAAGAATTTCATCAATCTTTGCTTTGTGCCAGCTTCAATATGCTTACAAAAATTGGAACAATCATTTGAAACTTTTTGCTATTGGAGCATCCCTTTGAGCAGCGTTTTCCATAAACCGCAAATTACCCCTAACTAGAAACCGTATGGAAGTACAAGGTCGCAAACTTAATACATTATTTAGAACATGAAAATGGACCGATCCCCCCAAAAAAATGTTAACTTATAATTATGTTGAGGCGAATTCTTTTTTCAGATCCCCGTTTCTTGGATTATTATTGTTGGAGTCTTGCTTGGGGTTACATCTACTTTTTTTTCGTTCACTCTGTCGCGCTCATTTCTTTCATTTACCAGGGTTTGCTGTAGTCATTTTCTCATCTTTTTCCGCAGCTATCTCAGTATTATTTTGTTAAATTTTTTTAGTTGGATTTCTCACTTTCTACTTTTTCCGTCCTCTATTCTCTTCCTGTCTTTCATTTTCGGGCCACTGTCAGAATCTAGAATTTACTATTTCCTTGATTCTTTTATATTCTTCTAATAAATCGAAGAGCACAAATCGTCCAACAAGGATTTTTTTTCGAGTTGGAACTTGGCATAATTTATTCTACTCTTGAAAATAGCTGGCTTAAATTTCTATTTCGTTCTTGTAATCTGGCCTCCATTGTCCCCAATTTCTTTGTTGTACCTGTTTTACCAATGAAGGTTCTTTTAATATCTTGTTTAAATCCATTGAAAGTCTGCATTTTTTTAATCTTGCTTGACATCCAATGATTAGTTTCTCTAAAATGTATATTCAGGCCATTTAAGTAGTACTTGCATACTACTTAGGTTCTTCAACCACTCAGTCAGTTGCTCCACTTTTCAAATCTCCGTTGAAACACAGTTTCTGTGGTTGAGCAAATGAGATGCTGTCGAAAAGAAGCTTCATCATAAGATATCTTCGTTTATAACGTACTTTTTTGATAATTGCCTAATTATACTGCGTCCGGAGTCCGGCTAGTCAGCATCAATTCGGAGGCCATGGGTTTATGAGTTCCCTGTATACATCTTATCTGTGGGCGCCACCAAGTTAATTGTGACTTACCTAGGAAGATTACCTGATGATTTTATAAACAAAACCTGTGCATTTGTAGAGCTTTGCTTTCTTTATTAGAAATAATTACAATACTAAATAGAGATAGCCAGGACGTTATTAAAAAAGAGAGAGAGATTTAAAAGGCTTGTACCCAAATTATAAATATTTGAATTAAAAAAATGGATGTAAATAATATACAGGGTGTCCCACAATCAGCGTTACAGGCCATAACTTTCTTATTTTTAGAAATAAAAATCTTAAAAAAAAAATTGACCAATGATTAGTTAAGCTCTCTTCAAAAATATAAAAAAATCTTCCCCTGACAAAATCATCCCCTATTTACAACCCTTTACTTTTTTTTTCAAATGGCACCCCTAATTTATTTTTCTTTTTTTGAGAAGTTCATGAAATTGCAAATTCAATGATGTATGAAAAGTTTGTTTTTCCATGTTTCCTTGGAAAAAAAATTCAAAAATGAAAATAACAATAATGGGGTTCTATTTGAAAAAAAAGGCAAGAGTTGTTTTTAGGGGATGAGTTTGTTAGGGAAGATTTTTTTAATATTCTTGAAAAGGGGTTAATTTGCACACAATTAATTTTTTTTTGTCATATTTTTATTTTTGTAGACAAATTTGTGATTGCCTATATAAGACTAAGGGTGGGACACCCATTTTTTTCCCCCCAAGAGACATGGAAAAACAAACTTTTTATACACCATTCAAATTTGTAATTTCATAAGCTTCTCAAAAATAAAAAAAAAAATAATAGGGGTGCCATTGGAAAAAAAAAGTCAAGGGTTGTAAATAGGGGATGATTTTTTTATATTTTTAAAGAGAACTTAATTAGCCATTAATAATTTTTTTGTTTCAAATTTTTGTTTTTGAAAATAAGAAAGTTATGGCCTGTAACGCTGATTGTGGGACACCCTGTATATAAAAATATGAATTTTAAATAAACATGACTAAAACTGTTTGATATTTACACTTGTGAAAGGTGAAAGACTACAGTTTCAGCTACACTCTACTAGCAGGCAAATTAAACACCAGAAAGGTGAAAATTATTGTTTGGGCAACCTCAGGGTAAAATTCTAGAATTTTATTTAGGGGGCACGTACTGAACGTAATTCAGTGTCAAGTGATTTATGTAAGATTTTCCTAAATAGTAAGAAGTGGAACTTACATGTATACAAGTGTTAGTTATCTTCAAATGTATGTGACAACTCAGAAGATCCTTAAGTGGGGTTATCTACATGTTTGGTCTCACTGTAGATCCAGACAGAAGCAGTTAGCAGCTCTAAGTTTGTTCCAGACTATGGTATGGTGAGTGAGTCCTATGGAAGTCCTACCCACGTTTTATCTATTTAACGTAAAACTCAACGTGGTTCTATCAGAGTGGTACCAAAAGGTTGCTGAAGACGAGCTACCAAAGCCCCAACTAAGAGCAATCTAGATCCAGCCTAGGTCCAGTCTAAATACCGCCTAGGATCTGTCTAGATACAGCCTAGAACCCTATAACGATGTTCGTATAAAAAAACAGATCGAACCCCAAACATTAGAAATAATCTTACCTCTAACTGAGGGATACTCTAGGCCAAAGTGAAGCCTTAAACTTCCGAAAGCTGCTCGGAACGATCCTATTGAAGAAATGAAATACGTGTTGTAGGTTAATAATTTCTGAAGAAAATCTCAAAACAAAATTGCAAATCTGAGCTAAAAAAACTTCCAGTACAAGACTGCACTTGAAGGTAACAAAATCTGGGTATAAAAAAGATGGACGTTTATTTATTGATTTATTCATAGTCATATACCTATGGAATCATAACCACTAGAGCAAAACAAAGTAGCATATTAGCCGAGAAATTGAAAATGCTACACGTTGGTTATCTGAAATTATCATTTGCTGTGAATTCTATCAAAATTTTCGCTACGATATCCAGTTATTTTTTTCGTATGATATATCTGTGTTTTTATTTGTATTCTTTATCGTTTCCTGCATCTCATATCTTTCTTTTTAGTTGGCATTTTTCAATTATCTTATACTTTTTGTCCCTACGATTCATCTAATGCGGAGAATGCTCTGAATGACAATTAGGCAATCTCAATCACGTGATTTTATAATGGCCGTTCGGGTCAAATATTGCGGTGACAAGCCGGTGACGTTCATAAGGAGAGCTTTTGTGTTCTGGCCCTTGTTGCTTTCGAAGTGAATTTTATGTATTTCTACGTATTTTCCATTCGTTTTGGTCATATTAGCTTTGTTTTGGTTTCACTCAGAACTAGTTCGGAATCAGAGATAAATACTATATAAACTGTCGAGAATGGAATCTCAGTGTAAATTTTGTTGTCAACAAAATTGAGCCAAGCCAGCACCATCAATCACTATTTACTGGTTTTGCATCGATGCTACAGATACCTACTTTACATAGGACTTTTTATGATAGATGGCGCCCTGTTCGCATTACTGTCGGTCTGTTCAAATTCGTTTATTCTAGACTTTGGGGCATTAATGTTTGCCTAAATTGATCAACAAAGATAAAAATTGATCTTCCAATCTATAAAGTTTGAAGTTCTTCTTGAAACACACAAAACAACTTTGAAATCACTTGAGAACACTTGACAACACAAAGAAAGATGAAATGCAAGACCGGCGAACAAAAAACATTACGAATTATTAGTTATGATCAAATGAATATTTTGACATATTGTCATATGTTAACATGTCAGTTATCGACATCGGACGTGTTCTTGATGTGCTGGTATTTTACAATTTTGACAATTCTGTGGTTGTCAGCGACATCTAGAAAAACGGAAAAGAGTTATTATGTGGTTTATAACTGGCAATGAAAGATCGCAGGGCCTGTTCGGAATCATTCTGCACCTCCGCATATTTATGAAACGCATTTTGGTTTTTTCAGAATCGTAATCGAACTGTTTTGACAGTGTTTTGGTTTATCTAGAACTATTTAAGGTGCGTACGATAAGTCCAACTACTGACACTTTTTAACCCTGACCCGTCATTAATGTCGCACTTTTTACACCATTCGTACCGTTTAACGTTCCATTTTAGATGTGTAGTTTAAATTGTTGCGTTCCAAAACATAACTGTACCGCACTAACGCTAAAGGTAAAATTTTTAACTAGCCGGCATTGCGGTGTGCGGTAGCGGTGTGCGGCTTTGCGACGTGCCGGTGAGTTGTGTACCATGTTGTAACATCGAGCTGTTTTGTTATCATGCGTTATGCGGCAACGGCACTGCGGCGCCGCAAGCTGTCTTAGCGGCGTGCCGCTGAAAAACTCCAAAATGTTTTTCGACGACACCGCAGTAGTTTGCGACGCCCCACGACCTGGCAAAATACTACATGATATACTACAGTCTTGAATTTTGTTCTTGCAACCATTGCATTCAAGTGACGTTCAATGAAAATGTTATACACTTGTGCACGAATTTTGGTAGTCAAAAATGAAAAGGAGCTGCTCCAATTTTTAGGAACAGGGCAGTGCATAAAAGAAATGAATTGAAAGTAATAATTTCTAATCAATTAAAATTAAATGTTTTATATCCTACTGAACTATTAAAACCATATAATACCTTGGTTACGATAATCATAAACAGGGTCTTAACTCCCAAGGGAGTTAAGGATTTTCATAACTCCCAAGGGAGTTAAGGAAGGGAGTTAAGGATATCATAACTCCCAAGGGAGTTAAGGATTTCCATAACTCCCGCTTTTACCTTGAATAGGTAACACTTTGACAAAAAATAGAAATTTTGATTTATGGCTTATTCCTTTATAAAAATAGACAGAATACAGTAAATTCAGTAGGATATAAAATTATCTATGTACCACGGGAATTATCAGGAGTTAATACCCACGGGCAATTGGTGTCCCTCGGGCCGGAGGCCCTCGGGACACAAACGTTGCCCTGGGGTATTAACACCTGCATAATTCCCTTGATACATAAATAACTATTATATCCTACTGAACTATTAAAACCATATAATACCTTGGTCACGATAATCATAAACAGGGTCTTAACTCCCAAGGGAGTTAAGGATTTTCATAACTCCCAAGGGAGTTAAGGAAGGGAGTTAAGGATATCATAACTCCCAAGGGAGTTAAGGATTTCCATAACTCCCGCTTTTACCTTGAATAGGTAACACTTTGACAAAAAATAGAAATTTTGATTTATGGCTTATTCCTTTATAAAAATAGACAGAATACAGTAAATTCAGTAGGATATAAAATTATCTATGTACCACGGGAATTATCAGGAGTTAATACCCACGGGCAATTGGTGTCCCTCGGGCCGGAGGCCCTCGGGACACAAACGTTGCCCTGGGGTATTAACACCTGCATAATTCCCTTGATACATAAATAACTATTACATTTCACTGCGATTTTCACAACAGTTAAATAAGGTTTCCTCTTCTTCATCTACTTCGAGCAAGAGAATCGCAGCAATAGTATGACGAGTAGCTGATTCGATGTTTTGATCGCGACTTCAAAAATATTTGCCTGACAGTTGAACAACAAATTTGCCGCCAACAGCATGCGGGTTGCGATATCCGCAACATCGCAGTACCGCACACCGCTGCCGCATACCGCAATGCCGGATAGTTAAAAATCCTACCTTAACCGGTTCAGACAAATCGTACGCACCATTAAGAACCATTCTGGGATTGTTCTAGAACGGTTCTCGCAGTTCTTGCTCTGAAGGAGGAACTGCGGCGTGTTTTGGTTTTCAGTATCAAAACAGTCCTCTATTATTTTTTGTGCGCAAGGAGTTCTGCGCAATCCCAGAACCGTTCCAAATTTCGAACCAAAACAAAGCTATTGTTTTCATAGTGAATTTTATAGTTTTTAGTATGTCTACGTATTTTTTAGTGTTCTGGCCCTTGTTTACAAAGTGAATTTTATAGTGTTTATAATGTTTCTACGTATTTTTTAATTTAATAATAAATTCTGAGATCGAGAGTGAATATCTTAAGGTATTATTATAAAGGGAAAATCGAGCCTCTGTTAGATCCTTTCTTTTAATTGCAGCAATCCATAAAGCCCTGCGTTGTTTTGATAATTCACTAATCACTTTTGTAGATCAAAAGCCGATGATTTAGAATAGCAGGAACTGAATAAAATTTCACATTAGCCCTGTTACCTCTACTTCCACATCCAATTACGATGCAAATCGCTGGCATTTTATTTAACACAATACCTAAACACACAAAAAAAACACAGAACATATCACCTATAGAAAAATATCTCAAATGGGAGAATCGCGACGAAGGTTTTTAGTTAGGTTTTCATTCAACGATGGCGACACTGTCGGGAGATGAGAGAAATTTACAGGTATCTGTGGTGTGGACAGTGATTTGTGTTGGTTTGACATTTTTTTAACAATTTTTAAATTGTGTTTTGTAAACCATGGTCAATGGTCCCCACCCGCGTTAAAGTGAAAATTCAAAAAGTTTTGGTTGAAAAGAAACCCTAATTTTTGTTCGTATTTTTTGGTATTTACTCGTTTGTTTCGTTTCGTTCCTATTTGTATTTATTATTCGTATTTACTTTGCGATCTACCTATAGCTGCGTGTCTCTTATTGCTAACTTACTAACTCTTTTTGCACTATGTTCGACATCGGAAACTTGCTGGCAGTCATGGTTTTTAAAAAAATGAGGCAAAAAGAGCTAAAAGGAGTCAGCAAGCCAAATGCAGTTGAACATTAAAAATTATTTAAAAATAATAAAAATATATGAAATCAATTCGCCTTTTTGTCAAGAATGCTCGATTAGTTGGGTTTTCAGTCAACGATGGCGCTGTAATTCATAACCGGTATATAACATTGCAGATACTTTTCTAGAGGTGATATGGGGCACTTTCCAAATTTCACCAATAAATTGACCGGTTAAATAAACCGGTAGCTGTCAAAAAATTCCGGTAAAAGTTAGGTTTACAAGATTTTTCTGATGCATTTTGGAACGCCTAGGTGCATTAAAGTTTGGTTGTGTTGTGTGTGGTTTGGAATGCATGGTGGTGTGGTGTAGGTGCAGTAAGTTTGGTGAATATTAATTTTTATCATTTTGAACAGTAAATAGATGGTAGTTTTCAGTACGATATTTGTAGATTATTTGAGTTGAGATGAGTGTTTGATTTGTAGAGTTCATGAATGAATGAATAAAGATAAAAATTGTTCACGCAACGCACAAATATTTTTTTATTCTGTAATCTGCAAGCAAAAATTTAACAAACGACTGCTGGAGCGCGTTCAACTTTGAACGTCGGACGCGCCGAATATCATTCACTTTCAACGTCGAGTGAAATTTGCCAGCGTTCAGTTTGATAAAATATAACGTCGGGCGACTTGCCATTACGTCCACTCGAGCTCATGGACTTGCGCATTAGTTCTTTTCACGTGGCTCCGGTTTAACTAACCGGGTTACAAAACGGTTAGAGAAATGACATACCCTCGACATACCGTTTTCTAACCCGGTTACAAAGTGACGTGATGGATACCTACCACTCGAATTTGAGCGGTATGTTGCGGTTTGTTAAACCGGAGCCACGTGAAAAGGGTTAATGGGAATGTTGGCAGTCAGCTGATTAACATTAACAAAATAAAAAGGAAAAATTATTCCGAATTTATCTACTTCCCAATAATTTCACCTAAATATTACATAAATATGCCCAAATTACAATTAGTAGTACTTTTTGCACTTTCCAATTTTTTCATTTTTCGTTGTCAGTATGATAGTGGGGTTATGTCAACATCAACAAACAAGCAACAAGCGTCCATTACGTTCAGTTTAACCATCGCCCGACGATTTGTCCATGACGTCATTTATCGGGTCGGACGTTTCAATGTGGGGCGCGTTTGGGTTCACGCTCGGTGCACTCAGAGCTTGCACTTTTGTCTGTTTTTCGTTATTTTTGAAGCTCCGACAACGCTTGATTGTGTTTGGTTTGACATATTTTAAGCGCTCAGAGCGAGCTCGATAAACTCCGAGTTTGTGGGGTGGGCAGCTGGAGCGTGCATGCGCAGATCAGATGTATTTAATCTGTCTGTATAACCTAACCTATTTTCCATGATAAGATAAATAAGCAATCCCGATTCCCGAATTTAAACATAATACTTGTTAGGTGGATAGTTTTAGCTATTTTGTTTATATATTAACAATCATATAGCTAGTAAATTTTGCATAATTGTTTACTTTTAATTAAATTTTCTCGATAGTCCTCATCACTGGTATTATTGAACATATTTTTCCAAGGGAACTTGGCAGCCTCAGGGTGTTTAGGTCCGTTTTATTGTTTATGTACCACGACATTTTTTGCAAAATACAAAAGAAAATGGGGCTGTTTGAAAATTATCGACTAAATGCAAAACAAACGAGAAAACTCTGGTGAAAATGCGGAATGCGGGCTCGGACTCCATATGCCAAGAAAAATAAACAATAATCAGCTGATCGTTCAACCCAGCATTTTTGCACAAGTTTATTTGGCTTGACACGGTGTACTCCCTGTGACGTCACGTTACTCCGTAATCGCTCTGCTCGCTCCGCCGAGCTTCAACCCAAACACGCCCGTGAACGCAGCCCTGATAGTAGCAATTAATGTCCGTCAAAATCAAAACAAAAGTGTCAAAACATCTCCAACCGAAAAAACCGACAAAAATTTCCGGTGGATTCGGTGCCTCACCGGTTTCAAACAGCTGATCATTCCGGCCAATTTTGGAACGGACGATCGGGTTCAACCGGTAAAAATTCGGTACATTTTGGAACGGTTTGGTGAGTAAACTGATAAACCGGTATCGCACCGGTTCAGAAACCGGTGAATTTTGGAAAATGCCCATGTTCTGTGAAAAAAAACACAAGATCCGATAATTCAAATCTTGACGTTTGTCCAGAATGTGACAGAAGTCATTGGCTTGACCCAATAGGGCAAGTACACGATCTGACAGTTTGACACTATTGACAGTCGCCTTGAGGTAAAACAATGATATAATTTACAGTTTTTTAAAAGTTTTTAGTTAGATTTTTTTAAATAAATACCTTTTGTGTGCTCCAGAAGCTTCTTGGACATGCCTAGAGTTTGTTTAGTTGTTTATTGTGGCAGTATAGCGCAAGGGATACAATATCCTTCCATAGTTTCCATCAATTTTAAATAACAATGGAAGGTTTGATTTGTCAGCTCAAGAAAGAAGAGAAAAACTGATTAATGTTCTTAAAAGAGAAGATCTGACATAAAAATAGATTGAATATAGAGTAACTATACTTATATGTTTGTTCTTGTGACACTTGGTTTTGATATTTGTTGGAAAAAACCTGAAATTAATCCATTATAGGAAAACCTAGCAAACTTTTAGATAAAAGACCACATAGACTGGAACACAAACACTCCACTCTAACTTTTTTAGAACAAAATAACACAAAAACTTGTAAAAAAGCTGTGAAAACCACATAAAACATAACCGGCCTAATCTAAACGAATGTAAATAAATGATTTGTTTTACCCAATGAACTGTAGCTAAAAACTGGAACGCGCACACATTGCCATATCTGTCAAAAAAATGAAGCCATGAAAGACAGATGCCACAAGGGGGAATGTTGTTTTTTTCTGTTGCTCGCTGATATATGACGTTTTCGAAAGTTTTGTCATATTTCCCTTCACAGGTTTCATCAATTGGAATACGTGTTGGAAGCAATTTTCGCCATTTAACATAATGAGTGCGACAAAAACAGGTATCCCCTCCGCAGCAGCCGCACTAGGCTTCAAGTTCGCCCTTATGTGTTAGCATTCCAGTTTTTGGTTATAGTTCATTGGTTTTACCTCAGGGCGACTGTCAAACTCATTTGTGACGTCACATGGACATGCCCTATGCTTGACCCGAACTTCCATATTGAATTTCGTTTTTGACAGGTCAGTAGATTGCCTAATAGGCAGGTTCGACATTTTTTTTGTTTTAACTGAAATCGAGAGATTTTGTTATTAAAAAACGATTGAAAAAAAATTGAGCGCAAAATATTAATATTTGCGTCTGTTGCAAGCAGTTAAAAATCAACGATCGGCGCAGAATAAAAAACGTACCTGTACGCGAGACTAGGCCGCGTGACGTCAGTAGCCGGCACGCCATGTGAATTCATATACTTTCCGTATGAGCCTTCACGAAAACGCTGATCCGATCACAAGCTGTCTGTTTTCCATCTTTCTTCAATGAACACGATTGAAAAAAGACAAATTACATCAGGTGGTGATTGGGTTAATCGGATCAGCGTTTGCGTAAAGGCCGATACAGAGGGTATATGAATTCACGTGGCGTACCTGGCTACCGACGTCATGCAGCCTAGTCTCGCGTAGAGGTACGTTTTTTTATCCTAGCGCCGATCGTTGATTTTTAACTGCTCGCAACAAACAACAAATGTTAATATTTTGCGGTCAAATTTTTTTTGATCGTTTTCTAATAATTCACAGAATAGACTGGAATAAAATCTCTCGATTTCAGTTTGAATAAAAGAATAACAAAAAATGTCGAACCTTCCTATTGTATTTGGCGAATAGGGCAAGTACACGGTCTGACACACAGATCTGGCAGTTTGACACTATTGACAGTCGCCTTGAAGTGAAACAAAGATATAATTTACAGTGTTTTTTAAGTTTTTAGTTAAATTTTTTTAAATAAATACCTTTTGTGTGTGATGCAGGAGTTTCTTGGACATGCCTAGAGTTTGTTTAGTTGTTAATTGTGGCAGTATAGCGCAAGGGATACAATATCCTTCCATAGGTTTCCATCAATTTTAAATAATAATGGGAGGTTTGATTTGTTAGCTCAAGAAAGAAGAGAAAAATTGATTAATGTTCTTAAAAGAGAAGATCTGACTGAATATAGAGTAATTATCCTTATATATTTGTTCTTGTGACACTTAGTTTTGATATTTGTTGGAAAAAAACCTGAATTTAATCCATTATAGGAAAACCTAGCAAACTTTTAGATAAAAGATCACGTAGACTGGAACACAAACACTCCACTCTAACTTTTTTAGAACAAAATAGCACAAAAACTTGTAAAAAAGCTGTGAAAACCGCTTAAAACATAACCGGCATAATCTACACGAATTAAATAAATGATTTGTTTTACCTCAAGGCGACTGTCAAACTCATTTGTGACGTCACATGGCATGATGGACATGCCCTATGTTCGGGAGATAATATGTTCAGAAAACTAATGACATTCAGCAAGCCATTTATCTCATGGGAACGCTGCTCGATTTATGAAAAGAATAGAATCCCAAGATGGAAAATCTATTTTGCATATGACCATAATAACGAAGTTAACTAAGAACAAAATATTTACTTGTACAACATGAACGCGCGGAGAGCATAAATATGAGAACGAACAATAAAAAATGCTGCAACTGCTCTCTTTCAAGGAAAACGCTAATGTTATATACAGTGCTCCCAGACACTTCGACGAAATTTTAATATTTTTTCAAACGTGCAACTTACAAATTATTGATATAATTATTCTGGGAGAAACTAGGAACAACTTTACAGCAAACCAGTTTAATATTCCTGGCAATGTTGAGACAACCGTTTTTCGCTTTTGACTGTGCGTTTCATGTTTGAGAGTTTGGGTTAGGTCCGAGCGGAGCATTTCGAAGTGTTAGGAAAAACTCTGTTCGAAACACCTCTGTTCGGAGCAGTTTTTACTAATGTTTGGTTGAAAAAAAATGAGTGCTAAAAATATAGTTGTGAATAAAATTTTCTGTAGTACCGCTTCACCTAAAGGGGAGTTTACACCGTATACACTGGCCGTAAATAACGAACGTGGTCCACGCTTTGAATTATTCGTTCAATATGACATTCAAATCGATGAATTTTCGCAGATCTCAGGGGCCGGATTTTCGTCTCAGGGAGTAGAGCTCATCATCTTATTGGATTTTGCGAAGGCTTTCGATACAGTGCCACATAAGAAATGAATTTGCTTGAGTAAATTGATGTTAGTGGCACTGTGTTGAACGTCTTCAGCAGCTACTTACAACAGGATAGATTATAACAACTAATGCATGCACTAGGCTACGCCTCATTTCCATATCATTGAAAATATTAGACTGGGGGAGGTATCTGCATACTGATTCAAGAATATTTAAACGGAAGCATGATGAAAGGGGAAAAATAAAAAGTGATCAACTAGATCAACATTTTAATAATATGTAGATTTTTGATTTCCTTTGTAGACGGATTGACTATTCAAGTAATAAAATACCAGAAACAACTAAATAGAAACTTCAATTTTCTTTATATTGATTGGAAAACAACCCAACAAATTTATGCCATTTGTTATCCAAATCCACAAAACAACAGATGCAGAGTCGATCGTCTGGAATTAAACCAAAACAGGTTTCTATCGAAAAATCCGTAACTTATATCAAGGGAAACTTTAAATGCCAGGATTCATGCATGTAACTTTCAGGCACGTAATCGAAATAAATTTCCGGATAAAACTCTACCTAGCCGAAGGCGTGGAAAAAGTTGATTTGTGAAATTTCTTTTGCTATTTCGCCTTTTTTGTTAGTTTTCCTACTATACGTCATTTAATATTTATAGTGCCTTGGAGACTTAGAACTAGAAAGCCCTCGAGAAATTTCCTCGTAAATTATACAATAATTATACAGGTGGTTTATTCAAGAATCTTGATAGTTTAAAAATTGTACATTTATACACGTAGACAATGGTATTATACATATATTGTTGGTTTTATAAATGATGTATGTAAAATTTGAAAATTGGAAACTTGTCGTGGTTTATATGCGATGAACTAAGATTACGTGTGCCACGAATAAGACTAAAACCAAATCTGAGTTTTAGATTATTACCCTAAATTAACCTTCGCGTGTTTCAAAGAGAGACCGTTTCCTGTTTAAGATTCACCTGTCCGTCCGACACTTGAAACTAAATGGAGTTACGCTGTGTGCCATTAGTGTTGGTTAATATCCATCCATCGCACCTTTCACAATGACTACTTAAGCTCAGCGACCTCACACAACGTTTACGGACCAAATAATACACCCTGCAGTGTCTCCGTGTTAAAAGCTAATGCATGTTTGGAATCGCTTACTAGAACGATATTTTAATAGGGTTTCTTGTTCGGTAATCTTGGTGTTGAAGCGGTAAGTTTCTTGCCAAGAGAGGGTTGTTTAGCCAGTAAGTGGCTTCTAATGCATTTTTAAGTTATAAGAAACTTCAAAACTTCCCAGATTTCACATTTTTTCGGTCGGGTTTTGGGTTTTGAGTGAGGAAAACAACAAAACAAATATTGTATAATTTTTATTGATTTAATTTCGTTCCCTGTAAGTTGATTGGTATTTTTTTTTTCTCTAACGCTATCATGGAAGTCAATTTATTGGGAACCGAGGAAATAAAGTATGAGTTGGCGATTCGTGGTTTGCCAACTACGGGTACCTTTGCCCAAAAGCGTGCAACTTTGCGCGAGGCGATACGTTTTGAGCGTAATGGTCAAAGGTCAAAGGGAAGCTCCGTCTAATTCCTGCTTCGATACAGATAGTGAGCTATGTATTTTTCAGGGTAAACTAGTGACTTTGAAAAGGGAAACCCTTAATTTTGATCGTGGAAATGGCGAAAGTGAATATAGGCGTATTTCATCTCTCCTGGTACACACCGAAGCACGTCTTATGAGGCTCTCCTGCGATGATCGCAAGGAATGGGTAGTGAAACAGGATTTGCTTAAACAGTGTGTGGATCTATTTGGTCGTCTGGTTACACTTCGTAACCAAGATATTGGAGACTCTCAACCCAACCAAAGCCCCTTAGATATGGACAACCCCCCATCATCCGAACATAGTATCAATCCTATCGCACAGGTCAACATTGTCGAGTCAGAGGATATTGCCACATCACACGATTTAATTTCCTTCGATGGCGATGGTCCTCCTTTGTCTGGTACAACTCCACTCACGTCGAAATCGATGACTCAAGTAGCACAAGAAGCTACAAATGTCGCGAATCCACCCGCTTCTTCTAATCGACGCGCTCCTCCTCATCGACGAATTATCTCTGCACCTACCCGTGTAGACTTTGACAATCCTTCTTCAGGTTTTCTAGATCATCAGTTCCATCGAGACAATTCGATACATAGGACTCTTACTCATCCTACCTATGAAGATCCTATCGTTAATGTTGATGAATTAGGTCCTCTCCAACAACCCCCGGCGAGGTTAGGCTTGAATTCTGGACAGTGGGTTGGTTCTGATCGTTGTCGCGAATCTCGTAGAGCTCCACCTCTGCCTTCCGATTTGACTGAACATGTTCCCTCGTCATAGGGACAATTTCTTCGCGGACACCCAGAACCGGCACATGGTTCTTCTGCAGTTGACTATCCCCCTTCGTGGCACAGAATTGCTGCTCCTGATACTATCTCTCGAGTCTCCAGGTCATCGAGACCAACAAATATTCAACCAGTCTCTTCGCAGGAAAGACCATCTCAGGTTCGTTTCGAGGATGAATATCCAAATTTTTCCAGGCAAGCCCACGTTAATTCGACTCGTCCGACTGAACCCTTGAGTTTCGCAAATTCTTCTGGTAATCTTGCGGAAAAACTGAACAATTACCAATTCTCGCCTCTCCGAGGAAACTTCGATCATTCTCTCACACCTCCGCCAACGAAGTACCAAAATGCGTCATCGTGGGGTATCAAATACGATGGTCGCACTAGTGTAACCGATTTTCTGGAACGAATTGAAGAGCTTCGCATATCCAGGAATGATGCAAAGGAGCACCTCTTGCGTTCTGCTCCGGAACTTTTGATTGGTGATGCTCTGCTCTGGTTCCGAACTAGAGAAATCCTTTCTTGGGACGACTTGGTTCTTCAGTTGAGAGACACTTTTCAGCCGTACGATTATGAGTTTGGTCTGTGGGATGAGATTCATTGCCGCACCCAAGGTGCGCAGGAGCGAGTCATCAGTTTTGTCGTTGCAATGGAAGCACTTTTCCGTAAACTGCCAACTCCTCCATCCGAAGTTGTTCGACTTCAAGTTATCCGACGCAACCTTCTTCCACATATTCAGCGACGTCTGTCGACCGAGCGCCTTGAATCCTTGCATGACTTACTTCGGCTCAGTCGAGCTATCGAGGAAACAGAAGCCCGAGTTCAGCGATTCATACCTCCACCAACCAACCCTTTCTTTCTATTCTTTCTGTTTTAATTACCCATTCTCTGTCTCATTTCCTTCAAGTTTCATTATTTACTTCTCCCTTACGTTTTGCGGGTAACAAAGTGGCAGTGCCCGTTTTGCCACGTAACAAGAGGAAGAGCATTATACATTTTTGGAGCAAGACTTTTGGCAAATCTTTGATTATCATCCCTTCTGTAGGAAAAAACAGCTAAGTTTTGATTTCTTGTCTGTCGCGTTAGATAAGTGTGATCATGTATTTGCTGCTTATCTTTATTTTTGTGTTAATCAGACAGCTGTTGTAGAGCATTGTACAACATTCGTACATTAAATATCTTCTCACTATATAAGAGATATGTGGGATAACTTTTTTGTTTTCGCAACATGATCTTTGATACTTATATGTATAGTTTTAGATAACATTAACTGGGTTTGGTAATTGCATCTGCGAGCAAAATGAGCAAAATATGACAAGGTCACGTGATTTGACACGTGGAAAAAGATAAGTGATCACGTGACGTCCGTCAAAATTTGCTCTTTTTGTTCGAAGATGCAATTACCGAACCCAGCCAATAATATTATGTTCCAATGCATTAGCGTACAGACCACCCCATAGAATAAAACCATACTGTTATATTGACTCTACCAATGGTTTTTAAATTATTCGGAGTAGTTTCATGCCCATGAATTAATGTATGTCATAGAATTTATAATTATTATTTCTACGCATTTAATGCTGTTAACTTCCATTCATTTTAAAAGGTGTTCTACGTAACTTCCTTCAACGGGAAATTTAGCCTGTTGGTGGCAGTTGGAGAGAAAGATATATATTTCGACTTATTGGTCTACATTAAGCGTTAGTTCAATTAAGTCAAGCCAATCTTTGACAACTCCAACACTCATCTCAGTCTTAGCTTTCACCCCCTGCGAAGTGTCATCCTCAAAAATTAGAATTGGAAATCACTGAAGTACGTTCAGCTCGTTTCACTATAAAAAGCTTTAATTCTTCTTTAAGTTCGAGTAATGCCTCCAACCAAAAATCTTCAAACTTGAAGTCACCGAATAAATCCATGTCTTTGACGCATACAGTCAGCTTTTATCGAAAACAACAAAACGAAGTAAAAATTCAAGCAGTTTAGGTTTTAATCTTTATCAAAAAATTAAAATCTAGTTACTATAAGGATTATTATTATTAAAAATCGTTTGATAACTATGATATTAAAATATTGCTTGTCGAGAATTTAATATAGAATCATTCTCCCCATTATTATGAAATATTAGAAGTAAGCTCTATAAAGACTTATTAGGTATCTTTTTCATTTTAAAAATCTTTTCATTCTTGTTTCACTCGGTTTTTCTTTGAAGACAAATGGTATTTCACCAGTTTTCAATGGTGATATAATGATTAACTGAAAGTAACCTCTTTCTCACCTTATCTCACTGTAGTTGTTAATTTTTATGGAAAGATTTTTTCATTATCAAATTAATTACTTATACAGGGTGACTCAGAGTAAATTTCCCTTTTCGAACGCGCCCTGTACATCCAACTCAATATTTGTGGGCTGGTTAGCGCTGGCAATATGCGGCGACTACGTGCGGATTATCAGTAAACATGAAGCAGTGGTCGAACGAGCAACGCGCGTTTATGGTCGAAGCGTTTTCTAAATCGAATAAGGCCTAAAACACACGGAGCGGCGGAGGAGGAGCGGCTCGAAACACACACAGCGTGCGCCTGGCGGATCAGCTAATTAAAAAATGCCTAATCTCGCTGTTGCCAGTTGTTTGCGTACAGTCAAACCATACGCAATGGCGTCTTCTAGTGACGACGATTTTTTATTGGATTTTGTTCCTCTGAGCCCATATCCCAAATCGCTGGCCCTATGTGAATTTCATTAATTAGCCTCTCAACGTACAAATTTTCCATAATTTTATTCTAACTGGCAACACTGATGTTCACGAAAATCAAAAAACCGTACTAAAACCGCTCGACGTGTGTTTCCTTCTATAAGCGAACAGGAAATGATGCGTTGAGCGTATGCCGACTAGAGTCGTAAAAACGCGCGCGGCACATGATAGCCAGCAGGGTACGCTCGGCCGCCGCTCGGCAGCCGCCTCTGACGCGACACCGTCTGGTTCATACAATAGAAGTGTCATAAACGGGACGCCGCTTCGGTGGCCGACTCGGCAAAAACCGCTCCGTGTGTTTTAGGTCTGATTCTTATGTCGCGGCATGGCGACGTTTTTGTAACCGTAACCATATCCGGCGTATACGTGACGCTACGTCAAAAAATGTATTGAAATCGTGGGTTCAAAGATTCAAAGTGGTACAGTGGCAATTGGCAAATCAGAAGCGTCCCGCCATATTTTTGAATTGAATACCTCGGATTTTCAATCGCAGCACGTCGCACAATTCCAATGTTCTCTGGCGTTCTGATGGACTTCTGTTGGCCGGGACGCTTCGGATTTGCCAGCGGACCACTTTGTCTGAATCTTTGAACTCATAATTTCAATAAATTTTTTGACGGAGTATCACGTATACGCCGAATATTGTAACGGTTACAAAAACGTCGTCGTGCCGCGACATAGGAATCGTTTGATTTAAAAAACGCCTCAACACTCAACGCGCGTTGCTTGTTCGACCATTGCTCCATGTTTACTGATAATCCGCATGCAGTCGCCGTAAATTGCCAGCGCTAACCCCTCCACAAATATTAAGTTGAATGAACAGGACGCGTTCCAAAAGGTAAATTTACTCTGAGTCACCCTGTATTATCTAAAAATAATTAATCATCCGATACACGATACACTAGCAAATTTGTTTGAATACAGGATGTCTGCCAATTTGATAATTGATGAATTCAAACAAATGGTAGCAATGGGTCGTCGGTAACTGAAATTATATATTTAAATATAATTAAATTACAACATAAAGCATTAATAATTAATTACCTACCTATACGAACTGAGATTCGACGTAAGACCTGGGTGTTTAATTTTATTTGAATGTTTGTATACTTTGTGTCAAGATATTATAGTAATTATTTGTTCTTGAGCAAGTTGACCGATACCGTAGCTTTAAGTGGTGCTTTTACAAAATTCCTGTACCCCCTATGACTTCTACGTCAAGTATTATCGAGGCGCCAGATGCCAACATTGCCAACATTTTACAAAAATCTTCCTCGCGTTCCAAAGATGAGATTGCTGCAACACTGCTGACATCAATGACATAGACAGGAATACTTTAACTGACTCCAAAATTATTAGAAGAACGAAAGGTATTTTGGGCTGAAATCAAACAATTGCTATTTGCTCAATATATGCGTATATTGGAACAAATGTTGAAGCAGAACTAACTTGGCAAAATCAAATAAATGTATTCATACATAGGAAAACCTCGAAACGTGTTTACATTAACACCCTGAATTTTAATGATGTTTTGATAAACAAGTGACACCAAATAAAATATAAATAAGGGAAGTTTAAGTTTTGCCTCTATAACTATATAATATTAAATTATTATATTATGTAATAGAAATATTGATATTCATATATCTAATACTCCCACTCAAAAATTAAACGAAATAACTATAGTATCAAAAAAAAAAATATTATAAAGTATAATAATAAAAAAAAAATTAATAATCAAATGAACAAAAATATATATATATTTAAATAATCAATAATATATATGAAAAATATTTTGTTGGCTAGATTAAACCAATATTCTTCCTTATTTCTTTGAATTTGATTGCTGGAAGACCTTTTGTGAAAGCATCGGCCAACTGTTCAGCTGTAGAAATATATTTTAATGTTATGACATTTTTCTCTATTTGTTCTCTTGTAAAATGATATTTAATATCGATATGTTTCGATCTTTTATGATAGACAGGATTGTTGGCCATGCTAATACAGCTACTGTTGTCTTCAAACAGGGGTATAGGATTAATAATTTTAATGTCAATACTTTTAAACAGTGATATGATCCAAATAGCTTCCTTAACGCATTCAAAAAGTGCCATATATTCAGCTTCTGTAGTAGAAGCAGCTACAGTATTTTGCCTTTTCGAATTCCAAGAAATTAGGCAATTCTGAAAAGCTTTGAACAAGTATCCTGATGTACTTTTTCTATCATTTTCACAATTTCCCCAGTCTGAATCAACATAGCCAACAATAATATCTTCACAATTACCTTTTGTGTACGTTAACTTGAGCTCAAGAGAACCTTTAATATACCGTAAAACCCTTTTCAATGATTTCCAAAGTTCTTCATTATTTTTACTTTGGTAACGGCTCAATAAATTTATAGATATACATAAATCTGGGCGTGTACAGAGCATGGCATACATCAGACACCCAATTAAATTTCTACAGGGTGCGTCATAATAAATTTCTGAGTTTAAAGCAGTATAATTTAATTTTGTTGGAAGAGGGCTATCTACAGGTTTGCATTCACTCATATTAAAATTAAAAATTACAGTTTTTAGATAGGAACATTGGTCTAATGTGATTGAAATTTGTGTTCTTTTAATTCTTATTCCTAAAAATAGTTTTACTTCATTCAGGTCGACCATATTAAATTTTGTCATCAAATATTTTTTAAAATTCATCATTGTGGTTGAATCATAAGTTGCGATCAACAGATCATCAACATATAAAACCAGGTAAATATTTTTCAAAATACTACCCTTATTTAAGAAGTAAAGACAACGGTCTACCATTGAATTTTGAAACCCAGCCTCTTTTAAAGTAATGTCAAATCGTTCAAACCAGCACCTTGAGGATTGTTTTAAGCCATATAATGATTTATGTAATTTACACACTTCATCATTTTTCGCTTCAATCCCTTCTGGTACTTTCATATAAATCTCTTCTTTAAGTATGCCATTCAAAAATGCTGTTTTGACATCCATTTGGTGTATCAATAAATCATAATTATTTGCAAACGCAAGTAAAAACCTGAATGTTGTTATTCTGGCAACTGGGGCAAAAGTTTCGTCATAGTCGAGTAAATACCTTTGACTAAAACCTCTTGCTACCAGACGCGCTTTATATTTAATTGGGAGGCCGTTTTCATCATTTTTTATTGTAAAAACCCATTTGCAATCAACAATATTTTTATTACTTGGTTTTTTAACTATTGACCAAGTTTTATTTTCTAACAATGAATTAATTTCTTCCTTGATAGCAAGCTCCCACTGATTTTGATCATCCCTGTTTTTTATCTCCCCATATGTTTCAGGAATTTTTTGGAGTGTTCTAAGTGATAACACATTATTGAAAAATATATTGTCATATTTGTCATCACTGTAACAGGGGATTGGAAGTTGTTTAATTCTTTCACTACGCCTAAGATCAGAATTTTGGGGTTCATTTAATGAGCTCTCATTTTCTGTAGTTTCACCTGTTTCATTTTCGTGCACTTTATCAGTTATTGTCTCATCTGGTTCGTCGTCTACTAATTTTACTAATTTATGCTCTGAAGGAACTTCACAGCTACTAGTTTTGGTACCAGTTTCCACTAATTTTTTATTTTGTTGTGGAGTGGACCTATTAGTTTCAGGACAAGTTACTGATTTAGTTAAATTATGTGAATTATTATAATGGTTATTAGACTTATTGTCTAATTTAATTGGCCGTGAATTTTTAAAATTAATTTCGTCAAAAATAACATCACGTGCTACTAAGAAATTTTGATTTTCGACATTCCAAATTTTATATCCATTTGGTTCGTATCCAACTAAAATTCCTTTGAAAGATTTTTCATCAAATTTTGCCTTTCTTAGTTTGTTATGAACGTAAACAGTGGAGCCAAAAATCCTTAAATGATATATTTTGGGCTTTTTGCTATGCCAAAGCTCATATGGCGTTTTGAATAGTTTAAGTGCTTTGGTAGGGGTTATATTTATTAAATATGTTGCGGTTAATACCGCTTCACCCCAAAAAGATTTATCTAGATTTGCACAACTAATCATACTTCTAGCTTTTTCCGTAATAGAACGATTCATGCGTTCAGCTACGCCATTTTGCTCTGGAGTTCGAGGAACTGTTAAGTGATACGTGATGCCTTTTTGGACGCAGAAATTTTTATATTCATTTGATAAATATTCGCCACCATTATCACAGTACAGGTTTACTAGATTCACATTAAAATGTGTGGAGCTTTTAGCGACAAAATCTTTAAATGCACCCAATACTTCAGATTTATAGGCTAATAAATAAGTGACAGTATAATGGGTATACTCGTCAATAAATGTCAGAAAATATTGCTTGTTATCAATGGTTGAAGGGGAAATTGGACCACAAACATCAGAATGAACGATGAATAATGGTCTATTGATATGGGTTTTTAATTTTGATTTAGCAAATGGTAATTTAGATTGCTTGCCAAAAATACAAGCTTCACATATTGCTTCTTGCGTGGGTTTAACATTTTTAATAATTGAACTGTTTTCTACCATTTCAGAATGCCTTAACTTATCAAATTTTTCTTTACTAATATGGCCAAGACGTTTGTGCCAAATATGGTAGTTATTATTTATGTGGGTAGTGCTCAAGTTAACTGTACTATAAGGTATTTTAAAAGTGACGTTTAAAAGATTATTTAAGGGCTTACCTGTTAAAATTACTTGTTCGCCCATTTTAACTTTTACGCCATTTAAATCGAAGATGATGGTCAGTCCTCGTTGTTGCATACGGTGTACTGAGAGCAGATTATATGGAACCTCGGGACAGAACAGGACGTTTTCCAAATGACCATTCACTTCTAAATTTGTTGTAACGGCAACTGTTCCTTTTTTGGTTGCAACAACGGATGTTCCACTTTTAGCGACACCAATGCTTATTGGAACTGGTAGTTCATCGAATGATGAAAACACATCATCTCTGTTGACGATATGGTCAGTTGCGCCTGAGTCCAAGATAAATTGTATTTCACTTCTGGTTGTAGAATTTTCTTGGTTGCTTCTAAGCATAAAAGCAAAACTTTTATCATTTTCTTGCACTGTTTGTAGTGTGCATGGGCGAGATTGACTTGAGGTGTTTAGAGTTTGCTTATAATAATAGCAATCTTGTTTTACATGGTTACTTCGGCCACAATGATTGCACTTGATGTTAGATAATTTTCGCTTTGAAATAGAAGTATTATATTTTGGTGTTTGTGGTTTAAATTTATTTTTGAAATTATTTTTCTTTGCAGGAAAACTAGGTTTAAATTGACGTTGCTGTTGTTGTCCTCTTAAACTGGTAACTTGCAATACTTTGGTACTGGTTCCTTCTCCTGCCTTTAACTTCACCTCATGATCCAACAATCTGGTTTTAACGAATGCTAGTGTGAGATTTTCATTATTTAAAGTCTCCAATGCTGTTATAACACCATCATATTCTGCTGGGAGAGTGAGCAGTAAGTGAGATACTCTATCCAATTCATCCATTTGCGCTCCAGCTGCAATCAATTCAGCAACAATACTTTCAAAAACTGTATAATGTTTCAATAAACTTTCCTCACGTGCCAGCTTTAATGTCAACAAGCGTTTACGTAATGCAAGTTGAGAAGCTAAGCTTTTTCGTTCGTAAATAGCATCCAAGCTTTTCATTATTTCTTTAGCGTAAACTTGCTCTTGAGCAAAACTCAGAAAAGAATCACTCAAGTACTCCACTATAGTATTTTTGGCAATTAAATTGTGTTTTAGCCACTGAGCAGAAGGTTCATCAGGAAGTTCTTTGTTTATTACATATACAACTTCCAACTCCGCTAACAACGAGTTTATGCGAAACTTCCATATTCCGTATCGCTCGCCGTTAAATTGTTCTATATGCCGTTTGCTTGTTTTATTATCCATTTTGAAACACACAACTGATTATTTCTTTTAATTTGGATTCTCACTAAACTTGATTACAAAAGTTAATGAGGAAACAATATAGAACTGGGCCCATAACCTATTAGAAGAACGAAAGGTATTTTGGGCTGAAATCAAACAATTGCTATTTGCTCAATATATGCGTATATTGGAACAAATGTTGAAGCAGAACTAACTTGGCAAAATCAAATAAATGTATTCATACATAGGAAAACCTCGAAACGTGTTTACATTAACACCCTGAATTTTAATGATGTTTTGATAAACAAGTGACACCAAATAAAATATAAATAAGGGAAGTTTAAGTTTTGCCTCTATAACTATATAATATTAAATTATTATATTATGTAATAGAAATATTGATATTCATATATCTAATAAAAATGACGCCGAAAAAATACCTATCTCGAAGAAGCTGGAAGGTGCTGAAAGTAAGATGAAATCGCGTATCTTTCTATCTCGTCACACTCACATAAAAATCTATAAATGAAAACAAAAACTCTAAGAGGCTAAGGAAGAGTAGCGATCAATACTGCTTTTTTTGTGATCAAATATCAACACTAACTATTTTGTATAAGTGAATAGCTTTTCTCTTAAAGCTTGTTATCTCTAAATATCTGGAAGTATTAATTCAACCCAGATAAGACGGCTTAAGAACCGATTCAAAGACCCGATTAGGAACTAACTTCAACTTAGGGGCTCGCTCCCAAACTGATCCAAAATTTAACTCAGAGACCGTCTTAGCTCCCCATTTAAAAACCATAATTCCGACACCGAATAAGCTGCCATTATCAGGGAGCATTTAGCAAAATCCTCTTCCAATTCCAAATTTAAAATGATAGTTTCATGTAAGTTACTTGTAGCTGTCAGCTGATGAGGCAATTTTTTCATTTCATGGATGATATTCAAGTCTCAAATGTGAAATAACTGATTCTATCTTTTGCACCCTCATCCAATTTGGCACGGCGAAAAGTAAGAACTTATCGCAGACGAAAAATGATGTAAGACCGCTGTCTGTCGCCGGCTTAACTCTATAATGGATTTTTTGAAACCAATCTCTTATGTAAAACTCCTGATTCTCTTAAAATACCTCGATAATTTACCAGATTCGAAAACTCATAAATATTTTATTTGATTTATAAGAGCACTACCTACCGTTCGCAATTAATTAACTGTCAAAAAAGAAACTTCCAAATAAATGAATTGTTCGCGTTGCACAATTGCATTAAAAACCTTCCGAAACTTTACGGTGTGAAATTTGGCATTTATTGATGAGCGAGGTTTCGAGTGGTCAGGCTAATGGGGCGACTGCGAGCATTTTGTGGTGTAACAGTTTAATTTTATAAATTTTCCATTGGTAATTCGATTTTAAACGAGTATTACTTGAATTTTAATACTAAATAAACTGCTTTGGGATTTAAATTATATGAATTTCTATTGGAACTAATTAATCAATAGCGATTGAATTCCTTTCAAATTCCAATAAACGATCACTTCATTAGCAAAAACGTGCACGTTTTATAGTAATTGCTCCAAATTCAAATAAGGCAATTAAAGTATAACCATTCAATCGGTAATTAAGTTTTATAATGCGCTCTTTGTTAGTGATCTCACCAATTATTATTTTCGAAAATGGTGGTCTAACAGGAAGATTATATCTGATTTAGATTATCCCAAGGTCCTCCTAAATATACATAATGCAGTGTGATTGAATTAGAACTGAATACAAATCTAACCTGAAAATTGAGTTTTCTCTGTCCTGTTAAAATTTAAATTGTGTTGTTTATAGCTATATATTTCACAATGATAAAATGGCGACCATTATTTTTCCTGAAAACGACAAAACGCTGACGCAATTCCAGATCCATCGTCACATAGGGATTGGGAGAGGGCTTTATCGGATTCGTTCGAGATACTTTTGCTGCAACTCTTTACAGCGTAATTCCCTCAATTATTGATGACCGATTCGGTTTTGACGTGTTAAAATTGACGAAAATTATACTTGGGGCTTGGGGATTCGTGTGGGTTGGTGAATTGTATATGGTATATGGTATATATTTTCATTCTCAGTAGAATTCTTGGGCTTTAGTTTCTTGATGGCAGAGTCAATCATTTCGGCACTTATTACATGAAACTGAAAATCACCCCAAGCAGGGAATTTGTGCTGGAACTCTGTAACGAATAGAGATATTTTCTCTGGATAGAGTTATTTTCTCTATCTCTATTGACGTCCCCTCTCTATTGATTTCGAAAACAGAGAAGAATACAGCAACTGCCATAGTGATAGGGATAACCATCTCTGTCCGTTACAGAGTCTCAGCTTAGTTTGCCTCGTTGGTTAGATTTTGAGATGAAGGCTGATATACAGAAGAAAAGTAGCATGCAAAGGCATTGGCTATGTCTGCAGGTGCCTGATAAACCTCATCGTTTTAGGACATCTCATTAGGTATACCCCTGTTTTTGCTTCATGAGCGGATAGAACCCCAGAAGCTGTTAGGATCATCTTTAACATGTTGCTTTAGTGACAATTGGTGTAGATGATACTCATCGGCAGTCTGATTCTTGACTGCATTTCTGAGATTCTTGTGTTCAATGCACCGAAGGTTACTAGCTTTGCTCTTCATGACTAGCCTGTGTAGTCTATTTTTGTATCTGATGTTACAAGAAATCAGAATCTCATGAAAAGCATCAACACATGAATCAGAATCAGAGAGTCCTTCAATCATGGACCAATCACTAGATTGAAGCATTCTGTATAACAGAAGGAATTTACCCTTGGCATAATCATACGTGTGAGCCTTGGACATACCAGACGACACATATGGACGGAACTTATAGCACAAACTTAATGAAAGACATGGTTGATACAGGTCTTCTTGAACAAACGTATGAGCTCGAGAAACCTGGACAACATTCATATTGGACAGTACAAGATCCAGTTGTCTACCTATATGGTTGATTACATCATTGTATTGTACAGTATTGCTGTGGGTTATGAAGATTAAAAAAAATTCTCATTAAAACACTCTTGTCACGATTATCAGACTTAAAATTGGATATGTTCATATCGCCTAATATTGAAACATCACAGCCGTTAACTAGAATGTGTTAAAGATCATTGAAATATTTATAATTTATTATAAATATCATAGGGCATACTTGATGGAATGTGTGCACAAGATATGAGAAAACAAGAGTTTTTGTATTTCACTTGTAATAACACAGGTTCAACATCATAGGTTACCTTGATATCTTCAAACTGAAACTTTTTGTGTAGTGCCACAAGAACTCCACCACCACCTCGGCAATTATCATCATCACAATCTCTTCATGATCGAAGAGTTCAGCATCAAAAATACTTGTTTTATCCTTCAAATAATATCCAGAGTATTCAAAGTGTACTTTTTATTAACAATATTCAAATTACTGCATGAAACTGCACAAGCACATTTGGCAATGTTTATTCGAGTTTCTATAACTACTCAAAAGTTAGACACTTGGATTTTTCGTGAGTCTATGTTTTATTCACATGATTATACATGTTTACATTCTGATTGGTAAGTTAAGTTGACAAATCTTTTGCATTTTTATCATAATAACATTTAGCTTTATCACGTTCACATATCAATTTTTCAACAACCCCTTGACACAACTGAGGCTCTAACAAACTTGTTTCTACTGGAACTTTCAACTTGCATTTTTTACTATCTAGCATTTGAAATGATGTAAAATCCATATGCTTAATTGGACTGTTTCTATAATTAAGCAAATCTGAATATATATCCTTTCTTCTTCCGAAGATTTTTTCCAATGCTAACAGATTTTTCTGCTAACCCATTTGATTTGGGGTAGTTAGGACTTCGAAATGCCAGATTAAAGATCCATTCTCTTGAAAATTCTATAACTTTTCGACTATTAAACGGAATATTATCATCTATAAGAATATCTGGTGGACCAAATCGAGCAAATACACTTTTCATCTGAGATATCACGGAATCAGCACTTTTGTCTTTGATAGGGAGCAATTCCAGTTGGAGATAGCATCATACATATTTAAATAAGACTTTGACCGTAGGTGAAAATATCTGTACCCACAATCTCCCAACCTCTAGTTGGTAATGGATATTGAACGAGTGTTTCTTTTGTCTCTTTTCTAGAAAATGTTTCACATCTTTTGCAAGATTTCAATAAGGATTCTATATCTGATGCTTGCCCCGGTCAATAAAAGACCTGTCTAGCTCTGGCTTTTGTTTTGTTCATTGCCCAAGTCGCACACAACAATTGAGCATGTCTTGTCTCAAAACTGTTGGAATTAAAATTTTATTTTCCAAGAGCAACAAGCCATTGACAAGAACAATCCTTTCTTTTAAATTTGCATAAATTTTAACACTATCACGAATTTTTTGAATTTTATTAGGCCACCCTTTATTCATATATTTAATTACGAAACTCAATTGTGAATCCTGGAGTGTTTTATCTCTCGACTCAATTTTTTTTTTCTCTGACATTGGAACGTTATTTACTATTGCATGAACAGAATAATTAATTTCAGAATCATATTTTCTTATTATATGATTACTTACAGATTCTCTTCATAATTCTATAATCCAGAATAGTCAAACGATAATTTAATAATTTCAAACGCATACGTTGAATTCTTGGTGTCACTGACTGGAGATCATTACGAAAAATTGATTCCAATGGTTTGTGATCGCTAAAAACTTTTACAGCTGGGCCATACATAAAAAGATGAAATTTCTGAGCTCCAAAAGGTATCGCCAAGGTCTCCTTTTCTATCTGGGCGTATTTCTGCTCTGTTGGAGTTAAACTTCTAGATGCGAATGCTACAGGGTATCCCTCCTGAAGCAAACATTCGCCCAGGTCCAGACCATCTTTTGACGCATCAACCTCCAAAACTACCTCTTTTTCTGGGTTGAAAAAAATTAAAACGAGGGAATTAGTGAGTAAGAATTTTAACTCTTTTATTGCAGATTTGTGATCTTCATTCCAATGCTAATGATCATCATTTTTTGTCAGATTTCTAAGTGGGGCCTCAATTTTAGATAAATTTGGTATAAACTTCCCCACAAATTCAACCACACCCAAAAATCTTAACTCTTGTTTATTTTTAACCTCTTTCATGTTAAGAATAACTTTTATGTAGTTTTGATTCACATTATTGCCTTTCTCCGAAAAAATCTGTCCCATAAATTTAATTAATTTTTGTTTAAATTGAATTTTTGATTGATTAAATTAAACGTTATAGTCCAATGGCCTCTGTAAAATTAATCTTAAATTCTGATCATGTTCTTGTCCTGTAGCACCTGTCACTATTAAATCGTCAAAATAAAGTTCAACGGTCTCTATATCTCCGAACAAGTCATATTTTTTTCTCTGGACATTTTCTGGAGCAGATGAGGTTCCAAAAGGCATTCCTAAGAACTTATATCGGCCAAATGGCATACCCAAACTACACAAATCAGCACTCTTTGATTCTAATTCTATTTGCCAATACCCATCACGCATATCTAAACGGTAAAATACCGTTTGCCACACAATTTTGAGCTAATTTCATGGTATCAAAAAGTACTCCCTTTTGAATCATTTGAATGCTTGAGATCAAGACATAATCGAAGGTCACCGTTAGGTTTCTCCACAATCACTTATGCATTAAGCCATTCTGTGGGCTTCTCTAGCTTGCATGTAATGCTTTTTGCCTCAAGGTCTTCTAGCTTATGTTTCAATCGATCATGTAAGATCCTTGGTATTTTACGTACCATCGTCACCAAAAGTAACTGGGAGTAGAGTGCTTTCACAGCTATCAGACCACATACCCACCTCTACCATGTAAAACCCCCCTCCAGCACAGCCATCATACCACTGTAAACCCCCTTCCCTGAAGTTCCTGAAATCCCCCCACTATGAGCCCCACCAAAGAAATTATTTTACTGCCCCTCCAGCACAGCCATCATACCACTACCCACCACTGTAAACCCCCTTCCCTGAAGCTCCTGAAATCCCCCCACTATGAGCCCCACCAAAGAAATTATTTTACTGTTATATACCTCACACTCTTAAGAATCTCCAGTTTATTACCGTTTACAACACAATTTCAAGTAACATTAAGTTCATACAAAAGTGAGTTCAGTTGTTAGTTTAGTGATAACAAAAACAAATGTTGCCTCCAGCATTAGTGCTACAAGTTTCGGAGCTCCAAATTAGGTTTCTCAATCACCTAAATGAACTTTTGGAGTCTCCAAGTTTATCAGTTTATGAATCGGATTTTATTATTTTAATCGAGGAAGTGATTGAATTGTGTCAACATTTGCTGCAAAATAAAATTAGTAAGAAACATTTTTGCGATCATTTGGAAATAACACATATGGGTTTGGAGTCAAATTTATTCGCAAGACGTATAGAAAATATGATATTTGAAGAATAGATAAGAATTTATATTTAAGCAAATCAAGATTTTTTTAATAATGTTCCACTGCAGTGATTGTAGTAAAACTTTCACTCAAAAATGTAGTCTTAGCCGACATAAGAGAGAATCCTGTCAATATCGTCCATCTTGCTCCACTAATCATTTCAGTCAAACTTCAACTTCAAATAAGAGGCAGGTTGTCTCTCAGATAAAAGATCAAGCACCAAAAAGACCCAAAATACAAAAATGTGATGATCAAAAACATATACCAACAAAACTACCAAAACTAATTTTCAAACGTTGTGAGGAATGTGATAATTGGTATAAGAAAAATAAGCTTGGGGCACATTTACGATCAAACATCCATAAAACTGCATTACTTGATAAAAATGACGATCTTGTAAAAACTATAAAATCAGCCTTCAAAAGCAGGATTTTAACGTTAATGTTAATTCCATCAAAAAAGCTTATAGATATAGACAAATTTTTTGAAGAAGTTGAAGAGAAATTTATGAGGTTGATTACAGAACAAATAAAAAAACACAGGGCAGTTAAAATTAATGTTGAATTATTTGGTCAATTTATTTTACAATCAAAAGAAACCATTGAAACAAAATCATTTAATACCAAAAACAAAATTATCACAGCAACAACAGATATGATTGATATTTATAAAACATTTTTATCTGAAATTAAGGAAAAATTGTCGACTTTTGCAGAATATGGATCTGGTTGGGCTTTGGAAAAAATACTTTATTTAGAGATCAACGTTAATAAGTACAATCCCATTAGAGCTTCTTCGTATATCCCATTACCAAAACAGATAGCTAATAGAAGAGCTGTAATTAACATAAAAAATAAAGATCAACACTGTTTTGGGTGGAGTGTAATAAGTGCCATGTTTCCAGTAGACCAACATAGTGATAGAATAAGTTCATACCCTAATTTTTTGGATTATCTTAATTTTGAAGGTATTGAATTTCCAGTGAAGTTGAAGGATATTAAAAAATTTGAACTTTTAAATCAAATATCCATAAACGTTTATGGTTTAGAGAGTGTTTATAAAGATTCCGAATTATGTTATGAGGTAGTTGGTCCTCTTCATTATACCGATAAGAAACTTCCAACTCATGTAAACTTATTGTTAATTAGTGAAGGTAAAAACAATCATTATTGTTGGATTAAAGATATGTCAAGGTTAGTTGCATCTCAAATAAATAAAACAAGTTATAGAAAATATTTTTGTGATGGATGTTTAATTTATTTTAATTCTAAAAAAAAATTAGATATGCATCAAGTATATGATTGTAACCATGTGTTTACAAAAATTCCAACAACTGATATAAAAGTTAATAAATATGGGCAACAGATCCCTGAAAATATTCTCCAGTTCGAAAACTTTCAGAAGCAACTTAAAGTTCCATTTGTAATATATGCCGATTTTGAGTGTTTTTTAAAACCTCTACAATATGAAGAACCAACCAATGATAAGAGTTCTTTTACATTAAACACTTTTAAGCATGAACCATATTCTTTCGCTTATTTCATTAAATGTTCATATGATGATTCTTTATCAGAAATAGATTATTATTTTGGTCTTGATGCAGCTGATGAATTTTGCAAACGAATTGAAGCTCATGTTCATAGAATTTATAATAATTATCTGAAACATGTGGTACCGATGGTTCCTTTAACAAATGAACAAGAATTTCAATTCGAAAATAGTATCATTTGCAGTATTTGTAAGGAAAAATTCAATCCTTTAGATGAAAAAGTAAGGGATCATGATCATTTAACTGGAAAATATCGAGGAATAGCACATAATATTTGTAATTTGAACTACCAGCTTCCCAGTTTTATTCCTGTGTTTTTCCACAACCTCACAGGATATGATAGCCATCTATTCATCAAACAACTTTGTTGTGAAAATGATAAAATTGATATTCTTGCACAAACTAAAGAAAAATACATTTCATTCACAAAGTCAATATTGGTTGACAAAATTGAACAAGCTGATAAAACGAAAGTTAAGCATGTTTTTATTAGGCTCAGATTTTTAGATTCTTTCCGTTTTGTCGCTAGTTCATTAGAGAGTCTTGGTAATAGCTTAGATATCAATCAATGTGTAGAAATTAGAAGATATTTTCAAGATTCCAATCAGTTCAATGAAATTAGAAAAAAAGGAATTTATCCTTATTCTTATGTAGACTCCCTAGACAAATTAAATGAAACCCAACTTCCAAGTATTGAAAACTTTTATGATAAACTTAAAGAGACTCCTTTAGATCCTTCAGATTATGAACGAGCTATTCATATTTGGAATTTGTTCCATTGTCAAAACCTAAGGGATTACACTAAGATATATTTATTATCAGATGTTCTCATATTGACGGACTTTTTTGAGGCTTTTCGAAATGTATCCCTTAATATATATGAATTAGATCCTGCACAATACTTTACAGCACCTGGTTTATCTTGGGATGCAATGTTGAAATTTACAAGGGTTAAATTAGAATTATTAACAGACATTGAAATGTTACATTTTTTCAAAAACAGTATTCGGGGTGGAATATGTCATTGTAGTGTTCGAAAAGCTGAGGCTAATAATCCATTTCTTCCAAATTTTGATTCTACGGAACCCAATTCGTTTATTATGTATTTGGATGCAACTAATCTTTATGGACATAGTATGTGTCAATGTTTACCTACAAGTGATTTTTCTTGGATGACTAATGAAGAAATAGATTCTCTTGATGTTTTATCCATACCAGATGATTCTGAATATGGATATGTATTTGAAGTAGATATCAAATATCCCCTAAATTTACATAAAAAGCATAATGAATTACCTTTTTTAGCTGAAAATATATGTCCACCAGATTCATATCAAAAAAAATTAATTTGCAGTTTGAATCACAAAGAAAAATACACAATTCATTATAGAAATCTCAAACAAGCAATTGAAAATGGACTCAATGAAATTAAATTTCACAGAGGTATCAAATTTAAACAATCTGCATTTCTTAAACCTTATATAGATTTAAATACAGAAATGAGGAACAAATCTAAAAGTAAAATGCAAAAGGACTGTCATAAATTATATAACAACGCTATTTATGGCAAATCTTTAGAAAATATTGATAAACGAGTAGACATACGATTATTAACCCATTGGAAAAATATTAATAATAAACAGGGGGCTGAATCACTTATAGCTAAACCTAATTTCAAAAGTTCATTAGTGTTCAACGAAAACCTAGTAGCAATTCAGTTAGAAAGGGTAAAAGTAACATACAATAAACCTGTTTATGTTGGTTTCACAGTATTAGAACTTTCAAAAACTGTAATATATAATTTTTATTATCAGTATATTAAACAAAAATATGGAGACAATGCAATTTTATTGTACACTGATACGGATAGTTTAATTTTACATGTTAAAACAGATAATTTTTATAAAGACATTCAAGAAAATCTTGAACGATTCGACACTTCTAATTATGATGAAAATAATGTTTATAACATTACAAGAAATAAATCCGTGCTAGGTCGCATGAAAGATGAATTTGCTGGACAACCGATACTCAGCTTCCTAGGAACAGGTGCTAAGGCATATTGTGTTAACTTGAAAAATAGATCTGAGAAAAAAGCAAAAGGTATAAAAAAATATGTAGTTCAAAATTCAATTAGCCAAGAAGATTATAAAGACGTAGTTGAAAAGTCTGATATTAAATTTAGAAAAATGAATATCTTCCATTCAAGTTTGCATAACATGTACACACAATTAAAAAATAAAGTTGCTTTGTCTCCTAAAGATGATAAGCGTTATATTATTCAAGGAATTTTTAGGACTTTGGCTTGGGGTCATAGAGACATTAATATATTGAGCGATGATAATATTTGTGATGATGAAGACGTTAATGACGTAATTAAAGTGCTTCAAGGATTAGCTTGTGATTCCTATAAATTGTGATAATTATTAAAGCATATAATCATTTGAAAGTAATCATGCTACCAGCAGGACTCTTGTTTCTTTCTGCATTTTTAAATAGTACTTTGTTTATACAAGTCAATTACAATGTAAGAGAGACGTTTATATGTTTATCAGCTAACAATGTAAAAAATGATACATGGCCATCAGCATGGAAAAGAATGGATTATTTGAATAATGGTCTTTATTCTTATAAACTTGGAAAAAATATTGATAATTCTTCTAATGTTGATTACAAGTTACGGATTTATTTTGTAGATAGAAACTATGTAGAAACAAAAGAATGGCACAAATTATATGTAAAGCCATGTGAAAATAATTTAGATGTGAGTCTAATAATTTTCTCTATTATATCATTTCTATCATTTATTACTATATTATGTTTTCTTTTATATCATGTATATTTGTATTACAAATAAAAGTTTTTGAATTTTCATTTGTGTGATTTTTCCTTGACCAACTCATCCAAAATTTATGTAAAAGGTGAAAAAAGGGAAGGTATACTAATACCCACCTCTCAAAATTTTCATCATGTCTACTTTGTCTTGATATATAAATGAAAAAATGAAAAGTGTTGCTATCATTCAGTTTCAAACTTTTGTCTGAGTATCAATAATAAAATGTTCCAAGCAACCAACTACTATCAACAACCAAAAAAAATGGAAGAATTTGGTAAGAACCGAAATGGAACCCTAATTGGAGAAAAAAAGTACTACATCAACAAATCACAATCCAAGTGGGTCAGCGTTGGATTTTCCTTGGAGAGAAAATATATTCCCGTTGTTAAGCTAGGAGGATACAAAAATAAGCAAAATGTGATTTTTGATGAGGAACAATGGATATCCTTTTTGAATAACCAGAAAAATTTGTTAAGTTTTGTTTACTCTAAAAGTTCGGGATGGCAGTCTTTGTCAGGAAATGGCTACGAAATTCAGTTTGTGTTTATTGGCGAATCAAGAATAATCAAAATTACTCAAGATGGTGGAAACGAAATTTTTTTGGCTGGTGAAACTATAAATGAACTCATAAATTTGGTTAACTTGATAAAGTATCGTTTTGATCTACTTAAGAGTCAAGAATTTTTAAATTATTACAACAGAGTAATAAGCATGGTATCCAATAAAAATGGTGATTTGAACAAAAATGTATACGAGAATATTTCACCTTCAACTAACCCAAATAGTGAAAACGTTTCCTGTGTTCTGGAATTGCTAATTTTCCATTCTGATTGTATTATAGAAGATGTGGAAACATATGTATGTAACGAATTTGTTAATAAATTGGAAAATAAAAAGTATTAGTACCAACATACCTACTCTTTATTACCTCCCTCCACTAAACAAGTAATATTTAAGCTTCAGGAGCTGTTTTGATATTATATAACTAGTCAAGATGTGGTTAGCTTATGTACAAGAAACTCCAACCTACAGCTTGACAACAGCAGTTGAAAATTTGGCACAACTTTTTAGAAATTTGGAATTTGACGCGGAGCATGAAGCTAATTGTGGATTTGAAAGGTTCAAAACGATCGAAGAATGTATGGAACTTGCAAGAAAATATAGCAAAGCGGAGGAGGCTTGTAATACCTACTTACATACTTTGGATCTGACAACATTCCTTACTACCATAAAACACATGGATTTTGCTCATTTTTTAGATAAAGTGAAAAGGTTTGCTCCGAAAGAAATTATTCAGGAAGTGTTTAATAATAAGTTGAATATGTAACTTATATCATTATCAAAGAAAATAAACAAAAGTTCAAAAAAATAAGTGTTTTATTCAATCATTATAAAATTATTATATAAATAGAATACATTACTAAGTGCACATATACATTGTGATTTCAGATGGTAAAAACATTCAGGTTGTCCTTTTTGAAGAGCCGGCTTATCTTCAAATTCCAGAACAGGCTTCAATGAGTATTTTCTAATGTATTCGGACTTCTCTTTCCCTTTTACGTAAACATTGTCTACTTTTCCTGTTAGATTTTTGACAATGTCTGCAAACTTATAAATTGGAGTGTATCCCTCGTTCCAACAAATACAATGATGATTATGAATTAACCAATTTGCTTGTTTACATAAATCAGGTGGTAAATGTTGAATATCAAATGGTGGTCTAAAAATATAGTGGCATATTTTGGTACCATCATAGGCAGCTAGTTCCTTGGGTATAAATTTGTTATTTTCTATTGTAAATCCTTGCACATCCAACACTAGTTTATTCATATTTTCATATTGGAAAATGCTTTAATCATAAACTTTTTTTCTGAGTATTCTTGTATTTGTTTTTTTAATTGCTGTAACTTCTTCATGTAACGAGATAGTTGTACATCCAATTCGGTCTTCATGATACTGATAATTTGAGATAAATATCTGATTTATATAAACATAAAAGCATGCGCATTATAGCTGCTTTACTATTTTGGTTAGAGGATTATAGCTGAATATTTTATCATGAAGGATCAGACAGTATGCAGAAGTATCTTTTTTGACATTGGTGCTTGTTTCAAATTCAACTCTCATGACAACAGATCCTGTTTGAATTGACTCTTTCTGATGAGAACAGTCGATGTGTGTTATGGGAGAAATATTTTTGAAATCAGTGGGATTAAACACTGGCTCAGTTGCAATTCCATAATAGGAATGTCTGAAGTTTGCAAACATTTCATATAAGGCAGAAAAATTATTGTCTTTGAAATTTAAGTGCAAATCATGATAAGGATAACGTTCAGAATTTAAAAATACTCTTATATTAGTTAGATCAATATCATCAAACTGACTCATATCTTTTTTAACTTGCCCTTTCCGATCTATTTGAAAGGCTACTACAACATGACGAGGAGATTCGAGTTTATTTGTCGTTTTCACTGGCCAGGTATGTCTAGTTGTTTCTGATATAGACGAATATTCAACAATTTCCCAACTTCTAAATCCTAGAAAGATTTCTTTGTTAGATTCTAGTATTTTTGATAATGCCAGTTGTTGAGGTATGTCTACTGTTATGTGTGGAATTTTCCAATACAATTTATCGAAGGAGATCATTGGAGTTTCATCAGTAATTACTTTGGTCTCCAAATCATCTTTAAACAAAACAGCATCTAAATCATTACTTGCTCTAATAAGAACTAATTCTTGTTTCATATTGATTATAATTTTTTTATAATCTTCGAAAAATCCTAAAAACATTTTTAGTGGTATGGAAACACAAAACTTTCCATTATCATCCACCAAAATTCGTTCGGCCTCTTGTCTTTTTGGAAACCAACCTGCATTCTGTAGTTTTAGACTTTCATTAGTATTGTGTGAAAGATAACCTTTTAGAGTAGAAGCTAATCCGACATTTCTCACAGAGTCTATAGTGACTCCGTTTAACTCATAACGAATTTCTCTAAAGAGAAAAGCAATACCGTTATTAACAAATCTTAACCTTTTTGTATAGGTTCCTTCATTATTGACTAATTTTCCTTCAATGTAAAGTAAGCTTTCTGATGGTAAAGTAAATGTATCAAGCTCTTGAATGGGTATTCGTATTTCATCATTGTAATCAAACTTTGAAGAGATAAAGGGTTGGTAGGTGTGAAGTTCGGAACTAACAATTGAATTGTCTACGAAAAGTTTTTCGTTAACATTTAAAATGTCCATTATATTAAAACTTTAAATCCTAAAGACGTGAGAAATTGATGATTTTCCCGTGTCAACCGGTTCACGTTTTCCTTGTTAATGAATTTGTTTTCAGATTTTTTTCTTTTATAAGATTTTTTTTCAAATAAAGGTAAAGACTGGATAATGGAACTTCTATTATATCTAATAACCATTTCAAATACTATCTGTTTTTAAATGTAACCTAACAGTTATAGTTTCACCTCTAAAACTGATAAGATCTCCGTCCTGATCGACAACTTTTACGGTTATGTTGTTTATCGCTTTAACGCTGACTGGAAAATATAATATGGGTAAAGGTGATTCTACTATTTTATACCCTGGAGCTACAGCTGGATAAAATTGATGAATTATATGAACAGGTTTGCCATTGTTGAATGATCCCACACAAATATTACAATCAATGCAAATTGCATTCACCTTAGTTATATTTGCAACATAGTCTGCATTATCTAATGTATTGGGTTCAACTAATCTATTTTTGAAACCCAATAATTTCCCTATTGAATCATCCTTTGTGAAATCGATGCGTTTACTACACATTATATTACATTTAAGGGTATTAACATTTGGTAGCAAAAAAAAAACTACATTTTCGCTTCCAAAAATGCCTGTAATCTCGCGTTTTAAGTATGTTTCTATATCAGTAATATCATAAGTTCCATCCGGTATAGTTATTATTTTATCATCTATGTAAAATTTATTATGACCTGATTCAATATTAGGAATGGTCATGAAAGTTTCAAAATCTGCTAGCCCCAAGTAGTATTGTTTGTCATCATCTAAATATATTGGTGGATTAAAATCTGCAGATAATACAGAATCGTTTCCTGATATCGCAATAGTTGTAGACATTGGAACTTGTACGATAATGTTTTTTCCTAATAGAACATCAAGCTTATATATTACTTTGCAGAAAAGAGAGTGCTAGTTGTCCACAGTTGACTGAATCATATTTTTGTTTATTTTCATAGGTGTAAAATACATTTGTTTTACCATTCGAATTAAAATATCTCACCAGTTCAAGAGGTGGTTTAAGGTTGCCATAACTATCAAAAAATATGGCTACATCTTTATTTTTGATATAAGCTGTCCAATGAGTACCAGCATGGTGTTTGCTATCTAAATTAACTATACCACATTCTACCTTTCGAATTTTGTTTGGAAGATCATCACGCATAAAGACACCTCTAAAATATGGTAGTTTGATTTTTTTAATATATTTCAATAAATCAATATTGCTAAGTGCTCGTCGTGGTAATTTTATTTGAATTTTTTTTTTTGGATTTTTTTTTTTCAATGGATCCACCTTTAAATGGTTTAATGTATAATCCCTTCCCTTTAATCCGTTTATTTTTTTTAAAACCCAATCCTTTTCCTTGTGTTAGGTTTTCTATAGCTTTATTATGACGTTGAAGTTCCTCCAACTGTTGTCTGGATGCTTTAGCATCGTTTACTGCTTTGGCAATCGACGCGGCACCGCCTCCCAAGGCGCCGATGGCACCCAAAATAGGAAGTAAAAATGGTAAAAAACCACCAATTTTTTTGGGTGTTTTTATAACACGTTTTTTTTTTTTTATTTTTTTCATACCCATTCCAAGCTTGCGTTTTCCTTTCATTATACCAGCAACCATCAATGCAGCGCTTTTTTCACCGAATGAAGAATCTGCAGCTTTTACTCTTGTCCAAGCTTTTTTCTCTAGAATTTGATCAGCCTCGTGTCTTTTTGCTAAATCGTTAGATTGAAAATATGCTATATCATGTTCCTGACATGCAACATCCAACGGATTTATACCACTATCACCCCTAGCTAATCTTTTTTCTAACTCAGTTCCTGGGCCACAATAGTTATATCCGCCTGGTATATGAAGCTCAAATGGAAGCTTATTAATTAATTTGTTAACTAAACCTGAACCTTTTTTAAGTTTCTGGTTTTTAGTAATATTGTGTATGATCATTAAAGAGATTAATCCGATACTGAATCAAAATTCAGCGTGACTTTGTTATAAATACTTCCATACTTAGGAGAAGGACGTCAGTAATATTAAAACATGAGGATTGAAAAGCAAAAATTCTCTTTACCTGTAACTAATCATGATGAAAAAGTATTAACAAAACAATTTAGAAAACATGGTGATTTATTTTGTGGAGGATCTAAAAGAGGGCTTATTGTCGGTTGTAGTGGTTCTGGTAAAACTAATGTAATGCTCTCTTTACTCGAACATCCTAATGGTATTAGATTTGAAAATGTTTACGTTTATTCAAAATCATTAAATCAACCAAAATATGAATACTTGAAAAAACTTTTGGAACCTATAAAAGAAATCGGTTATCACGAATATGATAATGATGAAAGTATCATTTCTCCACAAGATATAAAACCAAATTCAGTTATAATTTTCGATGACATTCCCTGTCAAAACCAAAGTGTTATAAGAGATTATTTTACGCAATGTAGACATCAGAATACTGATTGTTTTTTTATATTTCAAGGCTACTCTTCAATTCTCAAACGTTTAATCTGTGAAAATACAAATCTTTTAATTTTATTCAAACAAGATTCTATGAGTATGAAACATATATATAATGATCATTGCATAATGGATATGACATTTGAGCAGTTCAAGAATATGTGCAGTTTTTGTTGGGAAGACCCATATGGATTTCTTTTAATTGATAAAGATTGTGCAATAAATGCAGGTAGATATAGAAATAAATTTGACACTTTCATATATCTATAAAAGTGCAATTTTCCACTATTTGTTTTTATTAAGAACTTGTCTAAGATGGATGAACGTTTAGCTAAGGAGTTAATTAAATCTAGAAAATCAGTGAGAGAAAAATATCATAATTTGAAACTAGCAAGCACGACAACACAATCACAATTGGAACAAACCTATAAACCAATAACAGAACCACTAAAACAACTAATTTCTACTATAGGTGAACCGATAGTACTGAAAGAAGAACCCTTTAGTTTAAAAGAAGAATTTGTAACACCAAAAAAAAAATACGAAACTTCAACACCAAGCAAACAGAGAATAGTTCGAAAAACAGGAAAAACTCCCATTTTACCATCAGAGATACCATCATTTTTTGATACTAGTGTTGCTTCTGTTAGTCAATTTCCTTCTATACAGGAAACAACTGTTTTAGCTGAAACTAGTCCTTTTCCAAAAGGTAGTACTAGTGAAAGTTTAAATTTGTCCGATATATTGGAACAAACTAAGCAATCAATTAAAAATTATATAGACTCCCCATCTTACCAAGTGTATTTGTCAGATTTTCATAAATTACCTAGGTCCTATATTGATGGAAGCGTAAGGGATACAGAACATAAATTCGATCCTAATTATGGAGTAGTTCATGATATTGATGGTGAAAAATTTTTTCTGGGTCTAACACAAAAACCCGTGAAAATAGTTGGTAAAAATATTGTAGTAGAGGGTAGAACTTATGAGGGTACTGTGGGTTTATACGAATTACTTTTTAAAAAGGAACCTGTTGGCTTCAAACCCAAAGATTTGGATAATTATATGGACATTTTGAAAATAACAAATGCATACCGTAGAAATAATGACCCCAATGAACAAGTTCAAGGAACCGCATCTACGAAATATATTACAATTATAGGTCCATATCTTCAAAAGAAAGGAATTACAAAATCTAAAACAATAAATCCCGTTAGACCAACTACTTTCGAAAAACCTATTGCCCCATATCGAATAAGTACTCGTAAAGTTACTAAAGGTAAAGGATTCACTTTAAAAATAAATAAAACAAACACAGACTATGTGTACTGGAATGATGTAAACGAACTTGTTGATAGACTGCGTTTTTTGGTAGCATCTGTTAATGCAGGCAATACTGCTCATCATAATGAAATTTTATCTATTATTGAGGAATTAAAAGAGGCTAATATTATATTATAAATATCAAAAACTACATAAACATTACAGTTGTTTATCATCAATCAATCATGACAGTTGATAAATTCGGTCGTCATATTTCGAAACGTAATTCAATGAATAAAACGTCACTAGAAAATGTCGATTTTTCTACCGTTGAAAATACAATTTTAAACAACTTGAAAAAAGACCTAACTTATTTTGGAAAAAAAATAAATGAAGATTTTGAGAATAGATTAAAACAGGATGTGATTAATGTTAATAAAAGGTTGAATGAAAATGATGTAAAAATCGAAAATACTGCAAAAAAAATTAAGCTTTTTGAAAATGATTTAAAAAAAGACATTATTGATTGTAGTGCATCAACAAAAAAAATTATGAAAAGCTAACAAAATTTGAAGGTGATATTGAAACAATAACAAAATATCATAATGATGTTATTGATTTGAAAAATTATTTTGAAACCGAAATAACGAAATTAAAAACATACATGAATGAAACATCAAAAATCGATAGTGTTCAAAAAAGCATAGAAGATAATCTCAAATTAAAATTTGAAAATTTTTCAACCAAAGTTTATGATAGAGTTACGAAAGAAGTAAAGTACTTCAAAAATAATCATGATAATATTGATAAAAATATAAAGCGCTTGGACAGAACTTCAAATTTAAATGCACTACTACGAAAAAAAAATACTGACGATATCGCATTTATAAAGGAGCAATTAAACACAATTTTGACACAAATTCCAAAGCTAACATCGATACAAAGTTCAAGTGAAGAAGAAGTACGTAATCTTAAAATTAAAATAAATGACATTGAAATGAATACTAAAGAAATTACTGAGTTCAAAAATCAATTAAATAATATTTCATTGGACATTTCGAGATTGTCATCTGTACAAAATTCAAAGATGGAAGAACAACTGAAACTCACAACCGAAATTACTGAAATAAAATCGATTATCAAAGTGATTACCGACCTAGAAAATCAATTCAAGATTATTTCAATGAAAGTTATAGATTTGGGAAAAAAAATTGATGAAATAAAAAATCTAAAGGTTGATGAAGACGTAGAGTTCAAAATTGATCAAAAAGTTGAACAAATCAGAAAATATGGAACCAAGGATATTGAATTATTAAAAGAAAAATTAAATACAATTTTATCACAAGTTTCAGAATTGTCTTTTACGCAAATTTCAGGCAAAAAAGAAATAGAACAGCTTAAAATTGATATTGATGACATTAAAATCAACACTAAAGGAATTACTGATTTCAAAAATCAATTTAATAATATTTCAACAGAAATTTCCAAGTTTTCCTTAATGCAAAATTCAAACAAAGAAGAAATACTAAAACTTGAAACTCAATTGACAAAGATACAACTGGTTACTAAAGTTGTTACCCGACCTAGAAAATCAATTCAAGAATATTTCGAAGGAAATTTTAAATTTAGGTAAAAGAATTGATGAAATAAAAAATCTAAAAATTGATGTAGATTCCAAAATTGATCAGAAAGTTGAAAAAATTGAAAAAGATATTCAGTTATTAAGAGAATATGTTGAAAATGAGGACAAAAAATTGAATGTGGGTATTAATAAAATAAATGAAACTATGGGAACCAAAATTAAAGAAATAATTATTGAAAATCTCAAAGCAGAAATTGCACAAGTGAAAGATAAAATTGAAAATATAAGTACAGCTCAACTAGACAAAGTAAATAATCTTCTCAATGGACAAAACCTGGAGGAAGTATCGTTGACAAAAAGACGGTTGATATTTTCTATTCAATCTACAATTCCAACTATAATTAAGAAATTAAATGAAGAATTGAAGAAAATAGAAGAAGAAGGATTAGGTGATGTCGAGAATAGAACAATTAAATATCTAAGAATCCACATTAAAGATTGTCTTGATAATATAAATGGAGAAATTGACAAAATATTTGAATATTTAAAGGAAACAGATGAAAAAATCATGATTAATAAATTGGAAAAATGGGTGGAATCTTACAAAAGCTATTATGATAACTATTATTTAAAAAAATTTAATAAATGAGGCTACAAAAACAAATCATGATCAGTACTAACTAAATTGTCTACCATGATAAAAAAAAATGTAAAATGACTACCATTAAGGATCAAGTAGTTAATGAATTACACAAAACTGCTCGAAGAAAATATAAACGAAGAAGGGTGATTATTAAAGGGTTAAATGATCTCTTCGAGGCTGATCTGGTTGAAATGCAACCTTATGCTAAGTTCAATAAAGGATTTAAATATATTCTGATAGTTATTAATGCGTTTTCAAAGTATGTATGGGCGGAGCCGATTAAATCAAAGTCGAGCAAGGATGTGACAGCAGCAATGAAAAAAGTTCTCATCAATGCAAAAACTACCCCACGAAATTTACATACAGACAGGGGAAGAGAATTTTATGGTCATCATTTTCAAAAACTCATGCAGCAATATCAAATTAATCACTACAGCACATTTTCAAATTTAAAAGCTAGTGTTGTGGAAAGAGTAAATAGAACATTGAAAAATAAAATGTGGAAACAATTCAGCTTACAAGGAAATTACAAATGGTTAAATATTTTACCAAAAATAGTGACTGAATACAATAACACAAAGCATTCTACAACGGGACTTGAACCGTCTAAAATATCTAAGAAAAACGAAAAGGAAATATTTTCAAACACTTACAAACACATAAAAAGTATCGATATTCGAACTTCAAAATTCAAAATCGGTGACTTTGTGAGAATAAGTAAATATAGAGAACTATTTTCCAAAGGTTACACACCAAACTGGTCCAACGAAATATTTAGAATCAAAGAAATTAAATTGACCAATCCTACAACATATATTTTGGAAGATCAAAAACAAGATGAAATTCAAGGTGGATTTTATACAGAAGAACTACAAAAGGTTCAAAATCCTGACGTTTATTTGGTTGAAAAAATTTTAAAACGAAAAGGAAACAAAGTGTATGTTAAATGGCTTGGAATGGATAACTCATTTAATTCTTGGATATTAAAATCAAATGTATTATAGAAGGCTAAATCAATAAAACACTTTTTTAAATTTTTATTTCATTATTGAGTTATTGAAAAATCCATTAGTATGAACTCGTTGCTGCACCAATCTTGATTATCAAGGCTCGAGGGCACAGACAAAATTTCGATGGTCCTACCTCGAATTAATTTTTTATTTAAAGTCGATCTTTGGTCCGCGTTGTTTGTTGGTGAATGTTTCGATATAATCATAGTTAGTGGTGATTTTTTTTATAGCAGCCTGCTTGAGGATATGAATATTGAAACACAAGTGTAAGGTAAATTAAATAGTGCATTTATTTTTAAAATTAAACTTTAATCAATTAATCAATTAAAAAATTGATAATTACCTACCTACATTCTATAAGTCTAAATAATTAATAATAAAAATAATAATAACAAGTATATGAATAAGCTTAAATTAGTTCCATTAAATGTTTTTGTTCGGTTTCTTTTCTGAAATTTTCCTCAATTAAATGTTTTCTGCTATTAATTATATTTAGAAGTTGCTTACAGTATAAAACTTTTTTCGAATACATTTCCATTTTTTGGAAAATTTGCTTTTCAGTTTGATTTAGTTCATCTAGCTGAAAAGATTTTTCAGCTATGATGACAGCTTCGGCGTTCATTTCTTCATTTTGTTCCATTTCATCATAATCTTCATTAGCAGGACTTTCTGGACTTGAAATGTCAATAATCTCGATTTGAGATTTTTCTTCTGGACACAAAAATTTCTCCAGATCCTGGTTGATCTCGATTTGAGATTTTTCTTCTGGACACAAAAATTTCTCCAGATCCTGGTTGAATTTAGGATCTGGAGTCAATATTGATTCGATGGCTTTTTCGATTTCATCTTCGTTTTTCTGTTCGGTTCTTCTTATCAAATGTTGTTTTATTATGATTTTGTTAGCACACATTTGGGCCAACTCAAATGCAGCTGGTTTGGAACACATTCTCGATTAAAAAATTAATAACTGAAAAAATTTTAAAAAAATATATCCTAGACTTAGGATTAATATTTATTTATACACTTATTATTATTATTTTTATTTATTTAGACTTATTATTATTATTTAAACTTATTACTTGGACTATTGTTTAAATGCAACTATGCAACTGAATACTGGAAGATTTCTAGTCCGCTTTTATTGGAAAATTGTAACTTAAAAATGGTTATTTTTGATTTTTTTTATTCAATTTAAACAGGGTGTATACACTAAATGATAAAATTCCCCCAAAGAATTTTAAAAACGAAAATATGGTGGGAACTAATTTTTGTAATTCAGTTACAAAATGTCATCTTTTCGACATTGATTTTAGTTGTCAAAAATGGTTCATTCTAACACAAACGTCAAAAATAAACAGTGTGTTCTAATATAGTGTTAAAATGAGAAGTGGTCCAACACATTGTGTGTAAAAAACATGCTCATTTTACAACTTGTTACATAAATAACTATTTTGCTTTGCAAATCTCGAAAGCCATTTTATTAGAACAAATATATTTCTATATATTAAGTAAAAGTGTATGACACCAATAGAAAATAAAAGTTTAATTGGATAAAATTGGTTTGTAAGTCATTGAAAAATTTCACATGTTTAAAACCTCATATAATAAATCCATAAAAATTTAGTAATATTTTGATTTCTGTAGCCCATGCATTGAAAGTTTTCCACCCTGTATTCTTAAGGTAATTCCATTAAAGTGCATGCAATTTAAATCTGGTCTTGAGATATAAATTATTCTACGCGTACTCCCTACATAATTATACTGTCTGTAAAAATGCGATGATCGTTGAACCTAAATGGCCGTGAACATTTTTATGAAAACAAGATCCATTAAAATTTCTGCACTCCGTATATGTCTTCAATTTTATCTTATAATTAAACAACTTCATTGTCTGTAAAAAATACATTTTATCGAGTTCATTCATTGCACTTTAAATGACCATCATTTGGAGGTCGTCTGGTTTGATGGAGGACTTTGGAAAGAAAAATGCAATAATTTTTTAAGCGATTTGGCTTTATTTGAAATAATCATACATAATTGGATAAAATCATTTTATTACAATAATAACATTTTTCTTGTGAATCTGGTGGACCATCAAAGTGAGTTCTCCATTCTGATCTGTTGTGATGAATATGGCATGGTAACTTAATTTGAAGAATGAAGTTATTTTTGTAACTTATTGGTAATTTACCCCACGATTCCAAAAGTTCAAAGGGCTTTGCATGTTTCAATAAATAATCTAACGGAATTCTCAATAGTTCTTCGCTTGTAAAATCTGAGAGTAATTTTTCACCATTCATATGAGCTAGAACATTGTCTATAGAAGAACAACAATTCATTTTTGAGTTTTTCAGTATTGGTGATTGTTAATAACTTTACTATTTTTGCAATATAACTTTGATAGCAATTAAGCGTTAAGCGATTAACAATAACGGTCTGCTTTTAATTTTGAATCCTTTCAAGAGCTTCTACATCCCATGGAGTTTGCAACACTATTGAGGAATAAAAATTCAGGAATTGTTTAAATATTCTTTAATTTTCAAGAAAGAGTAGAGGTGGGTATTGGTTTGATAGCTGAAGCCTTTGATTTGAAATTTTGGGAATTTGACCTGTTAATCCGGGTCCCGTGGGAACTTTTTCGATAGCGTGGGAAATTTTTCGATAGCGTGGGAACTTTTTCAATAGCGTGGGAACTTTTTCGATAGCATGGGAACTTTTTTGATAGCGTGGGAAAATCGGTTCCTTTGATATGAAATTAGAATTTGACCTGGGCCAACCCCAAAATTTGTGAATCTGGTGAACCATTTACGTAGAAGAGGTCTGGGGGCACTTGAGTCAGCTTCAGGGAAGGGGGTTTACAGTGGTATGATGGCTGTGCTGGAGGGGGGTTTTACATGGTAGAGGTGGGTATGTGGTCTGATAGCTGTGAAAGCACTCTACTACTGGGACAGCATCACATTAGCTCTTGTCCTATTATATGAAATTTATTGTCAAATAAACTATGCATTAAATGCATTGAAATGAATGACAGTAGAATTAGTCCAGGAGATTATTATGCATTATTTGTGTCCCAGTTACTTTTGGTGACGATGGTACCTATAGGAATAATTTTTGGTACAGCATCATTTTTCAATGTAATCTGATGAACTGATGGAAATCTTCCTATCCCTTCAAACACTGCTGAGAATTTTTAAATCATGTCTTCAATACTATTTAAGGAGGTTTCCACATGTTCGGAATATTTGATTTTAATTTGATCTACCCTTTCAAATAAATTTAACCTAATACAGGCTGAAGACCTAACAATGGTACTTGACCTTTAGCTTTAACTATAACAAACAAATTTTTTTGAGAAACATCACCTACTTTACACATCAATATTATCATCAACAATCTTGTTGCACTTTTTTAGGTAACTTTATCTTCACTTCATTTATAAAAAACTCATGGGCACCATCGCTACTGTCATCTTCACTACTCAAGTCAGTATCATCACCAGTTTCCACTATTCCATGTACAGGGTGTCAAGTTATAAAGTACCACCACCTGTAACTTTTTTATTTTTAATCATACATGAAAAAGTTACAGGTGGTAGTACTTTATAACTGGACACCCGGTACCTTTTTTTCCTTGTTTTTTCCAGATTTCGAGATTTCTCTCCTTACCATAAAATCAAATAAAAGACAATATATACTCACAATATTGTGTATTAAGGTGGAAAAGTGACACATTCCTTCGGTGTTACACTGTCGGCCGAGAATGTGCTTTTCCACCGAAATACGCATACTATTTTTTCTGCGATCGGTTAAATACCTGTTAAATGTTTGTCTTTTAGTTCCAATTATTCAGCAATACGAGAAACACTTTCCCGGCTTAGGCCGGAAAAGTGTTTCCCGTATTGTTATTTATTGATTTCTTAGCAACTATTGAAACATAATTGATATACCAGAATATTGAGTTTTGCGACCTGTCAACCGGTCAAAAATGCTGACATTTTTTGTCAATCGCAGAAAAAGATTGTTATTCAAATAGCTTAGGGGCGGATTCTATAAGCGCAAAGCGAAACAATGACGTTCGTTATGCGACGCTTTGTTCGGTTTGCAATTCTATATCCTGTTTCGGGAAGACTCCGATCACGAAGCCTATTGCAAAGCGAAAGCGATGAATTTTGACTCACGTTTTGTTCCGCTTTCCACTGGAAAGTTTCCAGTTTTCATAGTGATTGGTCGATCATCGTCATCTACCATCTGCTTCACAAGTGACAAGTGACAAGTGGTTTAACTACGTGGCACCTTATAAATAATTACAGCTTTAAAACCTACCCTATTCTCCACTGTTCAAAAGCTGCCGGACTCGCTTGTCGCCGACTTTATACCAATCTAAGAATTATTTTTGCTTTATTTCGTTTCCTTCAGATTTAACGGGTAACATCTTAATTTTACGATATATTTTTTGGCGCCCAACGTGGGGCCCGTAAAAATGCATAAATAAAAACTCGGCCAAACCGGAAGTGCCCCTAAACTGTGACAGAAAAGACCCCCTCTCACCGACGTTGCCAATTCGTGCTCATAAAGCACGGTCACACAAAGTTTGACAGGCAGGATTACAGTTTCCTAGAAAGCTCCAAAGAAAACGCCTAAGTACAACCGAGAGCAACTAGAGCAAGTCACTCACAACCAAATGAAAACGTCAAGTGCCAGCAATTCAATGATAGTACAAAGTCAGGTAAGCGGAACAATAACAAAACGACAATGCCTCTCTCAGGACCCCAAAACAATGCTGCATGGCCTTTCCCTTTGATCCAAAGAAGGAACACAACCCAGGTAGTACAACGAACCCTCTTGAGCGCACAAATATCATGGCGATGTTTTTCCGAGTGTTTTTCTATTTTTAGTACCGACAGCAAAGAGAGTTTATTTAAGGAAAAGCCCTTTGAAAGTGATCAAATTACAGACAACCAATACCCAACAGCTGATAGATCTACAAGGAATAGATATTCATTGAAACATAGTTATGCACTGAATTATTTGAATAAAAATCTTTTTCTACTACCGTGCGTAAAGAACGCACTTTACGCACTATTCAGAAGACGTAAAATTCCATTTCACACACTAGTGTGTAAAGTAATTCACTTCACACACTAGTACGTAAAGTAATGTCAATGACAGATGTTGACACTGTCAATTTAGTATTTTTCTGGTAAATGACTTCACGCACTAGTGCGTAAAGTAAAAATACTTCACGCACTAGTTCGTGAAGTATTTGTCTAAATCTATTTTTTACACATATTTGATTGGTAGTAGAAAAATTTTTGTATGCAATACGTGTGTAAAGCACCTTTTTTCACTCATGTGATTGTCGCACTCGCCTTCGGCTCATGCGTCGAAATTCACATTCGTGAAAAAAGGTTCACTTTACACACTTGTTGCATAAATAACTATTTTGAGTATATATTGTGTTTTATTTGATCTTATGGTATTTTTCTAGGACCCGTATGAACTGTCTCAAGTTGGAAATATTAACGTTACACTGTTTCCTCTATGTATTATGTGTTTTGCGATGTTTTTACTTTGTTACTTAGAATGAGTTCCTACTAATGAGAAATAACCTTGAAAAATTTAAAAAGGATTTTCTGCGATTCACAAGAAATGTCAACATTTTTGACCGCTTGACTGGTCGCAAAACTCAATATTCTGGTATTTTAATTATTATGTTTCAATAGTTGCTAAGAAATCAATAAGTAACAATACGGGAATCACTTTTGCGGCCTAGGCGATAACCACTAAACTAACTCTCTATAACTAACTTAAAGGGGGTGTGACCCTAAAAAAACGACTTTAGCTTAAATTATGAAAAAAATTCCAAGATCTCTCATGAAAACCGCAGTCCTATACATGAAATAGTTTCCGAGAAAATTCCCTGTGAAGATAAATTATGCAGGAACTTGTGATGTCACAACCGCCGACATCGCAGTCTTCTGTTCGTTCAGTCTTCAGTGAACCGTACCCTATACTTTGAGTAGTTGCAATGCAATTCGCCCTAGGAGATAATTGTCTTTTGTTTTGGAAAATTTTTACACGTGTTAATACTATCCCTAATAATCCAGTGTGACGTCACAAACACCTAGTTGTAATTTTAAACCGCCCTCGAAAACGGAGCATCGTAGCAAGATGCAGTTTAAATATTTATTCTTAGATTTTTTTGCACTAAAAACTTTCATGTTTGGGTCACACCTCAAGCCTACTACAATATTAAACAATACTTGCTGTCAACCAGGTTTCAGTTACTGCTATTATATCATACTCGTGAGAGATTACACTTTGGTAGAAGCACTTAGTTTTACTTCAGAGTCCGCTTACATTCTGATAGTAGATGCTAATTTCCCACTTTTTTGTCTCTATATCAAGTTTGGAGGATCCTCCTGGGGCGGCATCCTCTTTTACATAAAAAAACCGGGTGACTACTGCACCGCTAGGCCAAACATCCCTTTTCCATACATCCTTTAGCTGGTTACTTCTGACTAATGCTTATATTTCTGGATGCATAGGCACATGAGGCGCACAAATAATTCCTGGAAAATTAGCAGTTAATATTTGTTTGAGATTATCAGGCTTCGTATTAGGTTGTAGCCTAGAGACATGAAGCCATACAAGCTTCGGTACTGTCTGCACACCATTGTCGCTTTCATTTCTTCCAACTAGGAAACATGTTGCAATTCACCTGCATCATCCTTGTTCCCATCCAACTTCCTTGTCAAGTTCTAAATCTCACTAATCTTTGCAGCACTCTCATCCTTGTATATCGCAGCCTTTACCTGCTCAGGTCGACTTTGATTTGTTTTGATTTTGGGACAAAGTAGGGTTATGTTTGGGCTTGGGCATAGCACCGGAAAGGTTACTTTGGTTACTGCTGGCACATGGGTGCAAGACCAGTTGTGTTTGCTTGACCTCGATCATAGCGGTAGCGGTAGAGGTTAATCCTTATACTTATTATGATTGTCATGATTGATTTTGATTTTTTCCTCCAGAACGGTGTCTTTTTATTTTAGAAAGGAACAATTCTGATGTAGAACAATGTTTTTCCTGAGATGTACTAGAATTCCGACTCAATGGTATAAAAACTTAAGGGATATTTAATTTCAGTGGAGCTTTGAATGTTGCTTTTGTTTCTACGAGAGTCACATTCAAAGCTCCACTTGGCAAATGAAATGAAATTATATACCTAGGTAGAGAAGTTGGTCATTATATACCGAGCACTTCTATAAATCGAGGCGCAAGCTCAGAGTAACACTACATAAATAGAGAGGGCAAGTCATTCATAAAATGCTTGGTTTCTGCGGCCAACAATCCTAAACGACAATAGTGGATTAATGAATGAAATACATGGAGTGGGAATAAGATTGCGGACAATGCGGACCAATTACGAACAAAACCCGTTTGACATTTCTTACTATAAATACTAGGACACATTCGCGATTATGGTCGGGCTTGCTCTGGCAATATTTGCATCCTTATTTATCTGGTTATTTCAACAAAGATGAAATGATTCAGGTGGGCGTTCTAGACGAATACAACTAGGTTCCGAGATTTTAGGCTGTGTTGCCATTTTCAGCTAGCACAAATTCTTATTCAAATTTTATTGTGATAATAGATTATTATTTTATATGATAATTATTTCTATTCAATTTTGGAAAGCACCGCGATATTTTATATTAATTGTATATACATATACATTACTATGTTTTTACATTTACGATATTTTTTTTTTCAATTTCCAATTCCATTTTCCCTACAACTTAGGACAATGTATAAATATGGCACATCTGCAGTAAGTGTCCGCAAGTGATCTTAGAATGGGAGTCAATGTTTGGGGCATCTTTTAATCATAATAAACCTATCTATTTCATGTGGTAATTAATCTGAGGGCGCAAGCGACTTTCTCTTCCGAGGAATATATAGAATTTTTTTCACTACTGCTCATAGAAAATAAAAAATAGGTTTCAAATCTGTGCTCAAATTATTTTTTCTTGTCAGTTGTCAGTTTTCAGTCACAGTCGACAGGTTGAAATTGAAATTAAACCAATAGAAACCTGGTACGTCATGACAATATCCTTGCGTCATGACGTCATTTTCATTATTGACCTAGGTTTTCTTTCATTATTTTCATTATTAACCTAAGGGAGAGAAATTCAATTTTTTCTTAGAAAAATAGATTGAATAATGTCTATTTCTCAGGTTAGTAGTAAAAAAAGTTGTTTATTATATGCAAGACAATTTTATGATATCCAACGTGTTCTTTATGAAAGTGAACTGCTAGATTTCCAGTTCAGCACGAAAGTTATTGATCATTCGGAAAATATATAGAGAAGCCTAGGGAGAGCAAGGGAAAATTACATTTCTGATTTCTTATAATGCGCTTAAGTTTAACTTGAAAATTCAATGCAGGCGACTTATTTCAATTAGGGCGCCGGAGTAATTCTAAATTTGTACCAGAGCAAATTGATTTGTTGGGTTGTCAGGCTTCACTTCAAACTATACAAGTTTGAATTTCTGGAAAATACCAATAGAAATCTTAAAAAATTCATAAAGTCGTAAAGTTTTTAACTCCAGAAGCTTATGAACTTTTATATCGATAGAAATTTAAAATGTTTAAACTGAAAAAATGAATTCCAGATTTAGGAGCATAACACGCGCAAAGAAATGTGAAAATTTGTATCCATGAAAATAAAGCAACAATTTTGCATTTATATTATGCCGTAAAGAATACGAATGTTTCGATATCCTAAAATGTCGGTATTTTAGGTTGTAGTAAAAATAAAAAATAAAAATGTAAGTGGTGTATTTTTAAAAAATCTAAACGAGATATCAGTAAAAGCATAGTGCATAATATGTATGAATTTGTATTTTTATTTTTCAGTCTGTAATATCCCTTACATTTGTGAAAGATAATATCTACCATATCATTTTGTTATTACCTTTTTGTTTTTGGGTATTTTTTTTTTACTGGGATAATGAAGCTTCGCTGGTATGCAGATCTGTAATTCTAGTTGTGTTGTAATGTTTTTTATCCTCGTCGACGTTGTCCTTTTACAATTTTAACTATACAAATTGTTCCCTTCCTACTATTTTTCTTATAAAACTGCATATTCTATACACGATCTAAAAGAATAATAAATATACAAAATTAGTAGACAATGTACCTACCTTCTTTTATTTTATTTTATTTTTTCTTTTTACTTCCAAAATCTACTTCTCCTAATACTTTTTCTAGAATTTAAATGCATTATGCAGAGACGAAGTTGAAGTGAATGCAAATTATCCACACGTAAAATTTTTGTATTGAATTTATCTTCTACAAAAGAATCTAATTTTGAAAGTACATTTCAACCGTGAATAATTTTAATAAGATAAGATACATTACAAAGGATCCTTTCATAAATTTGCATTTTGAAATTTTCATTTTTAAAAGGCCAACGCATTCAGATACGCTGGATCCCTTCAGGCAATTATGCTTGAATTATGTTTCCAATTAGTAATTCTGTAGAGAATTTTCTTGGGCAAGGAATATCTATTATTATATTAAAATGTTCAATTTGATTAGCCTTAGAATTTTCCAGTTGTGTTGCGTTTTGAAAGGCAACTGCTATTTTGGATTATTATAAAACTCTTTTCAAACTCCCGATAAGAAATTTCAAAAATGTCCCGACTTAAAAACTTTTTGGATTGTTCAAAGTTTATATAAGTCGTGGTTTCGAGAGTTTCCTTTTGAGCTGAAAGTTCAATTTGGAGCAGAAATTTATTTTGCGGATGCATTTAGTAAATTTGACGGTTTTCCTTTTGGTTTTACGAGTTTTAAATGTTTATAGCCGGGCTCTGGCATTTATGTGGTTTATACAACAAGTGTGTTAACTCCCACGGAGGCCGATATCGTTTGCTTTAAATCTTTAAGAGGAACTGTAGCGGAAAATGTGAAAAAAAAAATGCCCATTTCCAACGTTATTCTTAAAAAAAAAGGCATTGTATATTGAAGGTTAATTACAGGCAGAGTTTTGGAATTTGGGTTTCTTGTAATTAAACGAAATTACCAAAGACGAACTCTTCACTGCAGTAACACTAGTCATGTGTGTCGAAGCACCACTATCTAGGATCCAGTGCTCATCAGTATTGGTCACAAAATTACATTCTTAATTCCTTTTGTGTAACAAGAGCAGTTTACTTTTTTTTTATTGCTTACTGAGTTTGGGGCTCTGCAGTCTTTCATCATGTGTCCATGTTTGTTGCAATTAAAACCATGAAAAAGGGATCGTTTTTTATTATATTTTTCTTTCTGCTATGGGCTGTGTCTTCTTCTTCTTGCATAGAACTTAAACTTCTTCCTTCATCGAGTAATCTCACTGTTAAATTTTTGATTTTCTGTTTCGTAACATCCACAGACAAAAGGGCTTGTCTTACATTTTGAAAACTTTGTACTTTGTCACAAAGATTTTCGCTACTATGACTGTGTCACTTATTACACCACAATCTTTTATTTGTTGAGCTTAAAGCAGGAAAATCTATATGGTAACCAGAGCTGTCAAAGAAACTTTTGAAAAGTATCTAGTTACAAGATAAGTTACTTGAAAAAAGTATCTGAAGTTACTTTGGGTATTTAGTTACTCATTCAAAAAAAGATCTTAAATACGTATCTTAAGTTACTTTTTAAGATACTTGATAAGATACTTATAAGATACTTTATTTTCACTTCCAAAGCTTCTGCTGTTCAGTTTATTTGGTCCACAGGTTTCGGATTCAATTTTAAAAACCAGAATTTTTATAGTTTAAAAATCCCAAATTCGAGAATTAGGTTCAAAATCGCAAGACACAGAAAGTTATCACAGTTACAATCACAAATCATAATTAAATTATTATAGAATAGGTATAATGGACAAATTGCGACGTGAGCTTTTGCAGTTCACAGTTGTCAATCAACTCTTTTTCTAAATGAGTTTACACTAACTGCACTTATTAAAAAAAAGAATAATCTGTGTCTTTAGACACTTAACATTGTCTACAGTCTGCAAATAAATCAATAATTGAATTTTCCAAAATTCAAAAAAATTTACTTGAAATTCAGGGTCATAGCTTTACAACTAACGTAACACGGAATTATTAAATAAATGGTATCAATCAAGACAACACAAGCTAAAATAAAATGCATAATTTCCTGAATAAAGAAAACCTACATTTCTAAGAGCTTAGTGTGTATTTTATATTTTATGACACTTATGAAAGTCTATACTCTATACTTACCATAGCTAAATAAGTGCTATGACTATGACGATAGTCGTGTTGGTTTTCTTGTCTGCTACCTTATGATTAAAATTGATCTGATTAATTTCAAAATAATGAGAGAGCAAGGTATAGAACGCTGCCGAATTATCCTTAAAGCGTCAAAACAATGTTAGAATTATCATCTCTTTTTTCTAGATTATATTACGGATTAAAAAGATTACGTTTCCATAAGATTCAAATAATAACATTGTTTTAATTCTTACCGGATACAGTTTCGTATCTCTTTCTCTTTTAGAATTTTGAAATAAATGAAAAATTGAATAAACCTTGTCTCTTTCTATCCAAAGCAAACAGATGCAAAACCAGAGTCAACTGAAAAGTTTCCATGAACACAATACAGGGAAAAAATAAATAGAAAATAAAAAAATAAATGTAATAGACAAATGTTTTAAATAGACATGAAAGAAACATTAAAAAATCGAACAGTAGAAACCTAACCTAATAATGAACAAGACAAAAAATAAGGAAACACTTAACAAGCTAAACATACATTTTGCTACTAGACATCTTGTAGAACTGCATTATTTATTGAAAAAAAAAGTATTTGTTATATTTGTACTTCTCGTCCTACAAGATATCAATTTAGAAACTGTTCATTTGCCTTCAAAAGCAATAATGCCTCAAAATGTTGGTCCGATAAAGCATGACGTCGTGGTGTGTTTAAAAGTGTAGCGAAAGAGAATAACCTTTCTACAGATGCTGAAGATGGTAAAGACGTATTGTATGGAATATATACATTTTTTTAAATAGGATACTTGTCTAGGAGTCTTATGTCGCGAGATTCTACTTGAGTATATTGTAGGATCTCCAAATCAATACTGCTTCTCATATCGGTGGATTGTTCCACATAAACAGTGTTTTCCTCAAATTCGAAAAAACTATTGTCGACAATATTTACCCTTATTAACAAGAATCGGGATATTATCATGACTTTTTTTGTACAGTACTTCAGCTTCACTGGCCAAACATATCTTTATATTACTCGTAGAAATCCCGCTACCATCTACATCATATTATCCAACTAGATTCATCCATCGTAGTTTCAATGCCGGATGAGATGTTTTAGCAATAATTGCTTCTCTAGACTTATTTTACACTCCATGTAAAAAAATGCGGAAATCTGTTTTGAAGGCCTTTAATACTTGTATCCCCACGTATCCGTAGAGATTTACATCACCTTGGAGCATATCAAGAGCCTGCGCAAGGGGATGCAAAATTTCGCAGTACTCTTCAATATAGCCAATATCTGTCTCTTTAAATGAATCGGCCGGTTTAATATTTAAAGCTTCATGTAGTGTAGGAAGTTTGGATTTATTTTGTAAAATTTGCGTTGGGTTGAAGAATCATGCAAAGAATTCCATCTTGTTACTCCAGGATAACTCAATTGAGAGCCCAATATGTCTTTAATTATTTCCGCGCTTTTTGGCCTCCTAGCCTTGTTCCATAATACTAAACATTTGTGCATTATTGATGTGTGACGTGATCTTAATGAAGTGTTTTAAGTATATATTTGGCCATATCGCTTGTAGGGATTAAATTTAAAGTATGACTTGTGCATCTATGATGACAAGACAAAAAAAATCTCTGATTGGGATTCTTCGATATTAGTATTATCAACATTAACAGGAAAACCCAAATCGTCTTCCAGCTCGGATTCATCAGGCTGGCCTTCAAAACCGTCTAAGTCTTCAGCAGAAACTTTTTCTAAATTAGTAAGTATGATATCCGTATCAACGTTGATGCCATGCTCTTTGAATGCTTTTAAAAAATTAAGCATTTTCTGTTATCGTTGCTACAATTTTTTTATGGTTAATCCTATATTCATTATGAATTTCATCTAAGAGCAGATCAATCCGGTCATAACTATGAGTTCCTTGGAACCGTCTACATGCCAACGCAGCAGATTTACGGCTTAGCTCTCGGCGTCCAGCCAGTGACAAGTAACTCCAAGCAAACTGCGTTGTTTAGTCGACCAAATGTCAGCGGTGGTACAAACATACTCAATTGGTTTTAACAATTCCTTAATTTTGTTTGCTGCATCGATATTTAAGTATTCCACTCTGGATATAATAGAGTTTCGAGATAACAGTTTCAAAGGTAAACCAGCAAATATTGCCTTAAAGGACGGCGAGTCTACTAGAGATATAGCAGACGTGGTGCAGACCACAAATTTTACTATGCGCTGGTCAAACTTTGTTTGAGTAATATTAAAAGCCACGTTTTTCTTTGACTGTCGTATATCTGTCTGCTTCATACGTTTGACATTACTTTTAGTTTCGGTCCCATTAGGTCTCTTTTTTTGTACAGGGTGATTCATTAAGAATGGCACTCGGCCATATCTCAAAAACTATTCATCGTAGTCTTGTCGGAAAAAAATTATCCCATAAATATGGCCAAGAGAAAATGCTGGAAATATATTTCAGCTTTCTAAAATGACCATAAGGGGGCGTAACCCAACTGTCAAAGTTCAAAAATGTTTTTATTTTTGAAATTTCAAATGGAAACGTATATTGGAAATGCTAGCAATAAATGTTTGATGAAATTTCACACAATTTTGATTCATGACTTTTTACCATAACTTATCGGATAAGATAGTTATGAGCTGTCAAATATTGCAACTCAAGGAAGCGGATAACTTCAAAACGACTCAACGAATCTGGTCGATCTCGGGTTTGTTGGAAAGATAAGAGTCTGCTCTTTAATTTTGTTGTGAAAAATTTTAATTCTGGTTAGTAGGACTGACGTTATGGGTCAATATTTGAAAACCATTGAATGTTTCCAATTTTTCTTGAAATTTTCAAATGGAACGGTATATTTAAGATATGTTCAATCGATTTTTGAGGATGTTTTACACGGTTTTTCTTTATCATACCTTCCTACAAACGAATTCCAGATAGTGTTAAAATTAATTTTCTTAAAAATAATCAGTATTTATGAAAAAGCCCTCGTATATTGAACAGATATCAGTTAAAAATGTCAGGCTGACACATTTTTAAAACTTCAGGGTGCGTTCGAATTCACCTTGGGCGTCACACCGAGTGCACACCAGCCATGTATAATTCATAGCTGGTGTGCACTCGGTGTGATGCCCCAGGGTGATTTCGAACGCACTCCAAACATTATTTTTTAAAGTCAAAATGCATTTCCCAAATGGAGAAGCACAGGACATCCTTGCAGCAATCGCAGCACGTATTTATTCAGGGCGTTATCCCTAAAGACCTCACCCTGACCCTAGATCCATCAGGAGGTTGAATAATCGTTCAAGGGTTACGTTACGGGTAGTATTCATACCCCCTTTTTCACTCGAAGACGTAGGGCCACGTGCGAGGAAAAAACAACCAACGTTCTGGCACTATAATTTCCTAACGCACTTTTTTCATTATTTGACGTTCATCAATGATGACAATCAACTGTCAGAAAAACGAAGTCATTATTTACGAGGGCTTTTTCATAAATATTGATTATTTTTGATAAAATTAAATTTAACACTCTCTGGAATTCGTTTGTAGGAAGGTATAGTAAAGAAAAACTGTGTAAAACATCCTCAAAAATCGATTGAACATATCTTAAATATACCGTTCCATTTGAAAATTTCAAGAAAAATTAGAAAAATTCGATTGTTTTCAAATATCCACCCATAGAGTCAGTCTAACTAACTGAAGTTGGAATTTTTTACAACAAAATTAAAGAATAGACTCTTGTCTTTCCAACGAACCTAAGATCGACCCAATTGGTTGAGTCGTTTTGAAGTTATTCGTGTTCTTAAGTTGCAATATTTGACAACTCATCTTATCCGATAAGTTTGGTAAAAAGTCATGAAACAAAATTGCGTGAAATTTCATCAAAAATCTATGGCTAGCATTTTCAAGATACGTTTCCATTTGAGATTTCAAAAATAAAACCATTTTTGTACTTTGACAGTTGGGTTACGCCCCCTTGCGGTCATTTTAGAAAGCTGAAATATATTTCCAGCATTTTCTCTTGTCCATATTTATGGGATAATTTTTTTCCGACAAGACTACTATGAATAGTTTTTGAGATATGGCCGAGTGCCATTCTTAATGAATCACCCTGTACAGTTTTATATTGGCAATATTCAGAGTAGGCCTTTTCGTGGACTGTTTTTAGATGTTTTAAGTAATTTGATGTTGACGAATATGAACCAGAAATATGCTTTGCTTTGGGAAGGCATATTTGACATGCAGCAACAATTTTGTTTTCAGTACAAGAAATAACTTTGTAAAAAAAAAACCATCAAATAATGGCTTTTCTTGTAATTTTTCTATGGTTTGAAGAATTGAAGAAAGTGTCAAGCTCGTGAGTGACGACTGTGACGTATTAGTAGATGGTAAAGAATCACTTGTTACCATTGAAAAGGTAGCAACTGCGTCCTCTTTTTCTACTGTTCTGATTTTAGTTTTAGACTGTGCTTTTTGTCCATCTTTCAAAATATTGAAGAGGGTTTTTTCCAGTCTACTTTTTTTCTTCCCCTCTTCTCAACCTCTGGATCATAATCAGAATCCAGATCGCGGACGTCTGTCTCGTTAGTCTCGTATGAGTCGGATGTTGTCGATGGCGGGGGCGGACTTACGTTGTCCCTGTTTTCTACGTTTTCCATGATAAGCTAAAAACGGAAGAGTATGAGTTAAGTAGGTTCTATCGAGAACTGTTAATACTAATACTTGATATAAATATATACAGGGTGTTCCGAAACTATTGTGCCAAAAATTAAGGGATGATGGATGGCGCCAAAATAAATGTTTTTTACGAACACATAGGCGCATGCGCTTTGGTTAAGTGATAATAGAAAATTACAGGTCGCGCTGTGGTATAGCCACCTTACACACGGAGAAACGTGTTTGAAGCAGAAACTGTGTTATTAAATGATGCAAAACCCAAGGAATGCTTGCAGTATTTACTAAAAACAATGATTCACAGCAGAAGATGCTTAAAGCTACGACTACTCACCTCCATACGTGCGTGACAGCGCCGTAGCCTGAACACGTTGAAAAATTCATGGTGTTTCGAGAATTTCAGCAGCTGCTGCAACAGTCCTTCCTTTTAAATTCTTCTAGCTGTGTCAACTGGAGTGTCGTAAACAAGAGCTTTTATATGACCCCATAAAAAAAAGCCGTATTCCTTTAGGTCTGGTGAACGTGGAGTCCATGCCCCCTTAACAATCACTCTTTCCAGATGTTTCGTTGAGATGTTCCCTTAAGGCTAACAAGTGATATGGTGGTGGTCTTTCGTGTTGGTACCCTATGTTTTGTCTGGCATACAGGGAAACAGTTTCGGGAAGGGTTTCCTGCAGAAATCTACTCGATATTTCTGCTACAACGCTGTACAAATGCATTGAGGCGGGTGGTCGTAGTTTGAGCATCTTTTGATGTGAATCATTATTTTAAATAAATACTGCAAGCATTCTTTAGGTTCTGTATTATTTAATAACACAGGTTCTGCTTATTTAAACACGACGTTTCTCCGTGTGCAAGGTGGCTACCACAGTGCGGACTGTAATGTGCTATTATCACCTAACCAAAGCGCATGCGCTTATGGGTTTATCAGTAAAAAACCTTTATTTTAGTGAGATCTATCATTTCTCAAATTTTGGCACAATAGTTTCGGAACACCCTGTATAAAATGAAAACAGTATTGGGCTTTGAAGTATAGGCTGTTTGTGTTGTCTGTATAATGTATAACATAGATGATTTATTATTTTGGATTTAAAAAGACCTGTCCACCCTACACCCTGTTCTAGTTCCTTACACCAACAGCCTATAGACCCTACATTTATATAGATACACAGGGTATCAACTTTACTAGCTTCAGTACTTTTTCAATGGTATTTCATGGGTAACATTCCAATTATTACAGATACAGGGCAGGTTAAATGGAATAAAAGTTGTATACATATTTACATACATACACTATACACTCAGATATTTTAGAAAAACAAAATGTCTTAAGTTTTAGTTTTTTCTCTTATCTTTATTTCCAATTTCACAACAAAAATGTAAAGGAATAGTTATTTTCCTAACAGGTGCGCAAAGTATTACTTCTTCGCACGCAAATACAGTTGGATAGGATTAGGATTAGTTTTGCGTACGAAAAAGGCACTTTGCGCACGTTTAGGAATAAAATTTTTCCACGATCACGAGCTGTACGCTGTTCGAATACTTCCGAAGAAATGCGAAAAAAACCCGAAATTTTGTGAAATCGTTTTTATTTTTTCCTGGACTTATTTAAAAAGCAATTTTAAAATAAATGTCACTTTTTCCTCTTTAAAATGGACCGTGAGTTAGGGACATTTGAGTGGAGTCATTTTTTTTTGTCCGGCATTTTGAGGGCTAAATGTGGTTCGTTAGTTGATGAAAATATAGGCGGTTTTAATGCCTGCCTCCTGTTCGAAAATTCAGAAAATCAATTTTCGCTAACATGAAACTTTTGAATTAGGTGCTAGCTGACGTCATACACATAACCTCAATGACATGTTTGTCCCTCTATCGAACGTCACATTATGTCACAGAACCATTATGTCATTGGTGACAAGCTAGCGCCTGTGTGTTAAATAGACCTTTCAAACGCTTTGTTTGTCCCCCCAACGGAAGTGAGGTTATGTGTATGACGTCAGCTAGTGCCTAATTAGGCTCTCCAAACCACGTGATTTTTCAATATGGTGAGTATGGAAAATTTGACGTTTGTTTGTTTATCTCGAGTTTATTTGGAATATTTTCTAGCTAATTACAGTTTACTTTGTTATGTAATTCTTTTTGAGATGCAGAGTGAATATTTAAAGACTCAAATGCTGGAAAATCGGGATGTGGGCGAACGGTTAGTTTGAAAAAATGTCCAGTTGACATTTTAACCCACAGTTTTTACAAATTTCAGATCAATGAACAAATGAAGGCCTACAAAAGCTTAGATTCTCACAAGTATTTTGAGTCTGGCTTAATTTTAGATGCAGGAACAGTGGTAGTGAAAAATTTTCACGTTTTAATTGGAAAATTTCGAAACAGAGGGCAATGAAAAAAGCCTGACATCATCCTTGTTACCTTGTTGAAACTACTTCCACAATCAACTACAAGACACGTTTGTGGCATTTTTAATTGGAAGAAACACTAATGAAGTCAATAAAATAAAAATATACACAGAGTTCATTCACAAAACAACCACAAAATGCACTTTAAAAAGCTTTAAATTCCATACTCTCATATACGGGATAATGAACTTCCGCCCACAAGGCACTTTTTGACAGGTCGTTGGAATGCCTAATTAGGCTCTCCAAGCCACGTGATTTTTCAATATGACGCCTGTGGCAAATTTGACGTTTGTTTGTTTATCTTGAGTTAATTTGGAATATTTTCAAGCTAATTACAGTTTACTTAGCTATAATATACTTTTCGAGATGCAGAATAAATATTTAAAGACTTAAATACAGGAAAATCGGGATATGCACGAATGATAAAGTCTGTTTGGCATTTTTAATTAGAAAAAAGCCTTATGAAGTCAATAAAATAAAAAAATAAATAGGGTTTAGTCACAAAACAACCACACAATGCACTTCAAAAAGCTTTAAATTCTGTACTTTGATATACGGAATAAGGAACTTCCGCCCCGGTCGCCAGTTTGAAACAGTTTTGACAGGTCGTTCGAATGCCTAATTGTCTGGCATTTGAATTAAAGATTGACATTGAAAAATAAATCACCAATAAAAAATGCCAGACGGTTCTAAAAGGTAGGGATGGAAGTGAACTTGCAAAAAAGTAGGCAAAACTTTCCACATTTTGCTTTTGTCTGGTAAGCAAGAAAAAAAATGTTTTGTCTTAAAAATATCGCTGAAAAATTGCCAAACGTTAATCGCAGTTCGAACTCGGGTTTCCCGCAGAAATATCAAAGTTTTTCGAAATTTCCATACAATTTTCCGCGGGAAACTCGATTTTGAATTTTAATTACCGTCTGGCGGTTTTTCAGCGTTATTTTCAATACAAAATCTTTTATTCTGTCGATTGCCAGACAGAAATAAAATGTGGAAAGTTTGCTTTTTTCTTTCAAGTTGACCTCTATCCCCCACTTTTCCGAACATTGAAAAGCGTCTGGCATTTTTTATTGGTGACATATTTTTCAATGTAAGTCTTCTATTCAAATGCCAGACAATTTGGGATCATAAAAACCACCCTATTGCCAACTACTAACGAACCACATCCAGCCCTCAAAATGCCAGACAAAAAAAAATGACTCTCAACGGTACTCTATCTCACGGTCTACAAGATGGTGCTACTAAATTCAAAATTTGACGTTTCGTCTTCAGTCCGTCATCATCAAATTATTTTTTTTAAATACGGACGTGGATTTTTCAATTCGCTTTTTGGTAGTGACATTTATTTTAAAATTGCTTTTCAAATAAGCCCTGGAAAAATTAAAAACGATTATACGGAATTTCGGTTTTTCCCGAATATCTTCGGAAGTATTCGGAATTTTCGAAATTTCAAATCGACATTTTATTGGTGATGAAATTGCGCAACTTTGCCATGATTTAACCGACTTCGTATCTCTTATAGTTTCCGAAATGGTCACCCTCGAATTTGGGACACCCTGTACATAAACATAATTAGAACTAGAAGCGCATTGGCATTGAAAACAAAGTACACTACAACATAGTTTTAATTTAAATGAATTTAAATAGAAATATTACCATAATTCAACATTTTGTAGTCAAGGACTTTGATGAAAAGTTAAAATAAAAATGTTAAAAAAGGCATTCAGGAACCTACCTATAACTTTCAACTAATTACTTAGTCTACTTACCTTATTATTTTAACTTAATTATCACTATCACTATTATTACGCTTCAGGCAGTCGCAGTACACTATTTGGTTGCTTTGTCTTGCTAGTCTAGAGATAGTCTTGTTGCTTGTCTAGAGCTAGATGGTAAAACTCTCTCCACGGAGCGGTGGAGAATGAATGAATACATAAAACGTAAGCTTGTTTGAAATAGTTTGAACCAGTTAGATCTTGTGTGAGGTTTGGTGAACGTCTGAAGGAACTTTTTTCACGGTAACTTTAATACTTTTTGTTAACTTAGATAGGTCAATTTCAGTATCTTAGATACTTTTCAGTATCTAAGATGCTTTTAAGTATCTCAGATACTTTTAGGTATCTAAGATATAAGTTACAGATCCTTCTGAAAAGTAACTAAGATACTAGATACTTTTGCCAAAAATGAAAAGTATTTAAGATACAGTATCTTAGATACTATAAAGTAACTAAGATACTGTAAATTAACTAAGATACTTTCTTCTGACAGCTCTGATGGTAACGATAATATAATTTGAGACAAAAATGTGCAAGGTAGATAATTGGGCAATTTAATATTGATACACAGTGTTCGCTGGTTCAAAAGAGATCACAATCTGGATAATTAGCCAGGTTCGGAGTAAGGTATATAAAGGAGGTTTCCAGGCGCCTAGTAAAGGCATTACCTTCCATCAATCGGGGCCTGTTTCTACTTGAAACACTGCTTTTTGGGGTTTCTATACCTCGACAGCTGAAGCGCTTCATACTAGAGTTTATGATGAAGTAGATAAAAGATACCAATTATATCCCTTGGACGATAACTTTATAATCCAAAAACGTCAGTTCCAATTTGGTTCACCTTTAGCACTTTAATTGAATTAAGTCTCATGCATTGAATTTCAAAGTTAAAGTTGAGCACAATTTCAGGCACAAATCAGACATGTAATATTCTCTGGCACACTCTGGGATACTCTTTTCGAAAATGATTAATAACTACTGTGCTGAACCGGATATCTAGCAGCTATAATATATTAAGAGAGAACATAAATTTGGTGCGAACCAAGTGCGTCTAGGGACGTATGCTAACGTTTGAATTTAGAGCGAAGAGCGGTTTTTCAGGGTTAAGTGTTTTATTTTAGATAGGTTTCCTTGACAGATTGCAAACAGGAGGGTAAAAGTAGACGAAGACAGTATTAAAAGATTACACAAATCAAAAAAACACTAATACAGTAGAAGATGAAATGGCACTTGAAAGAGCAGGATGGAATATTGAGAAAAAAAAAATTGCAAAATTTGAAATCAACCCTGATGGGAGCTGAACTGTTAAAGAATAAATCCCTACATAAGGGTGTCAAAAGTTCAAGAAGTCGGGAACTAGAGAAAGATAAAACAGAGGTATAAACGTCACATAAATAGAAGGAGGAAGAATATTTTGAGGAACCACTTGTTGTATTCATGATAATTATGGAGAGTTTTTGTCATGACATCTATTTCTTGGATATTACCCTCAATGATAGAGATGTTGTGTTAAAGTGTATTGAATGATAAATTATTTTCTTATAATTAGCTCTTTGAAATATGCTTCTGAAACAGAATACTTGCTTTATGAATTGAGAGAAAAGGAAATAATGAAATAAATTTCGAAAACAGCAGAGCCGACCTCGTGCTTACTGGGATAACTTTAAAGCAAGCCACTTGGGCTATCAAAAAAGATAAATGACGTCCTTTTCTATTGGATAGCTTTCCGTTTCCGGGCTGCGATGTTTATCAAACAGTATAACGACTAGGAGAGAACTTTACGAGAAAAACATTCAACGAGATTTCATTATGTTTCATATTTGTGAAATTTTTCCGCGCAAAACAAGCTGATTCTCGTATGTATGTAGCCCGTTTTTTCATTTTAAATTTAAATTGCGTTTCGTTTCGCTTTTCATAATGCATGAAAGCATCGAATGAACTTGTTTAAAGTTGTATAAAGTCGCAAAGAATTTTTTTCACTATGCCCATGAGTTTTTAAATAGTTCCCATAAGCATATAAGCATGTTCTCTAGAATGGTAGTGTTCTTATGGCCAATGAGAAGCATCTTAGCACATAGGCAAAGAACGAGCGGTTGGAGAAAAATTTATGAAGAAGTTGTAGTATTTGAAACTACTTTGCTTTGTAATAATTAATTTATCCAGTAAGCATCTAAAAAACGGCCACTTAATTGAAAAATCGACGTGTCAGGTTTTTTGAAAAATATCAACCCTGTATATTTTATGGATTTTATTCCAACCTTTGTGGTGCTTTGGTCCTTTCATTAAAGGTGACCTTATGGATTATGCTATTGAACTCTATGTTATGATCTAGCAAATCGTTTGCGATAATATCAATAGATAACTACGCTAAGACCTTACCATCTTGCTCCAGAAAAAGAGCAATAATCATTATATAAATCCTTCGAAAACTTCGCAACAGTGGCGGCTCGTGACAACCCAAACTGGTGAGGCCCAAAGCCCACCGCAGGTGCCGCGCGAAAACCCCCGAGCTAATCCAAACAAAAGTTTTGAGTGCCACGCCCAAATTTTGACTCAAAAATTCATTAAAAAATACACTTTCGGGTGGTTGAGAGAAGAAAGTCTCTAGCAAAGACAAAACAATATCGTGAGTGGGATTTTTCTGTTTATGTTGCACATTTGCGAAATGAAAAATTCTATATAAATGTAAGGAATTTATTACAAATGTAGTTATGTTAACTGGTTTGTTATACATTTTAGCCCTGAGGATGACACGCATCCGTGTCGAAACGTTGGCAATTGATTAATACGTGAATAAAAAAAGTCCAAAAAAGCTGCAATTTCGTTTTTTTACAAGTGTGTGGACGTGAACTACTTTTCAAATATCAATTATTATTAACAAAATACTGTTAATAATAACCTACTAAATCACGCACTGGCATTTGCTACTTGTCGCAACAGCAAGAGATGCAAGGTTTTTTCTTTAGTAAGCCCAAAATTGTGCGCCTCAATGCATACAAAAATTCGCTATCGTCTTGCCTACAGTTAAAGGGTTGTGGTGGGGAGTGGCATGGCATCGCATCGGCGTTCTGTGACGCACATGAGGCAAAAATTTTTGGGATTGCTATTTTATTTTTATGCTGTCCGCCAACGATTTGAGCGCCTAGAAGGATAAATAAGCAGAATCGCGCGCTAAATTCAAGAGATAGTATTAAACTTTGTTGAAAATTCGATGTTTTGATACTTTCAATGGTTGAAAATAGTTGAAAAACGTTAAATATTTAATAAACATTTTACATCATTATTGTAATTTTTTCATGTGAGGCCCGGCCTCAGTTGCTTTATACGACGAGCCGCCACTGCTTCGCAATATCCTCAGAATCCTTAGTTAGCTGAAACGTTAAAGTAGGAACAACAAATCGATTATTCCAGATTTTTGTTAAATTTCTGGGACTTCTCCTCAATTCCAAATTTTTGCACTTTTTCAGGTTTTTGCTTGTATCTATGGGAAACGATGCGTTGGACGGAAAATGTCATTCCATTCAATATAAGAAAGAACTAAATTTAACGTTGAATAATATTTCGTGTCTCTGTTTGATAATTACAGTGTGTTAAGTTGATATACGTGAAAGAGAGTGTTATTACGTCGTGCTCCATGTTTTCAGAGATTATCTAGCGAGTTCAACATCTACAAACGTGGAATGACCTGAAGTGTTTAATTTGTAACAAACCATTAAACGACGAGGCCTCAACTGCAGTGAAAGAACGAAACAGAGAAGCATTGATATAAAGAAGTATAGCAAAGAAGGATGAAAAGAACCTTTAACTTCAAAAGGTCCCTTTTGATTTTAAGAAGAAATGTGTGATTTGTGGGGAAGACGCATCACCGAAATTTGTGGCCAGAGAAAGCAAGAAACCTCTGAAGACACGAGTTACCTTGCAACATGTGTTAACAGCTGAGTTTGGAAATTACCTCTTGACTGCAGCTGAATGATAGCAGAATGAAGAGAAACTTGAAAGAATTCTTCTAGAAAATGACCTGGTTGTGGTAGAGGCTAGATCTTACCATTTCTGCACTATCAAGTTTCTGAAAAAAGATGCAAAAACGGGATCGGCAGTTGGCCGACCTGAAGATGAAGATATGTCTCTGGCATTTAACTGTATTCAGAAATACATTGAGGAGAATGAAGATCAATGCCAATTTATTTTAACGGAAATTTTTGAAGACTTCGAAGGCTTTGTCCCAACTCATAAAGTCCTGTTGAAAAACCTGAAAACAAAGTATGAGGACAACATTATTATCACTAGTGGAAGGGGTTGAAAAAGGCCACCTGTAATATGCTTTCGGAATAGGTTACAAAATTTTAATCCAATGTTGTGAGAAATCTGGACGAGAACGAAGAGCGGCTTCGCCTAGGGAAAGCCGCCGTTGCCATTGTCCGCAAGGATATTAGGTCGGTGATTTATACTCTTGGTACTTACCCCAAAGTAAACGAATTTCTGAAGGACGTTCAGAATGATATTTCTGTAGAAATCGTTAAGGTACTTGTAGAGTCAATTGCAATCGCTCACGCACAGAGACCGCGGTTCTTCCTGTCCCCACTGCTCTTAGGACTTGGTGCAACGCTTCATCAGAAGTATTTTTCTAAATCGTAAAAGTTGTTACCCCGTAAAGGTTATTTCTCTAACAATTTCCATAAAATCTTGAGTAGGTTTAATAGTTTCTAGAATATTTTTAATGCTATTTACAAAGTAATAGTTTACAATTAACTTATTTGAACTCGGTATTCTATCGTTGAATTGGATTGCCTGTGGTATTATGTTCGATTTACCATTTATTAATTCCTTACGCGTTTTCCACATGCTTTTAGAATCACCTCAATTCTCAATTCTCAATTTTTTCTCCATAATGATGTCTTGTCTCATTCGTGATCCTTGTCACTTGATTTCTAATGATTTTGTATTGTATAAACTTGTTTCTTTTCAAAATGTCTACTTTCATCTCTACCCTCCTCTAAACCATCCTATCTCCTTACTTAAACACTGGAGCCACTTTAGCCCTTTTAAGAACATCAGAGAATACTTGAGTAGCAAGACACTCATTTAGAAGATAATGGCTCAGACACAAAGAGAGGCACAAATTTTAAAACATAAACAGGAACTCTTTCCATCTAGAGAACTCCTGGATGTGTCATCAGGTCTTGAGTTTTCTTGTTCATATTCCGAAGCTCAGCTCTTTCAAGCACGTGTCCTTCAAGATCCACCGCAGGTCGTTCTGGAAACTTCTTTTAGCCAGTGGGTGCGTGACAATGCTGATGTTAACATTGACACGATTGACGGCTTCAACACGTGGCATACTATGGGTGGGCTCCAGCCTGGTTAGAGGCGCGAATTGCAAGATTGAAGAAGGTACCCAAAGCCAAGGAAACTGGGGCAATAGGAAACATATCCTTGGTCAACTGTCAACGGCGAAGCTATGGGTGCAGTATTTCCATATGGTGTCCATCGTCACGCTATTTATAGAGGCTGAGCAAACTGGCAATTACATCCAAACTATATACTACACGTAACTAGATCGGACCTAACAGCTACTTTCATGTCTACGTGTCCATGTTTGAGGAAAATTTTATGGTAGTGAGAACGACAATAGAAGGGCTCTGTCGCACGCGTATAAGTTTACGAGGTGGGTTATAATAAATCGCACCTAGTCCGCCTACAGTGATGCGTAAGACAAAGACGGCCACCCCTTTTACTCCATTAAAAATTTGCCTCAGGCATAATAAATGCTGGTGCCCTCTCATTTACGTACCATACATTTCACTGATTACATCTACAGTAGGTGCCACGGATGTTGCCGTACTACCATTCTAGCGGTCACTTTTTATATGCTATGTCATGCTTATTGTACCTCCAAGACATGATGGATTTTGTAACCACTTTGGTTAACAAATTAACAGGAGGCCCATAATATGCTCAGTTTGCTCAGCGAATAATTATTAGGGGTGGGTCAATAGATTAATAAGTACAGAATGGCAAGGGCGCCACTGAATTTGAAAAATGAAATAAATAATTAAATCACATAAAATATTGAAGTGTATCTAGTCAATAATATAATTAGACATAAAAGTCCTTTTTTTGAGAATTTTTAATATAATCCAAATGAATCTGTTGAATTACCAGCATCGGCAGTACAAAACCAGGCCAGTCATTAACCTCCAGCAAATGCGGACTAAGCAGAAAAATAATAATTGTAATGAATGTATATAGGGTTTTTGTATCCATTAGTTTGACATTAATAGCTGTAATTATTTCAATAAAAATCAGTATCTAACAAACCATTGTTGTACTCACTACCTACAAACTCAGTTACCCCTTGCGGTATCACTTCATGTCTGAATAGAATCATCAGCGCTCAACAGATAAAGTGTGAAAATTCAGAAATACACCTAAAAATAATAATTAGCAAACGGTAATGGATAATTCTGAAAAGGAAAAGAAATAGGGCATACAAATCAACCAAATCTTGACAAAGGTAAAACCAATAAAACACTCGAGCAATTTTCAAATCAAAATAGTTTATATTTTCACAGTGAGGTCAAAAATCAAGTATTTTTTAATTTCAAAATATAAAATCAATTGCTGGTCAAACACTGAAAAAAGATTGATTTAGCCGATACTTGATGGAAATCCTTTACAAATTTTTGAAAGGAAACAAAAAAGGAATTCCGTCTGAAGAAGGCACCGTATGTTGAAACATGTTACGGCATCATTAAAATAAAATTGTGGAAATCTAGAAAACTTTAAATAAAATCAATAAATAGAGGCAAACTCTCAATCAGATTCCAACAAAAAAAATATAAGGTCCGTTTCACCAGGGTTCATACTTGACCTTGAAACTTGAAAAAAAAAAGGGTTGTCGTAGATTAATTCATATGACACATTCAATTTTTTTGACAAATTAAAATGAATTAAGAACCGACGAACGTTTTTGACGTCATTGATTTGTTTCAGTCAATTTTTATTTGTTAAACAAGGAAGGCAAATGCTGGTGGCAAGTACAAACCCTGACGAAACAAACTTTATATATATTTCAATGTACCTCAATATACTTGCCATATAAGTTCATTAACAGTCGCTGGTCATATCATTATCATGAAATGAAAATATAAAAGATTTAGATTTCCAGAAAACTAATTGAAAAAAAAATGAATAATTGAAAATTGTGTTGATAAATATGGTCAGCTTCTGCTTAAAGGATAAATTCAATAAAATCAACTTGCACCTCTATGAAATCTAAAGTTGGGTTGAATGGTCAGGAGATATAATAGAAACCTTCACATATATAAGTATAAGACTTAAGTTAAAAACAATTTTCGACGATGTTGGTAATTACGTTACTCTGAGGTACTTACTCAATCATTTTAAATTTAGAACATGCTGTCCAACCTTGACTGCAGCTCAGATTATTGATTATGAATAATAATATTTACATTCCTAAAACGTGGTAGTATTAAAAGTTAGGTGAAGATGAATCTATGATAAATTCGATAAGTCAAAAATCCAGAAAATCAATTATTCCACCATCATCACGGTATCAAGAATGCGAAATTAAAATTTTAAATATTTGAATGCAGTGAAAATTCAATCAATTATGGTAATTGATCATAAAATGGGAAAAAAATATCGAAAGTTATTAAGGAAACTTTATACAAGTCTCCATTCCAACAAAAGGTGGATTACGGTAGCCATCCAGCCATATATTGTCTGTCACTTGACGAGGAAAGTTGCACATGGAAGTTACAGATTCTAGCCTTGAATAAAGGTAGATAGAGGATAGAAGTTCACAAGTATCGTTAAATGTGGAGGACTTGATTCCTTATTCCACCATCACCACGGTATTAAGAATGCGAAATTAAAATTTTAAATATTTGAATGCAGTGAAAATTCAATCAATTATGGTAATTGATCATAAAATGGAAAAAAAAAATATCGAAAGTTATTGAGGAAACTTTATACAAGTCTCCATTCCAACAAAAGGTGGATTACGGTAGCCATCCAGCCATATATTGTCTGTCACTTGACGAGGAAAGTTGCACATGGAAGTTGCAGATTCTAGCCTTGAATAAAGGTAGATAGAGGATAGAAGTTCACAAGTATCGTTAAATGTGGGGGACTTGATTCCTCTAGGAATCCCTTCAAAAACTCTACGCCACGAAAATGGTGTTCTTTAAAAATGTGGGCTTGTTGGGAATGGACTCGTTGAGAGGAACGGCTCCTCGGAAAACCCTAAGTAATAAAGGCATTCAATAAGCAAGCATTGCTTTAAAAAAAATTTGAAAGGACTTACCACGAGGGGGTTCGAAATTTAAACTCAAATAAAACGGCAATCACAAGACTTTCGATTTAAATCTTTTTGGTTTTTAATGGATTTTTGTCTTATGCAACTTTATTTCGTTAAAGTAGCGCCTGATGGCCGATAAGGTACTTTATTTCCACGAACACCTTTTCAGGACGAACGACAAAATTTGAAAGTAGCTAGGGAACAAAATATCTTGCCTTATGAATATGATAAAGTGAACCAAGGCTTTTTTACCATCAGAAGGTGTGACAAATTCTGGTGTATTCCTGATCAGACAATTGAGCAGGTTGCTATGAGGTCTCTGAAAGCCTGAGGTAGGCTGTCACATGAACGAAGTATAAAGGACAGAAGGTACTCTGGTGAGTTGGGTTGCCACAATACCTACCATTATTGAAATAGCCGTATAAGTGGAAGACTTTTGTGACGTGACATATGGTACCTATTTCAGAGCAGCACGTAGAAGCTAGGTTTTCAAGGGTAAAGAGGGAGTAGGCAGACATTGCGATGCTGGTTTTCATCTCATTATGCCTTTCCACTAGGACAATTTGTGATGTTCATAAAAGCACAGGAGTAACTGGCGATAAGAAAATTGATTGCCTAAAGCGTTTGAAAAAGGAATTCAGAGTATTGCTAAGATTATTGGTGATGACTTCAGTAAGATCAACGAAAAAACGTAGTGGTTCCTCTTAAAGGTTTAAACTCAAAAGTCAGAATTCACGGCGAAGATATACCAGTAAACCTAGATACACTTTTCCGACGTAAAACACACGGAAATAATCAGAAGAACAGTTAAACATTTTTTTGAGTTTGAGTTGGCTTCTTATCCAGGAATGCGAAAAACAAACAAATCTGTGTACTACGATTTATTTTCATCCGTGTCTGATCCACCAAACCTTGATTGTGAGCACATTTTATATCGAATGGTTTGACAATCCAAGGAAAAATTTTCAACGATTCTCTCCAAAGGTATAACTAACAAAAATGTGTAGGCTCTGGTAGAGGTAGCCTCACAACTGTATAGGCTCCGATGGAGGTTGCCGTACACTAAAATGTGTAGCCTTTAGTTAAAAAGGGCTGGCCGTATACTTAAATTTGTGGACGTAAGTAAAAACCCTCAAGAAAAACTGTTATAGTGTTTTATTTGTGACTTAACCTGAGCCCAAGCTCGGCACTCTGAAATGAACACAAGAAAATGAATGTAACTTTAATGTAACTTAGTCAATTATTGATGGTTAATTTACTAGGTAAAACTATAGCTCTTGAAAAGTATTTAAATAATTTGTGTATAAAAAGCAGAATATGTGGTTCAAGTTTGCAAAGAAAATCTGTCATTATTAGGTTATGTCTCACCTGTTGTAATGGGTTTTATTTGCCTCGAAAATACTCTGAAATAGTCTGGATTCGAAATCCTGGAGTGAGTGAGGTGGTCTTTACTCTACTCTCTAGGGCAGCTTTTCACTAATGATCAAATAGAGGTCAGAATCCCCTGTGGGGAAAAACGTGCAAGGCAAAACTGACTGAATGGATGGTTGTGAAAATCCGAAATCATCGGCGAAATTAAGGCACTTTACGAAAACGTAACGCAACGTAAGGCAACTCAATGTACCCTTAAAGGCGAAGACAAAATTTAACTTCTTCAGAAAGACCTTTTTATCGGAACCACCACTACATAAAATTAATTAGCTGTCCTAAAGGTAAAGAGTAGAGATGAGACAAAGTATCGACAAATGTCAAAAAGAAATCGAGGAGAATTGCAAGTACCAAAAATTACACACAACAATATAGTCTGAGAAAAATAACAACAGCCGGCGACTAATGATAACAAGTAATTAATCACTAGAACAATCATAATTTGAATATTACGACATTGAATAAGCAATTCATGTTGCGAAACGTAAACGCTTACAAAGGAATCGATGATTCCAAAAATATTACTAATCGAAAGGCCAATTGACAAAAATGAACGCCATTTCTGCTGTCAGCTGGCACACAAATCATAGGTGACATGAGCAAAGGGAGCAATCCGGTAGTTTATGGAACCAATGATGGAACGGGATGCAGAACTAAATTTGGTACTGAGTTCAGCAACCGAACAGAGTACGTGCAGTGTGTAGTACACACTTCGTCAACGGACCACGATTTAGGATACCTAACCCAAGAATAAGAAATATTTGTCACAATTGAATATAGAATTTAAATAATAAAGATTAGAAAATTTACAGAATCTGCAACTCCTGTAATTATTGTCGAATTTTTATAAAGGAAAAATGTAAACAAAGCCTAATAAAATCAGGGAAAAATTAGATAAAGTCTGTTTTTTTTTTAAAGATAAAAGTCAAAATGACATTCTGTTGGCAATACAATGTAAAATTGTCAATGCTTTCAAATTTTTTATGTAGGAAAGGTTTGTGTTGCCAACATAGTTACTAAATTTTTTACTTGGGGAATTATCAATAGTAATATAACTAGTGCAATGGAAATTATTGATAATTTTTGGGAAATTTGCCCGAATGCATTTTTAGTGCCTTTTTCAGTTAAAAACGCATGAGTGCAAATTTGTCGAAAATTATAAATATATTTCCATTGCACGAGTTGTATTTAATGAGAGAATTTCATAAATCAAAAATTTAAATTTTTTGTCAAAAAATGTCAAAACACCAGTTTTCGCACCAGTTACTATGCAATTATCTGATAATTTGCACTAGTGCAAATTATCGCGTAATTGCAATCTGATGGTTCAAATCAACAATCAAAACATGTCAGTTCATTGTTGAAATACCAGTTTTGGCAGATGTATGAAATTCTCTTTAAAAAAAAAAATCAGATTTTAACTATAGGAATTTTGAATGGAAAACTAAAAATAAGTGTGAAATAGTTAAAGGCAATTTTGGCACGTTACAAAGAGTTGAGGATGCTGACAATCCTATTGTCAACACCGCCATTCAATTGGCAAGTAACTTTGCGACGATCATTATAATTGAAGAGGACACCGATTTATTAATCATATTAACCACCAAATTTATCCAACATTTACGTCATGAAACCTAGAAAGGGTACCTCTCAGAACATGTTTTATACTCTCCCAGGTATACTTCAACTTCTCGTCTATTGTCAAACAAAACTTCCTTATCCTACATGCAACAGTGGGTGTGATACAAACTCTGCATTCTATCGCCAAGGAAAGTTGCATTTTGTCAAGCTCCTTGAAAAGAACACGACATTACAAGACTGAGAAGGTTTTTCATCATGCAGATGCTGATTCTGATGTTCTCATTTCCGTAGGTCAGCTGTTTTTGGCAGCCCTCTATCCACCTAAGGGCCAAATTATGGACTGATTGGTAAACGTCTGGTTGTTACCTAGCAGGTACTTTCTATCCACTAGAGAATAGAAAGTACCTGCTAGGTTACAACCAGACACTTACTAGTTGGTCCATAATTTGGCCCTAAGGCAGATGAGGCCTCCTTGGACAAAATTCGCTACGAGATATTTTCAAAATCCCTCGCAAAGCCTACTTCCAATCTGGTCTCTCTTCCTCTTACAAATGCAGCCGCCTTTCAACATATTTTGCGGAGAACGGACCGTGGCCTTCTTCCCATCATGAACACCAAGGATCCAGCTCCATCTGATATTCTCAATCCAGTGTTTCGCAAATGTACGAAAGAGTGTATTTACAGGAAAGCGCAGCTGCAAAAAAGTAAGCATAATATGTTCGACAATATGCCTCAACTGCAACGGCCAGTCATATTCGAAAGTGCTATTGTTTATGGCTATAACACTGGACCAAATTGAAAGTTTAAGATGTCATTCTGTCATTCGACGCAAAATTTAGTCCTTTTCAATTATGGGATGTTATTTTCCGTCCGACGCATCGTTTTCCAGTTAGAAGCAAAAAACTGAAAAAGTGCAAAAATTTTGTCTACCAAGTTATGCTCACATCTTAAGATGGTACAAACTCAGATCACACGAATTTCAGACCAAATAAAGGTATTTCAATGATTTCTGGCTGGGAATTAATTCCTCAAAACAGTTTTTTTCGATGTAATTTTATCGGCCTAACATAGTTATCGTCAGTTTGGGCCTCATCTGTCTGCATAATATCTAACTCAAATGAAATAATAACTGTTTCTGAAGTCCCAGCTCCGAATAATTTGATAACAACAAATAAAGCATTTGGCTGAAAAACAGAATTCATGTCCAATTTTCACATTGTTCCATTTTATTTTGTTTTTCGCAGGGTTCATGTCGCTATAAAATTCAGTCTTAAAATACGTCCCTAGCTTTTTTCAAATTTTGTAAGATATCTTTTTTTCTTCAAATTTCTAGTCAATAAAGCTAGTTTGCTTTGTTCCCATAAAATCATATCTTGCCAAGACGTGTTTCCTTTACTGCTTGCTTCAAAGAACACATTTTCCTTGCGGAAAATCGAATATTTTCCGTACAAAAGGGACAATAGCCATTGTAAATAGTTATTTTGTCAACATTTTTTATAAAGTTGGAACCTTTTATTAGTTTATTATTATTTGAAAATATATTTGGGTACACAAATTGAATTTGTTCAACAACCGTAATAATCACTATAATATTTGAAACTTTTTGTTATCTAAACCGCTCAATATATTGGCTGGTAGCTATTGAAAGGCATTAACTACTTGTGATTAATAAACTACAGTCCGTGATCTAATTACCTAATATCTACTCAGAAAAGAAATCAAAGGTCTCTATATCTACATGCCAACCTATAATAAAAACGCATCTATTGTAAGGTTAGAGAAAAGCTGTTTCATTCAAAGTTCTAATTAAAATAGCCAAAGTAGTGTACCTACATTTTAGGTTATTCTACTGTAAACTTTCTCCTAGATTCATTTAAAATTTAAATTTCCGTGCTTTCAGGCATATCTAATTGTCACCTTTCGAGCCTCGGAAACTAACCGCAAAGTCAAAAGTTATCTTTCGGGTCGCTGACTTACCCTTCACCGACGGTACTGAAAAATTAAGAAGAGTTAATTGTATTATAAAAATGTATAAAGAAACGTTTTAATTTCAAAAATTGCTTAGTGCACGCCATTACAAATGTAATTACATTTTTACACCCCTCAAAGAAATATCCTTTCAACTTTATCTGCACTTTTGCAGTGTTCTTTATTAAGCCCATTTGTGGTTCTTTCTCGTTAACACTTAATCTAGTGTGATACCTAAAAACTGGAGCTATAACCATTATATTCTATTTTTATTTTTGTTAGGTACTTGCATTTCGTGATGGATTAGGCGGTTGAAACAACTTCTACCAATTTTGCTAATTTATTTTATTTTTATTTTTGTAATTTTTTGCACTGGGTGTGTTATGTTACTCATATAGTGTTGCGTTCGTTCGATATTCGTGTCCGAAAGGACCGTGTATTCGCGCTGGGAGCCAGAGAAAATTGAACATTGGAAATGATCAGCTAATCGAATCGATTATGATGCTAGTTTGTAGCTTTTCATTGCATAAAAGAATTGAACATCAATGAAAAATGGCTAATTTACCGTAGCAACATTCTAAAAGACTCGCTACATCAATTGTGATTATTCTATCTTCTATCGATTAACCAAAGGTTATCCAACAGCATGCACTGGAGTGATCGGGAAAAAATTGACCGAATAACGTATGACGTGATGGAAGCCACACTAGCAAAAACAACCAAGAACTGGTAAACAAGTTTGAGTCCTTGAAACCAGTGAACACTACGAAACCCACAGGCAATGATCGCACAGTTGTCAACCTGACCCAATGCGTTCTGACTGATTCGGAAACCAGTGTTCTAAGAAAAGGTGGCAATTTTGCAATAACACCGAAAGACCTGCCATTCGAAGATATCATAGCAAAAGTGGAAGCCAGTATACGCACATTACCTCAAACCACTGCGGAGGAAATACGCAATGAAACCTCTAGGATTCTACGACTTGCGAAACCTCCAAAGTTCAACCTGACATACGAGGAATGGAAAGCTATTCGCAGCCTGTATACAGATAGATAAAGGAAACGCAACGGTAATATTGTAATCTTGAACGTGACTGACTATGAATCAAAAATTTCCGAACTGCTAGACCCCTCCACCTACAGAAAGCTGAAGCGCAATCCCACTGCTTATTGCGAAAAACCAATCAACTCGTCCGAGCACTACTGTTGGACCCAGAAAACATAAGAAAACTCACCAAATCTGAGGCCTTACCACCTAGAATATATGGGCTTCCTAAGATTCAAAAATTACAAAACAGGCAACCCACTCAGGCCCATTGTAAGTGCAATAGATTCGCCCACATACAGCATATAGCCAAATACCTCACCACCCTCCTTCAGCCACGGATTGGCCAATCCAGCTCCTATGTTGAAGACTCAACTCATTTCATTAAAAAGATCAATGACATCACTCCACTACCAAACGACATTCTGCCTCATTTTTACCAAGGTACCAGTGGATCAGGTCTTAGAGTATCTAAAAGATATTTTTCTGGAGGAAACCAATAACTTATTTCACCACTGTCTGACGACTACGTACTTTCAACGGCAAAATTAATTCTTTGAGCAGACAGGAGTCGCAATGGGCAGTCCACTCAGCCCGCTTATCGCCAACTTCTACATGGAACACTTCGAACAAATGGCACTGCGAACGGCCACAAAGAAATCTACTTGTTGGTTTCGCTATGTAGATGACACATTTGTTGTTTGGAACCATAGAGAGGCAGAGCTCGAAAACTTCTTTAATCATCTAAACTCAATAGAACCCAGGATACAGTTTACGATGGAAGTTGAGAAGGACAACAAAATTGCATTCCTCGACGTCCTCTTAGAAAGATTTCCCTCAGGTAAACTGGGATACAGAGTATATAGGAAGCCGACACATACATCTGTCCGTATGCGTCGGCAACAAGGAATCCAATCACCATCCTAGGCAAAAGAGAGCAATCCGGATTTGTGAACCTAGATGCCTTCAGGACGAGATGCAACATCTAAAATCAGCACTTGAAGGAAATGGGTACTCCAAGCAGGAGATTAATAGAGCCATAAGACCGAAGCAACAGCGCACAAATAACAAGGAACCAGCACAGGTGGCAAGGAGAGCCTTTCTTCCCTATATCAAAAATGTCACAGATCGCATAGGACGAACGCTAGAAAGACACAACGTTAAGCCTATCTACAAGCCCACAAGAACAATTAAACAAAGTCTAAGATAGGCCAAGGATCCTAGGGCACCTCTTGAAACGGCTGGCGTCTACATAATTCCCTGCTCTTGTGAATCTGTCTATGAAGGAACAACCAAACGCTCTATCAAAACCAGGGTCAAAGAGCACAAAAGAAACTGTCAGCAGGGACAAATAGATAGATCAGTAATCGCCGAACACGTGCTTACACAAACAAACCATGTTATTAGTTTCGACCAGACAGGGGAATATTAAGACTCGAACTAAAATTTGATAAAAATAAATTAGCCAATGATAAGGTGATTCTATTAAACAGGTTGAAGTTCTTTGTGATAAGGCAAGAGAATTAGCATCAAACACACAATGTTCATCGCTAATTGACCACTTGAAGGAAAAGCAGACACAAATGAAATCAATGGCGCCCAACGTTGGGCCCTTTATTGTTCCGAGGGTGTAATTTCACCCCTTTTCATTGTTGCCAGATCACCAAATCTTGGTTAATTTTGATTGATTGATTTTTTTATTTTGTTTTTTTTTTCTTTTTTTTTCCCTTGCTTTGGGTCGTTCTTGGTATATTTTGATGATGGCTGGTATTGTATATAAGAGTGAAGACACATATTGATCTTTAAACTATACTTACAGTAAAATTCTGATACGGACTACTGAGCAGGATATATTGAACAAGCTGGGTGCGAAGATATCTATGCTCAGTGTGGATTAGATATAGTTGCAGTGTGATATTTCTGTGTACCTAGATAGTGTATACCACTTAATTCAAATATTGTGTCGCTATATACAGAGTCCAATTCAATAAAATAATGTTCGGTAAATTTATCTCTATTTATTCAAAATGTCGCGGAAAATGAAGGTCAATCGCCTGGACAAGGAAGAATTGAAATATGAGTTGACTTGAAGGGGTATTGCGGCTGGAACTGTAGAAGAAGTGAGAAGCTAATTGGCTTTGACGAGGCAATTGGAGAAAGCCGGTGATAGTCTACATTACCCACCATATCTATTTACCTTCCAGGAAAATGCTAGTGGCGTTACCATCAAGCTGGACGAATTGACGGATTCCGTAGACCAATTCGCTGATACTGCCAGAAGGCGGCTTTATTCAAAACTTCAGACAAAGTTAAGTCATGTACTGGGAAGGCTGGACAATATGGTCTGTACGTCTAATGATGAGATTAATTTGAGAGGATTATTAGTGGCACAGACGCTAACGCTGATGAATCGGTTGGATACCAGGGCAGCTCAAGCAGGGGGCATTAATAAACCAGCACTCCCAAATCTCGCAGTACTGCAGGGTGGCATACAACAGCCCCAGAGCAATGTTGCTCATCAGGGCCAAGTAGCCCAGCCCCTCGGGCAGCAAGCCCAACTTCCCGGCCACTTAGGGCGGGCTCCATTAAGCCCAGTGCTCAGTTCGACAGCTTTAGGTCAGGGAACGGGAATGACGAGCAGTACTCCTTCTCCGTATTCGTCCATTCGTTCGACTGGTATCAAGCCCATTCTGCCCCACAAGTGGAATATAATTGGTGGTGATAGGAGAGGAATGTCGGTAACAGAACTCCGCAGGGCCAGAAACGTGACCGAGGATATACTTCTCGACTCTGAAATCGATTTATTTGAGGGTCGAGCGTATAGGTACCAGGACTGCAGGAACGAGGTGAATACCTGGGACGACGAGCTGGTAGAAAAATTCAAAGAGGAATACCAACCAGTGTTCTACTCGGAGCGGTTGTTGGAAGAGATCAAACGAAGGACTCAGGGTCCGCATGAATCGATTGGTACCTACATGGCCATTATGGCAAAGTATTTTCAGAGGATTCAATGCCCAATTACTGAGGAAGTCAAGTTAACAATTTTACTGAGGAATATATCTCCAGCCTACCGATCTGAAATAGGTGCTTTGGATATAACCTCAATAACACAACTAAAATCTCTCTGTCGAAAGGAACCTGTCAGCAGATTTCGCTCTGCTGCCTTGGAAGAACGTTTCCCTAGAGCCAGATTTGGCGTACGTAAGTTTGCATCCACAACTTGCCGAGCTTCGCTTGGACAAAATGCCCTCGTCGTCTGGAACTTTCCCGAGCGGACAAAAGGAGACAATTTGGTTCAATTGCAACAAGCCCGGTCGCATCTAAACATTCCGGTATAGGATTCGGCACCTAGGCATATTTCATTGGTCCGTTTGCCTCAGGTCGGAATGGTATATATACATATACTATGTGGAGTGCCGAATCAAAGGTCAAAATGTTAAACAGTGCCCAGCTGCAGGTTGGAATGTTCCTCCTTTAGCGCGGCACAAAATCAGCAAACAAACTTTATTTACTTTTTGTTACACATTTATTTTATTTCAACGATACATTTCAAAAAATCTTGGACAATAATTTCCAGTGGCGGACCCAGGGGGGGATTATAAAAACCTGAAACCTGGCAAATTAGAATAGAAAATTTTGAAAATAAATACCCTAATATATTAATTTTTTTTTGGTATCTGTGGTGCTTAGTTTAATTAAAATATCAATTGAAGCCAGACAACAGCAGTTTTTGGATTTTCCTTTCTTATTTCCTTGATCAACTTTTTTATAAGCACTATGACATATCTAAAAAATGTATTTTCCAAAGTCTATTCGCATCCAAGAAGATTCTACGTCATTGAATTGACATTGAACACAAACCTGCATTTGAATCTGTTATAATTATTTTTCGCTGACTTCACATTCCAATTCGTGTATATCACTATACTCTTCTATCCATTGCTTTATATCGTTTTCCTCCAAAATGTTGGCTCGGTAAATTTGCTCACCACATTGAAAGTGTTTAAATGATCCAGGCAAACTCATCTTGCATGTTTAAGCACAAGAACACATGAAGCAACGGCGAAATGAACCGCATCCGCCGCAAAATTGTAGCTAAGAGGAACCGAAGGAGGTGGACAGCTGATTAAATATAAAAACCGCGCCAAACGCATGGCAACATTCGGACCTGATACTCAGCACTGTTTAACATTTTGACCTTAGATTCGGCACTTCACATGGCTGTTGCTAATGGACCATTCTGACCTGAGGCTCAGCACCGTTCAACATTCAAGTACGGATTTCAGCACTCCGCATCAATTGGCGGTCCGAATTCAAACGGACCAATGAGATATGCCTTGATGCCAGATAAGATCAAAGCAATGCTTGAACTGCCCCGGCCTAAGACTGTCACAGAAGTAAGAAGGGTTGTCGGTAGTTTTTCTTGATACCGTCGTTTTTTTCTGGGATTTTCTAGTATAATTTCACCGATAACCGCACTTACTAAAAAGAATAAAAAATTTGTTTGGTCACCCGAATGCGAGAACGCTTTCAGAGGAATGAAAGAACGTTTAGTTGCTGCTCCCATTTTGAGTTGCCCGGACTACAGTAAAGAGTTCGTAATCCAGACTATGGAATTGGAGCGATTTTACAGCCTCATGACGATGGGGATAGAGTAATTTGTTATTTAAGCCGATCCTTATCGAAGCAGGAAAGGTTGTACACCACGTCGGAAAGGGAGATGTTAGCACTTGTATGGGCCATTCAAAAGCTTAGACCCTACATAGAGAGTATTCTGTTTACAGTGATTATGGATCACTATAGTTTGAAATGGTCATTGAATCTGAAGGATCCCACGGGACGGCTAGGACGGTGATCCATTAAGTTACAAATGTATGACTTCAAAGTGCAACATAGAAGAGGCAAAGACTTAGAGCTACCTGACATGCTGTAGAGGGCAGTACCAGTACCTGTGCTGGATAGTATTAGAACCGAAAATGATACTGGCAAGATAGTTGCAGATAAATGGTACATTAGAATATTGGAGAAGGTAGAAAACTTCCTAAATTGACGGTGCCAGAATGGAAAACTTTTTAATCACGACTAATGTATAATGTAAGAATTATACTTGTGATTTGGCAGTATAATGACATATGTTATTCCCCCCGGGAATAATGACGAGTAGCGGGATTAATGGTCATTATTCCTCAAAAGTGTCATTGTTCAACCTATAGTGCTTGTGGATTTCTATTGAAAATTATGATAGATGAAATTTGTTCATTAAAAATCTCAAATAAATTAATTTGTCGTAAATAAAGTAGAGTATACTACTCGCAATAATGGCTATTATTCCCTCAGAATGTTACTCCCTTGCCGCTAACGCGGCTCAGTTCGTAAATATTCCTCGGGAATATTTATCATTATTGACTCGTGGTATATTCTACTATTAAATATGTAAAACAGGACTACAGTGATATTTTGATGTCTAATGAGTTGTGGAAGCTCACAGTTCCCAAGGATCAGCGGTACGCTATGATCAAGAATGCGCACGACCCCCCGACGGCTGGACACATGGGCGTGTACAAAAAACCTTTTTATTTCGAGATTAGCCGAGAAATATTATTGGCCTAAAATGCGCCAAGATGTGGCAGCATAGTGAAGAAATGCTCAGTTTGTACGGCATATTAGAGTGAGACTCAAGGAGTAAAAGACCAAATGCTTTCCCACCCCAAACCAGGTCGCCCATGGGAGGTCATCTCGACCGATTTGATGGGTCCTCTACCAAGGTCCACCAAGGGTAATTCGTACATCTTGGTGGTGACGGATTATTTAAGTAAATTTTCGCTAGTGTTTCCGCTGAAAAAGGATAGAACAGGAAATATTCTTAATTTGGCGATTGGTCCTTTATGATAATGGGCTACAATATAGAAGTGGCGTGGCGACTTCAAGAGATTTTTGGAAAGATATATGTGTCGGATCAAGTTCAATGCGAACTATCATCCTAAGGCGAATCCCACTGAAAGGCAAAATAGGACTATTAGGACCATGCTTGCAATGTATATTAAGGACAACCATAGGACCTGAGATACATAAGTTGAGCTGTGCTCTTAGAATGGCCAAACAGGAGGTGACGAAGATGTCGCCATATTTTACAAATTTTGGCAGGAACATGTGTCTCTCAGGTGATGGCCATAGCAATGACCTTCCGGACGAAGATGAAAACGGTAATCAAACCATGGAGGTGTCAAGGAATAAGGCATTTAGAAGAATTTTTAGTGATGCCAAACAACGTTTGGAAATTGCAGGGAAGGAAACAAGGTGTCGCAAGATACAATCTCTGGAAGAGAAGCCCAACATACTCTGTTGTATGGCGGAATAATTATGTCATCTCGATTGCGTCCAAGCATTTTGCGAACAAATTGGCACCAAAGTACGTAAGTCCGTTTAGGATTCACAGTAAAATCTCACCTTGGACATACCAGTTGGTTGGGGAGGATGGTAAATATCTTGACGGAGTTTGGCAGTCTAAGGACCTCAAGGACAATTTCTGCTTAGTTGAATAATGGGGATTAACGATGTTGCAGTCTTGAAGTTGAGGGGGGGAAAAGTAATGTTAAAATCTAGATTAAGGAACAATAAAAGTGCAATCTCAGACATCCTTGACAGAATGGCGAATGCGCTTACTAAAAATTTGTCTCTGGTTTATAGTGAGTGAATTAATGTGCTGAATAATAATTAATTGACTACACCTTTCTTTATTCAATAAAACTATAGGTTTATAACACGTTCACGGAGCTCCTCAAGGGTTACCCCTTAAAAACCTAAACTACAGAATTGTGGCGGCAAGGATTTTCTAGACGATGGGATTTCTACAAGATTCGGTTCTCTTCTGTTGCAGCCGTTGTAGGGTTTTCTTATCCAGAATTGAGAGCCCTATTTGTTGAGTTATTCCTTGAAATCCTTGGCAAACAGATTTACCTTTGAATTTTGAATTGTTGAATTTTGATTGGCAGAGATGGAGGCACAATTAAGTAACCTAAATAGTAGGAATTGAGAGATTTTTAATGTTTGCCTGTGACCTTTGCGTTTTTCCTGGAATCCTGGCTTCATTCCTGTTGTTTCGAGAGCCACCTTATTCACCAATTTGCCATCATTTATTTATTTATTTATTTGATTACGCCGGCTAATTGTTGAATAAGGTGGTTCTCGAAACAACAGGGATGAAGCCAGGATTCCAGGAAAACCGCAAAGGTAACAGGAAAACATTAAAAATCTCTCAATTCAGACTTACTCCATTGTGCCTCGACCTCTCCCAATCAAAATCCAACAATTCAAGGGTAAATCTGTTTGCCAAGGAATAAGTCAACAAATAGGGCCCAACAGGCTGGAGAATGGAAATCATAAATGCAAATAGACGTAAGCGAGGATTAGTGGGAAAAATACTTACATCTTTATTTGAGTTTAATGATAAAGTTTACCAATACATTGAATAATTTGAAACAAATCAGGAGAAACTTATCCAGGCATCAAATCACGAAACAAAATTCATGTTACATGCGTTAGCGAAATTCAATGAAACAGAAACTCGTATCAATGGACACCTCAGAAGATTCCAAGAAAGAATGAATGAAGGGATTAAGGCCATTGAAGAGATGCAGCACTGGTACAAAACCGTAGATACCAATGTATTGAATATTTATCTCCTAAGCACATATCAGATAGTATTAAATTACATAAACGACGTCTTAAATCATCACCAACATCTGCTGGACGTACATCATCATCGAAATCATTTGTTTGAATTAGTATCCCCCCATCCAGATTGAAAACGCAATATTAGACTTATCGGAGAAATTACCTTCAAACATACAAATTCTATCCTTCCCACTAGTAGAAATAAAAATTCATCACAGTAACAACTCCATACATGTTTTTTGATATTTATATATAAAATATAAGCTTACTCCAATAACGTTTAATGTGACGAATAACTCATATTTGGTGATGGATATTCCGAACGAAGAAGAATTTAGAAGTTGTAAAAATATTGGAGAGGTGTATGTCGGCTCTCCTATTTCAACAAGAACCATTGATACAAGTCCCCATTGTGTTATAGATGAAATTTACCAACGTACAGACGCACAGAAAACACATGTCCTATCCACGAGATCTCCTTGCAATCAATGACATGGAAACAATTAAGTATATACGCCTAACGCTTGGTTGTTTGTGACACCTACAAAGGTAAAAATGGCTATAATTTGCGATGGTGTTCGAGAAGAGATAACAGTTAACTGTACAGAAATAATAAAAATTTCGCAAAGCTGCAAAATTAAAACCAATAAGAATATAATATTATCTCCGAAAAAACTACAGCTGGCAAGAGTACTTACCAATCATTTTTATTCAGCCCGAATAGGCACCATTGATACACTTAGTATTACGAGCTACAGAAGAAGGGTTGAAGAAAGAAGAAGAACAAATCCAAAAAATGATCAGCAAATCGAATCAATTCTGATGCCAATTTGTAGCTCTCCATTGACATAAGATAACTGAACATCGATAAGAAAGTCGCAAATTTATGGTAGCAACATTCCAAAAAAAGTCGCTACATTGAAAAATTGCTTAACCGCAAGTTATTATTTTCGGCACTTGAATCGAATCAAAAGCGAATTTAAATAACTATTTCAAATTCTGAATCTCAAAACATATGCATGACTTCAATTCCAGGATTCTTCTTAATAAGAATTTTGAGGACGCAATTACTAACTTTTCTGTTATAAAATCTGGGAAACTTAAGTGTTCCTTCACAGTTTACGCTCGACAAATTCTTTTTAATTAACGAATACTTTTCAAAAAGTAATTGTGCCTCATTCGTAAGCATCTCTGTTTTTAAATTTCCAGTGAATACGTCGGTTTGTCGTGCGCTTCTCAAGTACACAGAAAGATTTTGGCTTTAGAGTGGGTATTCTAATTCTTTCTTTAATGTTTGCTCTTGCAAAAATGTTTGAAATTTTAAAAAAAGCTTTCATAGACTTCTTACTTTAGAGTTATAATATAATTTCATCAAGGACTAAAATTTATTGGTAATTTCCAGTTCGAAATCGAATAAAAATTGGAAAAACTTTGAAATTCACAGCATTCATCTGTAACTTAAAATTAATTTTCTTGAAGCTGAAAAAAAATTGGCTTCATTCAGAAATAAAATTCACGTGGCCTAAGGAAATCTAATTATTATCGCTGGTCCGAACTCAATTATAAAAGAAGAAGCCTAGAGACGGTTTAAAAATTTAATTAAAAGATTAAAAAAGAATTTCTAATTGAGAAAATTTTACTGCACAAATGTCGCACGTGCAAGATATTCAAAAATTTTCAATTACAATTAAGTTTCAATGATCGGGGAATTTTTTGTTTCATTGCATTGTATTAGATTTATGAAATTGTGCTTCATTTTTATCAATCAAATTCAACAATGCCTTTTATTTACAGAAAATATACATCGCATTCAATAAAAGCCTCTTTTCTCAGGGATATTCCATTTCATATTCAAATTGGCAACATATTCGAATCCCCAATATCCCTAGGGAATTCGGAATGTCACACGCTTCACAAATATATATTGTCGGGTGATAAAAACGAGATTTAAGAGAGCTGAGAGCGAAATAATATGTTTAATTTACAAGCACTGTTCGTGGCATTTTTATATTTTAATTCGTATTATTGAACTAAATTATAAATAATTTGTTTCTATGATTTTAAAAGTGCCATTATTTTCAAAACAACTCACTTTCTCACCGTCGATACGGTAAGAGAGGGTCCTGACTGTTCACTTTACATTATTAATAAGCTTTATCTTCAAGCGGTCTATAATTTAAACTTTATTGCCGGCAACACTCGACACAGAAGTAATCCATTATGTTCCTAGAACAATAAAGATTTTTATGCATAAGGTAATTTGTTCGTTTTCTTCTCGATAGATGGCAGCGTCAACGACCGAGTTAGAGCATTAGCTCCAAGAACATAATTTATTTAAAATCTGCACTACTAAGTTGTTCGTTTCACATTTTTTGTTCAATAATATTATGGACAAAACTACATTCATTACCAGTTTTTACCAGTCATTCTTTGTACAGGTTTTTAATGTTAAGGTCAGTGTGTGTTAAACTTTTGTCAAGTTGTCACATTGTTTCTAATTTTGAAATCACTTGCACTCAATATATTTCTTAATCGATATCCTGCACATCCGTTTTCTTGGCAAGTCAGACACTTAGAAGATAGTTCAATAGAAGAAACACTATATATAGGATTTTCACACTATATTTAGGATGACGTCACATTTAGTAAATTTCTGCTGCAAATTTAACAAAACTAAAAGTACTTCTTAACGCATTTAAAGTAGGGGCATTTCAGATGTTTCTGGTTGGCAACGGCGCGCGATGTTGCATGATTTAAATGAAAATTTTCAAATAAATAACGCATGTCGATTCATTTCGTTATTTTTAGCTGTCAGTTGTCTTGATAATTCATTATGACATTCTGGTAAATTATAAGAAAACAAATGGGCATTGACAACATTGTCAGTCCTTGTTCTCTGACGTCATCCTAAATATAACGTAAAAAAACTATACAATGTAGAAGATCCCAGTCACCCAATCCCATTACACAATTATCGCATATGTTGAAGAAAATTGTAGAAAGTTAGCTTACAAAAATGCTCAGTCTGAAACTAAAAAAAAATTTCCATGAATCTTCTATCGAACTACTTATTAATTCCAATGCAAACATCTTGAACAGGAATTCTAAGCAAAATAGAAGAGTGCGAGTCTCCTGTGGTTTTTGTTTCAAAGAAAAATGGTGGCATTAGGTTTTCTGTTAATTACCGCAAATTGAATGCGAAAACAATAGCCGACAGATACTCCTTGCCTCGTATTGATGATATATTACATGCTGCAAAGAAAACTCGTTTTATGACAACTTTGGATACAAGATCTGGTTATCATCAAGTATCAGTCAAACCATCTGATCGAGGCAAAACTGGTTTCATTTGTCCTTTCGGAACTTTTAGATATACAAGAATGCCATTTGGATTACGAAATGCTCCGTTCACATTTCAAAAACTAATTGATAGATTTCGTTCTGGACTTCAAGATATTAACATATTAGCGTACCTCGATGATATAATTATTTTATCAAACTCATTTAAACTTCATGTTAGTGATTTACAAAAAGTTTTTCGATCGCTTAAAATTAATCAAACGTCAATTAAACCGTTCGAAATGCAAATTTTCTTGTTCTTCTGTCAATTACCTCGGTCATGTAATAACTTCTGATATTGCTCCAAACCCAGATAAAATTTCTGCTATTTCTAAAATACCAAATCCTCAAAATGTCAAAGAACTACTTTCTTTTCTACAAACTTGTTCCTGGTTTCGACGTTTTATGAAAAACTTCGCAGAAATTTCAAAACCTCTTACTTTTCTTACTAAAAAGAAAGTGGAATGAATCTGGACGTCAGATCAAGTCAAGGCTTTTGAAAATCTGAAATTACTTATAACGTCTAGCCCTTTCTTCAGCAAGCTGACCTTAATAAACCATATATTCTCAAGACGGCTGCCTCTAGCTATGCTATTGGCGCATGTTTACTCCAGAGGGAGGGGTCAGAAGAAAGACCTAACGAATACGCCAGTCGTTTATTAACATCAGCTGAGCAAAATTACAGTACAACAGAGCGAGAAGCCCTAGCAGTCGTTTGGTCCGTGACTGACAAATTTAGAAGCTACATATTTAGAATGTGCTGATGTTATCGTCAAAATTGAGCCCTTGAAATGGCTTATGATACTCAAATCACTTTCGCACAGATCAGCAATATGGTCTTTAGCTTAGCAATCTTTTGATTTATGAATTGAATAATATCCTGGAAAATATAATGTTGTTGCTGATGTTGTTATCACGCCCTACAATTCCTGCAGCAGAAGCTTATCTTGTTATTGTCGATTTTCCTAGACAAAAAGCAAATCAGATCAGACGTGAATAAATAAATGACCTAGATCTCGATAAAATAATCCAATGTTTTGAAAACTCCAATAATAATGGTTCTAATGTTGATTTTAAAAGATGGACCAAGAGAGGCTATATCATGAGATGTGGCGTACTGTACTATACCTTTATGTCCCTGAATTAGATGAAGATGAAGCTCAACAAGTAATACCGAAATCCCAATTTCCTCAAATCCTTGCCGAGTACCACGATTCTCCATTAGCTGGCCATTATGGTGGAGAACGTACTTATCAAAGAATTACAAGTCGTTTTTTTTTTGGCCTGGAGTGAGAAGAACCATATCTGATTATGTTAGTAAATGTGTAGACTGCCAACGTTATAAAGCTACAAATCTTAAACTTGCAGGACAAATACAGCCTCCTATCCAAAGACAGCGTTTTGAAACTATCTCTTGATTTATTTGGTCCATTATCTGGAACGCACGATTATTAAAAGTGGAAGATACTACAAGTAGATGGATAGAACTTTTTCCATTGATGGCAGCGTCCGCTGAAAATTATGCTCGTGTCCCAGACGTGTTTTAAGTGATAATGGTTCCCAGTTTGCAAGTGCAATAATGCAACCAGTTGCATGTTGCCTAGGATTTGACAAAATTTTAATTCCTATGTACCACCCAGAAGCTAACCCTACAGAACGGAAAAATCGAGATCTAAAGCCTCAACTTTTGATACTTGTCGTTAATGACCATACAAAATGGAAAAAAAAACTTCCAGCAGTCCGTTTTCCTGTGAAGACAGTGTTTTCACAAGCAACAGGTTATTCCGTTGCTCACCTCACTTTTGGAAGAGAGGTAAAAACCACTGATGATGTAAATAGAGAGCTTAGAAGCATTGTGAAAAATGACAATTTTGTGTGTGAAATTATTCCTTATCTACCATTGTTTGTCAAGCCAGAGATGTCCATGAAATTCAATAAGATAGATCTAAGAAATATGCTGACAAGAACAGAAGAGAAGCACCTATATTCCAGTATGGTGAAAAAGTTCTTGTTAATAGTCACTAGTCACTGCCTTAGTAATGCTAAATATTCTTTATCAACTAAACTTGTTCCGAAAAGAGATGGCCGATAACAAATTATTAAAATTGTATCCCCAACTACTTATGAGGTTGCATGACTAGATGATTCACAAAAAGTACTCGGAAAATATGTATCAGCATTGACTAAATTTAAATCCGATGATAAAGTTGGTCAACAAAACTACCTTTATTACCGGTTTTCACCAGTCATTCTTTGTACAGGTTTTTAATGTTATTTACCATATTTATGCTTTCCGTTGAACCGTTTTAACAGAAAACGTTTTACTATAAAACGCTTGTATAAACACCCCCAGTTTTATCTCGTTAAACCGTTATGATTTAAAAAGTTTTGAAAACGTGTTGTAATCGATTTGAAAACGGTTTAAGTACTGCGTAAACATCTCAAACCGTTTTAAGAGAGTGCCAGCACTGCTTGTTATGACATTTAAAAACTGTTTTGGGGCAAGCCCCATAGAAGTATAAACGCAGGAAAAAACGTTTTAAGTTCAAAAACGTTTTAGCGGTTGATACGGTTTAACGGAAGCATAAACTTGGTAAGTGTCAATTACCAAGTACTCAATAAAAACAGGTTAACATCTAATTCAGGTACCAACAAAACTTCAAGTAGGTCTGTATCAATCCATTATTTTCCATTAAATGCCTGCACGTTCACTATTCTTATTCCTTTTTCATTCAACAAAATTCCATTTTCAACTTTAGCTTTTCTCAGGTCTGTAGATTTTCGGATTTCAAAAAACTTTTCTTTGGTATAACACATATTATGTTCTATGGCACCGCTGTCTAGCCACCAATCATCATTCCTTCTAGTTTCTCCAGTTTTTTCTAGGATATTTGTGTAATTTAACAAACTAGACATTCCGACCAATGCCTGTGTTGAATGGGCTTTTGACAACAATGACAAATTCTTTTTTCTTTAAGTGGACAGTCCTTCATGCTTCCTTCACTCGATTCCCCGATGAGTAGTTTCCTGTTTTCTTTCTTCTAATAGCCAATGCTACTCCTAAATTTTCTAGTTTACTTCTTTCTTCCTCTACTAAAAGCCTGGACATAAGCTCCGACAACGTTTGCTTATCTTCAGGTGTCGGTTCCCAAGCCGAAATAAAATGCTTTAAATTCCCTGGTGAAGTCATAAAAAATTTTGTAATTGTCATTTTGTCATTTATTTCTTAATTTTGCTGCTTTAACTTTCCCTGTATTTCTTCTATATGTGAAACTAGTTCAGCTATGCCTCCAACTCCATATTTAAGGCTAAAAAATCTGTGTTGTAATAAATGCACACTCATCTGTGATTTATTTTCATAAATTGTAGCCAATTTTTGCCACATTTCTGCAGATGTATCACATACCAACACATGATTAAGTGGTTTTTCTTTTAGGCTACTGCCTACTATCAATCACTTCTTGAGCCTTTGCATCATTCATTAAGCAATCAGCACCATTTTCTCTGTAGATTCTCCACCTTTTACTATGCCATGAAGGTTTTTGGACTTTAAATGTATCATTGTTTGAAATTTCCAAATAGTCCAATTTTCTTCATTGAGTTTTACGACCAGAGTGTGATTGTCTGAAATTTTTCTTGTGGCCTTTTCACATTCTAATCTTCAATCTTATATTGTTTTTCTACTACCGTGCGTAAAGTGCTTACTTTACGCACTATTCAGAAGACGTAAAGTGTCTCTTCACGCATTAGTGCGTAAAGTAATTCACTTCACACACTAGTGCGTGAAGTAATGTCAATGACAGATGTCGACACTGTCAAATTACTATTTTACTGGTAAATTACTTCACGCACTAGTGCGTAAAGTGAAAATACTTTACGCACTAGTACGTAAAGAATTTGTCAAAATTTATTTTTTCACGCATATTTGATTGGTAGTAGAAAAATTTTTGTATGCAATGCGTATTAGATTTTGGGAAAATAAAACACACGGTCTCATTTGAGCGCCAGTATAAAACTAACTTTTAATTGTCAATAATAATTCAAAATGACACAATGACAGTAAATACAAGTTTTGACAAAAGTACATCCGTTGAATGCAGCCTTGATAGGAATCTACATATTTATTAAGTTTAACAGTTTAATATCAAAGTTCTGGTGCTCACGCCACAAGTACAATATTATTATGTTTATAAAGATTGATGATTTTCAACACCCCCACTCAACAACTTTAAAAAATACCCATACAATTTAGGAAAGTATAATGTTTTTCACTGCATAAACTTTTAGTAAGAATATCAGCGGGCATTTTATTTGTCGGTATATAGTCAACTTTAATCAAACCGTTAGTAATAGCTTCCCGGACAAAGTGATGTCTTACATCAATATGTTTTGACCAATGACATCAAAACACAGATAGACGGATCATCCCATTCATAAACTATTATTTGTTGTGTTGACAAGACCACCCATGGGCCAGGGTTGGTGAGTTGCTCGCGGGGTCGGGGTAGGGAGACATCATTGCTCAAAATGGTGTAAAAAACCCCGCCCACACGTGAATATATCTCGAAATTTAATTGGATGAATAAATAAAATAACAAATTGACAAATAAACTGAAAATATTCGATACGAGCCCTTTATTCTGGGAGTACCAATATCGTGTTAGTCGTTTCTTGTTTAACGCTAATGAATAATCCCTGTTTGCAATAAAGATAGCTAGCTACTACAATCAACACCTGCCTGCCATTCAACAAGCCGCTTCTGGGCGGTGTTTTGCTATAATCTGCTGTTGCCAAATTGAGTTCAGAAATAAAATTGAAAATGTTAATTAGAGGAGAAAAATATACCTATTATTTAGGGATTCAAGACAAAATTTGGCATTCTCAGTGGTGGGGATAGCACAAAGACCCAAAAGAGACAGAGAGATGTTGTCATACGAAAATTTTGTTTATTGTTCGGTCTATCTGTGTTTTGATGTCATTGGTTTTGACCGCTTGTGATAAACAGGATTCATCGACAAATTCAATGCACTCTGATTGTCATTATATAGAGTAATATAATCCAACTTCTCTGTTAATTCAAAAATAAGGTTGCGCAAATATATGGCCTCTTTTGCAGCCTCTGCCAGTGCCATATATTCCGCTTCCGTGCTTGACAATGCTACAGTCTTTTGCTTGACACTTGCAAACGAGATTACAGAACCACACATTTTAAAGGCATAACCTGTATATGACCTTCGATCTGGTGAATTATTTGCCCAGTCAGCATCCACAAATCCAACCAGTTCTGTATTCTCATTAGCAAACCTCAAACAATAACCCTTTGTACCCTTCAAGTACCTTAGAATTCTTTTGGCGTATTTCCAGTGAGTTTCATTATGAAAATTGTTATATTGACTCAAAAAACTGACGCCAAAAGCAATATCTGGTCTTGTTAGAACTGCCAAGTACATCAACGAACCAATTAGTTGTTGATAAGGAACATCAGTCTCATTTTTCTCCGTTTTTTCTAGATTCAACTTCATTTCCAATGGCGTTTTTACAGTTTATTCAGTCATATTGAATTTAATCAATAACTGATCAATGTATTTTTCTTGACTCAAAGCAATAGACTGACCTTCCTTGTCAATGAGAATTTCCATTCCTAAAATCTGTTTGGCCCTACCCAAGTCCTTGATTTTAAATTTTGATTTGAGTTCTTTTTTCAAAAATTCAGTTTCACTTTTAGAACTTGAAAAAACAAAAAAATCGTCCACTTAAAGAGCTACAATGGTCAAAGATTTATCAACATTTTTCTTAATAAATAAACAAGGCTCTAAATTAGATTTTTTGTAACCCAAATCTACTAAAACACTGTTTACTCTATCATTCCAGGCTCGAGATGCCTGTTTAAGCCCATAAACTGTACGATTGAGTTTCAAAACAAGTTTTTTATTTGAATAAGAGTGTACATACCCTTCTGGAAGTTTCATGTATACCTGTTCCTTCAGATAACCATTCAGGAAGGCTGTCTTTACATCCAAGTGCGTGATTTCTAAGTCCATCTTAATTGACAAAGCAATCAAAAGTCTCAATGTCGAATGCCGCACCACTGGAGAAAAAGTTTCTTCATAATCGACACTATGCTCTTGCGTAAAGCCACGAGCAACAAGAGGCGCACGATAGGTGCCTTCCCCCTCACTGTTCACTTTTTTCTTGAATATCCACTTGTTATCGACCAACTTTGCACCGTCAGAAAGTTCAACCAAGTCCCATGCTGAATTCTCTTCAAAAGAGTCAAGTTCATCTTTCATTGCTGCTTGCCATTTTTCTGCATCTGCTCCAGAAAGCGCCTCTTTGACAGATTTTGGGTCAAGATCCATCATGCAGGAATATGTAACATAATCATTGAACTCTTTGGGTTTCGGAACTTTACTTGACTTTCTTTTAGTGTTGTCCATAGTGTCATTTACTTGTTCAACAGTGAAATCCTCATCACTGGTGTCACTGCCTTCACTTTCAGCCGAATCAGAAATATCTTCAGACTCACTCTCTTGCTCACTCTCTATTTCTGATCCATCCCCACTGAAGCTGAGTTTTCTTTGTCCAAACATATCACAACCTCCTCTTTCTTATTTTCTTCAATTATATTCACAACACGACTGATTATAACATCATTTTTTATTGGGTCATAAAGCCTGTAGCCTTTAGTGGTATCACTGAATCCTACCAAGATCATCTTTTTGGATTTTTTGTCCCATTTTTGTCTTTTTTGTTTTGGCACAAGAACCATCGCAGTGCTGCCAAAAATCCTAAGATGACTCACATCTGGCTTTTTTCCCAACCATACTTCAAGAGGTGTTTTATTGTTTAGACCTGAAGCAATGCTCCTATTTCGCAAGTAGACAGCAGTGTTGACTGCCTCTGCCCAAAATTTCTTGTCTAAGTTGGCATCATATAGTAAGCATCTCGCTTTTTCTACCAACGTTCTATTCATACGCTCAGCGTTGCCATTTTGCTCAGGCGTATAACTGTTTGTTTTTTGGTGAATTATTCTAAACTTTTTGAGTATATTTTCAATATCTGATCCACAAAACTCTCCACCATTGTCGGATCGAACTATTTTTATCTTTCGGTTAACTTGGTTCTCCACCATGTTCTTAAATTCTAAGAACAAATTTATTGTTTCATTTTTTGTTTTACAAAAATAAACAAATGACATTTTACTTAGATCATCTTCAAGTACTAAAAAATACTTTGCCCCTCCTATAGATTTCACCTCCATGGGCCCGCAGATATCAACGTGCACAAGGTCCAATAAATTTTCAGCATTGGAGCCCTTTTTGGAAAACTTTTTCTTGTTTGTTTTCCTTCGTTGCAAGTAATGCAGCTGTATTTATCAATATTTATTTCTCCTTGAAAATTTATTCCCTGCACAGCACCATTTCGCATTTTTGTTAAATCTGCACTGTTTAGATGACCTAGTCTACGATGCCATGTTTCTCCGGTTATCTTTGATGTGTCTGCCAACCAACATTGTTGCCAAATGCCTGTTTTCAATTTGTAAACATTGTTTATAAGGTTTGCCTCACCAATCAATTAATGCTGTTTATTGTAGATTTTGCAACCCATATCATCAAATTGCACTTTGTTTTCATGCTCTATGAGTTGGCTTACCGAGAGCAAATTTGTTGTAAGTTGTGGCACACACAGAACGTTCTGGACTGTGACCTTGAAACTCTTGTTTCCCACTTTAGTTTGCAACTCAACATTTCCCACACATTCTACTGTAACTGTGCTTTTATTTGCAACAACAATGTCCTGCATTTCTGCTGGTTTACTTCTGACATCTGACAACCATGCTTTATTTGGGGTTAGGTGTGCACACTTGCTCCTGAATCCACGTACCAATCCTGGCTACTAAACTGACCACTCCAAAAAACAGCACTAAACACATTTCTCTCAGTGTTTTTCTTGTCTCTTTTATTTTGGTCTTTTTCGGGACACTGATATGCATAATGGCCTTTAACCTTGCATCGGTAACAAGTAACTTCTTTTTTCTTCTTGGTGAAGGCTGGCTTAGCCGCAAAAGCTCCACTTGTTTTTGCTTCCACTTCCATGTCCAGTAGTTTAGTTTTAATTTTATCTGTCGTGATGTCAATGCGGAGTGTTCGATAGCCATCAACATGGATTCGTACTTTTCTGGCAATCCTGCTAGCAATAAGCTTCCAACCCACTTATCGTCAATTGAAAAACCTGTATTTTTCAATCTCCGGGCTGTATCCACCATACTGTTCACATACTCTCCCATGGAATCACAATTATCTCTTCTAATTGATATCAGAGACCGCAGTAGGCTAATTTTCCTGCTAAATCCGTTATCATCATACAAATTTTTCAATTTGTCCCATACACCCTTTGCATCAGTGGTTTCCTTAATATGTACAAATAAACTGGATTCTAGAGTCAAAATTATTTTTGACCTGGCTTTAGCAATTTTTTCGGTGTTGGTTTCACTGCCATCTATACAGGCTTTTAAACCCTCTATCACCAAATATTTTTCGACCGCAAATGACCATTCCTCGTAGTTTTCCCTGCCTCGCAATCTTGGCACACTACCCAGGAAATTTGCCGACATTTTCACAGCTTTATAGTCTCAAAAGAACGAACTTATTTTCTTTACAAAAAACAAACGTTTTCACACTGGGAACATACCCTATTAGATTTTGGGAAAATAAAACACACGTTCTCATTTGAGCGCCAGTATCAGAGATAAATACTATATAAACTGTCGAGAATGGAATCTCAGTGTAAATTTTGTTGTCAACAAAGTTGAGCCAAGCCAGCGCCATCTACCATATCGGAAAATCACTATTTACTGGTTTTGCATCGATGCTACAGACACCTAATTTACAAAGGACTTTTTATGATAGATGGCGCCCTGTTCGCATTACTGTCGGTCTGTTCAAATTCGTCTATTCTGGACTTGGGGCATTAATGTTTGCCTAAATTAATTGATAATTTGTTAATTAGATCAAAAAACAGTTTCTTTATCGATGGTTAAGGGTATCCTTAACATATTTATTCAAAGTTCTGATTAATGTTTAATTGAACCTGTCATTTATCTAATCAACAAAGATAAAAATAGATCTTCCAATCTATAAAGTTTGAAGTTCTTCTTGAAACACACAAAACAACTTTGAAATCACTTAAGAACACTTGACAACACAAAGAAAGATGAAATGCAAGACCGGCGAACAAAAAACATTATGAATTATTAGTTATGATCAAATGAATATTTTGGCATATTGTCATATGTTGACATGTCAGTTATCGACATCAGACGTGTTTTTGATGTGCCTCTGGTATTTTCCAATTTTGACAATTCTGTGGTTGTCAGCGACATCTAGAAAAACGGAAAAGAGTTATTATGTGGTTTATAACTGGCAATGAGAGATCGCAGGGCCTGGCCAGTATAAAACTAACTTTTAGTTGTCAATAATAATTCAAAATGACACAATGACAGTAAATACAAGTTTTGACAAAAGTACATCCGTTGAATGCAGCCTTGATAGGAATCTACATATTCATTAAGTTTTAACAGTTTAATATCAAAGTTCTGGTGCTCACGCCAGATGACACCACAAGTACAATATTATTATTTTTATAAAGATTGATGATTTTCAACAATACGTGCGTAAAGCACCTTTTTTCACCCATGTGATTGTCGCACTCGCCTTCGGCTCGTGCGTCAAAATTCACATTCTTGAAAAAAGGTTCACTTTACACACTTGTTGCATAAATAACTATTTCTTTGCTTTTTTTAACGTCTGTCAATTATCCGAATTAACTGACGGAAAGTAGTTTCATCCTGACACTACTAGCAGTAGGTACTATTGACACGACCTGACGACCTGACAACTTGACAAGTTTTCTCTGTCAGTTTAAAACTTTGGGGAACAATGCGCCGTCACGGCGCGGTGGATGCGATCCGAACTATTTATAATAAAGGTTTCTGTAATCAAATCAGCTTTCAAAATAGTTCTCCCAATGTCAATATTTTCAATATTAGATTTGTTCGCACTTCAGTTCAGAATTGAACTACGCTCAGTGGCGCACCCAGGGGGGGGCCATCGGGCCAGGGCCCCCCCAGGCCGCCCTTGCAAAACTTTATTTTCACGTAGGTATAAAAAAATGGAGCAAATTCAGGGCGTGGTACCCTGACTCCCCTCAATTTTTTTTTAGATTTTCAGTCACAAGACACAACCTATGTAGGGCCTCCCTCCCCCCAAATATATTTTCTGGGTGCGCCATTGTTCCTGGAAAAAAAATCAAATATCAGGCCATAATCTGTATTGTCAAAATATCACTAGTGTCTCTTAGGGATTAAAAAAACGTAGCTGCTCTGCTATCTTTGTTTTTTTTCCAATCAAGTTTTGGTATGTAAAAGGTAAAAAGTTTCTGGATATATAAAAAAATTCTTCATTCTCCAAAGTTTCCCAGATTTCTAGGAAAAAAATAAAAAATCAGGCCATAGTTTGTATTGTAAAAATAGCACAGTGTCTCTCTGAGATTGAAAAATTCGTAACTTCGCTATCTTTGGGTTGCTTTCAATCAAATTTTAGTACATTTGAAGCTCAAAAGTTTCTGGATATTTCAAAAAATTCTTCATTTTCCAAAGTTTCCCAGATTTCCTGGACAGTGACGCACACCATCGGGCCAGGGCCCTTTCCCAGGCCGCCCCTTCAAAACTGTATTCTTACGTATAAAAAAATGTGGCAAATTTTGGCACCCTGATACCTCAATTTAGAGTTTCAGTCACAAGCCACAACCTATGTAGGGCCCCCACCAAACATATTTTCTGGGTGCGCCACTGACTACGCTTTCGCATTTCTTAATATAGGTTTGATATGACCAAATGCGCAAGCGCAGTCCAACTTAGAACTGATTTTGAACTGAAGTCCAAACAAACCTTTTTCCTCATTATTGAATATTAACGGATTTTTCTTCCGAGTAGAGTAAAAACGGCCAAACTTCTTGTGTTTTGTGTAAAATCTGATTTTTTTTTTGAATTTAGGAAACATTTATCTGGATTTAAAATACACACCAACACCAAGACGAATTCTCATTCAGAACTATTTTGACATATTTTTTTTTTAACATAGGCAACAGGTAAACTGCCAAAGTAAACTGTGACATATTTTCTGGTGACGTTCATTCCGCACCTGTAGTTCTGTTTCACTCTAGAGTCCCCAAGCGGATGCGATCCCCTCTTTATCGACTAGGCATGTCTGGGCCCATAACCTGTTGTGTTTAAGGATTTCCGAACTGTTAATAAAGCACATACGTTACTACTTTTAACGAAATATATTCTCTCTAAATTAACAAGTGTAATAACTTTATACAATTCTGACTGACTAACTTGACTGACAGTTTTGTCAACTAATAATAATTTTAATAATAGACTGTTATACTGATAATAATTTCTTTAATTATTGGAAGAAAACTTTTTAGTCAATTTTCAAGTTGAGCAGTAGGTTATCTGTATCAAATTATCATCCTATAAGCATCTTGAGTGCAATTCCCAAGATTTTTAAGAGATTGGTTTGTGACTTGTTGTCCCTCCTCGTAGGACAACTGAGTTGCTTGCTGACATACTTGGAGGTCTTGGAGAGGGACTGGCAGATTGATACTGTTTACAATGACTTCTTTAAGACGTTCGACAGGGTTCTCCATGGTTTGTTAGTTCATAGGCTCGCAATGTTTGGGATTGCTAAACCTCTTAGTTTCGGAGCTATTTGACTGGGCGCATACAGTTTCCTTCTGGCGTGCCACAGGGGTCCCACCTTTGTCCACTTTTCTTCAATGTTTTAATTAATGATATACATCACTGTTTCACTAGCAGTCACTACTTGCTTTTTGCAGATGACCTCAAATTAAGTTGCTTAATCAGGACTTCCGAGCATTGTAACAAACTCCAGTATGCCTTACATAACCTGCATGATTGGTGTCTCACTGATGAAATGGATCTTTACCCTGGCAAATGTAAGGCTATGACCTTTCGGCGTTCCAGGACCTCAATAAATTTTCAGTTTATGATCAGCCAATGTTATCTCAAGAATATTATCTTTTGTCAACGACTTAGGCATCACTTTGGATCCAATTCTCCAGTTCTTTCGACACCTTGATAAGGTTGTTAGGAAGACTTTTCAAAATGTTGGGCTTTATCAGGACCACCCAAGTCTTCACTAATCTAAAAGCTTTGAAAACATCTCTTGTTCGCCCCCAGTTTGGAGTATGTCTCCTGCGTCTGGTCTCCCTTTTATGGGTGCCATATTCAATCTCTGTCTAGTTGAGCACAAGTTCTTAAAATAAGCGACATATAAATTGAGTATCCTAGATCACTATACAGACTCTGAAATGAAATACTATGCTCAATATGTATCGCGTCGCAAGAAAAGAGATCTCCAAATTTTTAATAATACATGGTGGAGCCGCAGCAACAGAGTAGCTCCACAAAGTTGATATACGTGTCCCTTTCTATATCTGCCTACAAGGGTTCCACCATAGAGAAACAGACCAAAAAGAGAGTAGCGAATTAAACGAGAGAGATCGGCACCGCATTCCTTTAGGCCTGTAGCGCAACGCAGACGTCGCAAAGTTGTCCCTTTATTTATCGCGTCGGGATTCGACCTACGTGCTCGTTTCCGTCTCATTCTAGCAACATTGAAGCACTACAGAAGAAGAAGAAGGAAACAGAACAGTAGCTTATTCCATATTAACTGACACATGCTGGTGTATATGTAGATAAACATAACCTCAGTTCACTTCTAGGAAAAATATTGAAATTTTTTTTTTCTATTTTTCCATTAATTATCAATTCAACAATTGTAATATAACAAATGTAAACAAAGGGCTTCCGAGAGCTCTCATATGTGTGTCAGGTCAGTGTTGTATTTTTTTATATTGCATAAATAATTACGTTATACTTATTACTTGTTTTATTTTTATTATTGTTAGACTGAGGATAGTTCAATGTTTTTGTTTTCTATCACACATTTTTTGTATTTGGAGAGTTATTTATTATTAATTTCATTACTATTGTTGATATTATTCGTATTATAAGAGTTATTGTTTTATTTCATTACTACTTGAAGAATTCAGATTTTGTTTATATTATTTATATTTTAAGAGTTATTATTTATTTCATTATTGCTTGAAAAATGCCTCTAATAATTTTCTCAATAAAACTAGCTTGATAAAGAATTAGGTATTGTTTTTTTCCCCCTAAAAATTTCCATTAAAACCGAATAATCTTCAGTATCAATTCAAATTTCCCGCTATGCGTCCCACAAGTTTAGTTCATCCTGTAGCTCACGGAGGCGCTACAGGAATACAGCGGTGCCGATCTCACTCATTTAATTCGCTACTCTCTTTTTGGTCTGTTTCTCTATGGGTTCCACTCCCAATTCTCCGAACCAATTATGGCCTTAATACATTTATTCCCAGAATTGCAACACTGTATAGAGATATAGGATTTTTTTGCATCTTTTAAAACATTCTTGCATCAGATCCATGGCTGTGTTAGACTGTGATGTAAGCAAGTGACTAGTCAATATCCTATTCTTATTTGCTAATCTGTTATTCATATACCTACATACGAAAGTATTTCGCTAATTTTCTCATATTAGAGTGAGTTAATAATTTCCGATCGAAGGATAAGAAGAGTCGATCTGAGAATAGGATCATGGAATATTCGAACACTTTACGATGCGGGAAGATTGAACAATTCACTGAAATGCAAAGAATGGACATACAAATACTAGGGGTCTGTGAAACAAGATGACCGGATGCAACTAATTTCGACTCAGGAGATTAAACAATTTACACATCCGGAACGAGAGACGCATCTCATAGAAACGAAGTGGCTGCAGTACTGAATAAATCCTTCAGCGGATCAGTACGAAACTTTGTACCCTTGTCAGACCGAGTAATGTTACTACAGCTGGCGATGAGACCTGTAAATGTGAACATTATTCAAGTCTATGCCTCTACTACTGACCATGATGATGATGAAGTCGAGGAGTTCCACCTACAAATAAAAGACATAATAAAGGCGACAAAAAAACACGAAATCACTATAATTATAGGAGATTGAAATGCAAAAGTGGGCAGATAAACAACAGAAGAAAGGAAAACGTAACAACGGAGGAACACGACTTGTACAGTTTTGCCAATAAGAATTCGTAATTACAAATACGTGGTAAAATCTTCCATACAGGAGACTATACAGTAAGGGGCAGGCTACTAGGTATATAGGATCCAACTTGACGAATTTACCACCGTCCGCAGCCGTTTGAACCCCTGTCACTGTCGTTCGTTCAACAACTTTGACGTTTGTTTACTTCAGTACGATAGACTTAAGCACGGTCCAGACGCTACGGTTCAGCTTACTGATCAAAACGTTTTGTCTGCAACGTGTTTAACTGTATGCAGACAAAACGTTGTGCAAAACGTAGCGTCTGCGCCATGCTTTCAGATATTTCGTCAAGCTTTATTTATTTATAATTAAGTTTACGCGTGTAGATAGCTAAGTGTTGGTTAACACTAGACACTTTAAGCAAACCCTAAATTTTCCTACGTATCCGCTTCTGTAAACGCATCGACTTACGTTGACCGCCTAAAAGTCCTTTGTCCTTTCATGGTCATACATTACGTAAACGATCGTATCCTTGGATGACACGTTTTTAACCACAAAAAGGTTTGTTTTGATTTTTTAGCTGTGTTTGTAGGTTTTATTTTTATCTATAAGTACTGTGTTTATGTTGTTGAAGTTATTTTAGTAATAACTGACAGGTAGATCCCTCAATAGTGTCAAATGATTGAGATACGTTTTCGGATACAGATACGAGTCTAGGCCCGTAACGATACGGACAACGCAACGCAACGAGACCACCGTATTTACTATCTATCCTGCGTTAGATACGTCTGAAATTCAGGACCTGCAAAGTGTCTACTTGCTTATTCTGAATTTTTATATGTATCCGTTTCCGCATCGATCTGCGCACGCGCAGAATAGATACGGTGGTTTCGTAGTCCGCATAGTTACGGGCCTAGTCTCGTATCCGAAAACGTATCTCAGCCATTGTGTCTTTAGCTTTAGTTTTTTGAGTGACAGGTCTTTTCACGTTTTGTTTTTACCTGGTTGTCATGATTTAAGGGTCATTCACATCCACTTAACTTAACTTAAGGTACGGAAAATTATAACTAACGTACGAAACTGAGAAGGTCTTTGTTAACAATGAAGTAATAGTTATTTACCTAACAAATGCGGAAAGTCATAGTCATATTTCGGTCAAGCCGTTAAGGGCGGTAAAGGCACTTTCCGCATGTGTTAGGTACAAAATTTTACCTATGAGCATCTACATCTACAAAAAAGGGCATTGATAAAATTAATTATTGAATCAGATTAATGAATGAAATTAGATTAGATTTAGAAATTATCAAAAATCCATTTTCTGGAAAAAAAAAAGGATTTTTGATTATAAATATCAAATTCTACTTAACCGCACACTATGCGGTAAAGTGCACTTTACCGCACACTTTGTAGACCACTTTACCGCATACTATGCTGTAAAGTTCACTTTACCGCACACTATGCTGTAAAGTTAACTTTACCGCATAGTGTGCGGTAAAGTGCTACTTTCCATTTGCAAATACGTGCGGTAAAGTGCACTTTACCGCACGCTCGTAGGTAAATTATCTTACATGACGTATGCGCACTTATAACCTGAACTGTCAAGTCAAATTATATGCCCAGAAATGGAAATTATTATTTATTGCACGGATTTTCTTAAGTTGGTTCAACTTTTCCGTGTGTCACGTTAATTTTCTTAATTTTTAAGTGGATGTAACAACTATGTGATCTTCAACTTTTTTTTATTATTAATTTTCCGTACGTCAAGTTAAGTGGATGTAAATGACCCTTTAGCACTAAATATATTTGTCATTTTGCCACATGCGGACGCCTGAAAATTCGTCAAGTTATATCCTATATACCTAGTAGCCTGCCCCTCACTGTATACACATTGACGTCCCCCCAACACACACAGAACAACATTGTAAGGAATCAGGTCGACTTCATCCTGATCAATCGGCGATTCCGGAATTGCGGAACATGGAAAACTTGCAAATAATGCTGGATAGAGTGCATGAGGCCAGCCAAAGATGGGGTATTAATATAAACATCAAGAAAACGAAATTGATGACTGTAGGTAAAATAAGCATCTAACCAACTGCGATTATAATCAACGGACACAACATTGAACTTGTTCCACATTTCAAATATTTGGGCAGCTGGCCCTACAGTGAAACTAAGTGCGACAAAGAGGTAAAAGTGATAATTGAAATGGCACGTAGAGCATTTGATAAATCTAAACCAATGGGTTCCGTGCGGCACGAGACCACATGGGAGGTATTTAGAGGTAGTAAATAACTATAAATTTGTGTATTTTTGAAATTTCGCCGTCTAGCCTTCCTAATTCTTTTTAAGATTGTTTCTTATTGAAATATAATTCACTTCCTAAGATAGTGTATGTAGACTAGGGTCAAAATACCCTCGTATTGTGCTGTGGTAGCCATTGCATTGTAGGATGTAAAAACAATGCCGCCGAATATACAATATGAACGTGAATAAATGTCTTCATAAACTATTAAACAGCAAATCAAACAAAAATATAACTAAAACACCGAGAAAATATCAAAAGAAGACATGACACTCCAACTCCCATACAAATAAATGGGATAAGGTTAGGTTGTCTTATCTCCAGTGTCAATTTAGTGACGTCACGTGCACGAAACCAATTCTCACCAATGGAAACCTCACAGTCCAGACGCGGTTAAGAATACTCAATTGTTACGTATGGAGCATTCTCTTGTACGGATGTGAGACATGGATGCTTAAAACTGACACCATGGAAAATTCTCAAAATCCCTTGGACCGCACATACCAGCAATGAAAAGGTAGGTGCTAGGACAGCTGAATAAGGACAGAGAACTTCTGAATACCATAAAAATAAGAAAGTGGTTATTTCGGACATATAATGCGAGGCACCAAATATCACATCCCTCGCCTGATCATCCAGGGACAGGTTCAGGGCAGAAGATGGATAGGTCGCAAAAAACTGTCCTGGCTACGAAACATTAGAAATTGGACCGGACTGGGAGTGGAACAAATATTCCGAGTAGCGACAGATAGAGATCAATTTAACCAGAATATCATGGAGATAGCCCACACCTGAAGACAGGCACGACACCAAAAGAAGAAGAATAATTTTTAAAATGCTAACACTAAGTTTTGTAAATTGGGCTTCGCCCCTTGATAAATAAATAAATAAATAAATATCGGTAAAAGTAAATATCGTTATTGTGGTGATTTCCCCAGACGTAGAAAACTACTACTTATACCCATACAATAATGTGTTTTGCAACATAATGAACTAATGCAATACGGAAAATCAATTTTCTCAGTAGGTAACAGAGACGTCGAGTAATATAGTGTAGACAATTTGTGCAGTTCATGGGCAAAATGCTACCGAGTAAATTTAGCACGTAATAACACCACATATTCTCGAGAAAGTGAGTTTACACCAAATTTATGTCTCCACCTATTTGAGACATATTATTAGATCTATCGTTCCTATTATCGCAATTCCATTTTCCATTGCCGTGCAAAAAGTAAGGACTTTCTCTATGTCTATAGAAAAATGTCTAATTTATCTCTTTTCAACAACTTTGTCACATGAAGAAAATATACTCCGCGGAGAAACTTCCTCAATATCTATTTGTTAAAAAATAATTTTTCCTAAAATTTGTATATATTCACTGCGCAGATATTGGGTCTTTTTGTGTGATCCATTTCCAATATAATTTAAACCGTTTTATGGTTGTCAATTGGGATTTGGTTCCATAAAATCCTGACATGGATTTTAAATTTTATTGTGTTTTATATTATGGGCTATCAATTCAATATTTTGTGATTCAAATATATGTATAATTTTATTTTCAATTAGTTATTAGTCGACCTAAAAATTAGGCGTAAGATTTAAAACTCAGTTTTGAGTTTAATAAAATATTTTTCTTTTCAGGTAAGTTCAAGTCTTTGCAAGTCTATGCATAGGGACTCACAACTTCAACTTGGTAAGTCTGTTTACAAAATATGTACATACAACTTCTGATTCTTTACCTTTGTCGTTAGTGAAGATTTGTTAATCTTGATTGGTAAATATTATCAGCATATTATTAGATAATAGGGCTGGTCAACACTAAATCCATCCATATTTAGCGCGCGATAAATCGAAAGGGAGAAAATTACTTTGGAAATTCAGAAATCATTCTTTGGATCGACATCTGGCCTCGTTGGAGTGCAATACCGGTGATAATTCAGTCAGCGATTAAATCAAAAATCGGTTCCATATAAATAACTTAATAATAGTTATGTATACATCACGTGAGTTAAAATGTTTATTCATTCGAAGAAAATTAACCCACTCGCTAGTGAGTGGAAAATGTTGATTCACGAGCGACGAAGGAGCGAGTGGATTAATTCCACGAACAGGTAAAGCTTTTTTACCATCGTGTGTAATATTCTATTTTATTCTTGAGCAACTTATTATTTATCACAATTACTAAAATCATAAACTGAAATATGCTAAAATTTTACATAGATTATGACAAGTTGACAAAGTACCTAACAAACTGACACATTTCTGGTGTTGTCAATCATGCAACATAACCAGATTTCTGTCAAAAACACTATAATTATTATAAAAGATTTGAACAAGTGGGTAAAATTGACGTATGAGTGGGTAAAATTGACGTATGAGTGGGTAAAATTGACGTATGAGTGGGTAAAATTGACAAATGAGTGGGTAAAAATTGTTCGATTTCACTACTTCAAATAAAGTGTTACTTTAACAAGGAGTTTTGAGTCGATTAAATGATAGTTTACCATTCGCGATAGAATAAAGAATATTTTATTCTATGTGCGTTCACAACAACTTTCTGTCTAATTTGTATGCAAAATGAGTTAGCGCCAAAAATGTCCAAAATAATTCGAATTCACATGGGTGGAATCAGCCCCTCTCACTATAGGCCGATCTCTGTGTTATCTACATTGTCAAAAATTATGGGAAAACTAATCAAAACCTTATGACCTCCTTTGCGAAAGGCCATAGCATAATCAGGGAAAATCAATTTGGGCTTCAAAAGAAAAAAAAAAAAAAAACACTGCAGATGCCATACATAATACAATAACACAGTATACAGAGAGCGAGGCGAAAACAAAGGATTGTCACAGTGTTTTTTGACTTACAAAAAGTATTTGATTGTGTGGTTCATGATGCCTTGTTAGCCAAGCTAGAGAGATATGGCTACAGGGGTAAGATAAACCAATGGATTCGTTCATATCTAGGACAGCGAAAGCAGACAGTTCGTATCAATTTGGAGGATGATAGCAGCGTGGACTCGAAGGTTGAAGAATCAAGCATTGGCATTGTACAGACATCAATATTGGGTCCACTTGGGTTTCTTCTGTTCACAAACTACATCCATTCATTGCCTATTAAGGGTCACATAACGTTATTTGCAGACGATACAACCATCACTTTGGTCGATGCGAACCCCGAAGAGCTTCAGAAAAATATAAACAGAGATATGCGACTGTTACAGAACTGGTTGAACAATTATTCTCTGAACACAAATAAATACAAGGTAATCAATTTCAATGCAAACCACTGTAGAAGCGTTGAGGTAAATGGAAGAAGTCTACAGAGATTCACGGGTCAAGGAAGTCAAATTTCTGGGAGTCACAATTCAGGAAAACCTTAAGTGGGCACAGCATATTCTACTTTTGTGGAAGGAATTACCGAAGGGCATCTTCGCAGTAAATACAGCGCAGAGATTTATAGACACCCAAACAGCAGAATAGGTGTATCATTCCTAGTTCGAGAGCCATCTCCTATATGCGATAACTGTTTAGGGCTTTACAACTGGCAGTAATATGGAAATGGTATTTCTGCTCCAATAAAGATTAATCCGTATTTCAAAGGGTATAAAGAGTCAACGTACATTCTTCAAGGAATAGAAAATATTGACCTTTTCATTTTCAAGGCAACAATAAGAATTCATAATGCCAGGCGAAAATTCACAGTCATAGGGGTAATTCGTAAAATACTGGACAGATTGAAAGTTTGATCACTCCATTATCCAGTCTAGAAATCACACAAAACTCAATTACGCACATCGGTATCCCAGCTTCATAACAAACTGCCAATAGCAATCTGACGCTTGGAAAACGGAAAAACGTGTTTGGCCTCACACGTTTTTCCGTTTTCCAAGCGTCAGATTGCTATTCGTCAAGTTATTTAGAGGGCGAGGCTCACTACATTTCAAACGTATCCATATTTTCATCGATATACGCATGCGCAGACTTAATACGATGCGTTACGAACCTCCTTTCCCTATCCGAGAACCATTTGACACTATTGAGAAATCTTCCTGTCAGTGTCAGCCATGCTTAAAAGCAGTTTTAGGTGGTCAACGTAAGTCGATGCGTTTACGGATGCGGATACAGATAGGTAGGTACTTTGCAAACTTTAAGGTTTTCTTAAAGTGTCTAATTTCATCACTTACACCAATATCACGGCATTAGACATCGAGATATTCACGACATAGATTCACGATGACACTGTAGCGGGATTTACTGCCATCATGGTTCAGTGCCACCGTCTGAACAAGCCTTTACTCTAAAGAATCTCCTTTGATTTTGATTCCAAAATAATATTAACAATGATTTCACTCTACTCAAATGGAAGTTACTTTTTTTATTCAACTAAAAAACTAATCAATGTAGAACCAAATTTTTCTAAAAGCGAGACGTTTCCTCGTTAAATACTCAAACGATTAAAAATTAACACGAACCCTAATTTTATCCTCATTATAAAAACGTGTTATAAAAATTATCCCCGATCCCAAAGATCCATTTACCTAATAACCCGCATCCCCATTACTTAGCAAATTGATTCCCGTACGCTTCGAAGCTTTTTTACTCATCGCGATATTTCCAAACTGGACACTTTGGGGTTTTTGTCTCCTCTCGCCAACAGTAGAGAGCGATCCCAGCTTTTTGGTTTTGGTTTCGCTTATCAGATTACAGTCAGTTTGTTTAAGGGGTATAAAAACAAGCCATAAAGTATGGGCTCCCTATTCGGGTATTGTTCTCGTAGGTGTCGTATAAAAACATACCAGGAAAAACGGTCTATTTTGCGGAATCGGATTTTTTTGTGTGCTATCGGACCCCTTTTTATAGTCGGCTCGTATGTTTGGGTAACGCAATTCAGGTTTGAGTTTCGACATAGTTTGCATCTATCGGGTTGCTTGAATTTCTCGAGTCAAAAATGGTTTGGAACTGTGACGTGGAGGTAAAATTTTAGTCAATTAATGATGACAACAAAAAAAACAAGAAGTTAAAATCCCGAAAAATTGGAGCAATAGTGGTGCTAAGGCAACAAAGGCCACAAAAACGGATAGGCAGACAACACCAGGATTTTTATTTCAATGAGGGTATGGATGTGAACTCCTGGCTTATGAGACACTTATTGGAGTCGCTCAATAGTAAATTTTTCTCATTTTCTAGAACGCTGTGAAGTAGATTTTGGCCTTCTTGGATCTATCCTGGCTTCTTTGGGTTAGTTTTCTGGTATTCTGGAGCACTGTGGAGTGGATCCTGAACCAATAATTATTTTTTTCCTCGGAAGATCGTAAATCGAGAATGCTTTTTTCTATCCTAAGACTTTCGTAAGTGAGAAAGTGGAGTCACAAACCAATAATTTTGAACTGATTGTTTTCACTAATTATGTGTCATAACATTTAAATCAAAACAAATAGACTAGGAATAGATAATCAATGTTTGCGTTGCGGAAATTCACAACATGGTAAAAATTGCAAGATCGACCCTCAAAAATTACAATGCACAGCCTGTCAAAAACTTGGTCACGTGGCGTCCGTATGCATATCAATTTTATTGACTAACAAGGATAAAAATAGATATTCTACTTATCAGCTTAACACAGAAAGTGACTCCGAAAGTGATGACGTATTTGAAGTTAAGAAAATCACAGATATTTTTACAAATCGTTCAAACAGTACCTAACACTCAAAAATTGGATTAGTACCAAATTTCTTAGTATCCTTACATCTACGCGAAAATATCAAACCTGTTTATTTTAAAGAAAGAGAAGTACCTACCTTATGCTCTTAGAAAAAAAGTTGAACATGAATTGGACAGTATAGAAGCTGCTGGAATCATTTAAAAAGTGAGCCATAGCGACTGGGGTTCACTAGTAGTAGTCATTTCCAAAGCTGATGGAAATGTCAGGTTATTATGCGTAGATTCTAAAATTGGTGTTAATGACAAGCTCCTGTCTGCAAATTATCCAATTAGAAAAATAGAAGTTAAATTAAATAGTCTAAAGAGGTACAAAATATTTTTGCCGATTAAACTTATTCAAAGCCTACTTACATCTATCAGCAGACGAAGAAGGAATCAAAATTCAAACCATCTCAACCCATAGAGGAACCTATCGAGTTTCATTTAGTATCAAGACTGCTTCTTTTGAATTCAAGACCAAATTCTTTTCGGTTTAGCAAAGACACGTTCATATTTTGCTGAATAATTGTCCATGGATCAAGCAAGAAAAAATTTAAGAAAAACCTGAATGAGCGCATGCGAAGACTTTAAGAATATGATTTACATCTTACATCTTAATCGAAAGAAATGTGCATTTTTCGAAACCAATACTGAATATTTGGGACACAATCACAATCAAGTTTCAACATCACCAAAAAAAAAAATCAAGCAATTTTAGATACGCCAAAACCAACTGATGTCGATGGAATTGGAAAATTTCTGGGTATGGTCATGTACTATAGGTACTAGATTTATTCCAAACGCTTCAACAAAAAGCTATACATTACGAAAATTGCTACAGAAAAAGAATTCAACTGGACGAATTCTTGTGAATCAGCTTTTGTGAAATTGAAAGAAAAAATTGCCAGTAATCAAGTCCTGGTTCCATATGATCCAAGTTTATCTGTGGATCTTGCTTGTAATGCTAGTTCTACGTAGGTAGCGGGTGTTCTTATGCATCTCATCGATGGTATAAAGAGGCCTATTGCTTTCGCTTCTAGATCACTTACAATAATCGAACAAAATTACAGTCAATTAGATCATGAAGCTCTTGTCATATTGAACGCAAATTCAAACTAATCACAGATAATAGTGAATTAACCAGAACTTTTCATCAACATTCAAAACCGCCAAGTATGACTTCTGCAAGACTTTCAAGACACGCTTCATTGTTATCTGGTTTTGATTATGAAGTAGGATACAGAAACGGATCCGATCACGTTAATGTTGATTTTTTTTCAAGAACACCCATCAATCCATCAGCAACATCCATGAATAAAGTTCTTAGTGAAAAACTAAACTTACTTTGCCATTCATCAATCACTGAAATATCGACTTATGATCTCACTTATGACAGTATTCGAATTGCCACAGAAAACGATCCAACCTTATCCAAAATTGAAGCTGATCTGAAATTTAAAGATTCAATTGAAAGTGAATTTATATTAGAATACAAAATTCTATTCAGGGCCAAATTTTGGACTGACTGGTAAACGTCTGGTTGTTACCTAGCAGGTATTTTCTATGCTCTAGATAATAGACAGTACCTGCTAGGTAACAACCAGACACTTACCAGTCGGTCCATAATTTGACCCTTAGAGGACAAAGAGTTGTCATTTCGACATCACTACAGCCATTAGTAGAACTTCAGAACACATACATAGGCATAACAAAAATGAAGCAACTAGCAAGACGGTATTGCTACTGGAAAAATATAGACAAAGACATTGGAAACATGATTAAGTCTTGCCAACCATGTGCAGAAATTCAGAAATCTCCAACGAAAGCACCGATACACCACTGGGATGAGTCAGCTGAAAATTGGAGCAGGGCAGAATACATATTAACTATACTGGACCATTTCAAGGATATAACTTTTTAATAGTAATTGACGCTAAACCCAGATGGGCAGAAATCAAAGTCCAACTTCAGTTAAAACTAGTTAGAGTTACTTACTGAGAGAAAATTTTGTTTTCACGGGTATCCCCGAGTTGTATCAGACAATGCCAAAATTTGTGTAAGCGAATAATTTTTTTCGAAATAACATGGTATTTTCCAAATATAGGTCTCGGACATCCAGCAACAAACGGTTTAGCTGAAAGAAATGTTTAAACATTGAAAATGAGACTAAAAGCTATATCCGAGGACCGTATATCAATATATGAGAAGATTCAAGAAATCCTTTTAAAATATCGATCGAAAAATCCCCAGCAGAATTATATTTCCAAGTATCAGAACCAAATCAGATACACTCCGTCCAACCAAACATGTCAAGTCAGGAAGCCGGTCCACAAACACGAGACATTTAAGTGTGGGAGAAAGAGTACAAGTATAGAATTTTTAATACCTATTTAGAAGTACCAGTCATTCTAGTGACTAAACGTATATCGCTTCTTAAACACACAAATAAAATTAGGTTAGGAATTTCCTATTTGTACAGGGTGATTCATTAAGAATGGCACTCGGCCATATCTCAAAAACTATTCATCGTAGTCTTGTCGGAAAAAAATTATCCCATAAATATCGCCAAGAGAAAATGCTGGAAATATATTTCAGCTTTCTAAAATGACCGTAAGGGGGCGTAACCCAACTGTCAAAGTTCAAAAATGGTTTTATTTTTGAAATTTCAAATGGAAACGTATCTTGAAAATGCTAGCAATAAATTTTTGATGAAATTTCACACAATTTTGATTCATGAATTTTTACCATAACTTATCGGATAAGATAGTTATGAGCTGTCAAATATTGCAACTCAAGAAAGCGGATAACTTCAAAACGACTCAACGAATCTGGTCAATCTCGGGTTTGTTGGAAAGACAAGGGTCTGCTCTTTAATTTTGTTGTGAAAAATTTAAATTCTGGTTAGTAGGACTGACGTTCAATATTTGAAAACCATTGAATGTTTCCAATTTTTCTTGAAATTTTCAAATGGAACGGTATATTTAAGATATGTTCAATCGATTTTTGAGGATGTTTTACACGGTTTTTCTTTATCATACCTTCCTACAAACGAATTCCAGATAGTGTTAAAATAAATTTTCTTAAAAATAATCAGTATTTATGAAAAAGCCCTCGTAAATTGAACAGATATCAGTTAAATATGTCAGGCTGACACAGTTTTAAAACTTCAAGGGTGCGTTCGAAATCACCTTGGGCGTCACACCGAGTGCACACCAGCCATGTATAATTCATAGCTGGTGTGCACTCGGTGTGATGCCCAAGGGTGATTTCGAACGCACTCCAATGTCTCCAATTATTATTTTCTAAAGTCAAAATGCATTTCCCAAATGGAGAAGCACAGGACATCCTTGAGCTGCATGAATGTAACGGAAATGCAGCAATCGCAGCACGTACTTATTCAGGGCGTTATCCCTAAAGACCTCACCCTGACCCTAGATCCATCAGGAGGTTGAATAATGGTTTAAAGGTTACGGGTAGTATTCATACCCCCTTTTTCACTCGAAGACGTAGGGCCACGTGCGAGGAAAATACAACCAACGTTCTGGCACTATAATTTCCTAACGCACTTTTTTCATTATTTGACGTTCATCAATGATGACAATCAACTGTCAGAAAAACGAAGTCATTATTTACGAGGGCTTTTTCATAAATATTGATTATTTTTGATAAAATTAAATTTAACACTCTCTGGAATTCGTTTGTAGGAAGGTATCATAAAGAAAAACTGTGAAAAACATCCTCAAAAATCGATTGAACATATCTTAAATATACTGTTCCATTTGAAAATTTCAAGAAAAATTAGAAAAATTCGATTGTTTTCAAATATCCACCCATAGAGTCAGTCTAACTAACTAAAGTCGGAATTTTTTACAACAAAATTAAAGAATAGACTCTTGTCTTTCCAACGAACCTAAGATCGACCCAATTCGTTGAGTCGTTTTGAAGTTATTTATGTTCTTAAGTTGCAATATTAGACAGCTCATAACTATCTTATCCGATAAGTTATGGTAAAAAGTCATTAATCAAAATTGCGTGAAATTTCATCAAAAATCTATGGCTAGCATTTTCAAGATACGTTTCCATTTGAAATTTGAAAAATAAAACCATTTCTGTACTTTGACAGTTGGGTTACGCCCCCTTGCGGTCATTTTAGAAAGCTGAAATATATTTCCAGCATTTTCTCTTGTCCATATTTATGGGATAATTTTGTTCCGACAAGACTACGATGAATAGTTTTTGAGATATGGCCGAGTGTCATTCTTAATGAATCACCCTGTACATTAGGCAATCCAAACCACGTGACACTCAAGATGGCGTGGCGGCCACACATGGGCCAAGAAACACAAACAAATATCTAATTTCTGCCCGATTTAATAGTTTAGGTACAGGGTGTTTGTTTATAACTGGAACACTCAATAACTTTTTTATTATTGAGAATAAAGGGCATGTTTAAATTGGAAAATTTCTTGGTAAATTGCAACGATCTTAATCGCTACAACCAGATTTTTTCTGTCGCGATAGGTATACAGGGTGCGCTAAAAGAGTCATTTTTTTTCAAATGGAAAGCCCAGTATATTTTTGCATTTTTGAAATTCTCAGAAAGTTAGCTTCACAAACATATCAAATATTATTTGGATAACAAAAATATAGTGGGCATTCCATTTTAAAAAAATATCTTTTTGGCGCACCCTGTAAACCTATGACGACGAAAACATATCATTGTAGCGCTTAAGGTTGCAATTCACCAAGAAATTTTCCAACTTAAACATGCCCTTTATTTTCAATGATATAAGAAAGTTACTGAGTGTTCCAGTTATAAACGAACACCTAGTACCTAGTCAACAAATATTTTATTAAATAATCGAAATCAAAGTTGCACGCAAAACTCTTAGCAAAATAACTTAAAATACGCATAAAAACATATTCAAAACAGACTTGCTTGGCCGCCACGCCATATTGAGTTTTCCTCTTTGACAGATGGATTGAATTGCCTAATGAAATTAGGCATTCCAACGACCTGTCAAAAAGTGCTTTGTGGGCGGAAGTTCTTTATCCCGTATATGAGAGTATGGAATTTAAAGCTTTTTAAAGTGCATTTTGTGGTTGTTTTGTCAATGAACTCTGTTTATTTCTCTATTTTATTGAATTGATTAGTGTTTTTTATATTTAAAAATGCCACAAACGTGTCTTGTAGTTGATTGTGGAAGTAGTTTCAACAAGGTAACAAGGATGATGTCAGGCTTTTTTCATTGCCCGTTGTTTCAAAATTTTCCAATTAAAACGTGAAAATTTTTCACTACCTCTATTCCTGCATCAAAAATTAAGCCAGACTCAAAATGATTGTGAGAATCTAAGCTTTTGTAGGTCTTCATTTGCTCATTGATGTGAAATTTGTGAAAACTGTGGGTCAAAATGTCAACTGAACATTTTTTCAAACTAACCGTTCGCCCACATCCCGATTTTCCTGCATTTAAGTCTTTAAACATTCACTCTGCATCTCAAAAAGTATATTATAACAAAGTAAACTGTAATTAGCTTGAAAAAATTCCAAATAAACTCAAGATAAACAAACAAACGTCAAATTTTCCACGCTCGCCATATTGAAAAATCACGTGATTTGGAGAGCCTAATACACATTGACATTGACAAGCAAGCAAATGTTGGCGGGAAAATTAATGTTTTCATGCTTATCGTCCATCTCTTTTAATTGAAAACGTCAATTCAATGCTTTACCTGTATTTTGGTGCCAAACGCCTGCCAAAAACTTGGCTTCACTTAAGTTTGTAAGCAGAATGGCCGTAGGACAGCGCTTTACCTGCTCTAAGGTTTGCCCCCATTGACATTAGTATACTGTCAAATTTTCAAAAAAATTTTACATGCAGTTTTTCATATATAGATCAGTTTGGTTCCCGGTGGGACACCCTGTACAATACATAAAAATTCTTATAAAATTTCTATTCATTGCATTGTGAAGAAAAAACCTTCTGATTTGGATTTTTGAAAACTTCGAAAAATCATGTCTCAAATTCTATTAGAAAGCTGAAATTACCCCCCTCCCTTTGGACTTGAATGTTTGAAAACTGAAAAATCATAACTTTTTTCTGTATCGTAGATAGAAAGCTGAAATTTTCAGCGATTTTTTTGCAAGTTTTCTGACATCCTTTTTTCGAAGATTTCGGCTTTAAATCCCCCGATAAATCACTGTATGGAGATTCTGGGATAACATTTTATCGTTCAAAGTTCAAATCTTCACATAAAAAAATTTGAAATTGGGCCATTTTGGAAAAAAGAGCACGAGGGGCCAATCGCTGGTGGAATTTTTTGTACACGCAAAGTGCATTTTTTGGAATTTTTTGCACTTTTTTGGAATTCTTTGTGGAATAAATGACATTTTTGTGGAAACATTGGCATTTTTTGTTTTTACAAATTTGGCCAGCAGAAAAATCATGAGTTGGCATTTTTATGGATTTTTTTGGCCTTTTTTGGAATCGTTTGGAATTTTTTTGGAATTTTTTGAAATTATATGGCATTTTTTGGATTTTTTGGCATTTTTTGGCATTTCTTGGACTTCCCTGGAATCCCTTGTACAAATTTGGCCAGATCAACCCTCAATTCGATCCACAAAACTAAAAATAAAAAAAAATATCTATACACTAGTATGATTGCCACATATAAGTTTACTTAACAGTCGCTGGCCATGTTATCAACTTGACCAATAAATGAGAACATGAAAGCATACTAAGTTTCCAAAAAGTTGTTATGTTTTATGGATAGTTATGACCAGCCTTTGCTTATCAAATAAATTCAATAAAATCAAATTAAAACTGTATGAAATTACAGGTTTGGTCAAATGGTAGGAGTACACAAGAAATATAACGAAAATTCTTAGTAAAAATATGGTAAAAATTGGTGAAAAATTGATCAATTTTTCACGATGTAAGTGCATACTTATAAAAGTTATTGAAGATATGAAATAATAAATTCAATAAATCCGGTACCAGGAATCCGAAATTAAAATTTTAGATGGTTACCGATCATAGAAGAGATTTAATTTAAAAAAATGGACAAAAGGTAATAATGAAACTCTATACAAGCCTCAATTCCAATAAAAACTTTGGAGTACTGTAGCCGTCCATTTTCTGTTACTCGGCGATGGAAGTGGCAGACTCTATAGTTTAATCAAATCCAAGCGGTAGTAATGATATTAACTGGTAATTTTCATTACAGCCTATCAAATGTCCTCCATGCATGCGCATTGGTCCTGGTAGGGCGTTTCAACCAATAGGAAGGCTGTATTACCAGCCGGTGTTTGTTTACAATTTAGGTTATTTAATGTCATTGTTGCCGCTTGGATTTGATTCAACTATAGCCTTGAATCAAAGTACATAGAATATAGACTAGAGGCTAGAAGTTCACAGTCTTGGTCAAATGTTGAGGGACAGGTATCACTCCAAAATCTCTATGCCCATGCTCCAGTCAAAGATCTGCCTGAAAAAATGTGGCTCCACTAAAATGGAGGTTCTTTGGAAATGGGGGCTCTTCGAAAGAGCCACGAGGGGGTTCGAAATTCAAACTCAAGACCTTCGATATAAATGTTTTGGTAATTAACAGAATATTGCCTCACGTAACTTTATTTCGGTAAACTATTGCCTGATGGGCGATAAAGGTATTTCTTTGCACAAGAACGGTAATCGATATTGGACTTGGGAAGATGGCGGTCCCCAGGCCAGGCTCAACATTTCGGGTCGAACGAAGAAATCAGCGAGTAGTGATTCCAGAGCTCCCTTCTAATTAAGAATGAACGTGGCACAGGAGGTACTAACTAATCTTTTGAAAATTACTGAAAAGCTGGAGATACAGCAGAATATACACGATACAAAATAGTAACGAACCTGTGATCAGTCGCCAAAAAAAAAAAGAACAGTAGCAATTAGCATGCTACAAAGTCTGAAGTGTAGATTCCGAAATCATTCTTTATTCCTATTATTATTATATTATCCACTCCTCTGCTTTTCTTCGTCTGTTGCTTTTTCTATTCCGTATGTTTCCAATGGGGATTTTTCTTTTGATCCTATATGTGTTTTCTTTATTCTTCTCATTACTGCTTTGACTGCTTGTCTCAAAGCATCTGTTATTTTCTTTTCAGTTGTTCGATTGTGTAATTTTCTCTTATTGTGTAGCTCTTGCTGATGTTCATGGTGGTTTCCAAAAGTTATCGGACTATTTTCAGTTCATTCTCCTTCATTAGCTTTTTGTGAACCTATTCATGTATTCCTGTTCTCTTTCTACTTGAAAAATGTGTTCATAATATATAAGTTACGACTTTCACTGAAGCTTGTCAGAGTTTGTCCCCTTCATTTCGTTGACCTATTTCAGAATGTTTAACAGAATCTTTATTATGTTTTGTTTTCTTATGCTTTGTTAGATTCTATTGATTTTGATATATTTTCTTAAAATTTCTTGATCCCCTTTACTGTTTGATGTTAGTGCATCAAGTATCGTTAGTGAAATGGAGCGTAGTTTCCTACGTATGTGTCTTTTTAGTTTTTTTATAAGGACATCAACTTTTATGATGTTCGTGTTGTATTCTTTCATGTTTGGTATATAGAAAAATGTATTTCGTATACTTAATATTGTGTAAAGATAGATCATGGAAGCAAAGTTTGCATAAGAATAGAGATGAGAATTGTTTAGAACGTAAATAGTTGTCTCAATTAATATTACTTGAAATGGAAACATGGGTACGAATAATATAGGACATCGATTTGCATTTGTAGGCATTGTGAAATTATCATCAGGACATCTGAATAAAGTAACTGACAAATATGTCCTTGTTTGCAAAGCAAAGTGAATGAACAAAAGAGAATCGGAAGAAAACAATATTTATACATAAATATTTAACATTCATTCCAGTCACTTCTATTCCTATTTCAAAAATTCTCCTTTACAAATTTAAAACTATGCGCAAATCCTCTACACATTTATCCTTTGCCTTTCTATTCGCAATACAATTATCTTCCCATAAATATCCATTTAACTCCCAGAAATGCTTGTTGTTAGCGCATCAAAGGCTTCACAATAGGCAGAAGCTAAGCTTTAAGCACCCCTACAGCGATCGCTCTATACACCAAATAGCTTCGCTACGTAGAACTGCGGTATTATCAAATTATCTCGATCCCGAGACACTTACGCAAATCAGTTGGCAATTTAGCAATTAAGGACCCGTGTTATTCCTATTAACACTGTTCGGAATTCGGTAAAAACTACGGTTTAATTAACAATATCCGATTTTAATTTTGGCGAAATGTTTGTGGTCGGCATAATGGATTTTTGATTATATAAGTGCTCGTGACACGAAAGAGGAAATTGCTGGAGGCGCCAACTGGTCGGCCAAATATTTAATTTGGATTTATAGCTAAGTGGCTAGAGCGCTTCTTACGTTTATTGCAATATACTTTTTAGGGTTTTGTAAACTTTAGAAAAGCAATAAAGATTTTTATCTGGTTACTTCAAATTTTTAAAATAAATGAATTTCAATTTTGTGTTAGGTAAAGTCTGTCGATTTTAATCTGATACTTTAAAGGAATGCGAGCTGGTGGCTCCCTACATTAGAACGCCAATGGTCACCTGATGTCCTACACCTGTTTTTGCCATGTAAATCACCCCCTCGCTCCTCATACGGAAAGTGTCAGATTAAAAACGACGGACAATAGCAGTTACATTTCACACCTAATTTTTGTACTTACCTGCAGACATTGTAGCTATTTCTTTGGCTTCACTAGTCAATATCAAAAAACACTAAATTTTGCACTATTTCGGTTTGCCATTGTTCACCATTAGCTTCTGAGCTTCATCTCATTGAACAGATCCGCCTGAAACAAATTGAAGCGTTATTTCAAAATACATTTTTATTTCAAGACGATATAGTTTAAAATTAACGACATAACTGTGCCATAACCTCAATTTCCGCTCTCGCTTTGCGTTATATATTACAATTTCAACGGTACTTGACAGGCCCTAAATCAAAATGCAATTCGCAAGGCGCGATAAAAAATATTGGATCCCATCGAGCGTTCCAGGCCACTAACTAGATATTCAAAAGCTAAGGGAACATTTTTCACTGTTTTTGTAGGTTCCTATAGCAGCTTGTAGGAAGATAGGATTATGATTTTTGATATTCATATTTTTAGTGATATTTTGAAATAAATGAACTGTGAATTCTGATCTTGAACAAACATTTGTTCGCTCTACTTTCATTTTCGATGTCCTACAAGCTTGCGTTTATTCAAATTCTATAACTTGACGAATATTGGGTGGATCCATAAATTATTCATCAATGGATATTTGCTCAGACAATATGTCCAAGTCCACACGTTTGCCCTCAAATTGTGAACCAAGCTATGTTGAAACTGGCGGAAAATTTCCTATTTTGGCTTGGAAAATGCAGATTAATGCTAACTAGGCAGTCATTTCGGCTAATAGCTAAGTAATAGTCAATAATTTTACATGAACCAGGCTTAATTTGATTTTAACGATGCAATATCCACTATAAAATAACAAAACGCAAAATACAAACAATGATGCTTTCAGTTACAGGTAGATCCACACTCGTATTAATTTCTGGTATCAAGTCCGCATAAATTTGAGTAAATGGACAATATACGCGGATTTAATGGACAATGCGAACCATTGTTTAAGGGCGACATAACTTTGGCATTGCCGAGCATAAACAGGATAATCAGCAAGATAAGTGAGTTTGGTACGCTCGCGATTCTTAAAATAAACGCCCTGCTTTATGGCGAATGGTTAAGGTCTTTTTATGCTTTTTGGTTTAGTGATTTTTAAGGATCAAGAAAAATGCTTGCTACCTGTTTATGCAGAAGAAAGTTATGTAATTTTATAGCTTAATGCCATCAACATTTAAATCTTTAGTATGTTTTCAAAACGTACATAAAGTTATTCGAAATATTTCATGATGATTGAAATTTATAGCTCATAGAATTTTTGCTATCCGACTTACATTTTCGAGCAAAGAGATAAATCTAAACTAAATTGTCGACGATCTTCTACCCAATTTGCATTTGATAGAAGCGATTTCTCGAAACGTAAATCAGTATATTGGACATATTCTCACATATATGGTTGCAGCTACATGCTATCGACACTTCTAGCGAAATTTAAGGGGCGCCAAATTTATTGGTTCATGCTAAATGTAGATACAGCAGCACTATCCTACTTTGAGGATGTAACAATGGTTTTTGAAGTTCGCGAACTTCGAAAAGTTAGATGAATTTTATGAGGAGGTAACACTGTGTACACGAGAACAAAACAGAGTACACACTAGTTATATGCGAGATTTAAATTCAAACATAGGCCAAATTCTGACATGGTACAAGAAATGAAAGAGGCAACATGCTAACCAACTTCTTAGAAAGGAAGCAACTCTTTGACACATTCTTTAAAAAGAGACCTAACAAAAAATGAATATGGGAAGCCTGGATGCAAAGACAAAAAATGAAATAGGCTTTATACTAACATCATTCACATAATCCAAGATGTAGACGTTTCAGGCTCATTCACGACTGGAAGCAATTATAAAATGATGAGATGTAAAATAGAAATAAATGGCAGACTAGAAAGAGCAAAGAAATTCAACCGCCCCCAAAAGAAGTTAAGCCCACATACCAGTAAAACAAAAAACAGAATTCGAACATTATTGACACAAAAACTCAAGAAAATCCACATAAAACCCCACGAAGACATAAATAAAATTAATAAAATAATAAGGAAAACAATAAAATAAACAGGAGAAATATCATGAAACCAAAGGGTAGGTCAGAAGAAAGTAGCAAAGAAACAGAACAAATGCTGGAGAAGAAAGGAGAACTCATAAAACAAAGAAAAAAAGATACACCAAAATACGGAAAGACTTACAAAATAGCCAGAAGGATGACAAAACAAAACATTAAAAACTACCAAGAAGCACAAATCGAAAAATTGATGGAAAAAAAAAGGCTTACACGTTTTCAAAGGTGAGAACGCACACAAAAGAGACATTACAAAGCTGATGGACAAACAAGGAAACATTATAGAAGACAGAGATGGAATATTGCATGTGGCGGAAAGTTTCTATCAGGAACTATACGACGCAAAGAGTAACAACGGAAATAACAAACAAGAAACCGAAAGCGAAACATCCAAAATTCTAGATATTGGACCAGAAGAGATCCCTCATATAGAAGAGTAAGAAATTGCAAACGCGCTAAGCCAATCAAACAACGGAAAAGTCCCAGGAATAGACGATATACCAGTGGAGAAAGGAGATCCATCAAATCTTGAAAACAATAGACCCATAACCATCAGATATATGAAATGTTTATGAGAATAATCACCAACCGTCTAGAAAGGAAATTCGATTATTACCAACCTGAAAAACAAGCAGGCTATAGAAAGAGCTACAGCAGTATAGAGCAACTTCACACAATGAGAATACTAAATGAAAAGACGACCAAATATAACATTACAGCATGGCTAGCATTCATCGATTTTTAGGAAAGCCTCCGACATTATCGAATGTCGAATTCTGGAATTCTAGGCGAAAGAAAGATCTATGAGAAATGCACGAATATATACAGAGGTATATAAACAAAGCAACAGATATAAAATTAACAATGCATGAAGATAAAAACGAAGTGAATATCAAGGCGATATCACCTAAGCTGTTCACCCTACTCTTCGAAGATGTGTTCAAGGAACTACATTGGAAAAATAGAGGGTTCAATATATTTGGAGAAAACCATATTTTTAAGAAAACCTCATTAATTTGAGATTCGTTGATAACATCGTAATATTCGCCCCAAATGAAAAAGACTTAGATATCATGTTGAAAAAACTACTCCAAGAAGACCGGATTAAAAATGAACATATAAGAAACAGAGTTTTTGACAAATGAGCAATCAGATAGTGAAACAATAACCATAGAAAAGCAACAGGTGAAGAAAGTTAACTCCTACAAGTATCTAGAACAGGAAATAAAGCTTGTTAAAGTCAATCAAGAGCTTGAAATCATTAGGAGAATACGACTGGGATGAGCGGCGTATGGTAAACTGCGCCACATATTCCGGTACAAGTTACCTTTGAAGCTGAAAACTCAAGTCTACAATGAAAGTATTCTGCCAGTAGTTGCCTATGAAACCAAAACATGATCTCTCACAAGGAAAATCCTGAATAAGCTGAGTACATCAGAGAGCAATCGAAAAGATAATGATGGGTATTATACTCAGGAATCAATGAAGCGTCGGCAGACCTCAACAACGCTGGAACGAAGACATCAAGCGAACAGCAAAACTGAACTGATACCAGGTCGTACAGAATAGAAATATCTAACAAAATCTGAGAGAGGCCTATATTCAGAGACTAAAGAGCGGGTAGGAAAAAGAAGAAACTTTATTTGACTCGCGGAAACCTGGATATTACATGTGAATTTCCTCTGTTATTGTAACTTGCCTTGTGTTTTACTATGTGTATGTTTGCACTTGCTATCTTTCCTCATAGTCTTCCAAACTTTGAGGTGGTCTCCTTTCTTTTCCACGTTAACGAAAGACGCAGGTTTGTTCAACTTGGTTTAATGATGAAGCGGGATGAATTAAATCCGGTGTGCCAAAATCGGGTGTTTCAAAAGTTCAAAAGCTCTATCAGGTTTTTCCAAACTTCTTTTGCAGTTTTGGCCGACTGGACCTGAACATAATTTACTGGTTCTAGGAGTAAAATTATCTTTTTCCACGTCTGCTTCTGTACCAGTCGGCAGTCCCAAAGTTCTTCGTATTCCAAATAAGTTTTGACCGTGAATTTTCAGTCGAAGTTCTCTCTTTCCTTCTTGAGATGATTTTGAAATTAAAAGGCAGCTGATTATAGATCTTTACGCTATTGAAAATTATTGAATTTTGCACCAAAGCAGAATGGGGGGTCGGAAGACGAATGTCATGCCTTTGGCGAGTCAACCAAGCTATCTAATGAACAGGAAACATAGCAATGTTTTTGTGCGAGCTTACGGTCTCCAATATAAAAAGGCAGGGTATGTTAGAATTTCATATTTTGTGGAAAGCGGCCTACAGTGATCTCTATGCAGTGTAACGTATTGCACGTTTTTGTAGTTTAAAAACAGACTGAAACAGAAACTTAGTGATGCCGCGAGACTCGAGACTGGTCTCGTCTCGTCTCATCTCGTCTCATCTCGTCTCGACTTTTCGAGACGAGACTGGCTTTTGGCCTCGTCTCGTGAAGTCTCGACGAGACGAGAGCAGACTCGGCGAGAGTCTCGTGTAGTCTCGAGATTACACTTAAAATTTTTCTTTCATAGCTTTATTATTGGACTATTCTGGGCTATTTGAATATGAAATCAGTAAATTAAATACCACCGTTACTCTTTGCTGTGATTTTTCACTAATTGGTTTTTCACTGTGGCAGTTTGGACTTCCGTTATAATATAGAAATAAAAACCATAAATACAGGGTGTCCGAAAAATAGCGTAAAAGCTCTCCACGTAGTAGGGGACCCTTTGAGAAACCCTAGAAAAATAATTAAATTAATAAAATCCTCCAGCATTATTCTTGGTAATATGAAGAGGTAGATATGAAAATTCGCCTTCGAATTCTTCAGATAATTACATGGGTATTTAATTTAATTCTCAGACATATTGTCAACGGGATATTTTCAGTGTCGCCAATTTTAATAAATATTAAAATGCAAATAACTTTCTTAAGAATGCCACTAGATTTTTAAAAGTATTTTTCTGGGATTCCTTGTAGGTTCCTCCACCACGTAGAGAAGAGTTTTTACGCTATTTTTTGGACACCCTATATAACTCGAGACCAGACGAGACCACTCGAGACTTTGGTACTCGAGACCGAGACTAAGTCACGGTCTCGTCTCGAGATGTCGAGACGAGACGAGACCAACCCTAAGTCTCGTCTCGCGGCACCACTACAGAAACTGACCACAGCAACCCCAAAATGGTAGACCATAAGAAACATGAAAATGTATAACTGTAAAGTAAACCACCTTAGTATTAGACACCCAAGTTGAATGCTACTGTTCGTACAAAGTAGCATCTGGTTGGAAGCCATCTGTTCAATTTAATTATGTGATTCTTGAATTTGAAATCGGAATCCAGCCCAAGTTCGGTAGCCCAAGAAACCTCGTGCTCTCAGAGCTTCTGATGGAAAAGTGTCCGCAATTTGTTTCATTGATATTGAAGCGAAATCCAAGTACTTCTGTTTTTCTTATACGTTGAACAAAAGCTTATTCTCTTCACACCAATTCCTAACAACAACAGTCTCGCGTGAAATTGTCTGAACTATATCATCAGGGTCCTCCTTGTGTCATACCACAGTAGCATCGTCCGCGAAAACTGTAAAGATGGTGTTATTCTGGGCTCATAACCTCCTTTGGAGGATTTGGGTGAAGATGAAAACACGACAATTACCTCTCGTATTGGATGTCAAACGAACTTCCACAGTCTACCATTTTTTGTGCAATTCCTAGATTGGTGATTAGCTAACGATTGTTTGACAATTTTCATGTATTAGAATTTTCTATCATTATTTTTATATCACATTTTTATAACCCTTTATTCAATTTTGAATTCTACGCCATAGGAGAACATACATACATCGAAAGTAGTAGAACTCTACCGACAACTGTCGCGGTTCTTTTTCCGATATGACCTTCAACTATGTTTAGATGAAATTTTCTACAGGTTTCGCCTGGAAAACCTGACGTTTTCTAGATAAGGCCTACATGATACCTACTTTTAAAATGCTGAATTTTATATCCGAACGTATTACATACATCGTAAGTAGTAAGGCTGTCGGGATTCTGTCCTCGATTTGACCTTCAACTATGTTTCAGTGAAACTTTCTACAGGCATCGACTGATAAACCTAACGTGTTCTGAATGAGAACTACAAAATAACTACTTAAAAAAAAAACAATTCTCATAGACGAACATATTGCATCATAATTAATAGGGTTGTCGAGGTTCTGACCTTGATCGTAGTTGAAGGTAAACAACTTCAAAACTTCGTTACGCGGTTTTCTGTATGTGTGTTTGTACCGGGTTTTTCACCTAAGGAGGTAACCGGCTATATCTCAGAAACGAATAACACTAGAACTTTGAAAAAAAATTATTTTCATAAACGCGACCAAGAGAAATTGCTGGAAAATATTTTCAAGTTTGTAGGATAACCGCTAGGGGTCGCAATTGTAATGTTAAAAATACAGTGGCTAAATAAACCTTTACATACAGTGGCGACAATAGAGGTCCCGCCGCCATCTTGTTCCCAACCTCTTGTTACTTTTAATCATAATCATAAAACATTGAAATCGACGTATTTGATGACAATTATTAGGTCTATCAAATACGTTGCTTTCCATGATCTATGATGGATGTTCACCTAAATCCCATATTCATATTTAAAAGTAACAAGAGGTTGGGAACAAGATGGCGGCATTTTCAATATAAATATATGGGATTTTAGAATCAATTAAAAATAAGACAGCAATTGTCGCCACTGTGGTAATAGAGTCACTGTAGTTAAAAGTACAGTGGCTAAATAAACCTTTACATACAGTGGCGACACTAGAGGTCCCGCCGCCATTTTGTGCCCAACCTCTTGCTACTTTCAAATATGAATATATAGGATTTAAATGAACATCCATCATAAAAAATTGAAAACAACGTATTTTATGGATAGATGGATAGATGTTTATTTCCAAGGATCACATACAGGATATAGGAAAATATTTACAGATAAAATTTGCATTACATACTAATCAATAACGTAACATTATAAATAATTAAATACCCATTTATAACAATAAGCATAAGAATAATCAAATAATATACCTATTACAATTTTTATGAAGTATTCTTTCATATCTTCCACTGCGTAAAGTTTAGAAACTCCTCCACTGTATAGAATGCATTTTCCAATAAAATATTTTTAATAAAACATAAGAACTCATTCTGATTTAATTGACGTTTGCTAATAGGTATCTTGTTATACAAAATAGCCCCTATGTAGTAAGGATTTGCTTTGTAAAGCTCAAGACGATGAACGTCATATTGATAATCATGTGCCTAATTATAGTCATCGGATACGTTTTTTTCAATTTTTTTATGATGGATGTCTATTTGAATCCTATATATTCATATTTCAAAATAGCAAGAGTTTGGGCATAAAATAGCGGCGTTTTCCATATGAATATATAGAATTTTAAAGAATCAATCAAAAAGAAGACGGCAATTGTCGCCACTGTGGTAATAGAGTCAGTGTAGTCCCCCCACCACTTTATTTCACATCTGACAAAAATTTGTACCTGAGCTTTTTTGTTCAGAAATATCAAAGATTAAAATGGTGATATTTATTGACGTCCCTCATCGGATATTTTTTCTTGAAAATTCTATTTTTATCTTTCCACATTACAACTGCGACCCCTAGCGGCCATCCTACAAACTTGAAAATAATTAACAGCAATTTCTCTTGTCCTCTTTCATCAATAATTTCTTTTTCTCCAAATTTCTAGTATTATTAAGTTTTTGGGATATAGCCGGTTACCTCCTTAGGTGAAACACCCAGTACATTTGCCTCATTCACATAATGTTCCCAACTATTTCAATTACGGGCTACGGGCTGTGAATTGAGCACTCTGTATGTTTGTAAATTCATCCTTGAAGCCCTATTACACTTCTTCGGGCTCCTTCTGGTCAGTGCACGGAACTGTAAACTAACTTTTGGGTTCCGAGGTGCAATCAAATGCTCAGAGAGTAATCGTTACTTTTATATTGAGTAAATAGCTTCCTAAGTGAAGAAAATATCTTTCGTTTGCAACCTTTCTTCTTTTGTTTTAGTATCTTAGATCTTTACTTATATAGGTATCTGTTTTTTTTTTTTTTTTCATATTGTTCCGCTCAGAAAGACAAAGTTTATACAACCTATAAGCGGTATCATGAGCGTAACGTAAGAAATAAAGTAACGTTTAACCCTCGGTTGAACACGTTGAAGTTGAATCGTTCAGGAAATAGGTAGAATGCAGGGAGTTCCAAAGTTGGCAGCCACCTGGAAGAAGCCTTATATTTAGAGGTCCTCCGGGTAGCCAACTTTACCGCATATGGATGAGATGCTTGTGAGGTTCTTGTGGTTCTTAAATAACTTCTCCTAGCTGGAATTAGGCTGGCTAGATTGTCAGAACTTCTCTCAAGGTAATAGCGTCGTTATTCTATCGCTATTACCTTGAGTCTATGTTCGAAAGATTGCAATGAGCCGGTGAGAGTTGGATTATTGATAATTTGTATTGCTCTCCTTTGCACTGCATCTAAAAGAACCAGCAAATGCTTGGCCGCATCACTCCAGGATGTGGAAACGTAAAAAGTATGGAATACGGCTTCGAGATTTTGTCCCGACATCCTTAAAGGGGGTGTGATTGAAAAAAAAAAAAAATAACTTAAGCTACTTAAATCAAGAAAAAAAATCTAATAATCTTCCGTTGAAACCGCAGTCTTATATTCAAAATAGTATCCGAGAAAATCCCTTATGGAGAAAGATTTTGCGGGAACTTGTGACGCCACACCAGCTAACCGTCAAAATCATAGAGTTCTGTTTGTTCAGTCGTCAGTGAACTTTAAGTTGTTGCAATTTACTCTAAGTGAAAACGTTGACTTTTGTTTTGGGAAATTTCACAAGTATTTTAACTGTGGCTCCGAAGCCGGTGTGACGTCAAAACCTAGGCGTTCGTCACTTTAAACCCTCCCAATTCGAAAACGGTTCATCGTAGCAAGATGCAGTTTAAATATTTGTTTTTAGATTTTTTTGCACGAAAACTTTCATTTTTGGGTCACACCCCCTTCAAAACTGGATTATCATCGGCAGAAGATATTTCATTTGAGTTTTGGAAGAATTGAATTTGACCTGGTTGTTAAGGCCCCAATTCAATTGGAAATGGTGGCTAGATGTAAAATAGAAATAAATGGCAGACTAGAAAGAGCAAAGAAATTCAACCTCTCCCAAAAGAAGTTAAACACACATACCAGTAAAACACAAAAAACAAAATTCGCAACAAAATTGGAGAAAGTCCCCATAAAACCACACGAAGACGTACATCATATTAATAAAAGAATAACGAAAACAATAAAAAAAACAGGAAAAAATATCATGAAACCGAAGGGTAAGCCAGAAAAAATTAGCAAAGAAACAAAAAAAATGCTGAAGAAGAAAGGAGAACTCCTAAAACAAAGAAAAATAGATACAGTAGATACAGAGAGACTAACAGAATAGCCAGAAGGGTGACAAAACAAGACATTAAAAACTACCAAGAAGCACAAATCGGAAAACTGATAGAACAATAAAAAGGCTTGGCGGAAACTTTCTTATCAAGAACATTACGATGCAAAAAGCAACAACGAAAATAACGAACAAGAAACCGAACGCGAAACATCCAAAATACTAAATGTTGGGTCAGAAGGGAGCCCTGATAAAGAAGAGGAAGAAATCGCAAAAGCGCTAAGCCAATTACACAACGGAAAAGCCCCAGAAATAGATGATATACTACCACAAATACTGAAGGAGGTAGGAGAACTACAAACATTTTCCAATAAATCTCTAACAGAGCAGAAAATACCACACGACTAGGAGACTGCCATCGTCGTTGTGATATATGAAAAAAGATACCCATCAAATCTTGAAAGCTATAAACCCATAAGTTTTCTGTCTCAGATATACAAACTGTTTATGAGAATAATCACCAACCGCCTAGAAAGGAAATTCGATAGAACATCTTCACACAATCAGAATACTGAATGAAAGACGACCGAATATAACATTACTAGCATTCATCGATTCTAGGAAAGCTTCCGTCACTGGCGAACTCTGGGCAATGGAAAGAGCTATGAGAAATGCACGAATAGATCAGCGATATACATATAAACATAATCAAAAATATTCAAGAAACAACAAAAATAAAATTGAGAATGCATGAAGATACGAACAAAGTGAAGGTCAAAAGAGGCGTAAGACAAGGCGATATAATATCACCTATAACCTAAGCTGTTCATTCTGTTCCTCAAATATGTGTTCAAGGAACTACATTGGGAAAATAGATGGCAAAAATGGATAGATTCCTTAAGGCAACGGACTACATAATGGTCAAATATTCTTTCGAGCACAGGAGAAATGTCACTATGCCTTCAAAAGAAGATTGAGATCAAACCCCTATACATAGGGAGAAGGAGATATCAATCTTCACAGATGCCGCAAAAACAGAAACCGGCACAGGAGTCGGAGTCTACTCAGCGCAATCAATTTTATCCTTCTTTCTCTAAAGGTTTTCAAAATCATATTGACCATCAGCCACAATAGTGGAGATATTATTTCTCCTTGTGGAGTCCCTCTGGTTGTTTTTTTCCTTATGTCACTTTTATGTCATCCACTGTATGATGCCCTCCATGGATTTTTCAATAGGCTATTCATAACATAATTGAATGCTCTTCTATTTCCAGTAATGCGCCCTTAATAATTGATGTTAATGGATTTTTATTGCCCATGTTATCTGAAGTAACATTTTACAAAATCGTTTCATAATAGTTTATTGAAGAAATTTTAACCAAAAATATAAAATAAGCATAAACAATTTTTCCTAATACAAACATAAAAATTTACAAGTGTTGAATGCGACCGCCGTTATTTTCAACACATTTTCTGTAATCTCTATCTAATTCCGTCAAACCACTGATAATATACCCAGGATGCGCATTCAGTCAATCGATAGCACCTTGAACTCTTTTCCTTAAATCTTCCAAATTTTGACTTATTTCTTTGTAGACTTGATTTTTTAAAAATAATTCCATAGAAAATTGTCCAAAGGGGTCAGATGAGGACTATTTGGTGGCCAATTAATTGTGCAACGGGTTCCAATCCACTTGGGAAAACAAAAAAAAAAAACTTGGATTATGTTTTGAGGCGGTGCGCCATACTGATGCCATAAAATATTGTTATATTCTCTAAGAGTCCTTTTAGCAAATCTTCGATTTCATCATTTAGAAACTCTTGGTATCTGTTTCCTGTTAACGAACCTAAATATAACTGGACCAATGTTCTGTTTCTAAGAAAACCCTGGTTCTCTGTTGCCCATACATGTGTATTTCGTCGGTTATACAATCTGGCTGTAGTAAACGCAGCTTTATCGCTCTACATTATTTTATTTGATAATTAATTGTGCCTAGTTTTCCTAACTAACATATCATTACAGTCTTCTCATTTTAGCCTACCAGGGCTGCGTTCAAAAACGGCTAAAGCCGAGCCAAAAATGGCATATTGCGTTCAAGTTCGGCTCCAGCGTGCCAAAAACGGTTGGGCTTTACACGTTCCAAATCGGCCGCGGTAAAGTAACTTTTGGAGGCTCTTTCAACTGAGTCTGGAAATGGTTATACGAATTTTGATTGGATGAGACCAAATTCAATATGGCGTGGCCGCCAGGCAAGTTAGTTTTGAATATAGGTTTTCATGCATATTTCAATTATTTTGTTTGTTTGCAGCTTCGATTTTGATTATTCAATAAAATATTTGTTAACTAAGTACGTTAACTATTAAGTCGGGCAGAAACTAGATAGTTTTTGGTCCATGTATGGTCGCCACGCCATATTGAACGTCACCTGGTTTGGATTGCATATTGAGAAACGGTATTTGGCGTTCCAACAAATTTACACCACATTTGGCATCGCCGGTAGAAGGGGAATAGTAGGTTTTGGCATTGGCATTGCCGTCTTTGAACGCACTCCAGGTCGCACAAATCAACATTGAAAGATGAGATTCACTTGATGTGAACGCTAAGCGGTATTAAAGAACTTCATCGTAGAACCACTCGATCGTGAGATTGGATCTTTTCCATTAAAATGGAGAGCGCGCGGAAAGTTTCTACAAAACTATAGCCAACTCAGTCTGCTGCCTCTCATTAGTAGGATATCGGCAAGATACATCAAATTTAGGCTGGAACAAGAAGCCGGAGAAATTGAAGCAATCCCAGAAGAACAATTTGGATTTAGAGCAGACCATTCGATTGATAGTCCTCGGGCTTAAGCCTAAGGAATTTGTGATTACCGTTGTATGTATTTTTTATGTCCAGTCAAATACATGTATGTGGCATTTCAAATGTTTAAACACATATTTAAAAGAGATGATTAAAATTCAAGAAGTGTCGATCCATTTTTCCCCCAACATTGAAACCCGATAATCAACTTAATAAAGTAAAGGAATATTTATTCCATGAACCACAATAAAGATATCGGCTATTGATTGAATAACGGGGCTTAAAAATATCTCTATTTTCCAAGGCATTCACTAAGTAGGGTTACCACCCGTTCATCACGTTTTCCGACCCATAACAATAAAAATAAAGATTGCCAACATTCGTGCGTTACGAAAATTGGCACCTCCGGCCTCGCTAATAGCTATTGCTTTGTATAGACCCGTATAGAGCTATTTACCTTTGACAAAAGAATTGCGTCGACCCTTTCTCTGTTGAAATGGCAGGAAATTCATAAATAAAAAAACCCAGTGATGTATTGGTCTTTATGGCTCAAACCGGAAAAAAAAAATATTTCGTGGCAGCAAAGGAAAACCTCTGACAAATTGGAAATATTTGAAAAACAAAAATGCGTAGTGAATAAATGAGCCCTAACTCACACAAAAAAACCTAAGCTGCTGACAATCATAATTACTACGTTCCTCCTTTCCTCCATGTTCGAGCAAAAAGAGAATATAAAATGAGACGGTTTCAATTGTCACGAGATAATGAATGAAGTCACAATTAGGAATAATCGGAAAACTAGAGAGAGCTTTGTTAGTTGCTTGAAAAAAACCTACAAAAGAAAATCTTTTTGAATATTTTATAAACGAGAGATTTAGTCTGCATGGTTGACTAATATCGACTTACCAATTAAATTATAGAATAGGTACCGTTCGGCTTTTAAACACACATAATTCAATTCACATCGGAAATTAGATTGTTCCACATTTATAAACATTTTCGCTCATCCGTAAATATCGTGTGTGTGTCTGTGTGTGTCTGTGTGTGTGTGTGGTGTTTGACATATTCAATTTAAAAGCTCCAGCAAAATGTTGTGGAATTTGAAAATTCAATAAAATGATCGTGATTGATGTATGGTGTTCGTTGTCATGATATACAGAATACTTAATATATTGGGAAAATATGAAGTATAGCTTTAGCGGTGACGTAGAAAAAATATTAACGAAAATGAAAATTTATAGCAAACATCTTTAAAATTGTAATGTATGGCTTGGGTAATATTGTGCTTCCATGATATCAGGTGCAGCTCGTGACTTTTAACATTGAAAGTGTTTCTGTTATTGCGAAAAATTGCATGTAGATTTGCCACATGACGTCACACGTCACATCATCAATCAGAATCCATTTTTATCATAATCTAAATCACATAAACTTCGCATTTCACTTCATCGTTTTTAATGTCCCCCCGGTTGCATCTTTGAGAAGGACTGTCAATTTTTTTCCTAATTTACGCGCTGCCTCCAGTTGATATGTAACTTTACCATGAAATTTAAGCCTCTTCTTTATGGTCATCGGATTCCTTTTACATTTAATTTGAAGTGTAATTTTAGTAGATCAATTCACAAACTTCTCTGTCCAGAATGCTTCGGAAATAAAAGTTATTGATCCCAAAGGATGTCGTACTTTAAATTTCTTGTATTACTGTGACTCAGGGCTAAAGGGTCGCAATGTTTTCGTTGGTTCTGATTTGACTGTAATGCAGGGAAGTTTCGAATCAAGTCAGGGATGGGAGAGAACCACTAAAACAGCAACTGTAACCCTTTTTGTTAATGAATTAACAAGAGGCCCATAATATGCTCAGTTTGCTCAGCGAATAATTATAAGGGGTAAGTCAATGGTTAAATAAGTACACAGAATGGCAAGGACGCTACTGAATTTGAAAAAATAAATAATTAAATTACATAAAATATTGAAGTGTGAAAATTCAGAAACACGTCTAAAAAAAATAATTAGCAAATGGTAACTGATAATTCTGAAAAGGAAATAAATAAGGCATACAACTCAACCAAATCTTGACATAGGTAAAACCGACAAAACACTCAGCAATTTTCAAATCAAAATAGTATATATTTCCACAGTGATTTTTTTATTTTTTTTACGGATATGCGCACTCGCAAGGAAATGTCCTATTACGCTCGAGAAGCGGCAAGTGCGCGGAAATGTCGGTGTATGTTGGTCTTGAAACGGTTCAGGTTGTAACCTGCAGGAAAAACCGTCGCAGGGAGTTTATTCCACAGCGATGCTGTTCTCCAGAGATATGAATTCTGATATAATGAGGTTCTTGGTGCCTCTAGTTCGACAGTAAATTCATGGTTACCGTCTGTTTGACGGGTTCGCCTGGTAGGCGCTACTCTCGGTGGAATCATACGTGCCATCTCTTCAGAGCATTTTCCGTGATAGTACCTGTAGAAGAGAGATAAATCGCCCACGGATCTGCGATGTTCAAGACCATCAAAGTTACGAGTAAGTGCGGGGTCATTGATCAGCTTGATAGCTCGTTTATGCACGGTGTTCAAAAGCATTAAGGTATGTTTGGGTGCTGAACTCCATATATGTGAGCAGTACTCCATAGTTGGTCGAATCTGGGCTTTGTAGAGTGTCAGCAATTGGCTTGGTGTGTACAGATGTCTTGTACGAAATAGCACCCCCAGCTTTTGGGACGCCCTTTTAGCAATATCTGCCACGTGATTGTGCCAAGACATGTTGGTCTCTGCAGTAACCCCCAAGATGTTCAACTGACTCTGTAATGTGACAGCACTTCCAGATAGCATGATGTTTGGCTCACCGGTGATGTTCTTTTTTGAAAACAGAGCTGCTTGGGTTTTCTGCGCGTTGAACTGTACAAGGTTTTTGTTACCCCAGTCCTCTATTATCTCCAGGTCGTTATTTATCTGCGATATTTGAGTTAGTCTAAGATGATGGAATTCACGTGCGGAAAGACCTGTGGGTGGTATGAGTGAGACTACATTGCCATCGTCTGCAAAGCAATAAAGTGGATTTACTGTTTTATCTATGAGGTCATTTATGTAAATCAGAAAAAGAGTTGGCGAAAGGATTGCTCCCTGTGGCACACCAGCATTTATTTGGTAAGAGTTAGAGTTCTGGCCAGCCAGTGCAACATGAATGGATCTGTCCTTTAGGTAACTTTCAAACCAAGTGCAAAGTTTCGGCGATAATCCCATTGCTTTGAGCTTATTGAGCAGATTTTCATGCCAAACTTTGTCGAATGCTTTAGATATATCTAAGGCAATTGTTCTTGTTTCACCCCGCAACTGAATCGCTTTTTGCCATAAGTGAGTGACGTATGTAAGTAAATCGCCTGGGCTGGAACTCTGTAACGGATAAAGATCGTTATCCCTATCGCTATGGCACTTGCTGTCTTCTTCTCTCTTGTCAAAATTAATAGAGAAGAGACGTCAATAGAGATAGAGAAAATATCTCTATTCATTACAGAGTCCCAGCCCAGTTGACCTATATTTTCGAAATCCGTATTGCTTATCGTTGATAATTTTGTACTTTTCCAAGTACTTGGTTAGGTGATTGTTCACAACTCTTTCCATTACTTTTGATATCACCGGAAGTAGAGCAATTGGTCTATAGTTTAACGGATCTGTCTTTTTTCCTTTCTTTGGAATGGGTTGTACTGCGGCAGACTTCCATGATGAAGGATATACTCCTTGCCTGTAAGACAAATTGAATAATTTTGCGAAAGTTGGGGTGAGTTCGTTGGCGCAATTTTTGAGTACTATTGCGGGAATGCCATCCGGACCCATTGCTTTGTTTGTATCTAGCTTTTTAAGGGATTTTCGTATTTCTCTGTGACAAAAGGGTACCTCTGGCATACTATGGGAAACCCTTTCAATGAACGATGGAGTTTTTCCGTTTGGCACTGTTAGGTTGGATATGGAGGAAAACATTTGGGCCAGCATATTGGCTTTTTCCTCTGATGTTGTGGCTAAGTGATTATTTTTATCTGTAAGTGCTGGTATGGATGACTTGGTGAAGTTAGATCCAACAGCTTTTGCAAGAGACCAAAAGGACCTAGAACTACTTGGACAATTCAGCAACCTGTTTTTTATTCTTTGATTGTATGTTTCTTTAGCGGAGTCAATAGTAATTTTGCAACTATTTCTGGCTTCTATAAATTCTGTGTGGTTTTGAGCGGTTTGTTGTCGTTTCCAAAGGTTATATGCTCTGTTTTTTTTCTGTACAGCCGTTTGACACTGGCTATTGGACCAAGGTTTTGCATTAGCTCTACGTTTAGTTGTATGTGGGATATATGCATCCATTCCAGATAAGATTACTTGTGTTATTTCATTACAGCAAATAGTGGGATCAGCTGTTTTAAAGCAAACCTCTTGCCATGGAAAATCCAGGTAAAACTGTTTTAGGTCATTCCATTTTGCCGATTTATAGTGCCACATTTTACGAGGAAGTGGTTGTTGGCTTGGTGGGATGAGCATTTCGCACTTTGTTATTATAAGTTTATGATCGGACGAACCAAGTGGAGCATCTACTTGAATTGTGTACGAGTCAGGATTTGTGGTTAGGAACAAGTCTAAAAGCGCTGCAAATTCGCCCCTTTCTGAGATACGGGTAGGTTCATCGACAAGCTGCGTTAGACCACAACTTATGGCAAAAGCTTCTGCTTCTCTGCCTTCGTTATCTGTTTTGTTGTGGTGTTTCAGCCAGGGTATATTGTGGACGTTGAAATCGCCTAAAAAGACAATTTCCGCCTGTGGATAGTTTGACTGTATACTATCACAGCTTTCGGATAATGTCGCGAAAAAGTTTTGGTACTCGGTGTTAGATGGCGGTCGGTAGAGGCAGCAGATAAACTTGGCCGATGACTTTGAGGTGAATTTTAGCCATATGATATCAAGGTTCGCTGGTTCTAGCTTCTCCTCTCGATGACATGAAAGGTCATTTTTAATGTACACACAGATCCCAAAATTATGTCGAAATCGGTGGTGTAGGTCATAGCCGGGATAAAGATAGTTCACAATAGGTGTTGCAGAACTGATTTTAGTTTCAGTGAGAACAAGGATGTCAGGTCTTTGTTCTTCAAGATGTTGGTGAACTGAATTCATATTTGTACTTATTCCTCTTATATTGCTAAAATCAATTCTTAGTTGAGTTTTTGATCTTCTCTTTATATCTTTGCATGAAGGACCCCCAGGATCACCCGACGCCCGGAGATCCGAGTGGTCGGGTATTTTACCTCCGGAATATTTTGATCCTGGAGGAGCCATCATGCTATCTGTTACTCATTGTTGGAACCGGACTGCCAGCGCAGTAGCGGAACGTGGTGATACCACTTAGCGCTACTCAATTCTGGCATGGTGGTATCTCACCGGTCGACGCCCAATGAGTGAAAAGCGTCTACCACCTATACCCTATATATGTGATATCGACATCACACCTCATTCACAATGAGGTTGAAAATCAAGCATCAAAATTCAAAAAGATAAAATCGATTGTTGGTTAAACACTTTAAATAAAATCAATAGATACTCACTTAACCCTCAATCAAATTCATCGAACTCCAAAAAAATATTATTACAATGTACATCAATATAGTTGCCATATAAGTTCATCAACAGTCGCTGGCCATATCATCTACTTGAACAAGAAATGAAAACATGGAAGCTTTAAATTTCAGAAAATTTAATTTAAAAAAAAAATAATGAATTGTAATTTTGAATTGATACATATGGTCAGCTTCTGCTTAAAGAATAGATTCAGTAAAATCAAATTGAACCTGTATGAAATCAAAGGTTAGGTTAAATGGTGAAGGTATACAGGAAATATAAAATCCTCAAATCTATAAGTTATAGGACCCAGGTAAAAAATTGATCAATTTTTGACGATGTAGGTACTTACTCAATAATTTTAAATTTAGAAGATATTTTCCAAGCTTAACTTAATTTTAGATTACTGATAATCATTGATAAAATATATATTCTTTAAATATGGCGGTACTAAAAGTTAAGTGGAGATAAAATCTATTGTAAATACGGTAAATCAAAAATCGCAAATAATTATTTAAAGTTCACTTGGGTGTCAAGAATGTGAAATTGAAATTTTAAATATTTGAATGTAATGTCAGTAGAAATTCAATAATTTATGGTGATTGATCATAAAGAAGATTTCATAAAAAGGTACAAGCCTCATTTTCAACAAAAAGGTAGAGTACGGTAGTCATCCATCTTCTGTCTCTTGACGAGGGAAGTAGATTTTAGCCTTGAATCAAGTTGGATAGAGGCTAGAAGTTCACAGTTTACAGTTTTCTTCAAATGTGGAGGTACAGGTGTCAACACGTGAGGGACTTGATTCCTCTAGGAAATCCTTTCAAAAGCTCTATGCCCATGCTCCACGTAAATGGGGATCTTTAGAAATGTGGGCTTGTTGAAAATGGTTTTGTTGAAAGAAACGAGCTCTTCAAAAGAAACAGCTCCTCGAACGAAATGACTCCTCGGAAAACCCTGAGTAATAGAGGCATTCCATGAACAACCATTAATTTAAAAAAAAATATATAAAAAGAACTTACCACGAATGGCTCGAAATTCGAACTTGAATAAAACGATAATCACAGGTCTTTTGATTTAAATTTTTTAGGTAATCAACGCAACTTTCGTTGAACTAAAATGCCTGATGGCCGAAAAGGTACTTTTCTACACGAGAACGGTAATCACACTTGAGGAAAATGGCTGCCCCCAGGCCAGATTCAACCTTCCAGGGCGAAAATCAAAATTTAAAAGGGGACGAATAAAAGGACAATCTGAACAAGCAGAGCTTTCCTTCAAAAAATAGCCTACCAAAAGTGTTGGTACAAAACTGATACTTCAAATTTAAACGAAAAGCGTGCCCTCTAGGTTAATAATTGCTATTATTATTTTCGACAGAAATCTACTTTTATTGATGGCAGTCACCAGACTGTCAGCATCCAAGGCAGCATTTCACATGCTACAAAATACAAATCTATATCGAATACATTCCAGAAATCCCAGCAATAGTCGGAAACAACTAAATAGTTGCAGTCCAAACAGAAATTATACTAGGATCAGTTTACTTGCCACCAAGATCTAGTGTGGCTGCCTCTACTACCTTCTGTGATGCACTTGGCTCAGTGGCATGCATCTCCGACTTCACCCATTCATGCGATGGGAGACTTCAATCTTCCCAATGGAATCTGGGAGACCACCCGTTTCAGCGGCACTATGAAATCACTACATGGGGCACTGCCTGAGGAAGTAGCCTCGCTTACGAAACTATCAGTCTTTTGTTCTGTTCTAACCTGTTTTGACAACCCAACGACACCTACTAGATCTCATAATATCACACGATTCTGATGTTACTGTATAGGACCGCCACCTTCATGTGACGATAACTTGATCTTTGAAAGTTTTTATAGGGACTCTAAATCTCTGGTATAATATTTAAGTGATTTTCGGCCATTTTTCCTGGATTTTCTTACTGATGAGCCTTTAAATGTTATGTAGAATACCGTAGAATATGATATACGTGACTTTGTATATGGCTATTGACCTTTTTGTGTCCATGAAAATGAATTCCGCGGGAAAATTTCACATAATGATAATCTAATGCTGCACAGGACTGGGTGTTGCAGAAAAAATGTGCTGAACTTTTCACAATGATACTGATATTTCTTTTTGACATTTATCCTTACTTTGCCTCATCTCTACTCTGCAAATCTAGGACAGCAAATAAATTCCTTGTGGTGGACCTTCCTTATACGATTTGGTTGTTCCTAGAATAGGTCTCTCTTGAAGAAATAAATTTTTGTCTTCGCCCTAAAGGGGATTTTGGACCTAATTTTCTCACTAATTGAAGTTATGGTACATTAAGTTGCCTTACGTTGTCGTAAAGTGCCATAATTGCGCCGATCATTTCTGATTTTGAAAAACCATTTCGGTAAGTTTTGCTTTGCACGTTTTTCCCCACAAAGAATTCTGACCTCTATTTGATCATTAGTACAAAGCTGCGATTAATAATGGGGATTAATAATCCTGAAATAAACACCCAGGATTAGAGAGTTTATCCAGATCGAATCTGAGCCTCCAAATTTGAAGGATTGGACTTAAAATGGATCATCTCAAATATGAATGAATATATGAAATAAACATCTTAAATCTCGGATTCTAGAAGTTGTATATGAAGATTGTATAACAGTATAGAAAAATGTGGACAGATTTTAAAGTTTTTTTGATTAAACGTAGACAAATATGTCGGAACAAATATAAGGTTTAAAAGGTATAAGGAAAGGTTGAAATGATAAAAGGTAGATGGTATATTGAAATTTAGTCGGAACATTTGAGTACTTAATGTATCTGAGTATCGTTACTATTTCGATTTTTTAAATCTATGTGTAATAAATTTCTAAAATATTATATTTAGGTCTTGAATAACTGTTCTTTTATTCATAGAGTTCTTTTCTTGGTTTATGTAACACATCTTTAAAAAACATCTCTTTGAAAAATTGCTTTCTGTTGTTGAAACTTTTACATTTTGAATATCCATCGGATGTCCTGTTTCATTTACATGTTGTGAAAGAGCACAGGCATCTGGTCTAACACGGATGTCACTTTTATGTAAAGTTTTACGAGATTTCAGCGTTCGTTTTGTTTGACCTATATAGTTTTTTTTCACAATTAATAAAATCTATCTTATAAACTACATTTGATTTTTCTTGTAATGGTATTTTGTCTTTAAAAATTGAAATTACAAGAAAAATGAAATGTAGGTATTTCATAAAATAGATTGTATTATTTGTGAAAAAAACTATATAGGCCGAGGATATTATGCTCATAGCCAATTTCAACTGTTCGTTGATGACATAAAATTTAGCTATGTGATAATGAATGGGGACGACTGCGACAAACTCGAGTATGATCTTGATTTCTTTTATAATTGGTGTCAGAGAATGGGATGGCATTGAACCCACTCGAATGCAAGTCTATTTCATTCTATCGTGGCCGAAATAACATTCAGAAGGACTATGCAATCAATGGGGTAATTCTGGAAAATTTAAGTGGAATCTTAGGGGTCACTCTCGATTCTTTCCTGAATATTGTAACATTTGAAATGTCACAAAAATATATTTATTGTTATTAATTATTAAATTAAAAGTACTATTTCGTACACCTAGCGACATCTATGATTCTTCTGACTAGTTTTCCTAACCTAAGAATTCTGTTATTTTCGGGAAACCTGTAGCGCTGTCATTTTTATGATTTTGACAAGCTTGACAGACAAAGAAAGAAAAGACAGAAACAATTTTGTACTACCTGGCCCTTTTGCTCTTTTGTTTTGGGACCGAACAGGTCGTCCAGATTTTTAGAATTTTAAAAATCCTAAAACTTTATCTTTGTTTCTGGCCATCGAGTCCATATTCTTGAAAATTAACTAGCCAGGAGAGTACTTGATCTTGTTTACTAGAAAGTTTCCTGGAAAATCAACCGATTGTTGATTTTTGTGAAGATTTGGGAAAGTGAGGTTACTATCAACCGTTCAGGTATGTAAATCCCTTTTTCTCTCTGATGATTAAGTCCTTATATTCCCTCAATTCATTCAGGAACCTTCGGCAGGACGAAAAATCCGTGATTGCACTTCTCCAAGTGATAATTGACAAATTTGAGACCATGCTGTCCTGAACCTCAGAGCAAATCTGGGCCCCCAATTCAAGGAAAGTTTGTGTCCTGTAAGAAGTTCATCCCCAACCACGATCTGGTTGTCTCCAGCCAGTTTGGTACCTCCAGAGCTCAAATTTGTGAAAACTTCCGAGGCTTTACAAGGATTCCGTCCAGGCTTGTATGATTACTTACCTATGGGTGTCTTAAACGTGCCATCCTAATTGCTGTAACATATTTTTATATCCTACTGAACTATTAAAACCATATAATACCTTGGTTACGATAATCATAAACAGGGTCTTAACTCCCAAGGGAGTTAAGGATTTTCATAACTCCCAAGGGAGTTAAGGAAGGGAGTTAAGGTTATCATAACTCCCAAGGGAGTTAAGGATTTCCATAACTCCCGCTTTTACCTTGAATAGGTAACACTTTGACAAAAAATACAAATTTTGATTTATGGCTTATTCCTTTATAAAAATAGACATAATACAGTAAATTCAGTAGGATATAAAATTATCTATGTACCACGGGAATTATCAGGAGTTAATACCCACGGGCAATTGGTGTCCCTCGGGCCGGAGGCCCTCGGGACACAAACGTTGCCCTGGGGTATTAACACCTGCATAATTCCCTTGATACATAAATAACTATTACCTTTTTCTTTATCACCCCCTATCGTTTAGCTTTATTATCTAATTAATATCTATGTATATCCAATTACCGACTTAATTTTTTTACCGTAGTGTTTAGCTAGAATAGCTAACTACCGTTTACAATTAATTATTAATTTAATTAATTAATTAAGATTTTGGCTTTTATTATCGTTTTCTTTGTCATTATTTATGATCTAATAAATATGCATTATTATAATTATTATAAATTTATTTCCGTCACTGGCGTAGCCAGGATTTTGTCTTGGGGGGGGGGGCAAATTTGTAGGAAGTTTTTCTTGTGGGCTCACCGCGAACATTGCCAAAGGCAAAGCGCCGCAGGCGCAAAATTTTTGGGTGCCACTCTCCTTTTTTAGGTCTCTTTACGGTATTTTTGGGACTGTTTATTTTAATTTTGAAGATTATAAAATTTAAAGGTCTTTGGGGGGGGGGCAAATGCCCCCTTGCCCCCCCCTGGCTACGCCAGTGATTTCCGTAATATCGAGTAACGATCGATATAATATATAGTGGATTAATTAACCTCTAGAGGTTTATTTAATTTTTAATTTCAAATCAATAATGTGGTAGTTTTACAAGGTAAACAAATGTAAAATCTTAAGGTAGTCAAATTTAAGTTTTTTGGCTACCTATTTTGAACTTTAAATATAAGAAGGTAGAGCTCTTCCGGAAACCGTGACTCCTTCATTTCATTTAGCAGGTTTTTGATATTAATAACTGCCTAGGGATTATTTATTTCCTTTCTGCATTGATTAATTTGTTTTTTATTGATTTGATTGACTTTGAGTCAAAAATTAAAGGGTAATTTTATTTTGACTTCTACATTTGTACTTGGGTAATTCTTATCGTAGGTATCTATTAAATTGTTTTTAAATTTGAATCTTTTTATATACCTATTTAAATTAAGTTTTGCTTCCGTAAGCTGCTTAATTTTTTTTTAATAAAATTGGATACTGAATAATATTCACCTTTGAACAATTTATTTGTTTCAATGTTAATGAACAACAAGTTCGCCATCCGGCCAATAAATTATTGTATTTAAAATTCCAAAACTTGTGTGTTTATTGAAGGGGTTAAATGTCAGATAGGTATTGGATTTATTTTACCTTCTCAGATTTTTGATTTTATCTTTTTGAATAATGGCTAATTATTTGAATAGTGTCTAGTTTGGCTATTCTTCGATAATCAAAATAATTTTATACAAACTAGTGGCGCCCTCTGTTTACTGTACTAACACAAAGGACCACCCCAAGCTTGAAGAACCACTGAGCATAGTCGAGCACAATTATGAGCATTTTTTTGTTTCGACAAAGAAGCGTTACAATATCACTTTTCATTTAGCCTCTATCCGATTTAACAAGCATTGTTTTATATCATTTAATAAATTTCTCCTGTGTATGATCAGCTTTCTATATCGTCCATAATGACATGACGTCTATGTATAATATATACAGCATAAGTTTTTGAAATACGCTGCATTCAAAATGACCATCATATTCCAGGATGATCAGCAGATGCTCTCTGCATTGGAACTACCCATCGGTCTCAGTTCGACATCAAATCAGAGATGTGTCATTTTTGTATAATATACTACACGGCAGAGTGTCGATACCGGATATATTATGAGAAGTAAAAATCCATGTCCCCTCTAGAGTCACACGATTCACTTCTAGATTCCGCGTTCAAATGCACAGAACTAACTATGCACAGGTTTTCTACATACCAACATTTTCAAATTTCAAGACATCAGAAGAAAGAATCTGTTGATTCCAAGTATTGTCAGCTCAACAAGACGAAAGTATGTACCATCGTCACCAAAAGTAAGTGGGACAGCATCATGTTAGCTCTTGTACTATTATATGGTTTTAAGTGTCAAATAGTTGTCAAATTATGGATTAAATGCATTAAAATGAATGACAGTAGACTTAGTCCAGGAGATTAATATGAATTATTTTTGTCCCAGATACTTTTGGTGACGATGGTACATATATCCAATTTGTCGTTCCAAAAAAAAAGCAACACATAAATTCATATACCGGATATAATCTAAAAACAACTGTTAACGTTCCCCACACAACTTAATACCTACATATTTCATAATAGCAGTTGACAGCCTAAACATACTCGCCGTTCCTGGAGAAATTGCTTGTGTCGCATGTCAACTGTTGGTAATATACCTACGTCAAGAAGGGCTGTTTGGCTTTACTGGCGTGTGTGGTCGAGTATGCTGTTCTGCCACGAAATTACGCGAAGTTAGTGTCTTATTTAAAAAAAATTGTGTGTTCAAAAATATTATTGCTGTAGGTGGTCGTAGCCTCATAACTTACCTGAATGCCATGAGGAAACTTTCGCTGCCGATGTATTTGTCTTGCAACAGGGAAACTTCAATAAGGAAGTAGCATAAGCATAAAATTTTATTCTAAAGCAAAATGTATTTAAAGTGAAGCAAAATACTCTAGAAGTATATTTCTATATTTAAATCCTCTTAAACTGAACCACTAAAATATAATTAACTAGCTGTTGCCCGCGGCTTCGCACGCCCTATACAAATTTTGTAGGTGTAGGGTGTAGGTAGCATTAGGTAATCTTCTTTCAAAGAGCTAAGGGGATAGTTGCGTCAAACATATGGTCATGTAACTCTTATTTTTGCAGCACCTCTCTGTAAACCACATTTTTTTGTTCTGCTTTGTGGCTGCAGAATATGAAGACTATTTTTTGACAGCTGACGTTAAATTTTTTTGAAGTGCCACTCGCTGCTAATAGCTTTGTTCGCGGATCATATTTTGAACCGATTCCGAACCAGTCCAGAACTAATTGAGGACTATCGTAGAGCGCATGCCCAGTTATAGCTCACTCCGTGCACTCCGAGTGATTCCGTTCGCACTTCAGCCGTTCAGGTATTACCTTTTAGCTTATCAGATAACGGCTGGAGTGCGATCGGAGTAACTCGGAGTGAGCAACCCGAACCCAACTTGTGAATGTGTTCAGGTTCCTATTTTATCGCGAACAGTTTTGGAACCGAACAAAAACTCCAGAACCTTGCTCCAGACTGTCGAATAGGTGAACGAATTGCGAATGTCATGTCTCAAACTTGAAGTTAGCTTAGCCTGGGACCGGTGGAATTTGTTCAGAATCGGTTCCGAATCGTTTCTGGTGAAAGCATGAAAATATCACGACAAAAACATATTTTTTTTGCACTGATTCTGAAAATGGAAATCGCTATGAATTTGATTCTGCTTGTCATATTTCTTAATTTGACAGCTGACACGTCATCTGTTTCTGTTTACACTTTGTTCCCCGCACTCCTGCACCACACCGTTTCTTATTTTTAGTTATTTAAGGCGATTGCTTAAGGCCATGTTGATATTATTTCTTAGTGAACATCTCCAACCTATTACATACCTCTTTGCAAAATTTCATCTCGATTGGTTTAGTAGTTTTCGAGATTTCGTGTTTAATCAGTCAGTCAGTCAGTCAGTCAGTGAGTGAATGAATTTCACGTTTATATATATATATATAGATTATTCAAAAATATTGAATATACCATACCAAGGTGCGCGAAAACACTCTCAAATTAGTTATGACGTCATGGAACGATAAACAAACAAAAGTGCGGTTATGTGAGACGTGAACCGTCCATTGTGTTTACATCGAATTCTGTGCAGTTTTGAGTAGTTTTTGATCATACAAGTTTTGTTTAATTTTACTATAGTTTGATGTGTGATGGCTTCAGGTTGCAAAAAACGATAACATGAAAGACATAGCTGTGCTTGACAACAAAATAAACATGTAAATCGCATAAAACCAATGACATAAAAGACAGACACGGAGTACGGAGATGTGATAGAGCGATACAGAGTTTTGACGGAGATCGTCTTGTGACGTCATTGATATACGACTGCGTTTTGGTGCGAAGAGAGTTATTTTGAATTTCTATATTTTTTTACAGAAAAACTAGTTGAATATTTAAAATTTGTGACTTTTTGCAATGTGAAGAATTTAATAAGATAAAGAGAATATGAAAAAAAAATTGCATATTCCTCATTGTTGAGTTTTTAAAACGCTTAGAAATTATAACTGAAGAACACTTTTTGTTTGAAGCGGCTTAAAACTAGGTTTGCTTTTGTTTCGTCCACAGCCATGCATTAACTAATTACAGAGCTTCGTTTTCGAAAGTTTATGGGAGTTTTTGATGGCAGATAAAAAATTTAAAGCCGCACTGGTTTTTGCCGGCGAAAAAATTTAAAATTGTAGAGGTACTTTTTAAATCGGATTTAACGGTCTAGATAAATCCCTTTATTTTTTGTGTGCATCGATAAGCAGAAAATCCAATATAAAAATGACGATATTTTTAGTCGGCACAAATAGAAATTTAGCGGAAAAAATAATCCCAATTTGTGACTTTTAATCGTATTTTGTGTGTATAATATCAATTGGTTAAGAGCCCCTATTAAAAAAAAAATAATACATAACCAATTTATTTTCTATACTTCTACTATAAGTAGCAATTTCAGCTGCGTATGTAGCCCAGTGCATTTGTCATAGCTCTTTCTATCGTCGAATTCGACATTGTCGGAGGACAAAATCGATAAATGCTAGCTCCTCTGTTACACACTTATTGAAAAGTGTTTCAGTTGTTCTACAACGTATTCTCCTGCCTCCTTTAGCATTTCTGGTAGTACATCGTCTATTCCTGCCACTTTTCCGTTGTTTAATTGGCTTAGCGCGTTTGCAATTTCTCACTCTTCTATATCAGGGATCTCTTCTGGCTCAACATTTAGAATTTTGGATTTTTCGCTTTCGGTTTCTTGTTTGTTATTTTCTTTGTTGGTTTTTGCGTCGTATAGTTCCTTATAGAAATTTTCCGCCACACGCAATATTCCATCTCTGTCTTCTATAATGTTTCCTTGTTTGTCTATTAGCTTTGTAATGTCTCTTTTGTGTGCGTTCTCCATTTTGAAAACGTTAAGGCCTTTATATTGTTCTATCAGTTTTTTGATTTGTTCTTCTTGGTGATTTTTAATATCTGGTTTTGTCATCCTATTACTACTGTTAGGTCTCTTTTTGAAGAATGTGTTCATCTCGAAAAGTTTTTTTCTCAGGAGTTTATTAGCATGTTGTCCCTTTAATGAAAGGGGCACAAGAAATGTCTTGTACCATGTCCGCCAATGTAACATGAGTCGGTGTCGTCTTGGCCTATTTTTGCATTTAAATCTCCCATAACTAGTGCGTACGTTGTTTTGTTCTCCTGTGTTACCTCTTCATAAAATTTCTCTACCTTTTTGAAGTTTGCAAACTTCAAAAACCATTGTCACATCCTCAAAGTAGGATAGTGCTGCTGTATCTACATTTAACATGAACCAATAAATTTGGCGCCCCTTAAATTTCGCTAGAAGTGTCGATAGCATGTAGCTGCAACCATATAGGTCAATAATAGACTGATTTACGTTTCGAGAAATCGCTTGTATCAAATGCAAATTGAGTAGAAGATCGTCGACAATTTAGTTTAGAGTTATTTATCTGTTCAAAGTTTGTGACGGGATGATTTTTCCTGGGTTAAAATGAAAGGAAATAAGCATATTCGCCTCAATGAATAGCATACCTTCGTCAAGCCACTGCTGTCTTTTCAATAGTTGTGGCCAAACTTTTCATCAAACTTTTAATTTTTCCCAGAATCATTAAGTTAGAGGTTTATTAATGGAATTGATTTTCTGTTAGTAGGGTTAAAATAAATAGACAATTAATTTATTAATAAAACAAAATCACAATATTTACACTAGAACAGCTGATTGTCTGATCGGAGTAGATTGACTAGATTGACAGCGCTCCAAATAGGGTCAATGACCAGTACTAACTTAATTTGAATAAGTACCATGCCCCAACTACCATCAAAATCCCCAGTGCCTTCCACCTTGGAGTTTTGACAGAACCTTTTTAAAGGACATTGCAGGGACAATCAGAGGTCATTCAGGTCGAGGACTTTCCACGATTAAGTGTTCGGGAAAACTCCTCAGGCACATTTTGCCGATTTCTGAGTTGCCAAGTTTCGCTCATAGATCTAGGGTGGCTAATCCGCTATTTTAGCACCCAATCGCCTTGTGCAGATTTTTTTGTGAGTCGAAAAATAGCAACGTGGTCAATTGTTTGTTCCTAAAGGCCAAAGTGATTTTGGTAAGTGGTTTTTCTTATTAGTCTTCTCTGTGTTTCTCTATTGCCTGTGTAAAAGCATAATTTTCTGTTAATAATATGGTTGAGTTCCGAATATTGGACATACCTACCTATTGCTCTACGCCCTGTCTCATAACGTCCATTTGTTTCAGGCCTTTATTCATCACCTTTAATCTTCAGTCTTAGACATTACGTTTTAATCGTCACCTTTTATTCGTTACTCTTAGTCCTTAACTTGAGTAAAGAGTTAAACGTTCTTCACGCGATCTTCAGTGCCCAGGGTCAGTTGCTTCTTGTCGCGATCCTGATCCAGTTCCAGGCCATCGGAAACACTGGCAGATATTAATCCCATCCGTAAAGGTTGCCCCAAGAGTTCAGGGATTACTCAGGTTTGATAAGTGTGTTGTGTTGTCGTAATAACAAACCTTACCAACCCCTTGTTGGAGTGAATCACCACAACAACGCGGTTCTGCAACAGTATTGAATTATCCTTCAGATAATGTGTTGTCATTTCAATTTCTAATTTAATTCTCTTTATTACCTTTTTTTTTTGTTTATGAAACTTACCCTTCAGTATTTTTAAGTACTTCAATTTTATTAGGTATTTAGTTATCTATACTACCTATATTGTTACATATTATTAAAGCCCTTCAGGTTACATATTGTTGCTTCAACTTTAATTACATGCTACACTGAATACAGGTAAATACTTGTACACTGGGGTTAAATGGCCATTTACAAAGGTACTGCATTTAGTGAGCTTGTCCATTAACTATTTATATTTCAGGTATTATTGTTTAATTTATTGTAAATACTATTTTTAGAGTATATAAGGTTGTACCTAACCTAGTTCCTATGCGATTTCTTTTCGTCTCCTAACCTGACCTGGAGTCAGACCTATTCTGTTCTGGTGCTGATTAAAAACCCGTACCTGATTGTAGCAAAGCGTTTCACTTTTTTTTCCCTTCTTCTTGTTTATATTTCAGGTTGTGCTGCTATAGTTTCGTAGAAGTTTCCTGCTTTCGTTATATCGGTTGATTTCGTGTACTGCAGGGAAAAAGTAGGTGGCGCTCTATATTTAGTTAATTAATTAACCCACACCACTCTCCGTATTGGAAGCTAGTCGGCAACCCTATACACGAAATCACGTTTCTAGATTTCAGCCACCAACCACCCCTTTCTTTCTATTCTTTCTGTTATAGTTACCCATTTTCTGTCCCACTTCCTTCAAGTTTCATTATTTACTTCTCCCTTACGTTTTGCGGGTAACAAAGTGTCCGTTTTGTGTCACGTAACAAATTGACCGGCACATAAGAAGTTGTAAGTCTGATAGCAAAAATTCTATGTGCTTCAAATTTCAATCATAATGAAATGTTTCGAATAACTTTATGTACATTTTGAATACATACTAGAGATTTTTAAAAAGTAATGAGCTATCAATTACATAACTTCCTAATACATATAATATGAAACAGGTAGCAAGCATTTTTCTTGATCCTTAAAAATCATTAAGCCAAAAAGCATCATAAATAACAAAAGAAAAAATGATACTTTTCCAAATGAGCTTAAATACCTAGGTGGGTCTAGTTGCTCAGGTGAGGACATTGTTAACATGTTTGCAGATTATTTTTCCACGGTTTATTCATAGAACCACCTCGACATTTCTACACATGAAACTTCTATCTCCTACTCCAGTTGTCCACATCCCGGAGCTTCATATTCCTATTTCTGACGTTTACACTAAGCTTTCTACACTTGATACCAACAACGGCCTTGGACTAGACCCCTTTGTTCCTAAAAAAAATGCAGCTTCAATCGTCCAAGACCCTTGTATCTTATCTTTAACCTTTTCCTTTAAACTAGAGTTTTTCCCGAATATTGGAAAGAGAAAATTCTAAATAATGCCCATCTTCAAATCTGGCGACAAAACGTCAGTAACCAATTATCGGCTCATAAGTTTAATCAGTATTATCCCTAAAGTATTTGAGAGCTTAGTATGGGACTTCCTGACACCCCCAATTGAGCCACAAATAATTAAAGACCACTTTGGTTTGAGTCAGGCAAATCTACCGAGTTAGATTTCCTAACGCAAACCGATTTTTTGTTGAACGCCCTGGAGATTGGATGTCAGGTATAAGATACAATTGACCTGTCTCTCATAAATAGAAAAAGATAGCTTAAGTTGAAAATAAATAGAAGATGACATGCGTGCGCAACTAGTGGGTTGCAGTGTAGCCACTTTGTATTGTTGCAGAACAAATGTAGACAATACAAATTCAACACTATTAGTCTGGTTGCTTGGGGAATTTTTTCAAGAGAAAACGCCATTTAATGATACAAGCATGAAATTTGGCACAGTTACTAATTAGACCATTTTAATCGATTTGAGTCGAGGACCCATCGACTTTTCTCATTGGTATTAAAAAAACCGCCATTTTTTCAAAATGGCGGTCAATTTTTTAATTTCAATTTTTATTGTGGGTAGACAAGCATGATTATACTCTAGTCTATATATTTCGGGGACGCAGAATATTAAAAAAATAGTTTTAGACAGTTGTGACCTTTGTATGACCTTAAAAATCGTGATTTTTGTAAAATGGCATCCATTATTAGTATTCTAATAGTTAATTTCTTATTTTCAAATAAACTGGAATAATATTTATACCGATGGTGAATACAAATGATAAAAATAATACTCTTAAGGTTAATTTGATCTTAGATGACCTTAAAGACCTCCACTTTTTTAAAAGGGCGTCTAAAATTTTACTTATTCAGATAATAATATACTTATTGGTGTGACTAAACTTAATAGCCTATTACCTATCACAATTTCACAAAAAAAAAAAACTGTCAGCTTGAAATGACCTCTAAAACCTTGATGTATACTACAGGGTGTTTCAAATTCGAGCCACATCATTGGGATCTTGGAAACGGTGAGAAATACAGGGTTGGTTAAATTAGGGCAAAGTTGCGTAGCTTTGCCCAATTGCTTCAATAATGTTGCTACGGACTGTTGCTATCAAGTGTGTTGCTACAATTGCCGCATATTGAATTTTTTTAACCATTGTAACTTTAACCCAAGCTAGGTATCTTTTGTGAATGACCATTGTTCGTTAATAAAAATCTATCTATCTATTTAACCGACCCTGATCCAAGATCCCAATGATGAGGCTCGAATTTGAGCCACCCTGTACTTGAGTACGACATAAACAGTGAATCTTTCAGTGTCAACGAGACTCGGGAATCTCTTTTCTGCTCTGGAGAGCGACCACTTAGTTCAACTCCTTCGTCCCAAGGAAGCGTTATTGAACGAGCCAGAAAGGCAGCTTATCAAGCTGGACAAATATGGGGCAGGTTGCTTTCTATATAAGAAAAGATTTCATCTCCCGAGAACTCGAGCTCGACCTTGAGCAATAGAATGGAGTGAGCTATACTATTTTTTTATACCTATTTAGAAGTACCAGTTGTTCTAGTGACTTTACGTAGGTCGTTTCTTGAACACACAAATAAAATTAGGTTAGGAATTTCCTATTTGTATATGAAATTGACGCATTAGCAATCGACATTCGTTTTTGTTAGTAATTTTTTGTTTCATCTGATTCGTGATTGATAAATAAGGATGGGATTATTCTAAATGGGTATTAAAAATACCTTATCTTCTGTGTTCGTCGGAGGAGTTGCGAGGAATGGAAAAATGCAATTGTAAGACATGATGTGATACTATGAGGTGTTCCTGTCACCGCCTTAGTCTCCCTTGCACTCCTGCTTGTGGTACTTGCGAAGGAGGTTGTAAAAACAGAAAGGCTTGATCTATTGTAGATAACCACTTTAAAGGCCGATACTTTTGCTCTCGATTAACGAATTTGATACGTTGTTAAAGTTTTGCATGGGCGAAGGTCTATAAGTAGGATGTGGTTAGAGCACATTCAAACCCCTGATTATTTTTAACGGCTGTCAAATAAGAGCAAAAGTACCAGAACTTTATGTACCTATTTTGATTCACTGCAAGAAGTTTGTTGACTTTGTATGGATACAAATTTTGCCTGAGTACATTTTTTGAAATCCTTATCCTTAAATTATTTACAACAAACTATATTTATTGATATTTTTCAAGGTCAATTAACGTCATATCGGTCTAAAACTATATTTTTTGAAATGCTCTTCCTCAAATTTTATACAATAGACTATAATCATGCCTGCATTGCTAAGACAAACTTTAACTTCAAAACTTTGGCAGCTATTTTCAAAAATTTTATTTTTTGACCTTAATTGACTTTTTTCAGGCCATCGAAAGGTCACAGCGGTCTAAAACTATTTTTTTATTATTCTGCATCCCCGAAATATATAGACTAGAGTATAATCATGCTTGTCTACCCAGAATAAAAATTGAAATTAAAAAATTGGCTGCCATTTTGAAAAAATGGCGGTTTTTTCAGTACCAATGAGAAAAGTCGATGGGTCCTCGACTCAAATCGATTAAAATGGTCTAATTAGCAACTGTGCCAAATTTCATGCATGTATCATCAAATGGCGTTTTTTTTCGCTAAGCAACCGTACTATATGTACAGGGTGTCCCACAATCAACGTTACAGGCCATAACTTTCTTATTTTCAAAAATAAAAATTTGAAACAAAAAAAATTATTATTGGCGAATTAAGCTCTCTTCAAAAATATTAAAAAATCATCCCTTGAAAAAATCATCCCCTATTTAAAACCCTTGACTTTTTTTTTTTCAAATGGCACCCCTATTATTTTTTTTATTTTTGAGGAGCTTATGAAATTACAAATTTGTATGGTGCATAAAAAGTTTGTTTTTCCATGTCTCTTGGGGAAAAAAAAATGGGTGTCCCACCCTTAGTCTTATACAGGCAATCACATTTTTGTCTACAAAAATAAAAATATGACAAAAAAAAATTAATTGTGTGCAAATTAACCCCTTTTCAAGAATATTAAAAAAATCTTCCCTAACAAACTCATCCCCTAAAAACAACTCTTGCCTTTTTTTTCAAATAGAACCCCATTATTATTATTTTAATTTTTGATTTTTTTTTCCAACGAAACATGGAAAAACAAACTTTTCATACATCATTGAATTTGCAATTTCATGAACTTCTCAAAAATAAAAATAAAAAATTAGGGGTGCCATTATATTATTGAAGAGAGCTTAATTAACCATTAGTCATTTTTTTTTTCAAATTTTTATTTCTAAAAATAAGAAAGTTAAGGCCTGTAACGCTGATTGTGGGACACCCTGTATACCAATAAAAAAATGATTTTTTACAACGCTTCAAATCAGACAGAAGAACTTTAAAGTGTATTTTAAAATCGTTTGCACTTTTATTTTGATGAATGTTTCGTCCGGCAACATCGCACCATGAAATTGGCCGCGTTCACCAGATACAAACGTTGATAAACGCCATTCCGAACTCAACTGTAGTGACATGACATTCAGAGGGTGACGTTCTATCATTGGAAAGATGAATCGTTCAGCAGAACCAAGAGTTTATTCACCGTATTCTGTTGGTATTTGTAAATTGTTTACAATCCATTTTGGTTCTGGTGAACGTAGCCATTGCAAAGAAATATGTCAAGTATAATCTAACATAACCTTAAACAACACTGCAGTGAGTTCAGAAGTAATACGTGAAGTATTAGTTTGCTCTTTGTCGAATTACACGTTACAAAGAAAGAAGGAACGATTAATTTTGAACTGGCCCCTGATTAAGAATATGACGCAAGCCCGTACTATCAAATTCGCTTCTCATTGGACGCTCACCTGCAATCCACGAGTTGCGCGCGCAGTCAAGGTAAAAAAAGATAGATCAATTTTACACTGACTTCTCTAAGGCGTTTGACAGATTCTCTCATAACATGGTGCTGCACAAACTGAAGTTTGTCGGGATTAATGAACCCATGACGTCTTGGTTTTGTACTTACTTGTCTGGTCGCAAGCAGCTTGTCAAAATAGGTAATTTTATTTCTAAGACAATAGACATCTGGGATGCCCCAGCGATCGCACCTTGGCCCGCTTCTTTTCAACGTTTATATAAACCACATTCACGAATGTTTTGCTTCTTGCCGTTTTCTGCTATTTGCTGATGACCTCGAACTTGGCTGTGTAATTAAATTCCCAGGTGATTGCGACAAACTTCAATATAATCTCAATAACTTGCTGGATTCGTGTAATGGAAACGGAATAGATCTCAATCAGTTTAAATGCATAGCAATCACCTTTTCTTGTGCAAGAGTTCCACTGAAATTTATTTGCAAAATCGAACAACACAACCTTGGGAATTATCCCTTTATCAAGGACCTGGAAGTCACTTTGGACACACATCTTCACTTCAACCATCACTTAACTAATGTTGTCAATAAAGCTTTTCATATGCTCAGATTCATTAGGAGGTACACCCAAGATTTTACAAGCGTTACGGTTTTAAAAACTTTATATTGTGCCCTTGTACGCCCTCATTTAGAGTATTCCTTTTGTGGCTGGTGCCCTTTTTACGGTGCACATGTTGGCTCTCTATATGTTAGACAATTACAACGACTCTGAATTACTTTCTATGCTAAACATGGTATCGATAACTGTATGACACAAGAGAAAGGATCTTATAACCTTCTACAAAATTCTTCATGGTAAAGTCTCTGCTCCTGCTATTCTCCATAAGATCGGTATTTATGTCATCAAATGTCAGAATCTTTTAGTCTTATTGTTAACTACTTTCACATTTGTATTTATTTATAGTTTAACACTTTTTGTAATTGGGCTCTGCCCTTAGATAAATAAATGAATAGACGCAAATATCACGAGAATTGGTAAAAGAAATAATAAATATCAACATATTATATGCTTTTGAAATCAGAGAAGAATTTATTTCTATTCGATTATTAATACAGGGTGTTCCATTTACACTGCATGCACCCTTTATATGTATAAAGGGTTATATTTTCTAGCGGTTCGCGCTATTAACTTTGTATTAATTTTTATTTATTTTTCAATTTTGCTCAGAAGCGAGCTATATGCTGTCAAAATATACGGAGCAATCCGTAGGCAACTAACAGAAACCGAGTGTTATTATAAAGTATTACAATATTTTATATGTATAACTGTTCTGTAGCCCCTCATATTACCGTTATCTTAAATTTTGTTATATACCTGCCTTCAATTAGTTATCGCAGGATTTCCCTGTAGCGAGTTAAATTTATCTCAACTACCCCTATCTTATCATGTTTTGAAGTATTCCTGTTACCTACTGACTAAATTAATTTCACCCATTATAATTATTATTATACCTCTGTTCAAGTTCCCAAGTTATTTTGATGTAAAATTGCTACCGCAGTCTCGCGCTATCCACCTTGTTCTTATATGTTTCAATACTCAATTAAACAGGTGAAAAAAAAATTAGCTCATTTTGAGTTGAATTTATTTTTCAGATCTCAGAACAACTAAAGTCAGAGCCATCTCGAGCTAAAAAAAAAAACACTGAGAATAGCTAGTTAGTTTTTTTTTATACAAGTACAAGCAGCCCTATAGCCTTCAACCAAAAAGTAATACTCCACCCTCGTATTCAGCAGTTTATTTTATCTATTATCAACATCGTCGACTTTTTTCCTTCTCCTCTTAAGATCTAAAGGTAAATAAATAAGTAAAACTCTTTTACCAAAAAAATAAAAATTAAGATTTTTTATTGACTGAGCTATTATGTATTTTTAATTGGCAATAAACCACACTTTTTGGCATTTTATGTCTGTACTTGAATATAATTATTAGTATCAGCATCAACATAAAACCAACCCTCATCTTTTAACTATAGGGATCGGCCTGCTATTATCGTTCGGTAGACGCTTTTCTTTTTCATTGCGCCGTTAAATTTATCGATTTCTGAAGGGTTTCGGCTGCAATTTGCAGTCTTTTATTGCTGTTTTATTACTTTGAACTGAATAAATTTTCCTAAACGGCTCATTTCGGGTCTAAATTATCTGTCTTATTCTCGTAAGTCTAAATGATATGCCATAACATTTGGCGGTTTCTTGTCTTACATTAGGGGTTTGTAGTTTAATTGTTTTTAATTTATTTAGCAATTTTTCTACTTTATTCTTCTAGTTGAATAATTATGAAAGCCCAATCCGCTCTTTTGCCTACCTACTCGAATAATCGTTATACCAATTCAATAAAAAATCTATATTGTATAGTCCGACCTTATTTTTCAATTTAACAGTAAAATCTGTTTATACGATGTTTTTGAAATGCACAACGTTTTCAGGAATGATAAATATTGCAACATAAAATTGCTCTCTACTATTAATGAATTCCTACTTCAATTTAGTAACTATAGAAATCTATATTTAATCAAAATTGTTTGAAAGCAGATATTGCGCTGTTTGGATGTGTTTTTTTTAAATTGAACGCCTTTATTTTATGTTGAGTTTCGAGAACAAATCTTTCACTTTTTCGTATTTCGTTACATGAGAACTTACACTAAGGAAATCGTCTATAAAATACTTTATGCATTTTACTTTGAGAAGTGTTGATACAAAAATTAAAAGATTACAAACTTTTTGGATAAAAAGTTTCAATCGTGAGTAGTAAAGCGGTCAGGGTTCTGGGACCTATATAACCTTTAACTGCATTTGAAGGTCAAACTCAGAAATTATAATGTAATTTATTCGAATTATTCCACAAGCGATTGATCCTATAGTAAATTTGTTACCAATTTTTTGCACTACCCACATTAAAAATGCAAAATCCTAAACAAATATTTAAAGATCTCTCATCGGTTGATTTCAAACAAATCGAAAAGAGGCTTTCCCTTTTCGTGTACGACATTTTTTTAAAAGCCCTAGAGAGAGATTGTTGTTTATCTAGGACAATTTGCGGTAAAGGTCGACACGTTCACAATTCACACTTGCCTCCAAGGCCTCGAAGTCAAGTGATTTCGATTAGATTGGCGACTTCGGAAATCTCGTTCAGGGACCCTAAAAAGCAATAAATGTGGTGTTTGCGGCGGAACGTTTTTTTTTTTTTTGCAAGGACCGACTAATATTCAATTCACTTATAATTTTTCATAATGCGCATCGAAAATAATGTATACCTACTATCAAAGTAAGCAATTTGTTCGATTCGCTGACTCGTAAAATGTGCATTTGCATTGATGGTGTTTTGAAACACGCATTAAAGTCTATCAAAATTTAATTTCCTAACTTTTGCGAAACCATTGGAACTAATTCCGATTTAAAGCAGATTTTGTTCACTGAGGGTCCAAATCCCACATGATTAAAACCGGTTAAAGTGTCAGGCTTGGAGATTATTAGGTACCTATACTAAATTAGCTCAAATCGAATTGGATTAGATAAACTGGTGTTTAACTTATATCAAATTTTCATTGATCTCTGAAAAAGTGATATTTATGAAATTATTTTCATAATTTTAATTTCTTCTCTTTGGAGAACTATGTTATATAGAGGTTCCCAAAATAGTTACTTGCACAACTCAGTTCTAAACTCTAGCTAGTTTGCTACCCTACCTAGCATGTCGACACACTTACATGCAACTTTCCGTTGGTTATTTTTCAAAGGGAAGCTCTGCTTGTAAAGCTTGTCCTATTCTTCGTTCCTTTTAATTTGTGACTTTCGAGCTGAAAGGTTGATCCTGGCCTGGGGGCAGCTATATTTCTAAGTCAAATTTGATTACCGTTCTTGTGGAATAAAGTACCTTATCGGCAATCAGGCACTAGTTTGATGAAATAAAGTTGCGTAAGGCAAAGTTTCGTTAGTTACCGAAAAAATTAATATCGAAAGTCTTGTGAAATCCGTTTTATTCGGTTTGAATTTCGAACCGTTTCGTGGTAAATTCTTTTTAATTTTTTAAAAAAGTAATGGTTGGTCATTTGCCTCTATTACTTAAGGTCTTTCGAAGAGCCCGTTTACAATGAGCCCACATTTCTAACGATCCCCATTTTCGTGCAGCCCTATTTTTCCATGCAGATGGGCATAGGGCTTTTGAAGGGATTTCCTACTGGAATCAATTCCCTCACGTTTCGACACATGTCTTTCAACATTTGATGAAAACTGTGAACTTCTAGTTTTTATCTACCTTGATTCAAGGCTGGAATCTAAAATTTCATTCTTGACACCGAAATAACGGTTAAATAATTATTTCCGATTTATCGAATTTATTATTGATTTATCTTCAATTAACTTTTAGTACTGCCATGTTTGAAAAATGTATATTTTACTAATCATTTATCTGAACTGAATTCAAGGTTGGACAACATGTTCCAAATTTAAATTTATTAACTAAGTACCTACATCGTCAAAAACTGATCAATTTTTCACCCGGGTTCTACTACTTATATGTATACTTGAGGATTTCTGATATATCTCCTGTATACCTTCAACGCTTAACCTTTGATTTCATACAGTTTTAATATGATTTTACTGACTTTATTTTTCTGGCAGTAGCTGACTATATTTATCTTCGTATACAACATTATACTTTTCACTGATTCTTTTTTTAAAAATTTTCTAGAGTTGAATTATAGGGAACTATACTAGTGTATATTGTGATTTTATTTTTTTAGTTTGGTGGATCCCATTGAGGGTTGAACCTCTATGCATTGATTTATTATTTACTGCTTAACTGATTTTTCTATTCCCCGAAGTGTGAATTGAATTCGATATCACCCTGGAAATATACATTAATTTAATTTGGAAATTAGTTGGTTGTTTTATTGGTTTTACCTATGTCAAGATTTGGTTGAGTTGTATGCCTCATTTATTTTCTTTTCAGCATTATCAATCACCTTTTGCTAATTATTATTTTTTTAAATGTTTCTGGATTTTCACACTTCAATATTTTATGTAATTTATTTATACATTTATTTTCACAAATTCAGTGGCGCCCTTGCTATTCTGTACTTATTTAAGTATTAACCCACTCCTAATAACCATTTGCTGCGCAAACTGAGCATATTATGGGCCTCTAGTTAATTCTTTAACAAACGGGGTTACAAAACTCGAAAAATACATGGAGAGATTTGCAGGGTGACGATCTTCTTTGGGGTAGGGAAAAACTTCGAACAGATAAAAGTTTCAAAAACTTTCTCCGTATGTCTATATATTTAGTTTCTAGTTCTGATATGAAACTTATACTGAGAAAAGTTGACCCCCTGATTCGGAAATCAGAATATTTATGTATGCAAAATAAACCAAATGAAACTTCTAAAGAGTGAAACACAACAGTCGTTGTTTTTTGTTTAACTCGACACAACATATTGCAACATAGCATGCCAAAAAAACAGTTGATTGAAATTAGAACTACACGTACATGTATTGGAATTTCCAAAGGAAGCATGTCGTTTTGTCGTGAATTTGGTCCAATCCCAACCTTCTGAGTCACTGGTTAGTTTTATTTTTTTTTGCTAGGTTGCTGCACTTATTTTAAAATTTTGTATTGTTTGGTTTGGGGAAGTCAGCGACGGAGATTGCTTGTAGGTACCCTGTTGATAGGCTGGCCTTGTGTTTGGTTTATCCTATATGTTTATTTTTTAATAGTAATTAGTTTGTGATTTGGTGGGTATAGTTATAGGGCATCAAATTGTCATTGCACTTATAAGGAAAGGAAAGACAAACCTATAAATGTCTTCACGAAGAATACATGTAAACCGGCTGGTCCAGGATGAGCTGGCCTATGAGTTGGCTATCGGAGACATTGCCCCCGGAAGTGTTGAAGAAATGAGGTACCGCTTATCGGCGGCGCTTTAGATGGAGAAGGGGAAGAAAGCATAAAATACCTGCTCACTCGTACACATATGACGAAGATTCGACCGCAGTCGAAGCGAAGATTCAAGATCTAGTTGGCGACTTTTCCCGTGACAGGGAGAGTGGAGAACATAAGAAATTGTAGACTAAACTATCCCATGTCCTGAACAAAATCGATAATATGGAAACGGATGAAGCTGAGGACAGAAGGAAAGCAACAACACAGTGGCTGGCGATCTCTCTGACGCTTCTAAAAAAGTTAGAGAACCAGATAAAGAAATCTGCAGATACAGAACAAACTATACCTCCGAACCTACATCTTTTTGAAACTGAGACTACTTGGGCAGGATTAGGACAAGTGACGAACGCTAACGACGATGGGTCTTCCAGTGATGAGAGCGAACGCAGTTTTCAGGCTAACCTGACTGGCGCTATTAACTCATCCCCAGTGAATGGAAAACAAGCAACTCATACAGAGATGGGAGCCGGAGCCAAGGCTGTGCCTCCAAGTCGGTGGAACCTGTCTTTCTCAGGTGACAAAAAAGGTCTATCACTCAGTGCATTCTTGGAGAGGTTTGAAGAGCTTCGCATGGCAAGGCATTTGCCAAAACAGGTGCTGCTGGAATCTGAGATAGACCTCTTTACTGGCAAATTCTATCAATTTTATATAGCCTATAGAAGCGAAATAACCACATGAGACGGTTTTGTAGAACTCTTGCGGGAAGAATTTCAGCCTTGTCACTATAATGAGGAAATCCGCAGGACACAAGGACCGGAAAACAGTATCGACATATACTTGGCGGTGATGTCAGGATATTTCAAACGATTGACGTGCCAGATTTCGGAAGAGGCAAAATTGAAGATCCTGATCAGGAATTTGGCTCCATTCTATCAGAACCAACTGGCCATGGTGGACATAACGTCTGTTAGCCAGCTCCGAACACTCTGCTGGAGGCTGGAAGAGCGTAGGGGAGCCGTTTAGAGTTATGCCCAACCTTTAAGGCGTGGTCATACGTTGGAACCAGATTTGGCGTATGTACAGGAAGATGTTGATATTTCTGCTCAACGGGTTCAGGATGAGACCAAGGTTGATCAGGGAGAGATAATTTGCTTTAGGTGCAAGAAGCCTGGACACAGTAGCTTGCGTCCTGTCCTGGATTATGTGTTGGAGCACGCGCAAAAAGATGAGAGGCCGTACCTACGTGTAGATATTTTAGGTAAGGAAATTCTTGGACTCCTAGATTCGGGCGCCTCTCGCACGATCCTGAGTGGCCCAGGATGGCAACTTATCAAAGCTCTAGCTCTAAACCAGTGTGGCCAATGGTGAGAAATGTCACAGCATTGGGACTTGCGAAATCCCTATGAAAGTAAGAGTTCGGATAAGGATAATAAAAACCTTGATTATTCCCAGTTTGTCTTACACCCTAATACTTGGAGCTGATTTTTGGAGATCTATGAGTGTCGTACCAGATCTACGTCAGGTGAGTTTTCCATGGTGACGGAGGACAGAGTACTGACCCGGGAAGAAGAAGTTTGTTTAAAATAGTTGCTGAATTGAGTTGTACTGATAAAGCAGAATATGTCATAGTCACAAAAGCAAAACCTATTAAATAACGCTATTATCAAGTCTCCCCAGTAATGTTGGAGCATATCGATAAGGAGTTGGAAGATATGTTACGTCTTGGTGTGGTGTAACCCTCCAAGAGCCTGTGGTCCCTCACCCATAGTAATGGACAAAAAGAAGGACGGTACTCAGAGATTATGTATGGACTACAGAAAATTAAATGACGTTAGTGAACGTGATAGCTATCCTCTGCCCAAAGTCAGCGACATACTTGACGACTAGCTCAGGGATGCTAAATACTTGTCCTGCCCGACATTAAGTCTGCTTATTGCAAAGTTTACAGAATTAAAATATAAGTTGCCGCAGTGAGTGTCGGCACTTTGAAATTCGCGTATCAAAAGCGTGCCACCTGGACGCCGGCGCCTGTCTGTCTTGTGGTGTTACAGGGGGTCTTTTAAAGTAGCTTGGCGTCGCGCCAGAAATATTTTCATACCAGGGAATTTCAAAAAATATAAAGAATAATTAAAGCGTTCGGTCAAATAACGATTTATATTGTAGTTTTATTTACAATTTTTAATGTTATATAAATAGACATAAATTATTATTAAGTTTTGAACTAGGGATGTGTCACGTAGATAAAAAAAATTGTTTCACTCTATAACACAACTACAAACTGCTACGACGCACGGAGCTTGAGCCACTGTGTATGTGCCAGAGACCCGACCGGTACCCACAATGTCCCAGTTGCGGTGGGAGGTGAGGAATAGGTAAACCGGGTCATGTGATCGAGTGCGGTAACTTATATTTCAATTCTGTAAACTTTGCTTATTGGCAGGTGACGGTAGCAGAGGCGTCTAGACTTTAAAACGCGTTCACGGTGCCAAATCGTGGACTCTTCCAGTTCAAGAGGTTACCTTTCGGACTTCATAATGCGCCTGCTACGTGACAAAGATTATGTTCTGGGAGCGCATTTGGAGCAACACTTTGTGTATTTGGATGATATTGTCGTAGTAGCACAAGATTTTGAGACGCATTTGAAAACTCTGGAAGAAGTTTTTAGAAGACTTAAAGAGGCCAGGGCGAGCAGGGCAAAGTGCATGCCGATCCTGATAAAATTAAGGCTATGTTGGAGATACCATCTCCTAGGAACATCACGGAAGTAAGGCGGGTTGTGGGAACATTCTCATGGTATCGCCGGTTTATCAAGGATTTTCGTAGCCCCTATCACTGCGCTGCTACGGAAATCCTAGGAAATCCAAAAACTTCGAGTGGTCAGCTGATTGTGAAGTGGCGTTTCAGAGAATAAATTAATGCCTGGTGGCGGCACCTGTGCTAAGTTGTCCAAATTTCTCTTTACCCCAATGGCGAAAGCTCAGAATGCTGTTTAGTGTAGATCTTGGGCTGAGTTCCATTTCGTCTGCTGTAATCTTAGAGGAGTCAATTTAGCATCACAAATACATAAACTTGCCGAAGTGTTATGAAGAATTAGGAATTAAAATTTCAGGTGGGACGTCAGAAATTCATTAAGTTAGAATTATAGGTTATAAAACGAGTTAATAGATAGATAAAATAAATAGAAAGATTATTGCAAAGCTCCAGACAGGCCTTAAATCCCATGGGAAATATTGAAGAACGGTAGCAGTCCTCGTTTTGTCACTCAGTGCTGGATGGTGAAACTTTTGCCTGATAAACAGGTGCAGAAACGAACTGTCGGGGCACACGCCCTAGAAGTTCGCAGCCCAAGTCAAATTGAGGGACATATACGTGGCGTGGATACTCGTGGAGACACGAGGAAATGGATTCCTTGCCAAACAATCTGCCAGGAACCAACTTCTCAAAAGAATCGACTCTAATGAATAAACCCTAAGTAATAGAGAGAGGCATTCCCATGAATAACTTCTCGTTTAAGATAACTAAAAAAACTTACCCCGAAGGGGTTCGATATTCAAACGTAAATCAAAAGAAAATCACGAGACTTTTCTAATTTATTCTACTCCTACGATAGTTAGATAGCTACCACTACGGCACCTTCGGCTCAAAAACAGCAAAAATTGAGTTAAGAGGGACAAAAGACAAGCAGAGCTTCCCCTCGATAGGGCCAACAGAAAGTATTGGTACTAACTGGTTCTTCAAAGTTGAAGAAAACCGTACCGTCTAGGATAGGTTAAAGGAACATGACTCACCAGACTCAGCATTCAAGGCAATAATTATATTTATAAAATAACTTTATATAGAAAAAGAGACGGTAGCACTTAGCATGCTACACTTACTACAATCGCCTTACAAGTTGCGAGTCTATTGGCACGAGTTTCTCTACGATAAGAAATTAAATGTTATGTCCCATAAAGTTGCGCCGTGGAAGCAACATATAAATTATATAGGAAATCTTTATCTAGCGGCAACACGAACTGTATATTGTTATATTATATTCTATCTATTATTTTATGTATTGCGAAATCGAAAGCATAATTCTCCAATTACAGATACTTTTGCCAGATTAAAAAATTTTCGGATAAAAAGTTCAAATTGTGAGTAGTAAACATGTCGGGGTTATGGAACATATTATATAACTTTCAACTGCATTTGAAAGTCAATCCCATTCTAAATAGAGTTAGTTGAAGTTGATATTACCAGGAAAAGAATAAGAGCTAAGTTAATCTTTTTTTTTGACATAAGTTCCTTACTGTTTCTGTGTTTAGCAATACCTACTATACATATTTTAATTGATTGACTATTTTTTTTGAGATAAAGGTTTTTGTTTTAGATTTATTAGTTATTCCAAAAATCGAGCACAGGGAGAAAGTCAGCTTCAATTATTAGTGATGTGCTATTTTTGTTGATTGACATAAGTCTGTCAAAATGTTATACCTAATTGAATATCTCTAGGCAGACAAAGGGGTGAGAATTGCATCGTCATTTAAGTTATGCCCGTCTTATCTACCGTGTTGCGCACAAAATTACCCTTAAACTGTTTGAATACTAAATTTAAATTAATAAACCACAATAGGCCTAGGTACAGTAAGACACCCTTAAGGAATGCGGCCAGATCAACAAAGTGCTCGCGGCTACTCAGCGGTGTGGGAGTAGGTTCAATATTTAAAGTTAGCTTTATAGGGCGCCACTGGTTTCCAAAATAAAATCCGCGGACTTGAAGCAGAAGTCCCTGATCTCCAAAATTCCTCCAAAGATGTTCCCACCTGATAAAACAACTTTACCTTAGTTTGGTTGAGGTCAGTAGGGGTAAAATAAGAGTCAAATATAAAAACAATGAGTATAAAACTATTTAATATAATTTGGGGGAGGTGGCCCAATAAACATTTTTCGCAACTTATAGTAACACCAAGTTTTATACTGGTTGTATAAAGGTAATAGAAGTATATACGAAAGTTTCGTAGTTTTATAATCCGGACCTTTTGGTATATATTTATATAACGGTTTTATATGATTACTGTAAGTTACAAGTATATAATAAGGTGATATAACTGTTCCCATTACCATTTTATGAAACTGTTAGTAACCGTTACCAATGTGTTTGTAACATATTTATATAAGGTTTGCCATTACCTTATCTATATAACTAAAATACCCGTAGTTATATAGAAGTGTAAATAATCACCCTTATAAAAACTGGTAAATTGTAGTAATGGTCTAACTTTGTTATAAAACTCTTGGTGATGTTAATTACTTATATTAGGTTTCTCCTATAAAAGTTCGCAAACTTTAGTAAACAATGCCAGGGCTTAACATCATAACCTTATTTTTTAGTTTATAAAATTACCGTCTTCACTTTTCCGCCTTCCTGTAGTAAACAAATATATTATAACACGAGTCTATTTTTATTTATTCTTATTATTCATCATGGATTATTTGAAAAACTGGAAAAAAACAAAACGAAGCTCTTCGTTCCGCCGGAAAGTTACAAAAAAAAGTTGTATAGTGTTACCGTGTAGTATATAAGGACACCCTAGTTGATATTATGCTTTCCAATATTTATATCGTTACTCCATTGATTCCGCCATGATTGTTTTGCCAAGATCAATAATATTACCGAATTACTTTGTTAAAATCCAATATTTGACTTATTTTATCAACATTAATACGAAATTAACCCATACTTGTCACATATGTATATTTTTTGAAAACCTGACTTGAAATTGATAATAATTGGGTATTCCAAGGGCCCCTGCGTTTTTTCGAAGTACTTCATCAATATTCACTATAAAAAATCGTTCCCACCTACATTTTGTGTCACGGAAGAGCCTGAAATTAATTTAACAAACCAAGCCGTATTTTATAATTCGCTCTCCATTTTTATTTTCCAGTCCAATCCTCTAACTACCGACTTAAAATATTTCAGAAGTAGAAAAAGGCCATATCATTCTAAATAAAATATGTTCGATAGAGAGAGAAATAAACCTTCGGTTTTTTTATAACTGACAGATGACATATTTGGAAAGTTATATAAAGGTTACCACAATATTTCTGTTACTCTAGGTTACATGACCTAAATTTATATAGCGTTACTAAACAAAGGTTTTCGCAACCTTTATAAATGCCCCGTTTAAGCTCTTTAAGGGGTTTATAAGAGTAACAGAAAGGTTTCTGTTACCAAATATATAACTATAGGTTATTTAAGATAGGTGATATAACATTTACGGTGACTATTATACAAACAAAAATGTTTATTGGGGGGTATGTTTAGAACTGCAATGGCATTCCAAAGGCCAATAGAAAGCAATATATATAACATCACAATAATTATTATTAAATGTATTTGTCAAAATTACCAAAAGGTAGCAAGGACCAATTTGTATTGGTCTTAAATAAGACACTCCAATAAATTTAAGATTCACCAATAAAATGTTTGATCACTTTACTCTAATGAAAGTAAAAAAGAACAAATAATTAATAAGGAGATTAATAATATTAATTAAAACCTGTGCACGCTTATACCATGGTATACCGGAGCGGGTTTGTACAAAAATGTCACCTTACATATAGTAAATTAATATTCATTGGTAAAGTACACCGATTGTAATAATGATGGCGGTAAAACGAACTTGGAAATGTACCAAGTTAAATATAAGAAATACTATCAATAATAATAAAAAAAATAATTAAGAAATAATTTAACGGGTACATCACTCCCTTGTGGTCCTCCCTGCAGTCTAAACATCCATTTCCATACTGTCTCATAACCGCCTCACAGCCTTGATAATAGACCCGATCAACTTCTTGACTTCCCTTCTCAAATAAGGTAAATTACGGTTTCAGATTCAGTGTTGTGGGTACTCGGACACCTCAGCTTCGAAGTGTTAGCCAAACGTCGAAAGTTACAATTCGGGCTTCTAGTTGAACAAAACGTGCTCTTTGCTCACACGACAAACCAACAAAATGGCGTAGATTTTCGTCTCCAGAAAATTCTGAGTGGTTGGCTTACAAATACGGGGACTTACGACCAAATCCAAGTTTTCACCCCAAAACCAATTAGGCCAGCAACCACTTGAGTTCCTAACGCCTCTAAAATCCCACAAAAGGTAGATGTTCCAAGGAAAGCAGCAAGAGGACCGCTGGTAAAATCTGCCAAACACTTGTTGCTTGCTCAACGTGCGAATTTAAAGAGAACGACCCTATTTTAGCCATTTACCAGGTGGGCTCACACAAGAAATTTACCAGAATTCTATTTTTTTTCCAAGATGGCCCCTGGTGCCAGATTTCCGTTCTTGACCAGGAAAACGAGACAATCAGCTTGAAACGAACAACCCAAACCACATCGATGACAAACAAAACTCAAAGTTGTTATCTAATTTTCTCCCCTAACACCAATTAATTAATTAATAATCAACATCTACCCAGTCTTGAGTACAAAAACTATCAAAATGGCCATTCGTTCAGTGGTAGCAACTACAATGACTCTATTACCCACAGTGGTCAAGAAACCTCGGCAACAGCGCTGCCTGAAACGGATCAACAAGTTTCCCATAACCACACTTATTCGGCGAAAATGAATAACCGGGAAAATGTAAATATTAGTGGAAATAAGGGTGAAAAAGCGATTTAAAGGGTGTGAAAGTGATCTGTGGTGTTGCAGAATTTTTGTTCCTTACTGTTTCTGTGTCTAGCACTACCTACTATACATATTTTTATTCGCTATTTTTTTGAGATAAAGGTTTTTGTTATAAATTTATTAGTGATTCCAAAAATCGAGCACAGGGAGAAAGTCAACTCCAATTATTAGTCATGTGCTATTTTTCTTCATTGACACGAGCCCGTCAAAATATTATAATTGAATATCTCCAGGCAGGCAAAGGGGTGAGAATTGCACCGTCATTTAAGTAATGCGCGTCTTATCTACCGTAGTTTAATCCCTTTAAAGCTAACAAGGTCTCCGAGGCCTGAATCCTATCTCTCTAAGACGATCCGGCTCGGGTGTTAGGAACGACCCAATAATTCGATTGAATAATTTCATAATCTAAACAAGGGAGCGCCTTCTCGGCGGTAGCTCGCATCTATTATCGGCGTAATAATTCCATAGTCACGGATTATTAACTCTGTTTATAAGACAACAACCTTGAATTATTACCAAAACCTTGATCAGCGCTTCTAAATCAGATTTGTAGGCTTCAAACCCTCCTGAGATTTAGCTCACTAATGTTGTTAACTCCTAAAGTAAGTTAGCAACTTTCACAGTGGGGTATTGCGCTAGTTGTCGCCTTGGCCCTGGGGGTATATTTGCTTTTGTTGGAACTAAAATTAATTTTGAAGTGATTACTTAGGTCAATATTAAACGTTTGGTAACTTGAAATCAATTGTGTAAATATCCAAAAATAATAGTCCAAGGGTTTTATTATATTTGTAAGTTGTAAGAGTTGTAAGATTAGGGAAATAGACAGTTGAAGTGTATAATTGTATTTCAATTGTCATACGAATTTCAAAGGAATATTTACTCAGTTTACTTTAAAGAATTTATTTCCAAAAAAAAATTATTTAATTAAAAATAAATTACCAGAGATAAAAGGAATTTTTGTAACAAAAACCTTTTCATTTCAAAGCTCTTAAAAAACTTCCGGGATAAAATAAATTAGGAAAGAGTATTTTTCTGACGCCGTAATGTTTTGAAGTCATTAATCCTTCAGGAGTCCTGCTTTTTTTGGACTCTCCGGACAAAACTTAGCTAAAGTTTGAGAGAGTTTATGGGGGTGCAAAGCAAACACGTGGGGACACAAAGGGATGGATTATTTTTAATGGCTAATTAACTATTTTTTGGAGAGAGTGTATTTGTCCAAAGCTTGTAACGACCTTTTGTTATAATAAAAGACCGCCCATAATCATGCAAGCTTTGGATGTTTCTTAGTATTTGAGCAAGTTGATGACTCCATTATTTCACAATCCGCCGTAAGTTTACAACTCACTGCCCTCATAATCAACCGTTTTTATTTTTTGAATAATATATTTTTTGCAGCTGAACTTTTCATTATTAAACTAACACACCTATTGCATTTTCAAAATAAACACAACAAATTGCTGCACAATAAATTTTAAATATTTATATTTAAAGTTTCCTATTTTGGCAAATTTGTTTAACCGCTGTGTCTGTTCGAGCGCGAACGGAATTAATTAATTTTAATATGCAAATTTAATTTGCAAAATCGTTTCTGTTTTTTCGAATTAAAAAAACTGGAACATACATGGTTAGGGGATCTAGAGTCTCTTGAAAATGAACTGGAACATTTTCTCAACTACCTCATCCTCATCTATTGGCTATCAAACACATAACTGTATTATGTGTTTAATAACGATTTGACCGAGGTAACGTTAGGGATAAAACGATAGTCATATTTCACGTCTGAATGACGTTCAGTCATCGAATATGAAAAATCAGAATGGCCAAGACTGCAAAGACTCATGTTTAAAATCAAAACAAAGAATGATCGAGGTTTGTGCGCCACCTTCTTATTGGAAATGAGGTTTACATAAGTGGTTTTTAACTTTGCATATTTTTTCCTCCTATGCATGTAATAGCATTCAATATTTAAGCTAGTAAACTATTATCTAGAATAAGTTTCAAACCAAGATTTTATGAATTTTTTTAAGAAAAACCGTATTTACCGAACAAACTCGATGATTTTTTTGTACTTAATTGCGCTGTACTCGAGAGAATTTTATTTAAAAACCGATCCATCTACGGAGGTTATTTTCACATCAGCTCTTTCCGCAAAAGATAAAAGCAGTAAACAACTTAAGAATATTTTTAGAACAAGAAAAAAAAAGTTCGGAAGCTCTAATATCAGAAGAACTAATGGTGAAAAGTTTTAATGGAAAAAGTCCAAACGACCCACAGAAAAAAAATGGGTTTTCAATTACTATCTTAAAAGAAGTTGGCAAAAATTTACATTTTATCAAACTATTTGAAGCTTAGTTCTATATGTACAGGGTGTTTCATAATTATTGTGTCAAACTGATTGGGGTTGTAGAGGGTATCAAACTAAGCAACTTTGCCTTGTAAATACCCTCATTAGACTACTTCCCAATAATGTTTTCCTCAATTTAAATACTGGTTACAGGTAATACTTACATCAGTACTTAGAATTATAGGAATATCGGTATAAATTTAATAAACGTTAATTACACAAACACAAGTGAATTATGCAAATCCAGTTGGTCATTTAACCGTAAATTGGTGTTCCCGAGTTTATTAGTTTCTAAGGACTCCAATAAATTTGGTTTTCGTCGTTTGAACTATTTTGGAAACTTCTTCCTGTTTGTCATTCGGATCACCGGCGTATACAAGGGGGGGGGGGTAATGGGGGTAATTACCCCCCCCCCAAGATCGTTACGATGGACGAAAAAAATGTACCCTACACCTAACAAATAAATCTATTTTTTATATTTTTACTTTTCAGCAACTGGCCCTAACTTGTTTTCTAGTTTGCACAGTGTCCGCACTGCCCGCATGCCATTTATAGCGAATTCTATTCAAAGGGATAGTGCACACTGAGTGTATTCATATCTTTCTCTATTAGCTTGCATAAGAAAGAGATAAATAAATTTTTTGTATTAATCCTACCAATAGAATTCGCTATGCCTATAATTGAAAAGTTTTAGGCGATTCTCATAGCGAATTCCATTGGTAAAATCAGTGCGAAAGAGTGTATTTTTATCTCTTTCTTATATAAGCTGGTAGAATAAGATACGAATACACTCGGTGCGCACTAACCTTTATTCCAATGGAATTCGCTATCAGAGTTCGGTTTCGTTATTTGTTGGTAGTACAGAATATATTTACCTAACAAGTGCGAAAAATGAATTTTTCCGCACGAGTCTGTCGTTCACCCAAAGACGCGTAGCGCGTAGCGGAATTCGGTGAAGCAGCCAAGTTCGGAAGACAGATTTTCCGCATGTGTTAGGTACTGGGTGTTTGTTCATAACTGGAACACTCAGTAACTTTCTTATTATTGAAAATGAAGGGCATGTTTAAGTTGGAAAATTTCTTTGTAAATTGCAACCTTAAGCGCTACAACGATATTTTTTTGTCGTAAAAGGTATACAGGGTGCGACAAAAAGGTATTTTTTTTTCAAATGGAACGCCCTACATATTTTGGTTATTCAAATAGTGTTTGATATTTTTGTGAAGCTAATTTTCTAAGAATTTCAAAAATGCAAAAATATACAGGGCGTTCCATTTAAAAAAAATGACTTTTTTGGCGCACCCTGTATACATATGGCGAAAAAAAAAATAGTTGTAGCGATTGAGATCGCTGCAATTTATCAAGAAATTTTCCAATTTGAACATGTCCTTTATTTTCAATAATAAAAACTTACTGAGTGTTCCATTTATAAACAAACACCCTGTACAATAGTTTTTTTACAGACGTGCGGAAATAAGTAGGTACATATGCCCAAGGATGATACACACTACTACTACTACAGGATGGCTTATCCTCATAAGGCCTGTTTGTAAAAAATCCCCCTCTACCCCCCTACCCAAACAACCAGTTGTGACGTAAGCAGCATGGCGTTTCTCGCCATGACGTAGGCTGTTTAAACAGCTGAAAACTTAGTTATGACGTCGACAATGGTTGAAAACAGTTGAAAACCAATATGGCGGCGATTACCAAAAACGAGAAAGAGTTGTTTCAGAATATTAATTAATGTAGTGAAACAAAGTTTTGCATAAAGGAAAAGTCCGCGGAATCATAACCTGTGGTACAAACACCCTACGTGAAGACGAGAAACGACACGCTGTCTACGTCATCACTGATATTTTGGCATGGTAGCGGCGGCTTCAGATTGAACTACACAGGCCTTATGAGGATAGACTATCCTATAGTAGTAGTGTGTAGTATCCTTGCAGGAAACTGAGGTCCAAAAGTAACCTCTTTTCCAGGAACCAGTAATTAGTAATTCGATTACTTTCGGAACGCTTTTCTGTAGTTGCCACATATATATATATTACAGTAGATATGGCGCGTGAATAGTGTTGTCGTTGTAGCTCCGTTAAAATTGGGAAAAAGAGTGACTTTAAATGCGAAATAATTGATTCCATTCCGATAAGGCAGTAAAGTGCGTTGGTCGGATAGTTTGTGCGTGTGCGGAGCATCGTAGCTTCCCGATTCCGCTGGCAATCTTGTAAAACAATAGTAAACTAAAAAGCTCTGCTCAGCTAGTCCCGCAGTGACGACATAGCCGCAATCATGGTTGGTGGTAGTGGTACCATCAGAACTCGGGCTGGGACTCTAAGTGAGTCCAGTGAAGACATGGAGAAGCTTATTTCCAAGGTATGTGCTAACTTTTCCAACCAGATTGAAGCCAAGCTAAACCAGCGTTTCGATAAAATTGACTCCAAACTAGCTGATATGTCTAAATGCTGGAAGTCCCTTCAAGCAGATGTTATTAACAACTCTAAAGAGATATACGCGGTAAAGTTGACCATTGATAGTAACAATCAATTGACCAAGCTAAACTCACTCAGATTCTATGGCTTGGAGGAAGCTGAAGACGAAGATACGATCGACGTCCTTGTTTCCTTTATTAAAGAGCGTCTCAATATTTCTTGTTCTAGAGGTGATGTAAGCTGTGCCTTCAGACTGGGCAAATCGGGCGGGGAAAAACCTAGAATTATAATGGCTAATTTCGTTTTGGTCTGGAAAAGGAACGAAATCTTCAGTGCTAAGAATATCCTAAAGAATACAGGCTGCTCTATCTTTGAGGACCTTACGAAGTCTAGGTACGACCTGCTTATTTCTGCGAAAAAAAAGTATGGAAAATCAAACGCCTGGTCTTCTGGAGGAAAATTATACTTTTGGAATCAGGAAGAAAACAAGAAGTGCTTATTGGACCTTAGCGATCCCAAATTGTACTAACATGTATACTTTCATTTGTTCAATTTTTAATTGCTTCACTGTTCAATGCTGTATTAATAATTATTATACCAATAATCTGGTGCATTTACTTAGGCATGAATTTATCATCATGGTAGGTATAGAATTATCACTTGATCAATATTCAGTTTTGCAAAGTGGATTCCTTTACTTTTGTTTTTTTTTTTTTGCTGTTTTTTTTGTGGGTGGAGTGGGTCGGTGCTCCTACGCACCTACAGATTGTTGATATTGCAGAAATTGGTAATAGTTTGTTTATTTTATATGGCGCCTTATTTATTTATCTGTTTCTCATTTTACAAATTATATTGAAATGGATAATATAGTTATTTTCCTAACAAGTGCGCAAAGTGTTACTTTTCCGCACGCAAACACAGTTATACGAACGACGCGAAGCGGAGTTCGGATACGTGTTTGCGTGCGGAAAAGACACTTTGCGCACGTGTTAGGAACTAAATTTTTCCTACGAGCTTCATATCAGGTAGGTAATAACAAAATTTTTTTAAAAAAAAACGATAATTTGTTTAATTATTTTTAATTAACTTGAAGGGAACCTATGCATTTATCAAAAAATTACATAACAAAAAAAAATAACAGAAAATCCTCGTCAGAGCTGTTCATCTTAAAGCGTTTAAATTTGATGAGAAAGTTTGTAGATTTTTGCATATGAATAGAGAACAAATCTGATGTGTCAAAGTTAATTTATAATTGGTGTTTGTATAGATGTTGGCTGATATAGAAATAGAGGAAAAATTTGTCATCATGTGTCAAAGTCGACAGGTGCACTTATTGTTGCTTGACAATTATAATTACTTTTCGGCACTCAGTGCGGATAAGGCCTGTATCCGCACTGAGTGCGGAAAAGTGTAACTTTGAGTCCGGAAATGCGTGCGGAAAAGTACTACTTTGCGCACGCTCGTAGGAAAAATTTATTTGATGAATTTTCTTTCTGTATGCTCAATTTTTTATTAATTTTTTTTTTTTTTTGACTTCATAAATACTATTTCCTACCTAAATCACTCTAATTGTATATATAATATTTTAATCAGTTTTAGGAGCTTTGCACAATGTAAGAATGGTAAACAATGAACTGTTGGAATTTTGTCACTTCAATATTCGGTCCCTCAGAACGTCATTTGATGCCTTCTCTTCTACTATCGAGGACTTAAAGCTGGACGTTATCGGACTGTCTGAGACATGGCTTAACCACGAGATTCCTAGTATGGCATTCAACATAGACAATTATGTCTTGGAGCGGAGTGACCGCGGTGGCAGAGGTGGTGGGGTGGCCTTTTACATAAAAAAATCTATAAAATATAAGGTTCTGGGTAGTGTGGGTGAGTCGAATGCCGCTTTGGAGCAGCTCTGAGCTGGTATTCTGGTCCTCGAAAACGCTCACCGCTTCTCAGTCGCTCGGCACTTCTAATGTAAATTTACAATAAAAGTGCCGAGCGACTAAAAAGCGGTGAGCGTTTTCGGGAACGAGAATACTGGCCCTGGATTTCTTTTAGTGTGCTTGGCAAAAAAGTATGTCTGGGTACACTTTACAGACCACCTCAAGCAAACTTAAATATTTGTTTACAATCACTTGAGAATAGTTTAATGAATGTTATCCCACTACATGACTTTGTTGTATTTGGTGGAGATTTTAATACTGACCTTTTAAACACTAACAGTAATGGCTACCGAATTTTCTCAAATTTTCTGGAAAGATATAGCTTGTATCAATATATCCGTGAACCCACTCGTGTGGCCGATGTCTCCCACACTCTTCTTGATTTAATTATAAGTAATTCACCTGATGTTGTATCTTCCCCTGAAGTACTTAACATGGACGACATTTCTGACCATAAGTTGGTTCATTGTAAAATAAAAATTACTAAACCTAAGCACGAACCTTTTTTAAAAACATACAGAGATTTCTCTGATTTAAATAAACTGAACTGGAACAGCGTTTTCTCGTTAAATGATGTGAATGACATTGTGGAATTTTTAAATACTAATATTATCAATCTATTCGATGCACATGCTCCATTCAAAACAGCTAGGATTACCAAACCTCCAGCTCCATGGATGACAGATAATCTGAAATTTATGATAAAATTAAAACGTAAATCTCTCGCTAAGTATAAAAAATATAAAACGCAGCATGCCTGGAGGGAATATAAGGAGATGAGAAATGTTGTAAACATGGCTGTCAAATCAGAAAAAAAGGCCTTTCTTCAGCATTCATTTCGGACCAATCCTAAAAACTTCTGGCGTGTATTAAAATATTTAAACATACATTCTGGATTATCAGAGAGTGTGCGCTTTTCAGATATTGGAAAGCCTAAAGATTTCAATGATTATTTTTATACTGGCTCATCAAGTGTATCCCTAAACAATGAAACTTTTGTAAACGAACACTACAATAATAGAAGATATAATACTCTCTCTGATACTGATTCTTTTTCATTCATAAATGTGGATGAAACCCAGGTTGAAAAGGTTATCAGTGGCCTGAAGTCCAATGCAATTGGTTCTGACGGTATAGATATAAGAATGATATCATATGTTACTCCCCAACTCTTACCTCACTTAACTTATTTGATCAACCAGTGTTTGTCCACAAACACATTTCCTGAATGCTGGAAAAATGCGATTGTTGTTCCAATTCCCAAAGTAACCAAACCAATTGAAATAGGTCAGTTTCGGCCTATTAGTATCCTTCCGACTATGTCAAAGATACTGGAAAAAATTATCAATAAACAACTCGGAGATTTTATCAACTCATTTAGCATTTTACCCCAGACGCAATCGGCATACAGAACTGACCATAGCACAAATACGGCTCTTTTAAAAATTACTGATGATCTTTTTCGTGCCCAAGATAAGGGACAAAACACTTGCTTAATTTTAATCGACTACAGCAAAGCATTTGATACTTTGGACCACGATTTGCTTTTTACAAAATTAAAATACTTTGGTGTGGCGAATGATACACTTGAATTTTTTAAATGCTATTTTAAGGATAGACGTCAGAGAGTTAGTTTACTTTGATGGCCAGTATTCTAATTATTTGACATTGAGCAAGGGAGTTGCACAGGGTAGTATAGTTGGGCCACTCATGTTCTCTCTCTACACTGCTGATTTTAGCGGAATGCTGAAACATTGTTCCTCCCATCAGTATGCGGATGACACGCAAATATATCTGTCTTTCAAATATTCGGAAATACATGCAGCTTACAATAAACTAAATTGTGACTTGAAACTGCTTAGTGCTATTTCAGGCTATCACGGTTTATTGCTTAATGAGAAGAAAACGCAGCTAGTGGTTTTTGGTAAGGATAAATCTCTGATAAAAACTCTTGAAAATTTAAATATTTTTCTAAGTGATAGTATATTGAAACCAGTCGACTCTTGCAAGAACCTCGGACTTTTTATTGATGATGGTTTGCGCTTTGAGAGTCATGTATCATCTCTGATAAAAAAATCTTTTTGTAAACTTCGTACTCTCTACATGAATGGGGACATCCTGGATACATCCATTAAACTGAGACTCACTGACTCCTTAATACTCTCAAATATATCTTACTGTATTTCAGCCTATTGGCCTGCTTTATTACAAAGAGATAAAGCTAGCTTACAACGGCTTCAAAACGCATGCTTGCGTTTTTCCTTCAAAATTCGTAAATATGATCACATATCTGACTACTTCAATCGCTCTCATTGGCTTAATCTTGAGGAACGTTTCCAGTTACATCTTTTGACTCATAAAACTGTTTTATGTGAACGGCCTGATTACTTGTTAAGTAAACTAGTCCGTAACTCGGATATTCATTCGCTTAATACTCGCCACAGAGGGTTGTTTAGTGTTCCCACTCATGCTACAGCATTGTTTCAGCGCTGCTTCACCTATAATGCCGTTAGGCTTTACAACAGCCTCCCCCCTCACCTTAGAGCCATAACAAGTCTTGTTTCGTTCAGGACAAAAATCAAACAACATTTAATGGACAGAAGGGACCGAATATTGAATTGAACATAGATGATTTTATTTTTATTTTTATTTTTATTTTTATTTTTATTTTTATTTTTATTTTTATTTCAATTTCAATTTCAATTTCAATTTCTATTTCTATTTTTATATTTATATTTATATTTATATTTATATTTATGTTTATATTTGTATTTATGTTTATATTTATATTTATATTTATATTTATGTTTATATTTATATTTATATTTATATTTATATTTATATTTATATTTATATTTATATTTATATTTATATTTATATTTATATTTATATTTATGTTTATGTTTATGTTTATGTTTATATTTATATTTATATTTATATTTATATTTATTTTTATTTTTATTTTTATTTTTATTTTTATGTATTGCTCATTTTTTAGGAGGTGGTATATGAGCAACCCTGTTGGATACCGCCTCCTGCTTAAAATTGTTTTGTTTTATAATTAGGTATTATCTGCATAAATAAAGACATTTTATTATTATTATTATTATTATTATTTATTTTTCGTTGAGGAATTATGATCAGGAGCATTAACCCTCAGATTTGACTGGATTTACGATTTAACCCATTTCCCAAAATCACAAAAAAAAAATAAATACTTGCTTCTTGATGTTACAGATTGGGTACCATAATCGTGTGTCAAAATCCTGTAATTGTGAAAAATGAAAGCGTGTAAAAACGTGTAATTTTACCAGCATATCGTGCAATTTCACAAATTCAGATTGAGAACACTGCCTTGCATATACCTACATAATTTGTAGTCATTTATTGATTTTTTTTTGACAGCCATGCGGAAAAGATTTAGATTTTTCCGCGCCGATATCCGTGCGGAAAAAAATTCGCCGCACCGTGCGAGAAAATCGATTTTCCGCACTGTTTAATTGTCCTCACTCTCGTAGAAAAAAAAATTTTTGAATGCTCAATGTAAACGTTTTTGGGCGTGGCACCCGGGAAAAAATGGGCTGATTACCCCCCCCCAGACGCATGGGCTGGATACGCCGGTGATTCGGATGAGCCCAATACTACAGTAAACTGAGCAGACTTAGGGTGGGTATTATAAAACTATTTTAACAGATAGCAAAAAGTTAACTCGTGGAATTACTATGGGAAGTAACGTCATTCCAGAAGTTAACTTTTAAGTAACTGTCAAAATAGTTTTATATTTCCCATCCTAATCCAAACCAACGAGAGCTACTGGGAAGAGTGATGGCCGCGTACCTACGCAGAAATCTAAGACAGACCGGTAAAATTCCGCAGATTCCGGCGACCAATGAACAATCGTTTCCAGCTCTGTGCTGAACGACTTGGAAGACACTTCAAACAATTTTTGAAAGCTGTATCAACAAACTGATAGCAATTGCAGTTTTTCGTTTTTTTTTGTTTTTTTTTGTCCGCTGGAGCCAAAGCAGCAATTTTCCGGATAGGGGCTTATAGAGCAAACTTACTTATTTTCATAAACATCTACACACATTGTCACAATAACTATTAAACACCCTGTAAATCGATATATGTTTTTATATTATAATGTTTTTAGTGTATCTTCACTGAACTTTTGTAATTTTTGTATATTTTTCCTTGAATTCCCATTCCCAACTGAATAAGTCTTTATGGTAAATTTGAATATCTTCTACAGTTTTCTTTGATACAAGTTACTTAAGAGCGATCCAAATTATTTCCTTCAGCTGAAGTCCCAGCAGCGAATTCATCTTGTGTAGATATTTCAAAATTTGCCAAACCATCTCAAATTTTATTATTTTTAGTATATTTCAAAGGTAAATAGTCTTTCTCATTGTCACTTTCATAAATAATGCAGATTTTCTGCTACTCGTATCTTTTTTCAAACAGCCATTGCAGAACTAAATAGGGAGTTTTACCATATTATTTCATAGCTTTGATATTTTTAATCAGTTGTATGCTTCCAGTTTGCTTTAAATGTCTTATTTTTTTGATAAATAAAAACAAGGATGAAAACCAGGTTTCTAAAGGCAATCTTGGAAAGCAACAATGTCATCGACAATCTGACAACGTACTAATTTGCAGTATATTATTGCTAGTGAATGACGTCATATTTGGCGGGTTTGAAGTATTGTTGAATTTAAATTTTTTATTAAAAATTAACGGCAATTCAAATGTTCCCCAAAATAGTGTTAATACAAGGTGTATCAATTGTATAATTGAAGAATACTTACTCTGCTACTTGCGCCATTGGCCAAATCCTGATTATGAAAATACTATTTTTTTTTACGTTTTCGAAACACTTAAATCACCAAAGTTGAAGATAGAAAACTAACTAAAAAAGGTTTGGTTCTTGCCGAATTTGGTACTGCTGCAGTGAAAATACGATTTCGGAGGTCATTTTCATCTTGAATTTCACGTCCATTGTAAACTAGAGATTTCATATGACCCTAGAAATAGGAATGAAGGGGATTTAGGTCTTTAATGTTGGAAAACAGCTCCTTCAATGTGAGCAGGGACGCCGTCATGAAGATACCACTGTCATGTTAGCCCGCCCGCTGTTCTAAGAGGATGGTTTCTAATAATGGGGGCAAATTATCGCGTAGAAAAGTTCGACATACCACGCCATTTAATCGTGGTGGAAGTTTAAAAGGTCCTACCAAACTGTTCCAAGAATTCCTGCCCAAATATTTATCGTAAATCTTTTTGAATTTGGCTTTGTTGAATGCTATGTGGATTTTCTTGTGCCCAAGTGCCAGTGTTGTGATAATTTAAAATTCCATATCTTGTAAAGGTAAAGCAACACTCATCAGTAGATAGTACAGATTGTACAAATTTCGAAATTCTCTGAATTTTTTCGGGAAACCATTCACGAAAACAAACTCTGTTTGGAAAATCTCCAGGAGACAATGCATGTACACGCTGTCCATCATGATACGGGTAAAATTTTGTCGAAGAGTCCGATGAACTGTTGAGTGGGAATGTCTAACTTGTCGGGCAATGGATCACTATCGCTTCTTCGGCAGGTGTCATTTGTCCTTGCAGGTCCCCGATTAACATTTTGCACACTCACACTTTCCGTATCACGCAATCTCTGCAAAGCGGGCACAAATGTTCTTTCATTGGGCGCCGTCCTATCAGGAAATCTTTCCCTGTAAATTCTAGCGGCTAAATGAGCATTTTGTAATAACTATCCGTGAACAAGTAACATATCTGCATCTGCATATTCGACGTTTGTAGACATTTCACTTTCAAAAAGGAATGCGCGTGTTTTCAATAGGTACTTTCAGCAAATGACAAATTATTAATTATTTATCGGTTCAACTGAAGCACCTATTATTTTTTGTGCTATGTTGCTAGATGTTTAGAAACCGAATTACGAGTGAAATTGTCATGTTATTTTTAATTATTGTTTTTGACTAAAAATGCATTATTACTCAATGATTAAGGCCCGGTTTATTCATCTTCTGATAAACTTGCTGGTAACTATCTGCACCGTTCTATAATTTTAATGTGCATACCTGACAGTTTATCAGAAGGCCTTAAAAAAAATATATTTTTTTTCAGATCTCATAATGAATAAAAGAACTTTCTCTCAAAAATGGTTGAGTTTGGACCCCATGTTGTATAAGGTACCTGTTCCAAATAAGGCCATGTTGAGAAATTTATTTTTTTCCTAACGTTATCCACCAAGCCCAACAAAAATCACGAGCTCACATGTGAAGTGTTTCGTTTCTATTGCTTGAATATTAACACCAATTTATTTATTTTTTTAAAAAGTGGTGGTTTTTGCATAAAACAAAGACGCTTACCATTGGCCTTATTTGGATCACTATGCTCCTAATAAGGCCATCATTAAAAAAAATTAAAATAAATATGTACAATTATTTAAAAAAATATTAGTTGTTAAGAAATAGTACACAAAATAGAACTTAAACGCTTGCTGCATTCTAAAACAACAATAATTTTCAGTCCTGAAATGCTGATCCAAATAGGTCTATATACAGCTAGGACAAATGAACCGCAGTTTCTATTGCTTGGTTAGATTACAGGCGTTCTAAAACACATCACTTGGGTAATAATATGACACATTCTTTTAAAAACACAGTATGATGTGAGGCCAATTGAGTTTTTTTTATAGATGGCCTTATTAAGAACATGTTACATTGACAAAAAAAAGTCTGTAACTAGAAATCTAGCAAAGATATTACTCTGTAGCTTTCTCAATACATAAATGTCTGTGTAAAAATTATATTCGCTCCATTCACTTTATAAATATGTGTTTAAGGCCGCGTTAATGGCCGCCATATTTAAATTTAGTTTTTGAAAATGACGACTGCGTCACTCTACACATAGGGTTCAATATTTTATTATTTGTCCAAAACAAAATCTGTTTGTCGGTGAAACACTTAGTGACAGAGAAAGACAAATATACAATTATGATGCTCCCAATGTAGCTTTTTTGCCGTGGCGCCATCTACTTGAAATTGCTTGAACTGTTTTCACCTTCAAAATTCGTTTTAAGGTCATCTTAAAAAATCCGCAATAATTTCCAAAATCCTTTGGCATAAACATTATTTGATATATTATCTACAATCTCTACAATTAGCTTTTTTTAGTTTTTCGTGGTTATCAATAAAATATGCTTTTCAGGGATCCAAGCTTGATAAACATGCAAATATGCAACCACCAGCACATTTAATTGTTTTGGTGGTTGCGAACATGATTTTTGAATTTAAAAAAAAAGGCTGAATATCGAAAAACCAAAATAAGGAATTGTAGATAATCGATCAAATAATGTTTATGCCAAATTTGAGCCAATTCTGATGTGCCGTTTTTTTAAAGACCTTAAAACAAGTTTCGAAAAATCAACCAATCACAGTTTAAACATGGCGGCCATTAACGCGGCCTTAAACTAATTAAGTTCCAGCCTCAAAGTTATAACGTGACATTTGAAGTATGTGGTTGGCCATTTTTTGACATATAACGAGTTGCTAGGAACCCTCGCAATAATTTTTGATTTGCATTATAGATATCTTTTTTAATAATATTGTAATTTTTGAAAATAGGATTCAATATTAAGTAATAAGGGGCACTGGCCTTATTAGGTGCATGGCCCTATTTGGGTCAGGTACCTTAAACTTTTTTTGTTCAAAATGGTTTAACGAGGTAAAAAGGTTTATGAGGTGTTTATACAAGTGTTTTATAGTAGAACGTTTCCTGCTAGAACGGTTTAGCGGTGAGCATAAACGTGGTGAATGTTAACTAGTGAATGAATAAATAACGAAATTCTATTATTTACCCCAGATATAAGTTACCCTAGTCTCCTTATCCATCTCTATAATACCTATATATATGGATAATGTTATAAAAAATGGAAGTGTTTTGGTGTATCAGTCGTTGTCAAGGGCTGGGAAAGAAAACTCTCTTTTTCCGCTAAGCCGAGCTTTCAGAATTTTTTTTATTGGTTTTCGTCAGAGCTACAACAATACATAAAAGTCATATTATTGTGAACAATTGAAACTATGACCACGACATACAAATTAAACTATGACTAGTTGAATTTAGAGTGGATGGTGATTATATGAATCACTAAAGGAATACTACATTAATGACTGCTTGGCTGTAGATGAAATCAGTTCAGTCCACCCAGACATAAAGATAAAAGTCAATTTTACGCGATTGATAAGTCGGTCATCTTGACAGAAAAGCTATAAATCTAACGTCAGTTAAGACCAATTGGTTGACAAAATGACGCTTAATGGTTTATCTTTCAAGATGACCGATCGGTCAATCGCTGAATTGGCGAATGTTATTCGCTATGTAAAACGTTTGTGGCGACATCTGGTGGTATTATATTTGCACTTTTCACGCGCAATTTGTTTATAAAAAAATTGATGATTTTTTTTTGAAAAATGAAAATTAAACTGTTTTGCTATTATTTTTACAAAAAAAAATACACCTCGTAATAGGCATGTTTATAATATCAAAAATGTGAAAAAAACGCAAGCAAATTCACTTCACAATTGACGCTTTAGTTGCCGGTATTGTCCACTGCGTGCGCCACAGTACCGACAACATGCCCCCACCGTGCATGCTTGCATAGCTAATATTATGTACAGAGTGGCCCGTTTATTTTGTCCTATCTCGGTATATGGAAATCTAGATATTTTAGGACAAAAAGTTAAATACAAAAGTTGTAGGGGCTTAAATCATTAATTTGTTTTTTTTTGCGCATATACAGGGGGAGTCAAAAAAGTGTGACACATCAGATTTAATTTTTTTTTAATAGAACACCCTGTATATTTTTATAGTTTTTGATAAGGCTTTCAAAGACAAATATACCTAAATATACATAGTTTGATAAGGTTGTTATGCACGGTTTTGGATTCATTTATGGTTATTTCCGGGGAATGGCCAATTTTTAAATTATTGTAGAAACGAGTCGTTTAAAATAAATATTTTAAAGTCGGACTTTGATCAAAGGGAAACATACAAATAAACGAATTAATTATTTGAACCCTACAACTTTTGTATAAAACTTTTTTTCATAAAATATCTAGATTTCCATATACCGAGATAGGACAAAATAAACGGGCCACCCTGTACATACATTAATAAGATTAGATGTTATATAGAAGTCCAAGAGCCCAGAGCCGCCAGACACAACTTATTTTCTAAAGGACAGAATATGTGGGATTGAGTAGCACTTATAGGTACTATGAACGTATATATACTCGCTAAGTTGGGTAGACGGCCAATTGAAAGTAACAGTAACAGTTGAAAATGTTATTTGTAAATAACGGTCTTTTCCATTTCTACTCTAGCTTGGAGTAGACTGTAAGTTTAAGAGGGGGAAATCAGATGACATAGATATCTCGCTCACTCTCAAACGCATGCATAGTACCCTCGCGCTCACACTTACGGAAAAATTATTATTGCGTCTGGGGAGACGTTTGGCCCGTGCGATTGGTCTGGCTGATCACACGTAGTTATGAAATAGTCTCCCCAATAACATATATAAAAATCAAGCGTTAGAAGAAAAGTTAAAGTTTTTCTCAGCTTTTGCACCTGGTGTCGATAAATTGGCCGTCTACCCAACTTAGCGGGTATACATACGTTCATAGTACATATAAGTGCTACTCAATCCCACATATTCTGTCCTTTAGAAAATAAATTGCGTCTGGCGACTCTAGGCTCTTGGACTATAAAGAAGCTTAGGGGAGAGATTGATATTAAGAAGTTGCGAGTTGTAAAGATACAAAAATGTACACATCGTGAAGGGCAGATAGATCTAAAAACTTCATTATTTTTAATGCAAGGAAGTCAGGAATCAATGATTTAGCAGAAATATCTGAGGATGATAGAAAAGTGGTTCAGGAAGTATGCAGATTAATGATGCAGAGATGATTGACAAGGTTGTGAGGATATGGTTAGAATAAAAGAAGGCGCTGCCAGGCGAGAGGGTTATGAAATAGCAGGAACCTCCGACTGGCAACAATAGAAAAAACTAAATGGTACCCCATTACAAATGTATTACCAAAAGGTTTAAGGGCTACGTATCAAGCTAATGGAATTGCATACTTCAGCGAGTTGCACAAATTATGACATTATTGTTTTAGTCAAGATCTGGCTACATGAAGATATTTTTTCCGAGGAATTATGTTTTGGTAATTATAATGTATTTCTTGCTGACAGAAATGTACAAGTAACAACCAAAAATAGAGAAGGTGGTGTGCTAATAATGATTAAAGCTTCAATTATTAGGGAAACAGAAGATAGTTTTGAGCAGATATTCGTCTTAAGTAGAAGTTTTGTAGTTGAATTTAGAGTAGGTGGTGCTTATATTCCACCTGAATCACCAGAGGAACACTTTAGTGTATGTACACTGCTTGGCTGAAGTTGAAATCTGATCTGTTCAGTCCACCCAGGCACAAAATGTTATATAGTAGACTTTAACTTGCCGGGGGTACAATAGTAAAATGCTGACAATGGAGTGGAGGTGGTGTGCTTTTCGAATTCGCCAGCTTTACATTTAGCACAAACGTATGGGTATTACAATATGTACCAAGGACTTGTTATTTACAAATGACAGTTAATTGTGCAAAGTCGTCTGATCCAATGTTTGGAGACTATCCATTATACATCATATTTATGTAGTTTTAATTTGAATAATGTTAAATATGATCTTCCAAAAATTGGGAATTTTTACGAAAAAATCTACGTTTTCTTATGGTTCTGGTTCATCATGCTAAGCATCCTCAATTACGATTTCAAAAATGGTTTTTATCAGGGTTTAAATGATTATTTATTTTCAATCAATTGAGAATTATTACTTTTTGGTAATTACAATATTGAGACTGATTTAACAGAATTTCAAATTATGGAATTCAGTGTTTCGTACCATACAAAAGAATCAAGACATCAACCTTTCCAACTTATCTTTCCAGTGAGTTAAGAAGATTTTACTCAAAAAGAGCAAACATAAAAAATATCAAGTAATTGGCAATGTATGGGATTACTTTGAATTTAGCGAACCCAGAGCAAGATGTAAGATACTGAGTAAAGAATGTTATCTCTCGTCTCTAGAAGTCCGATGGTAATGCAGGCATAATCTAGGTCTATTAAAATTGGATAGATGGCGTGACAAGCCGAAATAGTATTCGAATTACGCGGCTACTACCCTACTGAAACGAACCCTGCTAAACGCTTAAAATATTCCAACGTTGCCAAACTTTAAATTTTGCCGTTGCGAACCCACTGCAGCTGAGACGACGCGCAACTTTTGATTTGGTCAAGCTCTAAACAAATTTCAAGTTTGGTTTCAGTTTCGATTCGAACAGTAATGATACTTGAACGGAATAATTTACTTTCGAATAGTTTTTGATAATTGTTTCACAATTTGGTGTTAATATGGAGTCTAAGGTGGCTGGCAATAGATGTAAGTTCTTCAATTGACCTTTTCAATTTAAAAGCCTCTCTCTCTGGCGTCAAACTGTCAGACGCCAAAGAGTATGAAAACAACGGTTGACAGCCGCTGACAGTGGTTTGTTGACAATAATTTTGTACATGTGGAAACTGGAAACTATTATTTCCTCAGTTTTTTCCTAACAATAGTGATTGTGCGTACTGGGTGGTGTGCCTTTTCGTGGAAATAATTCCTATTCATCGGCGGACGTGTCTTTCCATAAGTTTCCATCAAATCATACATTTGTCAAATTTTGGATACATAAAAATCAGAAAGAATACTCGCAAAAAAAAGAGGAATCCATGGCCCATCAAGTATACAAAGTAATCCACGTTCAAGTTTAGTTTGCGGGAGGTGTTTGCTTCCAAAATGATCCACCGCTTTCTCCATAGCGAAGTTCTGCAAATAAAGTAGTGACTTTTCCCACATTTTCTTTCAAAACACCCAAGACACACTGGCAAGCAAATATTGGCGGGAAAATGATTGTTTTCATACTTTATTGTCTATCTCTTTTAATTGAAAACGTCAATTGCCATGTACGCCGCGAAAAGGGAGTTCGGATGTTCCGATTTCCTTACAAAGACGAAGCAAGAAGTGGGTGTTAAACTGTGGTAAGATTAATTTTTTAACGATATCTAATTCTATTGTAAATTAACTATTTAAATCAATTCTCATTAAAAAAACTTTAAACTATGAGTATTCAGCGCATCACTCCTTAAAGTTTTTCAACGTACTTTTTTAAAACCCGCTAACTCCAATATCTTTTTACTTTTGAAAATAAACAAATGAAATTTGGTGTGTGTATTTATGACCGGAATGTGGAATATTTAACGTATTCAATTATTTATTATAACTTCCGTCTTGATCGGAAGTGGCCCTAGGTCACATATTTTAAATGAGTGATTTTTTTCCTTATTTCGTTCAATGACAACTCATTTTTTAAGTTTTGACATTTTATCTCCATATTATCTAAAATTTTAATTTTGAGTCTAGAGCACGCATAATTTAGTTAAAATGCTTAATTTTGCTCCAAGGAACCTAAGAATATTTGTTTTTGATCTTATTTTGTAGTTTATATCCTCTACAGACCCATTTGAAAATAGTAGAAGCGCATTTTTGAATTATTATCGATTTTTTCAAATGGAAAGGGTGTGGCTCATTAGCATGTAATGGTTTGTGCGAAGTAATATTCTTTTAAATGGAACAACATGTATATTTTACGCTTATTAGTTGGTCCCCTTCAACCTGATTTCAACTATATACGGTTTGATAATATGTCTATCTTTAATAGTTAGGTATAGAGGGAAAAAAATTATAACCTAAATTTCCCAGTTATAACACCAGCTAGCTCAAAAATATAATGATAAAGAAAGTAGTACTTACTAAACATGGCTCTCTTGGACCTAGGCATTGTTCTCAGCAGAAGGAATCAATAAAAGTCAGGTTCAAAACAAAGGACAATATTTAATTACTAAACCTATGTAAGAAATTAAATAGATTAGATAACAGGTAACAGTTGAAATGTAAGCAAAATGTATAACAATAATAATCAACATCAAAAATATTACACTAAATAATAAAGTCGTGTTCACATAAGGTCAACGTATTGATTACATAAGGGCAATTAATCAATTACGCTAGACATTGAAACTTTAATTTTAAATATGCACAATCATCCCCTAAAATACCATGGTAAACCAGGCGCAAGACGATTATATTTATAGCATGACAATGCCCAAGAAAATATGTAACTAGATATATAATAAAACACTCCTACCTTAGTAACATTCAACTCTTGAGCATCATTCTAATTATTATGTAAGAAATAAAATAGAGCAGTTATACATTACTCAATCCTGCTGGTAAAATGAAATCAGCAACCAGCCTGGAAAGATGAGAAACGTCCAGAAGCTACATCAGCTGCTACTGCTACCCATTAGCTACGTGCATTGTGCAAGACACCAACCAAAAACAACGCCCCTAGAAAAAGGTATTCAGCCTTAGTTCCAGAACTATATTAAATTATAACTAGCTTTGACAGCACAAAGACTAGCACTAGACGGCCTCGACAAGCCGGGGTCTACGAAGTCTGCACATTTAGAATGAACTTAACGTCACACAAATGGCGCTTTCATAATAGCCCATCATCTAGATTTTATTAAGCAAAAACCCTATATTTTATTCCCTCCCTAATATATAAAAATAGATAAAAAACATACCTTCCAACAATCACATTCCTACAACGCCTAAGGACATCATTTCCTCATCCGGCAACACCGTAATTGTCGAAAGGGCATATCTCCCTAATATCACCATCAAGGCACACGTAAGACGGCGGAAAAGGCAGGACAAAAATGGACATATAAGCCCTTGGGACCAACTCTCTATAAGTGACGACAAACTAGGTAATAGTATGGAAATGTGTAGCCAAGAACCATGTGGTTCTTGGGCAGCAAAAGTAAGATAACTTACCAGTCACGTGGTCAAAAATCCCTTACAAAAAGGTTTGTGGAAATCCAAAATTACAACGTGCCTCCAGCACAACTTGCGGTTTATCCAGTAAACCAAAGAAACGGATTCCACGCCGAAAACTGTAGCCAAAATCCCTTAAGTACAAAGGCGAATCCTAGGGACTCAAGCAGGCTTAGCAGCTAAAACGACCATTCAGCTGAAAGTTGGGGTAGAAAAGACCGAAGAAAGAACTTGAAAGGTTCAATTTCCCCCCTAATGACAAAACCTGCAATGTCATGGTCAGAACCAGGGACGACTCGTCTCTCTGGGTCTGTTGCCAAAACTCAAAATAATTTCCATACAGTCCCAACACAATAGAACTCTTTAAAATCTCAACCAGTTGTCAATTTCCTCAGCTAAATTATAATTTACACAGAAAATTTCAATTCATGAACAAAACGAAGAAAACTTAATGTTGCTACAGACAGCAACACAGTAACAAATCTGTGAACTACGCCAATGACTTTTGATTTATCGGTGAAACCCTTGACCCATTTACTCCAAGCACCTGTGCGACATCTCAAGGACCGCTAAATAATAAAAACCGAAGTGTTCGGAGCACACAGCTGTTCAAGATCAAGTTCAAGTGTCAAAATAATAAATCATAACCCAATAATTAACGGATGGTAAACAAAGCACTGGGCCCCAATTTTTAATAAAGGTAAGGATTGAAATTGAATTCTATTTCATCTTAAGTTCATCCTTTTACATTTCAGACGCAGTCCCACAAGGAATATTTCCCCGACAAAACAAGAATACAGGAAAACAGAAGCCCCCTGCCAACCTCGTCGGAAAAACGAATTGTTTATGTCCATGAAATGATTTAAGAATAAAAGGATATTAATTAAAAAACAATCTTAGAGCTTTGGAATACAATATTGAATGAGAATTTATATAAAACTAACAAATTGATACAGTGAATTTTGAACTGTAACAACATGTTGAAGAAAGAAAAATTATACCATTCAGGCTTTACAGAGAATAACATATTTATAAACACTTTATTGTTTAAATGTTATTATAATAAATCCAGATGTCATAAGTTATTATTGTTATTGAGAAAAATAAAAATAACATGAGACCTTATAGGAAAAGGATTTTCGCGTTTATCTTTATCACTTTTGACAGGTAAATCGAGAGATATGAAACATATCAAACCATATATCTGTTGAAATCCGGTTTGAAGGGGGTACTAATAAAGAAGCGCACAATATACATACATAGTCTTCCATTTGGAAAAATATAACTTTGCTCTGCTACACTTTTTTGATGCACCCTGTATGATTGAACTGACTTAGGGCCGAATTTATAGTCATTCCTTGAGTCTGCCTTAAAGGCCGTGAGTTCAGAATGGACACTTGGTGCTATTTGACAAGGTTAGTCATGTCAATTCCTAAACGTTCCAAGGCTTCCTTATAGGTCCAAGGAAACCTCAAGGAGCGACTATAAAATTCGGCCCTTAGTTAAAAATCTTTTGACAATTTCTCAATACTTTTGTATTTGACACTTCAGTCAAAAATGACAAAGCGGGTACTTACACTGGTAGCAATGGATTTTACTACCATTCCATTGTGAATTTTGAGGATATGCATTAATTATAAAAACACTTGATAAACTTAATTATTATTACTTCTTAAAAGCAAATTCCCAAAAAAAAATATACAGGGTGTCCCACGGTGGATGGCGTATTAGACGTTTATGGAGAACTAAAAAGCGGATCATTTTGAAAATTTGGCAACCGGCATAAACGACCATGATCTACACTTTAAAAATATTTTTGACCATGCGGTGTTGCCGCTTCTACTTTAAACTAGTGGCAACATCACTATTTTAAATGGAATACCCCGTATGTGATTGCATATTTGGATTCTACGTAAAATTCTGAGCAGATTTCATGTGATATACCCTATACCTAAGTTTCAACTGTTTTGGAAATATTGACAGTTGAAAATTGACTTTTTGCAAGGCTGTAAAACCTGAACGGTTAATTTTAGACGAAAACCGATTTTACATTCCTATCTTAGATTTTTATAAACTATCATTTGACACCAACTTTGAATTAAATCCATGATTAAAAATTTCAGTTAAATTTAATCTCCGGTTAAGTTCAAAGTTGGTGTCAAATGATAGTTTATCAAAATCTAAGATAGGAATATAAAATCGGTTTTCCTCTAGAATTAACCGTTCAGGTTTTTACAGCCTGTCAAAGTTGCAAAAAGTCAATTTTCAACTGTCAATATTTCCAAAACAGTTGAACTTAGGTATAGGGTATATCACATGAAATCTGCTCAGAATTTCACGTAGAATCCAAATATGCCAATCAGAATATAGGGTGTTCTATTTAAACTAGCGATGCTGCCACTAGTATAGAGTTGAAGCGGCACACACCGCATGGTCAAAAAATATTTTTAGAGTGTAGATCATGGTCGCTTATCCCGGTTGCCAAATTTCCAAAATGATCCGCTTTTTAGTTCTCCATAAACGTCTAATACGCCATCCACCGTGGGACACCCTGTATATCATCCATCAATGATAATTCCTTTATTACATGGGGATTTCTTAACTGATACAACTCCGACAATGGTGCCCGGGTTCAACCCTTATTACTCATTTTCATTTTATGACTTCATTGTTATTTTTACTTCTTATGGGGGTGGCCTGCGTCATAATTTCCAAAATACTATGCTTATCACTATGTATACAATGAAAAAAAAAAGGTAAAATTTGCGTTGACCCACACCCAAACACTGTTTTGAATCTATAATGAAGGTGTCCAACTGCAGGGTACATAGCGATTTGTACCGCTCAGGTAAAATGAATCATTGCATTGATTATGCTAATTTTCACTAATTTGTTCCTATTTTTGGTATTTCCTGAACTACCTATGGTTTATTTTTTTCCAAGATAGATTTTGGCATTGTCAACTTTGAAACATAAACAATGCCGCTAATGCCGCTTATTGGTCACTATTGTAAAACTGATGTCAACCTGCAGAAACACCCTCATTTTGCGACTAATCAGGGTCAAGCATTATTGTTTATGTTTCAAAGTTTTCAATGTCAAAATCTATCTTGGGAAAAAAATAAAGTGTAGAGTACCCCATCGTACTAATGGATTATTAATTACCTACATGTCCAAGAAGATTTTTATTATATTTTCCTTTTTTTTTAAGTCTCTTGTTAGATCTTGATCAGCAGCATGTTGAATAAATTATAGAAAAGTTGTGCGGTACGAAACGCATTGCCTAATTAGTACTTTTATTGCCTTCGGTACAAATTACACATTACCCCAACTGCAATGAAACAGAGATAAAACCACACAATCGCTAGTTCACTTGTTCATTTTGGTACCTACTTATTATACTTTTAAATATTTTGGGAAAATTCTAGTTCATTGCTTGAATAAACTAGCGATTGTGTGCTACTAAATTGTTCGTTAGAAAATTCTCGTTCGGAATATGCTAATGAGTCCCTTTCCTTTTGAAAAAATTGATAAACATCCAAAAATGCGCTTCTACTATTTTTAAATGAGTCTGTAGAGGATATCAAACACAAAATAAGATCAAAACAAATTTTCTAAGGTTTCTTGGAGCAAAATTAAGCATTTCAACTAATTTATGGCGCTCTAAATTAAAAAGTAAAAATTTAAATAGTTTGGAGATAAAATGTCAAAAAGTGGCAAATAAGGTGTCATTGTACCCATTGTACTCATGCCTAATGTCAAAGTTAAAGTAGTTTTCTATTGAAATAAAGTAAACTACAGCTGGAGTCTCATTTACAATAAGAAAGTTAGGGTAGGGTTACTTCCAATCAAACGGGAAGTGATAATAATAATTAATTGAATACGTCAAATAATGGACCTTCGAGTCATAAATACACACACCAAATTTCATTTGTATATTTGTAAAAATAAAAAAGTTATAGGGGTGGGCGAGGTTTGAAAAACAACCGGTATGTGATTTATATTATAACCTAGAATATTAAAAGAGTAAACATTTGCAGGAAATGCCACATTAGCAGATTTACCTGCAGACATCATCAAGCAGAAGTACATATGTGAAAGGCATTTCACTCCCAACCAGTACAGAGGCAAAAAACAATTTTATTTAAAAAAGGACGCTGTCCCGAAAAATTACCAGGAGGAGGAAAATGTTGACAAATTGAGAGTTTTAACTCCTGTTAAAACATACTCCAACCGCCACCTCAACCAGACTCTACCAGTTAAAAAGAAATTGGATTATAGTAATTTGAGCGAGCATGACTGCAGATTCGCCGAAAAGTTGACCGATTTGCCAGACAGTTTAGAAACTCCTCGAAAAATCAAGTTGAGAAAAAGGATAGCGTTTCAAACACAAAAGAACAAGAATGAATTTTAGCATTTTACCATTCTTGTCTATGTTAAGCACTGTAGCAAAAATATTTGTATTGATGCAGATGCGAGGAAAACGCAGAACTTGGGAAAAAAAAGAAAAAGAATTTGCGATCTCATTTTTTTACAAGTCCCCTTCTGCGTATTCTTTTCTACGAAAAAAAGGTATCATTCTGCCAGGACCCAACACAATTCGTGGGTGGATAGATCAGAACTATTTCAAAACCGGTATTGACGAGGGACTTTTACAAAATTTAAAATTGAAAGCGCAAACACAAACTGAAAATCAGAGACAATGTGTCTTGTCATTTGAAGAAATGAGTATTAAGGAATATTTGGAATTCAATAAAAAACTTGATCTTATAGAGGGATTGGAAGATTTAGGTCCATTGGGGAGAGCTCCTAAAAATGCTACTAGCGCGTTGGTATTTTCTATTCGTGCGTTATATGGTAAATGGAAAATACCAGTTTCATATTTTTTCTCGCAAAATTCTCTATCAAAGGCAAAGCTCAAAGAATTAATTATTTACAATATTAAAACATTAGTTTCTGTTGGATATTTGCCAAAATTGGTTGTTTGCGACGAAGGGGCAAATAATAGGGGTGCTTTAAGTTTACTTGGAGTTACTACTGTAAATCCATTTTTTTGTGTTGGTAATTTGAAGATATTTGCAATGTATGATGTACCATCGTCACCAAAAGTATCTGGGACAAAAATAATGCACAATAATCTCCTGAACTAATTCTACTGTCATTAATTTCAATGCATTTGATTCATAGTTTGACAAATATTTCACAAGAAAATTCATATAATAGGACAAGAGCTAATATGATGCTGTCCCAGTTACTTTTGGTGACGATGGTACCATCGTCACCAAAAGTAACTGGGACAGCATCACATTTGCTCTTGACCTATTATATGAATTTTATTGTCAAATATTTGTCAAACTATGAATTAAATGCATTGAAATGAATGACAGTAGAATTAGTCCAGGAGATTATTATGCATTATTTGTGTCCCAGATACTTTTGGTGACGATGGTACCTCATTTGTTCAAAAGTATTAGAAATAATTGGTTAAATGGAACTTAGTTTAATGTGTGGAAAATATATTTCATTTGATGTTATAAAAAAACTTTTCCACATCGACAAAGCTTCAGGAACTGCTAGAGCTGTTCCCAAACTTTCTGAAAAACACTTAAACCCTAATAATTTTGAGAAAATGTCATGCAGCTTAGCATTGCAAGTATTTTCAAATACTGTAGCTGCAGCAAGAAAAACATATGTAGCAACAGGACAGATGTATAAAGAAGCCTTGGATACTGCTGAATTTGTGACAAATATGAACAATTTATTCGATGCGCTTAACAGTAAAAGATTGTATTCGAAAAATCCATTTAACTGTGGGTTAAGTGATAAAAACCCGCTTGTTCGAAACACTCTTGAAATGGGAAAACAAATCTTTCAATCCCTCATCAAAATAAGTATGAAAAATACAAGACCACCTAAAAACTTAAGCCCCACTAAAAAAATGAAAATAAATGATGAAGCAAGAGAAAGTAGGCCTCCCTGTTTTGACGGTTTTGTGCAATCCATAAACGCAATTTTTGGATTATTTGATTCAGAAAAACCAACTAATAGATTCCTCTTAACCAACAGATTAAACCAGGATCATCTAGAAAATATTTCTTTTCAATTATAAGGCAACGCGGTGGATGGAATTTGAATCCATCCGCTAAAACATTTAGGTTGTCTTTTAGAATACAGACAATTACAAGTCCTCTTTGTCCATCAAAATCCGTTAATTGCAAAGAAGACTTTGACACCCAATTTCTAATGCCATGTTCTAGCAATGTTCTGTCAAAAAATACCACATATAACAATTGCAGAGATAGAAATTATACCAGTTCCAGTAACATCAAATCTTCCTGTGAAGATTCTGATACAGAAGCAACTATTGTACAGCAAACAACTGATAAAGTTTCCAGGCTAGAAGATTGCGCAGTGGTATATTATGCAGGATACTTAATTAAAAGTGTTAAAAAAAAATTTGGGTGTAGAGAATGTTCCTCGCAATTAGAGAAGTCTGATGATTTATTAAATGATGATAACCAACTCTTAATCCTACATAAAAATTATGGTAGCAGTACAAATATATATTTAACCGTACCCACTAAAGACGCCGAGAATTTAGTGAAGAGATCCATGGAAGTGTTTTTAAAAATGTTTACGAAAATAAGATAACAAGAGTTTTTAGGGTCAAAAATTAAAAATAAAATTGCAGTCAAAAATATAAAATGGCTAGGAAGTAAGGATTCAAAATGTTACGACCACAAAATGTTTTTGATTTCTAAACTAGTCAACACGAATTTGTTTAAATTTTGTAAATGGGAGCGTTGCAAACGCAAAAATTTAAAACAAAAAATTAAAAATTTAAAACAAGGCAACGATGAAAAAAAAGTAGTACAAAAAAATCTCCAAAATCTCTCTGATCTATTATACATTAGTATAATTCATAACCAAAAATTACATATTTTTGGCATTCTCCGACAAATTTTTAACCTAGGCCGTGTTCGTTTTTGTCATCTTTTTCATCGATTTGCTCCGAAATTTTGACAGGCACGTGATTTGTAAATTGAAACTGTCTGATCCAGTCACGTGCCTGTCAAAATTTCGGATCAAATCGACGAAAAAGATGACAAAAACGAACACGGCCTTAAAAAGCTTCAGATGACATTACTTTGGCATTTTTGCACCAGGTTTAAACCTAGAATATGTCATTGCCTAAACTATTCTGGAATGTTTGTTTACATGTTTGCTGGGAAATTTTGTATGTTACACCGGGAGTTCAAATTGGGGCCAATAACTTTTGTACTACTTTTTTTTGATCGCAATTGTATGTACATACATGTCCATGTCAAAATGCATTTAAATGAGGGATGTTTGAAACAAATACGCATTATATTCTCCATAATGTCCTTGGTACATAAGTAGCTACGCTATAAATATTTAATTTTAGAAAATTGCACACAATTATATTTATTGATTTAACTCCATTTAGTATTATTTTCAATATTCGAATTAGTGAGTAGAGTGAATATTTTTATGTCAATTAGGATTATACCTACATATCGAGTCTTCAAAAAAAAAACAATCAAAGATTGCTATGGTTTTTAAACGTATGTCTTAGCAATATTTTTCTTCAATTTTGTCAATGAACTTTAATTTCAAATGTCATGTCAAAAATCCTGACCAATAAAAAAACAATAATGCGGCATGCGTTTTCGTAATCAAAGCAATCTTTGATTGTTTTTTTTTTTTGAAGAGCCGATACAAATAGTAGTCGTATAAAAAAAGTTGTCTGCAAATTTTGTATAAAGCTGTAAAGAATATTTTTAATTATACGATTTGATATGTGCCATCCCAAAAACAAAAAGTGTGTTTATTTACCTCTTCTCCCTCCTTTCTGTTACCTCTCGTCAAATAACATTTGTTTAACCATGAGGCATGATGTGTGATTTTTTTTTCTAGTATAAGATCATTCTGCCAAAAAGGTCAAATTTCAAACATCCATATCTCAAAAACCAGTATAAGTTTAAATCATTAGTTGGAGATATCACAACTTTTAGAATTCCAGAGCGATCTCAAAATTAAAAATAGTGGAAATGGGGTCACAAAAAAAAATAAGCATGTTCTTGTGATGGGGGTTTTCATTTGATTATTTCATTCATTATAAAATAGATCCATCAGACAACGTCATTTTTTGAATGAATTTTGTTTAAATAAGTGATTATTTCACAAGACCTTGTTTATCAGCGATTAAATTTTTGTTTACCTTTTTTGACAGAATTTTGATAGAAATTTTCTGACATTTTATAATAAATAGAACTCTTTGGATAGGATTGACGCCAACAATTCAATCCTAATTATTCAGGAAATAATCTAGCCGTATACCACTCGACCTATAAATTTAAATGGATTAAACTATCCAAATATTTTTTGCATAATTTTGCTTTTTGGCAAATAGTTTCATGCACAATAACTTTTAAATAAGTTTATTAAGTTATTATGCATTCAACAATTTTCCAAGCAAAATCATGCTCAAAATATGTTGCATAGTTTAATCGATTAAATTTAAAGGTCTTGTGATATAATATATGATTATTTCATTCATTATAAAATAGACCCATCAGACAACGTCATTTTTTGAATGAATTTTGTTTAAATAAGTGATTATTTCACAAGACCTTGTTTATCAGCGATTATTTCATTCATTATAAAATAGACCCATCAGACAACGTCATTTTTTCAATGAATTTTGTTTAAATAAGTGATTATTTCACAAGACCTTGTTTATCGGCGATTAAATTTTTGTTTACCTTTTTTGACAGAATTTTGATAGAAATTTTCTGACATTTTATAATAAATAGAACTCTTTGGATAGGATTGACGCCAACAATTCAATCCTAATTATTCAGGAAATAATCTAGCCGTATACCACTCGACCTATAAATTTAAATGGATTAAACTATCCAAATATTTTTTGCATAATTTTGCTTTTTGGCAAATAGTTTCATGCACAATAACTTTTAATAAGTTATTGTGCATTCAACTATTTTCCGAGCAAAATCATGCTCAAAATATGTTGGATAGTTTAACCGATTAAATTTAAAGCTCTTGTGATATAATATATGATTATTTCCCTCCTGTCATTTTAAAGCAATCACAAATATGCATTTTAAATTCAAATATTTAATATTGTATTCAAGTGGGAAAATTCAAAAATTGTTGATAGGTCAAAAAAATGTTGGTTTTCTTGTAACTTGCAATGATAACCAGAAGGTGAGTTAATTTATTCATTGCTTTATTTAATATAAGAATTTTGAATTTTTGCTCTTAGATTCAAAATGTCTTGAGCGATTTTGTTCAAATTTTTAGAGTGTTTGCGATGTTCTCAAGCATCCTTCTAAAAAATCCGTTTGAGTTCCACTTTTCCAGGACCGGATCTAGAGTGACTCTTATTTTCTTAACAGAGTGGAGTGTATCGAACAACGAGATTTTCCAAACAATATATTGATTTTTATTTTTTATCTCGTAAACGTCGCATCGAACAAGAAAAACTCGGGATACCTTTTCCGTTTAAAATTAAACAAGGAATTTAAAAATAATTTTCAATTCGTCAAAAATCCCAGGGGCATGACACTTTTTTCTTAAAAAAAAAAAAGAGTCGGTCTAGGTCTAGTCCTGGAAAAATGAAACTCAAACGGATTTTTTGGAAAGACGCTTAAGAATATCGCAAAAAAATCTCTGAAAGTTTCAGCAAAATCGCAAATCGCTCAAGGAATTTTAAATCTAAAGGTAGAAAGTCAAAATTTTCCGAAAATTTCAACACTATGTAATTTCTTAACAAGGCGTTTGCTGACACATGTACCTACTTATGCAAAAAGAGATTGTCCTACTGTACTCTATCTATCATAACAAAATGCACACTTATTTCGGACTCACCCTGTATACCTTATAAAAATAATTGTTTTGCTGAGTCAGGAAATAATCTTACTAAATATCATACGTGCTCTAATTTTTCCTGCGGAAATATACTTACCTAAGAAACTAATTTTCAAGCAATTTATTTAGCAAAAAGGACTCACGTGAAAACCCTCGTCATCAAATCGAGTTTTTAATAACGCTCATACTTTTTTCCAAACAAATAAGGACTCGTCAACTCGCCTTTTCAAATCTTCCCGGAAAAATAAGAAGCACGAATGATTTATAGATATTACCCCCGAAAAAATTCATGTTTGTTTGACACCTAATTTTTAACAGCTCTGTCCATACCTACTTAATGGCAAAAAACATTGGTAAAATTCTTAAAATTAGCGTAAAAAAAATTATTCCTATCACGCAAGAAAAGGACACGAATACACTCACTGAATTTTATCAATAGATTTCGCTGTGAAATTATATTTGCAAGTTGCACATCTTACAATATTAGCTGGAAAATTGTTTCCTGAAAATATTTTTAAAATTTCACTATGTTTTGACTAAATAAAGAACTGCATCTGGCAACTCCGTTGAATCAATATGTAAATTATTTCAGCATTTTCCGCTACTCGGCCATAGATGGCGCTAAAATCAGTACTATCAAGGGCAGAATCAAGCTGTTTACGGCAGACGGCTTGATTTCGAGGCGCGTTTTTTTACCATTCATTCGGAATTCTGGAGACGGTAGGCTATTATATTCTTTGACACGAGCAACAAATAGTATAAATAGCATGGTTATTGTTCTTGATACATCTGTGGCTTCAAATGGCCAGAAGATTGTGGACGTATTAGCTGATTATTTTGCGGCAGTTCACACTTATAGTACTACAGCACCACTAAATAAAACTTATAGTCAACTATATATTGATTGTCCCAACATAAGCGTTTCTGAGGTGTTTGATAAATTAGTATCTCTACCAAATGAGTTAATGATAGGGCCTGATGGAGTACCATATGTAATTTTGAAACAATGCAGATACTCTTTATCTCAACCTTTATGTAAGCTCTTCAACCTGTTCTTGAACACATCAATTTTTCCAGAAATCTGGAAGAAAACCTACATTTCACATATTTTTAAGTCAGGTGGAAAGGACGATATCAAAAATTACCGCACATTTCTATACAGTCTTCACTCCAAAAGGTTTTTGATAGCTTGATGTACACGTACTTGAACTGGAAGTGTAAAGAAATCCCTATTCATGAGCAACACGGATTAAAGAAGGGACGGTCTACAATGACCAATTTACTCATCTACCACATACAGTAAACTGACAGATGCCTTGGAGAGGGGATGCCAGGTGGATGCTGTGTATACTGACGTCTCCAATGATTTAATGTCCTTTTTTTACTTTCTCAAGTCAAATTTGCTGTTTTGCATAGAATTTTAAGTCAAAATAATTTAGTTTCTGTTGGGTTCCATAGGACTAACTATGAGAGAAATTTTTTTGTGTGGATAGAACTGATTTTTAAACAGGGAGAATGGGATAGATATTTCCAATGGCTCGTTTCAATCCTTTAAGGAAAAAACTAGTGGGGGTACTCTAAACTCAATAATAATTGTTATATGGATAAACTAGTGAAATTGTAATTTTTTTTTTAAGGAATGTGATATATTTATTTTTTGTTAGTGGTCTGTTTGTTTTGTTATAACTTCATTTTGTACCTAATAATTTCTGTGATGGGGTTTTCCCGATTATAAAAAAATAAGAAAAAAAAATTGTTTTGGACTTTGGAACTTTCTACAAAGAGTGAGACAAATTATATCTCCATTCTTTGAACTTTGCTCAAAAAGCTCTTTATTTTTCTAATGATAAATTTAATACAAATAATTTTTTTTTCTGTTTCAGGTAAGAATCGTAAAACACAAGCAACAGCGAACAATCCAAAAACACTGCAGTAAGTTCAGGTATATTATTATTAAACAATCTATCACAATTTGAATGAGTTGAATTGCGTGAAGCTGAAGTGATTTTCAACTCGAGCGGAAACTAATCTAAGAATACCGCAAGTGTAAAGACTCGGAGCGCTGAAACTTTAAACTGGGGCACTTACAAGTTATAAGTTGTCAAACATTATTTTGTTCTTGCCTGCAAATCAGTTGCAGTTGCAGTTTCTATACGGAGTTTGATGTCTCTTCTGAAAACTCCCATGCGAATTATTAATTTCACTTTTTATTTGATTTATTTGTAATGTTATGTATCAGAATAATAGACCGCCCATATTCATGCCTAACTATGCTCAGCGTTTGTCATGACAATCAAAAGATCATATTATCATAATATGACAATAATTGTAAATAGGTACAGATTATTAAATTGAGAATACCAAAATTAAAACTTTGAGAATATGATAAAATTAACAACGCCAACGCCCTACAAAAAAATCCGTATGTGACATGTCTCCTTCGAACTTTATATCATACTATAAATTTACAGTGGCGCAAATTAAGGAACTTTAATAATAAATAAACCGTAGTAAAACTTTTTAACGACAATATAAACTTGGAATGGCCCTTTCCAATATTAAATAAAGCTATACTTAAGTTTATAATGACTTATATAATTACCTAATTTATTTTGATTGTTTTACTTTCCCGAAAATTATTTTATTGGTATTCAAGTTCATCGATTGTTTGCAGCTTTTCCTCTTTGAGAGGTTTAAGTATGTTCTTTTTTTACGTGTAAATGGGCGGGTCTCGAAGTTGTAAGTTCACCCAATTATTCTTACATAACAATATATTGACACTGGCTAATTTTTTAAAAAAGCTATAAAATGAAATTCAATGACTATTAAAAATTTTATTGTTAGTAAAATTATGTCAAATATTCTTTGGGCCTATTAATTGCAGTTAACTTCAAATAATCTTAACATTTTTTTTTACCTTCTAAATGGGCGGGTCTTGAAGTATAGTGGGTTTTTTTAAATCAAGAATAAAGTCATTGAATATTTTTATTGTCACACTAACACTGTTAATAATAATAATTCTCATTTATTTGTTTGTGAAACTTTTTTTTAACATAATTTAACAAACCAACATTCCGTAAAGCTTCAAAATCCTTTCAAGAGTCACAACTTCCAAAAGTTCTGTCCTCATTTTTCAAACCACATACACGCCCCAAAATTCCAAAAAAAAAAACAAACAAACAAATCCTCTACTGCAGCGCGTCACTTTTACCGGTTTACGTTTCGGGGGAAAGTTACGGAAGTTCCGGGTTTATCCCGCGATATCGTTCGCCGAACGGTTTTTCCAACGCGGAGATTCGGATGATACTGCAATCCTGGAAGCTGGCGGATGCCACGCCGTGTGCGGCCTGTTCTCTTTCCAGTTTTCCCACTCCGGGAGTTTGGGTTAGTTCGCTCCGGAGGCTTGTAACTTCATTATGTCAAATTAGAAACACGTGTTCCGGGAATCAAATTCGGGTTTTGTAATATTGAATTATTGCCTTTGACGGTGTCGTATTTTAGTTTATGCGAATCGTATATCGGTTTTCGTTTACTTTCGAATTTATCGGCCTCGAGCGGTTAGGGTAATGGTAAGTGCATAGATTTTGGAATTTGAAAGGGGTTACTTTTGGTGTGCAATTTTTTTTGTCTAATTTTTATGTGTGACTTGGATGAAGAATTTGTTATAAATGTTAGAGGTGGCACATATCACAATTCATTCATATAACCTGCATCCACAGGCGGCGCGTCGGGTTGAGGGGCACGGGGAGGCTCGAGCCCCGCTACTTTTTTTATAATACTTGTTTTTTTTTTTTTCATTATTTCAAAAATAATATTGATTAACAAAAATTCCTAAATTCCAGCTACAGTCAGAGTCGCCGGCAAAAAATAAACGTCGACTTGTGTTTCTTATATAAAAATGACATATTTCTTGTTCGTTATTCCTCTGCACATACAAGTGCAGAGGTGGTAAATCCAAGACCGCCTCCATTGCCCTCGTCGGGGTGGTTCTCATAGCGCCCGTGATCCCGATACACTCAAGTCGTTTCGTTTTATCGAGTTGGGCCCTCGTTTTTACTTGTCTGGGTCTGGGCCACCAGACAAAAGCTGCATAGCAAACCATCGCTCTTATGATAGCGGTGTATATCCACAGGGTGTGAGGCCCCATGACCTGTCCATCGCCCTGCGGCACTGCCACATGGCCATGTTCGCTTTTCCCAATTTTACCTCAATGTGTCTTTTCCCGCTGAGCTTTTGATCAAGCACAACTCCCAGTACTTGACCTCTGGGTATTATTTAGCCTGGGTATTTGCATACCACTTAGCTTTCTTTTCCCGGTGAAGAGGTTCATTTTCAGTGGATTCACCGTCATGGAGTGCTCCTCACACCAAGATGAAATTTGGTTAAGAGCCGTTTGCATGAGATCGCATAGAACGCTCTCAACCTTGCCTATAAGCAGAATGCACAAGTCATCTGCGTAACCTATAGTAGGGAATCCCGCATCATTTAAGCTATGTAGGAGGCTGTCTACCACAAGGTCCCAGAACTCCCAGAGGATCGGTGATAACACACCAGCTTGTGGGCAGCATCTTTTAACCAGAGCATTGATAGTAGTCCCCTGTATCAACTTTCACGACCCGCCAACTTAGCATCCTCTCTATCCATCTGGTGATGGTAGTTGGAGCCCAATGTCTAGCTAGGCCTTGTTTGATATTATCGAAGGTCGTTCTGTCGAACGCTCCTTCGATATCAATAAATGCTGCCAGGGTGGACATTTTCCAATCCAGAGACTGTTCAATCCTGCACACGACTACGTGGAGAGCAGTCTCCATGGATTTCCCTGGTATATATGTTGGTTTCGGTAAAGGGGATTGCGTACAAAGGGTCCTTCCTTTAAGTTTCGTTCGCACAGCCTCTCAAGAGCCTTTAATAAAAGGGATGTGAGATTGATTGGGCGGTATGAATTGGCCTTAGCATAATCAATTTTGCCTGGCTTGGGTATAAAGATTACTTTTACCTCTCTCCATTTCTCAGGTATGTATGCCAGAGCAAAATGCGCTCTGAAAATAAGCACTAGTTGGTCTAAGATAATATCCAAACCCCACTGTAGGAGCGCCGGATATATTCCGACCAGCCCTGGTGCTTTATATGGAGAGAAGCTATTGATTGTTGCCTCGACTTTTGACTCACTAACAACTTCCTGGGCCACCAGCCAATCAACCTCCGTAGGAGTGACAGTCTTATGGTTATTCCAGGTGTGATTTTCTAAGATCTCACAGTCGGGAAACATGTGCTTTGTAAGAACTTCGGTCGTTTCAGCTGAAGTGGTGTTATATGTACAGGGTAATTTTTTATATTTTCCCACACTCCTTAACTTTTTTGTGCCACTGTGTATAAAAAAAATTCAAATAGGAAAGTTGTAGTGCTTGAAAAATAGTTCTCAGAAAACATAGTTTTGTTCATGCAGGGTGTTGCAAAAATTTTTAAAAACAAAAAAATATATTTTTTTCAAATTGGACACCCTGTATATTATGACATTTTTGGATTCTGCGGAAAATTCTAGACATATTTCATGTATAATGTTATATACCTAACTTCAACTGTTTCAGAAATAATGACAGTAAAAAATTGACTTTTTTGCATCTTTGACAGACTGTAAAACCTAAACGGTTGATTTTATAGCAACACCGATCATACATGCTTTTCCTATTTTTTTATAAAATATCATTTGACACCAACTTTGAAATTAATCCATGATTAAAAATTCCAATTAAATTTAATCTCCGGTTAAATTCAGAGTTGGTGTCAAATGCTAGCTTATGAAAAGCTGTCGAAAAGAATGTGAAATCGGTTTTGCTGTAAAATTAACAGTTCAGGTTTTACAGCCTATCAAAGTTGCAAAAAAGTCAATTTTCTACTGACAATATTTCCGAAACAGTTCAAGATAGGTATATGACATTATACATGAAATATCTCTAAAATTTTCCGCAGAATCCAGAAATGTCATAGTATACAGGGTGTCCCATTTAAAAAAAAAAATATTTTTTTGTTTTTAAAATTTTTGCAACACCCTGTATGAACAAAACTATGTTTTCTGAGAACTATTTTTCAAGCACTACAACTTTCCTATTTAAATTTTTTTAATACAAGGTGGCACAAAAAAGTAAAGGGGGGTGGAAAAATACCTACAAAAAATGACCCTGTACCATCCTCTTTTTTTAGCAGACCTAGCCGTTGAGAGTCTTTGGATAACCATTACATCACAAATACCTATACAATAAATGATAGATCTTTGCAGAGAAAAGACAAGTGTAAGGATCTCGGAGTTAACTTCCAAATGAACATGAAATTCAATGATCATTATTATTATGTTGTCAATAAGGCATATCGAGCATTGGGCTTATTATAAGAAACACAAAGCACTTCAAAAATATCGAAACAATAGTAATATTATACAATACTCTGGTTAGGTCTCACCTTGAGTACGCCTCTGTCGTTTGGTCTCCTCAGGCAGAGGCCAACATAGATCCTTTGGAGAAGGTCCAGAAGCGGTTTTTGAGATACCTCTACTATAAAACTAATAACATTTACCCATACCTCGTTTCTTACAGGAGTATGCTGACTACTTATAATATTCAGTCTCTAGAAGTAAGGCGAAAAATTGCTTCAGTACTGTTTATACATTACATAATAAACAACATAAAATTTAAGTCTTGCGTTTTTATCAATAATAGAGAGATATTGGAGATTCCATAAAGCCGGGCAGTAATAGTGCCGGGCACTATTTTGACATTGTTGACATTTGCGCATGCGCAGAATTTGCCAAATTTAACGTCGGCACTACTAGTGTTAGTGCCTGCCATTATTAGTGGAAGTTTTAAAATCAGGTATTGGTACAGCCTGACCGTATTTTGACACTTGACATAAGTTGTGTATTTTTTGTGTTACAAAAATGGAACATTTGAAAGCCAAAAGGTCATATCCTTGGTCTCCATACAAAACAAATTGTTCTCCATCAAATCTTGATTTTTGTTCCAATTCTTGGTATAATCTTGAATCCCTGAAAAAATGCTTGCTTTTTAGAATATCCACAATATTTTTTACATCTGCACCCACTCAAAAAGGTAGGTACCTACCTGAATATAGCAGCATCGTGTCTCCTTCCTGTGTATGCCCCTTTCAAGCTTGCCAATATACCATCAGGACATAAAACTGATTGGTACTTTAGGCAATGAAATTTCTTGTGGCCAGAGTAATATTCCTCTTGATCTAAGGATGGCCTACACATTGCACGACATGTAGAATCTATAAAAGCCCAACAATTGTCAATGGCGCCACCCTTGTTATGAATGCTCTAAAAAGTTTCAAATATACCTTAGTTCGCAGAAAGTTACTGTATACTGAAGTAGGTATCTTATTTTTGATAAATATAGGTACATACATGGTGTAAACAGTATTAGTGGAAATAAGAAAAAAAATCAAAGGCTTTGATCTGAAATTATATATCTAATTATTATACCTGGGCGTAATTTCTCATTCTCTCTTGGGTTAACCAACGCAGGTGATTCAAATTGTCGAGAAGATGGCCTATATGGTTATCTATTATTGCAATATAGTAATATTGATGAGTGAGAGAGATTGTGGTGACCATCCACAAAATTGCTTCAAATCAGAGTCTGGATGGATATGCCATTCGTTTCAAAATCATGCATAATGCTGTCATACCTAAAAAATTTGGGTTAAGTACAAGAAAAGGTAAGGGTGCTTTCTTTTACATATAAAGACCCGAGCTACAACTCCGTTTCTAACTACATTTTCAACAAAAACTTACCAGTCACTTTATTGCCAGTAGGTGCTACTACCTCTTCAGGAATCCCTGAAGCCCTTAACAGGAGAGGCAAGTCGTCTCTCTCAAACCTGAAATTCTCTTTTATTTCCTGATCTGAGAAGTTGTTTAGATCAAAAATTGGCCTCTGAGGCAGGTCATCCCTGTTTATTAACAAGTTATCCAAGATAACAAATTCCACATCATCTTCATCTACTCCATCCAAGATGAGCATTTCCAGAAGCTCATCCATATCAAAACGAAATAAAAAAAACAGGAGAAAACAGCACACAGATCGAAAACTTGGAAGAAAAAAGATAAAAAGGCACCGTATCCCTATCGTTGACAGAAGTCGGGAAAGAAACCAAGACAAAACTGAGGTTAGAATTAACGGCTATCTGAAAATTTGATGCGCATTCCAATAACTGTCATTTTTTGAAAAGCCAATAAAGCCGCACTAATAATGTAAGGTCGGCACTAATAGTGGACGGCCGTATTCCAATATCTCTCTAATATAAGCTTCCATGAAGAAAAAAAAACGCTGATCTGTTTTACTGTGATACATTCAACTGGTCAGTACTGACGTCAATGCAGTATCAGCACAGCATATACAAAAACAATCAGCAGGCTAACTTGAGTGACAGCCCGTGTAATAAAGGAATTCCTCGTCGAAATGTCACTAGCGGCCATTTTGGGATACGAAACAGGGCCTGATTAACGATAATTTAGGTTTTTTCTTTCCTGTCACAGAGTCGTATTGGCTTTAAATAAACTTATTTATCATTACTTACTTAGTTACATATAATAATATTTATAATCACTAATTTATTATTATTATTATTATTAAATATACAACAATGATAACAGATAACACTATAAATGACAACGCGAATATACTAAAATCACTTCGAAAATCATAACTAAAATTCCGCTCTACACCGCACGCCTATGACCTCCGTCAGAAATAAAAAAATAAAATAAAATTTCGGCGTCCCTGCCATTTAATGACAGGATGGTATCCCCTAATGGCGGCGTGCGCATAAAAGATGCGCGTGAGAGTTAGCCTGCTGATTGTTTTTGTATATGCTGTGGTATCAGTGTAATGTATTAATTGATGAGTTTGATATTGACATGCACAATGTGGATGTCCAAAAGCTAAAATCTTGTTTTAATTTATATTGATGATTTGTAGTAGTGTATTTTTCGTAGTTTTAGTTTTAGTTTTAGGTAGATTCTAGGGATTCTGTTAGTTATAATAACCCTTACTTGTCATTATCAACTTGCTTGATGTTTGTAAGATGTACCATAAATAAATAACACCTTCTTCAGTCGGGCTGCAGCTGTAGTGTCTTGTATCACTGCAGAAATGTCTCCAAGTTGCCAGAGCTATTGTAAGCTCCGGCATCGGTGTGTCTATCGGGAGATAGCTGGAAGCGATGACAATATCCATGGGTCCATCTTTCATGTCGCAAGTTGTCATAACCACTGCACTGCACTCGCACTTATGGCAATACTACTAAATGATGTCACATAGTATTAGCCTTTTTACTCCTGTTACTTTGTTAATTTTGTTTGCACAGATCAGTTCCAAACGTTCAAAGGAGTCAACTGAAAAACTAAAAAAAAAAAAATAGTCAAGTTCCCTATTCATATTCCTACAGCGCTGTATAAGAACTTGTATGGCAAGCAATGCCTCTCGAGTACCGATGCCGTTGCGAAATTCGAACTGCGACTCACCCATATTAATATGTTCTTCGCATTTGTTATATAGGCGTGCATGATTAACTTTGAGAAACATTTTTAGCACGTGTGACATGAGATTGATGGCGCGATAGTCACCACAAGATTTGGAACTGGTTTTCTTCGGTATGGTGATAAATGTTGAAACAAGCCAGTCAGCTGGAATCTTACACTCTCATATATTTATATTAATAAATAGTCACGTCAAGGTGGTAATACAATCCTGATCTATAATAATATCCTAAGCGCTTCCCGCTGATATATGGTAGGGACCAGGAGATTTTCTGGTTTTAGCAATTTCAATAGCATGTTTCACTTCGTTAACTGATATATGTGGCCCTTCCATAATATTTGTTTTTCGGGACGCTGATCATCCTTGAAGAGTTCAAGTATGTATTTCTGCAAAGTTTCTAGTTTTTCGTTCGCCTTATAAACATACTTGCCATGTTCATCCATAATGACTTCTGTTTTTCTTTTTTCGTGTCTACCTGTGACTTCTTTGATCTTCTTGAACACATTGAAAGCGACATTCTTCGGGGGTCGGCAGTTTTTTACTTTTCGTCTACCATCCATCATCTCTAAGATTTGGTCGATCATCCACTGCTTCTTCTTTTGCTGATTCTTGGCAGGATTCAAAAATTGTTCACAAGCTTTGGTCACCGATTCTTTGAAAGCTGTTAACATGTCTTCTATCCTAGCATCTTCTAGTATTTGTTGCATATAAGTTCTGATACCCACTAGCACTATATATTCTGTAGAATTATTTTGTTTTGAACCTGTGACGCAGCATGTACTACTTTCATTAGATTTCAGTTTTGTAGATTAACTACTTTTAGTTTTTCAACGTCTTGTTGAATGTTGAGCAATAAAACATTCCGCAAAGCAAAGTGTTGTTGGAATTCTTTGGCCCCAAAAGTGTTAATAACTCTTTAAAAGGTTAAGGGCCCAGTTCCCAGTTAGTTCTAGAAAGCACAGTGTTGTTGAGTTAGCCAAATAAGTTTTATAAGGTTGTCGAAAAGTTTCAGCAGTCTGGACAAAAATTGTAGTTGTGCAAATTGGCGGTTTAGCAGTACCTAATCTGGAAGCATCTAATTTAAATAGCTGGCCTTTCCGTATAGTTACTTTGTTGAAAAGGGGACAATGCTCTGATGTTGTAAATGATCCACCACTAGCAGGAGCAACAACTGAGAAGAAAAATAAGTTTCTTCAACTAGATGCTAAAGTCAGTCGATGATTGTACAAGGTGTTTCAGATAAACATTTTGACATCATCAAAATGCAAAAATGCAAAGGAACAGCTTTCTGCTTTGAAGGATATTTTTGTGAGAACTAGTGTGCATTCACGAAGTTATCACTTTGGAGAAAGTGACTTGGACAGAAGTTAGGTGTCAATGAGAAGTTGGAAGACCATTTTTTAAAGTTCGACACAATAATAAGGGAGCTCAAAGATTTGGGACCAAACATAGATGAAGGTGATATAGTTTGTCACTTATTGCTGTGGTTACCTTCGAAATTTGACATGGTTGTAACTGCTTTAGAAACCGTAAGTGACGTGAAAATTTATTTTGTAAAGGCCAGACTTTTGGACGAAGAGATAAAGTTAAATTCAAGAGATGAAAATAAGTTTCTGTTTCATAAGTGGTGATAAAAATCACTTTAAATCACAGTGTCCAAAACGAAATATGTGGTCTAGTAATATGAGAAGCAACTACCGAGATCAAGAGAAAAATCAAGTGAATATTATAATACGCAGGAAGCTAATGCTGTTGAAGATAAAGTTGTGTTGTATGCAGCGAGTGTACCTGAGGGTGAAGTCACTTTTATATTGGATTCAGAAGCAAGTAATCATTTTGTTCCTGCACCTATAGATATATATAAGTAAGAATAGTTAGAATATAGTCTGGCAACATTGCATTCTCAATTTGCGAAAAACTAAGATTCAATTTAACAATTATTCGGAAAATAACTACACAGCGGTGTGTATTGTGGCGGGCGGGTTTTTTAAACAATATAATTGCTAGGCCGAAAATCCTAGCTGGTCCTTAATTCGAGCTTATTAGTGAAATCACAACCCTTTGATATCCTTCTCTCCTTGCTCTTCTAAAACCCAAATTTTACCGAGTGAAAAAGATCTAGAATCAAAGGATTGGATTCTCACCAACAAAACCGGTGAGTATAAAACCTTAACCACATAAAAGTGATTTCATTTTATTTATCAACTGAGTTACGAGGGAACACATTTTGTTCAAGAGAAATTGGAAAAGTATATGCATGATGTAAAATCTTTATCACAGATTGTATCAGTATTCATAGCTAACGGAGAAGTTTTAAAGACAGACTAGGTAGGAACATTAAAAGCAAGTTGTCAAGGACAAACTGTTTATATTCAGGCTTTGATTGTGATTGTACCTACCAAAAATAAAGCATTACTTGATGTCAGCATCACAAATGACGTCTAGAGGACACCAAATTTTAGTGGAAAAAGATCAAACTACAATAAGAGGTGAAAAGTTCGCTTTAACGTGCCAGAATAGAAACGGTTTTTATATGCTTACGCTAGATAGCATTGATAGGGCAAAAGTAATAACATAGGGCACAGAAGACTTGGGCATGCAAGTAAAGATGTTTTGTCATAGCTAGGTTTGAAAACATCAGACAGAATCAACTTGTGTTGAAGGGAAAGCCACATTTTCTCCATTCGTAATTTTTAAGTGATTCTTGATGATTACTCGCATTTCGTTATTGTTAAGTTACTCAAGAATAAATATGAAGCAGAAGAAAATTTGAAAGATTATGTACTCGAGTTAGAGACAGCACAATGTGAGAGTGAAACGTTTCAGACTGGATAATGGAGGAGAGTTTACATCAAGAAGTTTTAAAGATTTTTGCAAACAAAAGGGAATCAAACTAGAATATACAATGGCCTACAGTCCTCAGATGAATGGTAAATCTGAAAGGATAAATCGAAATTTCTTGAATATGATAAGAACAAAATTAATTGATTCTGGCATTCTAGAATTACTATGGGGAGTAGCTGTAAAGTGTTCTGCATATGAACTCAACAGAACCCGTACATCAGTTTTACCAAGAGTAGCGACACTATTACAGAAGAATGCGGAAGGAATGATTTGACCAAATTGAGCATTTCTAGTTGTCGAGCTTGGTATATAGTGTTACCAAAAAGAAACAAGAAAAATCCAAAGCAGTAAAAGCAGTGATGATGGGATGTTGTAGAGGAGGCTACAGATTATGATCACCTACAGAAGATAGAATCATTCGATCAAGAGATGTTAGGTTTGATGAGACTATTATACATATATTCAAGAATGTATAGAAACAGGAAAATAATTACTTACCTATATTAGCAGATGAAAATAAAAATTCGAATGACACAGAGAATACTCAAGAAGAGAGACAAATTGCAGAGGATGAAGATCCAGACTATGAACATTTAGATGAAAGCAGTGAAAGCTCAAGTGATCCAGAATATATACGAGCGAGAGATTTTACAGTATTTAGATCTAGAAGAAATGCAATAAAACGTGAAAATCTGGATGATTATGAGCTGTATGTGACATAATGTTTTCTCTCAGAGAGTCAAGAAGAGCCAAAGACATATCAAGAAGCCAGTGAACCGGAAGAGTGGCTAATAGCAATAAACAATGAGTTTAACTCTCATGAAAAGTTACATACATGGAATCCAACCGAATTACCAGAAAGACAAAAAGCAATTGACAGGAGATGGACTTTTAAGGTGAAAGAGGATAGCCAGAAGAAAGCGAGACTTGTAGCAAGGGTTTTTCAGGTACCGCATGAGGGCGCAGAGTTTAGTTATACACCAGGGTACAGACTTCCTACAATTTCAGAGTCAATGCAAAAAAAAAAACTGGATACTGAATCAGATAGATGTCAACCGCGTTCTTAAATGGTCAAGAGGCCAGAGGGACTCAAAAGTGACTCAAAGTATTTGAAACTTAACATCGTCTTGCAGTTTGAACAATGTGTTTGTTATGACTATGCTTTCTTCTATGCAGAACTGACCTAGTTTATCTCCACTTTCATTTCTCTGTCCCAGACTCTTAGTTAACTTTATATCAGACAATAGCACTGTTCCAACCGTTCGAGAACGGTAATTTCCAGTCGATCGATTATTTGTCAAGTGGGATAAACGTTCAACTAATTGAAAAATAGGTGGGCAACTGGAAATTACTGGTTCTGGAACGGTTCTCATGTCAGTTGGCTCAGAGCTAAAATGTTTTCGAGTATATAAGTGAATGCGATATATTCGATAAAGGTATCACAATTCTTGAAGGAATTTATGTTGAGCCAGTTAATGAAGTTTTTGTCTGAGACATTCTAAATTTTAGAAAAACAACAATCATCCCTAGCAATCAGTACGTTCATTTTCTAAAACTGCTTGCCAATACTGTAGTTTTAAAGCAGTGAATGCGTATCAACGATAAAGACAGACATTGCAAAGTAACTCCTTTGGTCATTGAATGAAAATGGAACTTCAGTTGTGGAAACTTGTTGTACAAGATTGGTGTCACCTGGGAATTACTAGGATGTATAATTTTGTCCGAGTAAGAAACAAAGCGTGTCCGGTGGGCAACAAAATCGAACCAAAATTTCACAAAAATTTGCAAAGCCACCTGATTAAAGCACGAAACCATTCTTCTTCTTCAAGTGCTTTGTCTTCTACGAACGTTGGAGATCATCAGCGCTATCTGTACTTTGTCGACAGCTTTTCTGAATAGACTTGTCGTGGGATTCGCCATACCAGTGACGCGAATTCTTTAGCCAAGACTTTCTTCGATGTCCAAATCCTCTTCTGCCTTCGATTATTCCCTCGAATATGAGCTTAAGAAGTAGGTATTTGTCATTCCTGGGTATGTCTCCAAAGTACTCTAACTTTCGCTTTTTAAGTGTAAACATAACTTCAAGATCTTTAACCTGACATCCTAGGTAACTGTATGATTGGACCCGATCGATCTGTTGATTCTGTACCTGAAGAATACCTCCTCATGGTTCTTATTAATCTCCATCCATTAAGTTTTTTGGCGTTCAATTTTAATCCAAATTCTCCACTTTCACTAGCCAAATGATCAAGTAACATTAGATCTTCCAGAGAATCAACGAATGAAACCGTTTCGTCCGCATTCCGAAGATTGTTAATGTTCACACCGTTGATAGAAATTCCCTGAACGAAGCATTCTATTACTTTTTCAAATATTTTGTTCGAATAAATATTAAAAAATGACGGTGAAAGGATGCAACCCTGCCAGACACCTCTTTTCATCCGTACTTCGTCAGACATTTTGTTGGTCTACCTTGATTTGTGCTCTCTGATTCCACTAGAGATTTGCGATTATCTTGAGGTCTCTATAATCTAGGTCTACATCCTTGAGAATTTTCATAAGCTTCTCATGTATCCTGTCAAACGCTTTCTCATAGTCTACGAAGCATGCGTATACGGGAACAGAAACATCTCTACACCTTTGAACTAGGACTTGGATGCTAAACAGGGCCTCTCTTGTACCAAAACTGTTACGAAAACCAGTAGAACGTCTAAATATTGATTTTAAAGGAACATTACTTTCAAAAAGTAATCATAAATACGTGCTTACTATTGTATACGAATCCAGCAGATTTCCTTCTGTTTTTTCTGGTTCGGATGTCACAAGTGTAACTGTCATAGCATGCTTTGACCAGTTTTTTTTTTTTCAATATTTGAAATGCCTGCCTCTATTTATCCAAATAATGGATCATCTCTAACATCTAAAAAACTTATTGAATATTTACAATCTCGGGGAATAGCTCACAGTTGTACCACACCATATAACCCAGAAAGAAATGGCCAAGTAGAAAGATATAGCGGTATAATTTGGAACGCAGTATTATCCGCTCTTAAAACAAGATACCTGTCAAACAAAATAGAAAAAGCAAATATGATCCATTAGTTGAGGAAACTCTTCTGAATGGTTCGAACAGCTCAACCTCTTTTGAAATCATTCAAGATGATGGATCAAATCAACTCAATGCGGCCGATAACTTATGTGATTCTGAAGCAGATGAACCTAGAACAGAAACACTTCAAAGACCCAAAAGCAATCGAAAATTGCGGAAGTATCTTGAAGATTACCAAAAAAACTAAACCCAAGCGAATGTAATAGTCTAATGTCTGCCACCTTTGATGTATTGAGTCGTCAATCTAACTGACTTCTTGTGAAATCGTTGTCGTTTAATAACTGTTTATACTGATTGAGGCCATTTTTCGGTTGGTTGGTTATTTAAAACCATTAGGTTTCTTTATTTCAATATTTCATTTATTTCAAGTTAGTGACAAGCCATACCAGAATTCCGCATAATCCTAAGATAATACAGTGTTAACGCGTTGACGTTTAATCCCCGACATATGCTAAACCGCTTTAGGCGAGCAAACAATGGAAACCCCTGCAAAATGGACGTGCAATGGGATATTGTGATAATTCAAAGGAATTTGTAGATATTGATACTAATTTTAGAATATACATAATTTTGCCCAAAACTATATTCTATTTTCAATAGTTTTTGGATTTAATTACTACGTTATTTATCGGATATTGAAACTATCGAAATCGAGTAAACAAGGAATTACAAATGATTAATTAATTTAACAGCTGTGCACCATGTTGAATGCCAAAACGTACAACGCCAGACATCGTTAGAATAAGCCATTATTTTAAAAGTCATCTGCTATGGATAGCTGTAACGACACGCCGGATATTAGAGAATTATGACCGTTAAATTATTGACGTTTCGAGAGAATTCGGGATTAATTTATCAAAAGAGAGTTTTTCCGATACAAGAAATCAGTCAAAAATTATCGACCCACGAGTATTCTGATTTTATTTTCAATAATTTTCGAATGTACATAATGGTAACAAGAAGTATACGTGTGTCTTTTGAGACACAAGATCAATAAAGTTTAAATTAAAACATCTACACTGTGGCCCAAAATAAAAGAGCTGAAAATGTATTCTTATTCTTATTGAGGATATGTTGGGTTATTTTTTCCGGCCACACTGTATTTTTGAAAGGCTACTCATGACTAATTTCTTTCACCTTCAAAATCAATACTAAGTAAGAGGCTTTATGTATCTTATTAATTTTAATTAAACAAAGAAAACCGTCAAAACCTATAATAGGATTCAATAATATTTATGCATGCATGCTAAAGATATTTATCCCAGATAAAGCAGTTTTGAGTAAATCGACCGAGTTTTCCGATATTTTCGTTTCAATAATGTTCACTGCACTTTTAGTTTCACTCGGAATCTACTTAATGGTGATTCCTTGCTGAACTTTTATCGCAATCGCTCGTTTATTTTCTGTCGGCGTCGAAGATATATCAGCTTTATTTCAGATCCAGAATTGACGTTTTTTTAAAAACAAGTCACCAAGAGAAGATGGAGTGGTAACCAAAACACTGAAGAAGCTTAAAGAGGCACCAATGAACTTAGTTTATGAGATGCCATCAAAATTTGTCCCATTTGCGAAACAAAATTCAAGGATACAGATGAAATCTTTAGAGATAACTGGATATTTTAGAGGTTTTGCTCACCGTAATTGTAATTTGAACTATGAAAATTATTTTGCAATTCCTGTCGTATTTCATAATTTGGGGGGCTACGCTGCGCACTTCGTAATTAGGATATGTAACTGTCAGACTTTTACATTTACAAAGAACAAATTATTTTAAGCCCAAAGGGCCATGAAAAGAGAGAAGTATATTTGGATTTCCATTATTCGGATTTCATTTTATTTCATTAACCAAACTTTTGTTGAAATTTTCAATTATTTTTTTATTCAAGTTCAAAGATTGCTTTGTCAAAAGCAAATGATTTCTGATTGATAAAAGATGCTAAAAGGCATCCATTATTGCTCGTGCTAACAAAGTATGTTTAACTTTGTGAAAGCCATCTAAAACGGTCCCAAACTTGTATGTAGCAGCGCTTAGCTTAGTACATTGTCGAAATAGTTTAAAATTTAATTATTCAATCTAAATTTCTGCAATGCTTTTAACTAGTTTCAAGCCGCTTCGGGATTATTTGTTAGCACAAAGCTAAAATGAAATTAATTCGTGACCAAATGACCGAATTTATCCAAAATAGACCACTAATCATTCAAAGTTTGGGTTAGTTTTTTGTTGTTGTTGAAATATTGGTCTCGTTCTTTGTTTCAATTGTAAAATAAAATCTTGCGTCAGTATGTTACGGAGTTAACTAAACTTCAAGGTATACAAGCAAGTATTCCTGACAAGATAAAAAGTTTTCTATGAAACATGATGATGCTTTTAGTTAACGAGATAGGTTCGAAGTTCTTTAACAGGCCGTTCTGGTTTTTACAACTTTCAAAACTCAGTTCATAAAACCGAGTGTGATATAGCTGAAAGCGGACGGTATTGAGATAAACTGAGATTGCGTATGGGAACTATTTCCGCATAACTTTGAAACTGGAATTATAAAGGCAATCATTTATTTTGTTTAGCTTCATGTTTTCGTAGTTCTCTATCGCATAATTTTCTACAGTTATTATTATACAATATTCAAGAAACTAATAGGTAAAATAATATTGAAATTTTAAATTAATTTCTGATCCTCTACTGATAATATTTTTTGATGAAAAAGTAGTATTAATATGCATAGACGTTTAATGAATATTTGAATAACTTCAAAGATTTCTGCTTAAATTATATTCAAAATCTCTCCACAGCCTATATTCTCCCTTGTTTCCATACAAACCCTTTCACAATTTCCTGCTTATTTTAGCCTTACAGGTATGTTATATAGCGTCGGCATGCTGATGCCATGGTTGAAACAAGGGTCGCGAGCCGGATGTCTAATATTTTTCAAATATAAAGTCGTCGTTACCCTGCCTCTTTGTGCTTGGGGCCTTTAAGGTAATTCATCATGACCCCACTTTATTGTCGAGCGCTTGAATCCGAGATTTTTGGATAATGAATTTAGATTATTGTGCGCAAATTTGTTGGTAAATTAGTTTCTATCGTTTTCAAGATTTACTGTATCAAATGCTGTGCACAGGTCCAAAGATAAAAAACAAAATTATTTATTCTGGTCAAAATTTTGCTGGGCAAAACCAATTATCACGTTTTAAACATCCAACTGAATAAAACGCAACTGGAGGAATTGTAGATTATTTGACAACCATGAGTTCACTATTTCGTAAATAAGGCATGGTTCCTGCAGATGCTCAATTAGAGATTATTATTCTCAATTTGGCTCCATTTTATACCCCATTATAACCCAGCGTCCTGTAGTTGACACTTTGGAAGAGTTGGAGAAGGAAGGTCTCAAGTTAGAGTCAAAGAAATATCGTGCGGAACAGTTCGCTCCACCTCCTCGTAGAAGTAATAATTTGTTAGAGCCTGACTTTGCTTTTGTGGAAGCTTCATATGTAGAATCAGCAACTGATGTTCTTGTCGTTGCACAGACTTCTAATACTCATTCAAATGTACAAAATTCTCGTGGTTCAAGCCATATTACTTGTTGGAATTGTCAGAAAGTAGGTCATATAAATAAAGAATGTAAATAGCGTCGTAAGTTACATTGTTTTAAATGTGGTAATGTGGATACTACAGTCCGGAATTGTCTTAATTGTTCGGCAAACGAATTCCGAGGAAATCGAAATTAGGCCATTTGATGACCCCACTAATAACTCCTTGGCTGTTTCAAATAAATTAGTTTTAGATTTAATTCTCTCTCATGTACAAGGCGACCAGCGTCCATTTCTGGAATTGTCTATTCTTGATTTTCCAATATTAGGTTTATTGGACAGTGGAGCTTCTAGGACTATAGTTGGTTTGCCTGGCTATGAAATTTTGCTTAAAGTAGGCCTTAAATTGATAAGACAAACTATCACATGTACTGTAGTCAATGGGTTAATCTTGTTCCAGCATATGCTATGTTCAGGTTCCTCTGACTTTAAAACATAAAACTAAGATGTTCGATATTTTGGTATTGCCTGATTTATCCTATAAATTAATTTTGGGTGTTGACTTTTGGACCTCTATGGGTATTGTAACAGATTTACATCAGGGTGTCTGGCATTTTTCTAAGGACGATCAGTTACCACCTTACATTTGCAGCATCCAAGATGAATAAAAAAAGGAGTGATCAGATGTCACAGCTCGATATTTTAGTAAAGTCCAAATGATCATTACTGGTAACTGAATTGGGTTGTTGCAAAGCTGCAGAGCATGGTATTGAGTTGGAACCTGGTACCAAACCAATCAAACAACGTTATTACCCAGTATGTCCCTACAAGCAAAACATTATCAACGAAGCGTTAGACAAAATGTTAAGTATCGGTGTGGTTGAACCTTCAAAAAGTCCCTGGTCTACACCAATATGTCTAGCTCGTAAAAAGGATAATACCTATAGAGTTTGCTTGGACTTCAGAATTCTCAACAAGTACACTAAAAAGATTCCTTATATAAATTCGATCCTTGACAATTTACGTAATGCCCGATATTTAAGTATTACATGTCATAAAATCTGCCTTTTGGCAAGTACCACTTAGTTCTCAGTCACGTGAACTTACTGCCTTCACTGTGCCTGAACGAGGATTATTTCAATCCTGTAGGATGCCTTTTGGATTAACATATGCTCTAGCAACTTGGCAGCACATTGTAGATAATGCTTTGGGAGCCGATCTGATAGGTGGAACATTTGAAGAACATATTCGTCTCCTTAGACTTTTGCTTGATAGGCTCCAAGAAGCAGGTCTCGTTTTCTCTTTTGAGAAATGCAAATTTTGTCGGTCGCAGCTTAAATATCTTGGGTACGTTGTCGATCGTGATGGTTTAAGACTCCTGATAAGGTTCAGGTTATTGTCAATATTCCTACTCCTAAGAACATCAATGAAAAACGTCGATTTATAGGTACTGCTTCATGGTACATACGTTTCGTTCCCAATTTTTCTAGCATTATATCTGCATTAACGACTCTAACTAAGAAAAATATGACGTAGGCTTGAACCCCTGAATGTTACTAATCCTTCAAGTCCATCAAAGAACACTTAGTTACCGCTTCTGTTTTGACTTGCCCTGATTTCGATCGTACTTTAACTCTGCAGTTGAAGAGGATGTTTTTCTAAGATACGGGTCGCCTCAATTTCTTATGTGTGACAATGGTACTCCCATGAATTCCAACCAATTCCAAGGTTTGTGTGAGAAATACCAGGTCAAAATTTTCTATACTGCTCATTACAATCCCAAAGCAGATTCTGTGGAAACGGTAAACCGAATAATGACAATCATGATTCGTTCCTACATTAGAATGATCACCGTACTTGGGACGAAAATTTAGAATCTATAGCTTGTGCTATTCGGACATCAGAACATGAAGTTACTGGTTATACGCCTTACTTTGTCAATTTTGGAAAAGAACATCCTCTCTATGGCAAAGATTTTGAAACTATTTTATCGCCAGACGAAGTAAGTCTGGATGACCATGTTCAACAAAGGATCAGGTAACTTCGTGAAGTTTATCCTAGAGTACAAAAGAAGATCTTATCAGCTCGATTGAGAAATGAGCACTATTATAATTTGAGAAGACGACCTGGACCTGGAGATCAGTTTGTAGTTGGACAAGATGTTTGGCGGAAAAATAAATCTTTGTCGGATGCTGTAAAGCATTATAACGCAAAAATAGCTCCAGAATTTATCGGTCCTTTTGAAATTAGAAGGAAAGCTGGTTATCTCACCTACGTATTTGAAGATTCTTGTGGGCGCAGGGCGCAGTAACGGCGTATGGCATGTAGAAAATCTAAAACCTGTACATGTCCCAAAATGTTCGATCATATTATGGTTACCTAAATTTGCCTTGTTTTTTTTTTCTAGTTTTATGGACAATTTTGTTTTTTTTTTGCTTCCTTGTTGCGTTTTGTTCTTCGTCCTGCAGGGTTGGCGAATCAGCTGAGTGCGAATTACTGTCTTGCTCATGACAGGATACTTATTTTCAGCCAGTTGTAAATAGAATATTCCTGCACCGAGAACTTGGTTGTTGTAAGAATCCACTAAGTACTATTGTGAGCATTACCTTCGGTATCTTACAATTTCCTTTGGAAATTAATAATTTCCTTACATGTTTCCTTGCATTTTTATTTTCCCCTGTTTTCCCTATTCTCTGTACATAGGCGCCGGAACCATGAGGGCAATGGGGGCTTGATCCCCCATAGTGAATTTGTATTGCATGTTTGGTATTGTATGTAATGGGTGTAATGGGTAGGCACAGAAATATGGAGTTCCTGTTCCTAACCATTCATTTTTATATCAAACTTGTGTGTTTAATGTTTTTGTTGTTTTTGCTATACCTACTTCAACAAACATTTTGAATATTTTGTTGTGTAGTATTTAAACCTCTATTTTCAATAAGTCGTTCTATTATTATTTCTTTTCCGTTCGGTTTCATGATAGGTATGTTCACATCACATGATGTACCAATACACTGGCTTTTTTTACTTAGTTTATCATGGACTTTATATACAGACCGGAAAACCTACTAGACACATAGGGAGTGATAAGACGAATTAGCTTGTACCCGGTTAAGGCGAATCAAACCGGTGCTACCCACAGGCGACTGGCGTAGCCAGGAAAGGGGACAATGTGGCATTTGCACCCTCCCCCAGAAAGCCTTTAAATTTTATTAATAATTCCAAATTGAAATAAATAAAGGATCAATCCAAGTCCTACATCAAGGACGTATATAAGGGGGGGGAGTTTGTGGGTTCAAACCCCCTCCCCCCACCCCATTGAACTGAATATTTTTTTTTTTTTTTAAAGAAAAATAAACGTTTTTGGGCGTGGAACCCGAAAAAATTAAAGCTATAGCTACGTCGTTGTCTTACATGAATATTCAAATTCATACATTTATAATATAAGTAACGTTCTACTATACATTCTTATCAAAATTTGTTTAAATGGCCGCATCCCCGCCATTAGAAGTCCCAAAAATACCGTGAAAGATCCCAAAAATTTCACGCCTGCGGCGAAGCTACAAGGATCACTTCTGGGAAATTTCCCCTCGCCCCAAGGCAAAATCCTGGCTACGCCAATGGTGTTGCTAAAGCCGAGTATAGCCGAGCTGTCAAAGATGCACTAATTTTAATCATATGCAGGGACGATCAATGATCCAGCGTAACGATCCTACACTGAAATGGGTATCTGCCAACTAGTGCCATTTAAGTCTATGTTTCTAGTAGCCTAGTCCTGTCTGTCTAATTGATTCTACTTATATTAATTTTTGGAGCCCGAGCCCCCATGGTAATTTTGAAATTCCGGCGCCTATGTCTCTGTATATGATCATGTATGTGAGTTCTAGACTTTTTTTTACTTTATCTTTGGAAATGAACCGCAAGTTTTCTACTGATACTTCGGAGCGCGCGCCTCTGCTCGTGACGTTGACAACTGTACGCTGCAGTAACTGGAATAGGTTCAATTTTATCATGAAGTTTAACTTCTTATTGGGGTAGATTTCTTGAATTCCATACATTGTTTTGTTTTGTTTCAGTCTCAGGACTACCAGTCAACTTTCAGTGAGCAGCCGTCTTTGCTCGTGACACTGACGGTTATGCTTTGTGTGGATTGGATTGATTGAGGGTTTCTAATGTTCTGGATCTCTATTTTGTTTCCTTTCATTCTCCTTTTTACTTCCTTTTGTCCATAAGCCATATTACCTTACATTGGGTGGTATGAATAAAACGAAGTATCTGCTACTACTTCAAGTATTAGTAGATTCTCCGTAGTATTTATTTACTTTAAAACGAAGTAGATACTACATTTCGAAACCAGCGAAAATTAGTAAATGCTTCTTTTCGAAGTAAATACTGCGTAGAATATATTAATACATATAGTAGTAGCAGGTACTTCTTTTTTATTCATACCACCCATTGAATTGCCTATACATATACCTATATTAAACTATTGAATTTTTTTTTTTTTGAATTTTTGAATACACTCCAGATCAGTCAGTTCTGATTTATTTGGATTTGTTGCTTAAAATTGTCTTAGTATCAAGTTTTTCTGGCATACCATTTTGCTTTCTTATATAAAAGTGGTGTTGAGTGCTGTGAAACTGCCTTTGGAGGCTTCGTGCCTCTGGGGACACCAGACGGAAGGAATGGAATGGTGGGCGTCGGGGGGTTTCTGCCGGACTAGTATTCCTAGTGGGACGCGTTACGTCACCCCCACAACATGGATGCCAAATATCGGGTAGTTACTACTGCGTTCCATCTCAGCTCCATTCCTTCTATCAGGCTTCTGGGATCAGTGGCGGTAACACCATTTGGAACACCCTGTTAAATTTCTTTTTTTTTTTGGATGCCTAGTGCTAATTATCAGTAGTAATATAACAAGTGCAATGAAAATTATCGATAATTTTTGGGAAATTCAAAAAAATAAATATTATATACATGTTCCACGCCAGATAATCCTGCCTGCACTGAACGCTCCTGGGAGATGACCTGGAGATGTCTGCCACATGGCGACCACGGAGCAATCATTGCCTGACTTCATAAAGTTATTTGTCCAGTCCGCCAGTCATTAACACCAGTGTCTTTTTTTTGTTCTAACTCTCACGAACATCACAAGAGGGTTTCATCACCGGATTACACATTCCCATCCCAGGGTTACAACAATCCCATCACAGCGTTACAATTACAACATATTAAGATACTTCCTGGAGCTCTACTCTACTCCGGTCAGTTCCAGCACCTGTGTGTTACAAGTACACCTTTTGTGGCTCTCCCACCATCAAATATTTGACATATGGTTGATTTATAAGGGGCACTTATATGTACAGGGTGCATCAAATTTTTATGGCATATTCTACGTCAAAAATAAGCCCTAGTTACCTATATAAATATATGTCCGGAAACGCTTCCTTTCCGAGATACCGGGTGTTGAAATCCTAAGAAAAAAAATATTTTTTTATCATAATTCATACCACTTTGAAATTTTTTACACTGGTGTCAAGCAGCCAAAGACATTTTCTGTTGTGGAATATTCAATAAAAAAATTACCAGTGACGTCAAAAAACTAATTTGAAACTTTAGGTTTTTAATGTTTAACATTATTATAATTTTGGTGATTTCGCCATGAATCAATCATAATGGTTCTTTATTTTTTTACTTTAAAACAGTGCATCTTTCGGAAAAAAGTGAAGAGATCAAATTTGTTCTAAATTGAATGGGGATTTCAAAAATAATTTTTATTTTAGAAAAAAGCAGTGGTGCGCCATTTTTTTCTTAAAAAATATTTTTTACAAATCTAGTAGGACGCCACTGGTAATTTTTTTAAAAAATAATTTCACATCAAAAAATGTCCTCCGCTGCTTGATAGCAGTGTACAAAATTGAACGTACTCCAAACTCCACCAGAGTGAGTTAATAAAAGTATGTAACCAATTATTTTTATCCATTATTATTTTATTTACCTTTTTCCATTTTCACAAGCTGAGGGTTTTCTGTTATGTATTATAAATCTTCCTGATAATTATGTTGCTGTTTTGCTATAACCTCATCGGTTTGTGAAAGTTGATTCTGTTTTAATTATTTGCGCAAGGGGGTGATCACCCGCAAGTAAAATCTTATTCACCATTTGTCGTAAATATTATTGCATAACCTATTTGCCAAGACCAATAAATCAATTTTATCTGATATTGTTTTATTATTATTTTTTAAAATTATTCTACAGCTTACAGTTATATTAGCAAACCTTCAACTTAACTGCTCATCATCGCAGGGTTTTCTTATTTAGCCTGTAAAATAGGTTGCGTGGTGAACTCACGTTCCAGTCGGGCTTGGAATACTTTATGAATCCAAGAGTTAAGTTGAAGGATTGAGTAAGCTAGTTTTGCCGGAAAGAAAAGAGTTTCACTTTCACAGGTGCTGTCCTTGGATGCTGTCATTAATTTGATTACCTGTTAAATTTCAGTTTATCAGATTTTTCTTTTTGCTGCTACGATTTACGAAAAGTTTGTGGTTATTTTATGTCATAAATTTTTGTTTATGAAAGTAAATTTTCAGACTGTTGGATAAATCCGCAACATTTCTATACATTTTTGCCATCTAATCCCATAAATGTTTTGTCAATGAAATCGTCTATTCACAAATAACTTGCTCCTAAAATGTAAATGTTAAACATTTGATGGACTGCCCAGTCAGTTGTTGAACGCATTAATACAATGGGGAAACATCAAGTACAAACACGCATTAGCATACGTCAATGCTGAATAACGCGTTTGGTTCACGGTTAGTTAAGTTGGAACGAAGCTGAAGCTTGCAGAGAAATCCGCTACCGAGTGTTTTGAAAAATAACGCGAGTTCATTAACACGTTTGTCTTTATGTAACATATGAGAATCGGAAGATAATACTTAGGACTTTTAAACAAAAATAATCCATTATATTGTTTATATAGACAAATAGCTTGAAGCCCGATAAATTTCAAAAAAGAAAACAAATTCTTTTACAGTCAGCTATATTCGGATAAGTGCTCTCTGGATCAAAAATCGAGAAAATTAAAATCATATAGCTATAAAAGGATGAGATCCGTGGCTTATAAAAATTCAGTTGAAATCTTATTCGAAAATCTGAAAGTTTTATTGTTATGGGCTTACGCTAGCGTTAACCCCGTGTTCCCTTAAATTACTACAATATTGCAGACGTTTTTATTGTTTTTACAGCTTTGTTTATTCAGCATCTAACCCAATTTAGGTATTAAGTAATAGCGTAAATGTTGTCTTATTTCATTTTAGATACACACAAAATTCCCATTATTGGAATAACAATTTTTCTATACTCAATTCTATCTTCTTTCCCTTTAAATCAACAATCGCAAAGCAAACAACTTAAGCTTATTTAATATGCTAACAATTCTTTATTTTATGTTTTTATTAGCCATTTTATGTGTTTCTTTTCGATAGGGTAACATTTTCCTTTTTACAATACGTGTATCTAAATATCATTGGTCTATTTCAATAAGAACCAGAAGTAAAATTGAAGCTTATTCCAGACGATAATTAGAAAAAAATCCCATCAGATTCTGCTGAACAATGAGACAAATCGGAGGACTTTGAATTAAAAATCCTACTAATACCAGAATAAAAACGTCCCTAATTCAAGAAAATTCATTATTTTGTCTACGTGAGCTTGTCCCAAAACGAAAACTTAAAAATAAAAATCCCCTCAAGATGGCCTGGTAAATTAAAACAGGATTCGGGTCTTACAGGATAACAGAGTACGAGGCTTAGCAGAATGACATTGCTCAGAGTATAATTTAATGCTATTAGATTTTGGAGTAGGTATCTATTTGTTCGCAAAGATGCAAGGGTATTGTCGGAGATTGAATTCGATGCGATACTGATAAGAAGCTTGTGTCGTATTAAGTTTGTTAACGCAACATTATTTATAAATTTGGTTTCTTCTCATCCTTATTAAAGAATTACTTAAATGCCAATTTCGCGTAAAACACTCAGAAGTGTATTTTCTACGACCCTGCGCCGACCGACACAGCGGTTGAAGATTTGGATTTACACACTAGATCAATGGTACTTGATACGCACGTTGCAATTTCTTCCGGTTCCGTGTTTTACGCTCAAAAAGTCTATGTCTTGTGCCGTTAAAAAAGGTACCTTGAGTGCCTTAAATCGATGGTGATACGTTGGTGGTTGTGGAGGACCGTTTTCCAGGGGATCCCCGTATATACGCACAGCTTATAAGAAAACCCAGGTGAGTGGTAATAACTTTTGTGTGTTTCGACAACCCTATGGTATCATTTTCATTTCTATTTCTTTTTGTTTGCGCGATATTTCAGTCGCAGTCCAGTTTACTAAATTTCAAATACTATTGCGTAAACAAAGTTTATAGAAATAATAATTTCTGTGCGGAAAATGGGGCTCGGTGTCACATTGGAAAATTACCATTTTCATTAAGGGAAATATATGTAAATATAAGCTCACTCTAAGTGAGAATATTTCCTTACTTACCTCATACGAACAGCTGCCGCCATGTCTTGCTGAAAAGATTTATTTCATTCGATTATCCTGAATATGTTCTATTTACTTATACGATTTGATGGACTAATCCCTATAGCCAAAAATTCTACCAAACAGATTAAACTCTTAACGATCCTTGCCTACAATTCATTTTTGTACAAATCACCTTCCTGATAAAGTGCACGTTGCGATGATTAATAGTTATCTCCATTCTGCCTATCTAAAAAGGGTTTGGTCAGGGCAATTTATTATTGGGGTGGATTTAATTTTATTAGGTTCACGAATCTTCTTCAATTAAATTTCTCGTGAGAATCCACTATTCCAGAAAATGAATGTCAGAAATGAAATATTAAGTTATCGCATAATTTTGAAGCCAGTTTTCATGCTTAAATGGAATTTCATATTGTGCCAGATTGATGCAACTAAAATGAATCTTTCGCCAACGCGTTTCGCAACTACTCACCTGGCTTACGACATTATTTTTCAAAGAGAGATAACGAATGCCAGGAGAGCTGGCAATAAACCGTTTAAAGTATGTCGTTAATCATTCCACAAACTGTTTTTCTCTTTTCAGCACTTTTGTTTTGAAACAATGGCATACTTATTTTTTTGAAGGGAAATAATGAACACCAGATTTTTCTCATATAGAACAATTATTGAGGATGCTACAGGCTTTTTGTTTAAGTTCTTGTGAACCCAATATCATTATCAACAATCAATTAACAAGCAAATAGAAACTTACACTCCTAAAATAAATCTATGCAAAATAGGGTTAATAGAAAACACCCTTCAAACATTGGATTCTTTGCTGCAAGCAAATAGTGTTGGGCCTTTAAGCAGTAAGAATACATTAATTTGCATATCACCGACGATGCATACTCTAAATGCTAATTCCAGGTTCATCCACTTTCTTATATTTAATTTCAAGAGGAATCTAGCACGATTTTGCTACCACTTACACAGGCTGTTAAGCAAAAGACCACTCTACTTAGTGAATTGCCGTGCAATCTGAGCTTATCTTTTTGGTGTAATGATGGCAGTAAGGAATTGTTAACGTTTTCCGCCGCCTTTGTCGCATTCTACTCATATTTATCTCTGTCATTATTTTTGAATCTGTGTAACGACGTGTTGCCTACGCATTTCAAAAATAAAAATGAATATAAAAGACTCAAAAAAAAAACACATTATGTAAAGTATACGTCTGAATTATACTTCAAAGGTTTTAAATTTTTGATGCTGCTCGAAAACAAAAATATGGCCTACGATTTGGGTCATGAAAATGTCTGGATAAAACATTATGGATGTCATTGGTAAATGTTAGCTATTCTGTTATATACCTAAGTATATAAATAAGTTCTGAGTAATTATGTACAATGTATATACATGAATAAATTCTGGAAGAAATGGTAGATTTGATACCTACCTATTAGAATTATTTCTAGATTAATCAGTAAATACTCAACGCAGTCAGACAAATTGACAATTCAGCTTTGGATAAAATGTACGAGCAACACAACAAGATCAGTCAGAATTGAAACAAATACCAATGAAACAAAACTCTTCCAAGCACTTGGATCAATCAATATCATATGGAAAAAAAAAACAATTCTTTTATTTATAGAGACAACGGATTAAGAACCTGAAATTTCTTGATTTGCCACATATTCTAGAGCTGCAGAAAAACTTATCGAAATACGATACACAGTTCATTGTATGAGAAAAATTATTGGAAAATAAATAAATTATATTTTGGGGATGCCGACATAACCCTCACCACAGGTAATATTATTATAGGAACAATGAAAATATTGGCGTGTTTGAGAGCAATATTATTACATTAGATCCAGGAGGTTGGGTTCAGATAAGATAAATCTTGTTTAGGCCCCCTTCAATGCAAAATATAATTCAAATTCCACTCAATAATAATTTGTGTAACTGAAATATTTGAACAAAAAATCTTTAAAAAGTCGAATGCTTGGTTGTCGAGCTATGAAATTATTAAGGGGGATTCTGTGTCTCTTAAATAAAAGTTATAAAGTTTTTTCCCGGTCTTGCTATCAGAGAATTCTTTGAAGTTCTCGAAAGGTTTTAATTTTTTTTTTCAAAGTGTTATTCTCCGTCCTCCGGCCAATCAAGAGAAGGACTTAGGAGTCTTTGGTACAAAATACATTTAGATCACTGACGTCCTTTTCCTGTCATCACAACCTAACTACAGTTAGCGTCATCTATAAGCTTATGGAATTAAAACATACATACAGGATACTACGTTCTCCTCCTACTTTAAATATTAACATTAAACAAAAAAATAAGATAAAATATATTTTCAAAATAAATCAAAAGTTTCACTCACTGTCCTGTTCATAATAATCCGGTCTTGGTAGATGGGTTCGAGGTCTCAAATTCATGCTTTGGTTCCTCGAATTGTATAGATTCATTTTCTTTTTTGTCCGAAAGAGAATCTGAACATTTTTCTGACGAGTTACTAGACGATTCCTCAAACTCCTCTGTCTCCACTACAATTTCAATTGCATTGATAGAGTCTCCGAACAAACTGGAGATTTGAAGTAGAGGATTGTTTGGTTCATCATCTGGATATTCGTTGAGGGTGTTGGGAGATGGTACTTCATCATCTTAGAATGTTTCTAAACTTTCTGTAATTAGTGGTAATATGTTCGTGTGTATATTGACAGGCTGACAAGGATTCAATTTCCAATAAATAATTTAAGGTTCTTCTGTGTTGGTGGCTTTCCAATTATGAGGATTTGGTCTATTTTCTTGTTCAGTAGTTTCTTGTATAAGCAGCTTGAAAAATGATGCATTTCTTGTTATTCATTATTTTCTCTTCTCTTTTTGCTGTGAATGTGTATTCTTTTGTACTCCTTTACTTATCAGCATAAGTTTCCTTTTTTGTTTGATCCTTTTATCATGAAGTTTCAAATTTTCATCTATGTTGGTAGGTAATTGTTCATTTTTCTGCCAAAGATAGCTTCATGTGGAGTCTTTTAGATGGTTGAATGCTTCTATAATTGACTAAAAATTTTTGATTCGGAAAATCCATTTTAAAGGAGTGACTTTTTGACAGTTTTCACGAATCTGTCTGCCAAAGCCTTGGCTTCAGGCCAATAGGGTGTTATCTTCACATGCTTAATACCAAAACTAGTTGAAAAGTTGTCGAGTTCATGGCCATTGAATGGTGGGCCATAGTCCGATTTGAAACTCATTGGAAATCCGAAAGTGGAAAATATGTTGTAGCGCCATTTCGGTTTTCCCTTTTCTTGCTTTAACGGTTATCTCGGGCGCCACCCTCAGGATTATTGTGGTTGAGGGCCCACGTGCACCAGGTAGCTTGTTACAGTGGAGATCAGGGGTCGAATCAGATGCTGGAAGTTATTCCTTCTATACCTCCTGTAAATCCTTCAGAAAACTCCAAAAGAAGACACATGAAATCACGAATAAGTTCTGGTATTTATTGCTATAAATTTATGTCAATAAGGCAATTCCTATAGTAAAATATAACATTCCTTAAGCAGAGCGAATAGAGTAAATGAAGAGGGCGTGCAATGGAGAGAGTGAAAATGTGTATGTGTGCGTGCGTGTAGATTAATGATAACGGGTGGTTTATAAGCAAGCGCTGAGTAACAGAAAATAAGAAGCGGTCAAGCAAGCGGTGAACAACAAAAAATTAGAAGCGGTCATGCAATACAATAGCGGTTAGATCTTAACGGTTTTAGCTGTTTCGAATACTGATGTACCCGTTTCACACTTTATGTAAGACATTTCGGTTACAGACATGAATTTACTTGGTTGGTCAATACGGTAACCTTAAATCGGTTGAAATCAACCGCAACGGCGGTGGAAATAAAGCCCTGTCCGTACACATGAACCGTGACAGTATAAATAATATCTAAGAGAAAACTATCCGTACACATGAACCGTGATAGTTTATAGAACTTTACACTATGTCGTGACAATAAAACATGAACCAATATATGAAAAAAAACTATCCGTACACATAAACCGTGACAATTTATAGAACTTTACTTTGTAAAAATAAATATCTTAGCGAAAACTATCCGTACACATAACCCGTGATAGTTTATAGAACTTTACTTTGTAAAATAAATATCTTAGCGAAAACTATCCGTACACATAAACCGTGATAGTCTATAGAATCTTAAACTCTGTCCGTCCAAGTGAACCGTGACGATAAAAACAAAAATATAATTTACCAACCAAGTATTAATGAAAAATGACTTACTCGCGTAGTTGTGAAACAGGTACCAGTCGGTATTTCGGAGAGAAGGCCTACCTCGGTATTCGGTGGAAGTCGGAAGCGTCTACTTAGTTGGTGGACTCGGGCCGGACTGACTTAACCCAACGCCGTTCGTTTGTAAGGAAAACGCTCGACGATGGAAGGGCAAGCTTCGTGGGAGAAAATACCATGGTGCGCGCTTCGGCTACCATAGGTCTAAAGCCACCGATGCAGCCTCGAGCGTGCGACCAGCCAAACTGCTATTTGCACCGAGGTCACGCGTAAAATAATATTTTTAGGAATGGATAATATTTCGGAGAAATTCAAGAAAGCCGCACTTCTTCTTAAAATAATTAAAGAATAGTTGTGTAGCTTTAGTTACACAAATAATTAAAAATACGATAATCAGGTAAAATCATTACCGCGGGATTGACCGAAATTTACCTAGAGCAAATAGTTGAATTAAAGTCAATTAATTAATTAAATTGAAGTCAGAGGCGCAGACTTTTTCGGAAAACATCTGGTAACTTCGTTGCAATGTTCTCTAGAATTGGTTTTGAATTAGTTAATTCAACATCTTTCGCAAATTTAAAACCAATTCTAGAGAATATATTTTCCACTTTCGGATTTCCAATGAGTTTCAAATCGGACAATGGCCCACCTTTCAATTGCCATGAACTCGACAACTTTTTAACTAGTTTTGGTATTAAGCATGCGTGAAGATAACTTCTACTAACTATTGGCCTAAAGCCAAGGCTTTGGCAGACAGATTCGTGAAAACTGTCAAAAAGTCTCTCCTTTGCACCCATCTTTAAAATGGATATTTTGAATCAAAAATTTTCCAATTTTTACTCAATTATTGAAGCACACCATCTTCTGTAACGGAAAAGAGCAATGTGAGTTCTGTCTCTGTCTACAAATCCACAATTGGCACCTAATTTGAGTAGCCTTGCATAATACTAATCGATTGTTTCAGTCCTATCTTGCTTAGACTGGCGAAAATTATAGATCTAAAAATTCTACATTGATTTGTAGAGAAAAATTGGCGTTTAGTTTCAATTTTGCAATATCATACTTCCAGCAAATTATATAGGAGTGTTCGTAATAGGGTCAAACTGTGGTGGTGGTTCTGGCAAAGAGCCAAAAATATCGATAGTTTCCTCTCCGATACATTACATGTATTTTCTGTCATCGTTTGCAATGCCTGAGAAAATTATCAAATCTTCTCACCCATTTTTGCCATCTGAGCCCTACGTCTGTTGCGGGGACGTTAAAAATATCAATACTTCCCTGGTTCATTTTCTCGTCGCCAATTTGTTTATTGTTAAACGAGGTGTTATTGTTGAGTATGATGGTTGTTGATAATCAAATACACTTATTTAATTTATGTTCAGCATTTATTGTTTTTATTAAATTTTGAAGGGCGTCACGTGATCATTTATCTTTTTCATGTGTCAAATCACGTAACATTTGTCAAATTTTGCTCATTTTGCTCGCAGATGCACTTACCTAACCCAGCCCAGCTGTATATTCTTGAGGAATTGAGAGAAAACCTTTCCGCTAGGAACCTGCCCCTATATATAAACTTGTCAGGACCTCAACCGACAGGAATATGACCAGATTTAGAAATATTCTTGTTTCTGACAAGTCAACGTTATGTTTATATTTCACATCTTCTTCCTTACCACCTATTTAGCTAACGACAATAGTTCAATGATAATATCGTTAAAGGGGTAGCATCCCTTTGCCAAACAATTTGCATCCAATTCCACGATGGAGGAGTTCTGTGATGGAGGACTTTAACAATGCGCCACAGGTACTGCCATAGACATTGCTTCGTATCATGAACAACGTTTTATTTAGACCTTAAACCATTTGGGAATTTTTTCTGCAACTTGACACTGGAAAATTTTGTGATTCCACCAATTGCCCTCAAAACTTGCGCTCAAGAATTATTGTCTTCAGTTCTTACAGCCGAAGCGTTTTTCCGTCTATCTGAAAATGTGCCCGAGTGCAGCCCATCCCAAAAAAGGACAAGAAAACTCTTCCTAGCACTTATCGTTCCATCTTACTTATATCCGTACTTTCGAAAGTAATGGGAAAGGCAGTCGACCTGATGAAACTGGTTAAATACCTCAAAGTCAATAAGCTCATATCTGACAAGCAGTACGGGTTTCGTTTTAAAAGATCAACAGGAGATCTGCCGGCGCGTCCGTCAATCATATTCTATTCGAACTCGACTCTCGGAAAACATGGCTAATCCAGAATTGTAGCATTGGACATCTCCAAGGCTTTTGATGAGGTATGGTACAAAGTTCCGGCAACAAACTTCCATCGTATGGTCTTTTGAATGAATTTTGCCATTGGCTGGGGAGCTTTTTGGAAGGCAGGTCACCTCATGTTGTGGTCGATGTATAAATGATTTGTTAAATGTTACAAAAAACCCCATATACAGCTTTACGGATGATAGTAGCTTGATGTTATCTTTCCCTTCTGACAAACCGCTTACTGTGCAGCCACTTCCACAGGCCTCAACAGTGATCTTGACACCATTACCAACTGTGGGTCTTAACACACCTTTCCATCAACTCCTCAGTATATCATCACACACACGTTCTCAAGAGCTAAAGCCCAATCGGCAAAATTTTCTTGTCCCAACTTGGGAACGTTGCAAAAATAGTTCACAACCATTATACCACTCGAAAAAATACTGTTCGCTCTTTACTAACTCGAAAAGAATGAAAAGACCGCGTTGCCTGGGCTCATAACCTGTTAGAAAACGTGAATCGGGACAGGAAAAACAAGACAACCGTACGCACGAGTTACGACTAACTTTTATTCATCATGGCTACCAACTAATAGCTGACAAGCAAGATATACATTAGAACAAATCAAAACATCTTTCGCTATAATAGATGGAGCCACACATCAGTAGAAAGTGAATATTACATGATACACTAGGCAATTTTCAATATTTCAACCATGTATGGAATTATGGAATACTGTTCCCACATCTGGAGCCTGGAGTGATACTCCCAAGCATTCGTTGGCTCTATTAGATGCAGTACAGAGAAGAGCAATAAAAATGATCCGAACTGGCCAGCCTCATTCCAGCTAGGAGAAGTTATTAATGAACCACAAGAACCTCAGAGGCATCCCATGTGTAGGTGATTAAGTTGGCTACACCGAAGACCTCTGAATATAAAGCTTTTTTTTTGCTAGTGGCGTACTGCCCAGCTCTGGAACTCCCTGCCTCCTACTTCATTTTCTGAACGATTTAACCTTAACGCTTCCGCTCCATGTTACCGCTTAGGTACTATACATAGACTGTGTTTTTAGTGAGCGGAGCAGGTATGAGTACAAATATTTTAACATGAGATAATATGACCTATTTCAAGCTTAAACTATCCTATGAACCATGGGTCAATTGTTAGTATTTTCGGAGTTCTCGCAGAGTTTAAATTTAGGAAAATGTTAACAACGTGACAACATTGTACCAGATATGTATTATCTCTGCCCAGGATCTAAATGTGAATAAAACTGGTAAATTAAAAAAAAAAAAAGGTTTGCAAGGGAGTTTATTTATTTCCACCTTTTCACGTTTTGGTTTGTTATTCGCTTTCAAATAATATAAATAATAATTCGCAATCACTTTTCTGGTAAAAATTTGAAAAATGTTCCATTTCATTAAATAGTACTTACTCAGCTACTTATCAAATCCTTATCATGTTAATACTAATTTTTGTTACAAGGTTCTCAAAACACTAAAATCAACACGGAGATTTTGCACATTCACACTTCCCGTATCACGCAATCTTAGTAAAACGGGCACAATAGGTGGAATGAATAAAAACGAAGTACCTACTACTACTACTACAAGTATTAGTATATTTTTCGAAGTATTTATTTAACAAAAAAGGTTTCACTAATTTCCGGTAGTTTCGAAATGTAGTATCTACTTTGTCTAAGAATAAATATTACGTAGAATAAACTTACTTGTAGTAGTAGCAGGTACTCCGTTTTTATTCGTACCCAATGTTCTTTCATCAGGGTCCTTATTATTTAAACAGGGGAGCACCGTTCTCAGGACCCAAGAAAACGAGTGTTCCATCTTCGTTATTCATAATATTAGTTGCATATAATTGAGAAAGACGGAACTTTTGTTCTCCTGGGAACGCTGCTCCCCTGTTTCAAGAATAAGGACCCTGGTGGGTGCCGTTCTATTGGGAAATATTTCCTTGTAAATTCTAGCAGCTAAATAAGTATTTTGTAACAATTCTGCTCAAACACATAACATATCTGCATATTCGACGTTTGTAAACATTTTATTTTCAAAAAAAAAAATGAATTACGCGCGTTTCCAATGCTTCCACTAACTAACATGACAAGACAAATCAAGAATCAAATTAATCAGTTTAACCAAGGTTCAACCACCTATTCTTTTTCATGCTATGTTGCCAGATGTTTGGATGGGTACCGAATTACGAGTAAAAAATGGTTGTTGACTAAAAATGCATAATTACTTAAATTTTTTTACATCTAATAATGATTAAAATTTTCTTTATCTTCAAATATTCGTCAAAAAATGTCAAAACTTCAATGGTCTTTTTCTTACAAATGGTTGAGTTTGGACCCCATGTTGTATTAACTTTTTTTGTTCAAAATTGGCCATATTTTCACGTGTTAAACCTGATACACCTTAAAAAACTCTTCGTTGAAACTAATGACATTCTTTAGCTACAAATCATCATGGAATCACTAATCCCGGGTTTACTATATTCCACTTTGCAAACAATAACAACTATTATCAAACTTACGTCATGAAAATTCACTTATCGAAACGTAAACAACAAATCTGGTATGACTGACTAGAACAACATTCTCATTTAGACTATCTTTCGAATGACTGCTACGCGCTATTTATCAACGAAATCTCTAATTCCCAGTATGGACACGCTATAGGCGTAAACAACTGTGTTCCTAGAAAACTGGCCAGGTTGTTGATGCAATTCCGTAACAATATTTAGTTCCAAGAGGATCTTATTTGTATGAAACGACCTGTTGGAACTCAAGTTTTCAAGGCAATACCACCACATGTAAAGGTGCTGAAAGATAAAAAATACAATAAAAATGTGCTACTTTTAACGAAAATCACTTTCAGCTGCGTATATCGATTTATATTAACGTGAATTTGATGTAAAAGCTTTTCAATGCCTTGTTTTCTAAAAAAGCATTATGTTGGCAACAAAATCTACTGCTTTATTTCCATTATAAATTCTATTGAATCGAAATCCCGGCCCGCGTTATGTGTAGCGTAAACGCATCGAAAAAAGAATGAAAAATTCATTTCAGGAAGCTTGCGATTAAAAGTTCAAACAGATTTTGATAGCAAATAGACGCTGCTAGATGGTATTTGCGATTATCAAACATTTCAAAAAGCGAAATACGATTCCCATACAAAAAGACACCCTCAAAAGTTTTCCAATATCGTCATACGAAATTAAACGGTTCAACTGGTCGGTAAACTGGGGTGTTAACAGTTGCTCCCAAAGCTATATTAAAAATCAGTTTTAATAATAATAAAGAATAAAGGATTTTGCTTGAAAGATATAACTTGTGTTTTTTCAAGCAAACATAATTTGTTATCCTTGTTACGGGTCTATTTTCCAAGAAAATATCTAATTTAATTTTCTTTAGGAAATATATTATAATTCTAATGAAATGTTTAAATGCTATTTAAAATTATTTTGTCCATCCTATAAATAAACCAAAAATACCAGTCCGTACGGTCAAGCCAAAATCAACACTTTTGGGGTACCTAACTAATTGTATTACAGAAAAGAAAAAAAAGGTGAATACTACGATGTTCATTCCTCAAGCAGTCAGTACTGTAGCCTCCTTTGCAGTGTGCGTTATTTGAGGTACGGTACTCTCAGGCGTTTTGCCGATTTAGGTGAATTTATTCCGAATTTTGATTGTGGGTGGCTAATTTTACTATTTTAGCACCCCGAGCAATTCTTTTTGCTGATTTACTCAAAGTTTCGGGTTTAAAACTTAAATTCCTTGAGTTCTTTTTTTTGACTGGATTTACACACAAAATGGCCGCCTGAAATCACTGGCCTGTCTGTTGTTTTTATCTTCCATTATTGATTCCCCCTCTAAACTTCCAATCCATGGTTTGGACAAAGTTTGGTTTGGCATACCATTTCGAGAGAATTCGATGTCCCGTAACTTTTGGTCCGGTGACGCAATCACGACGCCGACAATTCCACGACGCGTGAGCCCACGCCTTCTCGCCTTCCTGATATCTCTCGTAGCTAAATAACCCGACGCTACCAACTCCAGGATATCCAGGTGGGTTCGTTCTAATTTATCTTAACCGTCCCAGGCTCGAAAAGCCCTTCGTACATACGCGGAATCGACCTAAACACCCTGAAAAGCCAAATCACTAGTACATGAATCATCTATATTTGAATCTTAATCAAATAAATCAAGTAATTAGTTATATATATTTTACCTTAATTAAGTAATTAGTTATTAATTTTCCTTATAGATAGTTCAACCGTGTTAGCCGAAGCATATATGCAAAGGACGTTGCGTTGGTACCTTTTTGTTTCTATTTTATTTAGTTAGAGAATATTCAACAATTTCACCTAATTTACTTAAATTGATTTGAATAATACCGATTTGATAATACTAATTACCTTATAGGTACTGAAAATATCTAAATCAAGTACTTACAGTGAATCTCGGCAAACTTGAATAAAATGCCCCTTTATTATTTACGACAGAGTTTGATTTCCAAATTGGGTGAAATCCTTTAGGTTTCCCGTTTTAGATGTTTTTTTCAGCTAACGTTCTACCTTACTTTAGGGCCATAAAACGGGTGGCGTCCAAAATTTTACCTATTTTCTGGAGTTTTCTTCTGATTTAACCCTCGACCACTCCCGACTGGAGTTTAGCTGGCACTCTCAGCCCTATAAGGTAGAAACTAAGTTCCTTTTCTTAAGCCCATTTGCGTAACCACCCTCATTCCGGTCATTTCCGTTTTGCTAACAGAAAAAAATGTAGCATCCTTCGTAGAAACAATTCTCCCTAAATCAAAAAATAAAATCCCGCGTAGGCTCCGTAATCTGCTCTCATTTTACTCGCTATAGTCCTCCAAAGATAATGATAATCCTACAGGTTAGCTCCCAGTGACAAAGCCCTTAATATTCTGTGAATTATTGTTATTACGTCCTTCCTGTTTCTCCTTTTAGTCTCTCGAATTCCGTCCGTATTAAATTGCGCAAGGAAAAAAGTAATTTTGTTAAAGAGCAGTCATTAGTACTTGAGAGCAATAATAATATTAGATTTTCTGAGAGGAGGTTAAGTAATGAATAATTTCAAATGATTTAAAACTGAAATTACTGATTATTCAACATAGTCCTTACAATATAATAGTAAACTTTGAGAAATTCCACAGTGTTTTTTTATGGAAATACCGCCGTCTGTGGATTTCTTGTGAGGAGACTGAAACAAAGATAAATATTGTTCTGCTTAATGCATTGCCATTTACTGGGGCTTTTGAGGGTCTATAATCTAGAGCCTGAAAAATACACATTTTGAGCTTAAGTTTACTCAAGGAAAAGGATTTTTGAAGAGGCTTTCCTGAAGAAGTTTTGTAGTACCTAAAAGAAATGAACTGATATTATAATAGCATAACAAAATTATGAATTTGATGATGATGAACATTGATTAGACTCAATCCACTGTTCCACCTATTTTCTCATACCATTTGGCATGAAAGTACTGAAATTTTTTGTGAATTCTATTAAAGTAGAGAGACTCATTTTGCAAAATAAATATAAAGCTAGTTTTAGGACTACTTATAAAATTTATAAGACTCGGCAAGATCATAAGGTTTCATTCCTGTAAAGTGATCCTCAACCGTCTAGAACAACTACTTATACTCATTCCCAAAAGACCCATGCACGAAGATAAACAAGAAGGATTAACGACATCATGTTTGAAACTTATTGCCCGACGTAAAACTACACTCCAGTTAGAATATAATATTTCAAGTACTTGCATGCAAGCAAACACGTTTTAATAGTGGATATTCAGTTTGTTATGCCACCTAATTTCAAAGTTATTTATTTGCTAGAACATGATTAGTTTAAACATTTCTTTAGCTTTTGTATACAACAGAATAAACGAACAATGTTCTCTTAACCCTAATAAATCAGTATAAAAAGAGATCGCTGTCAGGTTGGGAAAATAGTATATCTTTTGTATCAAGATTAATTACTAATGACCCTCTAACCTACATTTTATACTCTTTTTGTTTAACGGAGCACGAGTATCGATTAAAAATTAAATTTTAATTAATTTCGCGTTTCTACAGAGAATATTTCTCCTCATTAAATAAGATATTATTTTCAATTTAGGCACAGCATAATTAAATTCAATATCGATTTGGATTAAATTGAAATTGAAACTTCAAATGTAAAATAAACGAGTGTTTCACTGAAGAAAAGTATACCTTGGCATTTTTCACAATTTTTATTTCTCGAACTATTTCGCCTTCCCCCCCATGCCAGAGATTCTTAAGCTGAGAGACCAGCAAATATTCGTATAAGACGTAACTTTCATCCAACTTTGGGTATCTGAGAAATTCTTGGTGCCATTTTACCTGCACTAGCGTCTTTAGATTTTACTCTCTCCCAAGCTTGTTGTTACAACTCGAGTCTGCCTGACGTCACAGACTTCAATTATCTTTATTATATAATATATAGATAGTACTTTATGCATGCAGAATCCAAGAGATTTTAGTCCGGGGGCCGAGGACCTTTTTTCCAAATCATTAATAACAAGCTAGTTTTTTCAATGCAGCTTCATTTCACCGAGACGCCCAACTTTTTTCTCTTCGAAAATTGCGAAAACAGGTAGCTAACATACTGCGCAGGTGTAAAACATGTCGATTTGGTGACTATAAAAATTTAATTAATAACAGTTAGTTTTTCAGCTAAATGTTGAGATAATTTTATGAATAATTTGAAACAACATTTGTCCGACAAAATAAAGGGTTTGGTCTACGATGTCCCCCCCCCCCTCAAACATGTAGCAATTACGTTGCATAAAAAATGATTAATAACAAGTTGATTTTTTCAATGTAGGTTGGTAAATATTATTACAATTAAATGGTCACACTGTCCTACAAATAAACAGGTAGCTATTTTCAGTCCTACACTCAAAAGTTGTCGATTTCACGATTTAACTTTTTTCATTAATAACCGGCTAAATCTTCGTGAGTATCTTCATTTTGATAAGACGCCCAAATTTTCTGTTGCGAAAATTCCAAAAACAGGTAGCTAACAGAGTGCGCAGGTGGAAAACATGTCTATTTGGTGATCATACAAATGTAAATAATAACAGTTAATTTTGTAGCTGAATGTTGAGATAGTTTCATAAATAATATGAAACAACATTTGTCCGACAAAATAAATGGTTTGATCTAGGCTGTCTCCCTTCTCAAACTTGTAGCAGATACGTTACATAAAAAATGATGTATAACCAGTTAATTTTTTTAATGTAGCTTAGTAAATATTACTACAATCAAATGGTTACACTGTCCTACAAATAAAGAGGTACATTTCTCCAGTCCTACACTCAAAAGTTGTCGACTTCACAGTAATACTTTATTCATCAATCACCGGACACCAGCTTAATCTTCTCGAGCATCTTCGTATTGATAATACGCCTTACGTTTCTATTGCGAAAAGTTGCAAAAGTAGTAGCTACTAGAGTGAGCACTAGTGAGCACATGTAAAATACCTTGATTAGGTGATTATGCAAATGTAATTATTAACAGTTAAAAGTTAATTTTTCAGGTGAATACTTAATGAGATAATTTTATAAATAATTCGAAATTCGATTTGAGCCACAAAATAAATGGTTTGGTCTTCAGTGTCCCCTTTCTCAAAAATGTAGCAATTACTGGCTCATAAAAAACGATTTATAACCAGTTGATTTTTTTACTGTAGTTTGGTAAATATAACTACAATTGAATGGTCACATTGTCCTAAAGAGGTAAGATTTCTCAGCCCTACATTCGAGAATTTCGAAAATAGCCTTATGCATATTATACGTAAATATGTACAGGGCTTTCATTTCAAAACTTGCCACTCACGTTATCTGCGTAAATAGACAGATTTCTAGAAATCGCCGAGACATGTCAACAAATTTATTGAGGGGGTGCGTTAATTTGTGTGACGTGTTTCGGCGATTTCCAGAAATCTGTCTCTTTAGGCAGATAACGTGGGTGGCAAATTTCGAAATGAAAGCCCCTGTATGTACATATGTACGTATACAGATGCGTGTATAACAGTATATGTGTTATGTGTATGTACACATACCTACATTTATGTCGATGGTTTCCATTCGCATCGACGCGCATGCTCGTGAATAACACAGTATCGTAGTATAGGGTGATTCAAAAAGCGCGCCAGATGTGAATTGCTCGAAAAAGAGTTTTGGCATGCCAAAAAGTAGAGGGGGCCATGCCCTTTGTGATTTTCCATACCAAGATGGAGAAGGTTTGATCCAACCGGTTCATCTTAATTCTAAAGATATTTTAAAAAAATAGAGCTTCTTTTTTAATGTTTTAAATCTGGCGCGCTTTTTTGCTGTATATAGGGTGAATACAGGGTGCTTTCTAAGTTAGAGTTTTTCTTTTTAAATAAGGTGGAACTTAAAAAAATAAAGAAGTTTTCAAAATAATATTTTCTCGACAGCTCAAAAATAAAAGAGATAGGTATGTTCATTTCAAATAATATCAAAAATCAAATATTTTAATAATTATATTTTTCAAAATACAAAAGGTAAAATTCTTGAATTTAATATTTTTTTCCAGAAATCTGTCTCTTTACGCAGATAAAGTGGGTGGTAAGTTTTGAAATGAAAGCACTGTACATGCATATTTACGTATAATATGCATAAGGCTATTTTCGAAATTCTCGAATGTAGGGCTGAGAAATCTTACCTCTTTAGGACAATGTGACCATTCAATTGTAGTTATATATACCAAACTACAGTAAAAAAATCAACTGGTTATAAATCGTTTTTTATGAGCCAGTAATTGCTACATTTTTGAGAAAGGGGACACTGAAGACCAAACCATTTATTTTGTGGCTCAAATCGAATTTCGAATTATTTATAAAATTACCTCATTAAGTATTCACCTGTTAACTGTTAATAATTACATTTGCATAATCACCTAATCAAGGTATTTTACATGTGCTCACTAGTGCTCACTCTAGTAGCTACTACTTTTGCAACTTTTCGCAATAGAAACGTAAAGCGTATTATCAATACGAAGATGCTCGAGAAGATTAGGCCGGTGTCCGGTGATTGATGAATAAAGTATTACCGTGAAGTCGACAACTTTTGAGTGTAGGACTGGAGAAATGTACCTCTTTATTTGTAGGACAGTGTAACCATTTAATTGTAGTAATATTTACTAAGCTAAATTAAAAAAATCAACTGGTTATAAATAATTTTTTATGTAACGTATCTGCTACATGTTTGAGAAGGGAGACAGCCTAGATCAAACCATTTATTTTGTCGGACAAATGTTGTTTCATATTATTTATAAAACTATCTCAACATTCAGCTACAAAATTAATTATTATTATTTACATTTGTATGATCACCAAATAGACATGTTTTCCACCTGCGCACTCTGTTAGCTACCTGTTTTTGGAATTTTCGCAACAGAAAATTTGGGCGTCTTATCAAAATGAAGATACTCACGAAGATTTAGCCGGTTATTAATGAAAAAAGTTAAATCGTGAAATCGACAACTTTTGAGTGTAGGACTGAAAATGGCTACCTGTTTATTTGTAGGACAGTGTGACCATTTAATTGTAATAATATTTACCAACCTACATTGAAAAAATCAGCTTGTTATTAATCATTTTTTATGCAACGTAATTGCTACATGTTTGAGGGGGGGACATCGTAGACCAAACCCTTTATTTTGTCGGACAAATGTTGTTTCAAAGTATTCATAAAATTATACCAACATTTAGCTGAAAAACTAACTGTTATTAATTAAATTTTCATAGTCACCAAATCGACATGTTTTACACCTGCGCAGTATATTAGCTACCTGTTTTCGCAATTTTCGAAGAGAAAAAAGTTGGGAGCCTCGGTGAAATGAAGCTGCATTGAAAAAACTAGCTTGTTATTAATGATTTGGAAAAAAGGTCCTCGGCCCCCGAACTATTTATATCTCTGTGCCAGGACCACAATATTGGTAGCCTTGAATGTGTAACTCGAACAGCAGATTAATAATTAATGAGTTTACAATACCACATCTAGTCTTATTTGAATAACAAGAACATCCTTCACTCTTCGCTTGACGAATGTGAATGATAAATACCATTAACATTTTGTTATAATATTTATTAATTTGTATGCGTCTGTGTGAGTTATATTATAAAACCCTATGTTATTATTATACAAATAACTATTCTTTTCAATATTAAATATAAGCGTAAGCCACTGTAAAATCCCACGATATTATAAAGATGCTGAGTAAGCGGTACTGCCTGGAAAAGTACCGTCATATCAAGGTTTCGCCCACACGATTGCACCGTCAGCAGTATTTTATTATAAATACGGCGCGCAAAACCTCCTTTCCTCATTCATTTGCATTGTAGCTTAGACTATAGCAATTTAGAATCAAAAATTCTTTTGTTCTTGGCTTTCGCCGCAGCAATTAGAGCTTAGTATTTTTTGTTGTAACTTCTTAGTTTTTAATAAAATAAATAGTTTTAAAAAACAAAATTTACCTTCTGAACAAAAAATATAATTTTTGTCATACGCTCCCAAAAACAGCTATTTTACGGACTCATTTAAGTCCGTAAAATGCTTCTTTTTAGGATTTTTTTTTCTTTCTGGATGCACCTTTATGATTTCAAAAATTAAGGCAATTTTGCAAATATTAGCGTACTGAAGAATTCTGAAAAGCGTTTGACAAAAAATAGTGTTTGTCGCACACGTACCTAACGAAGTTTTTCAGGACTCATCTGCTATTCCGGACTCGGCTAACGCTTCGTCCGGAAACAGCAATGATTCGTCCTGAAAAACTTCATTTTAGGTACTTGTGACAAAAATAACTATTGTGTATGACAAAACATGTATTTTGTTTACCTAAAAGAAAAGTTTCATACCGCCAATTTTGATGGAGTCGAATGAAATGAGTTGTACCTAGAAAAAAAATAAAACATAAAAACATATTCCGTCTGCCAAAATAAAAAATAGCGTCAATTTTTTCGAGCGCTGCAAGAAGCTCGGCTATTTATATTGCCGCCCTCGCATCTACTTACGACGCCCTCATCTCGCCTTTGGCGTTTAATAGCCCGACGCGGGGTGTAAGATTGATATCGGGACCTTGGAGCTGACGAGAATAAAGTGCTTTCGAGTCAAAGGTAAATGCTTAATTAATTTGGTGGATCTTGGTGCAGACTTAGCTCCGGCTCCGATTTACTTGTTCGCATATTGGGAGTGGTGAGGTTGATTATTTTCGAAGTGGTCATTGCGTGATCATCACGTAAACAATAAGTGTAGACACAAATTTTTTTCTTATTGGTTTTCTGATACCTACTTAACCAATAAAAACGAGTAGTTAGTGCCACTTGGCCGTTTATATCACATATTGTGACAAAATTGAGATTTTATGTAGAAATTAATATTTTGGAGTAGCGTGAATAATTCTGTCACTAGTTAAATTCCGTGGTAAATTATGCTGAAAAGTAAAATTGAACTAACGCAATAAATAGCAATTTTCTGAACCGGAGGCAATCTGAACAAAATCTTCTTTTTCCCGTCTTGAAGGGGGTGAGTAGAGATATTAGAGACCCAAAATTAGCACCACTTACCACTTTCCTGCTAAAGCTGCAATGCACCTAAGATGTTTTTATGCCACTACCAGTGTTTCAGGGGAATTTTAAAATCAGAATGAGAACAAATTTTGAAAGCCCAAAATTAATTTATTTAAGAATAAAAAGCAAAGTTTAGAGCTAATTGATTTAAAAAAAGGTAAGAGAAAAAAAAAAAAAAAAATACATCATTGTAAAATACTAATAATATTAAAAGGTACTTCGACCAGACACTCCTAAAATTGGAGACTTTATTAATAGAATTGACTATTACCTCTTTGAAGAGCCTTTACTAAACACTGGGCGACTAAAAAAACCAATTTCGAACAATAAAAATTCCTTGAAATTTCTTTAAATAATTTTCAACGGCAGATGAACTAAAGTTGAGAAAAACGAGTCCAGAACCCGATGAGATTTTGCGATTTAAATTTCTGACGACAACTGAAGTTGACTGGCCTCAACACTCGCTCAAATAAGCAAAAGAGATCCTTTTGGTTTTCCGGCTTCCTGCTTTAGATGCCCATTGGCTATCTATTAGTACCGTGATTGAGAGTCAAGAAAATCGAAGATCTTCAACCCTCCTAACTTTCAGCGATTCGCTGAAGGTACCCTACCGGTATTTCTTGGTGTTTTTTTCATTGGTTCTAGTTGCATCAACCTACCCTATTCACACTGCTCCACCCTGTGATCCAGTTGGATGGCTCTCCAACAGAGTTCGCTAGTTACAGCATGTAAAATTAACAATTGAATATTTACCGTTTTTTCCTTTAACACCTATCTTTTTTTACCTTGACTGCGCACGCAACTCGTGGGTTGCAGGTGAGCGTCCAATGAGAAGCGAGTTTGTTACAGGCTTGCGTCATATTCTTATTCAGGGGCCAGTTCAGAATTAATTGTTCCTTCTTTCTTTGTAACGTGTAATTCGACAAAGAGCAAACTAATACTTTACGTATTACTTGAACTCACCGCAGTGTCGTTTGAGGTAATGTTAGATTATACTTGACATATTCTTTTGCAATTTCATTGTGCGATGTTGTCGAATGAAACATTTATCATAATAAAAGTGCAAACGTTGTTAACATACACTTTAAAACTCTTCTTCTATCTGATTTGAGGCGTTGTAAAACACTTGACACTATATCACTTCTTCAATTTTATAATGTTTGATTTGTACTGTCTACATTTGTTCTGCAGCAATAAAATCTGGCCACACTGCAGCCATAAGTTGCGCACGCATGTCTTCTTTTATTACTTTCTAACTTGTATTTATTACAATTAGGCTCTCTTTTTCTATTTATACCTTTAATTCTAATTTCCTAATTTCTAACCTAATCAGGTGAATATAGTTATTTTCCTAACAAGTGCGCAAAGTGTTACTTTTCCGCACGCAAACACAGTTATACGAACGACGCGAAGCGGAGTTCGGATACGTGTTTGCGTGCGGAAAAGACACTTTGCGCACGTGTTAGGAACAAAATTTTTCCTACGAGCTTCATATCAGGTAGGTAACAACAAAAATTTAAAAAAAAAACGATAATTTGTTTAATTATTTTTAATTAACTTGAAGGGAACCTATGCATTTATCAAAAAATTACATAACAAAAAAAAAATATAACAGAAAATCATCGTCAGAGCTCTTCATCTTAAAGCGTTTAATGGCGATTTCCATTTGTCATCAGTGCCGCACTGAGTGCATCCGCATCTTTTTCTAAAAGCATGTAACATGTAAGGATAAGGATACATTTTTTTGCCCTGTTTCGACAAATGGAAAATGCTATAAATTTGATGAGAAAGTTTGTAGATGCATATATATAGAAAACAAATCTGACAATGTGTTGAAGTTAATTAAATTTGGTGTTTGTAGGTATAGATGTTAGCTGGAACAGGAACAGAGGAAAAATTTGTCATCATGTGTCAAAGTCGACAGGTGTACTTATTGTTGCTTGACAATTATTTTTACTTTTCGGCACTCAGTGCGGATAAGGCCTGTATCCGCACTGAGTGCGGAAAAGTGCAACTTTGAGAACCGAAATGCGTGCGGAAAAGTACTACTTTGCGCACGCTCGTAGGAAAAAACATTTTCCTAATTTCTAACCTATTCATCAAGGGCGATTATAAGCTTCGATCTTCTATCTTCCATTAATTTATTTATAAAATAGTTGAGTAATTCACTCGATCCTATCTTAACCTACTTATATCTTAATTGTAACTAAACATTTAAGTATCTTTCAGCTTATATTTTCCTTGATAATTTTATTGTTTTACAATTTATGTTATTATTTCTTAGAAAATCAGCTCATGTATGTTTTCTTTCACACGCACATGCTTCGAATATAATTCTTTTCATATCAGTCACCTTCCATCTGGGTTTGTCATGAAATGTGGGGATTCAGAAGATTATCCTTGATTTCGAATAAGTTATTAAAACCACATGTGATCCGGTAATCCGGTACAACTACAGAGAAAACATACATTTTGCCTTTATATTTGTCAATTTTGGGTTACAGCAAAATAATCTTGAAACTATATCCACAGATCCTATAACATTCGATACATCTTTGGCTTTTAAGTGATTTTATCCTCGACCAGATTAGTTCTCGCCCAGAAACTGTATTTGTTTGTAAATCCCATTAGGGCCACATTTCAAATATCTATATGGAAAAAAACACTGTTTCTGTAGTCACGAAAGATGAACTTGAATCGAGAATATGAATTTACTATTGATTTCGTTACAATGTCTTATGGAATGTTTTATTATTTTATCTACAAGCGTTCGGTTATGATGTTTTTATCTACGACCTGCACAATAAGTGACTACTATGTCACTAATTTTTGCCCATTTGAATTATGTAATGAGTCCTATTACCGGACTAGTGCGGTAATGAATCATAACGCGTTCATTATCGCACTAGTGCGGTAAGAGGTCATCATTTTTTTATATACACAATCGAGTACACAATAGTTATTTATAATTTTTTTGCTTCAGTTAGTCACCTCATAGTAGATATTCCGATTGTTTTTTTTTTAGAAAGGTTTTATTTAGGTGAAAAATAAACGGCGTTGAAGAAGATAGACAAATACACATTTTCTTCTTCATCGCCGTTTATTTTTGACCTAAATCCAATCTTTTTCGAAAAATCAAACCGGGTTATTCATATTGGACAAATGACAATAGTCACTTATTGTGCAGGTCGTAGATAAAATGTTGTATATCACACGTACGGTAAGGCTCATCACAACACTCGTGTGGTTACCACGACTCGGTCTACGACCTCGTCATGGCAATATTCCCCACTCGTTACTGTAATGAAGCTCATACCGTACTAGTAATATAAATAACTATTACATGACCATTTTTCTAGTATTTGAGTTATGTCATGAGATTCATAACATAACTAGTGGTGTTATGGACTAGGTTATGAATTCATAACACAAGTAGTGATATTATTTATGGTCAAGGTTTACACATTACAGTCCGCACTGTGGTAGCCACCTTTCACACGGAGAAACGTGTTTGAATAAGCAGAACCTGTGTTATTAAATAATACAGAACCCAAAGAATGCTTGCAGTATTTATTTAAAATAATGATTCACATAAAGGGATGCTCAAAACTACGACCACCCGTCTCAACGCATGTGTAACAGCGTTGTAGCAGAAATATCAAGTAGATTTCTGCAGGGTACCAACACGACAGACCACCACCACATTACTTGTTAGCCTCAAGGGAACATCTCAACGAAACATCTGGAAAGAGTGATTGTTAAGGGGACATGGGCTCCACGTTCACCAGACCTGACAATGCAACTTTTTTTATGGGGTCATATGAAAGCTCTTGTTTATGAGTGACACTCCAGTTGAAACTGCTAGAGGAATTTAGTAGGAAGGATTGTTGCAGCAGCTGCGGAAATTCTCGAAACACCATAAATTTTTCAACGTATTCAGGAGACTATGCTACGGCGCTGTCATCCACGTATAGGGGTGGGTGGTCGTAGTTTTGAGCACGTTTTGCAGTGAATCATTGTTTTTAGTAAATACTGCAAGCATTCCTTGGGGTTTGCATCATTTAGTAACACACATTTAGTATCAAACACGTTTCTCCATGTGTAAGGTGGCTGGTGGCTACCACAGCGCGACCTGTAATGTTCTATTATCACATAACCAAAGCGCATGCGCCTATGTGTTTATAAGTAAAAAACGTTTATTTTGGCGCGATCTATCATCCCTTAATTTTTGGCACAATAGTTTCGGAAAACCCTGTATAATGTAAGTATTATACTTGTGATTTTGGCAGTATAATGCCATATATAGGGTTAACCATTTTGTGGTTGAGAAAGTACACGCGTGACATTTGATAGCGGTCAAGGATACATGTTAACAAAACAGGTAGTTGTTTAGTTGAATGGTTGCCATTTTGGAATATCGATCGTTTTACCACCGCAGACGGGACCACAAGTCACACAACATGAGATAATCGGGCTTTGTTGAAAGAAAAGTTTCCAGGACGAGTAATTTTGAGATTGGCTGATGTGAATTGACCAACACGGTCCTGTAATCTAACACCGTTGGACTTCTTCTTGTGAGGATATGTGGAATATAATGTTTATGCCAACAATCTTCTAACGAGTGACGTGTTGAAAGACAATATTCGTCAAGTTATGACCGGGATATGCCTGAAATGTGACAAATTTGCCAAAATTACCTGAACAGGATTGAGTCCTGTAGGAAGTCCCGTGGAGGATATTCAAATGATATTATAATTCACACATAAGGGCAATAACCATACTTTATAATGCCATGAAAACTTTATCGCAATCTCAACCTTCAGTGTCTTGTTTTTAAATTTATTTTATTTACGACTAATGTATAATGTGCGTATTATATTTGTGATTTTGGCAGTATAATGACATATGTTATTCTTCCAGGGATTAATGACGAGTAGCGGGATTAATGGTCATTATTCCACAAAAGTGTCAGTGTCAAACGTGTAGTGCTTGTGGATTTGTATTGAAAATTATGAGACGGATGAAATTTGTTCATTGAAAATCTCAAATAAATTAATTTGTCGTAAATAAAGTAGAGTATACTACTCGCAATAATGGCTATTATTCCCTCGGAATGTTACTCCCTCGCCGCTAAAGCGGCTCCGTTCGTAATAATCCTCGGGAATAATAGCTATCATTATTGACTCGTGGTATAATCTACTATTATCAAGGAGAACTTGGATAACCCCATATTATTCCCGCAGGGATGAGGGATTAATGGTCATTATTCCCGCTTGCACACCAATCACAAAATTTCTCAAATTAACTAAGTAGTACCATGGAAACAATATAAACAAACTCAAAAGTGTCAGATGCGTACTGCTTGTGTATTTGTATTGAGATGGATGAACAACGAGCGTTTTTAAAAAGAAAATCTCAAATAAATTAATTTGTCGTAAATAAATTGGAGTATACTGCCTACTCGCAATAATCGGCCGGGGAAATGTTCGAAATATTCCTCGGGAATAATAGCTATCATTATTGACTCGTGGTATAATCTACTAGTATTCCACACATCAGTTAATAATCCTAATTTCATTAAATTTCCTATTCCTTATTACATATCAACTCAAAAAATTGGTATATTTAGCCTTCACGAAATTATAAAATCTTCGATTTACGAATTTGGTGTCGTCATCGGTGCTCAAAATTTTCTACGTCTACCCGGTTTGCCTTTCTGCAAGATTTCCAAAATCTGCAGGCGACTCAAAAACTTCTTGAACTTGGAAATATGCACAAAAGCATTATGGAACTAATCATCCATTCATCCATGAAAGTATCGAGCAACACCAACACCATTGAACCGCCATAGGACCGTAAACATTGGGATACACTGGCTAGTTTTCCTTTCTCACAAGCTTCACCTTGGAACTTATCGGTGAATTTAAACATTTTATCATATTGGTATTTGAAAATCTGGGTTAATTTTCCTTGATTTCCTATCAACAGATGCGTTTCGATCTATCAGATCTCATCAGTGTGGCTAGGAAAGAAAACCAACTCAAGCTTAGTTCCTGTAGGCAAACTAGAAACAGTATGATGGGAGACTTTTGGTCGTGGCGCCATCTAAGGCAAAAACGCTCGCATCATACAGGCACTTAACTTGGGTTGGTTTTCTTTGCTTTCTTAGCCACACTGATGAGATCTGATAGTACGGAACGCGTCTGTGGATGGAAAAACGAGGAAAATTACCCTACATTTCCACATTCTGTGTTTATATGAAAAACTACCCCAACGAACTGCTTTTTGGTCGGCCTATCGGTGCTAATACAGCAAAATGTTGTTGAGTCTTAGATGGCGCTACAATCAAAAGTCTCCCATTCTATTGGTATTCTTCTTTTAAGTTTTTCATGACTTCAAAACCTCATCAGTGGAAACTCAATACTTAAAAATCATAGATATACAGTGTGTTTATTTTAAGTGATACCACTATTGCTATATCCGAAACGGTAAGAGCTACAAGGGTGGTTGAATTAGAAAAAAGTTTTGCCAAATTCCTTTGAAAATGAGGTAGAGGATTTGAAGCTGGCATTGAGTTGCTCTACACTCAGACAACGCTTGGATGGATCAAATACTTCCAGAATAGATACAGAAGATCAGTTGGCAGAAAAGGAGGGATTCATGAGGAAGCACTGTTGGGCCAGACCTCGGGCAAAGAAGAAAGGGGAACGGATGAAAGCTATGAAAATAAAAATAGAAATAGGATAGTTTTGTCAACTGACGACTATGGTAATCCATATGTTCCACTTCTTTGCTCATCATTTTGAGGGATATTGCATTCAACTATTAAAAAACCCATTTGCGAGGAACTTGGTTTCCAATGCCAATTGTTATGTAAACAATTTATCTTCCAAATTGTTGTTTTTCTAGGAATTAATGATAGCGATGTTAGATTAAGGTCCGGTTTATCCATCTTCAGATTAACTTACTGTCTTCAAGATAAATTTACCAATAGGTAATCATATTGGTCTGCGGATAACTGGCCGACCAATAGGATCATAGATTGCATTACCTGACAATGGGCCACTTTCACATTTTTCAAAAACATATTTAAATTATTCTTTTAGTCATTCTAATACTATCCGTATACTTTTTTTCCAAAAAAAAACGCTTATTTTTGAAGAAAAATTTATTTAAAAATAGAATTTTTAATGCTGACGCGAAAACATGAACTTGGTTTGTGACGTCACACACCAGAAAATGAAGGATGCCAAATTTCTCATTAGTAAATCATTACACATTCCACTAGCTAGAAACTATTTTTGTCCTTTACTACATTATAAAAAAATAAAGGATAGGTATAATCCTTATTAACTCATTTAAATTTCCCATTTCTACATGTGGCAACAAAAATGTCAAAATCGGCTTAAGCCAATCAGGGAGCGTTTTCAATCACGTAATTTTTCGTTTAAATTTTTAGTTACCTATTTATTAATTTATTTAATAATCTGACTAAAATCTTGCAAAATATTGTTCATTCTCAGTTGCATTGATGTATCTGCGTCAAAAAATATCATAATTTGCCATATTCCCGGCACGTGAAAGTGACCCATTGTCAGAAGGTGAATAAACCGGGCCTAAGTGATATAACGTTTATATGGCGATTGATAAAATTTGATTATTTGTATTGTTCCATGTAGAATAGTATATTGTTGTATTAGGAGTAGAAGCTTTACTTTTTTGTGCTGAAGCAGTAGGTTTGCGAGCCGAACGTAGTGAGGCTTGCAATACTGCTGAAGCACAAAAAAGTGCTTCTACTCCGTATGCAACACGCTATTTTTTCTCCAAACAAATGGGGTGAGCTCGGGGGTAACTGAATGGTTGAGCGGCAGTAAAAGTAGGAGCGGCACTAAAAGTACTTTTATGCACGAACGGCCCTAAAAGTGCACTTTTACGCCCGCATTTTAAAGCGTGAAGTAGTACTTTTACGCCCTAGGGCGTCTTTTATGCCCGCGGGCCTGGAAGTTTCAAAAATAAACAAAAATTCGTAATTTTTTTCAAAACTTTTTGTATTTCTATTGCTTAGTCCAAAAAATACCAACTTTTTTCAACAAAACAAGCTTTATTTCAATAAATAAGAATAATGAAATAAGCAATAATGGTAAAATTCAATCTACTTTCAAATTGAAAATACAATTTTTACAGTTTTTAATTTTTAAAACCGGCCCTTTTCCACAGAAATACACAAAAGAACTGTTGCCTTCAACATTGAGTAAAAGCTCCATAGGGTGGATGCCTTTTTTTTTGCATATTTCATATTAATGTATATATATGCCAGGCCAGGAGAGTTTCTTCTACAAAGTACTGCTGCTCATTTACACTATGTTGGGCACATCAGGAAATAAAGTCCTCATATGTTTTTTCATAGAGTCTTTTGGACGTTGGAGGTATACATGTTTCTTGGCCTCTTCAACTGCCTCAAGAATAAACTTGGGCATGCTATTTTGCTGTATTTTCAGACGCACTACCATCATAGATGGCGCCCTGTTCGCATTATTGACGGTCTGTTCAAATTCGTTTATTCTAGACTTTGGGGCATTAATGTTTGCTTAAATTAATTGATAATTTGTTAATTAGATCAAAAGACAGTTTCTTTATCGATGGTTAAGGGTATCCTTAACATATTTATTCAAAGTTCTGATTGATGTTTAATTGAACATGTCATTTATCTAATCAACAAAGATAAAAATAGATCTTCCAATCTATAAAGTTTGAAGTTCTTCTTGAAACACACAAAACAACTTTGAAATCACTTAAGAACACTTGACAACACAAAGAAAGATTAAATGCAAGACCGACGAACAAAAAACATTATGAATTATTAGTTATGATCAAATGAATATTTTGGCATATTGTCATATGTTGACATGTCAGTTATCGTCATCGGACGTGTTCTTGATGTGCTGGTATTTTACAATTTTGACAATTCGGTGGCTGTCAGCGACATCTAGAAAAACGGAAAAGAGTTATTATGTGGTTTATAACTGGCAATGAGAGATCGCAGGGCCTGCATCATAAGAATACCATACACGTACACTACACAGCACATAATTATTTGTTTGTATTGTTCTGGGTTGCTATAATAGTTACGTGATACTTTTGTCAACAACTGCTTCCTTGATCTAAATTTGACAAAAACTTAAGACCTATTGCAATAAAGATGAAAATTTATATTTTGAAATATTTTTGATTGATGTCATTACAAAATTGAAAATATATCATTTTTTAAATATCAAAATGAAAACATGCTCATCGTGCATAAAATCTTGTATGCACCTCAGTCAAAGAGAGCTTTAACGCCCTCAGCGTGTAAACAGCCCTCGGCTAACGCCTCAGGCTGTTACACACGCTGCGGGCGTTAAAGCTGTACTTTTTGACCTAGGTGCATAAATAACTATTGCTGCCGCTCCAGCGGCACTAAAAGTACTTCTACTGCCGCTGCGGTTGCCTAGCAGCATAGAAATTAAATTTCTACCACCTCGACAGGTGTTAACCCGCTGGATTTGTCTAGCAGCATAGAAATTAAATTTCTGACATCTTGACAATAAAATTGATGATAAGCTGTCAGGGATTACGCAGGGCTTAAAAGATTATTCAAGAGGCCTAGATTGTTAATTTCTCTCCTTACTAATATCGTAGTGGTATATCCCGATTTTGTTATTAACTAATTAATTTCATAATAACTAACCTCATACATTTAAACATGTCAGCCGCGACTTTTTTAGATATATCTAACTGTTTCACTCGCCGTTTAATTTGAGAGAAATCGGATTATTGATATTTTGAAAGATTTTTTTCTGTGTGACAAATCGGCTTTGGATGGGAGTTCCGTGAAATCCTTTCTTAGTGGGGGGTCTAGGTCGAGAAAAGTGTATATACTTCAAATTTCGAAACAATCGGACGTATACTTTTGGAGTTGAGGATCTCGTAATGAGTGAGTAAGTGAATGAGTCAGTGGTAGTTCCAGATATCAGCGCACAAACAAACTCTTCAGCTCTATTATTAAATTTGGATTTTTATATTTTTCAATAAAAAATTTGAACTTCATTTTTTAATGAAAATCAATACAGTTACGTTGGTTGAATGCGCCAACTTGAATAAATGTGGCAACGTTGTTTCATGTTGATGTCGAAAAAAAAGTTCAATAGTGCGTTCGAAACACACCAGATAAAATTTAGTCTTATCTGGGTCAGTTTCTCAATAGCGAGTCACCTCCGGATTGGCTTTAAATCCAGGGCAAATGTGTCCAGTTCCCATGTTTACCCTGGAATTATGCTTAACGTGGGAGTGACTTGCTATTGAGAAACCAACCGATCACGTGACGGGCATAATAAACCCACTACAATTTACTCCGTTTTCGAACGCACTCCAAAATTTGGGTTATGTACGTGAATGAGTTTGTTTATAATGTAATTAATTTTTAAAAAAATCTCGAATGTAAGACCTATAAAAGCAAGAGTTCCTCAAGGTTCTGTCCTGGTTTCACAGCTCTATAATGTAATAAAATCCCATTTCCTCTTTTCCCATACTTTCCTATCCTATCCCCACTCCCCTTCCTCTTCCTGAACAACAAGTTAACTGGAAAAAACCTGAAATCTATGAGGCTCTTGGGATATTAAAAATACAAAGTCATGTTGGGGTCTTGGCGTTGACTATTGATGGCTCTTGGCGTACTGGTAACTTGCCTCATGCCTGAAATCTGCAAGAGTGATTTTTCTGCATAAGGGTGAAGATTCTCAGGACCCTTCTAATTATCGTCAAATTTCCTTGCTTTCGACTTTATCTACGGACATTCAAAAGATTGTTAAAAAGAGAGTATGGTATTTTCTTCATTCACCAAATCATATTTTTTCGGGAAAAATTGGATTTCGGAGCTTCCTGGGCACTCATGCTATTTTTGATTTTTCAACTAGGGTTTGTCTTGACCTTAATGATACGTACGGCGGTGGCTGCAGTGTTCTGTGATCTTACCAAGGCCTTCTACTGCGTGGACCACAGTATGCTGCTATCCAAGCTTGAGTTGTATGGATTCAGGAACTCTTCGCTGGTGTGATTTCGGTCGTATCTGGACCATCGTCAGCAGTCAGTAGTTGTATCGGGTAGTAGGTCTTCAGTGTTGAGGATCAGGAATAAGGTACCACAAAAATCTCTTCTGGGACCCCTTCTGTTTCTGATATACAGGGTGAGTTAATAAGCGCGCGGTGGTCCATATCTCCTATACTAACAGAGATCGAAGAAAAAAGTAAATATAAAACTTGTAGATAAACATAAATACTACATTCCTTAATTATTTTCTAGTATACAGGGTGGCCCAATAAATAGTGGTAAAACAAGGTTATGTTCTTTTGAATGACTAGCCCTGTATATTGTGACATTTCTGGATTCTGCGGAAGATTCTGATGATTAGAATTTCACCTAAATTTATAATCTTCGGTTAAATTCAAAGTTGGTGTCAAATGATAGCTTATGAAAATGTATCTATCTCTAAATAAACTGTCAATATTTCCGAAACAGTTGAAGATAGGTATATGACATTGTACATTCAGGGTTAGTCGTTTGAAAAAACATAACCTTGTTTCACCACTACTTATTGAGCCACCCTGTATATTGGAAAATAATTTAGAAATGTAGTACTCATGTTTATTAACAAGTTTTGTATTTACTTTTTTCTTCGATCTCTTTTAGTATAGGAGATAAGGCGCTCTTAGTAACTCACCCTTTATATTAACGGTCTTGTCAGAGTGAATATATCTGATCATTTACACACCTATGCAGACGATACTTCTGTTGTCTGGTACATTAGACCTATCTATTTTACCAGACAAAGAGGTAATAATACGAAAACTTCATTAGATAAAAAAAGACACAGAACGCTCATTGCGCAGGACGAGGCAAAACGTACCAAATTATGTTAGACTTACGTATAACGATCCGTTCTTCTTATTTGCACGGGATAAAAAAGGAAGGAGAAAGACCGCATGTTGTGCAACGTATTTGTCAAAAACAACTTTTGAACGTCACTTGTCAAGCTATGTCAAGTTGAATATAAATCGTACTTTTATTCTTCTCAAACCACGGGCAATAAACAGGGACAAGGAGATGCCCAGCGTGCAAAACGAACACCTCTCACCTGTACTAGTTAGCCAATAGAAAGGCATTGCCTCGTGTTGCGCGCGCATACCAGGTAAAAATAGATAGGTCTATTACTGGAGCAGAATGTGTCCCATTAAGAAAGAAGACCTGGTTTAACTGTACTTAATAGAATTACTTTGAACATCGATAAGGCTCATGTAATGGGTTTTAAATGTGACATGGAGGGATTGTATTTGGATAGTAAACGAATATTTGCGGGCCCTCATGTCACTAGATTTTTGGGTGTATTTATTGCGAATTACGTTTCGAAAAGCACATCATCAAGCACAGCAAAAAACTATCATTCGCTGGTTTCGCAATCAAGGCTGCTAGAGAAACTTTCGGTTCCTGGGTGGCCACGAGATGAACTATATTTTGTTCTCTTTGATTTCCACTCGCGATATAGCATAGCTTCCTGGGGCATGAGTAGTCAGTGGATGCTAAACATTGTAGTTTTATCGCAGAAAAAAAGCAGTGCGTTGTATCGTAGGGGCTAATCAGAGGCGATCGTGTCACAAAATAACAAATAATCAGGAGGAACACAGAAATATCCTATTTGCTTTGTATGACCTCGAACCGGGCTAACGGCGGAAATATCAGGGGCGCACACTGGTAAACCCTCTTCCGCCGACATTTACCGTCAAGAATACTGATGAAATTAACTGGTGACTTACCACTTTTTGCCGTTGTCCAAGGGGCGTGGCTTTCTCCATGACCATCGGATCTCTCTTTCTGTCTTTCTTTTGATTGTTTGTTATTCTGTGATCGTGTCGTCCAATCTTTATTTAAAATAACATTCTAACTTTATCATCCTTGTTTGTCCTTGAGACTGCGCCGCTCTTATCTGCAAGAATTTGGGTTCAGGGCTAAATTATGGACCGACTGATAAGTGTCAGGTTGTTACCTAGCTATTTTCTAGAGCATGGAAAGTACCTGCTAGGTAATAACCTGACACTTATCAGTCGGTCCCTAATTTGGCCCTCCAGTGTTGTTAACGACATATTTCAATTTAAATTGCCTAAGATTTTTTTCTTTGACTTTAGGCAGAATTTCTCATTTTTTATTTCAAGATTATCTGGGCTCAAGTCTTACACTCTCGAAGTATGGGCATCAGAAGGAAAATGTATTGCATTCCCTGAACAGTTTCTGTTTTACAGTATTTTTCTTGTTAGTGGAAAATAAGAAAAGCCAGTTGAAACATTAATGTGAAAAAAGGTCCTATTCTCTTGTGCAGAGAACAACTAGTCAAACAAAGCTCCATACAACTGAAAAAGAAGTCCTAGAAATAGAGTCCAATTAACAATAAACAGCATGTTTTTGTTTTGCTAGTTACACTCCAAAGCCACATAAAATATTTATATTCTGTTTATTTCCAGTCTTGCCTTGGTAAAGGTACATATTTATGCCATTGTGCGTTTGGAAAGTTTTGCAAATGTCCGGACTTCAATTCCACAGTAATGATTGTTATTAAAAAAACAGTGAATGTGTATAGTCATACACTTTGTAACGAAGGTTACTAAATTTTCCGTCCATCCCGGTCGTTCAATTAGTTAAAAATTAGCGCGAGTTCAATCAATCGGATTTTATGAGACTCACCCCGGGGTGGAGTAGATTCTGAGAGGGGTTGCAACCCGCTGCAGTTCCCCATGATCGCGTGACCTCGTATTCTCCGCACTGGTAGAGTGGATACGACGCGCGATCGTCGCCATACCCACACTCCTTGCGCGCGACCTTCGAAGCCGGTACCAGGATTTTTGGCTATAAATATAGCCGCGCTGCAAGAGAACCGGCATTCCGTCTCCGATTCCGCTTCCGACTCCAGCTCCGATCCGACCAGCCGACAGCCAAGGTACGCCGACCTCCGCCGCCGTCTCCGCCGTCTTCAGCCGCCGCCGCGACGCCGTCATCCGCCGCGACGCTGCCAACAATGGTAAAGTAGAGTGAGAGGGCAGGTATCTTCTTCTAAGGGGTATAAGGATCAAAGATTGTATAGCGTGCTGCCGGACCGATTACGGGGCTATCTATCCTTTCTATGACGAGGCAAGGGGGGGTCTGTCCGGACCGATTACGGGGGTTCACTCTTGCTTCTATCCTTATATTTCTGACATTTCTTTCTTCTTTCATTGGCATATTTATTGGTGACATGGATTGCACGGGGTTGCTGCCGGACCGATTACGGGGCGCTCTAATCTTTCCATGACGAGCCAAGAGAGCGTCTGTCCGGACCGATTACGGGGTATCTCTCTTGGTTCCATTCCAATACTTATGTCATTCTCTGGACTGCGGATCGAATAGCGTTTCGGCTCTATTCTCTCCGTAGAGGATTGGTGGGGACGTCTCCGACCGAACCGATACCGAGTGACGCACCCCTCCAATTCTGTCCTTCTCTTTTCTTTAAACCTGCACTCTACTCGGTTGCATGTTTCGCGCATGCGCCTTGAATACGAGCTGAAGGTGGTAGGAGCACGGCAGCCTAGCATCAATAATTCCTTGGAGCTATTTACCGAAACCGTTATTTTTCCGCAATGCTATTGACCGATACCGTTATTTTTCCGCGATCTTATTACCGCGATTTTCCGCCACGTACATAGTATTTACACATTATTCCCGCCGACTTCGTTCCACTCTCCCCGCTCTTCGTCTCTCATTTAATTGCATTTTTCACTGTTCCTTTTATCCTATGTTATTGGGCAAATAAAAACTTTAATTTGTAAGTTGGATTCTGTGTTTCATTTTGAGGATGCGCATATTGACCTCTGGTTTTCCGTCTCCACTGTTTAAAAGCTACCTAGAGCACGTGGGCCCTTAACCACATTAATCCTAAGGGTGGCGCCCGAGTTTTCCGAAAATTCCGAAATCAACCGCTTTCCCACCGGAAAACCAAAGTAGCGCTACAACTTACAAATTATCTAGTATCATAAGCAGCTTTTTCTAACTCTAAATCAATATCAAGTACCCACCCACACCCACATTCAACGTAAAACTTTTTCGAGTAGCAACAAAACACACAAACTTTGTTAATTACCAACAAAAAAACCCGTGGCGAATGATTCCGGAACCGTGGCGGTAATAGAATACTTTCGAGGGCGCTTAAAAGCATCGTAACTTGAGAAGAATATACTTTACTGGCCTGTGAAAAGCTCAAACTATACAGGAACTCCAATACTGATAGGAATTGGAGGGCTTTATAAACATTGAAGTTTTTTAATCTGTTGGTATTTTTTCAATACTTTTTGTTCTATTTCAGACGAACTATAGTCGACATTTGGAGGAAATAGCCAAAGAGGCGGAAGCCCAAACATTGGCTACCGTTCAAGTTTTGTTGCTAGAAGAACAATCCAATAAAGCAGCGCAATTACTCGAATATTGGGAAGAGTATTTATCGATATCTGGTAAGTCAATTATAATTGTTTTAATTCAGTTAATTATTTAACTGAATTTGTGCAGTTGCCCAACAATTGTAATTTATTTCAATATTCTAAAATCTATTGGGAAATGGGATGTGACAATTGTCTAATTAACGCTACCGCGAACTATTGGATTTAAGTGCGGCGGCATTAAAATCCGGATTAAATTAATAATTCAAATGGATTTTGAGTTGAATTTATGTTAACTCTGAAACTAAGTGTACATTATTTGCTTGGTACAGGAATGTTGAAACACAGAAGCTCTAAAATACGTTAACAAACAACAATATTGCATATTTCATTTCAGGTCTCTATTTGTTTATTTTGTGGTATATACATAAAGTTCGTTTCACCAGGGTTCATACTTTACCATGAAACTTGACAAAAAAGGGTTGTCGTAGATTAATTCATATGACACATTCAATTTTTTTGACAAATTAAAATGAATGACGTCTTGTTTTTGACGTCATTGATTTGTTTCAGTCAATTTTTATTTGTTAAACAAGGAAGACAAATGCTGGTGGCAAGTACAAACCCTGGTGAAACAAACTTTACATATTTTGCTTAATGACTTGCAGACCTAACAGTGTATTACGTAACTAAGAATCAAATGTCTTATATCATATCTAACACATCAACATCAGGTAAAATTTATTTAGGCTTGAAAAACTAATTATTATTCTAAATATTTTCTTCAACACTTTCCCTGATTGAAATTTTATGATTTTTCACATTAGTTCCATTTATGAACACAGGATCTGATGAGTTTAGTTTTACTCAAGGGTTTGGTAATCACATCTGCTGCCTGCAAGTTGTTCTTCAGTTGAAACTTGCTCAATTTTCAATTTTCCTCCAAGAACTTTCTCGCTTATGACCTTTTTGCACAATTCTACTTATAGAGTAAATTCACTGTTGCATCAGGAGCATACATAACCTCTTCTGCAGGTATAATTTTATTTGAAACATAAAATTACCACGCTTATGTTCGCTGTTCCTTATGCTTATATTCTCTGACTATACTGAGTTCGGAATTATTTGCTGTCTTTATGTTTCCACCTTCACTAGATACATTGGCCTTTAACCACTCGCCTCTGTAGAGCAATAAGGGGACAAGCGACAATTGAACCATTTTTGAGATAACCGCCATAAACATACTCATGTAGACAGAAAAAGTACAAATAAATACAAATAAATAATAATTTTCAAACTTGCAGCTTTATCCGAGGTGTTCTCACCAATCTTGTTTGGCACCTGGTCCCTTCTTGCTCTTCAGGAGCGCACTGTTTATTTTTGGTTGAATGCACTGAAGCATTTACGTACCATACGTCGTTCTGTTCCTCTGTACTTTCTCTGAGGATTCCCCTTATTCTTATTGTTATCGTTATCATTCTATTTAGCAAACATTGTGCGTTCTAGTAGCCAATTTTACCACTATTATGATATTTTATCTTATTTTTCTCAAGGTCTCTGTTAGAACCGTTTTTTGAAAACAGAGTTGCATTGTTGCACAAAAACAAAAACGCTATTACCTTTTATTTTAACTAAACTATGGCTGGGCCAGTGGCGTATCCAGGGGGGGGGGCAAAGGGGGCAATTCCCCCCCCCCCCCCCCCCAGAGCAACAACCTTTTATTCCTTTTATTTCTTAAAAAATATCTCAAATAACAAAAAATAATTTTTCTACTCACATGAGCAAAGTTATTACTTTGTACACTCATTTGCGTGCGCAAAGTTGAACTTTGCGCATGAAAACTCTTTGCGCACTCATTTTTGTTTCACATAATTATTGTATTTATACTCGATTTGTCAATGTTTCAATGTTTTGTGGGTTTCTGGATAAACTAATATTCAAAAAGAAGGGCTTGATGATATTTTTCTTCCAAGAAAGGCATTCAGGTAATTTTTAGCTTTTAATTTGACACTTTCCGTATGAGGAGCGGAACGCGGGGAGGAAAAATCCAGCAAAAACAGGTAGTGAGTTCAGGTGACCATTGGCGTGAGGAGCCACCAACTTCCATTCCTTTGGAGTATCACATCATAAAACTTGGACAGTAAGTTATACTCCTCCATATACTTCCCAGCTTAATGGTGCTGCGGAAAGAATTAATCAGATACCAATGGGATGAAAAGACACATAAAAAAATATCAACAAATTTTAAGTAAACCTCGCTAGCACAACCACTACTGCAAATAAAGTCAAGCTGATCACTGAAAAAACAAATAATTGAAAACACGACACATTTAACTAAGAGAGAAAATTACCAGTTTTGGATGCTATGCAAATTTTCAAAAACTCTTAGAAAAAGTATTGTCCTAACACTTGCGCAGCGTGTCTTTTCCGCACTGAAAGTTTATCCGAACTCCGCTTCGCGTCGTTCTGCGGGAAAGTATCACTTTGCGCACTTGTTAGGAAAATAACTATTTTTATGTAAGTATGTATTACACACCTTTGAATTTACCTTTTTTAGTTTGGTTTTATGTTATATGTTACTTGTTTCTTGAAAGTCGATTTCTGAGGAAAATAAATAATTTCAGTTATAAACGTATTCTCGTTTCAATGAGCAGTCCAAACATTTTTTCACTGGCGGCTCATCGCAGGCATACGGAACCATGGCACTACCTTATTTTTCAATAAAAATATTTTTTTGGTCCTATAAAAGTATTATAAGCGCGCGAATATGCCATCAAGATGTGTGATTTTAACGATTTATGGGCGTGGCACCTGGTTTGCCCCCCCCCCAGAGCCTCTGGCTGGATACGCAACTGGGCTGGGCCTATAACCTGTTAGGGTATTTTCTGTGTGCGCCAATGAAACAAAGGGTATTATTGGAAGCAACGTTTATTATAAAGAAAGGTTAGTCGAGCGTTTTACACTAGGGCTACGAATTATATTTAGAATCACCAACTAAAATCTGTTTTTTTTAAAGATAATTCTCCAAGTCAGAAATTTAGTAACTATGTTGGCAGCACAAGCCTTTTCTACATAAAAAAAATTGAACGATTGACAATTTTACATTGTATTGCCAAAATGATGTCATTTTGACTTTTATCTTTAAAAAAAAAACAGATTTTAGAGAGCGTGCAATGATATTCGACAACATAATACTGACTGACAAAGGTAGCTCTTTGTCAACTGTCAGTTGTGGCTGGAATACTCTAACCTTCTTCAACTCAAATTCTATACCTATCTGTTTTCCTTATCATAACCAAGAAGGTATCCTTTGATTGCCTTTCTGTAAATTCTGCTTGCCTTTCTGTCTATTTTGTTTCGGATTTGCACCGGAATTGTGCATAGCAGGTTAAGCCAATAGTTCAGAAGTGATTCATTCTTGGTTTCTTGTTCATCTATAGTTCATATGGAAAGTTCCTATTCTGTTGAGTACATAAATAGTTGTATCGACAAATTCAGCCCATAAAGATTGAGGAAATTCTACTTCAGGATTTTAGTATTTGAAGTAGGTCCTTGCCATTTCATTGCGATTTTCTTGTTCACTTGAACCATTTTGTTCAGGAGTGTATGGATCAGTTAACCTATAATTCCTTTTTTGCGTAGTTTGGTTTCAATTTCTTTATTATCAAATTCTTCACCATTGTCACTGACACTAAGTAGCTCTCTTATCTTATATCCTTGGTTGGAAGCATGGACGAACAATTTTCGCCTGACTTTTTTTTTAAAGATATCCATATCGAAACTCAGTATAATACTCTTCAAAACTGAGCAAATACATTTTCTTTTGCTATGACACTTCAAATGTTCCAAAAATATGGGTTGTCATTATAGTTCAACTGTAAAATAACGAACTACCATCATTTTCTGTAATTTTTTAGAAGTTGTATCGTCTGTTATATAATTTACAGTGTGTTCAATTTCAATGGCATGCAGACTTTTCAATTGAAATTGATGGAAAATTTTCTTGCCTCGACTAGGATTTGAACTCAGGACCCTCGTTTTCTAATGTAACACTCTAACCAACCGAGCTACCAAGACCTGTTTCATTTCTACCTTATCGATCAAGTCTTTCATCAATTTCAAGTTGTTAGTTGTGAAGACCATCGGCAACCTTCGGTAGTTACCGTTGGTATAGAAGTGAGTTAGAAGGTATGGGGAACACATTCGCAATTAATGGTTATTTGGAATCCATTATCCCTTTAACCACGGATGCGTTGTCGACATATAGCGACATCAGCATGTATCGGGATGAGACGCCCAACCATCAATATCAAGCCAATAATTTTAAAATTTTTCAGAAGTTTTATCGTCTGTTATATAGTTCACAGTGTGTTCAATTTTAATGGCAATTTTCATCAATTTTAATTGAAACGTCTGTATGCCATTGAAATTGAACACACTGTAAATTTTCTGTAATGTAGATCTCAACCAGATCTGCTTCTGGTTCAAGACTCAACGGTCCAATGTCACATTTAAATAGTGTACCTCCAACTTGTATTGTTCCTGTTTAAATAATAATGTCTCTCTTAAGCTGCCAATAAGGAGAACAAATTTAAAGAAAGAGTCTGCTTTGATGTTCGCAGAGAATTTGAAATCTTGATGAGTAATAAAATACTCTGTAGTATTGACCACGTGTCTTGTTGCTCCATTGTCGATCCACTATGCATTTTTATCATAATTGACTATATAAGCTTTTTCTGAAATTATCATAAGTGCAACATTGTCATCTTGTTGGCTAGATTGTTTAAATTCTTTGGAGGTCGGCCATCAGCTATCCATTTTGATCACACACGTAACCAGTGACCTTTGCCTTTACAATAGTGACATATTACAGGTCTCTTCGAAAGTTTCTGAAGTACTGTCTTTTACTTTTGTCAAAAATTTCTTTCAAAACTGCAAAGCTGAGAAGCTTGTTAGTTGAGACCTTTTTCTGTATCTTTTGTTAACAGCATCCAAGTAGGCTTGAAATGTTCGTCCTGACTTGATTATATCTGGCAGTTTAGTTAAATTCTTTTCAACAAGCCCATTCACATTATTTAAAATTCATTTGAGTCTTGCAAACCCAGTGTATTGACACATCTTTTCCAGTGAAGACAACCAATTGAAAGAGACAAAATCTGCGCATAGTCCAAACAACTGGTTTTTAGACGACGATTTAGGAGTGCTAACCAAGCCTCATATGCTGACTCTTTATTATTTCCTGATAAACCTTTATCGCTCACAGCAGTGGTGATGATGCTCTTGACTTAACTATTAAATTTTCTATAAAAATCCGTTTTTACTTTGTATCCTTTCTGGGTCCTTATTCTTGAAATAGGGGAGCAACATTTCCAGGAGAACGAGTGTTCCTTCTTTGTTACTTATATTATCATTGAGAAAGACGGAACACTCGTTCTCCTGGGAACACTGCAACTCTTCAAGAATAAGGACCCAGATCTTTATCACATGCCACAAACTGGGGTAGGTTTAATAGTACGGGATACGAGGCCTATTTCATCAAATCATTTTACACCGTCTTGCATTGTTATCATCAGTTAGATAACATGATGCTGAAACGCACCTGTACGGGGAAATAGATGGGAGTGGGAGATTTCGCTGAAAAAAAATTTCCAGAAAATGTCGTCATAAACAGGGAAAATATATAATTATACACCGTCTTGCATTTATTTATTGAGTTAATTTGTACACAAACAAAATTGGATCAACACATGCAAGACGTTTTCATGGAGGTTTTGGGGTTGTTATATTGGATAGAAATTGTCAATTTTTCAGAGGGGTGAAATATCATTTCACACCACTTCATTATTGATTTAGATTAAAGCTTGAATGTAGAATTGCCACTGGATACTGATGCAAGACGTCCTGTGGAGGGATAACGGACTGCAAGACGGAGGTCAATGTGTTGTCTTATGAAGGAGTGAGAAATCATTTTACACCGTCTTGCACTGATACTAATGGGAAAAACAGAACACATTGATAACATTTTAAAAAATACAAGACGTTCTAAATGGAAAGAAAGGACTGCAAGACGGTGATGAAGTTGACTAATTTTGACGGGGGTAAATCCATCAGGTACAAATGTGAATACTACTCTAAATTACAAATTACGCACAATAATTTTAGATATTTTTGCTTTTACCACGTAGAATAATTCTATTTTGCAAAATTCTCTTAATATGTATATTTGAATGACTCTACGGACATCAAAAAAAAAAGGTTGAAAATTGTTCTTTTTCTGACAGCTTATAATCATTTTATTTTTTTTTTGAGGTGGATATGTCATAACACCTAACGGATTGTAAGTAGGTATTAGGTAAATTTGAGAAATTTGATTTTAAAGCAGCAAAAAAATGATCTGCCTGGAATTGTAAACAGAAATTATAATTCCTGTATTCAGCAGACTCCCCTGTTGAGCTGCTATGTCAACTGTCCTTTTCCATCTGTATGATTTAGAAAAGAATGAACAGTGAACGGTTCAGTAAATAACTCAAAAGTTCAGTAAAAAAAGAAAACGGATTTATTAACTTTTTTCCCCGAAAAAACGTCTTGGACTGATGTATTACCATTTTTTAACATATATTCTTCCGGCGGACATAAGCATGAAGTGGTGTAAAATAAATTTTCACTCCCTCATGAGACAACGCATTGACATCCGTCTTGCAGCCCGTTATCCCTCCACAGGACGTCTTGTATCAGTATCCAGTAGCTATTCTACATTCAAGCTTTAATCTAAATCAACAATGGAGTGGTGTAAAATGATTTTCCACCCCTCTCACAAATTGACAATTTCCATCTTCTATTGCAACCCTAAAACCCCCATAAAAACGTCTTGCATGTGGTAATTCAATTTTGTTTGTGTACAAACTGACTCAATAAATAAATGCAAGACGGTGTATAATTATATATTTTCCTAATTTATGACGACATTTTCTGAAACATTTTTTTCAGCGAAATCCCCCACTCCCATCTATTTCCGTGCACAAGTGCGTTTCAGTACCATTTTATCTAACTGATGATAACAATGCAAGACGGTGTAAAATGATTTGATGAAATAGGCCTCGTATCCCGTACTATAACAAGCGTACCTTAAATAACATCTAAACATCCTCCATGATTGTTTTCCCACATTGGCCAATCTACTTCTCGCACTGCATACTAAATCCATTTTCATGCAATTTTTGATAATTCATTTTTATGTAAGCTAAAAGGATTTTTGTCGCTATTTACCACTTGATTACTACTACTAGATCTTCTTTAGATAATGCACATTTCTGGGCCCATAACCTCCTAAAATATATACTCTTTAACACTTCAAAAGTAGGCAGAACTTATGTGATAAAATCGACGTTTATTATAATATTTATTACTGAACTATCATCAAACTTAAAACTGACATCTTTCATATTAGAGGTCAACATGAGGTTAACTTTATAATGTGAAAACTTACTCAACATAGTAAATATTTATCTTCAACAAATGAAAGCACAATGAGCCAAACTGAATATTTTTTTCAGAATCCACCACTGAAACCCTAGAAGAAGAAGTCAAACTATTTTTGAGGCGTTTGACGAAACTCGAAGGATTACTCAAAGAGCTTTACATGAAATGCAGCAGCAATAATGAAGCCAACAAGATTTTACAGCTCATGGAGAAATGCTCGAAGCTTTTCGAAGCAGTTAACAGCGACAAATCTCTAAGTGCAGGTGGAAGATTTGAGTGGGTTAACTCGATTTTGGTAAAGGTAAGAGACTTTATTGATAGGTAGAAAGAAGCTGACTTTATTGAATTGGATTTATGTAAAGCTGCGAATTCACTTCAGACTTTTACAATATTTTGCCTTTGACTTGGACTTGAGAAACTTTGTTTCCCTTTCCACTCATCGAGCGATGTTTAACAAATTCAATAAACTGTCATTACATTCGCTGACTTGACAGACCTCCGACATTCTTCCGAGTACAGTTTCACTGCTTCTGACGGTTGGAATCAGCTCACTGTCTTTCAAGAGATTGCTGTAATCTTCAACAAAATTAGGGAGAATCGACAAAGTGCCTTTGGTTTGCGGTTGACGTATAGTATTTGTAATACCCATTTAGAATAACCCCATCCTTATTTATCAATCACGGATCAGATGAAACAAAAAATTACCAACAAAAACGAACGTCGATTGCTAATACGTCAATTTCATCTACAAATAAGAAATTCCTAACCTAATTTTATTTGTATGTCAAGAAGCGACATACGTTTTGTCACTAAAACGACAGGTACTTCTAAATAGGTATTAAAAATACTTTATTTACGACTAATGTATAATGTGCGTATTATATTTGTGATTTTGGCAGTATAATGACATATGTTATTCCTCCAGGGATTAACGACGAGTAGCGGGATTAATGGTCATTATTCCACAAAAGTGTCAGTGTCAAACGTGTAGTGCTTGTGGATTTGTATTGAAAATTATGAGACGGATGAAATTTGTTCATTGAAAATCTCAAATAAATTAATTTGTCGTAAATAAAGTAGAGTATACTACTCGCAATAATGGCTATTATTCCCTCGGAATGTTACTCCCTCGCCGCTAACGCGGCTCAGTTCGTATAATAATAATCCTCGGGAATAATAGCTATCATTATTGACTCGTGGTATAATCTACTATTACTAAGCAACCAAGGCTTATGTGGGCGTTTTTGAAGTGACCATTTCCTAGGCTGAAGCACCCATTTCTCGCTCTTTCATGGTAAATGACATGTTCGGAAAATACAAGTTTTTACCCGAAACTCCAAACTCTCATACAATGAGTTGTATTGTTCTGGTCGCAGCCAGTTTACACAATACTTGTTTAAAGAAGCTCTAACCGGTAAAAGCTTAGGTGACCCAAAAACTTCAAACTTATTATGAGTAAAACTATGAGTAAAACAAATACTATTTCTGTTTCTCTCCGTATTCTTTCTCATTTTATCGACATCAACACCAGTCGTCGCCGCCAAAATAGCTGCAATAAAAAAAAACATGACACAGTTTAATAGACAAAAGTTCTCAAAGGTTGTTGTTCTCTTTCAGTGTTTACAGGAAGGGTCCTGGCTTCTCGTCGATAACGTAAATCTGTGCAGCGCTGCAGTTTTGGACCGACTCAACGCCCTGCTGGAACCGAACGGCGTACTTACTATATCCGAAAAAGGTGTAGACGAAAATGGGAAAATGTTCGAGGTCAAACCTCATAAAGATTTTCGAATTTTCTTGACGATGGATCCGAAAAACGGAGAAATATCGAGGCAAGAATTTTCACGTCAACTAAATTTATATTAATTTAATTTTTACTAATTATTTTTAGAGCGATGCGCAACAGAGGAGTGGAAATTTACATGCCGAACGAAACTGAAACTCAATATTCAAATCAATTTGACATCAAAAGCCTTATAGAGTTTGAAGGTCTTTCAAACAATAAACACATTAACGCTTTACTCAAAATCCACGAATTTATTTCAAGCGTAATATTAAGTGACAAGCCTGGAAATATGGACCTTATACAATGCTCATCGTTAATTGCCCAACAAATAAGACACGGCATTAATATATCTGAGGCTTTTTACAATACTTGCATTGAAGTTTATTATAAAACTAGAAACTCGTCAGAGTTTAATTGCAATAATATTTTGGAAGTTATCCAAGAAGAAATTAATAGAAGTCTCTTGGAGTCTGATTGTGGAAGTTTTTTTAATGCCAATGTGACGATGTGTACTAAGGATTTAGTTAGGTGGTCGAATTTTGAGAAAATCAAACATCAGTCAGCCTTATATGATGTAGCTGTCAAGCAGTTTAACGAAAATGCTAAAAATCAAACTACTACAGCAAATATACCTCCTGTTTTAGTTAAATACGTAAAAGCAAAAGACCTAACTATATGGTCTGACTTAGAAAGTGTCAAACAACAAAACGACTTTTTTGACAATATTAACTTTTATACTATAGCCAACTTATTATCGATCAACTACAGCTTGAGCACTAATGACGATATCAACTATAGAACTGCCTATTTGAAAAGCATTATCGCCATTCCATGGCAAAACATCCTAGAGAGATTCCATAAAACAATTAAATTTTTTGACAATAAAAATCCTCATTTGCCGTATGACGGAAATTGGATCAATGACGATTTGAAGAATACATCTGTAAGTCTGGCTTTGCAAGTGGAGATTTACAAATTGAAAGATCTATTTGAGCTCAAATATTCCTCACGAAAATCCTTACATCAATATTTGTTGGCCATCAAAAAGAAAGAAGTGTCTGATATATTCAACAGTCCGATATGTTCTAGTTTCATTAATCTCCGTTCGGAACATTTTATTTTTATGAAGCAATTGGCTGTGTCTTTTGCACAATTGAGTAATTTTGAAAGTGCAAATGTTTTCGTCAAAACTTTAGAGCTGCTGAGTTGGCGTCAAGCTCTGCACAGCTTTCTGACTAGCGTACGAGTGCCCGATGGTGGACTGAAATCACCCAAGTCGCTCGAGAGTAAGCTGGATACTTTGGCTTTGTACTACAAGTGGTTTTATAAGTATTCGGTGGAAGAGGTTGCCAAGCTTTTCAATGCAAAGGTAAGTGGATTAGTTTCTATTTTTTGTTGAAAATGTTTAGAAATTTGATGGGGTTTCACATTGAGCCCAATGGCAAAGTTGTTGATATTTGCGTTTTTCAATATTTTACTTACCTTAATGCCAATTATAATATGTTCAACCACTCAGTTGTCCTAAAGAGGGCTTTAAATGTGGGTCAAAAAAGTCTCATGCCACCAAGTTCTGACACATAAAATTTAAACAGGGTAATAATCAATAATGATAACTCACTGCTATAGTTGTGATTACCTAATGTAGAAATACTCCAGTAATTACGTTCTGTAAATTGCCTTTAGCTGGAAAAAATTGCGGAAGTTTTGATATTTGGAGGTGTTATGTACTTTTAACTGATCTTTTCGATTTTTTATTTTGCCACCTCCTAACTTTGTCGCCATTGCCACTATGTTGAATAAATTGTGTAAAAATTGATTTTTTCAAGACTCGCGTCTTGTATAGTAAAAATCATAATAAGTATACTAAATTGAAGTAAATAATTTTCTCTATAAAATTAGTTCTTATTGTTTTTTTCTATAAAACTGTTTCATATTGTAAATAATGTAAAATGCTTATCTTCCCATCACCTCGAGGCTTGAATAGAGCATACGGTGCAGTTTTTCTGTGGTTTCCCCAGTAGGCCTAATCCACATATTGGTTGCTAGATTAAAATTACCATTTTTGTCCCTTTGAAGGCAACAATCCTTAAGATTCGTAAGGGATCACTGGCGCAGTAGATTCTGCCGCAACCGAATCAGTTTCATTAAACATTGGTTCTGATATTAGTTGTATTCCTTTCAGACCTAGGAGGAGCTCCGCTCCGGGGCGTTACGCGCTTATTCCTTTCGAAAAGTGTCTGTTGCAACACGCATCTTTTCCTTCCAAATCAAGGGCGACTAACACCGACGCGAGTGTTCCAAACTCTTGAAAGGAATACAACTATTGTATCGCAGTCTTCGTCTTCATCCTCCTTACTATCTTCCAGAACTTGAGGCATGTTATCACAGTTTGATCAAATTATGAATCAGTTAAGACCTGATTTTCACCTACATGCTCCTTGACATCTCTTTTGCATTTGCAAGAGACTAGTCTTAGAAGAATTTCTGGAGCAGCAGCCTTGAGTGTAGTTAACGGGGCAAGACCATTTTTATCCTTTTTTTAACTGCATTGTTCTGCATGGAGGTTTTTTGCTACCAATCCATTGCTTGAAGATGAGTTCGGAAATAATGTTGTCTTGCTGCTGCTTTTGTAGGAGGGAAGCAATGAGGCGATGTTAAATTTATTTCTGGAGACTGATTTTATAACGCACTGGTGCTTTGTGATTATTTTTGTTGTTTGTTGTTATAGGCATAAAGTCTGAGAAAGAAGTATTGTCACAACCCCTATACGTTTCGTCTTCTCTTGTCTCTCCATCAATAAATCTCCAAAATTCTCTATACTTTTTTCTGTCCCACACTTTTCCGCAGCTTCCTCCCTAAGGTCTACAGCCCCCGTGCACAGGAAGATTGTGTGCGGGTGTGTCCTCTTGTTCGCAAAACCAACATCCGTCCTTTCTAATCTTCTTCAGGTAGCCCTGTCATCACATGATTCCTATAGCCAATCTTCTATTCACCCTTTCTAAAGTCCTGAAGTGATTTTTATATTTTATCGCAGACTCCCATATCGGTGCAGCGTACAGTATTGCAGAGGTCACTGCGCTAGCTACAATCCTTCTCTTGTTGCTTTTTGTCCTCCAATCTTTGGCATTATCCTTATAAATAAGTTTAGCATCCTGTTGGCATTTTCTGCTATTTTTTTAACATATGTGGTCATCCTCAAGTCCTGGTCAAAATAAACTCATAGGTACTTTACCGCCCTATGGCTCTGTATTATGTTGTTATTCAAGTTGATTTCGGCTTCTAGCACCTCCCTCCTCTTGGCCATAATGAGCATCTCAATTTTCCTAGTTGCGACAGATATTTTCATTTCTGTGAGCCTTTTGGTCAACTTCATGGCTGCGTACTGTGCATTGTTCTTGTCCTCTAGTTCTGTTCATGTTTTTGCTCTCATCACGATAGCAATATCGTCTGCTTATGCGATCAGCTTTACGCCTTCCTCTGTTTCGATGCCTAGGATCTGAAGCCGGATTCCGAACTCACGATTCGATAGTATCGTCTATCTTATTTTATATGGACGATACTATCGAATCGTGGATTCGGAATCCGGGCCGGTCATAGAAAATGTTCCATAATAGAGGTTTTATAATAGATCCTTGGGGCAACCCGCATGTAATCTCGTGTGTTTTGTTGTTTGGCGCTCTGATAAGTATGAGTTGATTATCGCTCTCAGATATTTGCTGACCCTTCCGTCCTTTATGGCCTTTCTGATGTTGTCTCATGAAGCTGAATTGAATACGTTTTGTATATCCAGTAATATCATGACGCAGAAGTCACGATTTTTCACCGCTTTGCTGTTGATGTCTACCCATATGTTTTTCACGCATTTGTGGGCGTCAATGGTCGATTTCCCTTTTCTGAAGCCGTACTGGTTTTTGCTTATCGTGTTCTTCTCATGCGTTTCCTTCAGAAGTCTGTTTCGAATTAGTATTTGGAGCAGTTTTTTTTTTTACTATTGCCAGTCTCCCTCTTCAGTTGCCTTTTGGCCTCCTCTCTCCGTTCTTCCAGTATGTTCTCATTGTTGGTTTCTCCTCGCGCCCTTGTAAGCTCTCTTCTGCGGCTGTTGAACACTTTGCGTTTCTCCGCAATTTCTTGATTCCATCAGTGAACTGTTTTGTGCTTGACTGTTCTTATTCCTGCTTTCGTAAAGTGATTATTGCACATCTTCTTGATATCCCGTTTCGTCCCAGGATGTCACAACAGGAGCGTGACCTAGGGGCGTAGGTGGGGTTCAGGTAGAGAGTACTACTTAGGCCACTCTGTAGACTGTAGATTTTATACACTCTGTACACTTGGCGTCACTGAAGACTGAAGCTGGGTTTGAGACAGGTCCAGAATGGCGTTTCCCAATAAAAGTAGTTTGCACCGGACCTAGTCTGCTGCGTTCAATACTCCCATAAGGGCGTTTCCCAATGAAGGTAGTTACACTGGGAAGAGACTTAGCTAGAGGGGCTTTTCCCAATTGAGGTACTTTGCACTAGCCTCAGCTAAACTCTCGCCACTCAACGCGCACCGCTCATTGCTCGCCAATGTGCACGCAGCCTTAGTCTGCCGGTAATGGATCTCGGCGCGGTATTTATACCAAATTAATCCTGACTCGTCAACACACTTTATTAAAATTGATGTCGGAGTGATATTTACTTGAGTAGTTGACAGTATTCTCCAACTTTAGCTATAACTTCTTTGTATTGGCATCCTTATTTTCCTTTAGCACTTTTAAAACTTCGTCAAAATTGGGTGCATTCGCAACACATTAAAAACATTTGAGTTTGCTCAGTTAAAAATAGAAGACGTCGTGTCGCAGCTGCTGAATGCGTGCAAGAATAGTATGTTTTCCGTGGAATCTTCCTTTCGCTGGTTTTAAAAAAATAAGTTTTCTTGTATTAATATTCCTGTCAGAATGACGAAATGATCAATGTCTTTATCAACAACTATCACATATTCAAACATATTGAACATACTTATTGCTGTGTTTATTATGAGCCTGTCCACATCTTTCGTGGCTTAGTTGGTTGGTTGGGATGCATAATGAGCAGACCGGGTTAGGTTGCCCTAACACTGTAGCCGTCGGCTTATTGTATTGTCCTGTCGTCTGTTTAGTCACTGAAAAGTTTCGTGACCTTGATTAGGTTTAGGAGCCCCGGTCTTCACGGTGTGGCTTTTGACGAGTTTAGAGATAGGATCTTCTGGCCCTGTATCTCCACCAACTTAAAGCCTCACATTCGAAGACTATGTGGGTGGCGGTTTCATCCTCCTCGTCACAGAGTCTGCATACGGGCTCTTCTTGGAGTATGCCCATTGTGTGAAGTTGTTTTCTCAGGCCACAGTGTCCGGTTATAAGTCCAGTTATTAGCCTGATTTGATTCCTGATAAGTTGTGGGATCTCTTCCGTAAGTTTGATGGTTGTTGTACCATAAGCTTACTGTGCTTCGGAAGAGTTTACCAGTGAGTTTGGTATTGCCTATACACCTATCGGTTTATTTTTGTTTTTAACGAAGATTTTGTGTTGCTAATTCCTGGTTCAAAACCAGTATAAGTGGTTGCTGATCGTTCCCGTGCCAGAACATCTACTTTTTTCATTTCCTTCAATTCCTTTATGCCCTGGCACCTATTTAAGGGTTTCCTTTCCGGCCGTACCTAGGTTTTTGAGGTTTTCCTAGCATTCCCAGACAAGTTTTGATTTTATTCCGCAACTGTTGACCTAATCGACGCTTGACGGTTTGAGCAGATAGGTGAGGATATTTTTACCTGTGTATCCCCTCCTTATAGGTTTTCTCTCAGATTTGAGTCGATGGAATTTCATCCCTACTTGTTATACAGTGGTATATCCTCCTAGAGTCTAGAGGTTATCTGATGTCGCATATAGAAGTTTGTCCATATATTCCAGTGCCGATTTCAGTTCCTGTTTTGGAGCCTTCAGTAAACCAGAAAATTTCTTGTTTAGGTGTTAACCTGGTGCTTCCTACTGGAACAATCTCGGCGAAGGGGTTTTTCCAGGGATTTTTTCGGCATCATATAGTCGCTTCCCATGGTTAAAATCGGGTTTGTGATTATTTTAGTGATTGCCGTATTTCTATTTGGTTTTGAGTTGCAGTTTTCGTTCAGCTGGAGACGATATGCCCTGATTCTAGCCTCCGCTTTAACGATAAGGTCAATTGGTTGGAGGTTTAGGATCGTTTCCATACTTGCCGTCGCTGTGCTTTCCTGTGTAACAGTGATACAAATCTCTGGATTTTGGCTAGCTCCAGATTTGGTGGTCTTCCCTTTACTTTAGGCCACCATACAAGTGCACCCATTGGTCTTACAACCGTAATGTATTTCCAATCTATATCCGAGGTTGTAAAAAAATATAGAAATTCAAAATTACTCTCTTCGCGCCAAAACGCAGCCTAATCAATGACGTAATAAGACGGTATTCGTCAAAACGAGTCTCGGTACTCCCTCTCTCTCTCTCTCTTACTACGTAATTTTCCATTAACTAAACAAAGATACTGTTACGTCAATAGACCTATCTATTTTTACCTGTATGCGCGCGCAATACGAGGCAATCAGGCAATGCATTTTTATTGGCTAACTAGTACAGGTGTGAAGTAATCCTTTTGCACGCTGGGTATCTCTTGGTCCTTGTTTATTGCCCGTGGTCTGACAAGGATAAAATTATGCTTGATATTCAACTTGACGCAGCTTGACAAGTGATCGATTTTCAATTGTTTGTGTTTTTGATTGACAAATACATTGCACATCACGCGGTTTTCCTCCTTCCTTTTTTATCCCGTGCAAATAATAAGAACGGATTATTATACGTAAGTCTAACATAATTTGGTACGTTTTGCCTCGTCTTGCGCAATAAGCGTTCTGCGTCTTTTTCTATCTAATAAAGTTCTCGTATTATTACCTCTCTGTCTGGTAAAATAGATAGGTCTATTCTCTTCCAGTGAACTCACACCTGACAAGACTCACACCCTATACATTAAGAGAGAGAAAGATATAGTGTAGTAATGATAGTAACAAATATATATGATTAAATAGGTTATCTTTGTTTAGTTAATGGAAAATGACAATGATCGACATACAATAATGAATCCATCGGTAGAATTCGATGTAAACACAAGCGTCTGACGGCTCACGTATCAAGTTAACATACCTTGCGTTCGGTATTTTGCTCGAAGAGCAGAGCGTGCAGAGCGGAGCCGTAATCACGTGACCAGCGAGCGAACAGAGCAGTTGAACGCTGTATAAAAGTGCCAGAAATTTTAATAAACGAACGCGAATGAGGATACACCGAGTACACTTTTTGAATAAACGAACGGTAAAGTCAAGCTCGGAGAACTCAGACCAAAATAACGAACGCACGGATAACCACACTTTTCTTTGTTTACCGTTCCATGACGTCATAACCAGTTTGAGAGCGTTTTCGCGCCCTTTGTTATATTCAATATTTGAATAATTAATTATTTATTAGTGGTTCAGTATAAAGAGGATTTGAATGTGGAAATATACTTCTAGAGTATTTTGCTTCAATTTAAATACATTTTGTAATAAAATTTTATGCAACTTCCCCATTGCTCTTTTTAGTGACATCAACGTCATCTTGCTTTTGGTGGTTATCTTTTGAATGTGTTGATTCCATGTCAGCTTCATATCTAGGATGACGCCCAGGAATTGAGCTTCTCTACTAAACTCCAAGGTTTTTTGAAAAAGACTGGGGTGTATTAAGCTCTCCAGATTTTTTTATTTTATTTTTTCGTGAAAGGAATGAGATTTCTGTTGGAAGGGTTGACACGAAGTTGCTGATGGCGAACGAGGGCACCATGATTCCTCAATGATTCCTTCGTTTCTTCCTTCACCTGCATTATATTAGCAGCTTCAAATTTTTTCTTCGATAGTGCACTCAAACGATTTTTATTTTTATCGTTACTTAAGAACTTATGTCGTGATACGATCGGAATCACGCCTCATCTAACAATATTTCTAATGGAGCATGCAAGCGTGATCCTCGTGAATATCCATGAAATATGACGTTGCATTAGTTCCATTAATGTGTCTCTACCATTCCAGACAACGCGATCCAATAAATATCCTCTATTTATGATATGCATAAGGTTTCTAAAAACAACATTTGTAGTACATTCTTGAAAAGCTGTATAAATGGAAGACTTTACGCCTTCGCGCATCATGCATCCTCCGTTGAAAAGTGATAATGGGAATGGAGCAAGCTCGTACGAAAGGTATGATAGCACATTCTTTGAAAATTCGAAGAAGGATTCTTATATACCTCATTCTGTAAACGTACACCTGTATTCATAATAGCAAGAGGCTTCACTCTTTACTGTGTCAGATCGCTTAAATTTTACAATCTGAAAGTCAAGATCGCTAATCCTTAAGACATCCTTAGTACCGCTCCTGTTCTTGTGCTAAAATTTCAATTACACACACTACATTCAATCATCAACACCTATAATCAATACTGAAGAGTTGTTGTTAGTTAGCCCATCTGCGGCAGGTACTGAGGTCCCTGGTTACGGTAAATCCCATCTATAGTTGTTTTTGAGCCAATATCTCTAGATTGATTAATTCAATTTGCTAGGATATTCTCTCGTCAGGGTAGGAAAATGTTAGTAAATTCAACAAGACCCTAACGCACGCTCTGAATACACAAAATCGAAATCTCAGCACAAAAAAAAAACAGCACATAATTTCTGGGGTTTTAATTTACTTCTTTATCTGCGTTGTTTACAGCATGAAACGATTGTTGTTAAATACATGTTATAATAGTTATTTATACACCAAGTGAATTAAATGAATGTTTTTTCATGAGAAGAAAGTTTAACCCACGAGCCCTAGAGTGGGTTAGTTTTCTTCGAATGAATAAACATTTTAACTCACGTGAAGTATACAAAATTTTATCCCATTTTGTAGAAATTTGGAAAATAAAGAACAAGGAAAAATGCTGAGAGTGAGTTAAAAATATTTCAAATCACTGGGGTGTTTGAGTTTTAATTGGGCAGAGTAACTTAAAATACCGAGAGTGAGTTAAAAAATCGTTAAATCATTGAGGTGATAAACGTCTACTTACCTTTATTGTTATGCGTTCAATAATGTCATTTTTAAACGTCAAAATGGGATACAAATTATTATAAACAAACAAAAAATACATAAAAATGTACAAAATGATAGGTACTTATATAAATTGAACTCTCAAAAACAAAATAACATTTAATCAACTAACCTGTGAACGCCTCTTACACACACACTAATAACAAATTGGATTGGACAATCAATTTTAATAAAAATTGAAAATGAATAATTACAGACACGCGTCTGAAGGACCCGCCCAGCTTATTCTCCAGTCTCTCTAATGCCTCATCGCCTCTTCTCTACCTCCTATTCGGTTTGGTACCCTTTCAGTACGCTTCACGAGGCATAGAAGGTTGCAACATTTATTTTTATTCAGTAAACGTTTTTTTAAAAAGTTAAGATTCAAAGGAATAATATTTTAAATAGGTGGTTTTCCTCAGTACAGTTGGAGAAGAGATCTCGCCACCTCTACGTAGATTCGTAGCTATTAATTTCTCATTATTATAGTGCTTCCTTCGCCAATCGTGAACTGCAGTTGACGGTCTTCCTCTTAGAACCTTCATTTTGCCGTCTTTTTTTTGAGACTGGACTGACGAAAAGTCTCTAGATGTCTCTTCTCTTTTAGCAGAATTGCTTCAATTTTAATCAAAATACTCTGTCACAAATGAAACACTTTGTTTCTGCGCTTTCCATCATAATTTACAACACAAAACGCACACAAATGAAAACAAAAATTTACTGCCGGTACGGTCGCACTCAATGCGTACTTGCTCAACTCTGGAATGCTCGTACTGTACTTTAAAATTGTTGGTCTTAAGAAAAAAAATGATAGGGACATATTTGGTAGAGAAACATATCTACTTTAATTTACTACAAAATAATTTTTACTGTTAAACATATCTTTAAAAAATCCTTTTTTTTGCGATTTATCACAATACAGCAGCGTTGGCGGCAAAGATACGAGGTGGCAAATCAAAAATTTGATAATAGAGTTAAAAATACATAAAATCACCAAATATCCAAACTTTTCCTGGTAAATATACGTAGTAACTGGACTATGAAGACAAGTATTATAAGTACATGTATTATAAAACAGTCGTGGATAAAAATACCTTTATCTTGATTAAATTCTTACTTTTGACGGAAACGGAAGTATCGGTAATGAACTTGTACTACTTTGCTGATTGATCCTTTCGATTCGAAACACTGACTGAATTGAAATAGGCTTTCAGCATGCATAATGGAACTTATTCGGGAACATAAAAGGGTTTTTAGCCTTATCAGAAAGTCAGATCAGGAACATTATAAGAGAACCTAGTGAATGAATCAAATGACTAATGAGACTCTATTTCTTTAAGATCGAGTGGCTTTCGTTAAATCTTAATTTTCGTAAAACTAATTATTTACCATCACAGAATTCTGAATTCAACTAGATTTCACAAATTGAATCAATATACTTACAAAATTACAAAATGTAGATCGTAGTTCATTAAATTATTAATTAAGATTTACAAGAAGTACTTGGATGTAAAATGTAATAAAGGATGTGTATTTGTTGATTCTAAGTTTAATTTTTCTGAAGCATATCAAAAATGTATAACTGTTTTTGCCTTGCTAATTTATCCGCATATAAATTTTACTTAATTATTGTACATTTTTCAGGTTCCTGAAAAATTGAACTCCATCGTCACTCACATCAACAAAAAAAGTAAAGAACAATTTTCGAAAAATTACAAAACCGCCAAAAACTACAAAAAACTCAACAACGTACCGGAATTTTTCACTTCAGAAGATCAACTGACAGCATTAGATCTACTGGAATCCTACAACCTGTACGACTACGAATCTAGAAACAAATCAGCAAAAACCATAGCCTATTTCAAAAAAACTGGAGATTACAGAAGCTTTTTAGTTGAACTAAAAGACGCATTATATTCTGAATTAGAGCTAAATAATGTGGAAAAAATTCTAAAACCATTTGTAGAAAATTGCATCTTAAAAGTACAAGAACAAGAAATCCTGCCATTAGTGGACATTTTAACGCAAACGCTTTTACTCCAAGTAATTAGAGCCATTGAATCGGGCGATAATTTCGAATTGGATTCACTGAATAACAACGTGCTCGTTCCGATCGAGTTGAACGGAATTTTATCGAGATATAAAAGAACTGGCGATCCGAAGCTGCTGCACGAAATTAAAAGACATTTTTATCGGACCGCAGCGAATTCGCCCAGTGTCAAACCAATTGAATTGTCCGATGATGTGGATATGATTACTGTGTCCGTTGCCGGTGCTGGACCGGTGATTTTACGCACCGTTACTAAATTGCTGGTGCATTTGGATGGAGAAAGTGTGTCTTTGAGGAGTTTCAGAGCGGTGCAAAACCAGCGCAAGTTTATGTCTAGGCTTTTGTGGAGTAATATGCACGCAATGGCCAGTGAGAAATTCGACTTTTTGTAAGTATGAAACTATGCAGCGGCAGAAATTTTATTTGGAAGTATGAGAAAATACTAACCATAAGATTTTAATTAATTCTTTCTCTCTATATCTTCTCAAATATGTACAAAATGATTCAGAGTGAATTTCGCTTTTCGAGCGCGCCCTATATATCCTGTTCACAATCCGATGTCCACAGGTGCAGGTAAATTTATCACCTTTCCCTATCAAATAGCATTGAAAGGTGATTTTACCTACCTGTGGACATCGGATTGTGAACGGATAATACATCCAACTTAACATTTGTGGGGGGTAAACAACGTATGAAGACCGTGGTAAAGACGAAGGAAGGACCACACAAAAGGGAGACATGCATCTGTAGGGACGTCACAAAGGTATCGGCGCTTGACAATAATAGTTTATAATCCTTAATTTGTGCGTCAATCGTTCGTCGGCTGTCATTGTCATTAGCTGTTTCTCTCCGTCCCTCTACATTATTTTTTTTTTCTCTCTCATAGAACGAAATTTGCCAAAACTTGACGTGTCTTTCAGATCACTCTCCATTCTCGTCCAAATATCAGACCGCCGCCTAAGAAGTTTCACTTCAAAAAATCGAGTTTTCATAAGGGTACCCCCTCTGAATTCTGATTTCAAAATCTTTAAACCTTCATTGCTCGGTAACCGTTGAGCAAATTGCTTTGAAATTTTCAGCATTTGTAGCTCTTATTAAGCTCTAAATGGCCTGTAAATTACAATATTCCCAGATTTATAGTTTTTGAGCAAATTGAGTTTGAAGTTTTTGACAAAATTTAGACTAAAAGTCAACTTTGAGACTCAATTGCTCAAAAACCTTTTTGAACTATCAATCTCAATTTTACACAGATTTATAGAGAATTAATGCTCTTCCCAATTAGGTATATATAATTTATTCGAATTTGCATAAAATTTATTAAAAATATGGGCAATTGTTCATGATCATGTCAAGATTTTGAAAATTTTCCAAAGCCAAAATTAGGATTTTCTTTTTCTTTTTGTTCCTGCTTAAAATGACCATTTGGAATTGATGTCAGGGTTGTTTTCCACTAATTCGGACCCGCTCTATTGATTGAAAAATTGAGCAGAGCTGGAAAATAAAAAAATCGAGTTTTTCGTAAGGGTACCCCCTTTGAATTCTGATTTTAAAATATTCATACCGCAAATGCTCGATAACCATTGAGCAAATTACATTGAAATTTTTAGAATTTGTAGCTCTTATTTAGCTCTAAATGACCTGCTATTTACGATATTCCCGGATTTATAGTTTTTGAGCAAATTGGGTTTAAAGTTTTTGACAAAATTTGGACTAAAAGTCAAATTTAAGGGTTAATTGCTCAAAAACTATTTCAGCTATCAAACTCAATTTTACACAGATTTATAGAAAATTAATTGCTCTTTCCAATGATATATAATTTATTCCAATTTGCTCGACATTTTCGAAAGATATGGGCAATTTAGGCAGAATTCCATTAAAATTATGAGAAATGTTAGCGAAACATTATGCGAAATTATAGTGTAATTTTTTTTGGAATTTCCAGTTATGACATGGGATTCCATTTAATTTCAATAAAATATCTAAGAAATTACGACAAATTAAAAAAAAAAAAAAAAAAATGTTAAATTTTAACAAAATTACATAGAAATTATGCGGAATTCTCTAGAATTTACGCGGAATTCCATTGAAATTACATAGAAGTTCAACTAGAAATGCTAAATTCCATCAAAATTATGTGGAATTCAAGTGAAATTAAAGGAGTAATGACGTGGAATTCCAAAGAAAAAAAGGAATTAATTTTAGAAAAATTACATGAATGTAAATTACATATAATTCTATAGGAACTTTGCAAAATTCTATAGAAATTATGCGAAATTTCAGTAAAATTAAATGGAATTAAATGAAATTCCGTAAAAAATATGCAAAATATTGAAATTATGCTAAATTCCAAAGAAAAGAAAATCGTTAAATTTTGAAAAAATGCATAGATTTCCAGAGAAATTATGCAAATTTCTTTAAAAATTATGCGCAAATTCAATGAAATTAAATGGGAAATGATGTAGAATTCCAAAAAAAATCGTTGAGTAATAAAATTACATAAAAGCCCATAGAAATTATGTGGAATTGCATAAAAATTATACAAAATTCCATAAAAATTATGCTAAATCCCGTTGAAACCATGAGGAATTCCATTGAAATTATGCTGAACACCATGGAAATGATGCCTTATTTTATACAACGTATGCAGAATTTCATTGAAAATATGCCAAATCCCATTAAAATTATGCGGAATTCTAGTGAAATTAAATGGAAAACGACATAGAATTCCAAAAAAAGCATTGAGTTTCAAAGAAAACAAAATCCCATAAAAATTATGTCGATTTAAGTTGTGTGAAATTCCGTAAAAATTATGCGAAATTTCATAGAAACTATGCAAAAGTCTAGAGAATTTCTGCGGAATTCTATGGAAAATATGCAATATTCTATAAAAACTATGCATACTTCTACTGAATAATGCGGAATTACGTGGAAATTATGCTGAATTTCATAAAAATTGTGTGCAATTGAATAAAATTCCAGTAAAATGTATTAAAATTCCAGGGATACGACGTACAACTCCAAACAAAAATATGTGGAATTCCGGTAAAACTATGAAATTCCGATGAAATTCCATTAATTTTCCTGGAGTTCCAAATAATTTCTCCAAAATTTTAAATTATTCTCGTGAAATTCCAAAAAAAAAAATATGATATTATTTAAAATTCCTGTGAATTTCCGAGGAATTCCTGTGAAATTTCTTGCAATTACAGAAAATTTCCTTGAAATTACATGGATTTTTAGTAGAATTCCAGAAAATTTTTATAGAATTACGAGGAATTCTGGTGTACCTACATTTTTTAAAAAAAAAATTACCAAAAAAAAGAATTTTTTTAGTACATTTCAGAGACCATGACACCGTCGTTATGGTTATGCTGAATTTTACCTTATACTTCAAAATTCAGGCAAATTTTTATTAATCAATTAATAATAATTATTGAAATTTGAAATAACTAATAACTAATAAGTTACTAACCACTTACTCAAATATAAAAAATCTTGTGAAATTATTAGGGATTTCAGTGAAATTACGTGAAATTTTTGTGAAATTATTTGGAAGTTCAGTGAAATTCCGATAAAGTTATGTGGAATTTCGAAAAAATTCCAATGAAATTCCATCTATTTTCCAGAAATTTCACGTAATTCTCCCGAAACCCCAAATTATTCTCGTAAAATTCCAACAAAATTTCGTAAAAATTACATTAGATTTTCATGCAACTTTAAAAAATTCTTGTGAAATTATTTAGAATTATAGTGGAATTACGTGGGATTCCGGTAAAATTATGTGATACTGCGAAAGAATTACGACGAAATTTTTCGAGTATTCGACTCAATGCCTCCGGAATTTTAAGTTATTCTCGTGAAATTCCAGAAAATTCCCATGAAATTCCAAAATATTTACGTAAAATTACGTGGAATTTGCGGTAAATTTAAAAAAAAAAATCCTGTAGAATTACATGGAATCCTTCCAACATTCCAAAAAAAAAAATTCCTTGATAATTTGCTATTGTAAGTATCACTTGGAATTCTCGTGAAATTGAGAGAAAAAATCACAAAAATTTCCGAATATTACATAAAATTCTTGTGAAATTACTTAAATGTTTTATTGAATTCCCAATTATTCTCGTGAAATTACATGAAATTTCCGTGGAATAACTCAAAATTTAAGTGAAATTCTGAAATAATATGAAATTCTCATGCAATCCCGAAAAGTTCTTGTGAAATTACTCAATACTTTAGCAATATTCCTGTACAGTAAATCGGAATTTTAGTGGTATTTAAAAAAAAAAAAATTAATTTCAGAAAATTTCTTGGAATTCCCGTGGAATTGGGAAAAAAATTTACGTGAAATGTCCTGAAATACTCATGAATTATCAAAAAGTAATTTGTGAAATTACATGCAATTCCAAAAAATTCCTGTGAAAATACAGTAAATTTCTTTGAAACTAATTGAATTTTTAGTGGAATTCCGAAGAATTTTTAGGGAATTCTGATGTGCAATTTTATTTATGAAATATAAAAAAATTCCTATGAACATTTCTGAAACATTTCACGAACATTCCCGGAACATTCTATAAACATTCTTGGAACATTTTATAAACATTTCTAAAATATACATCCTATAAATCTGTGATTTGATAGCTCAAATAGTTTTTGAGCATTTAAGCCATTTAATCCAAATTTTGTCAAAAACTTCAAACTCAATTTGCCCAAAAACTTAGAGCTTAATAAAAGCTACAAATGCTGAAATTTTCAAAATCTTGACATGGTCATGAATAATTGCCCATATCTTTGTTGAATTTTGAGCAAATTGGAATAAATTTATGTCATTGAAAAGAGCATTAAATTCTCTATAAAGCCGTGCAAACTTGATTTTGCTAGCTCGAATGGTTTTTGAGCAATTGATCCTCAAATTTGCTTTATGGTCCAAATTTTGTCAAAAACTTCAAGCTCAATTTGCTCAAAAACTATAAACCTAGGAATATTGTAAATTACAGGGTTTTTAGAGTTTATTAAGAGCTACAGATGCTGAAAATTTCAATGTAATTTACTCAACGGTTACCAAGCAATCAAGGTTTGAATATTTTGAAATCAGAATTGAAAGGGGATACCTACCCTTAAGAAAAACTCGATTTTTTTCAATTTTGCTCAATTTTGACTTTACTAATCGATAGAGCGAATGAAAATTAATGAAAAACAACCCTAACATCAATTCTAAATGGCCATTTCAAGCAAAAACAGAATCAAAAAGAAAAATATTATTTTTGACTCAAAAATCTTGACATGGTCATGAGTAGAGAAGGGCATATATGCAAAGTGCATATTTTGCATAATTTGCATATTTTATGCATTTTTAATTCATTCTGCATATTTCTTCGAAATCCTGAAAATAGTGCATAAAATCTATCAAATTTAGACAAAAGGTTTCAATGAAAGAAATAATTTTTAAATATTCAACCATTCAGCAGGTACGTAATTACCGGAAAACCCACCATGAAAGATCCTTCACTGAGCCTTGTTATGGAAATTACACCACTATTCATACTGGTGATTAAAACCTAATTCAACCATTAACTACCTACCTGAGTATGTACGTAATTTGGGACCTACTTGCCTGGAAGTAGAGCAATAAATATTTATTCATTCGAAGTTCTGATTTTGTGTACTGTATGCATCATTTATACAGCTCCGTTCAAATTTTTGAGAAAATGCCTAAAGTTTCAAGTGCAAGTATCTCCATTAGGATAAAACCATACAAAGAAATGTACCTATATTGACATGGGGAAGGTGTACTGCTCCTCTTGTAGTAAAATAGTAAGCTTTATTATTCTAACTTCTATATTATTTTTTGTTAGAATAGCTATTTTGCGGACTCATTCCAGTACGTAGAAAGCTTCATTTTCCGCCTAGTCCCTTAAAGTCATATCAAAATTTGCAGGCTATTTTAAATGATTCAGTACTTAGATAATTATTTTGAAATTTTTTGACAAAATTGATACATACACAAAACATGTATGGTATAATATTTTATGTTTTTTTTCCAAAAACCACTTTTATACAGGGTGTTTGGCGGAGGGTTAGCCCAACTTGGTTGGCGTATAGATAGGCCCCTTTCGAAAATATTTTATTAATACACTTGTGGCCTTAAGTTCCCCTTTTTTTATCATTGCTTTGGTATTGTTCTCAAGAATTTTCAAAAATGGACCTAACTTTTTTTTAATTGTTTATGAAAATGTTTTTTTCGTGTCTTTTTGGTCTATAAGGTATCCTTGATTTTGATGAATACTTGCATATTTTCAAAAATACTTGCATATTTTGACTAAAATATATGCATATATATGCGCATATTTATTATACTTTCATATGCATATTTGCCTTTCCCTAGTCATGAGCAATCCCCTCGTTTTTATTCTCATCGGTGAATTCACCGATGAGTTAGCTATCTTTGTTGAGTGAATGGAAAATGACAATAACCGACATAGAATGGTGGATCCATCGGTAAAATTTGATGAGAATAAAAACGCAGGAAATTGCCCATATCTTTGTTAAGTTTCGAGCATTAAATTCTTTAGTTCAAAATTAGGTTTGATAGCTCAAATAGTTTTCAAGCAATTGAGCCTCAAAGTTGACTTTTAGTCCAAATTTTGTCAAAAACTTCAGACTGAATTTGCTCAAAATCTATAAATCTGTGAATATTGTAAGTAACAGGCCATTTAGAGCTTAATAAAAGTTACAAATGCTAAAAATTTCAATGCAATTTGCTCAACGGTTACCGAGCAATTGAGGTTGGAATATTTCGAAATTAGAATTCAAAGGGAATACCCTTCCAGGAATGTATATGGAATGTTTGTAGAATGTCCCATCAAGACAAAAATATTTCAATATATTTTTGAAATAATTCGTCTATTTCCCTAAAAAATCTTCGGAATTCCACTAGAAATTCAATCATCTTTAAAGAAATTTTCGGTTTTTTCTCAGGAATTTTTTGGAATTCCATGTAATTTTACAAATTACTTTTTAATAGTTCATGAGTATTTCAGGTCATTTTCCGTAAATTTTTTTGGAATTCCACTGAAATTCTGAGTTATTTCATAAAAATTCCTTGGAGTTTTGCTGAAATTTAAAAAATAATTTTACGATTTTTTTTTTGGAATTTCATAATTATTTATACGATTTTTCAAGTGTGAATTTTTTTGAAATTTCACGAGAATTTTGATTTATTTCACAGGATTTTTTTCAAATTTTGCTACAATTCCTAATAATTTCAGGAGAAATTCAAGTAATTTTATTTCAGTAAAATTATCTAAGAAATATCTGAAGAATTTTTTGGAATTCCGAGTAATTTTACAGGATTTTTTCGGAATTTCAATGAAATTTCAAGTACATTATTTCATGGAAATTTTATGGAATTTCTAAATACTCCGTATATAGGAAGGGTTTTTTTTGAATTCCACAGGAATTCCAAGTAACTTTGAAGAAATTTTCTGGAATTTCACTTTTTTTTTTAAATTCCACTGAAATTCCGATTTACTCCACAGAAATATTGCCAAGTAATTTCACAAGAACTTTTCGGAATTGCACGAGAATTTCATATCATTTCACTTAAATTTTGAGTTATTCCACACGAATTCCATGTAATTTCACGAGAATTCTTGGGAATTCAATAACAAATTTAAGTATATTCACAAAAATTTTATGTAATTACGGCAATTTTTGCGTTTTTTTTTTTTTTTCAATTTCACGAGAATTCCAAGTGATACCATAGAAATTCTTCTAAATTCCACTGAAATTGAAACTAACTTTAAGGATTTTTTTTTTGAATTTTACGAGGTTTCCATGTAATTCTACAGGAATTTTTTTTGAAATTTAGCGAAAATTCCACGAAATTTCACGTAAATATTTTGGAATTTTATGAAAATTTTCTGAAATTTCACAAGAATAACTTAAAATTCCAGATACATTGAGTCGAATACTCGGAAAATTTCGTCGTAATTCTTTTGCAGTATCACATAATTTCACCAGAATCCCACGTAATTCCAATATAATTCTAAATAATTTCACAAGAATTTTTTATAGTTGCATAAAAATTCAATGTAATTTTTACGTGAATTTTTTGGAATTTTACTAGAATAACTTGGAATTTTGGGAGAATTACGTAGAATTTCCGGAAAATAGATGAAATTTCAATGGAATTTTTTCGAAATTCCACATAATTTTACTGGAATTTCACTGAACTTCCAAATAATTTCACAAGAATTATTTGAAATTTCACGAGAATTTCATATAATTTTTACAGGAATTTTCTAGAATTCCAGGAAAATTATTGGAATTTCATCGGAATTCCACGTAATTCCACTAAAATGCCAAATAATTTCACAAGATTTTTGGTATTTGAATAAGTTGTTAGTAGCTTATTACTTATTAGTTTTTTCAAATTTCAATAATTATTATTATTTGATTAATAAAAATTTGTCTGAATTTTGAAGTATTTAAAAAAAAAAAAAAATTGTACACCAGAATTCCTCGTAATTCCATAAAAATTCTCTAGAATTCTATACTAAAAATCCATGTAATTTCTAGGAAATTTTCTGTAATTGCAAAAAATTTCACAAGAATTCCTCGGAAATTCACAGGAATTTTAAATAATATTTTTTTTTTTGGAATTTCACGAGAATACTTTAAAATTTTGGAGAAATTATTTGGGACTCCAGGAAAATTAATGGAATTTCATAATTTTACCGAAATTCCACAGAAATTCCACATATTTTTGTTTGGAGTTCTAAGTACGTCTTATTCCTGGAGTTTTATTAAATTTTACTGGAATTTTATTTAATTGCACACAATTTTTATAAAATTCCGCCTAATTTCCACGTAATTCCGCATAATTTCAGTAGAAGTTTGCATAATTTTTATAGAATATTGCATATTTTCTATAGAATTCCGCAGAATTTCTTTGGAATTTTGCATAGTTTCTATCAAATTTCGCATAATTTTTATGGAAGTCCATACAACTTAAATCCACATAATTTTCATGGGATTTTGATTTTTTTGAAACTCAACGCTTTTTTTGGAATACTATGTCGTTGTCCACTTAATTTCATTAGAATTTTAATAGGATTTGGCATCTTTTCAATGAAATTTTGCATACTTTGTAAAAAATTTGGTATCATTTCCATGGTATTGAAGCTCAAAGTTGACTTCTAGTCCAAATTTTTTCAAAAACTTCAAGCTCAATTTGCTCAAAAACTATAAATCTGAAAATATTGTAAATTACAGGCCATTTATTGACATATTCTCCGTAGTTCATAAAGCCTGGCTTAGTGGAAAAGCTCGGCTTTGTGACACAAAAATCCAAGCGTTTCCACTAAGCCAGGCTTTATGAACTACGGAGAATATGGCCCTTAGAGGTCAGTAAGAGCTACAAAAGCTTAAAATTTCAATGCAACTTGCTCAACGGTTACCGAGTATTTGCGGTGTGAATATTTTAAAATCAGAATTCAATGAAAAACTCGATTTTTTAATTTTCCAGTTTTGCTCAATTTTGACTCCACCAATCGATAAAGGGGGTCAGAGTTAGTGGAAAATAACCCTGACATTAATTCCAAATGGTCATTTTAAGCAAGAACAAAAAGAAAATCTTATTTTTGGCTGAAAAGTTTTCAAAATCTTGACATGATCATGAACAATTGCCCATATTTTTGTTAAATTTCCAACAAATTGAAATAAATTATACACCATTAGAAAGAGCATTAAATTCTCTATAAATCTGTGCAAAATTAAGATCGATATCTTGAATAATCTGTGAGCAATTGAGGCTCAAAGTTGACTTCTAGCCAAAATTTTGTCAATAACTTCAAACTCAATTTGCTCAAAAACAATAAATCTGGAAATATTGTAAATTACAGGCCATTCAGAGCTTAATAGGAGCTACAAATGCTAAAAATTTCAATGCAATTTGCTCCTCGGTTACCGAGCAATCGAGGTTTAAAGATTTTGAAATCAGAATTCAAAAGGGGTACTCTTATGAAAACTCGATTTTTTTAAGTGAAACTTCTCAGGCGGCGATCTGATATTTGGACGAGAATAAAGAGTGATCTGAAAGACGCGTCACGTTTTGGCATATTTCGTTACATGAGAGAGAAAAAAAAATAACGTAGAGGGACGGAGAGAGACAGCCAATGACAATGACAGCCGTTCGACTATTGCTCCATGTTTACTGATAACCCGCACGCAGTCGCCGCAATTTGCCACCGTTCAACCCATAGATATGTTTAACCCCCTTACAAATATTAAGTTGGATGTATGTACAGGGCGCGTTCGAAAATGGAAATTTACTCTGAGTCACCCTGTACTACAATGAACAGAACTAATTGATAATTGTTTATTTTTAGGACTACCCAGAGCCAAATTCTAAATGAAAACGTTAAATCATTTATGATCCGTCTTCAAAAATCACTACAGCTAGACGTAGTAGATATTGCAGATTTTTCATCTAACCTTATAGAGGACCCTAATTTAAACAAAATCGTATCTCGCATTCAATCCAGGCACTTGGACATAATGAACAACTTCTCGAAACTGAAATCAGACGAACATTTGATGTCCCATGTAGCTGATCTTCACATGAATCTTGCTTTCGCCGAACTATACATTAACTCTTTTCTGCCCCAAATTGATCCGCTAGCTAAGAAAGCTATGAAGAAAAATCACATTGCTTCAGTGATAAGCATGTTTGAGCAAATGAAGCAAAGCTTTGATATGCAAAATAGTTTGTTTAGTAATGAGGAAAAGTGTAGGCATCCTTATTATGTGGCGATTGTGGGAATTATTAAAGATTTACAAGAGAGGATAAAGAAGTATGGCGAAAGTGCTAATATTGGAGTCAATTCGTATGCATACAGTTATGTATTACAGGTAAGTTGCTCATATAATATATGAAGTTTTAAAAATGTTCCAAACTTATCTTTCAGCAACTTAAACATGCCTCAAACAGCGTCCTCAAAACCACAATCCTAGACGACATCGAAAACTGCACAGCTGTATTAATCTCTAAATCATGCCCTCAAAACATCCCTGAAACCGAAATGCAATATTCTCTTAATAAACTGCAAACAAATTTCTTGAGTTTCGAAAGAATAAGTCAAGATTGGAAACAGTATTGCGGCTCTTATCCTGACATTGTGGAACCATTACTGTCAAACATTTCGCAATTTTTGTATGGTTTCAAACTGAAACTATTCTGGATCAAGAGGGAATATTCAAAACAATGCGGCGGAAACTTGGAGAATGAATTATTAAGACTAGCTGCATTACCCTCATTAGACGCAAACTTTACTAGTCTAGACAAGGTTGCTGATTATTTATCTTGCGAACAATTTCCAAATCTTAAAGAACAGGAAAACGTTAGGTTTGTATATAAATTATTAATTAAAGGAATTAATAATGGCCTGTTTGTTTGTTGTAGGCTGCAAAAATGCGCTATACAAGAATGTTTCAATCAATGCGTGGTTAACGGAAAGAATTCGCGTTTACTGGATGCTGGTTTGTTTCAAAAGTTTAACTCTTTGGTTGAGGCGTTTGTGGCTGTATGGAATACCCAACAGGAGAATAAGGAGAAGGAAAAAACTGAAGCTGAAAGCTTGTATAAAACAAGGTAAGAGATAATAATAGTTAATTTAAGATAGGTTGAGGTTCCTGATGCTCCATATTTGATCCATTATAATTACTCTAATTTTTCAGAACGAAATGCGATGACAAAACCGAAGAACAACTAATCGATGACGAACTGAAAGAACTATTCCCCAACCATCACGTACTCGATTTTTCTGACCTCCAAGAAAAATCCCTATCGGATGCAACGCCCGACGAGCCGACTTCAAATAAGCCAATCACGGAACTGATTACCGACGAAGATGTGACGTTCGTCGTCGACCTGCATTCGAAACTTTTCAAAAACTTCATTAGGACCGAATGGCTTGCGCCCGCACCGAGCAAAAACGTTCAAGCAGATTTTGTTGGTCCCCTAATGGAAAACTATAAAATTGTTAGAAGGATAATGGACGCTAACGGGCAATACTTTCAATATACGTTCGATACAAAACTTTGCGGAAGTTTGGCGGTGTTGCTGGAAGTTTCCAGGCGATACGGGACTGTGAGCGAATTCGGTACGTATGTAGCTAGAGGTGTAAGTTGAATTAAAACTTTCCTTGGAACTTTGAAACATAAGCCTGAATTTTTGTTGCATGTTATTATGTCATTATGAATAATTCAAAAAATAGTTTACCGTTATGAAATAGCGCCTCTGCTTATAAAAATTTGTTACCTTTTCGAACTTTTTGATGGTCACTCACTATGGTTTGAATCGTTAAGCCCAGTTTGGTTTTGTCTTTGAATTAATCCTCTCTCTACATTGTTTAAAAGCCTTATTATCTAAGCCTACAAAGACAGCTACCAAATCATATTCCATCTTCTGTATATACATGATATCAAGCTCGCCTCTAGGACTACTTGACGTCACTTACACCTTCTAGAATGACATTTGGAATGGAACAAGGTGAATGATTGGTATCTGCAGCTAGCTCATCCAAAATTAGATTTAGCTGAGATTTTGACTAGAAATCTCACCACATAGTATTATCACTCTACGTTGTACCCTGACCTACAACTTTTGTGAGAGATACATGACAAGATGGATAATATCCTAGAAACGAAAAAGAATGCGAATCAGAACAAGGATGCGTCACACAAAAGTATCATTCACGAATTTGATTAGGTACTCGGAAATAACACAATATCGTATTGGAAATTTTGATAGAATACTGCAATCTGCCATCTATGTAAAAAAGTTCAACTGAATAGTATTGTCCTGATTAAGATAGTGGATAGACAAACCTGGCCATTGACTCTCCCCTATTAAAAAGTTTTTTTTTTGCTTAATTCAAGGGTTTGGTCATCACATCTGCAAGTTGTTATTCAGTTAAACCTTGCTCGATTTCTCATTTTTCTTCAAGAATCTTTCTCTCTTATAAAAAAGTATTTCATTTCCATGTGTTTTGTTCTGCGGCTGAATTGTGAATTTTCTGCTAACTTTACTGCCGCAGAATTATCGTATCAACTTCGAGAGTTGGAATATTATTGATTCGTAAAGTCTAGTAATCCATAAAATTTCTTAGGTAGCTTCATTCGCAGCAACTATGTCTTGGGTATCAACAACGTGAAGCATTGTTTTAAACCATATTATGCTTCTCCTGAACTTCTAAATTTGATAATTTCCACGGTGGTATAACCATCTGATTGTTTCATAAAAATCGTATTCTGTAGACTCATTCACATGGTAGTGCTTTTGCGTTTTCTGGTAGCATAAGAATATCCCAGGTTTTGTTTTCTTTAAGAGAATCGATTTCTGAGTCCTTTGCTTTTTTCCCCTCTTCTTTGCTGTTTATAGCTTTTTGGTGTTTTGATTTTTTGAATAATTTCTTCTGCAATTAAAACATAATCATAGATGAAATAATAATATAGAGGCTTTCTGTTTAATTCACATTTAAACGCCGATCCATCTACGTCTTGTTCATCTTCGATTTTTTGTTCTGTTCATGTAGTTGAAGTTGAGTTTCTCTGATTTCTTTGAGATTTTCTCGAATAGGCTTGCTTGACGTTGTTTTGTGGGGGTAATTGACCGCGCCCTTCACAATCTGTCAACTTTTCTAAAAATCTGAGATTCCTAGACATAACTGCTTCTGATTCTTCTTCAACCAAAATTCTGTATCTCTCTTTTCCATGATAACCAAGAAGGTATTCTTTGATTGCCTTTCTGTCCATTTTTTGTCCTGGATTGCACCAGAATATGTGCATAGCAGGTTGAGCCAATAAGTCTGAGCTGTTTTTTTTCTTTGGTTTTTATTCATCCATAATTCATATGCGTGAGAAAGTTCTGGTTGTGTTAAGTACATGAATAGCTGTGTTGACAAATTTAGCCCATGAAGGTTGAGAGGCTTCTCTAAGAAACAACTACTTTTCAGTAGAGACGCTCTGCTGTGGTTGTAGTATCGCAATTTCCAACATTGGGATGATTTCATTCTCCAATTTAAGGATGCATTTCTGATATACGACTATGAATTTTCTCTCTGGGATGAAATCTGCTGAAGAACTCAGGGTTCCCAGTAGAGAGTCATCAGCATTTTCGTGATAATGCAAAACCTTTTTAATGAGCTACCCGAAGCACCGACGGAAGCAACTAAAAATCAGTTTTGACGACGCAATTTTCTGCCATAATTTCATAATATTTCCTCTGTGCAAGAACTTCTGTGCTTGAGTCAGTCAGTCGAGGAAATTGAATAACATCTTCAGCGTTTTGTTCCACCACCAACAAATTATCGTCAGCTCTTGGAGGCTGTGTTTGCTTATCACAAGCCTAGCTAGAATATTCACGTACCATATACCTCTAAATTATTTTCCTCCGTTAAGCACAATGCTCAGACACTTTCTAATGGTGATCCCGTCACCATTGACGGTATTACTAGTTCCAGAGAACAGAATGTGTGTTGGAACTTTGGAAGCCCTGGGCTGAAATCACGACAATTAGAATTCTATTTTCATGACGTCACTCGCGACCTATTTATCGCATACAGTACAAGCGATGATGACGGTTGCTAGACAACCTGACGTCATGAAAGTAGAATTCTAGTAAAATTCTACTTATCGTGATTCCAGCACAGAGTATCGTTTCCGTCAGTGTCAGCAGGAACGTAAAGTTTTATTTACAAAAACATACGTAATGTTGACATTTCTGAGTTTTCAAATATTTGAAAGTGACACTTTTATGAATTTTACTTTCCTCCCGGGTGGAAAGTGCTCACTTTTCACCCGGGTGGAAAGTAAGCCCTCATGTCCTAAAATGTTAAAGACAAGTCCTGCATGTCAAACGTTTTTTTAGAGAAGTCAGAACTTGTCAAAAAGATTTTTTAATTTTTATTTATTATTTAGTCAAAACTGTGATGGTTGTAAATAAAATAGTATACAAACCTCGTTAGGAAGTTTCATTCCTGTCTCGAGATTATAGTTAACTTCACGTCTCAGTTAACTAACTAATCTCTCGACAGTAATGGAACACTTCCGACCTCGGAATGTAATATAGGTACTATTGTTACCGTTGTGATAATGATAAAGTCACCTTATAAGGTCTTGTCCGACTTCTTAAAAAAAAACGAACAACCGGTAATAAGGCACTAGAACAAGTGTCTTCCCTTTTCGCATCCAAATTCGAGGCCACCCTTCGTCTCAAGATTCTCTTAGATTATGTTCAGGCTCACGCTGAAAGCGATGAACGAGCTTACTTGAATGTGAAAATATGTATACGGTATATCTTTCCCGGGTTTATTGAATAGTGACGCTTCAAGAACCCTCATGAGTACCAATGGTTGAAAATGTGAAGCTCTGCGGACCTCCTGTAAACTCGGCCAATGCCAATTTCATTGTACGGTAACGAATGGAGACGCTTGCAAGTCCTGCGATCCATTCGACTTCCAATTCAGCTTCGAGAGCGGATTGTAGTGATTGGAGCTTTGGTGGTGCCTTCCCTTCCTCGTTCTTTGAGTCTCGGTATTGATTTCTGGAACCGCATGGGCATTGTACCTGACCTCCATGCTGAAGAAGAGAACTTCTGCAATTTCCAGGATTCTGATCGTGAAGTCGTTATAGTCTTCACCCTGATCTTCAACGTCTCTCGACGACTTAGTCAATACAACATTTTCGGACAGGAATGACTTCGTAGGCTGTACAAACTTGGTTGAATTGGTGATCAAGACGAGCTCGGCTCTATGAAGTAGGCAGGCACACTTGAAGCATAAAAGTTAAATTTTACGTAATCGTTTAGTGCTTCGGTTATGCCTCAATGTGCTCCAATCCTCAAATTAGCAACTCTATTTTCGGAGATATTTTGGATTTAAGGAATCGCCTGCTCACTTCACACCAAGCAGGAACAAGGGAAGTACCAACGTTCAGTTACAGATAAATGGTTAGTGCTCCGTTAATGCTTCAGCTTCAATCCATAAATTAGCAACCCCTATATCTTCAGAGATATTTCGGTTTCTAGAAATCGCCTGCTCACTTCACCAGGGTGCCATGAAAAAAAGCAATGGTTGTTGTCCTATCTATTTGTATGAAATCATTAGGCGATTGCGAAAAGTCGAAATATATAAAGTATAAGAGTTGTTAAAAGTTGAGATGGTGCTTCCCATGTTCCTGCAAGGTGTGAAGTGAGCAGGCGATTTCTGAAAACCGAAATATCTCTGAGAAAATATAGGGGTTGCTAATTTGGGGGTTGAAGCACATTGAAGCACTAACCATTAATCTGTAACTGAACGTTGGTGTTTTTCTTGTTCCTGCTGGGTGTGAAGTGAGCAGGCGATTTCAAAAGACCGAAATATCTCCGAAAATACAAGAGCTGCCAATTTGGAATTATTTATCTGTAACTGAACGTTGGTGCTTCCCTTGTTCCTGTCGAGTGTGAAGTCAGCAGGCGATTTCTGAAAACCGAAATATTTCCGGAAATATAGGAATTGCTTATTTGGGGATTGAAGCACATTAAAGCACTAACCATTTATCTGTAACTGGACGTTGGTGTTTCCCTTGTTCCTGCTAGGAGTGAAGTGAGCAGGCGATTTCAAAAAACCGAAATATCTCCGAAAATACAAGGGCTGCCAATTTGGAACCATTTATCTGTAACTGAACGTTGGTGCTTCCCTTGTTTCTGCTGAGTGTGAAAGTGAGCAGGCGATTTCTGAAAACCGAAATATCTCTGAGAATATAGGGGTTGCTAATTTGGGGGTTGAAGCACTAACGAAGCACTAACCATCTATTTGTAACTGAATGTTGGTGCTTCCTTTGTTCCTGCGGGAGATGAAGTGAACAGTAGGCGATTTCAAAAAACTAGAATATCTCCAAAAACGCAAAGACTGCTAATTTGGGGATTGAAGCACATTGAAGCAGTAACCAGTTATCTGTAACTGAACCTTGGTGCTTCCCTTGTTTTTACTGAGTGTGAAGTGAGCAGGCGATTTCTAGAACAACCGAAATATCTCTGAAAATATAGGTGTTGCTAATTTGGGGATTGAAGCAGTGGCGTTTCCAGCCTGGGGCTCTGGGGGGGGGGAAAACCCGATTTTCGCCAGATGCGGAATTTTTTTTGAGGTGCCATTCCCAAAAGTTGATAAAATCACACACACACACACACACACACACACACACACATCTTGATGGCATATTCGCAAGTGCGCAAAAATAAGCTTTGAGTGCGGGAAAGACACTTTGCGCAAGTGTTCAAAACAAATACTTTTTCTACGAGTGTTGGAAGATTTGCATAGCAGCCAAAGCAAAGCAGCTGTAGGTACCTAATCTTCTTGAATGTTTCCAGATGCTCAAAACTGGTAATTTTCGCTCTTAGTTCAATGTGTTTTTTTTTCAGTGATCACCTTGACTTTATTTGCAACAATGGTTGTGCTAGCGAGGTTTACTTAGAATTTGTTTTGCCTGCCAAATTTTGAGACTAGACTTACCAGGATGATTTCATGTGACTTTTTAAATTAGTTTTACATAGCAAGTACATCATCTCCCAAAAAAATATCCTGTCCATTTTTGCTTGCATTATCATAGATCTTGCTTTGTCCATTGGTGTCTGATTCATTCTTTCCACGACACCATTAAGTTGGGAAGTATATGTCCAACTTTTATGATCTGATACTCCAAAGGAATGTTATTATATTCAGGACTCACGCACGTCAAAAATGCAATAAAAAATAGTGAATTAGTGTTAAAAAAATCACTACCTATTCATTATACATATAAAAATTCCAAAAATGGACCTATAAAATTTAATCCTAACCTTTCTTAATTTGAAAAACAACAATTTAAAAAACAAATAAGTCAGGAATGTAAGTTGGTGGCTGCCAACGCCAATGGTCACCTGACCTCACACTTGTCTTTGCTGGATTTTTCCTCCTCTCGCTCCTCATACAGAAAGTGTCAAATTAAAATGCTAAACATTACCTGAAAGCCTTTCTCGGAACAAAAATAACATCAAGCCCTTCTTTTTGAATATTAGTTTATTCAGAAACACAACTTTGCGCACGCAGATGAATATGCAAAGTAATAACTTTGCGCTCGCGAGTAGAAAATGTTATTTTATGTAATTTGAGATATTTTTAAGAAATAAAAGGTTGTTGCTCTGGAAGGGGCAATTGCCCCCCCCCCCCCTGAATACGCCACTGGATTGAAGCACATTGAAGCACCAACGAAGCACTAACCATTTATCTATAACTGAACGTTGAGGCTTCTCTTGTTCCTGCTGGGTGTGAAGTAAGCAGACGATTTTAAAAAACCGAAATATCTCCGAAAATACAAGGGCTGCTAATCTGGGGATTGAAGCACTAATCATTTATCTGTAACTGGACGTTGGTGCTTTTCGTATTGCTCCTGCTGGGTGTAAAGCATAGAGGTGTGAAGTGAGCAGGCGATTTCTAAAAAATCCGAAATATCTCCGAAAATACAAGAGTTGCTAATTTGGAGATTGAAACGCTAACGAAGCACTAAACGATTACGTAAAATTTAACTTTTGTGCTTCAAGTGTGCCTGCCTACTTCACAGAGCCCACGAGCTCGCCTCCCATTAAGCTGCGATATTATCCGCTTTTCCTTGCCCTGCAAACCGAGTTTAATGTAAATCCGCATATACATACTCCGAGGCATCGAAGCCTCTTACTCCTACTGTCCCTACTCTCGTGATCGGTTCCAGTTCAAAACAAATGCCTTTTGGCCTCACCAATGCCCCTGCAGTATGGCAGCGGGTAATTGACCATATCAAATTTGAGTTTTTGAAGGTATCTGCTTCAATGGCATGTAATATTGACAGTTGTGTTGTAGAGGGCTCTTCTGTAATTGGAGCTTTTTAAATTGTGGCGCGTGAATAACCGAGCATAATTTCGACCTACAAAGTTTAGTTTGACGTGTGGTTTCTGCTTTTCAAAACAGAAATCGCACGTCAAATTAAACTTTTGAGCTTAAAATTACACTAGGTTTTTCACGAACCACAATTTAAAAAGCTCCAAGTACAGAAGTGCCCTCTACAACTCAACTTCATGGCATTACGGTGAGATTTTCTCGTTTACTTGAACTATTTTGTTCAGGAGTGTATGGAGCAGTTATTCTGTGTTAATTCTATTTTTGTAGTATGGTTTTAAATTCTTCATTATCCAATTCTTTACCATAGTCACTAGTAGCTCTCTAATCTTATGACTTTGGTTGGAAAGCATCGGCGATCATGTCTTCTAGAATAACTTCCCGCTCAGACTTTTCTTTTGAAAGATATCCATATTGAAACAGTATAATATTCTTTAAAATTGTGCAAATACCTTTTCTTCTGGTATGACACTTCAACTTACATCTTCTCTATTACCAAATGATAAGCGATGGACTTTTCTATAAATACAAGGTCCACAAATATGTCTAGACAAACGTTAATTTTGAGATTGTTGACACCATCATCCTGGTGTCCCCACTTCTCATGATCCAACTGAGATAAGGAACAACCATGTTGGTTGGTTTTTGTGAAAAAGACGTGCTTCTGGTTCAGGAATCAACACTTCAATGTCATATTTATATAGTGTACCTCCAACATGTCTTGTTCTCCTGTAATAATAATGTCTTCATGCACATCTTGTAGTAATTGATTCAAAAATGATGTTTACTTTCGGTCTGCCGATACAGAGAATATTTTTTGTAAAAATTTGTTGTGTATGTCAGACATCATTGAGTGTGATTTTTCTTTGCCTTCTGGAATCGTCAAAAGTGGAACATTGGCATCTTGTTGGCTAGATTGATTAGATTCTTGTTTCTTTGGTGGTCGGCCATCAGCTATCCATAACCAATGACCTTTGCGTTCTCAGTAGTGACATAGGTAAGTAGGTACTTAGAGAGTCTCCATTAAAGAAACCTATCTTCTGAAAGAGGAAATAATCGGTTGTTATCAATGTCTTTCGCCCCGTCTCTCATTTTGAAAACTAGAACTAAAGTAGATTCCTTTCGTGTCGCCGGGAATCAACCGCTTTTTTAGGATCGCTGAAATTTATGCTAGAGAAACGCAGGTGATGTGTGACAGTTTGGAGGAATTCCATCAGATCACGCACTAAGGGACCAGAGTTTTGAGCTTGCTGCTGGAACTCCGTAACGAATAGAGATATTTTCTCTATCTCTTCTGACGTCCCCTCTCTACTGATTTCGAAAAGAGAGAAAAAGATAGCAAGTGCCATAGCGATAGGGATATCGATCTCTATCCGTTACAGAGTTTCACCCCTGGAGACTTTGTCATCGTTGAAGTGGTGTGTTATTGGGTTATCTCCAAAAAAGAAAGAATTTTAATTCACCAATATAAACAACGAGGTGTACGAAATAGAATAGCTGAAATTGGTTTGCAATCCCATTAGAAGCTGTGAGCAGACCATCATGATAACTGATGAAATCTTTGAAGCACCAAATATAAGTATGTGAATTGTGAATGTAATAGAAAAACACGATTCCACCTGATTACGATTGAACAACGTTTTAATTCATTTCGTGAAACTCGTGAAATTTACAACACTTGAGTAATAAATTAACATTACACATTGATGGCTATATTTGATTGTGAATCTAACATCCCTTCTCAATCAAAAGATATTTATTCTATAACAAAATTAATTCTGAAAGAGCGTTACTTTTACATAGCAGTTTAAAATACATCTACTATAATCCTATTTTGAGTTTAGCAAACAAATCACTAGTTAAATTTTTAGTTAAAATGTCTGCGATTTGTTGCTTTGGCTTGTACTCTACAACTACAGTACCACTGTGGACCAAATCTTTAATACAATTGTATTTCACATCAATATACTTTAATTTTCTGTGATCGAACCCTCTCGTTAACTTGATTGATACAGGAATGGTTATGTCTTTAAATATGACAAAACTAGTTTTCTCAAAACCAAAATCAGAAAGAATATTTGACAACCAAATACCTTCTTTAGTAGCCTTTGCAAGAGAGACATATTCTGCATCTGTGGAAGAGGTCGCAACCGTACTTTGTTTTTGAGTTGACTTGTGACTGTTCATTTGGTTATTACTTTGAAACCTACTGCACAAATTTACCGAAATGCCTAAATCCGGCCGTGTTTTCAGCATTAGGTACATTGAGTACCCCACGAGTTCCCTAACAGGTTTGTTTTCAAATCCCTCAGTTCGAGATGTAGTGTCCGTTTTTAGATAATCTGCATTCAAGGAAGTGCTGACCGCATTACCCATGGTAAAACATTCAAGTTTAAGATATATTGTTTTTTACTAAGATAAACGAAATTGTTTCCACGTGTTACGTCGATACCTAAAAATGTATTTAATTTACCTAAATCTTGTATTTCAAATCTTAATTTCAGTTTAATTTTGATTCCATTTATCTCAAAATAGTCACTGCTAGATAGCAAAATGTCGCCAACATAGAGCAACATGCATATTCTATTATTTTCAATATGTTTTACGTGTAAACAGGGATCGTTATTTGACCTTATGAAATTTTCCTTCCGCACAAATTCATATAAGGTTTCGTGAAAGTAGAATCCCTTTCGCATAAGTCCCTTGGCTACTAGCCTAGCCTAATATTTTAATGGTTCACCCCTATCATTAGACTTATTTAGGCCTAACATTTTCCGGTTTTTCAACGTGAGACCAAGTCTTATTTTTTATCAAAGCTCTAATTTCTTCATCTATAGCATTTTTCCAAAATTTATATTCTGCAGGTTCTTTAGCCTGTTCTAAACTTTCTGGAACTCTATCTACAAAACTAGATGCAGCCATGTCTTCCAAATCACCTTCCATGACATAATCATTATAATAAGAAGGTATTTTCTTTACTCTATTACTTTTCCTAACCGGACTTTCCGTATTTGACTCATCAAACTCATTATTTTCAAGAATATTATTATTTCCTTGCTCTATTTCATTATTATTAGCTCCTAACGTTCCTAACATGTTTTCATTTAGATCACCCTCAAACAGAGCTGGGATCGTTACTTGAAAAAAGTAACGCGTTACTTTACAGCTACTTTTGCTTAAAAATAACTCGTTACTTAAAACTTACAGTTACTTTCGAATAATGATAATTTTATTTTCGTTACTTATTGGAAAGTAACACGTTACTGTAACTACTTTACTTTGAAAGTAACTTCTTTACTTTAGAAGTAGGTAGTTCGTTACTTGAAAGTAACTCGTTATTTGAAAGTAACCCGTTACCTCAACGCGTTAGTTTGAAATAAAGCGCTACTTTTAAATAAAGCGTTACTTCTAAAGTAAAGCGTTAATTCAAAAATAACTATTTTCGCCGAAAATTGCGTTATTCCTTAATTTGACTCACCAACACAGCAGTCCAAACAACCAAATAAGACCTATACGAAATGCCAATATGTTTTTAGTTTGTGAGTCTGACTATGTGGAAAAGTTTCGTTGCAAAATTGAAACGGATTAAGGATTAAGCGACTAAATGGAGAACTTGGCTTTGGACAAACCTGCTTTTTGAAGCCTCCCAGTGTCTGCATATAGTGTCTTTAGAGGGCAAAAAAAGATTGGAACAGGTAGATGCGTTCAGAAATTAACTTCCCTTATAAATGTTTGCACAGTCAATAAATCAAAATTTGCATGGTCTTCTTGATTTGTTGAACCGTCTATATTGTTATTATATGTTTAATAGTATATATTCAAGAATGAAATGAGATGTTGTGTTTTTGACCGTTAATTCTTTATTCTACATCATAAAATATTAAAAGCTTTATAAGTTGGAAGTTGAAGAATCAGTTCTAGATTGCTCATGTTCTTTATACTCATCAAACTCAAACATTACATTTCGAACAACATACACCTTTTGTTTAACAATATCCCAAAATCGATAACCATTATTTGGGTATCCGGTATCCTACCATAATATTAATGTTTCCTTTTTGAATCAAATTTTGACTACTTTTCTTTTGGAACATGACAATATGCTAAGCTGTCAAAAATTTGCCAGTGGCGGCTCGTGGTGTCTAAGTAAGGGTGGACGACAAAAATTAAAAACAGCCGTAGGCGTAATTTTTTTTGAGATTTTCAAGGTCACGGCCTTTCCAAAAGTTGTATTGAAAATATTTTTTATTTTTTCTCCAGAGTGGCGGTGCCCACCTTGCCCATATGGGCGAACCGCCACTGAAATTTGCAAGTTTTTTAAATCAGGTTTCAATTTATAAATCAACTCAGCAGGAGTGACATTTTTCAAAGAAGCTGTAGGAGATCGGTTCAAGATAAACAGCACAAATACTGATTCTCCTCACATATTTTTTGGTAATCTTGAATTTAGCAATAAAGCTCTACCTTTTTCTAATATTGTCCTATTTTAAAGTTCGACAGAGCCATTCATCTCAGGGTTATAAGGTACAGAATGACATAATCTTATACCTCTGGCTTTGGAAAAACATAGTAAAATCATTGGAGCAATACTCACTCCCATTATCACACTGGATTGACCCAATCCTGTATCCAGTTAAATGTGTCACTTTAATTTGTTATAAAATAAGTGAAAGTGAAATGTGTAAAATCGTCAAGAAAGGTAACGAAATAATTTTTGTTATCAGGCTTACTAGAAGTTATTGGCCCACATATATCACTATGGATAATTTCCAGGGGTCTTTTCGTTACTTTTCCTGATGGTTTTTCAAATGATAAACGAGTAATTTTTGATTGTGTACAAATTGCACAAATTTTGTTTTGCCTGGTTTCAATATTTACATTTAGATTCTTTACCATACTGTTTTTAGCAAGATTTTCAAAATTTTTGTTTCCTATGTGCCCTAACCTAGCATGTTAGCATTGTTCTTAGTAACAGGAATCCGAAATTCTTGATTTATCATGCGATCTGTTGCTCCTGAGTCGACAACAAACTTGATTCTGTTATTTTGGAAGGGAATTTCAAGAACACACACTAGTGGGTTATTTTGGTTAATAAATTTCTTCTCATGCTTGATATTCCACTTTTTATTGATGTTATTGAACCCAAAACCCACTAAATGCTGCTACGCGAGATAAATCTTCTCTATTCAGATTATTTAGACTTCTTCTTCATCTCTTGATCTAAAAGTTTGCCTTGACAAATACTAACGTTAATTTATCTTGTTCGAAAGCTTCTAGGGCAGTAATAATATTATCATAACTGACATAACTGGAGGGTAACAATAACAGCAAATGGCAAACAATTTAGGTTTCTTCTAGTGTTGCTCCTACGGACTTCAACTCCCTTACAGTTTGCTCAAATTTTATGAAATGGTTTTCAAGTGTTCCGCTTTTTTCTAACCTCATAGTTAACAAATCTTTTTCTCAGATAAGAGCTGGCTATTGCGATGCTCTTCCGTTGAAACACTTTCTCAAGTGCCAATCACATCACGAGATGTTGGTTTATCTTTGATCTAAGTAGTCCAAGTGCGAATTAGCAACGAACTGTAATACATTTCTTGTCTAGCTTCACTTCGTCTTGCGAATTTTGATTTATGGCTATTCCATACAAGTTTTAACTCTATTGTGATCAAGCACAATTTCAACTCGGAATTTCCAATGGTCATAGTCCTATTACCATCAAACTGAAATATTCCAAACACACCTGTTTTTGCTATACCTAAGCTTCACCTGCTCGCTCAGTGTCAGATAAAAAACGACGGACAATATGGCTATTTGATTGTAAATAACAATAATACTGATGGGGGAGGGAATTATGATATGGTATTCAATAACCTATGACCAAAAATGCTTCATAATATCTGAGAAAATAGGTAAGTATGCTGTTTTCGTAGTAAGAGAAAAGCACAGGTATCATTTATTTCATTCATAGTGAGTGCTAACTCCAGATTTCTTGTACATATCAGACGCTTATTTGGGAAGGGTGCCACCGTATTGTCGACTGTATATTTTGTTGTGGAGGCCGTTGAAAACATTAATAGGTACCCTTTTGGTAGATCTCGTGCATTGATACCTAAGGTTTTACTGGAAGTTCTCTATTTTTTATTATTGTTTTTTTTTCTTCTAATTGTAGAATAAGTATTTCCCAAAACAAAAATAAGAAATGCTAATTTAAAAAACATAATTATAACAACGAAAATATATTTTTTTAGGTCACGATTCCCCATTGAAAATAGCCAACAAAGATTTCTATAAGGACTCGGACGTAGACGAAGTAAAAACCTGCTACCACGTTTTAGACAAACTAAAACTTAAAGTGAACGAACTCCTTTTAGAATGGCCCGACCAACCTACATTAAACACAGTAAGTACTATTGTGTTTTTTTTTGCAATTTGATAGTAACAAAAATCCATTTTAGATTATAACAGTAATCGACAGAATTTTTACATTCGACATCAAAAGCCCTATAGCCAGATACCTAACTGGATTCGACATTTTACTGGCCAAATGTCACGAATGGGAACAAGTAGCTCACAGTGGTGTAAGTTTGCTAAACGACACACCGGAAGTTATTGCTCAAATTATCACTTGGAGGAAATTGGAACTTGGCAGATGGAAGGATTTACTTAATAGTACTTTTAACGAGTAAGAATTAATCAATAAGTATAAGAATATTATTATTATTGTTTTCTTTTATAGAATGACCAAGCCATTATCAAAATGGTGGATGTATATGTACAATCTCTCCAACCAATACTTAAAAGACACACAAATAACAGAATCGGAATTAGTCGACACACTCCAAAAACTAATAACCAAATCCAACTTGGTGGAATTCCATGGACGTTTAGATATTGTACTAGAATTTCATTGTTATGCCATAACGCAACCTAAAACCCATCGATCGGAGGCTTTCGTTAATATTTTATGGAATATTTACAATTATTTCAACCAATTTTCAGTCATTATAAGCAACAAACTCAGAGATTTGCGAGCACCAATAGAGAAAAAACTTAAAGATTATGTTAAAATTGTCAAGTGGAAGGACGTTAACTATTGGTCTGTTAAGGATACAGTGGACAAATCTTATAAGGCTTTGCATAAGTTTGTTAGAGAATATAAGGTGAGATTTGTGAGATGAGAAGATAATCTATTATCTCCTGACTTTTCAATATTTTCCGGGCTCACATAAAGAAGTGTGACAAATGAGGAGCTAAAAATATAATGTTTTCTTTTTTTTTAGGATGTTCTTCTTCAACCAGTTGCACCATTCCTGACCAACCCCGTTTCAGACACAGCAATGGAAAGTGTTGGCATTTGGGATCGGCCACAAAGACAAAATCCTAAGGCTTATCATTATACACTGGATGCCGATTCCTACTTAGTGAAGGCGTCTGTCAAGGATTCCTCATATTTATCCAAGGCTCGTAAGATATGTAAAGAGACAATTTCGGGTACCGAGTATCCTGATTTGGTTAAATCTTTGGATACGTTTGTTACGGATGTTATTGAGACCAGTGAGCATTTGAGGAAATTGGAGGTAATGGTTTTCACAGTGCCTATGTTTTTATTATTAGGAAAGAAAATCCAAGAAGAATTATCATTTGTCTGAAGTCTGAATACAAAATTATATGTGTCAGATCTTCACAACCACCTCCAAAGTCTTCTATCTGAATGAACTAACAGATATTATTCCTTTTAGGTTGACACAACACTTCCGAAAGAAAAACAAAAATCCCAAGCGAAAAACATACTCCACCAAAAACACAGAGCCCTAGCCGACCTGTTCCAAACCCTATCAAAAATTGGAGTTTCCTACAAAACAGGAATCATAGATTCAAAAATTAAAAAACCCACGGAAGAGTACACTATAAAACCACTAGACTTATCTGCTAGTTTTTCGTATCTCGGGTTCAATAGAATGGACGGAAAAATGCTTACTATTTGGGACTCGTGCGAATTGTATTATTATAGATGTTTGAGAAGATACGATGTTTTGGAAAGTGCTCTTGTTACACCAGCTCACGACTTGGGCGTGCAAAATATTGATAGATGTAGAGGATTTGCTGCACACTTATTGGTAAGAATATTTTTTGTAATGACACCAAATTTATAATTTTAATTTTCTAGACTTTCTGTCAAAACCAAAAAAAGACTCTAATAACTGTGACAAGATCCTACCACACTTTAAGAAGTTACGCAAAACAAATACGAGAATCTTATGAGCATTCAGATTTTATCCATTCCAAAACTCTAACAAACATCAAAAATGTACTAAATTCATTGACAATTGTTATTAGTCAAGTACAGTTAATTTTAAACTCGTGTCCGGATGAAGAAACTTCATTTGATGAACAACTATTTGAAATTCCTTTGCTTGATCCTAATTTCGGGAAATTCAATAGTAAAAATGATGAAAACTGGAAAAGAGGTCAAGAATCTATAAGCAACATAAATACATGCATTACTAAAACCCTAAACACCATTCAGAAATTTGAGCCAACAAATTTGTTTTCTGAGAGACCCAGGGTTGATGTAAATTTTGTACCTTTTGCTCAGAAAGACCAACTGACTGTGGAGCTACAAAATATTCTACAGAACTTGGATGGTTTGAAAGAAATATTTGAACCGATACCAATTACAGAAACTTTAGATTGGGTTTCAGATAACATCAGAAGTATTTTACAAGAAACTCATGATAGTGTTGCTCAAGATGATTCTTCCAAGGAATTTCAGTCACTTATCGACTCATTCACAAAGTCTTTGCTCATAATTTTCCAAAATCTATACAAAAAAAACGAAGAAGATTATTTGCTTAAAGAAGACCATGAAACACAAGACGAAGTAGCTCTAAAAGATAATCATTTGAAAACATTGATAACCAAAAGCCTATCATCAGATTTCAATATGTTGGATTTGGACAAAGTTTTGGTTACAGTTGAAAAAGTTGTGAAATTTGTGATGGGTGAATCCAATTACGTTTCAGAAGACATGAAAACTAGTTTGTCAAAATGTTTACCATTGTTTGATCAAGTTTTGCAATTGTCACAGTATTTCATTACTCAGCAAGTGGCTGCTTACCGTACAACCTGTAAGCTGACTTCGATATTATTGAATATCTTCATAGATCTGGCAACAAAGGTAAGAACTGTGTCTGAAAATCAATTTTATTAGGTTTTAAAATTTTAATTCGTTAGGGTTTCTGTATTCCACCTGAACTATCCGACGAAATAGAAAAAGAAGGTCTGCACAAACCCACAGACGGTATGGGCTTGGGAGAAGGACAAGGAGAACGTGACGCGTCCGACAAGATCGAATCTGAAGATCAACTAGACGATGCACAACCTGCCGGCCAAGAAAAAGACGACAAAGAAGATCCCGACTGTAATGAGGAGGATAAAGGTATCGAGATGAGTGAAGATTTTGATTCTAAATTGCAGGTGAGTGTTATTATTATGTTAAATAGAATTAGGTGGGATATTTTGATGGTTTTAGGATAAAAAACCTAGTGGGGATGATGAGGAAGATCAACAAAGTGATAATTCTGATGCCGAAGAACAAATGGGTGAAACTGACAAAGGGGCAGATCAGTTGGATCAGGAATTATGGGGAGATGATAAGGATGAAGAAAATGACGAGAATCAAGGTAAGGTTTTAATGGAATATTCAAAATAAATCAAAGTTTGATTTGCTTTCAAAATTGTCAAAAGAAAATAGGAAAGACTTTTATTATGTTTGTGTTCCTTCCTTGACAACACTGAAGATTTTTTTTCGAGTAAGTCATATTATAAATGCTAATAGATGCTGAACAAAAAGAAGAAGACGGTAAAGGTGGCGAAAAAGATGGTGAAGAACAACTAGAAGCCAGAGACGAAAACGACTCCAAACAAAAAAATAAAAATCAAGATGAATCGCAAAATCCTGAAGCCGATGAAGATTCGGAGAAAAACAAAAAAGAAATAAACGACATGAAAGAACCAGAGTATGACGAAGATCAAGTCGATCCGTATCATGGAAATCAACCGGAATTACCCGAACCTGACCCGATGGATTTACCCGATGATCTTCAGCTCGATGAAGGTGAAGCTAATGACGATGAACAACCTGAAGAAAATCCATTTGACATTGACGAAATGAAAGACCAACAAATTCCTGATGATAAACCAGAGCCCGCTGAAAACCAAAACGAACAGCATGACGAAGAAAAAGAGTTCAGCAGTGATGAAGAAGATGCCACCAAAACTGATGAAAATGATAAAGTTGAAGATAATGAAGCTGAACCTGAAGAAGACAAAGAAAAATCCGAACAAGAAAAGGTTGAGGAACCTAAAAAATCCCAAGAAGGTGAAGAGGAAAATGAGGAACTAGTTGATAATGAAGAAAATGCTTTGGACCAAAACCCTTCAGGTCAAGATAATATTGAAGCTATGGAAGTGGATGAAGCTGAAGCCACTGATAACGTAAATAACTATCAATTACCCCAAATATAAAAATATATGTAATGTAATTTATTTTAGACTCAGGCTACCCAGTCAGACAACCTAAAATCCGATCAGCCAATGGACGATATCCTCCAAGAAGACAAACCAGATAAGGAAGGTATGGGACAATCGCAAATGGAAGAAAGCGAATCTGGTCATTCAGTGCAAAGCGCAGCGCCTCAAGAGGCCAGAAGTTCAAAATCGGAACAAGAAAAAGAAGAAAGGAAAAAAGAGAAACTTGGAGAGTCCAATTTGAAGCGTAGCGCTGGTGATGTTAATCAGTCAGTAGAGAAAAAATTGAAGACTGTAGATGCCAAGGATAATCAGCCTGAAAAAGATGGCGAAGAAGAGGAGGAAAAATCGGATATGTATCAGCATATTCAAGAAGCAGAAGAGCGTAAACATATGCAGGTAGTAATTTTTTTTCAAAGGATTATTCGGATGGAACGTTATTTTTTTTTTTTTCAAATAAGGTTTTCGATGCGGCAACGAAAGAACAAGCTGAAGAACAAAGTAAAGAAGCGACTCATAAGGAAGACGAAGAAGATCAAAATGAAGAAGCGGAAAGTGCCAAAGATCTTCCTGAAGAAAAAGAGGAAGAGGAAATGGATGTTGATGTGTCGGATACTCAAACTGAGAAACCCCGAAAAACTGATCATGATGGAGAGAAACCGAAAAATAAGAAACATTCTAAAGGTAAAAATGGTGATGTTGATATTCTTTTAATGCAACCTTATAACACCAAACAGCATTACAGTTTTTCTGTTGTAAAGTTGACAATAACTGAACTATTTTGCTATATTTTCTTTCACAACTTTTCTCTTTACTTTGCAACCTCACCCTTACAATTGAAATAATAATTCTTATTTGATTCAGATGACGGCATTGAGGGAACCCAAGACGTAGAAATTGAAGGTGACATAGTAACAACCACAACAGTACCACGTGGAGGAGAATCATTCCATCACACCCAGTACCATCTTCTTCAAGAAACCAATCCAGAAAAATTAGATCAAGAAGAAATCAATCAACTTCGGCAAGAAGTCACTCAAGAACTTTCCACATGGAAATCTACCCCAAATTCCATCGAAGCGGAACAAACTTGGCAAAAAATCTCTTCGGTAACGGCCAGCTTGGCTCAAGATTTATCTGAGCAGTTACGATTGGTTTTAGAGCCTACACAAGCGAGCCATTTGAAAGGAGATTTCAGAACTGGAAGAAGAATCAACATGAGAAAAGTAATCCCATATATTGCTTCACAATTTAGAAAAGACAAAATCTGGCTTAGAAGAACTAAACCATCTAAAAGAGAATATCAAATTGTATTGGCTATTGATGACTCGTCAAGTATGGCCGATAATCAGTCTAAGGAATTAGCTTTCGAAAGTGTAGCCTTGATGTCTAAGGCCTTGTCTTTGCTTGAAAGTGGCCAATTAGCTGTGGTGAGCTTTGGAGAAACTACAAAACTCCATCATAAACTTTCAGAGCCTTTCAATGACAGAAGCGGGGTGCAACTCTTGCAAAACTTCCAGTTTGACCAACAAAAAACTCACATAGGCAAGTTGGTGGAATTTGTTACGGAGATGTTCAATCAAAGTAACATTCACACATCATTACCAAACGCCAAATTATTATTGATAGTCAGTGATGGCCAGGGAGTGTTTTCTGAAGGCAAATCTTACGTAACTCAAGCTATACGAAGGGCAAAATTGGAGAATATTTTTATTGTTTTTATAATAGTTGATAATCCCAACAATAGGGATTCCATTTTAGATATAAGATCAACCATGTTTGATAAAGATGGCAAATTGAATATATCCAACTATATGGACGAGTTTCCGTTTTCGTTCTATTTAATATTGAGAGACATCAATTCGCTGCCTGGAGTTTTGAGCGATGCTCTTATGCAGTGGTTTGAGATGGTTACTTCACAGCAGTAGGATTAGGTTCAATATTTTTTAAGTGACTAAATTTTCCATGTTTTCAGGTAATTCTTGTTGTACTGCATGTTATTTTTATTTCTATCTAATAAATATGTTTGTGTATTATTATGATGTGAGTTTTATTTTATCCAATGACCTGTTTTTGTGGAATTGGACATGTATAAATTGAAGTATGGTGTGGTTTAAATGGATGTCAGATTCAAAAGAAGAGCTTAAAGCAAAACTTCAAATGTAACTATTGCCATCTTCCTCGCTGAACACAGTTAGGAGAAGGGGAATGTTTCAAATGAAAATCAGATGGAAAACTCCTTAAACCAGGAAGGGCTCAAGTAATAGTCTAATTTCAGTTTTAGTACAGCGGATTAGCTAACCTATTGTGCACTTTTTTTTTAAGAGTAAATTATGTTTTCAAATATCTTTGGACAGATCTTAACTTTTCATACCTATTAGGTACCTAGGAACTTACTATGGCGTTTAATTTATGAAAGTTTCATCTTAAAAATAAAATACACCAACTATAATAAATACAGCATGAATGACCAATAAAAAATTTGGCATCAATTATTGTTATACATATTTATCACCCATTAATTCCTGACCAGTCTTATTACCTTTTGACCCAAAATCCTCAAAAGTATGTCATGACATGAGGGAAATCTCAAAAAAAATATTGACAATGTCGATGACATTAATCTAGATTATTTGTTCTACTCTATTTTAATATTCAGGGGAGCCTCAATGTGAAAAATCGATCGGCTGTCCGTTTGCATGTCATGCTGGCCCAATAAAATTTTCCCAAAATAATCAATACCTACTGTAAGCGGTATAAAGTTAGTGGAAAATCTGCTTGAAATTAGTACGAAACGAGGCTCTTGTTAGTTTAAACGACGTAATTTGCGGTGGAAAAATTTAAGGTTTGTGCGCTGAACTTTTGAAATACTTACCTACTCAAGAGTGTAAATAAAATGATAGATAAGTGCAATAATCATGGAGTTTAATAGCAAAGGTTCACTTTTAAAGAAAGACGTTAACAGTTTTACTACGCCTTACCAGGAAAATTCCAGGAAAACTAGCGCTGAGATTATTAATGAGGCACGTTTGGCTATAAAAGGTAAGATTTAGCACTTACTTAAAGCTTTTTTTGTTCAATATTGTTATACCTACTTAATAGATATATGTATCTAATACCTACATTTTAGTTTTCGTTAGTTGCCAATGCATTTGTAATGACATAGACATATTTTGGTTGACAATGCACAAATGTGCATGCAGCTTTTTGTTCCTACGAGCGTGAGGAAAGAGTAATTTTTCCGGACTAGTACGAAAACATTTTTGTCCGCACGGAAAAAGGCTTTATCGCACACTCGTAGGAAAAATTTTGTTTCTACCACTCGCGGAAAAATGATGTTTTCCGCAATTGTTATCTAGGAAAATGATTATTCTGTGCGCTGGAAGGAATAAAATAAGACGTTTTTATTTTTCATCAATTTCATCCAGCAATTTACAAAGAAGTCTCACAATAAATCTGAGAGGTTATGGGCCCATAGATTATTGCTGAAACTGTGAATTATTATAGTTGAATGTGAACAAGTAATAGGATTATTATAGTTCGAATAGTATAGATGAAAACAGAAGAAATTAGATTTTCCAGTTAGGTGTAAAAGAAAATAAGACAAACCTTTATATTTTTTGAATGTGAGAAAATAGTTATTTATGCAACAAGTGTGTAAACTCGTGTGTAAAGTGAACCTTTTTTCACGAATGTGAATGTTGACGCACGAGCCGAAGGCGAGTGCGACAATCACATGAGTGAAAAAAGGAGCTTTACGCACGTATTGCATACAAAATTTTTTCTACTACCAATCGCCAATAAAATATGTTCAAAAAATAGATTTAGACCTCGATGATTAAGACGAATACTTTACGCACTAGTGCGTGAAGTATTTTCACTTTACGCACTAGTGTGTGAAGTAATTTACCAGAAAAATACTAAATTGACAGTTGTCAACATCTGTCATTGACATTACTTTACGCACTAGTGTGTGAAGTGAGTTACTTCACGCACTAGTGCGTGAAGTGTAATTTTACATCTGAGTAGTGCGTAAAGTGAGTACTTTACGCACGGTAGTAGAAAAAAAACTTTATTGTATATATGTATATTGAAATGTCGTCGATTTTGCCACTTTCTCAACTTAGTATAGTACCAAATTAGGTACTCCAACTGGAAATTTTATTGGAAACAGCAGGAGTTATGGAGACATAGGACAAATCCTGGAAAAAAAAATTATGGAAAAGAAACGGAAGCTAAATGTTTGATAGTAGAGTGTATGGCACATAAATATTATGCCTCTTGGCATAATGCATTCTTATGCATAAACCGCTCAAGAAATGGTGCAGTGTCTTAATAATAGCTATTTATGTACCAAGGGGATTATGTAGATTATAATGCCCGAAGGCGAAACTAGCTCGAGGGCCTATGGCCCGAGGGATATATTTCGCCTGGATATCCCAACTGCTTTTGCTCAATGAGAATCTAAATATAGACGTCCATATTAAAATACCTGAGGATGTCAAGGACAAGGACAGTAAAAAATATGACTCGATAATGTTAAAAAAAGTATTTTTTTGTTACCAAATGACTTCCACAATTTAAGTGGCTACGATTGTCCCGAACGTGACATTTCGGGAAACTTAAAGGAGGTGTGAGCCACAGATGAAAATTCCTGTACCTATAACAAATTCTATATAAGAACAATATTCCAAGCTGCACCTTTTTATGCCCAACGGCTTCGAGATATTCGCAAAACAAATGTGGCAGCGTGACGTCACAACCGCTTGGATACCATATGCCGGTTTTCCACTGAACGGACTGTTGAGTTTGTGTTTTGCCTATGTTTTAAAACAAAAACAAAACTGAAACAAACCAAAAACTCTCGTTTCCATCAAGCGGACTACGTTATGCTTTTTTTTTGGTAAAAAATTCGTATACAGACTATAAAACTGAAATCAAGTCGAGAATAAAAAACCAGACTTCAAAATGTTTGGGAAAAGTTTGAGTTTTGTTTTATTCGACACGAGTTTGGGTTTTGTTTTTGTTTTGTCCGTTTGGTGGAAAACCGGCAATAAACTCAGACTCTAATAAAGTACGCTACGACTCTCACTTGAATACGGGTTGACTCAAATAAGTGTAGCTTTTGGTTTTGAACCAAAGTACATAAAAGCTAAATATGTTGGGCTCCACTCGGTTGTGACGTCACTTCTACGTTTTGTTGCAAAATCTGAAGACTGATATCTTTTGATAGAAATCCGGCATAGAGGCGAGGTTTTCGATGTTGTTCTTGGATTTTTTTTTACATAAACCAAAAACGTATCTATTTTTGGTTTACACCCCCTTCAAGAACTTTTTGGGCATACAGATCATTGAGAAATTGATAGACAGAAAACATTGATACAGAAAATCATAAAAAAGTTCAACTTAGGAGAATATAAAACAGCCTCATAAAAGTGAAAGTGTAGTGCAGCCGTACCCCGGTCACAGAGCTTCCGAGTCGCGCGCATCCGCTGTGTTTTCTTTGTTTGTCAGTTCCAGCAGCTGATTATTTGTTAATTGCCTGATATCGTAATCTTTATGTTGAGCTTTAAAAATAATTATACAAAAGTTGAGAGGTGTTGGCACGTTGGCAGTCTAAATATATAACCATTAACTTCTTTGCTTGTATTGTTATGCTACACTAAGAAAAGTCCCAGGAGAAAATTCTTTGCTGTTTTTTTTTTAGCTGTTACAGTTGAAAATGCTTTAGAGGTAGCAATGTTATTTTGCTTCTACAGAAAAGACCACTTTGCTGAAACTACTTTATTGAAACTGCAAAGATATTTCTTATTCCAAAACCAAACTTTGCTGTTATAGCAAAATTAAAATTTTATGAAAATATTTCTGCTTCTCCGAAATAGAACTTTTCTAAGATGAAAAGAAAGAAAAGATAGATACTTTACTGTCGCAGCAAAAAAAAAAATCCTGTAATTTTTGTTATTGTTACAGTAATGTTTTTTGCTACCCTAGCCAAATAACTTAACTAAAAATACCGTTCGGACATTTCCGTGATTTCTTCGGGTCCAAAAATAACCGATAAAATATGTTTCGTGTTCATTTTCTTCCATTTTAGTTTAGTAGCTAACGCCGTACGGTGTGGATCGTGGATGCTGTCGAGTCAAGTCGAGTGTCGGTCGCTGGGAATCTTTTTGGAAATGGTGCCAGCGCATCCATCAAAACTAGCAGAAACAACTCTAGCGCCAAACTTTTCATTAATTGACATTATTTCAGATCAGGTAATGAAAGTTTAGGGGTTTAAATAGAGTTTGTTTATCTCCTGTTTTTGTTATGATGAACGCGCTACTACATGTTTCCAAAGATTTCCAGCAAAATATTTTTGCTATTGGTGAGACAAATAACTTCCCATGGCTAATAAAACACTTGGCTGATTCTGGCAAGAAATTTTTTGTTCTGAGACAAACGCTTTCCTATTTCAGGAAGCATTTCTAATAACAACAACAAATATCTTTTCTGTCTTAGCAATCTACTTTTCAATAGCAAAAAAGGATGTTTTTGAGGGTATATAACCTCTTTTCTAGGACAGCATAGTTACTTTCCTACGACAGCAAAGTAGCTTTTCTATGCCAGCAAAGTGACCTTGTAGAAACTGTGAGTAAATTCTTTATAAAGTCACTTTGCTACCGCAAATAAACGGTGCCAGTAAAGTTATCTTTTCGGCGGTAGTAAAGATCTTGGCTGTCCCCTATGTAGCCAAAATTTTTGGCTACGGCAGCAGAAAAATTAGCTATGACAATGAAAAAATTTTCTCAATGTAGTTATGATATTGGTGTTTTCTTCATAAATTGTAACTCATCTATATCTTCCTTTTCACTAGGAGATTTTCTCATCTATGAAAATTAAAGGAAACAGGAACGGGATCTAATTTTAAATTTTACAAACAACAAACAAAACAAAATCCGCGAGTAGTGAAACTACCTACAGATTTTATATAAATCCGCAAGTGGCAGACCCAATAAGGCAGACAAGACCAAAATAACCGACCGTCTAGTCTAGTGCTATCTATGTCTTTGAAAATTAGCATTTTATTTAGAAAACAAAGCGCGCTCAAGGGACTCTATGCTCTAAACTAAATTACCTTGTTTTTTTTAAAATAAAATAGTAACTTATGAGGACTAGATCCCACTAGATGGAGAGGTTAGTTTGGGTAAATCTGCATTTTCTGTCGAAAAGAAAGAAGCTATTCGTGCTAAAAAAATTTGCATCAAAAACATTAAAATTTAAAAAATCCTAAATTTAGGTTTTCAAAAAATGAGCATAAACCCTGAATTTTATTTTTCCAAAAATTGTCAATTTTTCTGGAAGGGCAGGGCAGAAAGTACATATTTTCAGATTACGATAACATAATTTGGGGCTTAAAACTAAACAAACAATAAACAAATAATCAGCTGATCAGTGATCATCTGTGGAACGCTGGCTAGAACTGACAATAATGGGAGGCGTGCGACTCCGAAGCCGGACCGGACCGGACCGTACGGCTAATGTCTTGTATATTCTATCTACAAGACAGTTCTAATAATTGACAGAGTGTTTTATCCTCAATTCAAAGTTTTGGCAATAGCAAAAGGTGGAAACATAAAATAAAAATATACCTATCTAGGATTATAGCTGCTGATGCAGGAAACATGATCATTTTCTAAAATTTGATGCATTTCTACTTTTTCCGATAAAAAGTCTGAAGTTACGGTTAAAATTAACACTTTGTCTTGTCTGTATCCTACCTGAATGCTGTGCCTGTGTTTTCCATCTTCTAGCTGGTGGAATACCGAATATGTCCATGATTTTTACCAGATTATTGCGATACAACCCATCGAGAACTGGTGAATTAAGAATAAATTGCAAAAATCGTTTAACTGCCCGAAGGGGCATATTTATGGAAAACCCAGCCGAGAAACTTAATCAGATGTAGTGTTGGCGAGCATAATTTTTTTTTGGAAGATCTGCGTAATTTACCTTGGAACTTATTTTATGCCTTGCGTGATATTGACACGAAAGTTGATTATCTGACCAATTCATTACTAGAAGTACTTGAAATTCATGCTCCTCTTAAGACTATCAAAAACAAAGATGAACCATTTCAACCCTGGATTACTGATAATGTCCGTTTATTGATAAAATTAAGAAATAAGGCTCTGAATAAAAGGGAAACTAAAAATAATAACTGGCTTTCGTACAAAAACTTGAGAAATATGACAACTACAGCTATAAGAAAAGAGAAGAAAGCGTATCTTAACTTTAAATTATCTAATGCTAAGCAACATCAAATGTGGAAAGAATTCAAAAAAATAGATATTTGTAATTTGTAAACCATATAAAAAACTCAATCTGACACAAGAATTAAAAGATGTGAATAAAATTAATAAATACTTCTCTGAAGTAACTCAAAATCTACCTCCAATAAATCAGAATATTTCCAATTTTTATAACCAAAACAGTCTAGGAAACTGCAGATTTCAATTTCAGTTGGTTACAGAGAATTATATTAAATATTTAATCACTCACATAAAGAGTAAGGCATTCGGTTTGGACAATTTAAATGTAACAATAATACTTTTAGCTCTTCCTGTCATAATTAGGCCTATTTTGCACATCGTTAATCTTTGTATAGAAAATCCAAAGGTTCAAAATGCCTCCTCTTATTCGCAAATTCGATCTATATCGGTTCTTCCACTTCTATCAAAAGTCCTTGAAAAGGTAATGGAAGAACAAATTCGAAGTTACATGGATACTAATGAACTGTTTCTACCAAACCAATCCGGATTTCGTAAAAGATATGACTGCTGCACAGCTCTTTCTAAGGTTACAGATGATATATTGGCCGCCCTTGACAGTAATCAAGCATCAGTTCTTGTATTATTGGACTTTACTAAGGGCCAAATTATGGACCAACTGGTAAGTGTCTGGTTGTTACCTAGCAGGTACTTTCTATTATCTAGAGCATAGAAAGTACCTGCTAGGTAACAACCAGACGTCTACCAGTCAGTCCATAATTTGGCCCTAAGGCATTTGATTTAATAAATCACGATTTACTTCTATCAATATTAAAGTGTATTGGTTTTGAATTTACTGCTTTTGGTTTAGTTCAATCATATTTATCAAATCGTCAACAGTATGTTACCCTTGATTATAAAATGTCGGATCCTTGTGAGGTAGTCGCCGGAGTTCCTCAGGGTATTTTGGGCCCTCTTCTGTTCACAATTTATACTTCACAATTCGACAAATACTTGAAACACTACAGTAGTCATACTTACGCAGACGACAAACAAATATTACTGTCATTTAGTCCCACACAGAATCAGCAAGCGTGTAATCTTTTGAATGAGGACCTTGAAACGTTGTCTCAGGTGGCAAAGGAGCATCAATTACAAATTAATCCCTCTAAATCAGTTGCACTTCTTTTTTGTAGCGAGGTGCATCGGGCTGGAATTGCTGGTGACATGTCATTGGAGATTGATGTTACAAATCTGCCCTTCCAGAATTATTCTAAAAACCTAGGTCTGATAATGAATAATAAACTAAAATTTACTGAACACGTTACAAGCAAGATTAGTTTAGGGTACTGCAACTTGAAATTGCTTTATTCACATCGAAAATATTTTCATCAAGATGCCAAAAGAATGCTGTGCGATGCGATGGTCTTATCACCATTAAATTATTGTGATGTTATATATGGTCCTTGCTTAACTACTCACGACTCTAGGCGCATTCAGAAATTGCAAAACTGTTGTCTAAGGCTAATTTACGGAATACGCAGAAGAGAACGAATCACGTATAGACTGCAGGATGCAGGTTGGCTGAGTATGTATAATCGAAGAGTGATGCATTCCGCAATATTTTTTTATAAAATTCTTAAAAAGGAGTCTCCTAGGTATCTTGTAGAAAAAGTGCGATATCGAAATCAAATCCATAACCGCAACCTTAGATGTATAGTGAAATTAATTAAACAGTGTATGCACGTGATCAAAATTAATGACATAAGCACGTCGCAATGTTGCCGCTATTAACTTTCGTTCTACTTTGACATACCATGTCTAGTAAAATTTGTTATCACTAAAGCAAACAAACATCGATTTTTTATATGTATAGATAGTGTATTATGAACACAATCTAAAAAAACTACTCACTTTTCGTCGTAAATTTGATTGCGAATAGACCTAACATCAAGCTGATCTTGATTCGTAACCCGCTTCTTATGTGGACGTTTTTTCTTTGGTGAATTTAACGCTAAATTATCCCTAACTTTTTGGGAGATTTTACATTGGATTTTCATAGGCGGTTCTAGGTGGGGGCTTGCGGGGGCTAAGCCCCCCCAAATCTGGAATTAGCCCCCCCAAATTTAAATTAGTGATGAGTGGCAAAAGTTCGCAGTCCCTGATTAAAAAATATTCAAGCGTTAGGATTAATTAACTAAATAATTTCATTAATTTCACTGATTTAATACCTTCATCAAAGATTATACAGACTATAGATATTCAACGCCCGTGCATTGAAATGTCGCCTCCTAAATGTACACCGAATTCGCAGACAGTGTACACCGAATCGACAGAGAGCCACGTGCAAGCCGCGTACGCATTCGCACTTTGTCTGGCATGGAATTTTATATTTATTTTTATTCGCATTTGGTTATTTCACATCATCGAGCGCTAGGCCAACTGGGCGGACGGATTCCTACGTGGTTAAATCAAAAAGTAAAATACGTTGGGAATTTTTTTTTAGTCAGACACAATTTTTATTTGCATTTGATGTGTAGTAATTAAAGGGCGGAAAAAATGCATCAAAAATCTTTAAAAAATGCGCATTTTAATGCACGCTATTTCTATTAAAAATGCAAGATTTTTCCAAAATATGCTTAAAATATGCAAGTTTGCCAGTTTGGTATTTGGGATTACTTTGTAGTGGGTTTTTGACTGCAATAAAACTATTATTTATACTGGGTGGAATTATATGTGGATGGAATAAAAAAATAATGAGACTACAAAAATATACAATGTCTATTTTTCAATTAAATGATATGCTAATATTAGAAAATGAATTTACAATATTTTTGAAAATATTCCACATCGAAATGAATAAGGAAAAGCTTCTTTCCACATCAACCGAAGTAATAGCAGCAAATTTCAATTTCGGAAATTTTTCTAAATTCCATTGCTTAAATTGAATTGAATTTCAGTTTTTTAACTCACCAAAAATATTTTTGAAATAGTTTGCAATTCTTTAAGCCCAACAATATTTTCAATCACTCTATCAAGTTTTTGAGAAATCGAAATAATACCTATCTCCACTAAATCAATTGAATCGACTCGGCCCTTTTATTCAGGTACCGAGTACCTCTATGTACTGTAATGGGGTACCTGATGTGCTGAAAATGGGCACAAATTTCAAAGGAAGAACTAATATATTGGTAGCCGGCTTCAATAAATTAGACAAAAGATGCAAAATAATGCACGAAACATCAAAAATATGCAAATTTTTCGAAAATGGTCAAAATTTGCAAAATTTGCATTAAAATGCAATTTGCATTATATCCGCCCTTTAGTAGTCATATTCCCCACATTTATTTCAAGTTTTTAGTTATTACCTAGGTTTGAGATAATTTCAGGAAGGGATGAGAAGTTATTTTGGAGAAAATAAATTAGAAGTAGAGTTAGTCTCGAGATAGCTCTGGTCCAAAACAGTATTTTTGAATAGACACCAGTATCTTCAGTAAAGAGTTTATGTGATTATATCAAGAAGTGTTGTATCCTTGTTGTCAATCATTTCATAGTTTATTTTTGACATGGGTAAACCTATCAAACTAGTGCGAAGGAACAAGTGCTCATTCAAGAACTGCAATAATAGTCTTGTTAATAATTCAGCCATTCATTTGTTTCGTTTTCCAATAGAGGAAGAAAGATGCAAACAGTGGATTTTACATTCAGGTATGTATATATAGGGTATAAATATGTACAGTCGCGGAAACAAAATGTTGGACAACAATTTTTTCCTAATTTATAGCAGGCTTTGTTTACCTAATACCTAAGGCACCACCAAACCTTTGATGACATTTTTACTAGGTAATCGGTTGTCGTTGTCTGTGGTCATTGGCAATTGATTCAAAAATTATTTCCGATATAGTAGATTTTAATATAAAGTTTACCTTTTGCTAATTTATAGTGATGAAACGATTACGATTAACCTGCGGTTAGTGCGATTATCATGTTTTCACGATTAACCGTAATCGCCGATTATCTTTATACGATTTTACGATTTTTATTATTTGGAAATTGGCCCTCAAATACACACACTCAAACTTATTCACTGAATTTGTAATATTGGCTTTTCATTCAATTCTTATTGTAATGAAATTAGGTTCACAGATTTTCAATTATTTCTCTAATGGAAATGAATTAAACAATCTGTATTTTGATTCCCAGTAACTAATTTTTCAGTAAAAAATTCTTCAGCGGAAATATTCGGTGATTCCATATGGATTTGAGTGAATGTATCGATCCTACAAGCGAGTAGATTCAGAACTATTATTTCCTACAGCAGGACTAATTCAGGTTCCTAAAAAAATATCGACTGAAATCGAAATTAAAAAAATGTTATGCTTCCTTAATCCGAGCTTCTTAAACAGTATTAATTTTAACTATTGATACATAATAATCAACTCTTTATTTTCTTTCTTCGTTTTAATTTGATTCCTATATTCATTTTATTTTAACTTTTATCTACTTTTTTAAAGGAAATAAAGTTTTTGAGTATATTTCGTTTGTTAATCGAAATCGTACGAAATTCGCCTGAATAATCGTAACCGCAATCGTAATCGTCTAACTTTAATCGTTTCATCACTACTAATTTATATTAATGAAATTGAAATAAATAAGTACTGTTTCTGGATAACTTTTTCAAAATTTCCTCCAATAAAAATCTCACGATGTAAATTGATGTAAAGGTAAGAAGTCCAATTTACCCAAAATTTCAATAATGACAAAAACTGTTAACCTTTATGTCCAAAATTTTATTTCCGCAACTGTACAGGGTGCTGCAATTTGGAGTGTTTTAATAGGAAAAACATAAACTGCGTTTTTTTTTAAAGGTAATTCCCCAAGTCAAAAATTTAGTAACTATGTTGGCAATACAAGCCTTTTCAACATAAAAAATTTGAAAGCATTGACAATTTTACATTGTATTGCCAACATAATGTCAGTTTGACTTTTATCTTTAAAAAAAAAACAGATTTTACTTCCAGACCAGATAGAAGAAAATTGACTTAGATGTCATGGGATTGATTTTCGAGAAACGTCGATTGTCAAAAACCGTATCGCGATATCTTCAATAGTACCATTAAAACAGGGCGATTTTCGATTTTCCTCTATTATGAAAAATGGCTAAACGTTTTTTGTTTATCAATTTTTTTTATTTCTGTGAAAACATCTTTGGGATACTTCTTTGAGCACAATACAGTGGCGTACTCAGTTTTTTTCTATTTTGCTCCTATTTTGAGATATTGATCGAAGTCCGATTTTTTTAAATCGGACACCCTAAGTATATATTATTAGCTCATTGGATAGCTCTACTTTTACAGATTTCAATGATATAAAGTTCGATAGGTTTATCTCTAACAGTTTTCGAGGAAAAAAATTATATCTGTTTCAGTAATAAGAAACAATGTGTTAGAAAGAGACCTTCCTCATTTTCCTTACACATATCAAATCCATTTCTAACACATTGGTCCTTACCACAAAAACAGATTTAATTTTTTTTTTCTCGAAAACTGTTAGAAGTAAACCTATCGAACTGTATATCATTGAAATCAGCAAAAACAGATCTATCCAATGAGCTATTAATATATAGGGTTTTTCATTTGAAAATATCGGACTTTGGTAGATATCTCAAAATCGGAGAGAAAAAAACTGAGTCCGCCACTGAATTGTGCTCAAAAAAAGTGTCTCCATAATGTTTTTACAAAAATAAAAAAAATTGATAAATAAAAAACTTATAGCTATTTTTCATAATAGGGAAAAATCGAAAATCGCCCTGTATCAATGGTACCATTGAAGATATCGTGATACGGTTTTTGACAATCGTCGTTTCTCAAAAATCAATCCCATGAAAAATCTTCTATTTTGACATATTTTTATACGATTATGTCAGAATAGAATGTTTTTCGGACATCTTTCGTCGGAAAAACGGATGCATGAAAATTAAGCTTAAGTCAATTTTCCTCTATCTGGTTTCGAAGTATGTTTTTCCTGTTGAAACACTCCAAATTGCAGCACCCTGTACTTAAAAACTTAATAATTAATTAATTACTACTAAAACATTTACCAAAATAAAACTGCGTTGGACAGCGTCCAACTAGATATTTTTTCTAGATAATTTCCCCATTATTTGACGTGATATATTTCACATCCTATTTTTTTATTCCAAATCGGTGTGTTTAATGAAAAAACTACAGGCAGGAGATGAAAAAGTTTCTAATTTTTATTTTCATTTTTTAAGTTTTTGTTGTTTTGTCTTCTTTTTGCAAATTTAATAACTAATAGGAAAAATAGGAGTAAACTATTTAAAAACCCTCCCATTCATTTTAAAAAAGTGAAAAATTATGCAGAAAGTATGATTTTATAATACCAATACTTCCACAGAATTCTATTCTATCTATCTATTCTATTCTATCGTTTTTCCTATTTAAGATAAAAAATAAAAACATTATTTTTCTGATATCTTTGTACTGCGATACCTCCCTAAATATGTAGTTGAATTTTGACTCAACGTTTATATAACACATTACCTTAGCACACTACCCTTTATTTAAGGAATCACCCCCTAAAGTTTTCGCACTTGTCTAGAGTGTAGACTTCTCACTGGCATATCACAGCATTTTTATTTTTCAGGAATGACGGATCTTCTAGACTTATCGCCAAAATCCCTCAACAGGAAAAAAGTTTTGTGTAGTGTGCATTTTAAAGACGAAGATTTTCTGAACCCAAAAACGAGAAACCGGTTAACAAAAAATGCTCTTCCTATAAAATACATTAGCGAAGAAGTTATCCCTCATTTCGATTCACCGGAGCTAAAAGTGAGAACGCCGGTCAAAACTTATAGCAAAGATTATAGTGCTGGACCAAGCAAGATTCCTTTGTATTCTCCGCAAATGTTACAACCTTCAACAAGCAGAGAGGAACTCTCCCCAAGAACAAAGGCATTTATAGATGATTTATCTGACATGCCTGAAAAATCACCAACAATAAAAAAGGTTAAACGTACTCTCTTCAGTAACAATGAACCCCAGGTAACCACAGCTAAACTAAAAAGCGTAATTGCTAAACACAAATTAATGTTCAAGCAGAAAAATAAAATAATCTCCAGATTAAAGCAACAAGTCAAATTATTAAAAGATGGAAATAAAAAAAAGACCTGCGTTGAGGATGCAACTTTCGCTTCAAAATATTCGGAAGCCTTAGTTAACATGCAAGTTTGCCATAAATCAGGCCAGGTCTGGACAAAAACGGAAAGGGATTTCAGCTTGCTGTCATTTTATAAATCCCCAGGAGCGTACAAATATTGGCGAAATACTCTGAAAATTGTGATGCCTGGATTGTCAACAATCCACAGATGGGTAGGAGATATTGAATGTTTGCCTGGGTTCAACCGATCAATTTTAAATGAGATAAAAAACAAAACCGCTACAATGGAGGAGTCAGAGAGATATTGCACCTTAATATTTGATGAAATAACGATTAAGCAGTTTTTAGAGTACTCGCGCAAACATGATCGAATTGAAGGCTTTCATGATCATGGCGAGCAGTTCAGAAAAAATCAATTTGGTCGACAAATAATGTTATTTTTGATACGCGGTGTATATGCTAATTGGAAGCTCCCATTTGCATATTTTATATCTGATACCACCATGAAAAATGTGGACCTCAAAAAAGCTCTAGGCGAGGCGCTTAAATTACTCCTGGATGCAGGATTGAAGATTATCAGCATCGTTTGTGACCAGGGAAAAAACAACCAATCAGCTTTAAGTATGTTTGGAGTAAACAAAAATTGTCCATATTTTGAAGTTGACAATCATCGTATCTATCATATTTATGATGTCCTTCATTTGGTTAAGAACTTCAGAAACAACTTACTGAAAAATAGATTTTTGTACAAAAACGAGTTTGTCAACTTCAGAGATATCATAGAAGCATACAGAATTGACCAAAGCAGTACAACTTGCCGAAGTATGCCAAAACTCTCTGATTCCCATATAGAACCAGATAATTTTGAAAAAATGAATTGTAGATTGCCAACTCAAATTTTTAGTAATTCTGTGGCAGCTGGAATAAGAACTGCAGTCAGTACAGGAGAGTTAACTTCGTCTAGCGCCCTGCAGACAGCAAATTTTGTTAGTTTTATGAATAATCTGTTTGATTGCCTCAACAGCAAGCAGTTGTACAGTGCCAATCCGTATACTTGCGCAGTCTCATCAGATAGGCCAGTAGTACAAAAAACCATTGAAGAAGCTATTGACATCATTGAGACAATGCAGAAAGAGATGGCTCCAGGAAGGTACACAAGACCGGATTGTTTTGATGGTATGGTTCACACCCTTCGAGCAGTACTCGGAATTTACCACTCTCAGAAGGAGTTAGGATTCCGCTTTCTCTTAACCAACAGACTAAATCAAGATCCCTTTGAAAATAAATTTGCATCATTCAGGCAGCGAGGGGGATTCAATATGAATCCAACAGTCCGAACTTTCAGGACAACGTTTCGGCTATCATTGAAGGTGAACCTTTTGAAACCCACTAAATTTTCAAACTGTGAGGAAGATGAAGATATCTCTGTGATATTACATCCGCCAGAAATATCCAGAATTGAACAACTACCATCAACTTCAAGTACAGGCGGCGAGACTATAGCTTCATCAACATTAAGTACCTCGACGAGTAGCAAAACAAGCAACAGCTGCAGCGAACGTAGACGGAGAAAATATGTCACTCTGCAAGAATGTTCGAACACATATTTTGCAGGATATTTGATTAAAAAAACCATTGAAAAATACAATTGTGATATTTGTAAAAATCATTTAGTCAGTGAACCTTTGACCAATACCGATGGAAGCCAATTATTAATAATGAACAGGACTTACAAAAATGTTTCATTAGGTCTACGGCGGCCTCAACAACGCATAACTAACCTTGTCAGGCAAAGTTTATTAATAATTGCCAGGATATTGAAAAAGTGTCCTCAAAAAGTTTCTATAGGGAGATACTTGAAAGAAAAAATCCAAAAATTAAGAGCAAAAATGCAGGTATTTGAAGCTGATTCCTGTAAAATTCATTGTGATTTTTTTATTGATTTAATGATTCGATGTAAAATAAACAAAGAATGCAAATGGCGAACCTTGTCCTGTAAAAAAAAATGTAAAAAGAAAAGGAAGCTCGATATTATACAAAATCTGTAAATTATAACCTACACAATTTGTGCTTGCCCTTTGGAGTCTTCTTTTCTTTGAAGCTGTATTGTGAATTATCCTATAATATATGATTTCTATTTGTTATTTGATTTTATTTATTTTACCTATACCACTTAGATTTTTTTGATAAGATTAAAGACGTACGTCTAGAAGAAAGTGAATTTTCGAAACATTTCCAATTTTTCATTCCTTCTTAGCCTCTTCACTCCTTCCAATTTCTTTCAAATATCACCTAAATGCTACACAAAATAAATAATTATAAAATACAAGAACAACAAATATAACCGAACAGCCCTCGTAAATTTGAATCTTAGAAGTGCGACCTTGGGCGACGGCAAAGCGACGCGACGGTGGCCGAAATCTTTGATTTTAGTTACAAAACAGCCGTGAGCGACATCTAGTTTTTTTAGCGCAAGCTGGAATCTTTTCAGATTTTCAGAGATGGTGCTGTAAATAATAGGTGCCACGATCGCCCATAAGCGGTGAATATCTATAGCCTGTATAATCTTTGCCTTCATCTAATTATTTCATAAAATTTTATTCAATTATTTTACAAATATCCAAAATCGGAACTTCTGGAAATAGAGGCAACCCTAGCCCCCACCGCTAGAGACAGCCTCTGTTGCCTGTAGGTGTGTGTAATAAGTAGAATGAAACCTTTGTATTTTTCATAAATAAAAACAATTTTGACTAAATATTTCTTAAAATATCAGGTTTTTGGGCGTGGGAGCAAAAAAAAAGGCCTCTAGCAGCGCCAGCGGCGATAGACCTCGAAGCAGGGGCATCAGCCCCCCCAGCACAGATGGGCTAGAACCGCCTATGTGGATTTTACTCACAGTGGTTATACGAATATTCAGTGCAGCTGCAACACGCTGGAAAAATATTCACAATTAAAGCCCAAGTAACCGCAGATTTGCAACAATATTTGGCAACGTAACCCATAAGTGCCAACCTAAATGTCATTTTATCGGCCGATTCGGTTAAATGCCAACAGTGTTCTGTCTTTTTTTAACTAAGGTTAAATAAAAAGGAGAATGAGCTCTCAGCTTGAAACGAATTTCAATTTCTTAGAAACTGCAATTGGTAATAATTTCGACGTCATTCATCACGTGCATACACTGTTTAAATAATTTCACTATAGCCATATTTTAACGATACCACGCCATAACAAAGAATTTTCAAACAGTCTTTTGCATGTAATATTGCTAACATAATAAACAAATTTCAAATAGTAGATTTTTCCACTTCGATTGCATCTGTTAAAAAACGAATTAAAACTAAATTATTTCAATCGCAGCTATTACGAATATAGTGTTTTGAATAATAAATTTGTTGACCCTGGTCGATATACGTATGTATGTACGATTTTTTTTTTTTTTTTTAGTATTATTTTAATTTTTTATTTTTTTCATTTCTGCAAATGTGTGCTTTACCTCTCTTTACCTCTCTCTCTCCGTCCCTTACCTACATTACTTGTCGCTTTATTTTCGCTTAGTTTTATTTTCTAGTTGCTAATAATAATCTCTGTACTCTTGTTAATTTTTCTTTTATTCTGTTTTAATTTGTTGCTATTACATTTTGAGGCCTCAACAGCATTTGTAAGATTATGCGTGACCTCGCAAAATAGGCTAAAATATGGGCCGATTAACTCATCTAGTCGTGTAAGTTAGCTGATGTAAAATGTTGTTTAAATTTACTTTTTGAGTTAATAAACGTCTTATTATTATTATTATTATAATTATTATTATTATTATTATTATTATTATTATTAATTTATTTTGTTCCTGGGTGGTAACACAGTTTGATGTTTGACCTTTCTTATTTGCAGTTAATTAAATAGAAAGCTAAAATATCCAAAATTTCTTCTAACAATAAATAAGGTTCAAGTTCAAAGATATATAGGTGTTTCTATGTAGAGTTCCCTGGTATAAAAAAAAAAACTTTCGCTAATTTTATAACAGTTTAACTATATAGACTTGTTTCCTTTTACCAAATCTACAAATTCAGGCCTTCACGTTCATAGTCTAGCAAAATTACTTTACATTTTTAAATTACTATTTACTGTTGGTACATACCTAATTACTTAGAAAATACTCTATTTTACATTTGGAAATTACTTTGAATGACGTTTCGCGCTGCCTCTTAATAACTGGCCACTTTTACTGACTTCTTCACATCGGTCTTCTTACTTTCGACTTTTGCCCGATCACTCATTTAATGGTTATTATCGAAGTACATCCCGATCACTGACTTCTTCTTGCCAAAGTCATCTTCAATATTGTTAGTTTCCTTTGTCTTGGAGTTGTTTTTCAGACCGCGATCTCCCCCAATTTACGAGCCTATGTCCTTCATACATTTTGCTATTTGGTCCTATTCTTATTATCGTAAGGTGAGCTCGTTTGTCTCAACTCACAGAGATTTTACGTCGATGCAGACGATGTAGCAATACTCGTTGAGAGGAAATCATCCCACGGTCACTAGAAATTTTAGGCACGTTGGAATGTTGAAGCATGGAATCACTTAAGAGGGTCCATGAACTTTGATACATACTCACATTTCATTTGAATTAGTATCTTGTTAACACGTATTTTCTGGTGTTGAAAAAGGGATTATCAACTTCTGCGCGATTAAGAAACCATCCTTCAAATACTGTGCTGATTAGAAATAATCCGACTTTGTCTGCATCCATATGAGCCTGACCTGAATCTCAGTTCTCACCTTTTGTGAAACATTATCAACTTTTATTGAACAAATTGACACTTATTTTAAATCATAGGCATATCCAGGAGGGGGGGCTGCCGGGCTGTATCCCACCCCAAAGCAAGTCTGGACTTTTTTTCAGCGTAATTTATATGACATGTACATTTTTTGTAAAAAAATAGAAATAAAATTAATTTTTTTCTATAAGATTTTTCTATGGCAAACGCCTAATGCAGTAAGGGAATCAGTGCTTTATCTTAATCATCTTGAATGTCCGAAATACTTCCTTCCTCGGGAGAGAATAAGGGGCTCCGTGAACAAAATGTCTCCTCTTACCAAAATAAAGCGAATAAGTGGTCCGATGCGAACATTTTTGACGCCTCGCTAAAAAGAATAGGTGCGTATAATTTGGGTATGTTACAGGTGAATTTTGACAAAAATAGGCAACTTTCAAATTTTTAAATTAATCTGTTAGTTATTCTGATAACATCAGTATACTTTTTTTCAAAAAAAAACGTTTGTTTTTGAAAATAAAATGATTTGAAAATCGAATTTTTAAACTGCTGTGAAAACGCGGGATAGGAGAGGAACGTCACTCTCCCAAACATGCGAGGATGCCGAATTTCTCATTAGTAAACCATTCCCAAACATGGCCGACATAAAACTAGTCACACCCTACACCCTATGACCTATTTTTGTCCTTTACTAGTGCGCAGCGTTTTTTTTTTTTTTTTCCTGGATACGCCAATGTTTGAAATCGTACAGAACAAATCTATACCTTTTCAACTTCAAATTGGGACTAAACAACTTTAAGTTGGGAACTAACAAAATCAAATTGAGAATTAACAATATCAAATTGGGAATAATCATATTTAATTTGGTACTAATCAACTTCAAATTGCGACTAATCAATTTTGATTTGGGAAGAAACAAATTCAAATTGGGAATAGACTTTCAATTTAGGAAATTATATTTGGGACTTTGACTTTGAGTTTGTTTTTTCTTTCGATTAAATTCAAGAAGTCCCTTATAGAATCATGGACTATTTCTTCGAATTTAAGAAAAATATTTGTGCCAGACATGTAGCTCAAATTCAACGCTTTATACCTGATGCGTTAAACATAGCTGATTATAGTGATTTGCAAATTGCGATTGAAAACATTTCATCAAAATGAGATTTTCCTCTATGTATCCAGTCATTTATACCTTATGTTCTTCTAACATGTTTGCTTTTCTTTGACCTTCACGTTTCCTTCGAACAACTGCTTGGGTACCTACCCATCGATAAGCAGTAGATTTTTTTATACCCAGTGTGTTAGCCAATCCTCTTCAGTCGCCTTTGATATTGAAAACATCACATATTTGCGTTTCAGCATTTTCTGCATCAGGTGGTTTAATTTAAGGCATTTTGTTAATTTAATATACGGTTTAAACGCGAAGCTGTCATTTGACTTGCAAAACTTTGAAATTTATTCAACAATTCCAATTTGAAGTTGATTAGTACCAAATTCAAATTGTTTATTTCCAATTTGATTTTGTTTATTCCCATTTTGAACGTGTTAGTTACCAATTAAAAGTTGATTAATCCCAATTTGAAATTGCTACGTTCCAAATTGAAATTGATTGATCCCAATTTGAAGTTGAAAAGGTATAGTAGGTATTTAGAAATTCCTAGAATAGGCATGCTCTAGACGTAAACAACTGTGTAATGACTCACAAAGTGACAAAAGACGAGTTCAGTTACTTCCAAAATTAATTCATTGATTAAATCTATTCAACGTTTTGCCTCGATCCAAATGTATAGTTTATTGCCGGCGGCATCCTTTGGGACAGGAATTTCAATAGAGACAAAGTAACATGTAGGTATTCGTACCTAGAAAAATAAAAATAAAATTTGAAATTGTCTTGAATCGGAGTGAAAAAATTCTTAAATCGTGAAAACCAGTGGAGTTCCAAGCGGCAAATCAATAATTTCCGATGTAAACAAAACAGTCTCAAATGGCAATTCGTGAAAGAGAGTTTTGATCGCGAACTTGAAGAAGTTATCAGAAATCGAGCAATAAATTCGGGATTGGTAGTAAATAAAATTACGCCTCGCGATGACAAGATACCCCTAGGAAGAGAATTGAACAATGGTATACTAAGGTAAATACTTTTGTGAACCTTAATTGTGATTATTGTGAACTTTAAATATTTGAAATATAACTTATCCATTGACTATTAGTAATATGCATTCACTACTCAAATTATTTTTATGCTAGTAAATCGTAAAAACTTTTAAGAGTATAATAGCAAAGTAGCGATTAAAAATAAAAATAAAGGATTCAATGAAATGTTTTTGAAATGAAAGTTACTATTTTAAGAGATAAGTCTTGGAGTAAAGAATGTTGTTCACTTCAGTATATAAATAAAGATATTTTAACCATTTTAAATGCAGAAGATTTGTGTACTTATTTTCACCCTTAGCAATTAGGAACCCTACCACTGTAGCCACCCTAGTAAAAATCTGTAACAAATTGGAAACCGCTCACCAACAATCAACATCTTGAACAGCGATACTAGGGCGAGCGCTAAAACTGAATTCTTAGAATCTGGCCGGGCTTTATACAATTTTGTAACAATAGGATGTGAAACTATCAGTGTAAGTTTTACTTTTTTCCCTGCGAATTAGTTAGGTTTGAAAAAAGAAAACATTCAACCAGAGCAGAATAATCGAAAAAGTGCTTCATTATAGGTACCCATTGAAAATCAACAAGAATTAAATTTTTACACTAAATTTGTCATACGATTTGTATAAACTACATAGGTCGTTCACAGAGCAACATTGTTTGTATTGGAGTGGAATAAATTGCATAAAATGTATACAAATAGCGTCACGCAATGCCAACACAACTCCTTGACCTTAACCCTAGTATTGAGTGGATTTTCTATAATATTGTGGTCTACCTACATTAACAATTCAGATAAGACGAAATTTGGAAAAATTTTCACGTCTAGACAATTCGGAGCAACGTTCTCATATGACCTTTGAACCTTTTATATTGAAATATCAATACAAAATTTCCATAGCTTGTTTTGATTTTCAGAGTCACAAAATCCCGAACCCAACTTTACATCCCCAGCCATCAGACCGCTTCACACCCAAAGACCATTCACTCCAAGAGACAAAGAACGTCATTTATTTGGCAACAAAAGAGCTAAAGGAGACAGGCCACCCAGTTCATTTAGGTTTGTCATTCGCAAAGAAACTCGAATAACCTTAGATTATTTTTAAAAATTTTCAGCCTACGATATTTGCAAAATGAAACAGATCTACCAATCACTCCACCTGATAACAGCGGCGTCTTTGGTCCGAGTACTTATGTTTCCAGACACCCTGCAACTCCCAGAATAACCGAGCTCAAAAGACACAACAGATCGAACTCTGTGACTGAACTAAATGGGGCTATTTTCAATATTGGACTCAAAGAATCGTGCAAAGTTAAATTGCCTTCATTAAGCAACAGACCGTTGCAGAAAAGGAAGCTTTTCAATACTACTACATCATTGGATAACTGTAAGATTTAATGAATTTGATTTTTTTTTCAATAAAGTAACTGTTCAATTATTATAAATTTTTCAGTACCCGAAGAAACCGAATATAAATCATCAGATCGTCGGAATGTGGAATCACGAAACGCCTTCAGCTCGCCGCAAGAACGTACAGATTTCAACCCAAACAGCAGCCCTTTTGGTCGACCTTCAGCCAAACAATCCAACCTTTCAGAATGCCTCCTCTTGGGACCACAAAACCTGATAAAGATCTTCGACAACAAGCACATCATCGAAAACTCAGAGAGCCTATTTACCAGCACAGGTTATCTAACAAAACAACTACCGTTGCACAAACAGAACGACTTAAGTAAAAGCTCGAATTATTCGGTTTTAGTTGATGGTACTAGAACTATTGATGATATTATGAACGAACTGAATAAAGCTGATCCGAAGAATTATAACGATGAGATTGTAAAGAGTCTGCTTGAAGAAATGTATGAGTTTATGGAAAAGGATGGACTGCTGGATGGTAAAATTAGTTCGAAGTTGAGGATTGTGATATTAAAATGCTTGTATCGGTTTGTGGAATCGAAAAACGAACAGATATTGATTAATATTGCTCAAATTATTTTGGCAGTAAGTTGACTTGTGATAATATATACCTACCTATTATTCATATAATAATAAATTTCAGATGAAAGTCACTGGCAATAATTTGAGTGGCGTATGTAAACTTATATTTAAAATTTCCAAAAATGATAGAAATGATAATTTGTTTTTGAGGAAAAGTCTTTTAGGTAAATGACTCATTTACTTTTGCAATTTCTTTTAATTTATTTATATTTTATAGAATTATTTTTGGATGCTTTGGGAAGATCGAGTCCAATAGATGATGCTGAAGCTTGCGTATATGCTTATGGAGCGTTGAAGTTTCTTACTATGAATTCAAAACTTTTACAAAAAGTTCTGGATTTGGGAATTTTGCCACTTATGGTTTTGCATATAAAATTAATCAATACTGCGGTAAGTGCAAACACTACATTAATCATAACATAATACTACTGATGAATTTTAATGCAAATGCTTAAATGATTTTATTGAACAAAGTTGCCACTACTAGCATCATTTCTCCATTATAGACTAGGCACCTTTTCAAAAATGAACAATGCAAGAAGCATTTCATGTAACAATTGGGGAAACAACGTTTTTAGGGTATTTCGACCCCGCTGAATACGAATCTACCTGTTGTCAAAGCGAAATTTGGACCAAAAGTCCGGTACCTATCTAAGATAGCGACCAAGATAGTGGTCAAAACTCTGTTGCCCTGTATCTCCCTTGTTCGTTGGCTTCTAATAATGATTCAAACAAACATTGTTTATTGCAAGATTGAAATAAAAAAAATAAAAAAATGATTCTAGTGTCGGAAGCTGAAGGCAATAATACAAGAAAGATAATAAATCAACTATTTAACTAGTTAAGACATTGGAGAGAGCGGTGGCACAACTTGGTACAAGTCAGTCAATTCTTCTTGCATGTGCACATTGTTGTCAGGCAGTGGGACGAACAATTGCAGGTTAGAATATCCGTGCAGGCTTTGGAGACGGGCTCAAGGGTCACGATGGGAATGTCCTCGTCTTAGTGAAGCCTCCACCCTCAGGATCCATTACCACCGGTAGGGCATGATGACCATTTGTCCACACGTTCACCTGAACAGTGGCGGCTCGTGACAATCCAAACTGGTGAGGCCCATGGCCCATCAAGTTAACCCAAACAAAATTTTCAAGTGTTACGCCCAAATTTTGACCCAAAATTTCATTAAAAGAACATCTGGGATATTTTTTTTTTGTATATTTCCAATGAAAATTTTCATTTCCCACAGTTGCAAAACAACAGCAGTAGGTACATAATTCTTATTTTAATACAAATATTGAGTTTCAAATTAACAAAATAAATTCCAAAAAACAGTTTTTTAACCCGCAACAGACCAAAATAAAAAGTATGAGCCAATTAACCAATTAAATACTTGTCGCAGCAGCAAGAGATGCAAGATTTCTTATTAACAAGCCCAAAATTGTGCGCCTCAATGCCTATAAAAATTCGCTATCGTCTCACCTACAGTTGAAGGGTTGTGGTGGGGAGTGCCGTGGCATCGCTTCGGCGTTCTGTGACGCACATGAGGCCAAAATTTGTGGGATTGCTATTTTATTTTAATGCTGTCCGGCAACGATTTGAGCGCCTATAAGGATAAATAGGTAGAAGCGCGCGCTAAATTCAAGAAATAGTATTATATTTTAATGAAAATTCGATGTTTTGATTCTTTTAATGATTGAAAATAGTTGAAAAACGTTAAATATTTAATAAATATTATTTCAAAATTTTACATCATTATTGTAATTTTTACATGTGAGGCCCCGCCTCAGTTGCTTTATACGACGAGCCGCCACTGCACCTGAAATGTTTTTTAAATTATAATTACCGAAAAGCAACTGGTTATACTGATCGCAGTATGCTTTCCATTCTTTCTTTACCTGGTAATGACATCTTAAGAGGTGTAGTTGCAGCACATCGCTTGTTGGAGGTAAGGCTTCTGGCTTTTTTACAACACCGAAAAGCTGATGTCTGGCTCCATCGCCGCTACATACATCTTTGGCCACCTGTTTAGAGAAATAGGAACGTTTTAACAATAAATTAATCTTTGGACTTGTTGAAACGCGCCGCCTAATTAAACTTCAAAGACCTTATAGAGCTGTACGAGGAAGTTCTCTGCATACGCCTTTGATGAGGGAGTTAGCGGAGAGTGCCTCAAGTTGTCCAAAAGTTGACAGGCCGTTCCATTGAAGAATTTCCACGCTGCTTTCTTCGTTATCATTACAAAGTGAGACGTCGAGTCGCAACCTGTAACATATATCGGTATCCCTGGCCATGACGACGATGTTGTCAGCATCAGAGTGTATCGGCCTCTTCATGTGTCGGTGCGAGGGCACTGACGTCGGATTCGGGGTTGCTTGATCGCACACCGTTTTCATGTATGAGCCCTCTGGAAAACAACAACTTCGATGGCCTTAAAGACATGTTGAAGAAAGCGGGCTAGGTCGGATTTATTTTCTCCCGGTGCTAGAAAATTCTTCCAATCTTTGGGCAGTGGAATGGCTGCACTTGTGATGTCCCTTCTGACTGGAGTAGCTCCCCTGGTCCGTCTGCAGCGGGTCCCGCTTTTAATTGACTTGGGACGATACCGGTCGAAAAGGATGTCGACTCTGGCATACGGTCTTCCAAGGTGAACTACCCTGTCGATGAAGATTGCATCGAGGTCTCCAAAAATAGTGCCATTTGCTGGTTTTCCTATGCTGTTTACTAAAGCTTGACTGTCTATTATCAGTTGCGAAGTGTTCCGATCAATGTCAATGGAGTTTGGGCATTTCACGCCTTCAGTAACGAATTTAATTATCGATGCTTTTTCAGACGATCTGAGGATGCCATCCATTTCCGCCAACGATAAAGGTACTGAAAGAAAGAGTGTTAATTTTAGTGGCATGCAGACGCATAAATTAAAAGTTGATGAAAAATTTTCTTGTCTCGACTGGGATTTGTAGGGGTCCTGGGTTCAAATCCCAGTCGAGACAAGAAAATTTTTCATCAACTTTTAATTTATGCGTCTGCATGCCACTAAAATTAACACTCTTTAAATTATATAACAGACGAAAAAAACTCTAAAAAAAATTGTAAAAATATTTGGCTTGATATTGATGGTTGGGCGTCCGATTCCGATGCCTGCCGATGTCGCTATATGTCGACGACGCATCTGGTTGAAGGGATAATGGATTCCAAACAACCATTAATTGCGAATGTGTTCCCCATACCTCCTAACTCACTCCCATACCAACGGTAACCGCCGAAGGTTGCCGATGGTCACAAACTAACAACTTAAAAATTGATGAAGGACTTGATCGACTGAGTAGAAATGAGACAGGTCTCGGTGACTCAGTTGGTAGATCATTACACTGGAAATGTAGGGGCCCTGGGTTCAAATCCCAGTCGAGACAAGAAAATTTTTCATCAACTTTTAATTTATGCGTCTGCATGCCACTAAAATTAACACTCTTTAAATTATATAACAGACGATAAAAACTCTAAAAAAAAAAAGTACTGAAAGAAGCTTGTTCTTCAAAATGGAGGGCAAATCAATTTGTCTGCCTGCTTCGTAAGCTACAATTAGACGACGTAGAACATTCCTGTCAGCCTCTACAACTTTTTCGGATCTTTGGTGTTCTTGACTTTGAAGAGGTCTGAGAGAGTCAAAGCAGAGTTTATCGGTATGGTAGCATAAAAACTTTTGACAGGTTTTTCAGAAGACTCCTAAAGAATAAGGCGCTGATTCACAAAGTTGATAACCAGATTTGGGCCGCGTTTCTTTGCTTCAAGGAGCGATGCGTGAATTTGTTTGGTTGCCCGGTCTTTTGTGGCGATGTTGCAGCCACTTAAGCTGGGAGCCGTAGAGTCCATTAAATTGAACGACTGCATAACCTTGAGAAGTGCATCTTCGTCGGAGTTTTCTCGTTTTTTTCAACCTAGTTTCTCCTCCCAACCGGTTTTCGATAGGCCTTTTCCATACAAAGCGAAGGTTTGCTGAGTGATTTCTCCTCTCCAGTGGAACGATAGAGCCCAGCGTTGAACCGTGGATACATCTTGAGTTGTCCCGACTAATCCACCTGCGCCCTTGCTGATGCCGACAACTCATTCGTGCGTGGTCTGGATCAACTTGGGAGAATTTTTGCGGAGAACGTAGCACTGCGAAGTCTCCATTCAAGAACTCTCCTTCAACTTCGGACGGTAACTGATTCACGTCACAGATGTACGCTGTGAGAGATCTCAAGTAATTTCCGTGGTCATATCGGGCGATGAATGGACGCATTTCCGTTAGAGCTGCTCGATATGTGTTCCACTTTCCATCTCGGTTTCCCCTCGTAAACATTAGTAGCGTCAGGATCATGCCCATATATAAAGGACCACCAAAATTCAAAATTTGGGCTTTCTTTGGACTTCTTTTTTACAAACTCAGACAATAATTGCAAGTTATTTTCGCTTTGAAGGAAATAGTTCAACTGTAGGGGTTCCTTCGATATGCGCATGAATTCTGTAGAATCGACGCAATACCTACTTTTCAAAAAAAAAAAACGCGATCTGAAGAGCTAAAATCTGCTATATAGCTTGGAGCGTAATCTTGTGAGCCCTCATCCCTTTTCCATAGGCCTTGCCGTCGATTACTTTGGATATACTGCCTTCAGCCATTAGTCCGCTTTCTAGCCACATTTTGATGAGGCTGCTTCCTCTCGTGCTTTCCGATAACCTTGAAGAAGTTCATAGCTATATAAAGTCCGCCCATCGTAAGAATAACTCGGCTTCCGAACACCATTTCAGTTCCAACAGCTTGCAATACAAGGCCTGGTCTGTTGTCAGTATCATATGATGCTTCCCAAGTTTGTCAGCAGCCGTAATGCATCTTCGAACGACGGTGTATTTAGTGTTGTCATCTCGTCAGCAGAATTCAGGATCAAGGGCATATATCCCATTGCCGAAACTTCGTAAGTAGAGCTGGATGATGATTTTTTATTAAATTCCGTCCATCCCAGCTTGATCCTGTTGTTCACACAAGAAATCCCGAAGGCCAAATCTTGTTTTCGAGACTCCTGGACACATAGCGGCAGGTTTTTCATATCTCCCGGCTCACTAACGCGAAACCAATGAGCTTCTACTGCTTTCGAAAAATATGGCTCCGGTCTCACCTTAGGAATTTTTGGTGGCAACAACTGATTCAGCACGTCGGGAACTTTCAATGTTGATTTGGGGTCAAGCTTCACAGTGCGCAACACTTCATCCGTTCTTTGGCCACCTCGTTGGAAAGCGACCATCTCGTGTTGCGTAGAAGGTCCTCTTACCATCAAGGGTCAGAATGTCGATGTTTTCCGCCGTATTATATGCAAAGCTGGCTCACTACTATCGTCAGTTTCAGGCACCTTGAAATATGGTGGGCTGGCGGCACCGGTAGCCTTGTCAAGAGACTTCAAAGTCACATTTGCGAGAGCTATCCGCTTGGAGGACCTGCTTATAGCTCATACAATGCCCCGCTGAGTGTAGCAGAGTTACAAGTTTACGAGATCGTGTCTGCTGATGTACAGATAAAGCTAATCCGGTATGTTTTGCTGTCAGTTTCTGACCGCCACTCACAGCATATACTATATCTTGGCCTATAGGGAGTTCAACGTTTTTGGGTGAAGGCCGTACTTGCAAAGTTTCTAAGATCTCGTCGTCTCCTTCATCATTGCTTGAATCATCGTCTTGGTCATCGACAACGTCGTCTCCACCTATCTGTACGCTCAGGAACAAATGAAGATTTTTCGGTATGATTGCGGCAGCCTCTTCTCGGGAAACATGAAGCCCTGAGTGACCCGGCGAATCTTGAAACTCCCCTCTTAGAAGAAGCGCAGCATAGACAAGAATTGAAAAATCATCATTGAGCACTTGTCTTGGGATCGAAACATCTTGATCGATGTCTCCTAAAGCAACATCCGCAGTCACCTTGGCCGAAAACATCCGGGGTATGAGGAGAGTCTGCCGTCCTGTGATGTCCTTGTTCAAGGGCTGGATAAAAAGGAACGAGTCCTTGATGGTGTTCTGCAATTTATCTTTAAAAGTTGACAAGCGCTATTCAAATGACTTCGGTATGTCAACGTCGATTGGCTCTTTGCAAATTTGGATCATAGGTAAATTACTTTTGCCAGACTCCTTCATCTGCATCTGTATTTTTTTCTGAATCCTCTCGGCCTTCACTATACCAGACTGTGGTATTTCACTCTAGATGCTATCAAGCATGGCATACAATGAATGCGGACAAACATTTGGTGATCATAATTAGCCAACATTCGTATAGTCTCATTCATTGGCTTTGACATCACCTGCCTCAGATCTTCGGTTTTATCGCTAATAGTTTATCAGAACAAATTCTATTTGCGGTTTCCTATGCCTAGCTAATAAACCCAACTGTTTAATTCATAATCCCTACTCAAAATAGTCATAATGGTATATTGGTAAGTGCATTATAAATTCCCTTCATATTCGCATTACTCGAGTTATTGATATTTATTTATGCAATAAAGTTCCACAGTTAATTATAAAGTCAAAAGTTTTTCTAGTAAAAATCACTCAAGTTTTTAGGCAATAAAAGACATTGTTAATTCACTTCTTATCATTCAGAATCATTGATAAAAATCAGAAAATTATTAAACACTAAAGTACTTACATTTTACTTTGCACACGTAAAATTACTTAATTAATTACTCAAAATTTTTAGCTAGCACGCACATAAATGTTGACGAATTTAATTGTTCTTTCTTTCATAATTTTTCCACTACTTTTTCAAAGACTGTTACCGAGGCAATACAAAAAACTTTCCGGACTGACACTTTAGGTACTGTAGATTTTAACTCAAACTGGATAGGACTGCGAACTCATCTCTCAACTGACAACTAACAACTCAACTAACAACTGCCTTCCTCTTTTTAAACCGCGGTATTTATATTAAATCGATCCCCCCAATTTTCTCTGTCCATGACAATTAGGATGATGCAATTTCCTTGAGATTTTTCTCATTTTTAGTCTAAAAAATCGAATAATTATGTCGTAATATCCTGATTTATCGAGGTCAAAACATTATTGGTTCAAGAATACCATAAATCATTCGATTTAATTAGGTACGCGATGGCCTCTCTAAAAAAAGTTTATTGATCGGATGTTGGATGACATCACGCTGGGTGTCGAAATACGTTAGCTTTAATTTGTTTCATTTTAATTTATCGATACTAATTTAGAAATACCGGAAATTAAGTTTTTGATTATTTGATAATTATTTAATTTTTACAGTAAAGACATTGGGATTTGCGGTCTAATTTCTGGATCATTACAACATACAGTGGCGGCAATATAGGTCCCGACGCCATTTTATGCCCAACTGCTTTGCTACTTTTAAATATAAATATACAGGGTGTCCCACGGTGGATGGCGTATTAGACGTTTATGGAGAACTAAAAAGCGGATAATTTTGAGAATTTGGCAACCGGGAAAAACGACCATGATCTACACTTTAAAAATATTTTTGACCATGCAGTGTTGCCGCTTCTACTCTAAACTAGTGGCAACATCGCTATTTTAAATGGAACACCCTGTATCTGATTACATATTTGGATTCTTCGTAAAATTCTGAGCAGATTTCATGTGATATACCCCATACCTAAGTTCAACTGTTTTGGAAATATTGACAGTTGAAAATTGACTTTTTGCAACTTTGACAGGCTGTGAAACTTGAAGGGTTAATTTTAGAGGAAACCCGATTTTACATTCCTGTCTTAGATTTTTATGAACTATCATTTTGCCAACTTTGAATTAAATCCATGAATAAAAATTCCAGTTAAATTTAATCTCCGGTTAAGTTCAAAGTTGCTGTCAAATGATAGTTTATGAAAATCTAAGATCGGAAAGTAAAATTGGTTTTCCTCTAAAATTAACCGTTTAGGTTTTACAGCCTGTGAAAGTTGCAAAAAGTCAATTTTCAAGTGTCAATATTTCCAAAACAGTTGAACTTAGGTATAGGGTATATCACATAAAATCTGCTCAGATTTAACGTAGAGTCCAAATATGCAGTCACATATAGGGTGTTCCATTTAAAATAGCGATGTTGCCACTAGTTTAGAGTGAAAGCGGCAACACCGCATAAAAAAAAATATTTTTAAAGTGTAGATTATGGTCGTTTATCCCGATTGCCAAATTTTCAAAATGAACCGCTTTTTAATTCTCCATTAACGTCTAATACGCCATCCATCGTGGGACACCCTGTATAGAATTTAAATGGACATCCATCAAAAAAAATTGAAAACAATGTATTTGATGTGCCTAATTATATTCATCGGATACGTTGTTTTCAATTTTTTATGATGTAGCAAGAGGTTGGGCACAAAATGGCGGCGTTTTCCATATGAATATAATATAGGATTTTAAAGAACTAATCAAAAAGAAGACCACAATTGTCGCCACTGTAGACTAGTATAGCGTTTTCTTTGTTCACCTATTGCGTTAAGTAATTTCTGAGTATTCCAATATGGTAAGCATCCGAGAAATCCACTAGATTCGTATTCAGCAGGGTCGAAATACCCTAAAAACATTGTTTCTCAAATTGTTACATGAAATGCTTCTTGCACTTTATAGAGATCGATTTCCTGATTATGGGCCTAGACTATTAGGATGAGTTTGATGACCTTCTAGTAACTTTTATTTTCTGTTTTCTGAATCTCTTATAAGGAACATTTAAACTCCTAAAAACATTTTTTCTTGTAGAAAACAGATAAAACTCCATTACCGAAACAAACCAACCACGTCCTTTTCCAACTAACAGGAGCTTTAAGAAATTTAGTTTCCGAAGAGCACATTTATGACAATTTCATTTTCTGCGGCACAATACCACAACTTTGTCAATCGTTGGAGTTATTTTCAAACGATGCCGATATTGTGGCCAATATATCACGTACTTTGAGTACAATATCTACAAACGACGTATGTTGTGATAGTTTAGTTGAAATCGACAACATTTACAAAACATTTATAAGGCTATTTAAAATCTATGAGGAAAACGAGGAAATTATTGTAAGGCTGACGTACACTCTGGGTAATATAGTTGCGAAGATTGACAATACAAGAGTTAAGGTAACCAGAATTAAAAGTATTAAACATTTTTCATAATAATTAATTAATTGCAGTTTTTCAAAGAAGAAAATTCAATTGAAAGTTTGTTAAACTTATGGACGACCTACTTAGAAAGGACTTTGCAGTTATGCTCATTAAAGATAGACAATATCAATGTGTCTAATGGAACCAGTGAGGATGTGATGATAAAGGTTATAATAAGGCTACAATTTATAAAAACATTAAATAAACAATTTCAATTGCAGGTTATTCGAGTGATAGCAAACATAGTTATAAATCCGGATATAGGCAAGGCAATCAACGAACAATACGGTAATAGGCTGATCGATGAATTTTTAAAAGTATTGATCAGCAATCCGTTTAAAAAGAACGAAGAGCTTGTATTATCTATTTTGAGTACGTTGAATAATTTGTCGTATTATTATTCGAGCGACTTGGAATTGGATGTCTTCCATGTGAAACAAATTGATATTGTTGAAAGTAAGTTTTAGTTTTATCATGTCTATGTGTTACAAATAGCAGGATTTGAATTTAAATTAGTACATAATTTTAAATACTTCAATACGCAGTACCTATATGCTTCATCTTTAATAGTTCCATGAGTTTTTAGTAGCCAGAAAAACTTTTGTAACTTCCATTCTTCAAAATTCATAGTTTTTCAACATTACATGTGTCTCAATTTCGTCTACGCGCCCTGTATTTAGTTGTAGGTTAAATTGGGTATTCAGGATGTCAAATCCTATTTGGGAATGGAAATTGATTCGTTTTTTTTTTCTTCTTTATTTTTTTTTTCTCTTTTTCTAATTGAATTGCGCGTTTTATGCCTAAAAATTGATACGGCTTTGCTAAATTTGGCTTTTAAAAATGCGCGCGTTCGAGAAAATAGACCTACGGTTTTTCGTTTGCCGCGACCGGTTAAATCAAGACGGTTTCGTTTGCACTCCTTCGCATCGGACTTGAACTTCCTGGAAGAGCTGGGCAACTGAGTGGAGTTTGAAAGTAAAGCCGGGTAAGGTGAAAAAATATCCTTTTCAGTTTCGATATCTTTCAATTTCAATTTAAAATCTTTCATCGATTACCATTCTATCAGCAACCTATGGATTTTCCAGTTTTAATTTCGCACAACATGGTAACAATGTGCGGTGCGAATATGTAGTTTCTGCTTTTGAAATTGTCTCCCAGATAGATTAATCTGAATAATAAAGATCTACTGATTTTGATATGCAGAGTTTTGAAAATCCTGCCTGTTTAGCAGTTTCTAGAATAGTTACTGACTTTCAAGAAATTCAAGATCAATCAATTAATCTTTCTTAAAATTTGAACTTCTCTAGAATCCATTTTTAAATTAAACTTCTCTAAACAGCTGAATGGACCCACGTTGTGGTGCAAATTTTGGAATATAGAAACCTTTGGCTTTACTAAATGGCTGCGTATCTACCATTAATTAATCTCCCTTTTTGTAAAGGGCAATAATAGATCTTCTACTTCGGTCACCATAATACCTATTTTGATTTATGATTATTGGGACTTTTCATGGAACTCCCTTATACTTTTCTCAAGGTTTAAGCAATATTTTTATCAAACAAGAAGTAACTTGAGGAATAAAACTTTGACTTTCCGTAATGGCTCTCATGTCCCTTTGTACATCGTCGGATTCGTCGGGTGTGCAAAGCTCTCACCCAAATGTTAAAGATATTGGGGTATATTCAGTGTTCCTAGAAAAACGCACGGAGGGAAATTTATCCTTCCATCGAGTATAGCAGCCTCCTACTAAAATTGATAGTTGGATCAAGGCGCATTTTCACCTTTAACAGGTATTAGGTGCTGATGAAAAGCTACATATATGCTTATCACTTATTATTGGCGTAGTGGCGTGCCATGGAAATTTGACAGGTTGACCCTCGTATAATAATGACATTTGATGACAAAATATTTTTCAAATTTCAGGGTTATGAAACAGAAAGCCGAGTTGCCAGAATGTGTAAAATATCTGAGTAAATTCAAATAGTAAAATTATTTAATTGGAAGAGTTGTGGCGAGCTTTTATCAAACAATGTTCTGAGATTTTTCCGTCACGATATTCTTCTTTTTCCTGGTCCTCTCTATCCAAATATCTTCCCTTGCAGGATCGTATTGTAACAAAACCTTATCTTTTTGAAAGGGTTGTAAGGCATAGGAGGGTGGGTAAGATCTCGACAATTTTTACATAAGGCCATTTTTTGAGGAAGCCTACATTTTCAGTTAGATAACCTCAAATATAGGTTACTAAAATGATGTATTAGAGAACCAATTCTGTAAAGCGTTTTCTTTAAAAATAATCTTGTATGTTGCCTTGCTTGAGTCCAATACCTCTCCATCAGAAGGGAGACATTGGAACAAAATAGGGGAGATTATGGACATGAGCAAAAACATGGTGCATTTAAGTAATAAAAATAGTTTATTTCAAGGTAAAGGTAAAATATTATATTTCGCCAAGTATAATTATTTTGAAAAATAACTAGAACAGATAAAAGATATAAATTCCTACATTTTAATTAAATTGAATGGAATTCTTGAAAATTTAAAGAATAGAAAAAAATAAAAACACAAATAAAAAAATCATCACTGCAAACCAAATTACGTCAAATCTAAATTGAAATAAATCTTGTCTCTAAATCTCTTTCTTCTATCCTTAATGGGAGATAGAAGTGAAGAAGTAATGTTGTAAAAAGGAACGAAAGCTTAATCATCTTTGAGAACTGTGAATCTATTTGATACAACGTGACGTTCTAAGAAGTTCACTTCATATCAATCAACTCTTCTTATAATTTTCGCTGCCTAATTTCTGACACTACTTTTACTGTAAACTTTGTCGTTATAGAACATGTTTCTGGAAGTTTTTTGCAATCAAAATTTTTCTCGTCGTTAATGAAAATTAATTAATCTTCTGATAAATTATCTATACATTCAATTCGATCCTCCTCCATATCCCTAATCGCTGTCTTCGGGAGTGTTAGTGGCAATTATGCATCTACCATCTATGGCGCAGGATAGTTTTTTGATGTTGATGGTTGTAGCTCTAGGTTGCCTTTTTGATGTGAATAGTTAGTTGCGGCTCTGGATATGAATAATTATTATAGATGGTGGGAGCCGGTTGATCCATTACGTGAGAGGAGGAAAAGTCTTCTTCTTTGAATATGTTTCGATAAAATGGCATTATTTCAGTGCATCTGGAACCTGATTTTTTTTTTGTTGGTGCAGCGGTTCTAACCCAAGCTTGTTAACATATCACAAGCAAATCCCAGAGCACCACATCCCGAAACACCTTGCAGCATTCTCTTGGCGTCATAGCGTATGCGGGGAAACGGAAATGCTCAAATTGGCGACAACGCTGTTCCGCTGGAAGACATTTGATCGTAATCAATTCACCTCTTTCACGAGAAGTGGCTTCTTTCCAAACATTTCAGGAACTCGTTGTACCGTCGTTACACCAGTCTACAAAAAAGAATTTGAAATAACATGAGTGGTTCAAAAAAGATTAAATTTTACCTCATCTAAATTATAAAATTGCATGAGTTCTAGAATTCGTTTGAGCATATTCATAAACTAATCGCCTTGTTGCGTTTGGCTTCAGACCGTAAAATGTAGAGGAACACTTCAGTGGATATTTCTCTTAAGCGTTTTACATCTGCATAGAAAATACTTATGACGTTATAAAATTTGGTGTAAGATAACATTTTCGAGACCTTTTTCTTGGACTTGTCTGACATAGTTCAATTCGGTTACCAACACTGGATTTCTTTACTCCATTTTTTCCTATCTGGATAGGACATGTTATTGTCAATCACATCACATCAACTAGCTTGTTTCATGGAATCAAGTCAGAACTCCCTGTCAGTCTTTTTCTATGTTCTTATTGTTATGTTCTTGCTGAACTGAAATGGAATATAATAATATGTTTCAACCATCATGTTGCCACAAGTTTTTGTTGCTGTTTTTCTTTTTGAAGGGAAGCTATGGACAACAAGGGAAGATGCTGTGCAGCCTCTCCCCTTGTGCACTTTATCGGATTAGCTTGAAAATATCAAAACCTCCCATTGGTATTTTTGTTCTGTGAGAACATAACTTTATCGGTTAACCTTGCTTTCTACTCTGACACAAAAAGTTAAACAAATAACATTAAAATAAACAATAAAATACTTAGCTCGCTTCTTTGAAATATTAGATCAACAATGCCAAAAATACAAAATTCCCATGAAAAGCTTTTTCAAAAAAAAAATATTTCACAAAAACAATCTGATCTGTGCCGGTTGACCATTCTGGAGATACTGTTGGCACCTTGGCGGGATAGATCAGAAAGCCGCAAGAGGCGGGAAATATTAGCGTGTCCATTATTAATGTTTTAATCTTCGCAGTGGATCAAAATGAAACAATCATTACTGATTATAATAATCTTGGATTTTATTCTTCTTGTATAAAATCAACTAAACATGTGCAAGGCTTACAACAACAACTTTTAGACTGCAATAATTGTAATGACACATGACACTAATAAACTAAACAAATGACTTGACAGTTTCCATATAAATACGTAACTTAAGGTGCTTTCAATACTCCTGCTCTTCTACACTTTGAACAGAGCACTTAGAACACAATAGAACAATATTTATTTCTAACACTCCTCCTCGATTGAATTTTTTTTATTTTACAAACAAATTTTACTTTCCATAAAAAAAAATGATAATCGCAAACTATTACATAACTTTACTTAAATCCCTACATTTAACAAACTGTTCTTTACATAAGGGTTTGGTTAGCATATCTGCTAAGTTTTGTTGACTTGATACATATTGAATTGATATTTCCTTTTGTGTCACCAGATCTTTTAGAAAATGACTCTTGATGTCTATGTGCTTAGCTCGCTTAGAATTTTCATGACTTTTGGACATATGAATTGCACTTTTATTGTCACAATAAAGTAAAATGTTAGCATTAATTTTAAAGTTTTTCAATATGCCTTTAATATTTATCAAGTCTTGTGCGCAAGCCGCCGCTGCAACATATTCTGCTTCAGCAGTAGACAGAGCAACACAACTTTGCTTTTTTGAAAACCATGCTATTGGATTGTTTCCATGAAATATTATAGTACCACTCACACTCTTCCTATCTTGTTTGTCTGAAGCCCAATCTGAATCCGTAAATGCATTTAAAGTATCTCTGTTTGATTCTTTATTTTTGACATAAGTTAAACCTTTGTTTTTTGTGCCATGTAGATATCTTAGAACTCTCTTTGCTGCGTTCCATACTTCATTTGTAGGCTTATCTAAATATCTACTCAAGTAAGTCACTGCGAATGTGATGTCAGGTCTACTTGTTGTTGATAAATAGATGAGTCCTCCGATTAATTGTCTATAAGGAACATCTATTATCTCATTCTTTTCATCATATTGAAACCCTTTTTCCATTGGTGTAGCTCTGCTATTGCAATCAGACATGTTAAAATTTTCTAATAATTTTTCAATAAACTTTGTTTGTTTTATAGTGACTTCGTCTTCAGTTCTGATTATATTCATTCCTATAAAATTCTTTACATCTCCTAAATCCTTGGCCTGAAAATATTCTTTCAGCAACAAAACAGTTTTATCCACATTAACCTTGTTTCCTACTATTAACATATCATCTACATAAATAAGTATCCATACACCCTCGCCATTATACAAACAACTGTCATACATAGATCTTTCAAAGTTATTTTTTAAAGCAAATTCATTAAAAGTATCATTCCACACTTTAGGTGATTCTTTAAGACCATAAAGAGCTCGATTTAATTTTAGGAATTCTGTATTTGTTTTTATGCCTTCAGGTGGATATATATATATTTCATTTTGTAGCTTACCGTTTAGGAATGCAGTAGGAATATCCAATTGTCTAATATTCCAATTTTCTTGTAATGCAACTGATAGTAGAATTCTTATTGTTGATACACGCGCTACTGGCGCATATAATGGGTCAAAAGGATTCTCCTCCTTGATTTGGAAACCCTTAGCTACTATCCTTGCCTTTTTTGTTCCGTCCTCTTTTGTTTTAAATATCCATTTTGTCTCAATAGGTGTCACTTCTTCAGGTATTTGTGCCTCTTTCCATGTCTCTAATTTTTCATGTGATTGTAACTCATTCTGAATTGCTTTTCGCCAATCATTTGTCATTATTGCTTCTTCATAACTATTTGGATCATCTTGTGATGAGAAAAGACAATATGCTGAATAGATTTCAAATTCGTTTAAGTATTTTGGAGGATTTGTTTTTCTTCCACTTCTTGTTTCTTGTTTCGGTTCATATTTTTCATCACCACTATCTGTATCTGAGCTTTCAGTATCATTGGGCGTATTAAATATTTCATTTTCCTCTATTTCTTCATTTTCTTCAGAGCTTGTATTTATTTCTTCTTGTTCAACTTCTTCAACATTGATATTTTCTCTAATTTCTTCATCTGGACTTATTATTATTTGTTTATATCTGTTTTCTTCACTTTTTCTATCATACTCATTAATATTTTTCTCTTTTTTGGTTATTTTATTGTAGTTCGTCTCTTCCTCATTAAAAGTCACATCTCTAGATACGATTATTTCATTATTTTCATAATCCCAAAGTCTGTATCCTCCTCCACTGTATCCTACATGTATGTATGGTTTTGCTCTTCTTTCTAGCTTATTTGTTTTTGGCAACACTACAGCCCACACTTGACTTCCAAATACTCTCAGTTTTGATAGGTCATTTTTCTTGTGCCAGATTGTGGCTGGTGGTATACCTCCATTTGCTGTTGTCGGAGAGCGGTTCAATTCATAAGCTGAACAAAGTATAGCATCTCCCCAAAGTTCTCGTGGTAGATTTGTGTCTATAAATTTTGTTCTCACCTTATCTAGTAGGGTTCGATTCATTCTTTCCGACTTACCATTCTGTTGCGGACTATATGGCATCGTATATTGAATTAGAATGCCTTTATTGCGACAATAATTTTTGAAAAAATTTGATGAAAATTCGCCACCATTATCGCACCTGATTTTTTTAGTTTTAAGCCCATGTTGAGTTTTTATCAACTTAATAAAATCTATAATATTTTGAGAAGCTTCTGATTTATTTCTTAACAATTTCACCATTAAAAAATGTGAAAAGTCATCTATAAGTACTTGAAAATATTTAAAACCCTCACTTGTTGGTGTAACTATCGGACCAGCAATATCGGTATGTATCAAGTCACCAATTTGTCTTGTATCATTCTCACATTTATAAAAAGGTTTTCTTGGAGCTTTAGCTTCAATGCATCCACTACATACTTTATCAATATTATAGGGTAAACCCAACTGTTTTAAACCATGTCGATTTAAATGCCCTAAACGTCGGTGCCAGATATCAAAATTACCAACATTATCGGGAACATTAGCATCAACATTTACATTATAACATAACATTTTTCTTTTCATATTTATCTCTAATAAAAATAAATCATTATAAGACTCACAATAAAAAATAGAATCTTTATAAATAACTTTTGCAATATTTTTCTCAGTATTCTTTTCAAATAAAACTTTCAAATTATTTTTTAATAATTTTGAAACTGATAATAAATTATGTGACATACCTTCTACTATTAAAGCCTCAATTGTAATGTCTTTTCCTTGGCATACACCACTCAATAGTCCACGTTTTCTAGCAGTTAAAGTTTGGTCACTCTTTGCTGTGCCTATATTCACTACACTTTCAAGTTGCACAATGTTCGACATAAATTGCACCAAGTCAGTAGTTACCAAATGGTCAGTTGCTCCAGAGTCTAGTATAAAATGTTTCATATTGTTAAAGGTTTTTGCACAATTTAAAGCAATAAAAGCTATTCCACCGCCATTAGCTTGATAACCTCCTCCTGAACCTCTTCTTCCTCTGTTGAAACGTCCTCGTCCACCTCTTGATCTAAAGTTTCCTCTGTTTACTTCGTATGTATGATTTTGTCTACAATCTGATATCTTGTGACCTGGCTTACCACATTTATAACAGGTGTATTGATGATTTACTTCAAAAGCCACTTCATTACTTTGTGCATTTTGTACACCTCCTTTTGCCTTCAATTTCATTTCTTCGTCGAGCAGTCTTGACTTTACAAAGTCCATTGTCACATCTGTGTTTATAGTCTCGATGGCTGTGATTACAGGGTCATAGTCTTGATTTAAAGATAATAATAGATGACATACTCTATCCGAGTCATCAATTTTTGAGCCTACACTTTCTAATTCTCGGATTACAGTGTCAAATTTTAAGAAATGGTCTTCCAATTTTTCATTTCTACCCAATTTCATTGTTAACAGCCGTTTTTTCAAGGTTAGTTTTGTGAATACACTCACCCTCTGGAAAACATCCTCCAAGCATTTCATCATCAGCTTTGCTGTGGTAGCATCTTTGATTATGTCAAGATGTTTGTCGGACACACATTGTATTATTATGGATTTGGCCTTGGCATCTTTAATTTTAAATTCAGATTTTTCTGCCTGTGTGGTAAAATCAGAAAGTTCCTTTTCAAGGGTAACTTCTAATTGTCTTTCTTCTAATAAGGCTTTAGCCCTAAATTTCCAATTATTGAAATTGTCCGAATTTAGCTGCGGGAATATTACATTTGTACTCATCTTGTGTAGTTACAATAAATCCAGATTTTGTATCTATTTTCACACACCAAAGGTCTTGCCTCTGTGGGTCACTATAGTTACAATTTTCAACACTAATATTTTCTGCCTGGGCCCATAACCTATTAATGTTTTAATCTTCGCAGTGGATCAAAATGAAACAATCATTACTGATTATAATAATCTTGGATTTTATTCTTCTTGTATAAAATCAACTAAACATGTGCAAGGCTTACAACAACACATGACACTAATAAACTAAACAAATGACTTGACAGTTTCCATATAAATACGTAACTTAAGGTGCTTTCAATACTCCTGCTCTTCTACACTTTGAACAGAGCACTTAGAACACAATAGAACAATATTTATTTCTAACATCCATTGTCTCCCAGAGTCCCGATCCTATCCACCCTCCCCTTATAGTTTTGTCAAAGTAATAGTTCAAATTCAGATCCGTTTTTAGTCCGTCTTATTCAGCTTCCACCATTTCACTTGAAGAATTAGATACCTCCTCAGATTCAGACAACATTTCTGAATCCGATTCGGAATCGGATTCTGCCAGAGAAATAATGAAAGGAGGAATATTTTTGAAAGGTAAGTCTCCCATGTATTTTGTCTAGTCTTCTGAAATAAGTCTGTCACAATGTCTACAAAAATTCGTCCACATGTCTGAGGTACATTTTGAAAGAGACTCACGCCATACCCTCGCAACCCTATCCGTGGATGGTGGCTGCGAAGTTATAGTTTTATTATAGAAGTTCTCACAAAACCCCCATGCCATTTCAATAGGATTATATTGGCAATGATAAGGAGGTAATCTAAGAACTTCGTGTCCGTGGCTTTTCAAAATGTCGTCAACTTTGTATTGTTTTGGTCTATTCCGAAATGGTTGAGTAAGGTCTCATAGTTGTTTTTTGGTCATTTTTGTGTCGAAGTCTACGTTATGTTTAACCAACCATTCCTGCATTTTGTCTTTCTTTGAAGAGAATGAAGGTGGTTTATCCTTCTGTATTAGTTGATCAACGACCCATTTTTGGAAGATGTCCGCGTTCATGGTATTGTGGTAGTCTCTGTCATTGTTTCTTGAATCTAGAAAAAAATCGCACCCATCTAAAAACTCAGAACTACTCCCCGCATGCAAAATAGTAAAACGTTTCCCTCTGACTTAATTTTGGATGGGTTGCTTTTCATATCAGATTCGTGTATCCATCGACGAACTTGAGATCCGTTTTGGTAGATCCAAGTTTCATCTAAATACACGAATCTGATATTTTCGTTTGAATGTTTATATTGCAGGTATTTCCGCAAAAATGTAATTTTGGCAGCAAGAACATGTTTCTGCTCACATCAAATTTTGCGTCCATTTACTAATTTAAATTTATATCCCATAGATTTTAAAATTTTATATAAACTTGTTTGCCCTCCCTTAAATTCCAAATTTTGTCAGTAATGTTTGTAATGTAAAATAAAAATATTCATTTTTAGAATTGTATTTCCAAATTTTTCGTTGTAAATCTTCTTTAAACATTCGGTCCATAATAGTCTCTGTCTTTTTCGGTCGGCCTAAAGGTTTTTTGTTTGTATATTGTCCAGTCAAATTTTTTTGAATAGTCCTGGTTCCCACCTAAAATTTAAGGAAAATGTTGGTTGGGTAAGAAATGGCTTCACATCTACATTTAAGTTATACCTACCTCAAATATATCTGCAAGTTGGGCTTCAATTGTTCCCTGGAGAGCCTCTGGTTTATTTTTTTTTAAATAACCATGACATTTTAATATTTCCCTTTTTTTTCTTCTGAAATTATTTTCGGCATCTTCAATACGAAAGAAATTTGACAATGCCGAATTTTAAAAAATGTCATTAGATTTTGCAGGTACGCAAAATAGTTAGGTACCGTTTATAATATAGCATTATTGAAAAATGTGTCAAATTTGATTTGCCAGATAGGCCAGAAAATTTTAATACCGCGGCACTTACGAAATTATGTAAACCACACTTAAAACTGTCTGGAATTTGACATATACTGTCATTATTATACGAGGGTCAACCTGCCAAATTTCCATGGCACGCCACTACGCCAATAATAAGTGAAAAAGGTTATACTGCATGGTTTCATACTAACAAATTGCACTCCATTGTCGTTTTGTAACCCTTCGAGGTAGTCCATATCTGAGAACCACCTCACAGGATTTTGCGCACCTAAGCGCTAGCAGTAGCATTGTAGCATGTACATACAACCGGAAATAATTCTATCCATCCGTCTTCGATTAAAAATATCCATTTTTCATCAGTAGGTATCAGTTTCAGGAAGTGGTCCTAAACAGATCTAGGTATAGATATAACTTCAAACCGCTGGGACATTGGAGGTGTTTGTATTGAACCAGCAGGTTTAAGATTTTTCACTTTAAATCTCTGACATTCAAAAGAGCTAGGCATATGTTCTGACCGAGATCGTATTCGTTGTACGATTTGTAAGATATAATGACCAGCTAACGGAGAATCGGGTTATTCTTCTAGAATTTCAGGAATCATTCTTCTCGGTACCACTAGTTGTATTTCTTCTTGGTGCTCACCAAGGACGTATATAAGAAGGGGGGGGTTTGGGGGTTCGAACCCCCTCATTGAACTGAATATATTTTTTTTTTAAATAAAAGTTTCGGGCGTAGCACCCGAAAAAATTTTTCGCCTTCGCCGATATCCTGAGTTATGCTGCGCCAGGTTACCTGTTCGCCTTACGAGTCTAGCGTTATGGAAAGAATGCAAATAAAAAAATTGCAATATTGCCTATTTGACTTACAATAAAAAATACCTTAACGTTTATATTTATGTTACACACCTACATTTATAAGGAAAAAGTAACATTTAAAAACATTGCGCGCTCGCCTATGACAAAGCTGGAAGTGAATGGCGTTATTTTCCCTTCCTCTTCAGACGTCGTAGTGCTAGACTCGTTGTTGTGTCTTATTTACTAAAACACGTGAGGTTATTTGATGGATTGCTTTTAATTTTCAAAATACATTAAAATGCGAAAATTTTGAGTAAATATAAGAGCACAAAAATAAATGTGTTGAATTGTTGAATCGTCGTGTGCTTCTCTCTTGTTCTGTCTTCTGTCAGTTCTGAGGAGGAGGTGCGCCATGTTGCCAGATCGATTTCTATGCGCGTGAACATACCGGCCGCCTTGGAACCAATGGGTTACAACAGACTAATCGTCATTGGGTAGAACACAAAGTTTGACAGCAGGACGCTTTACGACACCAGTCACTGTCCGAATCGTAGCTGCCCTAACTATGCCATCTGAACCAGGATGTATCTCCAGGACCACACCCATTCGCCACGCTAATGGCGGTAAACCATCTTCTTTGACCAGTACCACAACGCCAGGTTTTAGTAAGTTTGAACAGTTCAGTTTCCATTTAGACCTTTGTTGGAGCTCTGACACATAATCTTTGGACCAGCGTGTCCAAAAGTGTTGGACCATTTTTTGAAGTCGCTTATATTTTGAAAGTCTGTTTTCTTCGATATTTTGGTAATCTTCTTCTGGAAGTTTGGAAAGTCGTTCTCCTATCAAAAAATGTGCAGGAGTGAGGGGTTGTGGGTCGGAAGGATCATGGCTGATGGGAGATATAGGTCTTGAATTTAAACATGCTTCCACCTGTGTGAGTACAGTAGCATATTCTTCAAAAGACAGTGGTGTATTACCGACAACTCGCTTCAGATGAAATTTGGTTGCCTTTACACCAGCTTCCCAAATACCCCCAAAATGAGGAGCCCTGGGGGGAAATCTCATTTTTGGCTCCAATAAAATTTGTTCCATGATCAGAAAAAATGTCAGAACTAATACCACGTCTTGCAAAAAACCGTTTCAAAGCAGCCAAAAAAGTGTTAGAGGTTAAATCACTCACGAGCTCTAAATGAATAGCCCGGGTTGATAAACAAACAAATAAACATATCCATCCCTTGACCTTTTTGTAATTCCTTGTTAACCTATCCTTCACCAACACAGGACCTATGTAATCAATACCTGTCGATAGGAAAGGTCGACTTGGAGTTAAACGCTGCTTGGGCAAGTCTCCCATTATATCTTCGTTAATTTCACAAAGTGACGTATCTCATGTAAACCCTCATTTGAGATACGTCACTTTGTGAAATTAACGACGATATGTGTCGCTTCTGAAGCATTAAATCTAAAACATGTAATACAGGATCGTACAACCTTTCTACATAAATTTCTCCCTCCAAGAGGCCAGAAATAATCTCTAACTGATGCCAAAACTTGTTGAGGGCCTGCATGAAGCAATTCAATATGCTCATTTTTCACAATTAGCAAAGATAGTCTATGTTTGGCAGGTAAAATGAATGGATATTTTTTGTCATAAGAAAAACCAGAGTGTCTAAGCCGTCCTCCCACTCTCAAGATACCTTGATTATCTAGAAAGGGGTTGAGCTTAAGTAGGCTACTGTTTTTTAAAGTTAGTTTTTTATTTTTTGTTAAATCTGATAGTTCATTATTGAATGAGTCTTGTTGGGCTAATTTTACAAGGCTCAATAAACTATCTTTTAGTTCATTCGCAGTTAGAAAGTCTTTATTTCTCTCAGAAGGGCTGGCTTTACAATTCTTAATGAATCGTAAGCAAAAGCATGAATCCGTTGTACTTTACGAAGTGTAGAGTATTTTTTAAATGATTCAAAATGAATATTCGAAGTTGTAATTAAAGAAACTTGATTCAATTTTATATCAGGTAAATTTGTAGGGTTAGAAGAAACAAAAGTTTTTGGCCATTGATTCTCAGGCAATGATAACCATGTAGGGCCTTTCCACCATAACTGGTTGACTATCAAATTACCAGAGGCTAGACCTCTTGAGAAGACATCAGCAGGGTTTTCATCTGTTTTTATATAATGCCAATTTTTGGGGTCAGTTAGGTTCTGTATATTAGAAATTCTGTTACCAACAAAAATTTTAAATTGTTGTGACTGAGATTTTATCCATGCCAAGACTATCGTTGAGTCGCTCCAACAGAATATCTTATGAAAAGGTAAATTCAATGATTTTTTGACAGTGTCCAACAGTTCTGCTAAAAGCAGAGCGCCACACAGTTCCAATCTGGGAATAGTGATTGTCTTTAAGGGCGCGACGCGAGTCTTTGAACATAGTAAAGCGGTATGACAGTTTCCCAAAGTGTCAATGGAACGTAGGTAAAAACAGGCTCCGTACCCTAGTTCGCTAGCATCAGAAAACCCATGTAGCTCTATCATGAAAGGATTTTGTAACAAAACCTTCCTAGGGATAATTAAATCGTTAAGATCAGCTAACTGGTTATAAAAAGATCGCCATCTAAAGTGCAAATCCAAAGGTAATGACATCCCAATTTAATTTTAATTGCCACAATGGGGTAGTATACAAGTGATTTTTAATTACTACGTAGTGATATACTCGACGTATCGTACTATTTAGTGTAATCAGTTGCTTTGTAAAAACCGCAGTAGCCTGGAATTTTATTTTTTAAATTTCCTCTTAGCCCCGCCCCTACGTGAAAATAAAAGTTCGTGACGTAGTTAGTTTTTCCAATCTGGCAACACATCACGGTTTTGAGAACACACAATTGACCTTTTGTTCGGACGCCATATTGCGGTGCGCGAACATAGTTGCCAACAGTAGAAAAAAAATTACCAGCGTTCTGTCAACTTTAAAATCCAAAGTTAGTGAATAAATTACATTTAAAATTTAAATTTGCCGCCTATTACGAATGTTTTTGGAAAGAGAAGCTATCAATTTTAGCTTGTATTGGGCAGAATAGAAATAATAAAATATTTAGTTGACAGCCCGCTATAAGTAATTTTTGGTTTTCTTGTTTTGGCAACTATGTTCGCGCACCGCAATATGGCGTCGAAACAAAAGGTCAATTGACCTTTTGTTTGGACGCCATATTGCGGTGCGCGAACATAGTTGCCAAAAGTAGAAAAAAAAAATTACTAGGGTACTGTCAACATTAAAAACAAAAGTTACTGAATAAATTACATTTAAAATTTAAATTTGCCGCCTATTACGAATGTTTTTGAAAAGAAAAGCCATCAATTTTAGCTTGTATTCGGCAGAATAGAAATAATAGAATAGCTGCTTTTGGGTGCCACCTTTTGAGCGCTCCTGAGTTACTCCGAAGTACTCCAGCTACAGTTTGACCTGTTCGGTATCAAGCGTTCAAGTGCAAAACGCATGGAGTATGACAGGTCTCTGACAGATGTGAAGTGTTCTACGAGCTTCGCACTCTGCACCCGAAAGCGGCTAATATCTACCTATTTACTTTCATCCAGAGAGAGAAAGTAAACAAACAAAAAGGATAGCGAGGATCAATCATTTAGTTACTTTTGTTGTTAATGTTGACAGTCCGCTAGTAATTTTTGTTTTCTTGTTTTGGCAACTATGTTCGCGCACCGCAATATGGCGTCCAAACAAAAGGTCAATTTGCACTGACATTGACCGTCAAGAATGAAACATCAAATTTACTACATCAAACAACGTAAACAAGTCTGTGACAATGTCACATGTCACACGATTCACACGACACCACACGTCGTTGAACTGTTGAATTTAGCTGTCATTTTGAGCAGCGTTGCCAGATGGTCAGCGGCTTGAATACTATTGGTCGTCGCTGTGGCGCTAAATTCAAATTACAGTTTGTTTTTCTCTTACTAATTCTATAGACACTATGCTGGAAAAGAATTTAGTATCCCACTATACCATCACCATTTAGCCTATAAAATAAGGTCGAGCAGATTTTTTACTGATTTTTATACATAGTATACTACCCCATCCCATTGGATCAAAAATCTGCGCTATGCACGATAATATACTTCTTTTAGTAAATTGGTTTATTTTTGGTGTCTGAATAGAATATTTCAATGTGTCTTGTCTGGGATCCCAGAAACGACCTAAAGTTTTTGATTGTGAGCTATCACCAAAGTGGAAAACATTATTAGAAACTATATTTTGATCATCAGACAATAATACTTCTGATTCATTAGAATTAAATTTTCGTAATTCAAAACCGCCTGATAAAAGAACATTAGAAACCTGAGTTTTTATAAATCTAACTTCCTCAACAGTAGAGCCACCGGTGCAAAGGTCATCTACATAAAAGTCTTTAGCGATTATTTGACTTATTTTTGGATTAGTTTCCTGTATTTGCAACGAAAGTTCCTTGAGGCATCTTGTAGCTAAGTAAGCAGCTGGCGCGGTACCATATGTAACCGTATTAATCATGTAAGGTTGAATTTCTAAGCTTAGGTCTGAACGCCAAAGAATAACTTGTAAATGGCGCTGATCATTTTTAACCAATACTTGCCTATACATTTTTGTAATATCCCCAGTTAGCAAGATATTATGCTTTCGAGCCCTTAAAAGTATAGAAAAAAGTGTTTCTTGAACAGTTGGCCCAACATAAAGAATATCATTAAGAGAATAGCTGCTACTTGTTTTACAAGAGCCATCAAAGACTACGCGCAACGTAGCTATGCTCATTTACGACAGCATGATGTGGAAGAAAAAATGCATTTTTATTTTTTAGACTCTCAAACGTGATTTGTGTCATATGATTAAGCATTTGATATTCATCAATAAATTTTGAATAGTCGTTTTTAAGTGTTGGATTTTTAAGAAGTTTTCTTTCTAGGTTTAAAAATCGCTTGGTTGCAATTTCTTGAGAATCACCCAACAAGTCGCTGGAATGTTTTAGAGGTAACTCTACAATGAATCGCCCATCATTGTCTTGATGAGTTGTTGATTGGAACAACATTTCACATTTCTGCTCTTCAGGTGACAAGTATTCTGAAAAATATCTTTCCTCAACCTCCCAGAACTAAGTTAGGCTATTCTCAAGAGATTGCGTAATACTCAAGTTGCATGAGATTTCATTGCCAGTATCATGTTGAGGTGATAATAATTTTCCAGATATTATCCAGCCTAGTTGAGTTTTTTGAGCAACAGGTAGATTTTTTCCTAGATTAATTTGACCAATGCATAATAGATCCCAAAACTTATCACAACCAATCAAATGTCTATATGCTCAGGTTCATTAAAGCTTGGGTCAGCCAATATTATATTTGAGGGTAAATTTAACTTAGAAACAATTGATATAGGACTAGAAGGAATTTTGTTGGTTATTTTAGGCAGAATTAAACAACTTAATTTAGTTTCATAAGAACTATGTCGTGCATGAATTAAAATATTAGTTTGTTTCAAGACATTAGAAGTGGTTTGTCCAATACCAGATATAGAAATATTGGTATTTTTAACTGGAAGCCCTAATTTATTACACAATTTCTCAGTAATAAATGATGATTCACTGCCATTGTCCAATAATACTCTACAGGAAGGCATGCGTTTATCTTTATCAAAGACATTTACAATCGCAGTTGATAAAATTACTCTTGAAATATCGCTAGAAGTTGAATATGACCCTACTTCAGGAATATTACTGCCATCCCGATCGTTCGCCAAATCCGACAACGCTGTAACATTCATCCCTGTAGAAACAACAGGCAGAGCGGTAGAGGAAGTCGCTTGAGTGGGCTCAGGATGTTCGGTGTTTGAAGTGGATAGAAAAGTATTATTAGAGGGTTTCACTGCAAATGAATTATTATCTTGTGTAAAATGAGCATTTTCGACATGGTGGAGATCTACATTGATTTGTTTTATGATTTATTCTTAGACAGTTTAAGCACCAATTTCGTTTAGTAGCTTCAGCTGACCTTTTAGTGACGTCAAATGATAAAAATTTTGTACAATTGTATACAGTGTGATCTTTTTCACAGTAAGAACAGATTGGCTTATGAATGACTGAAAAATAATGTCTTTTGCCCTTTAAAATATTTCCTTGCAGGGTTTCCAAAAGACTACATTTATTATGCAAAAAATCGTTAAATATTTTTAGAGTAAGATTATCATGCTTTGTGTATTCAGATTCCCATTCTCTTCTAGTAGTTGGATCAAGCTTTAGTGACATCATATGAATTATTAGGGAGTCCCACGATTCTACCGGCTGTTTTAGTACTTTTAAAGCTCGTAAATGCTTATTGAACCCATCAAGGAGGTTTCTTAGACTTAAATGACACTCATTTTTGACAGTTTCAAGATCAAAAAGCGCTTTGATATGATTTTTAAGTAGGATTTGAGCATTTTCATATCGATTTGTCAATAAATCCCAAGCGACTGTATAATTATTTGCCGAGCTCTCAAGAGATCTCAACAGTTCAGAGGCACTGCCTTTTAGTGAAAGCCGCAAATAATGAGATTTTTGAACATCAGGTATTGACTCATTATCATGTATAAGTGAATGAAAAGTGTCTTTAAAAAACAACCACTGATCGTATGAACCATCGAAGGAAGGTAAAGGTATGGGTGGTAATTTAACGTTTTGTTCAGCCACAAAAGACCTACCTGAATGATTATCCACCCGTGCTGACTGATTATCGCCTGAATTATCAAGCTCTCCGTCAGCTGCTTCATCCTCTTAACAATTTTTTAGCTTTGGACACGCAATCAAAATAAGTATTTTCAAAATCATTTGATTCAGTATTTAAAAATTCTTCAGTTGCCTCGGTATCAAGTGACTCAATCTTATTTTGAATGTCATAAAATGACTCAAGAATACCCTCTACACTATTGACTCGAAGCTCTAATTCTTTAAATTGAATTTCTGTATCACCAAGATTATCAACAAATTTTTTGAAACGAGCTAATCGGGATTTAATACCCTTTTTAGAGTTTTTTAGGCTGGCTAAATCTGCCATTTTATTTATTTTTAAATCACACAAGTAAAAACAAGTGAAAATTCAGGAAAAATCAAAGGTTGAATAAAAGAATTATTTTAGTAGGAAGATGGAACGCACTCACTTGATCCCAAATTCTTCTCTACACCATTCCATAGTCGTCTTCTTTCGTCGCGTTAACCTTCAAGGACTTGTTTGCATGAAAGTCGGACACCGAAGAACAAAATAGCCAATTTTGGGCTTAAATCCTGCGTCGAAGGACCAAATATGTTGTGTCTTATTTACTAAAACACGTGAGGTTATTTGATGGATTGCTTTTAATTTTCAAAATACATTAAAATGCGAAAATTTTGAGTAAATAGTATAAGAGCACAAAAATAAATGTGTTGAATTGTTGAATCGTCGTGTGCTTCTCTCTTGTTCTGTCTTCTTTCTGTCAGTTCTGAGGAGGAGGTGCGCCATGTTGCCAGATCGATTTCTATGCGCGTGAACACTCGTAAGACGAACTTTATACAGCGTCTGGTCTAAAATTGAAACCCCTTCCAGCATAGACCACGAGTCATCATTGCTCTAAACCCCCCCATATAAAAGCTATAGCTACGTCGTTGGGTCTCACTATCAGCATCATATCGATACAAGATTCCTTCGGTCAAAATTTAACCGCAGTCAGTCCATCTTTTAAATTCCACTGATCAGTCTTGGTAAGTTCTGGATAAGGCCGTGTTCATGTTGGAGCTGTGATAAACGATAAAAGCAACGATACTAATGATATTTTACATTAGTATCGTTGCTTTTATCGTGTATCACAGCTCCAACATAAACACGACCTAATACAATCAAATCGTCTACTATATGTCCACATATAAGCTAATATTATAGTCAAATCTTCAAATACTGATTCAAATCGATCAATGACTCTTTGGAAAGTCGAGGGTGCATTTTTATCCCGAATGTCATCCTGGTATAACGAAATATCCGAAATGGAAAAATAAATGCTGTTATATCTCGATCAGTTTCGCGTACAGAGACTTGATGGTATCCTGATTTTAACTCAAGCGTGGTCATGTACTTTGTTTAGCATTGTGTAAAAAATAGATCATCAATTCGAGGAAGTGGAAATTTATTGGAAACTGTTTTCTCATTGAGAATTCGAACGATGCTTGAAATTGAAACATCCACTTGTTTCTCTGTTCTCCAGATGTTATAAGGAACATTTATAACGACAGCAATTGTATTATATATTTACATGCTTATTTATTACAAATGGATCAGTCAATATAGCTATTATTTGTGATGGAGTCCGAGAGGATGTTGCCATTATTGCAACAGGAATTCCCAGCCTGGCTCCCGTCTGTATCATAGAAACCAAACAGCAATACGAGTGGAACATAGCAGTTTAACCAGCTAAGCCAGAGCTGTCTAAAGCTACATTCGTAATCAATTCGCTGGCCGAGTGGCACTTTGGCACGCAAGCTAATCATATCGGGTCTTCAAAAAAAAAAACAATCAAAGATTGCTTTGATTATGAAAACGTACGTCGCATTAATGATTCATAAGGTCTGTTCGCAGAGAAATCACAAACCAGTCAGAGTGAATCTCATTGGTTGAAACTAGTTTTCTGACTGTTTCTGATTGTTTTCAACCAATGAAATGCGCTCTGACTGGTTTGTGATTGCTGTGCGAACAGGCCTATTATTGGTCAGGATTTTTGACATGACATTTTGACATTAAAGTTCATTGACAAAATTAAAGGAATGCTAAGACATACGTTAAAAAAACCATAGCAATCTTTGATTGTTTTTTTTTTTGAAGACCCGATATGTATGTCAATGTGATCATTCATAACGAAATTCGACGCCAGAGTGCAAGTACTGCAAGTGAAGTGGGCATACATTTTCTTGCAAGCTGCAAACTTCCACTTCGACTCGCGCTTTTTCGTGCTGACCATGGAACATGTTGACATTTTTTTATTATTTTATTTGTTCAATGTTCAATCATTTCGTTTTGTTGTGATGTGAATTGTGGTCTTCCCTGAAATATTCAAATTATTGAAAGAAAAATGAGTGAAAAGGACGTTATTCTTATTTTACTCACATTACCATTATGAATGGTAAATTTCGTGCCGACTTCAATGCCAAAGAACCACTTGGCCAGCGAATTGATTACGAATGTAGCTTCACTCGATAAACATGACAAGCCCACACATATTCAATATTCACAATTTCAGCCAGCATCAGGGTCAGTAATTGGGCACTCAGATGATATTATAGACTCACTAATGACAGAAGAGAAATCAATTCAGATTAAATTTCAAAACCATATGGAGAGATATACGACATCATTTTAGCATAGCCTCAGTGACAACTACCATTGCAGCAATCGTGTTAGTTATGGGTGTCTGGATAGGCATCAAATATCTAAGATTTCGAACCAGAGAAAAAAAGACCATTAAAATGCTCTACAACTATTTATGTCAAAATAAGTCCTGCTAGACGGACGCATAGTGCTTCAAATTCGTATTAAAGAACGTACTACATTGCGCCTTTTTAGTACTGCCGGCAGGACGCTGTGCAATCTATGATTATTGTATATAAAAGGCGATCAATTTCATCAATAAAATCAGATTCAAACTTATTGTTGTTTCTCTTATTTCAAATTGTGCCCAAGTCGTGAGACTGCGCTCTATAACAATTACTTTTGCTTTAGTCTCCTTATTGTAGCAGGTGCTCTGTCTGGTTACATTCGGCTCTTCCTTAAACCTTGTAGCAAGTGCTTGGTCTGGTTACAGGTTTTTAACTTAACGGCCGTGACTTAACCCTCATAGCAAGTGCTTTGTCTGGCTGAGATCTTCTTTCCAACTTATAACAAGTGCTTTATTAGTCTGTTTGTAAGTTACCTACCTGTCTTACGCCCTGGTACAATTGCCGTGACTTCAAGTCCTGTCTGGTACTGAGGCCCTTCTGCTCTCCTATGCTAAACCATCAGGATCAAGCAGAAAATACCATCCAAAGAAAGAAAGTCTCCTGAAGTCCAGTCTTGTCTTGGTCTTGGTCTTGGAACATTCAGACCGATACCAAGACCAAGACCAAAACTGGGCTTGATCTGCCGGGTTTGCGAAGTTCTATTATTTTTGCTATACCATATGTAAATCTGTCGACATTGCATTTGAGGGTTTCGTACAAAAACTTTTCACTTTCTGTCGAATAAATTTTACCATTGGAGATCTTTAAACGAAAAGAATAGATTAAGCTTTTATCATATGTTTAGAATTGCAGGCGGCCTCTTGACTTTTTTCAGGTAGTTCTTCAACTGATCTACGTGAACGTCACAATTTCTTCTTCTGATCATAGCCCCTTGAAATTTATCATCGTCGGCAAATTGATATCCTATTCTTCTTTTTGATGATCCAAAAGGACAGGCTCTACATAGAATCATAGAATCAATCGAAATTTGTTGGAAGATTTAGACAAGGTTTTATTGAAACTCGGAAAAATTGAAAAATCGCAATTTATTACTGGATGAACTCATTACATTTTTTCCCATGAGGTAAACAAATATGGGGGCTATGCGGCTTAGGTAGGGGGTAAAATACGTTTTTGTCTACTGATGACGCAAAGCCCGCTTCTAGGTAGAAGCTTTTCTGAGCGAATCGATAATCTCCGAACGATGAGCACATGTAAATTGCAATAGATCATCGGACACTGTCAACACTGAGTAGAAAGACCTTAGAGCAGGTAAAGGTAAAGGAGTAGTAACATATGGAGTGGGAAAATGAAGCCGTTTTTTTCCAGGTATTTAGGCACAAAAAAAATGGCGATATAGGCGATGCCTCCGATGCAATGCTTTACCTGTCATTTGGTGCCAAACACCTGCCAATAACTGGCTTCCCTTTCGTTTCATAGCAGAATGGCCCGTTCCTACTCCTTATGTCCATAGGACAGCGCTTTACCTGCTCTAAGAGAAAGAAGAAGAAGAACCAAATAGTGTTTTCTTTAAGTGACATCTTCTTTACTACATGCGCAAGGCATGAATAGCTTTTTCGTTTAACATACCATGCGTTACCGGATCTGAACTGAGATCCGATTTAACAAGAAGAGACTCTGAATAGCAGTTTTTAATCATCGCCATCAACTTTCAAACTGGTGGAAACTTGCAAAGCTTGTAATTCCTTTTTCGAACATCCTTGAAGGTACATAAATATATTCTAGTTTATCAGTAAGTAGGTACCCGACTTTTAACTTAATACTCAGTGATGGATCAGGCAATGCAATCATAATATAAATTCAACATCAAGATATTCTGGTTTACATCTCTGTAAGAGCAGCTAGATTAGCTTGAGCCACTTCTGTGATCTGTATCATCATGAAACCACTTTGTGATTCCGCAACCGCTCAATCCTCCAACAATCTGATGCGGTAAGAGAGGTGATCATCTTTTCCATTTTCTCTTCCAACTTAAGGCATCCACTGTGACCAAGAGACGAAAGTCTTCTCTATAATGTTTTTTTTTTCTTTGACCAGAATCAAATTCGTCACTGAACTCATAATTAGTGCCATGCAAAAGTTCTAATTTAATCAAGTAATCCTATATAATCTCTAAACATCTTTTCCGAGAGATAGACTTTGCTTTGAGACTAAAAGCAGAATTTGAAAATCAATGACTTCGACGAGGACTTCGATATATTCACAAGTTTCCAGCTGCTCCACCCTTTTGCAAAAATGTTCAATAACCGAAACTTTGATCCAATCCAAAACATCGGAGTTTTCGTGAAACAACGCTGGTTCGCATTCACACCAGAAAAGAGCTGCTAACATAGGCGGCAGAAAGTTGAAAAGAGACTGGTAAATTTGGCGTTAAGCCGTTAAAGCCCGAAATAAACGGCAGCAAATAATCTTCTGGGGGTCAAGCCGAAGGCACAGACTATATAATAGATTTTTTTGTAGGTATAATTGAATACACAAAATCGAGAAATGGCGACTGTGTCACCGAGACAATGCGAATTTTGGGAAACCTATCACGATCAAAAATAACGAGAAATTATATTACAAAATCAGAAATTTTTGAGACCCTTACTGGTCTCCTAGACATGATGGGTAAGTTTTACAAATAAGATATAGTATCATTTTAATAAATAATTGATATTTTGTTTTAGCCGAACCTACACTACTAAAAACAACGATTGGCGTTTTCGTAAATCTAATGTCCGATACTAGAGCAAGAAAATTATTCAAAGCTAGCGGAGGGGTTTCAAAATTGGTATCTATCTTGATTAAATACTGCGAAAATGACTGGCTTTTGGGAAGTCTGGTTTGTCAAGTACTGTGGAACTACTGCATAGATACTGTTGATTTGTATGAATTACTAAGTGATGAGGAAATACATCAGTTGCTGGTACTTTTGGCTGATTATTTAGGTAAATGAATGAACAAAAGCAAATAAGATTGGATAATATTATTCAATCCAACATTAAAATGACATCCTATACTGTTATTCAGGTGGATATCATATTATAACAGTTGGGTTTTCACTTTTTTCTTTAAATGAGAGTTTCTAACTATCATATTGTCTTAGATAAGCTGCGGACATAACAAAATTGAATTTTGAATTTGTTATAGATGAAGAAAAACTTTTTGGTATCGACGAACACACGGAAGAAATGGAGGTGTTTGTTACGCAAGAGTACCTTATTTGGGAAGAGTTCGCTAATGTGGCTACAAACCTTTTGGAGAAAATTGAATATTTTTTGGACACATTCGATCAAATCAACGATGAAAACGGTGCCCAAGCTCAAGCTAAGACCAAAGAATCTGGCACAAATATTAGTTTTTCAGCTTGGTAAAATCATAACTATTGTAGTTTAAAAGTTGGAATAGAAACAGGTAGTCTAGAACTAATGTTAGTATACAATGAGTATTTAGTAGACCAAAATTTTTTAAACCATCAAAGTTACTCTAGGACTTATAAGGGTACTTTTATATAAAATACTGATTTCAACAACCCAAGATGCATGAACAAGTAATTAATTTGAATAAATACAAAATATAAGACAAATCAAATATATTTGGAATTTTGGTCTACCCAGTACCTACTATTTTTGACCAATACTTGTAGAAATAGTTGTAATATACTCAATTCATAAAATTCACAAATTAATTTAGTCTCTAGAATCTAGATTAGTCGTTGAGCAATAAATATTGTTGTTATCCTATTTAATTAATTTATCAATAATAAAAGTTACTTCAGAAAAGGGTTGTGTTTATTTATAATTTCTAAAAACTTAAAGAGTAAATCTTGGATTCATGCAATATATGAATGATATTGATACTGAAAATTCTAGAAACTTGAGTCACAGTAAAAAGTTCCTTCTCATAGTCCTGATAGATAGAGGCAAGATTAGCTCTGAGGCAGAGAACTAGATGGCTCACTTGTAAAAATACAATTATTTATAAAAAAAAAGTGAAAAATCTATTAACAGATCAATTAATTAAATTCTTTAGGCATTAACCCAATAATATTCCTAATTTTTTCCAATACAATAGTATTATTACAAATACAATTATCCAAACCATAGGGCGGCATGATTATTAGATGATCGTCGATCTTTAAATAATCACCTATTTCGTCTACATTAATACGCATATTTTGTAGCCATTTTTTCAATCTCAGTTTTTCTTGCACCATATCACTGCTGCTGTGAGTGTCCATTTTCTCTTCTAAATATCCATTTTTCACTTCCTCAGATAAAATTTCCAGAGATTTGATAGCGTGATGGAGTATAAATACTGTATTATGTTTATTAGGGCCGGTTTCCTTAGTGTGAAGCACTATGGTCTTGTAAATAGGGTCTATTACGTAGACTATACCCTCAAAGGATGTTTCTTCAGTTGTGGTTATTTTCACTGATTTTCCTATGAGGTTTTTCATGTATAAAGGGTCGTTTTTGAAGATGTTATCTTCGAAGAGGTCCATTTCACCTTAACTAATGAATTTCTGCTGATACTGGGTAGGTAAACACTTTAACTTAGTGGAAAGATTATGTAATATGTGAAAATTGTTTCAAAGTAGCTCTTAATTTCTGGCCAAATTAAATAATTTATAAAAGTTTGTTTTTTGCCCTTGCATATCTTGTTTTTGTTTACAAAAATTTAAAATTTATTAGAGGTTATGTCCATTGTGCGTCATTCACTGTCACGTCATGTCTCGAAAGGGGCTTTCATTCGTCTTGTTAGTGATAAAACTGGTGTTGTACTAGGCACAAACTGTTCTAATCGAAAAAATTCTATTAAATTTGAATATAAGCCAACAATAATAATAATTATAAATACCGTGGGTAAAAAATGAATCAAAATATTAATGAGAATTGAAAAGGAACTTGTTTTTATCTAAGATTGCACTTTGCACCAGACTTGTGGGAGTTTTAGCAAAAGAATTCGCTATCTCACAGGACCGGACACTGGCGGCTAGACATAGGATCACGATCCAAGGTTGCCAAATCCTCCTTTTATAAAGCGCCAAATTTCAAATAGATTTATATTGCGGATAATGTTACAATATTAATTAAAGGTTAATTTCTGTTATACAACAAATAAAGTCTCGCATGATTAGTAGGTAATAAATTAATCCTATTATAGATATTTATGTTATAAGGATCATAATCACGATCATGATGGTATTAGCCGTGAATATTATCAGACGAGGCGTCAGCCGAGTCTGATGATAACACGGCGTGTGCCATAATGATTGTTTATGATCCAAATTTCATACAATATTTTATATTCCAGAAATTGTAAATAATTTTAATCGTTAAATGTTGTCTTCAATAAATTTTTCATATTTTTGCCTATTAAACCTACCTATATTTTTTTCTCATTATAGTACTTATAATGGGATCTCATTATACTACTTAGTACTCTAATGAAATCGCATTAAATTAAAGTACTCAATCCAATAAATTATGTCATTTTGACACTACAAATGAGATCCATAATAATGTCATTTTATTATTATTATCATTAAAGTCCATGAACTTCACGTCGATGTCGATTATAATTACTTTGAGTCGATAATACTTTATCGCATTCAAAGCAAAACACACCCATTTTGAAATAGTATTCATTCGCATTCGTGCTCTCAAAAAAAATTCGAAACAAATCGTACACAAATCAAAAATACAAGCAATAAGCGAGCTACTGAATACCTACAATATACAATACTATAGCCACCTATAGCTTTGTTTGTTTATTTGCACCAAAGAGATCAATGAAGAAGATAGACTGACAGAGACAGCCAAACTTGGCTCAATGGGGTGGGCGGGCACGCGCATAGCATCGAAATCAATTTGGCAACGTTGGATCGCAGTCCTATGTTTAGCCGCCAGTGGACCGGACCAACACGACAAGACATCATTCATTTCAATGTTGCCAACAAAATAAGAATTAAATTTAAAAAGTAAACAAAAACAAACAAATATAAATAATATTCTATTATTTCTATTAACAAATAATTAGGCTTATAAATAAAATAAATTCAAAATAAGTTATAAATTTCAAACTAAAAAATTCGTTGCACTCAATCGGAATGTATCAAGTATGTTTGTTATATTGGCAGCCTTGAATTTGAGACTTGTACAAAAACTTTCACCATTGCCAAAAGATTCTCTGTGCTTCCCCGTCGTTCCAGGATCGATATTCTTCAATAAGTTTTGCCTCTCCTCGAAAATGGATTCCTTTTCCAAGTTTGGATTGTACAGGAATTTGAAGGAAATTCTAACTGATTTGGAACAGGTAAGCAAAAAATAGTTTGTAATATAATTATAATTCTAGATTATGAAATTCAAAATTAAGCATAAATGGATGCCCATTTTACTGGCACTTTGCACTCCTATCATATTAAGATTATACATTGGTTTTCCAGCAGAACTAGAGGTTTGATTATTGTTAAGTACTTACTTAATTTAATAATCAAAACTAGTCTTGGTGATGATCAGATTTTTTAGATTACTCATCGATATAGACGATATACCATCACAATTCGCGTCACAATACAAGTGGGTGTTTTTCCACCTATAAATTTTTAAATGCACTTATCATTTAAAAAAATTAACTGATAAGTTACATAAATTAAAAGAAAAAGTAGTTACAGATATAAGAATAATGGCCGGTTTATTCACCTTCTGTCTGATAACCTGCCAGGTAATGCAATCTGACACCATAAAAACGCATTTTATATTCATTTTGGTCAGCTGGATAAGTTAATAGTTTAGTGACTTGCAGACAGTCACCAGTTACCATCAGAAGACGAGTAAACTCTGTAAACTGAGCATAAGAAAATCAAATTAAGGATTGGTTTTTCGGATGAACTTGATAGATACATTTATGTTAATATTGGTTTGGATTTAATCTGTAACTGAATTGCGGTCGGACGGAACCCTATTTAACAGCTCACTTTGATACCTTCCTCCTTATTATTATAAAATATTATTCAGTTTCCATCTAAGGCAAATGTGGTGGACGAGGTGGTGGAGGAAAAGTCAAACTTTATGTTTGACTAAAGAATACAAAAATTCAGATGACTCTCCTGTTGGAAAATGGCTAAGGTATTTGTTTGGCTTGATATTTTTAAGCCCGGAAAAAGTAGGTGACACTCTAGTTGAGGACTTGATATCTGTTAAACCTGAAGACCCAGAGAGTATATGAACTATTGGATTATCTTGTGAATGTTATGTCTTTACTATTATTCGAGGTATCCAGGGGGGCCAATAAAACACGTAAGGTAAATGCAGTAGTAATTGACACAATTAGACTCTGTTATGGAATTTAAATGTATCTTTGGGGACCCAGTAATTGACACCAATTATTGACACTCCAGTTATTGACACAATTTTTTTTTTTCTCAGTACATGAGTATATAAAATGAGTAATAATAAGCCATAGCTGTTAGAACTTCATTCATCTGCTCTTTAGAGTAATTTTTTTTGATGTTGTATCAGTAATAAATGAAATTCCAGTAATTGACATCCTGTGTACCAATAACTGACACCGTGGTGTACCAATAATTGACACTCATGTCAATAACTATGGAACCAGTGATTTTTTCAAACTCATATGTTGTCAGATATGTTGTGCTCATAATAAGATGTGATCGTTCTGTCAAATATTGCACTGTTTTGCTGTGATTGTGTTAAATTTGTGGTTATAAGATCCATTCATTGACACATCAGTCAATAATTAGTACATGGTCATAATCACTTGATCCAGTCTTTGACACCCACGCCAATCTCATATAATATGTTTTACTAATAAATACACATTAAAAAACCTTTCAATCATACTTAAACTCTGCCCTCAAACATATGGAATAAATTAAACATAGATACATTTAGCAATAAAAAATAATATTCGATTTGTTTGCCTTAACAAATCTCTTAATTTTTCTCATCCGACAGGTAACCAGCCTTTTCACATTTTAAAATAACTGGCAGATATCAGCTAATTTCTTTCATAGCTGGTAGAGTGTCGCCAAATATTATATTTCTTTTGTTCGAGCGTGAATTTCAACTGGCGAAGGACCACCCTGTGCTCAGGGAAAACAGTGGACTGCAGACGAGCTTCTTAAAATGTTTTATTAAAAAAAAATAATATAAAAAATGCGTGGCAGCGAGCAAATTGACAAACGTATGACAAACTTTTTCTATTTTTTCAAAAAGGTGACGTCTACTTGTTTTTTATTTGCTTGGTTACTTCTGTTTTGTTTTTTCTTCTCCAGCTCTTGATTTTCTTTTTCATTAAATACCTACTAACCGGAACAATATTAATGAATTTTTTTTATTGAGAATGGCTCTGGGACATCGAGTTAGCTTGTTTTAATAACATTTACCTTTAAGTGTCAATTACTGGAGCACTGTCAATCACTGGTGCATTTACCTTATTACGAATAGATTAGATTATTTATTAGATAATTCGCGTTACGATTCTGGGAGCACGTTGTTACCTTGGTTAGCTATAAATTCGACTGTCGTCCTGTCGTCCTGTCTCCTTGTTCCATAGTTCCATGTCATGTGCCTGTGCACAAGTGTGGCTTGCTGTTAAGCCCTGTACACAACACCTCCACACTTAAAATGCACTTACCCCAGTAGATTAATATTCTTACTAACAAGAGGGACAATTATGTAATTGTGATTGACCTCATGCACATCATGTTCACATCCTTACTGGAAATTGCTGAAAATACTTGTCTTAAACGTTCTTCAGTCTCTATTTCATTAGTTGTTCTCATGTGAAATACTTTTACTTTGCTTTTACCCATTTCGAGAATGAGTCGACAAGGAGCATTTCTTGTTTCTAATTTCACAGGAATCTATGTGGATTCTGTCAAATATGTTTGAAGTTTTATTCCAAGGTGTTGCAATGTTTTTAGGAGGGTTTTGTCTTGTTTTTAGACAAGGCAAACATCCCTTAATTATCTTCTCAATGTCACAATTAATATTTGGCCAAAATACAAAAGATCTTGCCAAGTTTTTTTGCATCGAACAATTCCTGGGTGATTTGAATGTAGAAGTTCCAGGATTTCCTTTTTCAATAGTTTGGGGATGACGATTCTATGTCCCCACATCAGGATACCGTTGTCAATATGAAGCTCTGAGCGCCTGTGAAAATATGGCAGCATATTTTCACTGACTTTTACATATTCTGCTATTTGTCTAAGTTCAGGATCTTCCTTTGTCACTTGTCTGATTTTTTCATTGTCTACAGGCCAAGCATCAACAGATTCTGTGAATAATATGTATGATGCTTTTCTGGTCACTTCTTCTGATGTCATTGCGGACTTCAAGGGAGCTCTTGACATATAGTCGGCTACAATGTTTTTACAGCCTTTAATATATTCTATCTAGTAGTTGAAACCTGAAAGAAAAGTTGCCCATCTTTGCAAGTTGCATGCTGACATTTTTGGGATGCTTTTATTTTCGCCAAAAAGGGAAATTAACGGTTTGTGATCCGTTCTTAGAGTAAAAAAGTTAAAACATAAATAATGATAAAGTTTATTAATAGTGAAATAAATAACTAATGCTTCTTTCATGATAGTGCTCATCTTTTTCTCACTAGGCATTAGAGTCCTGGACACGCAAGTTACTGTACGTTCTTCCCCATTTACAATTTGTGAAAGCACACCACTGACACCTAGTTGTGACGCATCAGTGGTAACTATAATGGGTAACTAAGGATCAAAATGTACCAGACATTTGTCTGAAGCATAAGCAATAATATTTTTTACATCAACAAAAGCGCCATCACAGTCCTCAGACCAATAAAATGTTTTATTATTTTTAAACAACTCATAAATAGGTGATAAGATTTTTGCAGCATTAGGTTATAAATTTGTGATATTAATTTACCAAACCTAAAAAAGATCTTGTTTCCGTGATGTTTGTTGGTCTAGGGGCTTCTACAGTTGCTTTTACTTTTTGTTTCGTTTTTCTTAATCCATCCTTTCTTATAACATGTCCCAAATATTCCACTTCACTTTGGAAAAATACACATTTCTCTAGTTTGACAGTGAGTCCTGATTGCTCAAGTTTTTCCTCTACTTTATTTAAATTTTCCATGTGTTCTTCATCTGTTTTTCCTGTCACCACTAGATTATCTACAAATGCCACTACAAAGTCCTTTCCTTTGAATAGCTTCTCAATTTCTCTCTGGAAAATACTTGTTGCACATGTAATACCAAAAGGCATGCACTTAACTTTGTACAGCCCCCTTTCTGTATTCCAAGTTAAAATTTTACCCTCAGGGATTACAATAGCTTTTCTTCCAAGTAGGTGGTAGAGTCCCCGATTTTATGCAGTAGTTAGAAATATTTGACATACCTAGGCTATGCAATATGGTCAACACAGTTTTTAAGAAAAATTGGTTTCAGGCGTTGTATAGCTTCCTTTACTTCCAGGGTTGAAATTTGAATGTCCCTTATGGGATTAATGAATTCTGGTGGTTTCATCCAACTATGGCATAACATGCGAGTGTATTAATGGCCATCACATGAGAATTGCATACACTAGTTTTTCTACTTGTAAACGAAAAACATATTTATTTTATAATAGTAAACTTCTCAACTGGTGACAATTGTTAACAACTTGACAACATCGTCCAGCTCCTGAGTGTAGACACTAGCAAATTTATCAACAAAAATTTTGGCAATATGTTGGTTGGATGTTATTTTATTCGCTTCATCTACAAGCATTAATTAAGAAGTTTTAGATGACAGATTTCAACTGACATACTTATACATATATTTGTTTTGTCGACTATGCTGTTAAAAGGCCTGTCTCTTAGTTCATTATTGCAGTGTTTAATTTGGACTTAAGGGTGTTATTTTGTTGTTGGTATCTTCTGTAGTCCTCTACTACGACTATATTTGTCCCACAATTTGCGTTTTTTGTTAATTTCAGTAAACAGGTGATCGATCCATGGTTTAAAGGATTGGTCTTGACCGTTTTCAGTGGCACCAGGGCTGGGACTCTGTAACGGATAGAGATCGTTATTGCATTGCTATCGCTATGGCACTTGCTGTCTTCTTCTCTCTTTTCGAAATCAATAGAGAGGGGACGTCTGTTCGTTACTGTATTTATGATATTGTCATATGTCTGATCTAGTTGATAGAACCATAGACATAGAACTAAAGAAAATTGTGAAGGATTTGAAAAATAAAACAAGCAGTGTAGATGGCATAAACACAGGGATTCTAAAATCATCACTTCATTCCATAGGTCATCATTTTTTACAATTTATAAACACAACTATAGAGAATGGAAAATTCCCTGATGGATGGAAAACATCCTCTATCAAACCTATAGAAAATAGAAAGAATTCTAAATTGTCAGACTATCGCCCAATAATGGGGTTCCCAACTATGAAAAACTACTGGAACTTGTTATCAAGAGTCAACTTGTAAATTATGTAGAAAATAACAAAATTTCGACGTGTTTCCAGGCACGCTTTGGAATAAAAAAACTCATGTGAAGTTGCATATGACATGTTGATATATTTTGCTGGTAACAATTTAGACACTGGTCAAAACCTTAAACAAAGAAGTGAAAAATATATCTATACGGTTAAATAAAAACAATCCTAACCTTAACCCTATATTGAAATGAGCAGATTTATGGTAGTTAGAACAAGGACGAACTCAATAGATGTGACACAAATGATAAAGACAAAATCGAGCTTTTTTTATTATTTTAGATACATACCGGGTGTTTTTCAAAACCCGCTCACCCCTATAACTTTTTTATTTTTCCAGATAAACAAATTAAATTTGGTGTGTTTATTTATGACCTGGATGTGCATTATTAGACGTATTTTATTTTTTACTTCCGGTTTGACCGGAAGTGACCCTAACTTTCTTATTTTAAATGAGACGATAGGTATATTTTTCCTCATTTTAATAGAAAACTACATTACGAGTACAATGACACCTCATTTGTCACTTTTTGACATTTCATCACCAAATTATTTGAATTTTTACTTTTAAATCTAGAGCACCATGAATAAGTCAAAATGCTTAATTTTGCTCCTAGGAACATGGGAAAATTTGTTTTGATCTTATTTTGTATTTTATATCCTCTACAGACTCATTTAAAGATAGTAGAAGCGCATTTTTAGAATTATATCAGTTTTTTCAAATGGAAAGGGTATGGCTCATGAGCATGTTCCAAAAGAGCGTTTTCTAACGAGCAATTCAGTACCACACAATCGCTAGTTCATCACTCAAATTGAGAATTTTTCTAGCATTCTAAATATTTTTGGAAAATTTTAGTTCAATAATTGAATAAACTAGCGATTATGTGGTACTGAATTGTTTGTTAGAAAATGCTCTCTTGAAATATGCTAATGAGCCATACCCTTTCCATTTGAAAAAATTGATGTAATTCCAAAAATGTGCTGCTACTAACTTTAAATGAGCCTTTAGAGGATATAAAATTCAAAATGAGCTCAAAACAAATTTTTCCATGTTTCTAGGAGCAAAATTAAGCATTTTAAGTTATTCATGGCGCTCTAGATTAAAAAGTAAAAATTTAAATAATTTGGAGGTGAAATGTCAAAAAGTGACAAATGAGGTGTCAATGTACTCGTAATGTAGTTTTCTATTGAAATGAGGAAAAATTTACCTGACGTCTCATTTAAAATAAGGAAGTTAGGGTCACTTCCGGTCAAACCGGAAGTGATAGTAAAAAATTGAATACGTCAAATAATGCACATCCGGGTCATAAATAAACACACCAAATTTCATTTGTTTATTTGAAAAAATAAAAAAGTTATAGGGGTGAGCGGGTTTTGAAAAACACCCGGTATACAACCATAAAAACAATGGAAGATATTTTCTGGAGTATCAGTCTGGGTCTAAATAAAAGTCTTAAAACTTTTTAGCTACGCCGAGCTTTCGAAAAATTTTATTTTCTTATTCAGGGCTATATAAAAAGAATAATATTTATACAAATAAATATTGAAAGGAAGGCTTACTTACTGCTATGTGTTTTAAATTGAAAAAATATCATTTACAAGAAAATTTGGCATACTTTTTAAATAAATTGTTACAATCTGACTTTTTTTGTATTACTTTCAGGTATGAGTATGATTTGAAATTTACAAATAACAATGGTTCAAGAAATGGTGGAAATGCTTTTAAGAAAATTTCAACATTATTCCAAAGAAAAGTTAGTTTATGTTTTGATAAATTTATAAAAGTGATATATTTTGAATATAAGTGAAATTATTATTATTTATAGGTTTCATTGTTAGATTATTTGAATAGATAATACTTAAATCATCTATGTCTGATCTTTTATTGATTGAATTGTTAGTTAAAAAGATTTCAACCATCTCCAAAAACAATCTTTTATTATAATTTTGTTCCCTATGTAATATTTTGGTTTCATTATAATTAAAACTATGATCTAATTCATTGAAATGTGTGGATAACATAGAAGTATTTTTTTCTAATCTACATTCACTTTTGTGAGAAGTGATTCTATCTTTTAAAACTCTGGATGTTTGACCTATATAACAATTTTCACATTGATTACAAGGAATACTATATACAACATTCGAAGATTTTAGATTTTCCTCTTTGTCTTTAATTTTTGTAAATAATTTTCCGATTGTTTTAGTTTGTTTATTTGCGATTTTTATTGATGGTGTATTTTTAAATAATTTGGTGATTTTATTAGAAATTTCTTTTATAAAAGGAATAGAAAAATAATAAGTTTGTAAATTAGTAGGTAAAGGAGTTCTATCTTCGGTGTTATTATTATTTTCTGTATATGTATGTTCAAAAATCAAAAGTATTAATAGAAGTTGTGTTAAAAATCAATTTTTTCAAGAATTTGGGTGGGTAAGAGTTATTTATTAATATATTGTAAAGTTTTTTGAAATTATTGTTTTTTAGTGATGGATGTGAAATTTTCTCAATCCTTGTTTTTAATCCTATAATTAGGTTAATTTTGGTTTTAGTGGTATGATATGAATGGAAATTCATGTATCTTCCAGAACTAGTTGGTTTGAAGTACCAATCTAATATTATTTTATTATCATGATTTCTAATTACTTTCGTATCTAGGAAAGGTAAACTTTTGTTTTCTTCCTTTTCTAAAGTGAATTGTATATGTGAATTATAGCTATTGAATATTTCTAAAATTTCTTCTATATTATCATTCGGTACTGATGTTATGATGTCGTCCACGTATTTTTTTAAAAAAGGCACTTCAAAAGATAATTTAGGTAAACAAGCATCAATTAGATCATCCATTACATATTGTGAAATTATAGGTGATATAGTAGCTCCCATTGGAGTCCCTAATAGTTGTTTGTAAAAAACATCAAATTTACAGTAAGTTGTATCAAATATAAACTCCAATATCTTTAAAAAATTGATTTTTGTTAGAGTAGTGTTATCTTTAATTTGATCCCAATGTTTTCCTACACTAATCTCTACCAATTTATAAGGTATGTTGCTGAACAAAGAGATAACATCTAAACTAATTAGGACATAATTTGTAGGTAAATATTTGTCATTTGCAAATTGTGAAAATCGAAAGAGTCTTTTATATAGTATTCATTGTTTTTATCATAAGAATTAGTTAAAATATCTGTCAATAACAAAGCTAATTTGCTATTTGGGGCATTGATTGAAGAAATAATAATTGGCCTAAGTGATAATTGTAGTTTATGAATTTTAGGAAGACCATAAAATTTTGGAGATGATTGGTCATAGATTGTTAGTTTTTTTGTTAATTCTTCATTCAGTTGTCCATGATCTTTCATATATTTAACTAATTTATTAGCTTTCTGCTGGTAGGTTGATGTAGGATCATTTTTAAGTTTTTTGCAACAATTCTGATTTTGAAGTATACTATTAGATTTTTCTATATACATTTCTTTGGAAAGAATGACAGTTACATTTCCTTTGTCAGCTCTTGTTATTATCAACTTTTTATGATCATTCAAAATTTTTTTAGTTTTATAGCATAGAAAGTTAATATAATTTTGTTTTATAGGTCTTTGGAGAAAATTCGTTAGTATGTTAGTGAATTTTGCTCTAATAATATAAGGAAAATATTATTAGAATTGTTCCTAATAATGGAAGAAATATTATTAGAGCAAAATTCACTAACATACTAACGAATTTTCTCCAAAGACCTATAAAACAAAATTATATTAACTTTCTATTTTATAAAACTAAAAAAAATTTCAATGATCATAAAGAGTTGATAATAACAAGAGCTGACAAAGGAAATGTAACTGTCATTCTTTCCAAAGAAATATATATAGAAAAATCTAATAGTATACTTCAAAATCAGAATTGTTACAAACAACTTAAAAATGATCCTACATCAACCTACCAACAGAAAGCTAATAAATTAGTTAAATATATGAAAGATCATGGACAACTGAATGAAGAATTAACAAAAAACTAACAATCTATGACCAATCATCTCCAAAATTTTATGGTCTTCCTAAAATTCATAAACCACAATTATCATATTAGGCCAATTAGTTCTTCAATCAATGCCCCAAATAGCAAATTAGCTTTGTTATTGACAGATATTTTAACTAATTCTTATGATAAAAACAATGAATACTATATAAAAGACTCTTTCGATTTTTCACAATTTGCAAATGACAAATATTTACCTACAAATTATGTCCTAATTAGTTTAGATGTTATCTCTTTGTTCAGCAACATACCTTATAAATTGGTAGAGATTAGTGTAGGAAAACATTGGGATCAAATTAAAGATAACGCTACTCTAACAAAAATCAATTTTTTAAAGATATTGGAGTTTATATTTGATACAACTTACTGTAAATTTGATAATGTTTTTTACAAACAACTATTAGGGACTCCAATGGGAGCTACTATATCACCTATAATTTCACAATATGTAATGGATGATCTAATTGATGCTTGTTTACCTAAATTATCTTTTGAAGTGCCTTTTTTAAAAAAATACGTGGACGACATCATAACATCAGTACCGAATGATAATATAGAAGAAATTTTAGAAATATTCAATAACTATAATTCACATATACAATTCACTTTAGAAAAGGAAGAAAACAAAAGTTTACCTTTCCTAGATACGAAAGTAATTAGAAATCATGATAATAAAATAATATTAGATTGGTACTTCAAACCAACTAGTTCTGGAAGATACATGAATTTCCATTCATATCATACCACTAAAACCAAAATTAACCTAATTATAGGATTAAAAACAAGGATGAGAAAATTTCACATCCATCACTAAAAAACAATAATTTCAAAAAACTTTACAATATATTAATAAATAACTCTTACCCACCCAAATTCTTGAAAAAATTGATTTTTAACACAACTTCTATTAATACTTTTGAACATACAGATACAGAAAATAATAATAACACCGAAGATAGAACTCCTTTACCTACTAATTTACAAACTTATTATTTTTCTATTCCTTTTTTAAAAGAAATTTCTAATAAAATCACCAAATTATTTAAAAATACACCATCAATAAAAATCGCAAATAAACAAACTAAAACAATCGGAAAATTATTTACAAAAATTAAAGACAAAGAGGAAAATCTAAAATCTTCGAATGTTGTATATAGTATTCCTTGTAATCAATGTGAAAATTGTTATATAGGTCAAACATCCAGAGTTTTAAAAGATAGAATCACTTCTCACAAAAGTGATTGTAGATTAGGAAAAAATACTTCTATGTTATCCACACATTTCAATGAATTAGATCATAGTTTTAATTATAATGAAACCAAAATATTACATAGGGAACAAAATTATAATAAAAGATTGTTTTTGGAGATGGTTGAAATCTTTTTAACTAACAATTCAATCAATAAAAGATCAGACATAGATGATTTAAGTATTATCTATTCAAATATTCTAACAATGAAACCTATAAATAATAATAATTTCACTTATAGTCAAAATATATCACTTTTATAAATTTATCAAAACATAAACTAACTTTTCTTTGGAATAATGTTGAAATTTTCTTAAAACCATTTCCACCATTTCTTGAACCATTGTTATTTGTAAATTTCAAACCATACTCATACCTGAAAGTAATACAAAAAAAGTCAGATTGTAACAATTTATTTAAAAAGTATGCCAAATTTTCTTGTAAATGATATTTTTTTTTTCAATTTAAAACACATAGCAGTAAGTAAGCCTTCCTTTTAATATTTATTTGTATAAATATTATTCTTTTTTTACTACTTACCTGAGAAATAGTCATTATTCAATCTATTTTTCTAGGAAAAAATTGAATTTCTCTCCCTAGGTGAATAATGAAAAAGTCCCTAGGTCAATAATGAAAATGACGTCATGACGCAAGGATATTGTCATGTTTCTATTGGTCCAATTTCAATTTCATGCGTCAATTTAAAACAAAATACAGGTTTCTGTAGGTACATAGGAAGTTATCATAAGCTGTTGATAGAGGGCAGCACTTTCAAGAGGGCGTTCAAAAAAAAATAATTAGAGCACAGATTTTAAGCAAATTTTTTATTTTCTACTAGCAGTAGTAAAAAAAATTCTATATATTCCTCGGTAGAGAAAGTCATTATATACCTCACGCATTATAAACCTCGGCGCTTTGCGCCTCGGTTTATAAAAGCGCTCGGTATATATAATGACCAACTTCTCTACCTAGGTATATAATATACTATTTTATATAGCCCTGAAGAAGAAAATAAAGTTTTTCGAAAGCTCGGCGTAGCTAAAAAGTTTTAAGACTTTTATTTAGACCCAGACTGATACCCCAGAAAATATCTTCCATTTATAAGTTGCCAGTCACGAATACCTACACTCCATAAAAACAATGTTAGTTGGTATCTTAAATAGGGATGTACCGGAATTCCGGCGGTAGCACTAAATCCGGCCGATCCGGCCTATAGCCCGGAACTACCGTTCCGGCCGGATCGCTAAAATAGATTATAGTTATTTATACACCAAGTGAGTTAAATGAATGTTTATTCATGAGAAGAAAGTTTAACCCACGAGCTTTAGCGAGTGGGTTAATTTTCTTCTCATGAATAAACATTTTAACTCACGTGATGTATACAAAATTTTATCCCATTTTGATCGACATTAAAAAAAATTAAGTAATATAATAGGAATCAAATTATTCAAATAATTCATTAGGTAGCATATGAAAATTATGGAAGCGCTAATATTAATAATTGAAATTGGTGGTTGCTAGGGTATTACTAGTTGTTTGTTTGTATTTGTTTGCAATCTCTATGGCACAGAACATATCACCTATAGAAAAATATCTCAAATGGGAGAATCGCGACAAAGGTTTTTAGTTAGGTTTTTAGTCAACGATGGCGACACTGTCGGGAGATAAGAGAAATTTACAGGTATCTGTGCTGTGGACAGTGATTTGTGTGTTGGTTGGTTTTCATACCCCGCGATCTTCAAATGTACGACTTGGTTCGATGATAAACTTGTTTCATGCCCGGTAGAGGCGCTGTCAATTGATTTGCGTACGCGTTGTTGATTGACTCCAAGGTATCTCCGCTTCAGAAGAAGGGTGATGTGATTACCAATTAAATTATGACATGAACCGACATAAATTCATGAAATGACAAATGATGACAAAACGATGAATTGACCTTTTGTTTGGACGCCATATTGCGGTGCGCGAACATAGTTGCCAAAAGAAGAAAACAAAAATTACTAGCGAGCTGTCAACATTAAAAACAAAAGTAACTAAATGATTGATCCTCACTATCCTTTTTGTTTGTTTACTTTCTCTCTCTGATTCTATAAACAATAAAGTCTAGGACTCATAACCGCGAAATTCGCTCTTTTTTGACATTGCTTCGACAATTTGACGTTTTATGCATGAATCTGCGGAATGAATTAAACGTCAAATTGTCGAAGCAATGTCAAAAAACAGCGAATTTCGCGGTTATGAGTACTAGGCTTGAGAAAGGAAACCGAAGTTTGGTAAAGTGAATAGGTAGATATTTTATTATTTCTATTCTGCCCAATAACAAGTTAAAATTGATGGCTTTTCTTTTCAAAAACATTGGTAATAGGCGGCAAATTTGAATTTTAAATGTAATTTATTCAGTAACTTTTGCTTTTAATGTTGACAGTACGCTAGTGATTTTTTTTTCCTACTTTTGGCAACTATGTTCGCGCACCGCAATATGGCGTCTAAACAAAAGGTCAATTGACCTTTTGTTTCGACGCCATATTGCGGTGCGCGAACATAGTTGCCAAAACAAGAAAACCAAAAATTACTAGTGGGATGTCAACTAAATGATTGATCCTCGCTATCCTTTTTGTTATTTTTGTTTGTTTAGTTCTTCTCTCTGATTCTTTAATCGAACAAACTTAACCTAGGTAACCAAAATTTGGTAAAGTAAATAGGTGGATATTTTATTATTTCTATTCTGCCCAATACAAGCTAAAATTGATGGCTTTTCTTTCCAAAAACATTCGTAATAGGCGGCAAATTTAAATTTAAAATGTAATTTATTCACTAACTTTTGTTATTAAAGTTAACAGAACGCTAGTAATTTTTTTTTTCTACTATTGGCAACTATGTTCGCGCACCGCAATATGGCGTCGAAACAAAAGGTCAATTGGAAAACGTTGTGCTTCTTAAGGCCGTTTTACAGCTTGCAAGAAAACTTGAATGCAATTTTTTGCATGCAAAAAAATTGCATTCAAGATTTCTTGCACGTCGTTTTACACCTTGCAATTTGACTTGTTTTCTTTCTAACCTCAACCATACTTTTTTGTTTTTAATGTTGTGTTATTGATGTTTGCATTTTCCAAAAGTGAAAAGAGTAATTATATAAGTCGATATAAAAGGAAGAAAGCAATAGCAGCCACTTTAAGCATCATTGTTGCTGAAAATTCCCCAGCTTGCACGAAAACCTTCAAGAAAAATGGCACCAAACCGATTGCATGCAATGCCATTTAAGTTTCAAGAATCTTGCAGAAAACAATCAGCTGACTCACTTCTGCGCATGCCCTCGTTCAAGTTTCTTGCATATTGCAGATAGAATTGCAAGCTGTAAAACGGCCTTTATTGTTATCTACTTTAATATTTTTGTTCGTTGAAAAAGTGTTTCGTAGTGATAGAGCGTTATCTGTGTGTAGGTATTTGTGAACTTTTACAGTGTTATGTTTAGTGTAAAGACTATTATTGTTATTTAATTCTGTGTTGTTAAGTGTTGACTTTGTTGACAAGTTTCGAAAAGCCAACATAATTTTCTTCTTTCTTTGTAATAAACCGTTATTTGTTAAGTTTGTATCAAATTGTGTCTTTATTATAAAATAAATAAAAAGCAAATCTAAAAAAAAATAAGAAGCAAACTACTCTACAAGCTGCTACAATGGGATGAGCTCATTTCATAGACAACAGATGGTGCCACATATGGTTGACCGACCCGTATAACGGGACTGTCCATTCTATCCCCACTATAAACCTTATTCTATGTTGGTTTTGTCATTTATTTTGTAATTTTAAAAGTCAAAATTTGAATTTTTAAATTGTGTTGTTGTAAACCATGGTCCCCACGCGCGTTAAAGTGAAAATTCAAAAACTTTTGGTTGAAAAATACCCTAATTTTTGATCGTATTTTTTTGTATTTACTCGTTTGTTTCGTTTCGTTCGTATTTGTATTTATTATTCGTATTTACTTTGCGATCTATCTATAGCTGCGTGCCTCTTGCTAACTTACTAAAGCTACATCCTCAATCAATCTGCTAGCGAAGTGGCACTTTGGCACGCGTGCTGGGAAATTGATACCCATCCTCAATGCTGTCAATTTTCAGTCTGCTGTGCGTGTAGTACGGTCACATACCGTGCGTTCGATATTTTGATCTGAGTTCTCCGAGCATGAATTTACGGTTTGTTTATTTAAAAAGTGTACTCGGTGCAGGCTCATTCACGTTCGTTTAATAAAATTTCGAGCCCTCTGATCATAGACAACCTCTGATACAGCATTTAATTGCTCTGTGCGCTCGCTGGTCATGTGATTACGGCTCCGCCCTGCACGCTCTGCTCTTTGATCAAAATACCGAACGCAAGGATAACCTAAATTATTTTTCACCGTACTGCGCATGACATAAGTCGGCACGCATCGAAAAAGCTTGCAAGCTTCCACTTCGGAGTCGGCGTGCATGCCAGCACGGAATTGAATTGAGGATGCCAACGTTAAACAACATTTTCCTAGCTTGCGTGCCGAAGTGCCACTTCGCTACCAAATTGATTGAGGATGGGGCTTAACTCTTTTTGCAGTATGTTCGACATCGGAAACTTCCTGCCAGTCATAGTTCTCAAAAAAATGAGGCGAAAAGAGCTAAAAGGAGTCAGCAAGCCAAATCATAGAGCCAAATGCAGTTGAACATTAAAAATTATTTAAAAATAATAAAAATATATGAAAAAAATCAATTCGCCTTTTTGTCAAGAATGCTCGATTAGTTGGGTTTTCAGTAAACGATGGCGCTGTAATTCATAACCGGTACATAAAATCTGTTTTTTTTTTTTTGATAAAAGTCAAAATGACATTATGTTGGCAATACAATGTAAAATTGTCAATGCTTTCAAATTTTTTATGTAGAAAGGGCTTGTGTTGCCAACATAGTTACTAAATTTTTGACTTGGGGAATTATCTTTAAATAAAAAACAAACTTTAACATTGCAGATACTTTTCTAAAGTAAAATCTGTTTTTTTTTTTAAAGATAAAAGTCAAAATGACATTATGTTGGCAATGCAATGTAAAATTGTCAATGCTTTCAAATTTTTTATGTAGAAAAGGCTTGTGTTGCTAACAAAGTTACTAAATTTTTGACTTGGGGAATTATCTTTAAAAAAAAAACAGACTTTACGTTTTTTTTTAAGATAAAAGTCAAACTGACATCAGGTTGGCAATACAATGTAAAATTGTCAATGCTATCAAATTTTTCATGTAGAAAAGGCTTGTGTTGCCAACATAGTTACTAAATTTTTGACTTGGGGAATTATCTTTAAAAAAAAACAGATTTTAGAGGTGATTTGTTCTGTGCTCTATGGTTTGTAAGTGTATGTTCTGTGGCAAGAACGTAGCAAGAAAAAGAAAAAAAAAATCTCGAATAATTTTAAAAATGTTGGGCGATGAATCGGGTTGGAAAAATGGATGTGAAGTTGTAGTTTTTGAATGCATTGAACAGGAAGCCAATGAGGCGGCAGAAAAAGTCATTCCGGTAAAGTCGAAAATTTTATATAAAAAAGAATACACGTTGTTTTGTAACTGGAGAAAAATTAAACAAGCAAAAGGAGTCGACGAAAAAATAATATTGGCGTATATATCGGAACGGTCCAAGAAGGTCAAATCTTCGTCTTTATGGTCTTACTATTCTCAACTTAAAAAAATGTTGGCGGTGAAAGAAAATGATGATATCAGCAGGTATATGTTCATATGTATGTCTATGTAGGAGGAATCTGATATGTATTCCAACTGTTTTCAGATTTTACCAAGTCATTGCATTCTTGAAGCAACATTCCAGAGGATACATACCAAAAAAATCGAAAGTATTTACAAGAGAGGAGCTAGAAAGCTTTTTAGATACCGCTCCAGATGAGCAGTATTTGTTGATAAAAGTGGGTATTGTGTCATTTTGAAAGTCCACGATTCCTTTATTTTATGTATTATTTTAGGTGGTTTTTATTATGGGAGTTGCTGGAGGATGTAGAATTGGAGAACTTGTGGCTATGACTGTAGATGATGTGGATGATCGAGGCAGCGTATTGGTTGTTCAGATTCCCGATACCAAAACATATAAAAAAAGAGTTTTCACTGTTGTTAATGGTAGTAATAAGATTGCTGCAATTGAAGTATTTCGCAAGTATCAGAAGTTAAGGCCCAGCAACGTTGCTCATAAGCGATTGTTCCTAAACTATAGGAATGAAAAATGTACAGTTCAGCCAGTGGGCTTGAATACATTTTCCAAAATGCCCACTACTATTACAAAATATTTGGGTATTCCTAATGCTGAGGAATACACAGGCCACAGTTTTAGACGTTCTTCTGCAACCCTGCTCGCAAATTCTGGTGCAGATTTGACAGTTTCGAAGAGGCATGGCGGATGGCGCTCAAGTTCCGTTGCAGAAGGGTATATTGAAGATTCATTGCAGAACAAAGTGAATATTTCGCAGCAGATACTTGGAGAAGAGAAAAAAATCGTACAATATGAGACTTCTTGTACAGAATTTGATATAGCAACTGGGTCTGGTGAGACTGAAACCACATCCTGTAATATTGAATCTAATCGCATTTCTATTCCGATAGCAGGCCAAGGTTTGCAGCTTCATTTCAGTAATCTGAAAGATTGTAAATTTTATTTCAATAATACATGAATATGTTAATATGAATATGTGTTTTTTAAAATAAACTTATGTTGAAGTATATTGTAGCATATTTTTATACTGGCAGACTGATTTAAAAGACCGAGAGTGAGTTAAAAATATTTTAAATCACTCAGGTGATAAACGCCTACTTACCTTTGTTATTATGTTTTCAATAATGTCATTTTTAAACGTCAAAATGGGATAAAATAATAAATTTATAAGCGGAAAGTAAGAAGAATACTTAGAACTTTATTAAGATTAAAGATGTGAACCATAACAATATTTTTTTTAATCATAAACATTAAATTCAGGTATGGATTTCAAAAAACTTCCATACTTTTGACATTTTCAACTTAGTTGGATACACAGGAACACAAAACAACTGCAACTACACAGAACTGAAGCGTTTGAGTCAGATGTCAGATAGACTCGGGGAGTCCCCAATTTACTTTACTTTTAAGGAGCAGCCAAACTCAAACATAACGAAACTTTAGGCGCTTTCTTTTTTTCCATTGAGCTATTCTCCATTATGAGTAAGTCATCTTGATTTCCCATGTACTGCTCATCTGAAGGCTCGCTGGTAAAAAAAGAATGCGCCCTTTAAAATTATTATTAAATTGCAGAAAACTCTCAATTTGGCCGGAATTCCGGCGGTCCGGTCCGGCTAGCAGCCGGAATTTCCGTTCCGGCCGGATCGGCCAAATACCCGATCCGGTACATCCCTCTTAAATGTTCAACAGTCAATAAATTATAATACACTGGTATTTATTTATAATAGCTATTTATGTACCAAGGGGATTATGTAGATTATAATGCCCGAAGGCGAAACTAGCCCGAGGGCCTATGGCCCGAGGGATATATTTCGCCTGAAGGGCATTATAATCTTGAAATCCCCGTGGTGCATACAATGCTTTATTTTCTACTCAACACAATGTTTTTTCATCAATTTGTTATTAACAAAATCAGTTAAACTTGTGTGACAGAATATTGTTTTGTATTTTGACATGTACCTGTACCTGTGACCTGTACCTGTACCTGCGACCTGTACATAGAAACGAAATAAATTAATATATCTATAAACATCTCATAAGGCAAGGCAACGGTGGTGGTCCTGTGGGTTAACGCGCTGGACTACATGGAAACATTGATGGTAGACCGGGTTCGAATCCTGGCTAGACCGAAAATTATTTTCGGTCAGACATTTAGTGGCTGCCTAGGGTAAAGTGCAAATTAATAGAACAACAACAACAAAAACACCTTAAGGTATTATAAGCGGGCGTTATAGATCATAACGCCCGCAAAAGCGGGCGTTATGGATCAGGTTGTTATAGGTGTGTTAACTTATTTCGTTTCCTAGGTATTATGGATCTATAATAGTAAAGTAGAAAATAAAATGATTCATGGACTGGTGCCTAGTCATTTGCTCAACAACTGCGTTACTATACAGAATATACATAATCATTTTACAAGATCTATAATAGTAGATTATACCACGAGTCAATAATGATAGCTATTATTCCCGAGGATTATTACGAACTGAGCCGCGTAAGCGGCGAGGGAGTAACATTCCGAGGGAATAATAGCCATTATTGCGAGTGGTATACTCTACTTCATTTACGACAAATTAATTTATTTGAGATTTTCAATGAACAAATTTCATCCGTCTCATAATTTTCAATACAAATCCACAAGCACTACACGTTTGACACTGACACTTTTGAGGAATAATGACCATTAATCCCGCTACTCGTCATTATTCCCTGGGGGAATAACATATGTCATTATACTGCCAAAATCACAAATATAATACGCACATTATACATTAGTCGTAAATAAACAACTTTTATATTATAACTGTGCATAGAACATTTCACTAGAACAACTTGTTCCATAAAGTACCAAAACTATTTATAATGAATTACCAAACCACGTGGAAGACTGCGAAAATCTAAATTCATTTAAAATTGTTGTTTCAGATTTGTAAAAGAGACAATTGCACTTTAATAATATTGTACTGTTACTATTAAAATTATACTTGTTTTGTTAGCTTTAGGCTATTAATAAATATTATTATTAAAGCATGACATGTTATGCAATAATTTATGAAAAAAATAATAATAATGTTTAGTTTCTTCCCATACAATTGGCATTAGGCTTGTCAAATTATCCTTAATTTCTAAAAAATTATTTTTGTTGGTATTCACCTAAAATAAATAGATCTATAAAACACCGGGAACGGCTTTATCATTATTTATTTGAAAAGACAAATGATGAGCATATTTACCATTACTGTATAGTATAGCAGTTGAATAACTAGAGTAGGTATCAGATTCTTTGGTTGAGGGTTTTGGCAGATATTCTTTTTTTAGTTGAAAAACGTAGTTTTGACAATTTTTTGGGGTTTTAACGATTTATTACAGGAACAAAAATAGATTATTGTTGATTTCTAACAGCATTAAGGGTGGGCTTCAAGGGTGCTAAGATGTTTCGAAAAACTTCAAGTTCTTCCGATGACTTTGAAGCAAACAATTCTTGTTGGAAACTTTGTAAAATGTCTTGCTGTTCCTGCTGAATTTGTTGTTGCAAATCACATTGAGTAGACGGCCTCTCAGTACTTATTGTCATTAATTCTTCCAGTGCTGGTATTTCTTCATCCTTGATTTCAATATCCATCAGGACTAAGTTAGTTTCTGCACAAAAAAAAATATATGAAATTTATGTTTATGGGTTATGGGAGCCATTACAATCCATTTTTTTTATCAAAAATGAACATTCACCAAAAGATTTTTTTACAGAAAAAGAATTGAAATCGGTTATTTTACTGTTAGGTCAAGAAGTCATTAGGAAACACCACAGAAATACATACATACAAGACAGCCCCTAAATACCTCAACCTCAACTTTATTTCTTTCAAAAACCACATTTTAACTTGTAAAATTTTCAAGAATGATATACAAAAAGTTTTCAATAATCTAAATCATAAGGTTAGTAATATTGACATTTTGTTATAATTACCAGATTGTATTTCTTCATCTTGTTTCGATTTTGATGAGTCATCATCATTCTGATGTCGTAATGATGAACCACTAAACTTAGAAGAGGATTCGATGTTATACAAGTCTTTTTTGGTCAAAAGGTGAAGGCGGTCTAAATGGCAATCAGAAACGGAATCCCTCATTTCGTCCAGAATTGACTCCAATGGAATTTTTGATGCAATTTTTGCTGCAATATTTTCTCGATCAACTTTTGATATAGAAAGATGCCCTAAATCCTCCTGTTGTTGGTGCCCTACATGGTTCCCACAAAATGTTACTTCACATTTATCATCATTTGTTATGATTACACTAATTTTAGCAGGACACAATCCACCAATTTTGTTGCTGCCTTGGGTTTTCAACTTTCTAATGTTGTTTCCTTCACATTTATAATCACCTGATCTGTGACATCTATAATCAATTTTGGTATAGTTTGCATTTTTGGTACTACCACGTACTTTTACGAATAAAGCAAAAGTTTCTTTCTCCATGGTTGATTTCCATTGCTAAAATTACATGTAGTTTTATTTCCAAAAATTTTGCATCACTACTAAGATTTACTCAATATAAGCAATAATCACTTATTTATCCTCATTAAATAATGTACTCTTTTAAGTATATCCAACCAAGTACCACCTATCTACTTACCTCAAAATGTTTAAAAGACTCAAATTTGAGTTTTTCTAAATTGATTTCCAAATTGTGTTCTTCCCTGTAGTGAGTTATCAAAATATCAGTGGATGCACCTAAATATTGGCATAATGGACACTGATATGTTACAGGGGTTGAATGGGATTTTTTATGCTCTATTAAACGTTGCAATACTTGGAATTCAGCATCACAACTTGAACATTTATGATTCTTAACTTCTATTGGTGCCAATTCGTTCAGTTTATCTGCAAATATTTCATTGTTACTGTTTTATTAAATGTACCCTTAGGAAATGTTTATACCCAAATGCTTCTTCTTGACATGGAACCTCAAATTACTGAAGCTGGAAAAGGCTTTATTGCACTCTTTGCATACATTTGCCTTTGAACTTGGATCGGTTTTTCTAACTTTTGACAATAGAACGAAAGACATAATATCTGTTTCACCTGAGCCAAAAAAATTACATAAATACTTAGTTGTGTTGGTACCTTAACGAAGGAAATTATTATAAAGTAAATATTGTGAGAAAAATCAGTTACAACGGGTACCTGGATGCTTCCTCTTTATACGAGGCCCTAGGCTGAAATTGTTGGAAATTTCACTATCACCATCATTACAGTGTGCCATTTCCAAATGATCCTCTAGACCTCTAACGCTAATAACACAGTTTGCACAAAATATCAAGTCGCCTTCAAAAATTCAAAATACAATCAACAAATTTAAATGGAAATTTAACTTTGTTAAGTTAGGTTAGGTTTCCAGTTTCTATTTTTCGATATTCGAACGGCACACATTTGCGCGCGATTATGAAATCGATTCCACTCTCGAGTCTGGAGTCACAGACCGTCTGCACAGCTTAACCCGTCTGCTCGGGGTTCAAATTGCAATACTTGCACCGAATTGAACATTCCACCATACTTTTTGGTTTTCAATAGTTCTTTTCACGTGGCTCCGGTTTAACTAACCGGGTCACAAAACGGTTAGAGAAATGACATACCGTTTTCTAACCCGGTTACAAATTGAGGTATTGGATACCTACCACTCGAATTTGAGCGGTATGTTGCGGTTTGTTAAACCGGAGCCACGTGAAAAGGGTTAATGTTGTGTTGTTGATGTTTACATTTTCCAAAAATAAAAAAAAAAGTGATTATAAGTCGATATAAAGAGAAGAAAGCAATAGCAGCAACTTTAAGCATCATAATTGTTAAAAAATTTCCAGCTTGCACGAAAACCTTCAAGAAAAATGGCACCAAACCGATTGCATGCAATGCCATTCAACTTTCAAGAATATTGCAGAAACTAGTCAGCTGACTCACTTCTGCGCATGCCCTCGATCAAGTTTCTTGCATATTGCAGATAGAATACACCTATCTATTTTTACCTGGTATGCGCGCGCAACACGAGGCAATGTCTTGTTATTGGCTAGCTAATACAGGTGTGAGGTGATCGTTTTGCACGCTGGGCATCTCTTTATCCTTGTTCATTGCACGTGGTCTGACAAGAATAAATCTAAAGTTGATATTCAACTTGACAAGTGTCATTCAAAAGTGGTTTGACATTTTCATTGACAAATACGTCGCACAACACGCGGTTTTTCTCGTTTCCTTTTTATCCTGTGCAAATAAGAAGGACGGATTGCTATACGTAAGTCCAGTGTTGCCAACGGGAAGTTATCAAAATGCTCCCCATTTGTAGTGAAAACGCTCACATTGTGCTCACATGTACTAAAAATAACGTCAATGTCAAAATGTCAAAGTTTTCGAGTTTTCCAGTATCAAGTATGACATTGGACTACGGGACATCAGGCTGAGGTACATTGTCTTTTTTCAGTCATGTTCATTAGAAAAAGATGAATAACAAACAGCTGGTGATCGGCTGTTGCAATCCAAGGAGAATACACACTCTAATGCCTCATTCTGACTTGCGTGAAATTCGCTCTTCTTTGACATCCCCTGCGTTTTTATTCTCATCAAATTTTACCGATGGATCCACCATTCTATCGTCGGTCATTGTCATTTTCCATTCACTAAACGAAGATAGCTAACTCATCGGTGAAATCACAGATTAGAATAAAAACGAGGGGATATCTTCGACAATTTGACGTTTTATGCGTGTATCAGACGTCAATTTGTCAATGCAATGTCAAAAAAGAGCGAATTTCGTGCAAGTCAGAATGGGGCTTAAGGAGTGCTTATCAGCCTCGTTTTTGGTAATCGCCGCCATATTGGCGTGATAACATTTCCGACGTCATAACTAAGTCGTCAGCTGTTTAAACAGCCTACGTCAAGGCAAGAAATGACATTCTGTCTACGTCACAACTGATATTTTGGCCTGGGGGGGATTTGTTACACAGAGGCCTTATGAGGATAGGCCATCCTGTAGTAGTAGTGAGTAGGTATCATCCTTGGATGGAATCAGCGTTTCTAAAACGGCCTCTTGACAATCTTGACACGTAACGGCGACATACATAATTCTTTTCTAAAAAGTTGGGCGCTTGCTGTTTGCTATGCCACGAGTTATGACATCTATGGTTATGACATGGCTCTCGTGTTGGGACGAATTTAATTTAATTTTTTCGGTTAATAAATACCAAAAATGCCCACAAAATGCTCACATCTAGTCAATGCTCCCATTTTTACCCCCAGATCTATCAAATGCTCACAAATGTGAGCAAATGCTCACACATTGGTAACACTGCGTAAGTCTAACATAATTTGGTACGTTTTGCCTCGTCTTGCGCAATGAGCGTTCTGTGTCTTTTTTTAATTAATGAAGTTTTCGTATTATTACCTCTTTGTCTGGTAAAATAGATAGGTCTATTGCAAGCTGTAAAACGGCCTTAAAAGATAAAATTGAAAAAAATCTGTATTTCAGCACCAACAAATCCAATTTACCCGAAAAACAATGAACACATCATAGAATAGGTGTTTGGTGAATTATGCAACAAAATACGAGTAGGTACTTGCGTAGTGAAAACAATCCGAATTATTACAAATTAATAGATGGTGAAAATAGAATTCTCATACGTATTCACTTCATCCTTTTTTATCTTTTTCTATTTCTTTGAGGGCTGGTTTCTCAATAGCGAGTCACCTCCGGGTTGGTTTTTGACTCCAGGGTAAACGTGTCCAGTTGCAATTTTTACCCTGGAGTTATGCTTAACTCAACCCGGGGTTAACTTGCTATTGAGAAACCGGCCCTGGAGGTGCTTTGCTGGTTTTAGTCGACTTGAGCTACTACTCTGATGCTTGAGGTACTACTTGATTCTAGTTTTGCGAATATGCAATTAATAGATAAATATGCTTATTTTAGACCATTCTAACCAAAAAATCCCTGGACGAAAAACAGGTTTTGGAAAAAAAACAAACAGAATCTGAGAACGTATGTACTAGCATTTGAATAGGGTTTATTTCCTAGATAACAATAGAGAGATATCAGTAACCCAAATAGCGTCATGCAGTATTAGCGCTCACGTTATTTTGACTTTAAACGTATGCGCGACTCAATTAAACTACTTACTGAAATGACGTTATCGCATAACGTAATTTACCCAACATTTACGTTAAGCGCGATATTTCGAATAAGGCCTAAAAAATCCTCAAATGGGCATGCACAGATTTTTGACAACGGGCCGGATACTATAGGTTATGTTATAACTGAATTCAAGAAATCTGAAAATGTTTTCAAGATTAGTCGAGAATCCCTATTTCAAAATCAAGATTTTTTTGTCAAGAAATCAAGAAATTCTTGAAATTAAGGCGATTGAATGCGCCATTTAAAATATATTGTAACGCACGTCGAACTATACAACTACCCAACAAGTTAAAACTAATAAAGATGCGAGACTCATCGCGATCATTGCATTGGGCTACTGTTGAGCTGGTCGGCGCTGGATCGTTCATGACGGCAATTAAAAATGTATCGCACAGTGTTGCCAATTAGCGTGTAATTACACGATTTGCGTGTATTTTGATTGGCTTGCCTGTATTTTTCGTAAATAAACAGAAAGCGTGTAGTTTGAAAAATTTGACATTCTCTTTATTTTTGTTCTTTATGGCCAAGGATAATAAACACTAAAGGGGGTTTTACCAATTGCTTTCTTCTGCCAACATAAAGAAAAAAAATATATAGGAAAACAGAACCTTACTTTTCAATACCTACCTATTCTTGTCGGTGTTGGTAGTTGGTATTTGTTTACTATTATACTTACTATTACTTTTGCTGTATGTAAAAAATGAATCATGTTCTATTTCAAAAATTAATAGTAGAAATAGAAAAAAGGTTATTGCTGCTATTCTTTGCATCATTCATCATTATTGGTGCCGCCCATCGAGCTTAAAAGGCCTTTTCATACAATGGTATAATTAAATAAAATATCTCTACCTGTATATTGAAAATTAAAATTGATTCAAACAGAATGTCATAGGTGCCTACTACCTAACAAAACAACATTATTGTTTCCTATGAAACGTAGGTACGTACCTAAAAGTAGATTATTTTCAGTGTAGGTACCTATAATTAAATAAATAAATATCTCTACTTGGATTTATAATTTATCTGTATTTTAAATTGATTCAAGCACGGCTCTGGCATAGGTACCTTACCTATTCTCATTAATCTATAAAGATAAACATAATTTTAAAAGTAGTAATTTTTATTGAAAGTTGGCATGCCAAAAATTACCAAATTTTCCCCCAAAAATACTCTTGCAGAGTCTTACACTTGCAGAAATATCGAACAGAACCGATAAGTTGCAATTGCAAGAACTCTTGCAACTTGCAATCAGCTGGGTTTCAACTGCGCATGCCTTTTGCAAGAGTTCTTGCAACTTGCACTGACTAGCAGGTACTCTTGCAGCATGTAAAGGGGGTTTAAGGATTGCTTATCGGCCTCGCGTTAAGCGGTAGCGACTCCAATATCTTGACAAAGATACCATCGTCATTTGCTGCTCTCTTGTTCTTCATTGAGTTAATCGTTTGCCTAAGTTCGTGAGGGGTAGTTGAAACAAACATCCCACATAACAAAATTGCATCCTTAAAATGTACTGAGAATGTTCTTTTTTAGGAGGAATGTGCCTAGAATGTTCGCCAAAACTATTGCGAATGTCCTGAGAATGTTCTGAGAAAAGATTGTAGAAATACTATTTGCAATACCCAAGAACTTCCTGGGAAATCCATTAGGATATTCCTAGAATATACCTATGAGATTCTCAGTACATCCTGAAAAGAATGTTCCTGTTTGATTCTAAAAGTATGCTTGAAATGTATATTCTCACATTTCAAAGAATCTTTCTATGACATTATAGTTATTTTCTCAAAAGAATATTATACCAATATGCTTGAAATATTCTAAGAATATATCTACATATATTATTCTCAAGATGCATCATAGACATAAATATTTTTGTTTAATTCTAGGGACATACTTGGAATGTTAATTTTCGCATCTAACCAAATAATGCTTCTTTCGGTCCTTTTATATTAAAGGCAGTGAAAGAGCTGTTGGAAAATTTCTCTGGAAAACACAAGTGTTTAACCAAAGCTCCGGTTTCGAGCTTATTATGCTCTCGTCCGCGGTAAGCACGCCAACTGAGAGAAACAGGTTTCAAAGTGATGCAAACGCGAGGCAAGATGTAGATCATTATTAGCGCGTGGCTCCCTCTCTTGGAAGTCCTACAAAGCAAAAGAAAAAGAATATACCTATAATATTTTTAATAGGTTCTACAGTGACCGCCAAAAAGTTTGCAACAAATAGGAAAATATTTTATTATTAAGATATCAAAAAAAATGTTAGGTGGGATCAATTCAGCATACCCATCAACAAAAAAAAATCACTTTGACAGATGTCATGTGACCATAGTCATGGCGGCAAATTTAAAAAGTTCTCCTTAAATATGTGAAAAGTGGGGTTAGACGACCAGAAATGTCAATGTGTCAATTTTTAGAAAGGTACAAGGATTTTTAATAAATATCAATTTTTTAGCAAAAATATTGGCTTGATTAAATTTAGAAAAGAGGTATTGGATCATTTAGAAACATTTCATGATAATTCTAAATTTGTTATTCTAAATTTTTGTTCTCTGTAGGTCATTGCAACAAGATCAGAGTAGTCTGAAAATGAATTTTTGGTTTTTTACAGTTTGACGCGGGACAATTAAGCAGAACTACCGCACTGATTTTTTTTTTTGTTAGTTTCACTTTGAATTATGTGAACCATGCGAAAAGTTTTTGATATTTTTCAAATTACCAGAAAACAGGCCAAAAAATTGATATTTTTTAAAAATCCTTGTACCCTTTTAAAAGTTGACACATAGACGTAAAATCGAATTCTGAACCAATTTTCTTTCTACAATTTTTTGATATCTGGTTATCTTACCCCATTTTTCACATATTTGAGGCGAACTTTTTAAATTTCCCGCCATGACAGTAATCACATGACATCTGTGACAGTGATTTTTTTTGTTGATGGGTATGCTGAATCGATCCCACGTAACATTTTTGTTGATATCTTTAATAATAAAATATTTTCCCATTTGTTGCAAACTTTTTGGCGGTCACTGTAGAGAGAGAATTATTGTTTAATTGTTCAATCAAGATTTTTGAGTAAGTACTTTATATAATTAGGTGAACAATATGGAAATATTCTTATCATGTGTACCTACCTACATAAACTTCTCAGCACAACTTAGTAGGTATATCTCGATACTTGATAGAGATATTAGCCGAAAAAACTTTTTTTAGGGTACCTTATAATAATATTCGTATGACAATATTCAGATAATGTTATATAAAGTAGGTTCTTAGCACAATCTTTCAGGTAGGTGCATAGAAGCAACATTCCTAGTACATGAATAGAACGTCCAAAAATGAATATTTCAATCGAAACGATCTTAGAATATTCATTAAACATTCCTAAAAGAACATTCCAAAAAGCACTTTGAGGGAATATTCTGAGAATATGAATGTTCTTTTACTGTTATGTGGGATATCCAGGGATTCAGGAATGCTAATATCAGAAAGATAGGGGAGCGGATCTATTTGAGAGCTAAGATCTTTTGTTACGATGTTGCCTATGGAACAATAATAACTATTGGGGAGATTTCCGTCAATGTTGATCTTTGATGTTTTTTTGACTTTATTACTAATTTCGTTTACAATTGCTCATGATTCACGTTGCTTGTTATGGGAGTTTGTAAGGCGTTTAGAATAATAAAGATTTTTTGCCTTACAAATCGTCGCTATCAATACGAAGGGGCCTATCTCAATATTTGGCGAAAATGAGTTATTTCCATAAAAATACTTAAAAGAACCATATCTATGTTGTGACGATCTGGCATATCTTCTTTTGTGCTATATATGAAAAAACAAGTTCTGATGCTAGACAAAATGAACAGTAGATCTCCTGAAAAATTGTTAAATCAGAAATTGACCACTTCGTAATGACAGTGAAGAAATGATCGCTCCATAGATTTTTTTGTATGTTGAGTTGTACGACTGAATCCGTGTTGTTAGTGTAAGATTTTCTAAGGTTGCTCAGAAAACGTATATTGGAAGCGGAAGTGCGGATTCCCAGTGTTAACCACTTTTTGTGGTCTTTGCGTTTCGGCTTTATCCTGCACACAGGGAAGGAAACATTAACAATGTCGACCAAGGCCGTGCGGAAAGCCAGCAAAGGGGCTGCCCCCTGAAAAGTAGAAGCCCAATTGAAAGTGACAGGCAAAATTGCGGGAACTATAAATTCTTTCAAAGCTTTCAGCCTCAGATGATGTAAGTGAGCGCATTGGTATATTGGCGATAACAGCATTATGATCAGAAAGACGCGAGTCAAAGACATCACAAGAGACATTTTCATGAATGCTAGAGACGATGAAATCTATCGTAGTGGAAGAGGTTTGTGTTACCCTTCTAGGACTATGGACAAGCATTTTATTGAGATTAAAAGGGCCGAATTTATAGTCGTTCCTTGACTCTTCCTTGAACGTTGTGAGATTAGAATGGACACTTGCTACAATTTGACAAGTTACAATCATGTCAATTCTAAACGTTCAAGGCTTCCTTAAGGTCTGAGGGAACCTCAAGGAGCGACTATAAATTCGGCCGTAAAGGACTCGAACAAGTTTGACAAGTGATGAGTGGCTTCTGTTGCCCTTATCCTCAAAATTTAATTAAGATCACCGGCAAGCACGTTTTTATGATTTGATGGGAATTTAGAGAGAATCACCTCCAGTCTTTCGAAATAGCTATTTACCTAACAAGTGCGGAAAAATATTTTCCACAAGTGTTAGGTACAATATTTTTCCTACAGGCGTAAAAATGTAAAATTTTTCCTTTTTTTTTGACATATCAGTGCGGCAAAATTTTTTCCGCACTGACAGCCGTGCGGAAAAACTTTTTCCGCACTGATATGCGTGCGGTAAAAGTTTTACCGCACCGTGCGGGAAAACTCATTTTCCGCACGCATATCAGTGCGGAAAATCGATTTTTCCGCACGGCTGTAGGAAAAATACATTTACATTGCATCCCGGAAAACGATACATACAAACTATAAAAAAATTAACTTTTATGGAATTAATAATTGAAAATTCAAACTGCTCTTCAACCAACAAGTCATCCAACCTATCAAAGGGAGAAAAACACTATGAAATGCACTCATGTACTAGAGCAACTATGTCTCCGTGTTGGGCATTTGATCTGCAAAATTTTGAAACGATGAAAAATTCAGGAATATATAATGGTTCTTCAGCCAATGTTCGGTAACAGAACTATGCTTGGAAAGTTCAACTCCTCCGCAAGAATAAAAAGGTCGTCGATTTTGTTACGGACGGACTGAATATTTAGAAGCATCAAGCATCAAGGAGATGTTCGAGTTAGAATGTTCTGTGCTAAAAAAGAACCTTGCACAACAATGCCCGAGAGCTCCCTGCCAGTGCTTAACGGGTCCACCGCTCAGGATTGCGCGCCTCACACAGGACAAGGCAAAGTTATGTCTCATTTTATAGCTAGATTTTACATAGATAGCCAAATGTTTACATAGTGAGTTTCTAGCTAGGCATTCTATATTTACCAATAATTTTAATATTATTGAAAACTAGCTGACCCGGCGAACTTCGTTCCTCCTCTGAATTAATAAATACCTATTAAATGTTGTGTTAACGTATCTAAAGTGCGTTTTTTTTTTTAAGATAAAAGTCAAAATGACATTATGTTGGCGATACAATGTAAAATTGTCAATGCTTTCAACATTTTTATGTAGAAAAGGCTTGTGTTGCCAACATAGTTACTAAATTTTTGAATTGGGGAATTATCTTTAAAAAAAAACAGATTTTATTAACTGAAATAAATTCAGTTTTTTTCGATGGTGAATTTGGCTTTGGTTGAAGAAAATTAATTTTTACTCTCTGGATCAGAAGTCACCTAAAATTAAAATTTTACATCATCCCTTTTTAGGCATCTTGTGGGCATTATTCTTATAAAGTCTACCACCAAATAAATAAACTCAGGCACAAGAATGTTCAAAAAATGTAAAGAAAACAAAAAAAATCTCCAGCGCAGCCCTGTTTCATTTTATCTGCACTGCAATACTCCATCTGTTCTACTGTATCTGCACTATTCTATCTGATCTACTCTTTCTGCACCACTTTATCTGATCGGAATAGTGGAATAGTTCTGTTTGGAATAGCTCCAGTTCCTTAGCAGTATTCTGTTCTACTGTATCTGCAATGAAATTACCGCACAACGGCGAGCTTCGTTCTAGGTACCTATCATGTATGGCGCCGTATACAAAATGGTTGTGGCGGACTCATAACCTGGCTCTCTGCCACTCGACACCAGACGGACGGAGCACTCCGAACAGTCGCCACGGAACACGGCTGTCAAGGGATGCCTACGAGGAGAAACGGAACTTAGCCACAGAACGTCAATGGTCAAGCGTCAAGAAATGACAGGGAGACCAGTTCGCGCTCTTTCGAACTGAACGAACCAACAACAAAATAAAATACACAATTAAAACATTGTTATTCTATTTATTTTTGGACATTTTTACTGTGAAGAACAATTAAAAATAAAGTGCTTTCCTCAAATTGTTTTTGTGCAAAGTGTGTGACAATAAAATCCACATGGTTTGCAATGAAAATGTGACGGTAAACTTGGTATCGGTTATAAGAGATGGCGCCGTATGCGGGCTTAGTGAGTTTTTTTCATAAATAAGTAAAATAGATATTTTTTTTTGTTTGTTTTTTTTTTGGATTTTTTCGATTTATTATCGTAGGATGGCAAATCCAATAAAGCCAAAATCATAAAAATCAGTCCAGCCGTTCTCGAGTTATAACTGCTCAACACCAACACAACTGTGTTTTATATATATAGATTCTGGTTGAAGTGTTCCTTAAAATGAGAGTTTGCTGCCAAAATGAAACATGATTCGAGTACACCCCATTCTTTGCGGAGGAGTATGTCAGAGAGAAAATGAGATTGGTGTATTTTCCAATAGAGAACAGCCTTTCCTGATAATAAGTGTTTAAATCACCAATCAAGTCCAAGTCAATGCAAATCACAACACTATCCCTTGAAGTAAAGTATGTAGTCAGTTGAGTAATCTTGTTTGCAACTTGAAACAGAGAAAATCCTGGATGACTTTCGCCATAAATAGAATATTATTCTCTGCAGCACAAATTATTCAGAAGCCCTGATACCACTATGTTTATTTTGCTAGGAGAGGGTGCGCTTTGTTTGGGATCATCTTTTTGTGGATTAGAAGAATCGCCGGTCCAAGTAAGTGACGTGTTTTGAGCGAAAAGAGGATCAACGGCAGATAATTCATGAAACAAAGAGTGTCCATCATTCTCTGCGCAGCATCTCCTGCGCCCGGACGTAGATCATCGGACAGGACAGCAGTCCTGAACAGTAGAGTGCTCGGTAGAGTGGGTGGATCTTCTAGGGAAAAGTTGCTTGAGTCCCTCCAATTCATTAGAGAAAAATAGATTATCCTGGTATAGGGTCTCAATCGTTGTCATTTGTGCATTAAGACTTTTGATCACAGATAATGCATCAACAGATTTGCGCAGCTCCTCCCTACTAGCCTCGTAGTCAGCTTCCAGAGTATACTCAGTTCTTTTATGCCCAGCTAAGGTGGATTGTAACTCTGCTAGTCTGGACTCGACCTCACTCATACTGCTTGTGTCGGATGTTTGACGAGCATTATTTTTAGTATAGAGGCACTGATTATTGGATGAATATTATCAGTTTTCTTTTCAAGTTCCTTCAGTTTAGCTTTCAATAACCTGTTTTCACTTGTTAGTTCGCACTCCATAGATTCTGCCGCCTCAAGGAGCATTTGTTTTTCCTCCTCAAGTCTTGCAATAAAAACAGATTTGTCAACAAGATCTGCTTTGATTTCCCCTAATGGCTTTAAACTGGGTACTTCCTGATAGGTACCTGAAAATGTTGAAAAAAAAATTACTCTGGAGCCCAAACAGCTCATTTTTGACCAGCGGTATCTATGCCAAAAAAAATCATGACAATGTCCCCTACAACTCCGTAAATCGTCACAACCTCTTTGAAACAACCTCTATAGTACATTCACTTAAACCTTCAGCAGCAAACTTTACCTAACTTCCGTTGTCTTTCGGGGTGTCCACTGGCGGCCATTTTCCAAAATGGCTGCAGTTGGCCGAGGGCTTCACATCCAAATTTTTTCATATGTATACCAGCGGTCTACCTCTGCCAAATTTGGTTTTTTATCAAAAAGTGCACAATAGGTTAGCTAATCCGCTGTACTATTGAACGATAGCTGCAACAGTAGGATGATGGAGATTGATCCAAAAAACCTTCAGAATTCCAAACTAAACCCTTATAAAAATCATGCACCGAAAATTTATAAAAAGGTGAACTGTAATGGGCCACTTTCACATTTTTCAAAAACATTTTCAAATTATTCTTTTAGTCATTCTAATACTATCTGTATACTTTTTTTCCGAAAAAAAAAAACGCTTATTTTTGAAAAAACTGGCGTGAAAAAATGAACTTGGTGTGTGACGTCACACACCAGAAAATCAAGGATGCCAAATTTCTCATTAGTAAATCATTACATATTTCACTAGCTAGAAACTATTTTCGTCTTTTACTATATTATAAAAAAATAAAGGATAGGTATAATCCTTATTAACTCATTTAAATTTCGCATTTCTACATGTGGCAACAAAAATGTCAAAATCGGCTTTAGCCAATCACAGAGCGTTTTCGATCACGTGATTTTTCGTTTAAATTTTTAGTTTTTATTTATTAATTTATTTAATAATCTGACTAAAATCTTGCAAGATATTGTTCATTCTTGGTTGCATTGATGTATCTGCGTCAAAAAATATTATAATTTGCCATATTCCCGGCACGTGAAAGTGGCCCATTATGACTAAAAACATTTTCATTTCCCAGACCATATTCTATGTTCATATTTGTAAACAAGTGAAAAGGAAATCCGCACTCGCTCCAGAAATGGAAAGAATGATATATGCGCTTCAACGCGTACAAACATAAGTTTTGTAACATATTGTCCTATCACTTGTGTCAAATACAAAATTTCATCTACAACCGATTTACCACAAATAGAAAAATCTACAAGTGTGTGTCTTAGAAATTGAAACTCTTCAAACATTCTTCCACATTTCGCTTTATTAAGAACATTGTTTTTGAATTTCATCCATCAAGTCCTTTATCATGTTTGATCAATTATTCCATTATTTCATTATTTAAATTCATACCGAACATTACTGATGTCATATTTGGGGTAGTTTTCCATACTCATTTCTATATTATACAGCATGGGAGGCTTGAATTACCCCACTTTGTCTTTCGATCCGAATACATAAAGTCATAGAGGTAAAATACGAGTTCATCTTTTTTTTTTTTTTTTTTTTTCATTTGAAGGTAGTTTTTCTTTCTTAAATTTTTTCAAGAATCTGATGGTTTTTTTAAAGCAATCTTTCGAGTAGGACACTTATTTGGTGGAATGGCATTTTATTTAAAGAAATCTTTTGCTTTCGAGCGTTCACAAAAAAAAATATGTCTGAAAGACAATTCAAATTTCTTTATTTATATCGGGTCTTCAAAAAAAAAACCAATCGAAGATTGCTTTGATTACGAAAACGTACGTCGCATTACGGTTTCGTTATTGGTCAGAATTTTTGACATGACATTTTGACATTAAAGTTCATTGAAAAATTAAAGAAAAATATTGCTAAGACATACATTTTTAAATCCATAGCAATCTTTGATTGTTTTTTTTTTTGAAGACCCGATACTATGTAATTTCAAGACCCAGAAACAAAAACCCAGTTCCAAACAATTTCTATTCACAACTATATTGACATGTGCCATCGCAGCACACGGTTCCAGGTTCGCATATAGACGGCAGTGGCACGCCAATCAATTCTAAGCAGCTACCTCCAAAAGCTAAAAAAAAAATCAGTTATAAATCCACCAAAACCTCGTTTTTGTAAGCTTACGAATTTCCGGGACACATTTCTCGCAGCAACCGCAAAACGATGGTCTCAAAATTTCCCCATCGGGACAAGAAGAATCGCCTTGGCAAGGGTTGTCTTTGCAATAATCCGGTGGGCAAACGATCAGTTCCTGTTGAGCTTGTAAGTTTGTGAAGAGAATTGTAAAACAAATGATTGCTGTTGTTGATGGTGACATTTTCAGGAAATTGTGTTGTTGGACTGGAGGTTGCTAGGTATATACATGTCTGTGTAATAATTTTTCAACCTGCAAGTTGTGTTATCAATTATGGTTTTTACGAAGCAGCAACTAACATTATTTATAAATAATTCATTGTTTAAACGTAAAAACAGGAAGGTTTAGATTATTTGCCGTAATTAGGATTATTTATAAGTGTCATTTAATTACAATAGTCTACCTACCTTTTTTAAAATTCACACAAATAGTTATCGCTATCGGAGCTCTGACAGCATTGAAAATATATACATATTCCTGAAATAAATTATTGTTGAACTGTTGAACTTTAAGCTGTTATGGCAAAGTTTACACGGGAAGAGATGGGTGGTTCTATAAGCAATCACAGCACACAAAATGGGGCAGCTTGGAAATTTGTAGGATATGTAATTTATTCCTATGTGCGATAGATCCTGCATGTCCGATCATTAAAAAGTATATTTTGACATTGGTCATGTGATCACTGTTGTGGTCACAAATTCTGAAATTTGGATATGGAAATGCAAAAAATGGTGTTACATGGCAAAATATCGGAAAAAGTTATTAAAAAAAAGTGATTAGAAGGATGTTTTAGGGCTATCTGCGACATTTGGAGCATGCAGGATCGATTGCACATCATAAGAAAACATTTTATATCCTTCAAAAAAATTTCCCCATATTAATGTAGCGAACATTATGGGAGACACTGTATAAAACGCCCTTTTATGTGACCTTGAATGGAATTAGATGTCGGCGGAAGGTCAGTAAAGAATTCACTGTACCGCAGATCGTCAAATGTTTCACACAAGATTTTTTAAAGCTTTTTCTTCTTCAGTTTCAGCAAATTCTTCCAGGAATCTCACTGAATCAGCAGTGAGAGCACCAAGTTTTTTTTCCAATCTTGCTTACGGTGACATCACCAGTAAGAAATGTGAGCCTTGATGAAAACCTTGGGCAATCCTACAGACAGACGATAAAGAATATGAAGTTTTATCTTTTCTATTAAAACGATAATTCCTGATTTAAAAACAAATCTAAGTAGCAACACAACAACATCTGTGTCATTTGACAGAGCGAAAACTTGACTGAACCCTGAACCATCCCAGTCCAGCCTAGTCAAAGTGTAACACAATACGAAAGTCAGCTTCTCCCAATGTGCTATTCAATTCTTTAACGATAGGAACCTCTTGCCTATTAAAACACAATAATATTCATCCTAATAAATGATGCAGTTAAGAAAAAAATATTATATCTTATGTCTGGTGTCCGAAATCTTCAATTGAAAATACCAAATAATTCGAAATTCATGACGCTATCAAAAACGTGTTTCTATGGGTCGTGACGTCACAAGGCAGTAATAATCGGGTCGCGCCGCTACCACGTCATGTGCTGCTGATAATGACGTCACACTAATCGGTCGTTTCAAATGGCCATGTTTCGAGCGTAACTTCAAATATTCATAAAAAATTAACGGCTGATTTTTAATGCTTGATATTTGGTATGACTATGTTTTTAGTGTAGTAGAACACATTTTTGAAATAAAAAAAAAAAGTTCCCTATTGCACCAACAATGGCATGTAATATTGACAGTTGAGTTGAAGAGGGCGCTTCTGTACTGGGATCTCTTTAAATTTTGGCGCGTAAAAATTCGATTGTAATTCTAACCTCAAAACTGAAGTTTGATGTGTGGTTTCAAGACAAACTGACGCTGACACTTTTAAAAATATTCTCTAAGGGCCACTAAACGCTTTAGAAGATATTTTAACTTATCCATTGTCCATTGTTCATAGGTAGTCATCTTTCTTTCTACTCAATTTAATCAGTTTTAAACTATTGACATTTACCGCCAAAATTTAAAACACTCCAAGTTCACTCGCGCCCTCTAAAAAATTTTGAGGAACTTAACTGGATATTTGCTGCCATTATTTGAAATTTGGTGTTCATCGAAAATTCGGCAAAATTTTGTCGAGCTCTAATTTCTAACTTCGTCTTATTTGTCAAAGACCTGAATTTGTCTAAAGTTTGTTTTTTATTTAAAGATAATTCCCCAAGTCAAAAATTTAGTAACTATGTTGGCAACACAAGCCTTTTCAACATAAAAAATTTGAAAGCATTGACAATTTTACATTGTATTGCCAAGAAAATGTCATTTTGACTTTTATCTTTAAACAAAAAACAGACTTTAGTTGAACAGAGGGAGCGGATTACGAACTCTCGATTCGAACCGAAACCGCCATTGATTTCGAACGCATTCTGATGCATTTGCATGGAGTGCGTTCAAAATCCATGGCGGTTTCGGTTCGAATCGAGAGTTCGTAATCCGCTCAATGAACAAACTGCTTGCGATGTTTGCAGTAGTGTACTGTCTGTACGGATCGCTGCTCCAAAGTTTAGCATTGGAGAAATTTTACCATTCGTAATTGCGATCTATAATATAATCCACAACAACGGTAGATTGAAGGGAAGACATTCAAATCTTCAGGTGAGAGGTTTTATTCAATCTCTTGCACTAGCCTGTGCTTGACGACTGGCTTCGCTGGGAAGTCTCCAACAAATAAACATAAAGTTGGAAAAAGATCATGCGACAGAATAGCTTGGGCTTGGATTCGTTACCGGTGTGAAGTTAGCACGCCAAAGTGCGAAGTTAGAAAGATGGTGTTTCACGTTCAAATTTGGAGGAATGCTTGTTCAAGGGATGCTTCATCATCCCTCAAAAGGAAAATTTCTTGCCAGCCGTCGAACTTAGGAAAATCATCGCTTATATGAAAAAATATTGAAAATTTCATATTTTCTTATTTTTTCTTCAGAAACCTAGATAGTCTTTCACGTTCAAATTTGTAGGGATGCTTGTTCGAGGGATGCTTTATCATCCCGCGACCTCGAACGAAGTGGTGTTCTTAATAACAATGAAATTCTGTTCCAAATAAACCCAAATTGAATGAGTTTGAATGAGGGGTATGGAAAATACAGCAATTTCTAAAAAAAAATTTCACCAGCTTCCCCCACCCTTATTACTGAAGATACGAAAAAAAGCCTAATAACCATACTGGCGCAAAAATTAATGAACTTTTGATTTCTGTTGTTAAAACAGTATCTTAATATAGCGATTTCTTGATAAAAGTTGAATTTTTAGCTATATCATCGTAATTGCGCCCCCTAGCGGTCATCCTAGAAACTTGAAAATAATTTCCATCAATTTCTCTTGGCCGATTTAGTGAAGAAAAAAAAAATCCCGAAGCCGTAAGGTCTATGGTTTCCATAATATCGTACCTGGCCGACCTGGTATAAAAAAATATTGAAAATTTCATATTCTCTTATTTTTTCTTCAGACACCTAGATGGTGTTCCACGTTCAAATTTGTAGGGATGCTTGTTCGAGGGATGCTTTATCATCCCTTAAAAGGAAGATTCCTTGCAAGCCGTCAAACAAATAAGAAAATATGAAATTTTCAATATTTTTTCATACAAGCGATAATTTTTCTAAGTTCGACGGTTGGCTAGGAATTTTCCTTTTGAGGGATGATGAGGCAACACTTCAAGCATCCCTTCAAATTTGAACGTGAAACACCATCTAGGTGTGTGAAGAAAAAATAAGAAAAAACTAAATTTTCAGTATATTTTTAGACAAGCGACGATTTTTCTAAGTTCGACGACTGGCAAGGAATTTTCCATTTGAGGGATGATGAGGCATCCTTTGAACCAGCATCCCTTTAAATTTGAACGTGAAACACTATCTAGGTGACTGAAGAAAAAATAAGAAAATATGAAATTTTCAATATGTTTTCAACAAGCGATGATTTTTCTAAGTTCGATGGCTGGCAAGGAATTTTCCTTTTGAGGGATGATAAAGCATCCCTTGAACAAACATCCCTCCAAATTTGAACGTGAAACACCATCTAGGTGCCTGAAGAAAAAATAAGAAAATATGAAATTTTCAATATTTTTTCATACAAGCGATAATTTTCCTAAGTTCGACGGCTAGCAAGGAATTTTCCTTTTGAAGGATAATTAAGCATTCCTTGAACAAGCATCCCTCCAACTTTGAACATGAAACACCATCTAGATGTCCGAAGAAAAAATGAGAAAATATGAAATTTTCAATATTTTTTCATACAAGCGATGATTTTCCTAAGTTCGACGGCTGGTAAGGAATTTTCCTTTTGAGGGATGATAAAGCATCTCTTGATCAAGCATCCCTCCAAATTTGAACGTGATCACCATCTTTCTAACTTTACACTTTGGCGTGCTCGAGCGGCGTGCTAACTTCACACTCTTGGATTCGTTAACCCCTTTCTTTCGCTACATCCAAATCCCTATGTGCCTGAGAAGGGTACAGTGAATTTAAGAAACTGGTCCCTGTTATTGACCATCCGCCGACATCTTATTCCATTCAAGGTCAAATTAAAAGAACGTTTTATATAATTAGGAATTGTTTAAATGTTTCAAATTCTGCCTATACGTGGAGAAAGATCTCTGTAACTTTGGATGGGAAGAAGTTAATGGAGTGAAACCTGTAAATTTTTTAAATCATTTTCCCACCAAAGTTACACGCGTATGTTCTTGCAAAACCTGTGCAACAAAAAGATGCCCTTATCGAAATGCTTTACTTACATGTTCCATCTACTGTAAATATACTGTTGAAAATTGTAAAAACAGATAGATAAACAAAAATAGATTTGAACCTAAGGTGATCTTGATATTAGTTTACACTTTATGCGATTTCAATCAGCTTTTAGTAATAGAGTATTTGCCTTGATATTACATTGTCTTTTATCTCAGCATTAATGTTTACATATTGCATTTTTATGTTGCAAATGGTTTAGCAGGCCAAGTATCTATGAGAAAGTAAATAACATGTCTTATTACTTATAGATTTTATTATATATTATTACTTGCCTACTTCGAAAATAGTATAAGGGTAAATCTGAAGGGTTCAATTGTACCACTATTATATTTTTTTTCGCCCTTAATACCTAGATTTTGACACTAGACTGAAGTCTGTAAGCTTTATGGTTACTGAAATACCAAATAATACTGAAAATTTCATACATTTGTCAAAACTGGTATTCCAACAATAAATTGACATGTTTTGATTGTTGATTTGAACCAATCAGATTGTAATAACGCGATAATTAGCACTAGTGCAAATTATCAGATAATTGCATACTAACTGGTGCAAAAACTGGTGTTTTGACATTTTTTGACAAAAAATTTAAATTTTTGATTTATGAAATTCTCTCATTAAATACAACTCATGCAATGGAAATATATTTATAATTTTCGACAAATTTGCACTCATGCGTTTTTAACTGAAAAAGGCACTCGTGCACTACGTGCACTCGTGCTCTTTTTCAACTAAAAATGCATTCGGGCAAATTTCCCAAAAATTATCAATAATTTCCATTGCACTAGTTATATTACTATTGAAAATTTCCCATTGAGTACGGAGAAAGTTGAGATTAGCCACATGCCGCGAAGCCCCGCCCCTCCCCCACCACAGCACTCACACATAAATACAACTTACGGTCGAGAACGCGTCAGTCTACTACCGGAATCGGACATGGAAGCACCTCTGAAGATGCTAGCCACGCGTGCTAGCGAAACGTCAGGAAAAAATTCCAACTTACGACGGCCATTAAGCCCGAATGAATACCCCTTATCAATAAACCTGGGCCGCGAAAGACTCACAAACTTTTTCAAAATGACAACGTCTCGGCTATCAAAAATTCCAATAATAAACTGTGCGATTGTTTTGGACCGTTCTAGAACCGTCATTTGTAATAGTTATTTAAACAACAGGTTTTGAAAACGACTTTTTTCGCACGGCGAGACAGTTCGCAAGTCGAGCGAGTGTGAAAATAAGCAGCTTGTGAAAAACTTTTTGGCACGCTGAGGAGCGTGTGAAAAACTTTTTTGCACGCTGTGCGAGAAACTTTATTTTCAGAGGTTGTCTAGCGTGTGAAAAACTCCATTTTCAGAGGCAGTTGTAGGAAAAACTTTGTCTAACAAAAATAAAATGTTATTAAACAAATAAATCATTCAAACCAATACCTAATTATTGATTTTGTAATCTCTAGGAGTTTGCTGTTTGCTCATCTTTTTTAATTTGTCTTCGCGCTGGTTTTAAAACCAATCAATCACTGTTGTCAGATTTTATTTACTTGCTCAATTAGGTAGGTATGTCCTGCAACTTTGAGTACTTTGATTAGAGGAGTAAGGGAATATTTGCTTTCTGTCTAATTTTTTTCAACCACTATAGCGATATTAAGCTGATAAGTATTCATGTGTTAAAATTTGGGAAGAGGATCTCAAATTTATTTGTTAATTGTGTGAAAATTTGAAAAATTCCCCCCAAACAGGGGCGGCAAGAACCTAAAAAAACTGGAGGGGCCAAGAATAGCGACGTAGCTTAAAAAGCCCATCGGAGGTGAAAATTCTTTCGGTTGCCACACCCAAAAACGTTAATTTTGAGTCTTTTTCGCAATTTGGACAGGCTGTAAAACCTAAACGGTTAATTTTAGATTAAAACCGATCTGACATTTTCATCTTAGATTTTCATAAACTATCATATGATGCCAACTTTGAATTTAATCCATAATTGGTAAAATTCCAATGAAATTTAATATCCAGTTAAATTCAAAGTTGGTGTCAAGTGATAGTTTATGAAAGAAAGTAAGATCGGTTTTTCTCTAAAATTAACCGTTTAGGTTTTACAGCCTGTCAAAGTTGCAAAAAAGTCAATTTTCAACTGTCAATATTTCGAAAACAGTTGCACTTAGGTATTAAAATTTAGTACCAAGTGGTATGGAATTAAAAACCCTCCAAAATGATGTATCACTTGATCCCCCTTCCCATTTAGGATTTTCTAGGGGTTGGCTCTGGGGGCTGGGGGGTTGAAAGGGAGAGGTGAATTTTGCATAAAAATTCATTTGCCCTCAAATTATAGTAGACGTGTTTCAGGGATTTTCTAGAAAATTTTTCAACTCCGAGATAATAGGGGTGGTAAGTTTTAAAATGAGCACCCTGTAATAAACATCATATGGTTATGAATAATGCTGGAAGTCAAGTAAGCTTTGTCTGATCAGAAATGCAAACCAACCCAAACTAACCGGGTTTATATCGAAACTGTGTTATCGGTAAGTTATTGTCCATCGTTTTTAATCCGACACTTTCCGTATGAGGAGCCAGGGGGGTGAAGTATATAGCAAAAACAGGTGTGACGTCAGGTGAGCATTGGCGTTCTAACATAGGGAACCATCAGCTCACATTCCTTTCGAGTATCAGATTAGAATCGACGGACTATAGTCTCGGTTTTTTTTTTTTGGGGGGTTCATCTCAAAAAAAAATACATAAGTTAGAAAATCCGTGGTATCCGATGTCGACCAGACATGTTTTGTCCAGTTTGGAAGCCGGTTTCCAGTTTCAGTTTCTTACGATGACGAAAGATTAATAACATAAGGTTAAGTTAAATATTGAAACTTCATTGTACAGCTTCTGTATATACAGGGTGTTCCACGACGTTTCACCCCCCCTTCGGAACGCGTCATCCAATATAATTGAAATTTTGATGATTTGGGTAACTTTTTGCACCGCTTCTACCATTGTTATCCAATTCCATCACATTTGCTTGAATTTTGGTCAAGTGACGTCAACTTTCGAATCCTAAATGTAACTCATCGTGGTATATTATGGCATTTTTCGTTAGAAAATTAAATTACAAAATCGGCAATGCCATATTTGTTAAAGAAAATGGTAAAAAATTATACAGTGGAACATACGATGATGCGTTCCGAAGTTATCATTTGGGAAAAACCTCGTGGGACACTCTGTATATTTGGCTGTGGTCCGAATATTACCAAATGTTAACCAAAGTAAAAAAATCGGTTGACAGATGGTTACTGAAAATTCCGGTTACTTGGGGAACGCGAATATGAAATAAAAAATAATTGACAGAATTTACAGATAAAACCAACAGAACCGACATCCGATAGCGGGTAACTATTTTGACATTTAGTTAACCAGAACCATTTTGGAGTGTTTGTTGTTTTTCACTCCGTAGGTTGGTTGGACAGTATATGGTTGGACACAACAGTGTTTAACTATTTGAATATGAAACTACAGGAAGGAGCGTTTTCTATCTGTCACTACAGACAACGCAGGGACAGAAACGGCCATATTGAGCCTCCAAGTATGGACTCAACATTTGTTTTGGTGGTTCGCTGTGTCCTCATTCAAGTGGATGTTTAATGGATTTTAGCGGTTTTAAGTGATAATTAGCACTGGGATTAGTGAGAAAAGAGTGAGTAATAATATTGACAATCATATTTAAATAAATATACGCCACTGCCATACCGGAACTAGTCGGCCATATGTAACCTCCACATATTTTGGTCGCGCAGATTCGAAGTTATGCTCCTTCCTGTAGTTTTATATTCAAAGGCTTCTTTTGGGGTGTCATTTTGGAAAATGGCCGCTCAAGGGCAGTTGGCCGATGGCTCCACATCCAAATTTGTTCATATAAGATAGGTTTACCTCGGTGCCAAATTTGGTGCCTTTATAAAAAAGTGTACAATAGGTTTATTAGATGAACCTATTGAGGTTTAATAAAACACAGTGAAATGAGTCTAACTATAATGAAAAGATACGTGACAAATTCGTGTGACAATGACAATTTCAATTTACAATGACAATACTAATAATTACAGGTTCTATAGGTAATAACTAGGTGAACAGAACTAACTAATTATAGCGGGAGAATAAAACTCAAATACTTCTTCTTAACACTCCCACCTATTTGTGTTTTATAGAAGAATTAACATTATTCAAAAAAAAATACATTCGGATATAAACTAAAACTACAATAACATGTTTAATTTTTGAAGGCAATTGTTCAGAACAGTCTTTGTAACTGGCTTTGTGAGAATATCTGCCAATTGTTCGTTAGAATTTACATAATTGACTGAAATGTTACCTTTTTCAATTTCGTCACGCACAAAATGCACTTTAATGTCAATATGTTTTGTTCTGCTATGTTGCTGCTGAGCCTGAGCTAGTTTTATGGCTGATTGGTTATCCACATTAATTTTTACTTGTGGGAAGTTTATTCCTAATTCGTTTAGAAAAGACTTCAGCCATAAAGCTTCTCGTACTCCGAGTGATAACGCTAAATATTCGGCCTCAGTGGTAGACTGAGCAACAACGGTTTGTTTCTGACACTTCCAGGTGATCGGTGCATTTGCAAGAACAAAAACGTAACCGCTGGTTGATTTTCGTGTGTCTATACAACCTGCATAGTCAGCATCTGTATATCCGAATAGATTTATTTTTTGGCGATTTAGAGAAAACGATTTTATAATGAGCAGTGAGCTTTAAATAACGAAATATGCGTTTAACCGCTTGCCACTGTTCATCTTGCCAGTTATTATAAAATCGACTCACTTGATTCACTGCGAAAGAAATGTCTGGTCGACTACACGTTGCTAAAAACATCAAAGAACCGACAGCTTCGCGATAAGGATGCTTTTTTGCACACACTGTATTTTCAGGTAATGACAACAGAATACTCGGTTCCGCAGGAACTGATAAGGGTTTGGCATCACTCATTTGAAACTTATTTACAAGTCTAGTTATGTACATTTGTTGGTGAATGCAAATTATACCGTCAGATAAATTTTGTTCGATTTCAAGACCAACAAAATTTAGTTTTGAACTGTTCAAATTTACAACGATTTTAAACATCTGTTTCAAAATATTAATAAGTCCAGATATAGCAATTTTTGATTTTGACATCAACAGACCGTCGTCGACATAAATAGCCAGATAAATTTCATTCTCAGCAAAGTGACCAAGAAATACACAATTTAATTGTTTAAAATCGTACTGATTTAAAAATGAAACAAACTTACGGTTCGAACATCGTGCTGATTGCTTTAGTCCGTAAAGGCTTCTGTTTAATTTGCACACTAAACCGGGTTTCTTTTGGTTTTCGAACCCCGATGGCTGTTTCATATACACACACTCCGAGAGATCGCCGTACAAAAAGGCTGTTTGTACGTCGAAATTAGAAATATGCATGTCATGTTCGGTTGCCAATGCAAGCAGAATTCGAATAGAATCGTATCGTATCACCGGCGCGAAAGTCTCTTGATAGTCCACCCCTTTTTCTTGTGTGAATCCCCGCGCGACAAGACGTGCTTTATAGCGCGATGGTTTGCCGTCAGAAGATATTTTGATACGAAACACCCACTTATTGTCAACGATTTTCGCGTTTTTCGGTAATGTTACTAAGTCCCACGTATTGTTGCACTTTAACGCGTTTATTTCTTCTTGCATAGCGAGGCGCCATTTATCAGAATCTTCACAGCTGATGGCTTCTTCGTATGTCGTAGGTTCGGAAAGTGAACAATAATTAGCATAGGCAGTATAAAAATTGGGTCTTGACAACTTGCTTCTATCTCTTAATTCTCTTCTATTCTCATCTTTCAACTCAAAATTTTCTTCACATTGATAATCTTCATCACTCAAATATTCTTCGGCAGTTTCTTCTATTTCTGTAATTTCTTCGCTAGGGTTGTTTTCATCTATATTTTCTGGTACTTCGAGTGTCTCATTTTGTGGTTCATAATTCTCTGATATGTCAAAATAGAGGGTAAATGTTTCCTTTTTGGGTGAAAATTGGTCATTTTCGTTGAAATTAACATTACAGCTGATTTCAATTCTACGTTTCTCTGGATCCCAAAGTCTATAATTGGATGAATGACCGTCATAACCTACCAACAATAATTTTCGGGATTTTGGCTCAAACTTTTTCCGAAACTGATCTGGTATTGCCATGTAAGCGATACTTCCAAAAATGCGGACATGTTTTAACGTAGGCTTACGGCCAAACCACTTCTCGTATGCGGTCATATTATCAATTTGAGTGTTTGCCGTTCTGTTCAGAATATATACCGCGCAATTTACCGCTTCGGACCATAATTCTTGAGAGACGTTCTTGTTGATAAGCATGGTTCTGGCACATTCTGTAATGGTTCTTATTTCTCTTTCCGATCTGCCGTTTTGTTGAGGTGTATAGGCTGCTGAATATTCGGGTGAAATACCTGCTTTCTGTAAAAAGTCTTTAAATGATTTATTTATGTATTCACCGCCTTGATCGCTTTTGAAAACTTTCATTTTGTTACCGGTTTGATTCTCTACAAGTGTCTTGTATTCTACAAATTTACTTAAGACCTCTGATTTGTGTTTGAGAAAATAAACCATGCGGTAACCGCTACAATCATCCTTGAATAGTACAAAATATTTTGAACCGCTAGGCGAGGGAATATTCATAGGCCCACAGACATCACTGTGTATCATAAAACCGGGCTTTTCAGCTCTTTTTACAGACAGATTTTTATGAGGTACTTTTGACTGTTTACCAAACTGGCAACTTTCACAGAAAAACGGCTCTTTTTCTGTGATTTTTAAATCGGATACTAGCTCAGAAGTTTTCTTGATGTAATGACAATTAACATGACCGAGACGCTCGTGCCAAAGTTTTAATGAATTGTTAATTGTACTTACATGACATTCCTGTTGAGGCTTCACTCTAAATTTCATGATCCATAGATTGTTTTTTCTGTATCCAACACAAACAACTTTTTTTTGGCTATCGCGGAACTCACAATGATTTTTGTATGAATGATACGTAAAATGTTTGTCTGTCATTGCTCCCACCGAAAATAAATTCCTGCTGAGCTCTGGAATATACAAAACATCTGTCATTGTTTTGTTTTGCCACTGGTTGTTTGCGAAGACTTGAATTTCTACAGTGCCTCTTCCAGCAACAGTAATTAATTTATCATTTGCTATTCGGACAAACATTGGTTCATTTACCTCTTGTAAATTGGTAAATAAATTTCTTTCGCTGCTCATATGAACGCTGGCACCTGAGTCACAAATCCATTCAGCTTTTTCGACATCGGAGCTTGCAGTATACAAAGAAGAAATATCACAAATAAATGCGGAGCTTGACGAACTTGAAGGCGAATTTGAGGTCGAAGACCTGTCATTTTTCTTAAGATTTGCCAATCTTTTGCGGCATTCTCTGATCCAATGACCTTTCTTTTTACAATAATTGCAAATCGAGTTTTTCTTCAAATCGTTGATATTTTTCTTCTTATTGTGATTATTTTTATTTACAGTAACATATTCTAATTTGCTTTGTAGAGCTTTGACTTCGAGTGCAAGACGAGACATTTCGGAATCGTCATGAGACATGCGGCTTTCTTCTTTTAATAAACGAGCAGAAAGATTCTCAAACGTTTGTTGGTTACTGGCTACGGAATCCCAAGCAGTTCTGAATGCATTGAATCTAGATGGTAAACTGTTTATAACCTTCGAACAGATAGCGCTAGGGCTTATAGTTTCTTTTACGTCTTTTAGCTGTCGTACTAAAAGTTCAATAGCTGAAATGTGTTCGGCAATATTTCCATTGTCTGGCATTTTATATTCATAAAACTTTTGCCATAGTAGCTCTCGTGATATTTCTGTTTTCTGTTAATGAATGGAAATCAGCCTATTCCACATTTTTGTTGCGTCATCGCAGTTAATGAGATGTTGCATTTGTTCCTGGCATATTGTTGATAACAAAATTACCTGCGCCTTGGTGTTTTTTGTGTCCCAAGCTTCCCACTCGGCACTAGTTTCATCATCTGGTTCCTTCGTGGTTCCATCAACAATTTTCATAAGTTTTTCAGCTTTTAATAGGATTGTTATGCCGAACTTCCAAAGCTGAAAGTTTGTACCATCGAATTTCGGAATGCTGCACGTATCAATTTTCACAGAACTTGCCATTTTCACAATCTTTATTTGTTTTACGACTTGAACGTAATTTCTCGGAAATAAAAATCACTCACTACTTGAACGCGATTTAAAATGACGAAAGTTAATGTTTTAGACTCGCACGTGAACTGGGACCGTAACCTATTAGATGAACCTATTGAGGTTTAATAAAACACAGTGAAATGAGTCTAACTATAATGAAAAGATACGTGACAAATTCGTGTGACAATGACAATTTCAATTTACAATGACAATACTAATAATTACAGGTTCTATAGGTAATAACTAGGTGAACAGAACTAACTAATTATAGCGGGAGAATAAAACTCAAATACTTCTTCTTAACAAGGTTAACTGATCTGATCCGCTGTACTATCGAGCAATAACTGCAACTAGTAGGATGACGGAGATTTCTAAAAAAAAAACCTTCAGAATTCAAAACTAAACCCTTATAGAAATCATAAAATCAATATTGTTTATAAATAGATATAAACTTATGACGTTATTATGACTAAAAACATTTCCCTTTTTTCATCTTCCAGACCATATTTTATGTTTTTATAATTGTAGACAAAAAACTTGCATACACGTACAAAACTTTTGTAACATATTGTGCTAATATATCACTTGTGTAAAATACAAAATTTCATCATTTTCATCTACTGGGTATTTGTTTATAACTGGAACACTCAGTTTCAACTCAACTTTCTTATTATTGAAAATAAAGGGCATGTTTAACTTGGGAAATTTCTTGGTAAATTGAAACCTTGAGCGATACAATGATATTTTTTGTCGTCATAGAGGTGTACAGGGTGCGCCAAAAAGGTATTTTTATAAAATGGAATGCCTTGTATATTTTTGTTTTTCAAATAGTTTTTGCTATATTTGTGAAGCTAATTTCCTAAGAATTTTAAAAATGCAAAAATATACAGGGCGTTCCATTTAAAAAAAATTACTTTTTTGGCGCACCCTGTATAACTATGGCGACAAAAAAATATCGTTGTGGCGATTAAGATCTTTGCAATTTACCAAGAATTTTTTCAATTTGAACATGCCCTTTATTTTCAATAATAAAAAAGTTACTGAGTGTTCCAGTTATAAACAAACACTCTGTAAAACCGATTCACCACAAAGCAAAATCTACAAGTATGTATGTCTCAAAAATTGAAACTCTTCAAATATTCTGCTTTTATAGGAAGAACATTGTATTTAACTGTCATCCATCAAGTTCTGTATCAAACGATCATGCTTAGTCAATTATTTCATATCATATTTGGGGTAGTTTTCTATACTCGTTTTGATATTATACAGCCACTAAGTTAATTTCCATCTATGGGGGGATTAAATTACCCCACTAATCTTTCAAATAATACATACATAGAGGTAAAATACGACTTCATATTTTTTGTCATTTTCAGGGAATTATTTCTATCTTGAATTTTTTTGAAGCAATCTTTCGAGTAGGACACTTTGGTCAAATGGCTTGTATCTTGAAAGATCTTTCTCAAAAAAAAAAAAATACTGAAAAACAAATAGAATTTCTTTATTAATACCCATTACAAGACCAAAAAACGAGAACTCAGACAATTTCTATTCACAACTATTTTGACACGTGCCATCGCAGCACACGGTTCCAGGTTCGCATAAGGATGGCAGTGGCACGCCATCGAATTCGAAGCAGGTACCGTCAAGAGCTGAAAAGAAAATCAGTTAAAAATGCACTAAAAAAAACCCATTCTTGTAAACTTACGAATTTCCATGACACATTTTTTGCAGCAATCGCAAAACGAAGGTTTCAAAACTTGCCCATCAGGACAAGAAGAATCGTCTTGGCAAGGATTTTCTTCGCAATAATCAGGTGGGCAAGTGATCATTTCCAGTTGAGCTTGCACATAGTTTGTGAAGAGAATTGTTAAACAAATGATTGCTATTGTTGATGGTGACATTTTGAGTTGTTGGATTGGAGGTTGCTAAGTAAATGGTCTGGATAATAATTTTTGACTGCCCAAATGTGTTATCAGTTATTGCATTTATAGAGCAGCAACTAACATAATTCATTGTTTGAATATAAAAACAAGAAGGTTTAGATCGAAGCTTAGATTATTTGTTGTAAACGGGGTAATTTATTAGTGTAATTAATAACATTAAGCTACTTATTTTAAAATTAACGCAAATTGTTATCGCTATCGGAACTGTGACAGCATTAAAAATGTATATTCCTGAAATAAATTATTGTTGCACTATAAGCTGTTATGGAAAGAGATGGGTGGTTCAATATGCCATCATAACACACAAAAGGGGGCACTGCAAAAGAAGGGAAACTTTTCCTGGGCATTAACACAACTCATTGTTTCTATTCAGCTGTTACAAACAAAAAGGGAAACTCATTTTTAGATATTTTAGGGATTTTTCTGCCTTTTTTGTTTCGAATATACGTGTACATAAAATTTTGTATTTATTCACAAATAAAATAAATCACAAAGTATAAAATATCACAAAATATTTTCATTAAAAACCATAAATTAGTACTTTATACCGATTGACATGCTGGTAAGACTACCCCGCTTTTTTCGAGCCTCTATTTCGCTCTCGGTTTCCCAATTTTGTCTCTGATCTGTGGCGAATAGAGCGAAGAAAACGGCCGTGGCGCCCACTAACGCAGCCAAAATTAAGAAAACTTTTCTCCATTGCGAAGGATCGGACTGAAAAACAACAATTACAATATGTTACACAAAAAAAAAAAGTTTCAAGAACCTCATCCACACAAATCCATTGAACTAATAATGGAGCGAATAGAGATATTGTTTGAGCGAACATTTGAGTAAAGCCCATAATGATGCCAGCATATTTCGGTGAAACGTCCAAAATATTAATTTTCGCTCCTGCCACGGCTGCACTTAGAAAAAAGGCGTGGCCTAAACTCAAAAGTACCACTGACCAAATTTTGTGATCTTCACTGATGTAAGTCATTGCAATTAGACTCAATGATACTCCTGTGGTGCCTAAAATATTAAATATTTAATGTTTTACTCTAAAAAATGCTTGAAATGTTACCAGTTAAATGAAACAGTCTGCGTGCATTGAGTACCGAAATAAAACCTTTTGATGTGATCAAATCTGATAAAATTGATATTGCTACGCCTGTGCTGATTCCTATTAGGGGCGGTATTGCTGAGACTGTACCATTCTTTCAAAAAATTACATAATAAAATGGTGAGGCATAGAAAACTTTCCACTAGGATGATTATAATATATATTATTATGTATCACCTAACACCTGAGTGGAGAATTTTTCATTCCCCACAATGTATAATAGTTGAAATTGATGTTTGATTTTGGAAATTTTTAAAATGAACAACTCACAGATGAGACGTCGGCAAATATGATGAGCTTATGTGCGGATATCAAATTTTCGTAAAAGCTATGGCCCAGAAGCCCGAAAAGCAATAACTTGAAACACGCTCTAACTTCCACCAATCAACAATTTCTTACCGTTTTCAAATCAAATTTCATAACTGCATTGAAAAAAATTGAAATTTCCGTCGACAACATCACACTAATAAACATGAAACCAGTATGGCCAATGGTAAAGGCCCAAACATGAACAGAAGAAACAATTTTCTTCCAAGGAGCACCCTTGTTACCATCCTTGGTCGCAAATAAAGTATCTCGCAAATATTTTTTTTCATCTAAGTCAATTCTATTGTGTTCCTCAAAACTTTGGGCTCCAAATATCGTGTATATAACAACCCATATTAGCTCTATAATGCCAAGAGAGTAAAATATCCAAGGCCATCCCAGTTTTGATTCACTAATAAACCCTGAGGCTATTGAAGTAAGTATCTGAAAAATAGTTAAAATTCCAGGACCAGTCATCTCCATTCTAGCTCTTTCTTCTGGCGGTGTCCATCGACCCATTGCAACAGCGTTGATAGGAAAAAGAAACCCGATAGCTAAGCCTTGCAGGAGCCTACAAATAATCACTCCAGTACTGCCAGAATGCGCTGCACTGTATGGAATAAGCATAAAAAATAAAGAGTTCAATGAGGAGGCTCCGATGAGGAACCATTTTGGTCCGTAACGATTTCCCAAGAATCCTGCTAGTACATTGACAGCAATTCCGCTCCACAACAGGGAAGACATTATGACGCTTTTATTGGTCCAGGTGTAGGTTGGTGTGTCATGGTTTGATGACGTCGCGTTACTCGTCATTGCCACAATGGCTACTGATAGAATTGATTTTGTGCACAAGTTTAGGCTCATGCCGAGGCTTATAAGTAGGATTTGGAGGTGTCTGGTGCCGAACCTTGGACCTAGAAATAATGTTATATTATCGGTAAATGTTGTGTTGAACAATTATAAAATGTCAATTTTTGAGATTTTTAATAAAACTTCTTATTAAATTATCTATTATTACAAGATAACACAACATGGTACAATCGGCCGTCGGAAATAAATTCCAAAGTAGTAGAAACCTACTGTAGCCTAGGAAAATTAATGAAATTAAATAATTCGTCTAGTCTTGAAAATCGGTATAAATATTCATTAAAGTGTCCTCATAAACATACTTAAATTCTCCCATGGCGTGGAGTGAGCTAGCGGTGGGGGAAAGGGTGAAAGGATCCCTCCCCTACCTCGTGCGCTGCCGACGTCGTCCACTCCACTTCCACACAAGCGCGCTTTTGTATCGAAACGTGCTTACGTGCCTAATTTAATGACCAATTTGTGTAAGGACGTGACTAGTGACCGCTGTAAAGTATTAGCAAAAGGTATTCAGGGATTGATAAGAGCTATAGTAATCATAGAAAAGATGGAAAACATATCCGCTCAGTGGCGTTAAAAGTGTTGTTTTTCATGCCACTTGTAGAAAGAGACACGACACGGAGTAGTTCAATAGGGTACTTGCATGGAAAATTAAATTGATTATTGTTTATTGCAAATTGTAGGAAATCGAAAAAAAAATCGTTACTTTTTTTTAATTTCGCCCAAATATGATTATTTCGGAAGTTATTCGAATATTGAGTTTTGTATATATAGATATACTGAGCATGTGCAACGTCACTTATTTATTAGATAAGTGACGTCATAGGCAGATTTCATAGTGTTGTATCTCCGTCAATTTTGGACTTAGAAGAAAAAGAAAAAACACGTGTTGACTTATTTTTCATGCACCATCGAAATCAGCAATAAAAAAATTTGATGCAAAGAGCCTATTATCGCTGATTTCAGACAATCGACATGACAATCGTCTACGTCGTCTGCTTCGACATTTGGATTGTGCTCATCACAGCCTTTACTTAATTTTAAATTAGAATGCCTCTTCTGCGCCGAAACAAGATGAGAAATTTCATGCCAAAGAAAAAAAGAAACCCAAACAACGACGCCGTGAGGTACATCCTACAGTTTTAAATTCAACTAAAAAAAGAAATGATGACTGGGAAAATAATGTTTTCCGGAGAATTATTAACACAAGGGATCTTGTTGCAGCTGAAGGTATATACCACCTTGACTGTTATAAGCATTTTGTATTTGACACATGAATCAGGAGGACTAGTCGTTGGTCGTCCTTATAAAAAATATGTGTTCATTGCTACGGAACAAATTCAATGCTGTATTGAACAAAATAAAGATTCTGAGATTTCTTTGGAAAACTTAATGGAGATAGTTTCCGGGAAAAAACCGACAATAGAGACGGTAAAGTCCAAACTTAAGGAAATATATGGTGGCCAAATATTGATTGGGTACCTAGTCATTTAAGATCATATAAATCCGTTATATGTTTTCGCGATATTGAACACAAAATCCTGAATGAGACTCGAGTCTAGTATACCAGATACTACGCTCCCATTAATACATTACTAACGCAGAGAGCGTGATACCCGAATCACTGAACGCCTTTCTGGATTTTCTTGAGAAAAACATAATTCCATCAGCGCATTCTATTATTAGTATCATTCGACCGAGAAGCTTCATTTCTCTAGTGCTGACAGTGCTCCAAGGAATTATATTTTTTATCCAAAAAAAAAAAGGTTGATGCGAAAAGCCTAATAGATTTTTAGTTTTAGCTAATTTTGGGTTTAGTGGATCTTACTACGATGCTATTATGCTTAAATTATCTGCAATATATCACCCCCAAGAACCTCCACCTACAGATACTTTCACCCAGTTTATTTTTGATAATAATGCCGACTTTAATGTGGTCACTTTAGACGGCTTGAACACATATCACAGCATGGGGGGTATTTTATGCATTACACCTGCGGGATCTGTACCAGTTGGAAAAGAAATCAAGAAATTAACAAATGCTCCTACTACTACACAAACTGAAACGTTATGAGTCCTAAAACTATAAAAGTTCAACAAACTGACTAAAAGAGCATTAAAGCAAATTATGATAGAAACGTGAATCAACAACATCATCTGTACCAAGAGTCTCCTGTACTAAGTCTGTATGACATGGTATGGATCTGTGGAATTGGATAAAAGTGCAGTTAGACCTCTCCCTTTCATCACATCACCTAGTGATTACGATACAATGGGATAGTAGACTATGTACGAAAATCAGTAAAAAAACTGCTCGACATTATTCTATAGGCTAAATGGTGATGGCATATTGGGATACTGAATTATTTTCTAGTATAGTGTCTATAGAATCAGTCAGAGAAAAACAAACTGTAATTTGAATTTAGCGCCACAGCGGCCACCAATAGTATTCAAGCCGCTGACCAACTGGCAACGCTGCTCAAAATGCCTCAAAATGACAGCTGACTTAAACGGTTCAACGACGTGTGGCGTCGTGTGAATCGTGTGACATGTGACATTTTCACAGACTTGTTTACGGTTTACGTTGTTTGATGTAGTAAATGTGATGGTTCGTTCTTGAAGGTCAATGTCAGTGCAAATTGTGTGTTCTCAAAACCGTGATATGTTGCCAGATTGGAAAAACTAACAACGTCACGAACTTTTATTTTCACGTAGGGGCAGGGCCAAGAGGAAATTAAAAAAATAAAATTCCAGGCTATTGCTTTTTTTACAAAGCAACTGATTACACTAAATAGTACGATACATCGAGTATATCACTACGTAGTAGTTAAAAATCACTTGTATACTACCCCATTTATACAGCTTTATAATACGTTGCAGATCGATGTCAGACCAAAACATGTTTCGTTACATTTGATTTTCCCCTTTATATCAAAGCCCGAGACATTGTTGCATCTAGTCAAGATGATCTCAAACTCAAAAGTATATTTGTTAAACTTGTTGGGCTCCGCACATTACTAAGCAATATATTTGCTGTCAGTTCAGTTGATGAAATGTTAAGTGGTCGTGCTCATGCTAGAGCAGTTAGCACGCATTTGTTAGTACCACACACACACTACTTTATCATTGATGATATTAAATAATGTGGATATTAGTGATAACGAAAGAAGAAAACTGTAAATATCTTTTTAAGGCCGCGTTAATGGCCGCCATATTTAAACTGTGATTGGTTGATTTTTAGACATTTGTTTTAAGATCTTTAAAAAAACGGCACATCGGAATTGGCTCAATTTTGGCATAAACATTATTTGATCGATTATCTACAATTCCTTGCTTTGGTTTTTCGATGTTCAGCCTTTTTTTTCAAATTCAAAAATCATGTTCGCAACCACCAAAACAATTAAATGTGTTGGTGGTTGCATATTTGCATGTTCATCAAGCTTGGATCCGTGAAAAGCATATTTTATTAATAACCACGAAAAACTAAAAAAAGCTAATTGTAGAGATTATAGATAATATATCAAATAATGTTTATTTGATTACTTTAAAACGAATTTTGAAGGCGAAAACAGTTCAAGCAATTTGAAGTAGATGGCGCCACGGCAAAAAAGCTACATTGGGAGCATCATAGTGCTTCACCGACAAACAGATTTTTTTTACTACTTACCTGAGAAATAGTCATTATTCAATCTATTTTTCTAGGAAAAAATTGAATTTCTCTCCCTAGGTGAATAATGAAAATAATGAAAAAGTCCCTAGGTCAATAATGAAAATGACGTCATGACGCAAGGATATTGTCATGTTTCTATTGGTCCAATTTCAATTTCATGCGTCAATTTAAAACAAAATACAGGTTTCTGTAGGTACATAGGAAGTTATCATAAGCTGTTGATAGAGGGCAGCACTTTCAAGAGGGCGTTCAAAAAAAAATAATTAGAGCACAGATTTTAAGCAAATTTTTTATTTTCTACTAGCAGTAGTAAAAAAAATTCTATATATTCCTCGGTAGAGAAAGTCATTATATACCTCACGCATTATAAACCTCGGCGCTTTGCGCCTCGGTTTATAAAAGCGCTCGGTATATATAATGACCAACTTCTCTACCTAGGTATTTAATATACTATTGTTTTAGACAAATAATAAAATATTGGCCATTAACGCGGCCTTGAAAGATATGCTAACAAAGCCACTAAGTTCAGAAATATTAAACAACAACGCGCATTTGACTTCACTTCAAATGGAAAATCTTAGAGTGGAAAATAAATAAAACATTTTTAAAGATACTAATGCTGCACTCTTGGTCCAGTGCTATCACATGGTCATAATTATGAAACAATTTATTGCTACAGGCTCACCTTAGCTGTGTTCAGAGAATGATTCATTTTTTTCATGCTAGTGGTCACTTTCAGTACGCGCTATGTGCTCATCTGTATCTACAGGACAGGATACGATCCAGCATGAAATTAAGAATGAAGCCAAATGAGTTAGCAAGGATACTTTACTATGAGGAGAAGCGATTCCTTTTGAAGTGGGTTTGTTCTGACATGGCCATAGAACAAACTTTGATTCGCAGCATGAAGAGCTTTGGCGGAAGGATTCGAGGCGAGCGATTCGACACTAGCTAAATGGTTACAAGCGAACATTGGTTTTCAGGTAAGAAAGCGGTCGGATAGGGATTTCTGTTGACGGAAAACTCGGGCGCCACCCTTAGGATTATAGTGGTTGAGGGCCCACGTGCTCTAGGTAGCTGTTAAACAGTGGAGACGGAAAACCGGACGTCAATGAGCATTACCCAAAAATGAAACACACAATCCATCCAAGAAAGTAGTTTCTATTGTTTGTCCAATAATTTATAATACAATAGGAAATAAATGTAAGAAAACCTAATTACCTTACGGGTTCAATAAAATGAAAAGCAAAACAGAGAGTTACGGGGAGGCCATCGAAGTACGTGCGCGTGTCGGGCAAGTCACGTAAATTTGACGGTTCAAGATTATGGTACGGTAATGGTAAGTCGGCAGAAGGAAAGCTCCAGGAACCATGGTCGGTCCAGCCCCTACAACCGTCAGCTCGCAGGATCAGCCCTTTAGGCCGCATGCGCGCATTCACAATTCGCGCAGAATGCATGTAACAAGAGGAGCAAGAAATGTGCAGAATGAAGAGTACTACCCTGTACATGGTCCATTCCTTAGCCCTCTTTATTCTGTCCAAGGGCAGAGCTGCCCTGTGCATGTTTCAGCCCGCAGCTCTGGTCACGAGAACCCTGACCGAATGGCCCGAATACTGGGCACTGGCTGTGTCGCGCGTTAAATATGCCTGCGAGCGTCACATGACGATGTTGGGGAATAGGCGGTAGGCGACTTTTCGAGCAAGGTCACGCGTAAAATTGTTAATTCATTTAAATATGCTAGCGAGCGTCACATGACGACGGTGGGGAATTCTCTCTCCGATTTCCCGACTGCGGTGCCACACGATTTCGATTCCCGAATGCTATGCTATGCGGGATCGGCGGATAAAGTCTTAATTCTTATCCTCTAAAATAACATCTCCCATGCCTAATATTCGTTGAGAGCATCTGGTAACACTGAGCCTGCTTCCGAAGTATTTCGTCCGAGAAATACTGACCGACCCAACCGTCCGTATATTTTGATTGGATTTCCAGGCCGCATTTGGAAAGATCTCCTTTAGTATACTAAAGGATTATCTATAGATAAATTGAAAATGTTGAAAAATTGCACCAGGTCAACAATGAACGAACAAAGGTTGCGTGAAAACTGGTCTTCAAAAAAAAAAACTATATCAAAGAGTGCTTTGATTACTGGTGATTTCCATTTGTCAATCGGTGCGCACTGAGTGTATTCCCATTTCGCATCTTTTTCTAAAACTTTGTAAATTATAAGGATATAGATACATTTTTATTCCACTGATTCTGCAAATGGAAATCACTATACGAAAATGTACTGGATGATCTATTATAAATGTCACCCCCTCCTAACTATTTCATTTGACGTTTTTGACAAAAGTGTCAAATATATAAGTTTTTAGAAATATTTTAAACCAAGTCAGTTTTAAGCATACAGGGTGCGTCAAAAAAGTGTACCAGTGCGAAAAACATAAATACAGATACATACATTAATACATATAAAACCCTACAATAACCAAAATAACCCAAACTAACCAACATGAATACAGATACATGAATACGTAAAACCCTACAAGTATTTTTCAAAAATATGTAATAGTTATTTTTGTATTTAGTGCGTGAAATTCGAAGCCAAAATTGCATTCTCAATCAAAGGTAGGTGAATTTTAATTATTTTTGGTTTCCTGACAGATGTGTCAACATGACACCAGTGTGCGAACTAGCTATCTCGCGCACTAGTGTGCGAAATAGATAGTTCGCGCACGGCGTCATGGGAACGTTAAAAAATCAATACCTGGGAAAAAAAGTGTCACTTCGCAAACTGTCATGAGTGTGCGAACATCATCATTTTTTGACAGTTGTAGAAAAACTAATGTTATGCAATCTTTGTTGCGCTGAATTACCAAAAATTTACCGCCAGATAAACAAATCAATGTACTCTGGTGAAAATGGAGAACTCATCACTCCAAGTCTTCTCAAAAATATTTTAAGGCAAATCCAAAGCCCTTGAACCTGGTTGCTACAGACTCCTGTGTTTGGATCAACAAAATGCCCAGAATGGTTCACGGTACGGTAAATATATCCTCTTCTATTCAAACTCCGATAGCCTCTCCACTCATCATTCCATATTTCTGAACCTGGCCTTGCCCCTTCTTGGATAATGGGTATTAAGGTGTTCGCGGACCTTTCTGGTACATATTTATCATACCCCTTTTTTGTAGTGACATCGTATATAATTTACTTAATACCCATTTCTCGTGCACCAGTCTGTCCCTGTTATATTTCCTTCTGGAAATAACAGATTTGTCTATTTGGATGACATGCCCTGGACCATCCATCAAAAAGGCATCAGCTTGATCTTTCTGAAGTAGTTTCCAGCTAACAACATACCGATAATATTTGTATTGCTGTATTATCATTGCGCGACGAACATTCAATAAATCCGCCGCGCAATGTGAATGAACATCACACCACCTATGAACATCACTTTTAACACGTTTCAACTGGTACTCTCCTGTTGTCAAAAAGAGTTCCAGATAGTACTGGAACATCTTTTTTCTGAGATTGACAAGAAATGTCAGCCTTTTTGACCGGTTGACAGGTCGCAAGACCCCATATTCTGGTATTTTAATTATGTTTCTTCTCGGCCTCACGGTGTTACACCGTCGGCCGAGAATGTGTCACTTTTCCACCTAAATACACAATATACTATTTTTCTACGATTGATAAGAAATTTCAACATTTTCGACTGATTGACAGGCCACAAAACTCAATATTCTGGTATTTCAATTATGTTTCAATAATTGGTAAAGTCTGTTTTTTTTTTTATAATTTCCACAGTCAAATAACGCACACCTAACATGAGCTTTTTGGGCTCTATGGATTTTGTCCATTTTTTGATATGTTGTAGAGGATTTAATCCTTAACAACCTTCAAATGGGACGAAATATTGAAAGTATTGCGGTCTTTGAGATATGAGCGTTGAAAGATGAACTTTTTTGCAACTTTTTGTGTGGAGTATACAAAAAACTGCCCCCGGATTCTATTTCACGAGTCGAGTCGAATAGTCTCGATATCGAATACGACAGCTCCGGACGTACCGTATAATACGTATGGAATAATCGAAAAATAGAATCGCTATTTTGACAATTCGATACGTATTTCGACTCGACTCATAAAATAAGAATCCGGCCTCTGGTGTTTATGAGTCAAAATGTTGACTGGTCGACATATTTCACGTCATAAAAAATGTCAACATAGGTTAAGGCCGGGACCGCACTGGCGCCAACATTGACCCCAGTGCGGTCCCGGCCTTAACCTAAGTTGACATTAATTTTTAAGTGACGTAAAATATGTGAACCTGTCAATATTTTGACTGATAAACACCAGTAGCACCAATATCTCGTATACTCTCCAAGTATACTCTCCACACAAAGAGTCGCAAAAAAGTTCATCTTTCAACGCTCATATCTCAAAAACCGTAATACCTACAAGATTTCGTCCCATTCAAAGTTTGTTAAGAATTAAATCCTCTACTCTACAACATATCAAAAAATGGGCAAAATCCATAGAGCCTAAAAATCCTATGTTAGGTGTGCGTTATCCTTTAGTAACTATGTTGGCAACACAAGCCTTTTCTACATAAAAAAATTTGAAAGCATTGGCAATTTTACATTGTATTGCCAACATAATGTCATTTTAACTTTTATCTTAAAAAAAAAAACAAACTGGAATCAATGAATAACAGTACGGGAATTACTTTCCCGGATTGGCAGCAGTACGAGAAAGTGATTCCTGTACTGCTTTTTGGGAACAACACAACATACATTTTTGAAGTAGGTATTACTTTTGTAGGTATTCCCAAAATTCAATATTAAACATTAATTCAACTAATGATATGAACATACCATTCTCATTGTCTCAAAAAAAAAAGTCTCATATACTTCATTAGTCAGCGATCGCAGAAAAAATGTTATGAAATGATTCTGTGGAAAAACACATTCTCGACCTTTGGTGTTTGCCGGCCTCGGCTGCGCTTCGCTCGACCACTCACACCGTCGGCCCAGAATTTGTCACTTTTCCATGTAAACACACAATATATTGTTTTTGATGAGATACATATTGCCAAAAAACTAAAAAGAGTCCGATTTCCATTCCTTGATTGTTTAGGGGTCACAGGCACGGCCGATTACCGGTAGGGTTTGGTGGTTTATTAAGGAACCAATACAAACTTATTGTTCGTCGATTTTTAGCTGACACTTTTCGTATGAGGAGCGAGGGGGTGTTTCATATGGCAAAAACAGGTGTGACGTCAGGTAACCATTGGAGTTCTAATGTAGGGAGCCACCCAGCTCACATTCCGTCCGAGTATCAGATTATAATCGACGGACAATATATAGGTACCAAATTTCAGCTTGTCTCTAATTTTTTCATGGGCTCCTACATAAAGTTTCAGATCGACCCTGGGCTAATGGTTAAGTATATGAAAGCCGCGTTCACACAATTCGGAATCTGGCAGTTTTCAGGCATGCGGAATTCAACAGTGCTATTGGCAATGCTGCCAGATTTTCCAGTTTTGCGTTACACGTAGTTTTTTGTTATCTTAAATAGAATGCTCCATTTATTTTTATTGCAATGAATTGGGCGTGCCAAATTTGATAAGATTCCAAACATGCAGAATTCTATCTCTACTAGTTGCTGAAATATGACAACACCTTGTTTTCGGTGAAAAGTATAGCAACACTTGAATATCTTCGAACGCCGCTTAAGCACGTTTACGAAATTTGGTAGCCTGTCTAACCAAAGTTGAACGTTGAAGGTCACTTATTCGAATATATCACAGACGTTGCTTTTTGCTGCTGTCTTTATTGTACGCGCACTGTGTTTATCAAACCAAAATAGGTCCCAACGTGTGAATTATATGGTTACAAGGATGAGTAAGTGACCTTCAACGTTCAACGTTGGTTAGACAGAGTTTATCTGGGGGTTTTTGGGCAAGCAAAATTTAACCGTGATATCGGCATTGTTGCCAGACTTTTCAGTTTTGCGCTACACGTAGTTTTTTTGTCATTATGAAAGGAATGCCCCATTTATTTTTATTGAAATAAATTGGAAGTGCCAAATTTGATGTCTCTACTGTAGCGCGAAACGAGGAAACTTGGCAACAATGCCGATTTAGTGGACGAGCTTAAGCGGGCTTTCAAAGATATTTAAGCGTTGCGATACCGTTCATTGAAAATGCGGTGTTGGCATATTTCAGCAACTAGTGGAGATAGGATTCTGAAAATTTGGAATCCTATCAAATTTGACACGTCCAATTTATTGCTATAAAAATAAATGGGGCATTCAAGATAAAAAAAAAAAAAACAAAAAGACTACTTGTAGGGCAAAACTGGGAAATTTGGCAACAATGCCGATTATTGCCGATATCACGGTTAAATTTCACTTGTTCAAAAACCCCCAGATACCAAATTTCGTAAACGTGCTTAAGCGGCGTTTGAAGATATTCAAGCGTTGCGATACTTTTCACTGAAAATACGGTGTTGTGATATTTCAACAACTAGTAGAGATAGAATTCTGAAAACTTGAAGTCTTATTAAATTTGGCACGCCCAATTCATTACAATAAAAATAAATGGGGAATTCTATTTAAGATAACAAAAAGACTACGTGTAGCGTAAAACTGGGAAATCTGGCAACATTGCCAATAACACTGTTGAATTCCGCATGTCCGAAAACTGTCAGATTCCGAATTGTGTAGTGAATTGAAGATATTTAAGTGTTGCAGTACTTTTTACTAACCCTGTATAATACCACAAGAGAAAAAATTTGGTTGGCAAAATTTTCGACTGGTATGAAAGTTTGTTGCTTGGCAATTTCGCGAATGACATTTTTGATGAGCGAAATTACTAATACGCAACAAACTTGAATAAAACCAAGGGAATAATAATTTTGCCTACATAATTTTTTCTTGAGTGGTATTCGTCATGACTATTTCACGTAAGATTTTGAAAATAAATAGAATGCAAGAATAGAAACTTCAAATTAAAAATATCAGTTTGACAATGTCAAAAAATGGTCGCTGAAATACCATGTTGTTGGTATTGTCCATGTAGCAATATTTTCAGCTGAATACCGAATTTATTGTCGAATGTAATACCACAAGAGGTTTCAGGATTACCGGATAATACTTTTACCTGTCACGAAACGCGTTACGCAGCAACATCACGACTCCGAAGGAGGAGTGGTGTTGCTGGTAACGCTTTGAGTGTCAGGTAAAAGTATTAGGTAATCCTGAAACATCGAGTGGTGTTCAAAAGGTTATACAACGAACTAAACTTTAATTGAAATTTTGATAAAAATCTATAATATAATTTGCCATAAATGCCACCAAGCGCGATAATCCCAAAAGGCTTATCACTTGTTAAGCCTCTCGTGTCATATGGGAATAATGTACAGTATAACCGGTGTAATACACTCCAGTGAAATAGTCGCTGAAAAACCATCATGTTGGTTTTGTCCAGGTCCAGGCAGGAACAGGTAGGAGTTTTGTCAGTAGGAAATCGGCCGTTCTTATGACATTTTGCCAGTGTGAAACACTCTAGTGAAATAGTTTGCTTAAAAAAATTCAACTATGCCAAATTTCATGCTTGTACCACATTTTTTTTTTTTTTTGCTTACCGCTAGGACTATACGTATTGGTATTATACCGGGTGACCACGAGATTACTGACCAAGCTCTAGTTCAGGCATGAATATCAATATCGATTTCAAGTTTTGAGGATGTATATTATTGATATCGATGCAGAATTATTTCGCTATAAAAACAATCGACTATCGCTTTTGGTTTGACCGCAAGTGCCATCAACTTCTTTATTTCAACTAGATCACCCCTATATTATTACATTTTTGGATTCTATGAGAAATTCTAAGCATATTTTATGTATAATATCCTATACCTAACTTAAACAGTTTTCAAGAAAATCGCGATTGAAAATGTCAAAAAATAATTTCTATTTTAGTTTTGACAGCAAACAATGTAGGTTGGAACTTTTACGATATTTTTGACTCATTTTAGAAGCACTAAAGGGTCCCACCACAAAAATATCAGTTCCGGTTCAATCGAAGGTTTTCGGTCGATCTACTTTTGAGGTTATGTTACTGCAATAATTTCAATGGTATACCATACTTAGAACTAAAAATTCGTATTCTAAGAACAATTTTGAATCTTTTTTGTATACGCTTTCCTATACCTAAAGTCTACTGTTTTTGAGATATTTGACAGTTGATGTAAGGTTTTGTTTGTTGTATTTGTAATGTTACAGTGCAAATCGGGATTCAAGGAACACAACAAATGAGACTTATCTTTTAACCTGCATTCTGTGTGATTGCAGCTGTCTATTTGAATAAATTTATAAAAAGGATTAAAATTAATGCTATACTGTTTTTGGTATTCGTTGTTCCGAAGACATCCTTACATCAAGTGTCAAATATCTCAAAAACAGTAGACTTTAGGTATAGGAAAGCGTACACAAAAAAGATTCAAAATTGTTCTTAGAATACGAATTTTTAGTTCTAAGTATGGTATACCATTGAAATTATTGCAGTAACATAACCTCAAAAGTAGATCGACCGAAAACCTTCGATTGAACCGGAAGTTTTATTTTTGTTGTGGGACCCTTTGGTGCTTCTAAAATGAGTTAAAAATATCGTAAAAGCTTCAACCTTCTTTCCATTGTTTGCTGTCAAAACTAAAATAAAAATTATTTTTTGAAATTTTCAATCGCGATTTTCTTGAAAACTCTTAAAGTTAGGTATAGGATATTATACATAAAATATGCTTAGAATTTCTCATAGAATCCAAAATGTAATAATATAGGGGGTGATCTAGTTGAAATAAAGAAGTTGATGGCACTTGCGGTCAAACCAGAAGCGATAGTCGATTGTTTTTATAGCGAAATTCTGCATCGATATCAATAATATACATCCTCAAAACTTGAAATCGATATTGATATTCATGCCTGAACTAGAGCTTGGTCAGTAATCTCGTGGTCACCCGGTATATAGTATTTTATGTTATGTTTATTTAGTGATTTTCATGATATCTATTAATAGTATATTATGATATAAGTGTATAAGAGGGCCTTTAAAGGCCTCTTATACACGCATATCATACGCTATTTTATATTACAAATGCATCATAATCTCAAAAATGTTTTAAATGTGTTCATTCATTTTGATGAACAGTAATTTAAAAGGCAGGTGAATATCAAGGTAATGAAGGTAGATCAAACGTTTCTATAGCAAACGTTTGAAAAGGTAGGCAGGCGCATGCGTAATATAATAGTACATTATATACCTAGGTAGAGAAGTTGGTCATTATATACTGAACGCTTTTATAAACCGAGGCGCGTAGCGCCGAGGTTTATAATGCGTAAGGTATATAATGACTTTCTCTACCGTGGAATATATAGAATTTTTTTTACTACTGCTATAGTAGAAAATAAAAAATAAGTTTGAAATCTGAGCTCAAATTATTTTTTCTAGTTGAAAGTGCTGCCCTCTATCAACATCTATGGTAATTTCCTATGATACATACAGGAACCTGTTTTTTTGATTAAATTGAGAGTTTGAAATTGAAATTAAATCAATAGAAACCTGTAACGTTATGACAATATCCTTGCGTCATGACGTCATTTTCATTATTGACCTAGATTTTTTTTCATTATTTTCATTATTAACCTAGGGAGAGAAATTCAATTTTTTCTGAGAAAAATATATTGAATAATGACTACTTCTCAGGTTAGTAGTAAAAAAAATATTTTATATTACGCATGCATCATAATCAACGATTATCGCACGTTGCAGCGTGCATAAATAGCTATTTACCTAACAAGTGCGGAAAATGAATTTTTCCGCACGCGGCTGCCGTTCACCGAACGACGCGTAGCCCTTGGGACTTACAAAACACTCCGCTGCGCGTCGTGTTTTGAAATAGGTATGTCGCACGTGCTTTAAAGGCCCTCTTATACACTTATATCATAATATACTAATATATCTTTACAAGATAATACAACAAATGACCTACCTTTATTGCCTTCATATTTAATCCCCAGCTTCACTTTGGAGGGTTCACTCATTATCGTTTTCGGCTATCAACCAAACACTATTGAAACTCAAAAACCAATGAAAATCGATTTTTATTCTTAGATTATGAAGATTTAATTATGATAGTTGATACTGTTATCAAACATTTTCAAGTATTTAAATCGGTTGTTTATCCAGCGTACTCAGAGATAAATACTATATAAACTGTCGAGAATGGAATCTCAGTGTAAATTTTGTTGTCAACAAAATTGAGCCTAGCCAGCGCCATCTACCATATCGGAAAATCACTATTTACTGGTTTTACATCGATGCTACAGACACCTACTTTACATAGGACTTTTTATGATAGATGGCGCCATGTTCGCATTACTCTCGGTTTGTTCAAATTCGTTTATTCTAGACTTTGGGGCATCAATGTTTCCTTAAATTGATTGATAATTTATTAATTAGATCAAAAGACAGTTTCTTTATCAATGGTTAAGGGTATCCTTAACATATTTATTCAAAGTTCTGATTGATGTTTAATTGAACCTGTCATTTATCTAATCAACAAAGATAAAAATAGATCTTCCAATCTATAAAGTTTGAAGTTCTTCTTGAAACACACAAAACAACTTTGAAATCACTTAAGAACACTTGACAACACAAAGAACGATGAAATACAAGACCGGCGAACAAAAAACATTATGAATTATTAGTTATGATGAATATTTTGGCATATTGTAATATATTGACATGTCAGTTATCGACATCGGACGTGTTCTTGATGTGCTGGTATTTTACAATTTTGAAAATTCTGTGGTTGTCAGCGACATCTAGAAAATCGGAAAAGAGTTATTATGTGGTTTATAACTGGCAATGAGAGATCGCAGGGCCTGAGCGTACTCTTCCGAAATAATCTTAAATCAATAATTCTGTGGTTTTAGGGTAAAAGTCCCTAAGTCAAAAATCACAGTTTCAGGTAAATGACAAATTAAATTTTACTCATGTTTCAAGAGAATGTAAAAATTGTTGGAATTATAATTATGTATGTCATTATTTTGTCAGTACCATTACTGGCACTATAGATGTCTTTATATGTTTTTAGATAGATCTATAATTTACCACAGCAATAGTTAGATTGACTTAAGCAAAATGACCCAACGTCAAATTAAGAGTTAGGCAGTTTTTCTCAGGAAATAGAACAATATTTATAGGGAAAACTTTATTTCAAAAAAAATTAATTAAGTACTTGCTGTTCACAAAAAAAAAAATAGTAACGAAATTACAGGATAATAATGAGAATAGGCATGGCCTCAAAGAGTTTTAGTTTTCATCTTCATCAGAACTATTTTGCTCGTCTCCGCGACTTGATGAGACTGGTAGATTCGCATAATAATGGTGAAATACAGGATCTATCAGGTGTAGAATGCTTAAGAGATCTTTCTTTTTTTCCTCAGAAATGGGAAGTAATTTCGAGTACTGACGCGGAGCGTCCAAAACTGGATTTACTTGACGTCTTCGTAAAAAGGACATCTTTTTAAACGGTTCCGAAGCATCTATGGATGTTTTGTAATCAATTATACCAATCTGGTCAGCTGTGAATCTCATCCACTGCACATCATGCCATACAAATTTTTCATTGTCACAGTTTTTACTTTTAATCTGCAGTTTTTGGGAATAAAATGATTTGAAGTCCAAAAAATTTTCTTGTTGCATTTCTGTAACTAAGAACTTATTTTTTGTTCCAACAGTGCGAATGAGTTGAGCCCAGTCCCAAGGGTGATGGATCCTCATATCCGTTCGTTTTTTCTTCTTCTCAATCATGGCATGAGCTGTATCGCATTCCATATGAGAATGACCACTAACCATAAATTTGTGGTCAATTGATTTCAAATTTGGGTTTTTCTGTAAGGCTGAAAAGCACATGGCGGCTATATGAGAATTCCGATTCTGACCCGTGCAGGTATCCGAGTACATGACCACTTGCGTTACTTCCGGAGGTAATTCTGTTAAATATTTAAATAAACAAGATCCGATTTGATTTGCACCTCGACCAGCTTTTGTTTCATCCCATAGGAAATTGTTGGCAATCCCTTCGACCCCATCATAAATCGTCAAATTATATACAGATAGCTGACGTTTATAAAATATAACATTCGTTTGAATATGTGGAGTTGCTAGTACTTGCTGAAGATCAAATGAAATTGTTTTCATTGATTTGTCGATTTTTGCGTTCTCCTTATCGTTGGACTTAGCCAGATAATGTTTGTCAGCCATGTCTTTATGTTTATCCCACTCAGTCTGTATTGCCTTCTGATCTTCTGTACTAGCAAGTTTAAACTGTAAAGAGAACGTATCACAGGTATTGCATGTATCATTATGGGGCAATTTGAATGACAAATTCATTTCATTGAAAAGTTGCCTATAAATGCCATATGACACTGGACAGGGCCCCCGTAAGGCCTACTGGCGCCTGTGTGCAAAAAAGGATTTTGGCGCCCCTTAAGGCATTTTGGATCATGTTTTTTTATTAATTTTTTTGAAGGTAGGTAGGGTGATGTCAATTTTGCCACCTAGGACAAAAATTTCAAAAACCCCAACTTTGAACACTCAAACCTGGACATCATAAAGTCGCCTGCCGCAGATGTCGCAGGAGGCTGAAGCCCGCCGTAGGCGAAAAATTTTTCTTGGGTGCCACGCCCAAAATCGTTTATTTTAAGCTTTTGGAACCAACTTAACTGAAAGTACCACTGCAATTTAAATTTCTGTATTGGCTTTTCACAGGACATATACGTCTCGTAATTCTTAAATCCGGGAAAATCCGGACGGATGACAGCCCTATAGGTAGGTAGGTAGGTGCTTGAAATAAAGCAAAAAACTGAACTTTAGAAGTCATATTTATTCGTAGACTAAATATCAAAATGAAACAAACATAATAAAATCATAACAAAATAAATTCTTATTCACACCCATTTTAAAGCATTTACTTAACTAATGGGGTACAGACACGTTGTTTATAAATACTAGAAAATAACCCAAAACCAAAAATCACATCTTTTTCAGGAACAAATAATAGAAATATTCTTATTCACAACCATTTTAAAGCAATTACTTAACTAATGGGGTACAGACACGTTGTTTATAAATACTAGAAAATAACCCAAAACTAAAAATCACATCTTTTTCAGGAACAAATAATAGAAATATTGCCTAATGTCTACATACCTATATATAAATACTACTTTCTACTAATATTTGAGAAAAAAAAGCAATATGCAGATACTTCTGATAAAAAATATCTAGATAACTTCGTTATAAAATCAAAAATGATAGCTAGGTACAATAGAAAAATAATAGCTATTGTAGTAGCGATATTTTCCGAGACTTTGCTGTTGCAAATTCATCAATTACATCGCTAAAATTAATACCATCAAAAATTTCATGTTCAATTGCTAATATCGCTAGCCCAGACAATCTTTCTTGAAGCATTGTCGATCTTAAATAATTTTTAATGATTTTTAACTTTGAAAAAGATCGCTCGCCAGAAGCTACAGATACAGGTAATGTCAGAAGAATTCTTAGTGAAATGCTGACGTTTGGAAAGGTGGAGATTAAATTGTTCTCAAATATATATTGTAAAATACTTGAGGGGTCAGTATCATCAGGTAATGAAAACAACTTTAACGCTTTAATTTCATTAAACAAATCATTGGAGTCTATATCCATATTATCCTGATCTGTCAGTCGTTTTTCAAGAACAGAACAACGTTCTAAAAGATCGCTGTCACTTAATTTGAATATGTCGCTAAAAAATCCGAAAATATTATCATACTCATTTAATAAGTTAAATCGGTTTTTTAGAGAGCTTAAAGTTTGATCTATAATTTTTAAGAAAAAACTAATTTTAAAGGCGGTTTTTGGATCATGAGGGGTCTCATCTCGATGTTCATAGTCAAACAGTTTTGGTTTAAATTTCCTCCTGACCGATGGTAACGGTGGAAAGTCTTCTTCAATTTCGAGAGAGCGTGCTACTTCTTTCGCTTGTACAAGAATTTCTTCAAATGATTGGTCAGATCTATATTGCTGGAAGTGATCAATTAAATTTTTTAGGTAGGTTTGGCATACTTTAATATTAATTGTAGCACTTTGCATTTGTTTGCTGACAATATTTATATGAAATAAAACGTCATGCCAAATAATAATTCCACAAATAAATTGAAATTTTTGTACAGACGTTAAGAGGGAACTCGCTTTATGTCTTGCATCGATGTGGAAGGAATTATCTTCAGCTACATATAGAAGACTTTCGCAAACCTTAATTAAATAAAGTTTAAGGGGCTTTATTGAATCAATTCTGGCGGACCATCTTGTTTCACTTAGAGGCTTTAAACTTAACCCGGGGACATTTTTTCTCATAATATCCCACCTTTTTGTAGATGACGAAAAAAAATTATACAACTCTTGCACAAGATTGAAAAAGTTTATTGTAGCATCTGACACCTTAGAAGCGTCATTTACTGTTAAGTTCAAAGTATGCGCCGCACAAGGTACAAAAAGGGCTCTCGGATTTGCATCAAGAATTCGTTTTTGAAGCCCAACATGCTTTCCCTTCATGTTTGCCCCATTATCATAACCTTGGCCCCTGATATTTTTTATATCTAAATTTAATTTTTTCAAAATTTCTGTCACAAATGTATATATACCTTCCCCTGTAGAGTCCAATATTGGATTAAACGCAATAAAACTTTCCTTAACTTCAACCTTTTTTGAAGTGGTGTTAAGGACAACATACCTCAGAACAAGACTAATTTGCTCAGTATGACTAGTGTCTGGTGTACAATCTAATATTATTGAGAAATATTTTGAACTGCGAATCATTTCTAAAATATTATTTCTTACTTTAGACGACAATAATTCAATTATTTCATTCTGTATTTGCACGCCTAAATAATGAGTCATTTTCACAGATTTTTTTTGGGAGTTACACACTCGGCTAACGTGCTGTCTCATCACTGAATCAAAAGACGCAATCATCTCGACAGCTTTTAGAAAATTTCCATTATCATGTTCGAAAAGTAATTTAGACGAACCTTGAAATGCCAAGCATTGTGAAGATAAATACTTAACAATCGCAATAATTCTTTCCAACACATCGCGCCAATATTTTTTTTCCGTTTCTAAAATCCGCAGGTGATGAGCATTAACAGTCGTAGATGTCTCCAACATTTTCTTTAAATTTACCCAAGTGTTCATATAACGATTGTGTAGAATTGACGATTCGTGTCTCTTCATTAGCAAAGACAAGTGTTGCCAATCAGATACTCCATTTGTATCACAGAAACTGTTAGGAGTTTTACAAAACAACTTACAACAAAAACAAAATACAGCATCTTTAGGAATAGAGTAAACAAGCCAAGTCCTTTCGACTTTTTCTCCATTTTCTAGATTTCTTACAAAGTATTTGCACGAAAACTTTCTCTTATCTTTATTACTAGGAAAGCTAAAACTGATGTCTATCAAGGGCGGACCACGTTTAACCAATATTGTAGCTATCTCATTGGTGATTCTTTCAGGCCACAAACCGGGGTCGGACGGAATTATATGGACACTAGCACTAGCCTCATTAAAGCCTTCATCGAAAATGTCACTTACAACAGGTATTTCGGTAGCTGAAGCTGACATTACCGAACTTTTTACACAAGCTGAATTACCTGAAGTGGATTGTTCAAGTGCTGTAGACGAATATGGTGTCATCGCTTCATCGGGCCCTGCATCAGTAGAAGCTGTTTTGCTGCTACAACCGCCGCCACTTGTTGCAGGACCTGATGTTTCCGTGGTCGCCTCTGTTGAAATTTCAGAAGGTCCACTCACGGTTACTGATATCTCGGATTCAGAATCTTGAGTTTCAGGCGCATCGATAATCTCCATGGAATGTTCATTGGTTTGCAAGAAGTGCTTCAAAGATCCAGCCATTTTTTCCCTTTCTTGTAGTCTCAGTTTCTTTTGCTCGCGAAACTTCGCACCTGAAGGTCTCTTTCTTTTATCCTGAAAATAATTAGTATTCAGTACTCATGGGAATTAGGAATTCTAAAGTAATCATATTTCAATTAATAAAAAGATATTCGAGTAAAAAAAATTAATTACACAACCAGTATCCTATAGAGGGTTAAGTTTGATACGTTGATAGTATAAGGTAAAGGAGGCAACACTTACCATTTTATGAAAAATCAAACCGTTGAAATTGCAGTCAGCAGGTATACAGCACTTAATTTTTTAGAAAAAAAAGTAGTAAAAAAATATTATACAACACAACACTTGACAAAATAAAAATACGATGTAAAAATTAATACGATTATTAGGTTTTTTTGCACTTTTGCCCGGTCGGGTCGGTCCAGTAAACTAACCGTTTCAAAGACGCCTCTGGCGATGCATCGCCTTTATAGCGCTACAGGCATTATCATGTCCGAACAGGAAAAATCGAGAAAACACCGCCTGACATGTTCTCGCAAGATAAGAATCGGCAGTAACTGGATAATATACTAATAAAATTTTGTGTGTATGTGTATTTATACCTAATCCTATTCAATTTCTCAACTTTTATTTTAAAATTAATTTTTTTTTTTTTTTTTTGTTTTTCCAAAATTTTTTTGCAATTTTTGATCCTGAGTTTTGGCGCCCCTAAAGGATGGCGCCCGTGTGCATTGCACACTTTGCACATATGGTAGCGGGGGCCCTGACACTGGATTTGAGTGATTTTCTTTGTAGAGCGAATACATCAACCTTATGTTTAAATTTGCTGCAAGGTAATCTTTATCCGTATGTCTTCGACTATAGTGACTCTTGTAGCGAGGAAATGAGTTGATATGTGCAAAAACTTCATTTTTTCTCTCTTCTGAAGTTTTTGAAGGAGGAGGATGGGCTCCTCTCTGATCTGTTTGGGCAATACCGGCTGTATTGTCGGTTCTTGACATGAGCATATATTTTATGAATCCGTCAGTAACGTCGAATGTTTTTTGGAAACAACTTTTGCATATGACCTGCATTTGACCATTTATTTTCAGGTGATATACATAGGTAAGTGTTCGATTTCGAATCGATTGACCTTCATGTCGCAATCTTTGAGTTGCTTTTGATTGTGAAGTAACAAGTCCACTCAGGTAGTCTGATCTTCTATCTCGACTCTTCATTGCCCAAAATGAATCAAACAGCTCCTTTCTCACAGCATAATCGAACTTATTTTTGCATTTCATTCTGCATTGTTGTAACTCTTCCGCGCACTTCTTCTCCGGAACAATTTTTCCCTTTTCAGTTACATAGGCTTTTCCCAAGTTTCTTTATCTTTTCTATCTTTTCTTATTTTTCTTGATCGCCTACATGGTACATCGTATTGCAGCTTTTCCTGCGTTTCAGTACTGCTATTTTCAGAATCTTGCCTCAAAACTTTAATATTTTTTTTTGGGATAGCCTGTTCTGGATTGGATTCATTATCAAATTCCGAAGTTAGTAAAAAATCTGGATCATTAAAAGTATCATCGCCAGCGAAGGGATCTTCTTCTTGTTTTTCTCCTTCTTCATCGTCAGAAAATGCACTTACCGCAGCTCCATCTTTGTCTTGAAAAAAAAAGACATATCAATTTAAAATAGCAAAATCATTCACTAGACATACCACAGGATTCATTGCCACCATCAGTGGTCTGAATGTCTATAGCCGTACAAGAATTATCTATAAATAATTCCAAATTGTCTGCTTTGTTTGACTGAGTAGTGGGTTCTGTGAGGAGGCCTTGAGAATAATCTCATGAATATTGATGACGATTACGATCTCTAAAACACTTACCACAATTGACAAGAATATTATTATATTCAAGGCCAGTGTCTGCAGCGAATATTTCTGGATCAATGTCCATTTGCATTCCACTTCTTTCTATTAACTCTCCAGATTCAAACTCTGTCACTTCTATAAGAATTACCAGTGGATATAATAAAGAATAACACGAATACAGTAGGTACCTATGGTGTATATAGAATATTTTAGTAAACTCACCATAATGAACTGGAAAATCATCGACAGGTCGAATTGAAAATGATGCAGGTGATGGTAGGTCACTACTTGGTTCTCCAGTTATATGATTTCCAATTGATCCAGAATCATCTGCAGAGATTAATTTGTTAACGTTCGCAGTATGTATGAATACCTAACCTTCAAATGGGTATTTTTTAAAGCCAGAGAGCTGCACTTACCTCCTTTATGACCAATTGCTAGAGCAAGTATCTTTTTGCTTCTTGAAGACATTATTATTACATATTAGGCGAAAACAACACTATTAAACACGCAAAAATCAACTACTAAACAAGAAAAGACCTGCTCAAAATCGCGCCAACGGAATATTAACACGTTTTGTTATGGATAAAAGTGACTAACTAGACTTATTTATTATAAAATTTATATCTAATAACGCGAATAACTTCTTATGTCGACTTATGTATGTAGTATTTTGGATTTAAACATGGGATGAACTAACTAAGTTGACATAGTTTAATTTACCCAGATTGATTCTGATTATTTTTAAAAGAGAAATTGAGCTTAAGTACACTTAAGGATATTTTACTGCATCAATTTATGAGTGAATTATCCAAAGTATTGTTATGACTTTCAACTCTAACATAATTTAACTTAAGCAGTTTCTCTCAACCAAGATTTTATCATTACGGCTAACGATGGACTTAAGAGGTTTTACGCACCCAAAAAGCAAAGGGTCTGGAGTAGTTTACAGCCAAAAGCTCAAATTACCAAAAATATGACTTAAGCACTTTTACCCTGAAACCACAGAATTGATCTTATGTCTATTGCCAATATGTAGGATTTCCTTGATCCTCTTCCATGGGATTGTTAAATAGCAGTCCATTGATTCAATAATAATAGTATAAAGTTAGAGGTGGTTTTGGAAAACACAAGTGTTTTGCCAAAGCTCCAACACACTGTTAAATACTCATACTATGAGTTTTATATTGCTCCGACACCGCCAGATTTACGCAATACTTGGTGGTTTTGCTTTGTAAGACAATGGAGAAAACTGAATTCTCTCTCATTGGGTACTTTCGCTAATTGCAGACCGGTTTCGGACTTGTTATGTCCTCGTCAGTGCAATATAAGCGAAAAACACACCAACTAAGAGAAACAGTTTTGCAGGAGATTCAAACACTAGACAAGATGTAGATCTTAAATAGCGTGTGGCTCCCTCTCGTAGAAGTCAAACAAAGCAATAACCGAGAACAGCCCATTTGGGTGTTGTAGAATAAAATCAGATTTTCGAAAATAAATTTTCGAAAATAGAAAATTCTTGACAGTGTGGCGAACCAAGTTAGAGGTGGTTTTGGAAAACACAAGTGTTTTGCCAAAGCTCCAACAGACTGTTAAATACTCATGATTTTATTCTACAACACCCAAATGGGCTGTTCTCGGTTATTGCTTTGTTTGACTTCTACGAGAGGGAGCCACACGCTATTTAAGATCTACATCTTGTCTAGTGTTTGAATCTCCTGCAAAACTGTTTCTCTTATTTGGTGTGCTTCACAGAACATATCACCTCTAGAAAAGTATCTGCAATGGTATGTACCGGTTATGAATTACGGCGCCCTCGTTGACTGAAAACCCAACTAATCGAGTATTCTTGACAAAAAGGCGAATTGATTTTTTTCATATATTTTTATTATTTTTGTATAATTTTTATTGTTCAACTGCATTTGGCTTGCTGACTCCTCTTAGCTCTTTTCGCCTCATTTTTTTAAAAACTATGACTGGCAGGAAGTTTCCGATGTCGAACATAGTGCAAAAAGAGTTAGTAAGTTAGCAAGAGACACGCAATTATAGGTAGATCGCAAAGTAAATACGAATAATAAATACAAATACGAACGAAACGAAACAAACGAATAAATACAAAAAAATACGAACAAAAATTAGGTTTTTTTTCAACCAAAACTTTTTGAATTTTCACTTTAACGCGCGTGGAAACCGTGGGGTACAACAACACAATTTAAAAGTGATTTAAAAATTCAAATTTTGACTTTTAAAATGACAAAATAAATGACAAAACCAACCAACACAAATCACTGTCCACACCACAGATACCTATAAATTTCTCTTATCTCCCGACAGTGTCGCCATCGTTGAATGAAAACCTAACTAAAAACCTTTGTCGCGATTCTTCCATTTGAGATATTTTTCTATAGGTATTAGGTGATATGTTCTGTGGTGTGCTTTTCGCTTATATTGCACTGACGAGGACATAACAAGTCCGAAACCGGTCTGCAATTAGCGAAAGTACCCAATGAGAGAGAATTCAGTTTTCTCCATTGTCTTACAAAGCAAAACCACCAAGTATTGCGTAAATCTGGCCGTTTCAGAGCAATATAAAACTCATAGTATGAGTATTTAACAGTGTGTTGGAGCTTTGGCAAAACACTTGTGTTTTCCAAAACCACCTCTAACTTGGTTCGCCACACTGTCAAGAATTTTCTATTTTCGAAAATCTGATTTTAATAATAGTATATTTTTCTTGGGTATGTAGTTCTACTTTTCAAAAGAAGCAATTTCTTTCAGGTGTGGTCATATAGTGTAACTCAGAATATTTCTTGCAAAATTTGTATGCCACCATATTCAATAATTTTTATAATTTGGTAAGTTTACTTGAAACGGGAGCAAATTACGAACGTACTTGACCTCTTAAACTCAAAGTTCCACTTTGGCATCTATCTACATAGACTAAAGTACATTACTCTCAAAATTAACACAAAAATCAAGGCAGAAAGATTAAGATAACGTTGATAACGATATGAGAATGAGGATGCAGCTATTTGAAAGTTTTATTGTATTACTTAAATTTCAAAATATTTATAAAAATTATATTTGATTACATATATTATTTAAGCCAGAAAATTTGGCAGCACTCTTTCCAGCATCGTATGCAAGGGGAAAGCAAAGATAGACATCTTTCAATCATTATCTGCATTTTTCTCAAGGAAATTTTTCTTCCTTTCTATTCCTGACCAGTGTATCTCTATATGTATAGTATCCATTTCCTAGCTTTCGTCGTCTCTTTCATTCTGTCTTTATTTTTTCTCTGTCTAGTTCTTGTTACTATCCGTTGATTAGTTAGAAATTCAATATTCCAATTTAGTGCTATGTCTTTTCATTCCAATCCTTGTTGTGTGCTGTATTATCTCTTGTTTCAATTTGTTTTGTCTTGACCCTTTTCATTTGTCTTCTTCTTTTTATATTTTCCATATGCTTTATCTCCCTCATTATTTTTGGTTGTCTCTTATCTTTTTTCATTGTATCATTAACCATTCTTAAAATATTTCGGTTTTCTTCTCCTTTGTTCTTTATCCTTTCTCATATCCTTTCTGTTTTTTCGACTACTGTTTTTTTCCATTTGTAGAATTTCCATTTTCTTCTATCATCTTTTTTTTTCTGCCTGATAGAGCTTAACTTTGCACATATTGTTTCCTTCTCCAATCTAGATTGTCATATTTACAATACTTAATTTATATGTGTTTCAATTTTCAATTATTCCGTTTTGGTTATTTGCTCTGGAGGAATTTGGCAAACATAAAATGACTGGTCAATTAAAATTAGAATAGGAAATCTTGGAAACTATAGGACAAATTTAAAAAAATGCAGTGTTCAATTTTTTATAAAAAGTCTTAAGTTTATTGAATGTCTATTTCTATTAATGTCTTTTTGCAGCACGAAGACAAACAGCAAGTTCAGCAACTTCTAGCAGTGTATAATCAAGCAAAAACAAAATATGAAGAGCAAAGTAGTGACTTAGAAAAAAATCCTCTTGTAATTTTAGAAGGACTTGATGGTTCTGGTTAGTTTTCATTTCGAAACAATACCTCTTTATTATTCTATCATTTTTCAGGAAAAACTTCCATGACCAAGCAGCTGGCTAAAAAATTCAAAGCCGAGAAGAGATGCACTCCTCCAGAATCCATAAGAGATTTACGAGACTACTTCGATAAAGAATTAACATTGAGGCCGGCTTACTATTCTTTGGGAAACTACATAGCTGCTCTGGAAATTTTATGTGTATTGCCTGAGAATGCTGTAGTCATGGATAGGTGAGCATTTTACCATTGTCTTAAATAATCTTTGAAAGTTCATGGTGTCCTGCTCACAGTCCGGTATTATATAGTATTTTTACTTACCCCAAGATTATTTTTGGAAATTATTATTATCCTTTTCATTATATTATTTGACTTTAAGATACTGGCACTCGACAACTGCCTATGCATTAGCACAAGGTGTAGCCGATCGCCCCTCGGAACTGGAATTACCAAATCCTTCCGATGAAATTTATAAATGGCCAGATGATTTGTTGAAGCCGGACAAGGTGATTTTTTTGAATGTGAGTGAAGAAATGCGATTGGAACGACATTCAAGAAGGGCTGCTGCTTTGGTGACTACCCAAGAAAATTTATTGAAAGATAATGTGAAGTTTAGAGGAGAGTAAGTAATATTTTGCTGTCAATGTTTTATTGTTTATAATGAACTATTATTTTTGGGTGAAAATTAAATTCATTATTTCTATATTTTCAGCGTGATTCAAGCATACAAAAATATGCGCGAGCCTGCAGTTACCATTATCAATGGAGACGGATCATTTGGAGTTACTCTTTTTAAACTCAAAAATAATCTTAAGTCTTTATTAGAGAAAAATGTAAGCGGCGATGTTTGAATATTTTTAAGTATATAACATTTGTTACGCAATTATTTTTTCAAATAAAAACATGTTTAAGGAAACACTTTGTATGGATTCAAAATCCTGTTCGGGTCGAGTAGTTTTTTCAAATCAGTCATCAGTGTATATGATGGATGGTCATTGACTATTGGCAAATATTTCCTCTTCAAAAACCCCAATCCATGTTCGGCGCTCATGCTACCTCTCATGTCCAAAATCCTTTTTGTTAGAAATGTTTCCAGGTCATCGGCCAGCCATTTATCGTATTTTCTAGCTAGCACCTGGAGGTGTAGATTTCCATCACCTAAATGTCCGAAACCAAAGACGTCTTCGACGTGATTTTTTAAATAATCTCTGGTTTCATCTACGATATTGAAATATTCGGTCACTGGCAAGGAAAGGTCGTATAATGCACACCATCCATAGTCTTTGAATCCTTGTGGTAGATTTTCTCTTATTGCCCATATTGACTGAAACAATTTAAAATATATTTGATGATAATGATGAGAAATTAAAAGAAGAATCAATACACATATAAAACTGTTATTAATTAGTAAACAAAAACAGGAAAAAACAGAAAAAGGTGTATTAAATACAAATATATACAGCAACAAAACAGTTTAACTCGGTTCTAATACAAAGCAAGCGTGCATTAAAAATTTGTCAAAGGACCCCGCACATTTCTTATGGAAAAGTGATCTATGTGGAATTTAGCTGAATTTTTGATATTGTGTATAGGGAGTCGTCCTTAACAAAAGTGATCATTGCGCCAATATTCAATACCCAACAGTTTTCAAGATATCAATTAAAAACTTTTTTAAAAATACTCTTCAGTATGACGTCACTCACAGCAACGAAAATTATTACTATCCTTTCTACTTTTGACTTTGACTTTACTCTTCTCCTTTTAACATTAAGAAAAAAAAAAGATAGCGATAGCGATTAGTGACAAATAGGTAGGTATGCAAACAACACCTAGCTCCTATCGCAATCGTCAACTTCATGTCATGATGTCTGTCATATAGCGATTTCATTTGTACCTGTTGTTGTTTTTTTTTATTTCCTAAATGTTAGTGTAGGTAGTCAAAGTCAAAAGTGGAAAGGATAGTTTTAATTTTCAGTGCTGTGAGCATACTGGTGACGTCATACTGAAGAGTATCAAATTAAAAAAGTTTTTAATTGATATCTTGAAAACTGTTGGGTATTGTACATTAGCGCAATGATCACTTTTGTTAAGGATGACTCCCTATACACAATATCAAAAATTCAGCAAAATTCCACATAGATCACTTTTCCATAAGAAATGTGCGGGGTCCTTTGAAAGCTATCTTGGATATGCATACCATTTGCAAAAACTTCAATAAAATCACCTTTGAATATAGATTTTTTTTCCCCCTTTGATCCTTGAAAAATCATGAATGTCTTGAATGTCTTCACCTTTGAAGGACTGTGATTGTTAGTAGAAGCAGATAGAGAGACAGATATTTCATCGAAGTTGTCATATTTCAACACCTTGAAATTAAAATTGCTTTTGACTCTACTTGATTTCTGTTTTCATAAGATTCTCTGATAGTTGGTCAACTGCCAAAAAACATTGCCCATAAATGTTTTCAATCCCGTCATTGCAAGATAAATTGGTAAATTGGCTGAACCTCGATGGGCTGAACGATTGGTTCTAGCAGTAATACAAACTGTCCCTTGTTCTTTTTATGTTTTTTGATGTAGGCCACAACACTTTTGTGATATCATGTCAGGGGATGACAGTTATTACATATTTGAATTATAAGAAATGTCACATTGTTCCTTGTAGAATGATAATTATTATTTGTATACCAAGGCCGCAAAATTGCTTTCTACCGTGCGTAGAGAAAAATTATCGCCGAGGGGGCAAGATAATCTCGAAGACGCTAAAAAATTTCGTGGTCATGGTATACACACTATTTTTTGTGCAACTGTAAAAATTGTGTAAAGTTACAGAAAAACTGTATGGATTTGATAAGGATTGAATACATTTGCTAAAGCTAACTTGCTAAAGTCTGATGAAATAGCTATCGTAATGGGTGACTTCAATGCGAAAGTGGGAAAAGAAAGAGTTGATGGTGAGATGGGTGATTTTGGTCTTGGCGAGAAAAACGAACAAGGTAATCTACTTATTCAGTTCTGTAAAGAGGAAAAATTGGTTCTTGAAAATACCTACTATAAACTACCTTCCAGAAGTATATACATGGCGATCCCCATAAGACAATCACGACCACATAGTCAGAAATCAAATTGACTATATTATGATAAACCACAGATACTAGAATAGTATCACGCGTGTGGCCGCATATCCGGGAGCTGATATTGGATCTAACCATATCCCTATAATAGCCAATTTCAAACTGAACCTTAAAATAACAAGGAAAAGAAAAGCCTCTCGAAAATACGATATTCAGAAGCTTAACAAGACAGACATTAAGAAAAACATGAGACTGGAACTGAACCGACTATGCAATACCAATGACCCAAGAAGCAGAAACAATCCTGAAGACATTTGGAACAACGTTAAAGTAAATCTTCAAGATGCCTGTGAGACAGTCTTAGGCCAGAAGCAACGCGTCAAAATTATACCATGGATGACGGATGAAATTCTTCATATAATGGAAAAACGGCGACGTGCAAAACTATCTCAAGAGTCTGAAAGGTATACTGAACTACATCGGAAAATAAAACGATAATGTAGAGAAGCCAGAGAACAATGGATCATTGCAGAATGTGAGGAGGCTGAGAGACTCCATGAGCTACATGACTCAGGGACACTTTATCCGTTAGGACAATTAGGTCATGTCCTACGGGCCACTAGAGGATGGAAGGCCAACTGCTAGCCTTTAATTTATAATATAAAATATAAAAGCCCACTATATTAAAAACATCGACTTGTTTAGTAGCAGGACTAGCATATGTTTCAATACTCTTTAATTCTTATAATAGTTATTTGTATACCAAGGCCGCGAAGTGCCTTTTAGCGTACGTAGAGAAAAGTTATCGCCGAGGCCGCTTGCGGCCGAGGCAAGATAATCTCGAGGACGCTAAAAAGTTTCGCGGTCATGGTATACACACTATTTTTTGTGCAACCATGAAAATTATGTGGAATTATAGAAAAAATGTACTCCTTTCAACAAACATGTGGAACTAATTACCAGTTTGATGTATAACCTGGTGGCTATGGTGGCACAGCGTTTCCATGGATGTCATGGATGACATATTTTGCAAGTAAACAAATACACAAAAAATTTTGACGGTTCTCAAAAAATCGTGAAAATATCCGACAGCGATACAGATGTTTCACTCTCTTGCACTCCTCCAGAGCTAAAAAATATGGTTCAATCAGCTATTTCTGAGTTAATACCTGGAAAACTAAGCGGCAATATGAAAATTGTTACTGCGAGTTCAAAAAATTGGTGTGACAAACAAAACGTCAAAATGGTGTCTGAAAGCATATTGGCTAATTTAATGCCGAAATGGGAAGTTTTGAGAGTTCAATTCAAAAACACTGGATTATTAGTTGCTTCAGCTTCAGGAGTAAATATTAGTAATAATGCAAACTGTCATGTAAGTGTTAATATTTATCCTAAATAATTTATGTTGTTCTGAAGAATTTGGAAATAAAATTTACTTATTGTTGTTGTCAAAGTGTCAAATTTTGATTTATAGTTTCGCGGCCTTCACCAAGGGCAACGGCCGCGAAATTGAATTTCGCGGACTGTGTGGCGGCCGCGAAAGCTCATTTTGCGGATGGTTGCACAAAAAGTCTGGTTTTTTTAAAGATGACATAGCAATACAATGTAAAATTGTCAATGCTTTCAATTTTTTTATGTAGAAGAGGCTTGTGTTGCCAACATAGTTACTAGATTTTTGACTTGGAAAATTATCTTTAAAAAAAAAAACAGAGTTTGATTCACACTGCACAAGCACATTTGGTTTGGCCAGAGTGCACTGCCTGACGTCACGATGCTTTGGAATCGCTCCGCTCGCTCCATCGAGCATCAATCCGGAACACACCCTTAAGTCACCGAGCTGGGTTGACTCACCGTCGCGTCATAGCGCAGCACGGGCACGTGGCAACTGACAACGACTACAGCAGGAACCTGTTAGTGTCTTAAGGATCCAGTGTACCACGAAGTCGTGCCTTGTTGTTGTTGAGCTTGTAGGACATGCACAGGCAATGTGGTACGAATTTTCCTCAGAGTTGCAGCCCTTTATACATCTCTTCCTCGCTAATGGATTTGATCCCAAGCCATGCAGCTGTTCTTCCGAAGCACCCATCAGTACACTTAGTCTTCAGCATCCATATGTGATGATTGGTAGGCTGGGAAATCAATGCCATCATTTTCTTTTAGGAAGTTCCTACTATATAGCATGTTTTTTGTGACCATTCTTGTTCCATCATTTTGTAGTACCTTTCTTTGATTTTACCGGATACTACTTGGCAACATTTTGTGTCTTCATCTTCTGGTTAGTAGTTTGAAATCGTCTGAATCATTTTATTTAATCCCATAAAAAAGAACAATCACTCAGGCAAGGCCAATCCAAATAATTGACCTACGGGCCAGAGAAAGGTTAAAGCGTCACTAACATGACTTGGTCAACTCATTCATCGAAAGATAAAGCAAATAACTGGATCAAAGGACCATCAATACCATCTCTTAGAAATGAAAATGGAGAACTCATCCTTAATGCAGATGACCTGCGCAATGAATGGAAACAGTACGCGGAAACGCTTTTTCATGATCAGCGCAACTTGCAAGACCTCTACAACAGAAAAACTAACTGGGCCAGACATACTGGAGAGTGAAGTTCAACAAGCTATCAAGAACATGAAAAATCGAAAAAGCCCTGGTCATGACAATGTACAGGGTGGGCCAATTTGGACACTTTCTTATGGAAACACCCTTTATTTTTAGAGATAGAAAAAAATGAACCCCCCACTCTGAGGCTTAAATTTAATGAAATTTTGATTGGTGCATTTGATATCTTCAACCGTTTAGCCGCTAGAGGGCGGTTCTCGATTTTGAGCAATAATGTGAAACCATCATAACTTTTTTGTTTATGGAAATTATTGATTTCCGTAAAAACTTTCTTGAAACACTTTTTCAAGCAGAATTCAGTGACGTTCTCAGTTTTTTTCTAGTTGGTCCCAACGTCGAGATATTGACCAAAGTCTGGTTTTTTTCAATAGGACACCCTATATATTAATAGCTCATTAGAAAACTCTGCTTTTTCCGATTTCAATGATATAAAGTTCGATAGGTTTATCTCTAACAGCCCAGTTTCATAATCAAACTTTAAAAGTTAAATGCTACTTTAAAAAATGTTGGTGTTTCATAATACTTTAATGTCACTTTAAAGCCACTTTAAGTTAAAGGGCCGATTTCCACACTTTTATCCAACTTAAAGTGCTATGTAACCTCGAATTCGCACCAAGTCGCTAATTTGCTACTTTCTCAATAATTTGATTTGTCTGTTTTCAATTTCAATAAACTGTCGGCGTTATGAACCGGTACCAAGGAATATCATCTTTATCAAGTTCAAGTTCATCTGATGAGGAGAATCCGGAAATATTTTTAAGGAGAAGAAAACTTACATAGAAAAAGAGAAAACATGTGATGATGTTAATTTTTTCGACAGATTTCGGTTAACAAAACCCATTTCCCCAATGATCCAGCTTCTTCATACACTACGCTACTACTACGCAACAGAACGTTTCTTGATTGCTATGAGATATTTTAAATCATCAGGTGATGATGCAAAAATATTTAGAAGCTTTTTAGGGTTTTTTTGCATTGAAGGTTCGGACAATTTCAGATGTTGTTGTCGCTCACTGGCCAGGTTCCACGTATGACCAGACAATATTTAATAATTCACGAGGGAAAAGGGAATTCCATTCAACAAAAGAAGTTCCTTATCTGTAGAGAAATTATCACCTCTTCTTGATTTATTACTGGACATCGCAAAAACAGGGATGAAAATGAAATAATAAACACTCAATAACACTTTAAGGATTTTTTAGCGACTAACCGTTTGTAACCGTGTTATAAACGGTACCTGAAAATATGATGTACTTTCAGTTACCGTTTATAACACGGTTTCAAAGGGTTAGTCGCTAAAAAACCCTTTTGGATCACTTTGAATACCACTTGAAACCACTGAAAAAAAAAATGAGACCTAACCTAACCTTAAAAATTGTGGAGTTTTGCTGTTCTGTCAATTTTCGTCAGTGGCTAAAGTATCGATTTTACTTTAGTTTAAAGTTCGGATGGATATGATTATGAAACATCCTAACTTTAGCTCTCTTTAAAGTCGACTTGAAGTGATACTTTATCTTTAGTTAAAGTACATTTTAAAGTCTGATTATGAAACTGGCTGTATTAGATAAACCTATCGAACTTTATATCATCGAAATCAGAAAAAGCAGAGCTTTCCAATGAGCTATCAATATATAGGTTATCCTATTGAAAAAAAAAACAGACTTTGGTCAATACCTCAGCGTTGGGACCAACTAGAAAAAAACTGAGAGCCTCTCTGAATTCTGCTTGACAAAGTGCTTCAAGAAAGTTTTTATGGAAATCAATAATTTTCATAAACAAAAAAGTTATGACGGTTTCACATTATTGCTCAAAATCGAGAATCGCCCTCTAGCGGCTAAACGGTTTAAGATATCAAAATGCGGTTTGCACCAATCAAAATTTCATGAAATGTGAGCCTCAGAGTGGGGGGTTCATTTTTTTCTATCTCTAAAAATAAAGGGTGTTTCCATAAGAAAGTGTGGGTGGGCAAATTTGGCCCACCCTGTACATGCTGAGGTTCTGAAGACGCTAGATACAAAAATCCTGACATATTTATGCAACAAAATCTATGAGACAAGTAAAATTTCATCAGATTGGCTCAAGTCTAAATTTGTACCCAATCCCTAAAAAAAGTACCCCTGAAACTATGGAGACTACAGGCTGATAAAGTCTAATGAGTCACACTCTTGAAGTCTTTCTCCGAGTTATCCATGCCTGACTATATAATAAGTGCGAAGCAATGAGCGGAGAAGTTTGGTTTTATAAAGGGTCTAGGCACTAGGGAGCAGTCTTCTTTATGAAACTATTTGTACAGATATGTTATATGATTACAGACGAGATGTGTTTATTTGTTTTATAGACTATCAAAAAGCCTCTGATAACATTGAGGACGATTTTATTTTAGCAAGGTTGCAAGAGATTGGCATATAGATTCTAGGGATATCCGTATAATTCAACATCTTTATTTACCAGTGGCGGCTCGTGGTGTCCAAGTAATGGTGGGCGACAAAAATAAAAAACAGCTATGGGCAATTTTTTTTTAGATTTTCAAGGTCGCGGCCTTTTCAAATATTGTATTAAAGCAAAGATAATCCTACTCCGAAGTAGGATTATCTTTGATTAAAGTTATTTTTTATTTTTTCATTTTCTCTCCAGGGTGGCGGTGCCCACTTTGCCCTTATGGGCGAACCGCCACTGTTATTTACAACAGACTGCCGAGGTAATAATCAACAACGAAATCACGACTGATACATTTTGTGTATCCAAAGGGGTTCACCAATTTTTAACTATATGGAAAAGATATTTGAGCTGGCTTTTCAAGAAGATAAAGGGGAATTAAAGTCAACGGAATTCCGATTATTAATATTAAATATGCAGATGATACTGCTCTACTAGCGCATTCACCTGGAGTCCTTCAACAGCTTGTAAAGTAATGACCCTGAACCGTATAGAGGCGTTTGAAATGTGGACCCTTCGCAGACTTCTTCGCATTCCATGGAATGCCCGCAAAACCAACGAAGAGGTGTTGAGAATAGCTGGAGCTAAGAGAGAGCTGCTTGGAATCGTTAGGGAACGAAAAATATCCTATCTTGGTCATATTATCAGGGGTGCGAGATATTCCATTTCAAAGTTGATCTTGCTAGGGAAAATAGAAGGTAAACGAGGCTCAGGTAGAAAGCAACACTCGTGGCTTCGGAACATAAGGGACAGGTGCGGAATAAGAGATGCCGCCACAATATTCCGCCAAGCAGAAGATGGCACCCTCCAAATGGCACTAGTATACGACTAAGGATCGCCAAGGTGCGCGTTTGCACTTTCTTAGACTATGTTTGCACAGGGCACAAGAAGAAGAAGAAGAATATATTTTGCAAGTAAGGTATGGCGGCCGCGAAAATCGCATTTCGCGCAATGTGTGGCGGCCGCGAAAGCTCATTTCGCGGACGGTTGCAAGAAGTATTTTTGGAAGTAGAAGCGGCTCTTACTACAACGATATAACTTTACTTGATAGAGGTTGACAGTTTTAACATTTTCACATATCTATATCTATAGAAAGGATTGAGCAGCTTTTTGTTTTATGTGAAATAAACAAGTCCAAGTTTGTTATTAGAGGTGTTTACATACCTTCTCAATCTGCTCAAGAAACTTATGTCATGCATTGTGATACAGTTAACGATATATTAATATTCTTTTTCAAATATTTACCTACTGCTAGGTGACTTCAACCTGCCCAACGCATTTTGGTCTAATGACGAGTTTGGAGTAGAAGTATAATGCCCAATAGCAATAGGAGATACAAACTTGAAAAAGAATCCTAAATGTTTTTGGAAGTACAGGGTGTTTTTTTATATATTGACACCTCACCTACAGCCTTTACCTTTACAGGTAGAAGAAAGGTGGAAATATTGAAGTTGTATAGTTTTGGCTAAATTTTTCTAAAATCTTCTTAAACCAAAAGTTGTTGACATATATATGATCAAAAAGTAAAAAAACAAGAAGTAACAAAATATTATCATGATGTATCTGCACAGTCAAAATGACAATGTTTTGTTCAAAGTAAGAAAAAAAGATTCCTCTTGGGTCCCGGGGAAAATATTAGAGGCGCACCCAACGCCCAGATCGTATAAAGTCTCTGATGAAAGGAGAAATACTTCTTTTCTTAAATCTAGTAAGAATGAAACTGTTGTTAATCCCATTTGTGACGTAGATCCATCTTGTGACATTAAGTGGTGAATCAAAGTGTGATGAAACAAATTCTAATTTTAAGAATTATCTGATACTACAAATGAGAAGGATAATTCCCGTGCTTATAACTATTGTAATACTAGATCAGGTAGAGCCATTAAAATGCCTAGTCATTTTAATGAATACCTACTATACTTATTAGGCATAGGCTTCTTTTGGCTCATAATAGTTTTGAGTTGTATCTTTAGTTTTAGTTTATAAAGAGGGGGATGTTACATATAGGGTTTTTATTGAACGTACTCCCGTTTGTAGGCAGCCACTTGTCATCTGTCAAATGATGAGTGGCGCCAAGTCAGTCCAATGAGACAGATATGAATAATAAATATTTAAAGGCCGAAATCCACTAGAAACACGCCACGTCATGCTTCGCCACGCCACGCCATGTGACGAAAATGTATGCGTATATTCTTCCCTTAATTTATATGTGCTGCGTACACACTTGCCATACGCGATACCACGCCATGGCGCGCCACGCCTTCCGTCCATTTGCACACAAACTGTCCCACGTGAACCTGTGTCACATGACGTGGGGTGGCGTGGCGTGTTGCTAGTGGGTTTCGACCTTAATGGTCTCACTCATAATATAGTCCGACAAATACCATTTTAAAGTCACGTGATACTGGTGGCAAAAAACGTATGTCCATTGATTATGTCGTTGATATCACCTACAAAAAGCTACTGGTGGTTAATTACTATTGAATTTTAATATATGTTCCCACTAGCATTTTACAAACGCGTTTCTGAAGTAGTATTGACCAATCAGAGGGCAATTTTAATACTTGCAATTGTTGCGAGACTCACTTTTGTTGCATGTGCTGTCTGTTGTAATACATTCTGAACTTGAATTGAGGTACTAGTTTTCTATTTGCTTCTTTTCGAGTTGGAAAAAGGTTAATATAGTCAAAATTATTAGCTGTGTTTGTTCGTTGTATTACTTTCGAAAATAACTTTGACAAACTAATTGATGGCAGTGACGGATTCTATTTCAGGTAAGAATATTATGAACAATAATTAGACAGCAATTTTTTTGTCAATTTTACTATCACCGCTGTTTGAGATGTATTCAACAAGGATAGAGAAAAATCACGTGACTTTAAAAAGGTATTTGTTGGACATAGCATAATACAACCTATTGCCCGTTTCTTCTTGGGGAGTTGCCATTCCGTGTTCCTCGCCCCGAATCTCGGCATGCTTTAGCTTTCTATCTCAGCGCAGCAAGATCCAATATCCTTATGCAGTGTCCGATATATTTCATGTGTACAGTCTTCAATTCACTGTCTCATCAGTGTGATATACATGCTGACACGCTGAATAGTATTATTGAGTCTCTCTTACGTGCAGAGTGATTGATTTTTGCTACTGTTGATGTTATTATTGCTAATGGTGCTGCTGCTTATATTATTGTGGTCGCTGTTGTTATTGTTAGTATTCCCAATGACGCTTTTACTGATATTGCTATTGTTATAATTAGTATTTTAATTTATTGTAATTGTAATTAGTATTTTGCCATTATTGCATTATCACTTTTTTCTCATTCTTTTTTTATTATTTTTTTTCTTCTTTAAATTAACTTCAATTTGTAATTACTGTTTATGTTATTTACTACCAATTTATCTCCCACATTTATATTTATAGAATTTCCTGTAAGTGGGTTTAAGTACCTGTTGGAAATAAAGACTATTTATTTATTTATTTATTCATATATATGTAGTGCAGACTACGACTCCAGGTTCTTGTGCAAGACAGTTTAGGTAACTATGCTGAAGCAGTTGACAATCAGGAACATATATTTGAAAGAGAAGATCTGTTTATAGAAGTTTATGTCAGAGAACTTCTTAAGTTGGTCTTAGCAAAATCTCAATACAAAAAATAAATTATCGACATTTTTTGAGACAATCGAATCTCAGTTAAGAGCATTAGAAAGTCCAGGAATACAATCCAATGCTTGTGCTGCGATGCTTTATCCGTTAGTATAGTCCTGTTTGGGAGAAGATCTAACACGAGCTTGACATCAAAGTCAGCTTCACTCAGCCGCTTCTAATTTAAAGAAGCGTCTTGACAAAATGGATTTTCTTAGACAAGAAGTGGTGAATGAAGACAGAATTTATTTTGCTGTATCCATTTTTAAACATAAACCGGAAGCTTGGAGATTAACACATTAGTAGTAATACTGTTCCAACAGCGTCTGAATTGTTCAACAAGGAACTCCACGATGTTTTATTTTGCAAAGGATTACATTGTTCTGAACAATGTGAAGAAGCCTTGAAACTCACATTTGCGGAATGAAAACAAAAGTTGTCAGATGCTGCTTGTTGTCATTCCTGTACACGTTTTGGCCATGTTTTCCGGAGGAGTCGTTTAGGAGCAAAATCTCCTACCTATCAAGGAAAACATCGCAAAGTTATGTGCCATGCCCGAAGAAAAAAGTCCTCAAACTTTAATGACACGAATGCTAAAGACCAAATTTTAAAAACCAATAAACAGAATCTTGCTAACCATACCTATCCCGAAGTTTTTCTGCAAACCATAGTTGTTGAATTGTAAGGAGAGAGAAAATCACGTAGAGTGAGACTTCTGGTTAACGCAAGTCATATATATTGTCGTATTCAAGATAAAAGGGCATCTCCCTCCGGTTAATTAAACCCAATCGTCTTCCAAAAAAAGTTCATGGGTTTAAGGAAAATCTTTGATCACGTTACGTTTAAATAATATTCCGTTGCAAGTTGAACGAATTATTGAATTATTAATTTTTACAAGGAACCTAAACCCATGGAAGGTCAATGTCAACGACAGTTCACCGGTAATTGTTATAATCAGCGATCACGCACCATGGTGCACCATGATTTTCCTAAAACTCATGAACTTTTTTTAGGAGACGATTGGGTTTAATTAACCGAAGGGAGATGCCCTATTATTGTAGATACGACAATATAACAAAAAAGTTTACTGAAGAAGTAGGCTACATACCGATTAGAGAAGAACAGCTAGTTCACTCACTGTTCGGAGGAAGTCAAACCGAAACTGTAAATCGCATGTGCTACAATAAGGTTCGTTTGTATAGTCTAACTAAAAATTAGTCTTGTAATTTTGAAGTTTAGAATCAGCCACTGATTTGTAACTAAGGTTCGTTTCACCAGGGTTCATACTTGACCTTGAAACTTGAAAAAAACGGGTTGTCGTAGATTAATTCATATGACATATTCAATTTTTTTAACAAACAAAATGAATGACTTCTAGTTTAAGAACCGACAAACGTTTTTGACGTCATTGATTTGTTTCAATCAATTTTTATTTGTTAAACAAGGAAGGCAAATGCTGGTGGCAAGTACAAACCCTGGCGAAACAAACTATATGTAAGTTCCGTTACAAAAGGACCCTGATTAGATCAACTAAAAGAAATTGGGATCGAGATGACAGATGAAGGGACTTATCGATGTATTGGTAGGCGCTGATGTAACTGGAAAGCTATTTTTGGGACGTAAACATGATTTAAAATGCGGATTGGTCGCAGTTCATACATTCACTGGTTGGACGCAAGGTATAGGTATAAACTGAAGCAAACTTACAAAACGAAAACATTGTTACTTTTAACTTCTTTGTTTTGCAAAGATTTTGACCAACCTACCTTATGGAATTTAGATGTTCTTCAAATTCAAGACCCTGTAAAAAACAAATCTCGAAAGGAACTAGAAGCATTGGTCATGGAACAGTTTTTGTCAACAGTGAACCATAAAGATAATGAGCGATATGAAGTAAGTTTGCCGTGGCTTAAAGGTCACTCACATTTGCCGTCTAATTTTGATGAAAAGAATTCTTAATGTTAAGAATTTATGTAAGCTTAGTTTCTCATTAGGAGATAGCGCTCTATGTTTTAGATACGATTTTAATAATGTGCAACCTGCTAATATTGCAATGACATGAAATGTGTGTTCTGTCAACTTTGTCAATGTTGTTGGTTGCTCTCTTCTATTGTACCCGAATTGTTAATAATAAATACGTTGTTTAAAGTCGTCGAATCTGGGATTTTATTAATATAAAATAACAGGTTATGCGCCCAGATCACCCAAGAAAGAAATACTAATTTGTGAAAAAGAAGCAAGACTTCAAAAGCATAAAAATGAATGTGATAACAGTACCTCAGTTGAATGGCGAAAATTTTAACAATTGGAAGTTCAGAGTGGGAGCTTTATTGGAAGAAAAGCAGATAGAAGATACGTTGGAAAAGGTTTTAGACGACTTCACTGGAGATAAAGAAAAATCAGAATTTAAGGTAAGAGATGCAAAGGCCAAATCAATAATAGTACAATGTATAAGCGACAAACACCTTGATATAATAAAAGACTCCAAAACAACAAAAGAAATGTTAAAGGCACTGGAAGATGTATTTCAAAGACGAAGTGTATTTACTAAACTGACACTTAAAAAACGATTACTGACCTTAAAACATAAACGAAACGAAAAGCTAGAAGGCCATTTTCATAAATTTGACACGTTAATAAGAGAACTAGAAAGCATTGGATCCAAGGTAGAGGAAGAAGATAAAGTTTGTCATCTTTTATTAACACTTAATGAAGAATTTGATCCAGTAATTACAGCAATCGAGACAATGAATAGTAAAGTAACAATGGACTTTGTGAAGTCTCGCCTACTCGATGAAGAACTGAAGTTTAAAGCAAAACAAGGACATAGTGTTACCCAGCTAGAACAATCTTTTAAAGCATTTCAATTAACTTGTTTTAAATGTGGTAAAGTTGGACATAAAATAGCTGATTGTCGGATGAATTCGAATATAGTTACACGAGGGAATTACAGAGGTCGGAGAAACAGCAGAAGAGGATATTATCAGTCAAATTATCAAAACAATAGGGGTCAAAGCCATGGTCAATTTCAACCAGGTAACAGAACAGGGCTCCAAGCAAATAAGGCAGACGAAATTGCATTCATTGCATTAAGCACTGTAACCTCACCATGTGCAATAAACAGCTTCATCCTGGATTCAGGATGCACTCAACATATGATAATGGGGGATTTAGAAAAGTACATGTCAGATGTCAAGGATCTAGAACACGAAATTAAAATTGGAACAGCCAAAGAAAAAGAAATTCTGTATGCAAAGAAGAAAGGAACAATTAAGGGAATCTGCCAAAGAAGAGAGATAACAATTGAAGCTTTATTGGTTGAAGGTATGTCACACAATCTTATGTCTGTATCTAAATTGCTTAAAAATGATTTTCAAGTTATTTTCAATAATGATATGTCTGGTAATAAGTGTGCCATTTTACTAAAAAAAGGATTCTAAATTTTATTGTAATTCTCATAATGATTTATTTTATTTAAATATTGATTTTAAAACTGATACTAACATTTATAGACTAAATGAATGTAATAATAATTGTGAAGTTGATATTAAGTTAGGTAATGAGTGTGTTTATACAGCACATGAAAGTCTAGGTAAAGACATATGGCACAGAAGGCTAGGTCATATTAACAGATTTAATTTAAAGAGATTAGGTTTACCGTTTAGTCAGGAAATTTGTAAGAGTTGTATTGAAGCTAAAAGTACTCGAAAACCATTTTATAATAGTCAAAAGAAAACCGTCAAAATTGGTGAATTGATACATTCTGATATCGCAGGTCCTGTAGTAACTTCTACTCCAGAAGGTTATAAATACTTTCAAGTATTGATTGATGATTTTTCTCATTTCTTGGTAGTTAAATTGTTAAAGAATAAAAGTGAAGCTTATCAAAATGTTATTGATTTTGTTCGATTAATTAAAACTCAACACAGTTTAAAAACAAAAAGAATAAGATTAGATAATGGAGGGGAATTTATATCAGATTATTTTAAAAAAATTTGCAGAACTAAGGGTATTCAGCTCGAGTATACGATGCCATATACTCCGCAGGAAAATGGAACATCAGAACGTATGAATCGAACATTGTTAGACAGGGTGAGAACCAAATTTGCAGAAACTAATTTACCCAGAAAACTATGGGGAGAAGCAATACTATGCTCAGCTTATGAATTAAACCGGTCACCAACTGAAGCAAACAATGGTGAAACGCCGGCAAAGAGATGGTATAACAAGAACGATTTATCAAAGTTAAGAGTATTTGGTAGTCAAGCATGGGCTGTAATTTTACCAAGAAACAATAAACTAGAACGAAGGGCAAAGCCATGTATTATGATAGGATATTGTGGGGCAGGATATCGGTTGTGGAACTATATTCAAAATTTAACTTTTTGCTCAAGAGATGTTAGATTTAATGAAAAAGAAACAAATTATGATAATATTCTAAAGGATGAAAACATTGATAATAAAAGAGAAATGATAGTACCGATTGAAAATGAATTAGAAATAAAAGAAGGAGAAAACGATATTGAAATTGAAGTTTGTGAAGACGAAATCGAACCAGGTGGAAGCGATAGTGAAGAATCCGACAATTTAGAAAAATGAGAAACAAAACTAAGAACAAAGGAAACAAGCACCAGAAGAATAATTAATAAACCAAAATATTTAGACGAATATGAGGTCTATCAAGCTTACTGTTTAATTTCGACCGAAGAAAGTGATCCAATAGAGTACAAAGATGCTATTAAAAATAAGGAATGGAAAGATGCTGTGGAAAAAGAATTAGATTCACACGCAAAATTAAATACTTGGACAGAATCAAATGTACCAGATGGAAAATCTGCAATACAAACCAAGTGGGTGTTTCGAACAAAAGAGGATGGAACCAAAAAGGCCCGAATTGTGGCAAAGGGATTCCAGATGAAAGAAAAAGATCCATTTAATCCTGTATATTCGCCTGTTGCAAGGTTATCGACAATAAGGCTATTAATATCAATGGCCTTACAAAGAGATTTTAAAATAAGACAACTAGACATCCCAACTGACAAAATAAACAGGAAAAGTGTAAGTGGATGTATTATATTGTATGGTAAAAATCCAATATATTGGTTCTCGAAGAAACAAAGTTGTGTTGCACTGTCTACTGCAGAAGCAGAGTATGTGGCAGCGGCTACTTGTGCACAGGATTTAGTAAATCTTAAGGGGATTATGAATGATTTTGATGTTGATAATGAAACGATTTTGTATTGTGACAATAAGAGTTCAATTCTAATGTCAAAAAGTAACGAAAACTCTAAAAGGGCGAAGCATATAGATATAAAAAATCATTACTTGAAAGACTTAGTTGCACGAAAGGAAATAACAATTACCTATGTATCAACTGATCAAAATTTGGCGGATATATTAACAAAATCTTTAACTAAAGATATATTTGTATATCTAAGAAATAAGGTTCACATTGTTTAATCGAGTACCTAATTCAGTTTAGTTCTTTATTTTATTTTATATAACATTTAAAATCGAGGAGGAGTGTTAAGAATTTATGTAAGCTTAGTTTCTCATTAGGAGATAGCGCTCTATGTTTTAGATACGATTTTAATAATGTGCAACCTGCTAATATTGCAATGACATGAAATATGTGTTCTGTCAACTTTGTCAATGTTGTTGGTTGCTCTCTTCTATTGTACCCGAATTGTTAATAATAAATACGTTGTTTAAAGTCGTCAAATCTGGGATTTTATTAATATAAAATAACACTTAACACCACGAAAAAGTTGAAAAAAGATCATCTTTACAACGTTTATGATGAAGTCTTTGATTATTGGTTAGCAGATGGAGTGATAGAACCATTACCAGTTTTTGAAATTTTATGTCAGTCTGGTCATTTTTTGCCACACCATCCAGTTTACAAACCTAGTAGTGGCATAACACCTGTCCCTACGACCTGTTTTTGATTCGTCATCAAGAGAGAAAAGTCAACCTTGTTTGAATCACTGTTTGGAAAAAGGTATCAACCTTATCGACCTTATTGAATTGATCCCTTCCATGATTTTAGTTTTCGAACAGAGAAGATTGGAGTAACTGCTGATATAAAGAAGGCATTTCTTCAGATCAGCTCACAAGAATGAAGAAAGTTATCGAAATTTGTTGAAGTTCCTGTGGTATGATAAAGGCGACAACTTGAAGATATTCAGACATACACGAGTGGTATTTGGAATATCATGCAGTCCTTTTCTATTAGGAGCAGTTATAGACTACCACCTTAAGGAAGCTTTCAAAAAATAAGAACGCGAAGAAGGAATCTACAGTCGTGATGTTATTTCCAAATTAATGAAGTCCTTTTACGTTGACGATAAAGAAGCTCTTAACCAATTCATTGAACTCTACGTCAATTTTGGCTAATTTTAACTTAGGGGGTGGGCTTATTATTTATCATAGTATGTTGAAGTTGAAAAAAGAAGCAACATTTTAGGACTTGTTTGGAATTTTAGACAATTTGGAACTTTCACTACAATTTTTCGATAAACTCGATATACGGCAGGTAACAATAACTCATAAGTTGTTTGACCCTATCGGCTTTTCGTGTCTATTTGCCTAGATTCCAAAACTTTTACTGCGAGAGACATGGTCTTCGAATTTGGGATGAAACGTTGAGGTCACTGGAGAAATGCTAGAAATATTTTCAAAATGGCTACAGATTTGCTATACTTGACCTATGTTAAAGTTCCTCGATGGATAGGTACAGATTTTAAAAAATCGACTGCATGTCTTCCGTGATGCAAGCGCTGACTTTCACAATAATCACTATTCAAAACCTTAAGTTTTCTTTAGGGCAGATTCATCAACAGTTTTAGCTGAAAGGAGATGTTGGGAGGGACCTCGATGGTTACTTGATCCAGTTTCAGAGTGGCAAGTCAAAATTTTTAGTGCGACGAAGGAGAAGTTAGTAAGGAAAAAAGAAAGACTATTGTTTCTTCTCTGATTGTAACCAAAGATTTTTTATGGTATTACCATCAAAATTCAACAAAATAGTCAACATGATTGCGTGGTGCTACGACATTCGATAATAACTGCAGAAAAAGAATACCGAAAACCGTTTTATACAAGAAGAAATTTTTCAGTCCGAAAATGACCCCAGACTACCACCTTTATGTGTCCGTTTATCGATAGAGGTGAATTAGGGTACATACTAAGATATCAGACAGAATCAATACAGAAAACTTTCATATGCTGTATGTTTTAGGTACTTTCAAATCATCACGGTGTTGAACGCAGACGCACTGTTAAATTAGTTATTAATGGATGTACCTACTATGAGTTGACTTCATCCTTATCCAGTAATTCATTTCTACAGACTTTGAGAAGATTCATTGCTCGTAGAGGTCGACCTTCAACGATCTACTCCGACCGTGGAAAAAACTTTGTTGAATATGTCAATGCTTTAGAAGACATAACTTGGCCAAAAGTAGCTGAAAATTGCAGTACTATACAGAAATTTGGATGGAGAATGAATCCGCCAACAGCTGCCTGGTGGGCTGGTGGGAGTGACTCATACAAATGTTGAAAGATTTGTTACATAAAACACTTGGAAAACCAAGCCTTGACATGGAAGAGCTACAAGCCGTACTTTGTGATTGTGAGGCGGTTTTGAATGCACCACCACTGACGTAGGTATATGTCTAAAGATCCCAATGACTATGTCGTTCTAACACTGTTAATATTCCTACAAGATGTTAAAGAAGTATGATGAATTGTTGATCATGATTCAGTTAAAGCCAATCATCTGGATAGACGATTTAGATTAAAAAAGAGACAGTAAAAGTTGGAGATATTGGGTGGTATGAATAAAAACGAAGTACATGCTACTACTACAAGTATTAGTATATTCTTCGAAGTATCTACTTCACAAAGAAGCATTTACTAATTTCCGGTAGTTTAGAAATGTAGTATCTACTTCGTTTTGAAGTAAATACTACGTAGAACATACTAATACTTGTAGTAGTAGCAAGTACTTCGTTTTTATTCATACGACCCATTGTCTTGATCTGAGGGTATAATGTAAAGAAATTTGAATGGCCTATAGGGCGTATAATTCCGGTTATTCGTGGATGTGACGGAGAACTGAGAAGTAAGAATAGTGAAGTTGAAAACGGCTTCGGGTCAACTTTCAAGGCCATTGCAGCGCGGCATTTCACAATAATTGGAAATGGGAACTTCAAGATATTTAATTAAATTTTCCCAAAAAGGAGGAGTCGTTGAAGAAGCTGGAGTGTATTAAAAGCTCCCTGGTTCTTTTTATGTTTTTTGATGTTGATGTAGGCCACACATAGAGGCTACAAGACCATTGTGATGTCATGTCAGGGGATAACGGTTATTATTTGAATAGAGTTGTCACATTGTTCTCTGTAAAATTGAAGTATTATTGGAAGTAGTAACGGCTCTTGCTGCAACGGTATAACTATACTTGATAGAGGTGGATTCTTTGAATAAAAAGCATTACCACTTTTAACAGTGATAGATACTTCGGCCCATCATGGCAACTTGAAAATATTTTCCCATAAAGATAGAATCTGCTTCCTAATAAAACACAGGATTGTATTTTTGTTATAACCTTGGCTTGATAAATTCTTACCTGTATTTTTGAGGGTTCTCCTGTGACAACCCCATTCAAAACATAGTGGCCCTTTAAAGCCGACTCCAAAAACTCGTTCATTTTGATAGAATCGTGTTCTACATTGCTACCTGCAGTTTCTATCAACAAGTAAAAAGGGTAGTCGTCTAACGGTGACACCAGATTAGTGTGCTCCTTGCCCCACTTGATAGTGTGAGAATCCATTACCTCCATTGCTGATAGTATTTCGCCTAATTCGTGTTTGGCTTTTTTTGAAGTTTTTAAAACCTTATCGAAAGTTTGAAGACCTAAAAAGAATGAATTTTTGTTGGAAAACTAAGTTTAAAGAGACTTGTCTGGTTTTCTCTTTATTATTTTCAAGTTTCGATTATGACAATTTCAATTGGATGATTATATTAATTCTTACCTAAGAATGTAACATGTTGACTTTTAGGCCTTGTAGAACATTGCAAAGCTACTTTAGTGATGATACCCAAAGTTCCTTCTGAACCAATGAATAAATTCTTCAAGTGCAATCCACTGTTGTCTTTTCTAACAGACGTTAGGCAGTCTAAAACTTCACCATTTGCTTTTACCTAAAAAAAATTCATGAATTCTTTAACTAATCGCAAAAGCATACCAGCCAATTAGATTAGAATAATTCCGATTTCACACACACAAAGGGTACTTACAACTTCCAATCCTAAAGTATTGCCGTGCATATTTCCGTATCTCATAACTCGCATTCCTCCGGCGTTTGTAGCCACGTTACCGCCTATTTGACACGATCCTTTTGAACCCAAGTCCAAGGGTACCATGAGACCTTTTCCTGCTAATGCGTTGTCCAGTTCTTCTAGTATGACTCCTGCCTGACAGACAACAGTACCTGTGAAATTTATTTGTGAGGTAATTTGTGATAATCATATACTAATAGGAAGAATTTGGTTACAAATACAAAAATGTAGAGAGTTGTCAGGAGAACTAAAAAGAGTAGAGGAGAAAACTTGAAAATAAACAATCTACAGTAGGTTTTTGAAAGATTTCATGCATAAATCATATTTTCTCTTACCTGAATTTTCATCAATTTCTATTATTTCATTCATGAGCTCCATAGACAAAATAATTTCATCGAAAACCGGTACGGCACCAGACGCAACCCCTGTATTGCCTCCCTGCGTACATAATGCCAACTTATATTGGTTGCAGTAAACGATAATTTTCGAAACCTCCTCTGTAGTTTTCGGTTTCAGGACGACGGCACTTGAACCTTTCCAAAATAAAATCAAAAATTATAAACAAGTGTTGATAATGGAATGGTTTGTTTTCAAATCAAATATGTAATAAATTACCTCGTACTTGTTGAAACCAATCCACGTTATATTTTTCCAAATCTGATAGATTAGTTAAAACTCTTTCTTCATAGCCAAGTAAGTCCTGGAAGTATCTCAGGTGAGGTTCTTGCAAATAGTTGTAGAAGCCTCTTTCCACTTGATACCTATTCTAGAAAAGATAGAACAGTTTTAGTCAGCAAAAACTTCCTGCTTTTTCAGAATGGGATTATTATTATTATCATCAACAGAAGAAAACACGTTGTATTATTGTAATTAGTAGTAAATGTTAATCGTATAAGGAAAAAACCTACTCACAGTTACTCACTTTAGTAAAATCCGGCTGAGCACGAAATCCTCTAAAAATATTATTGCGCACTCCGAACTTAATCAACCCAACCAATTTGCTCGAAAGCATTTTTTAAATTATAAACTAATCCATAAGTAGATTTTTTCGACTATTTTCACAAGAGTAGGTACACTTCATTGTGCGTTATCTGAATGTGAATTGTTCAATAAACAACACACTATTAAGTAATAAGTCACAAACAGAGGAAATTGATGAACCTATTTTTACTTAAGCATTTATGGTTTAGCTGATAAGCATTAATGAGTAAATATTGAAATTGATATACATAATTATTTAAGTAGGTTTTTGCACTGTTTTTTGACATTATTTATTTGTACAATTCTATTTTTAAATTTTGATAATTTTATGTTTGATTTAAATAGTTTTGCTATTGAGAATTTCATACATCTGTCCAAACTGGTATTCCAACAATAAATTGACATGTTTTGATTGTTGATTTGAACCAATCAGATTGTAACTACGCGATAATTTGCACTAGTGCAAATTATCAGATAATTGCATACTAACTGGTGCGAAAACTGGTGTTTTGACATTTTTTGACAAAAAATTTAAATTTTTGATTTATGAAATTCTCTCATTAAATACAACTCGTGCAATGGAAATATATTTATAATTTTCGACAAATTTGCACTCATGCGTTTTCAACTGAAAAAGGAACTCGTGCACTACGTGCACTCGTGCTCTTTTTCAACTAAAAATGCATTCGGGCAAATTTCCCAAAAATTATCAATAATTTCCATTGCACTAGTTATATAATTACTATTGACAATTTTGTAAAGGTACATTATTGGTACCTGCACAACGATAATACTAATACTATCTTATCCTTCCGGTAAAAACGTTCAATAACTCGCTGAGGAGTGTAGCACCACACTCCCTGTGAATTGGGTGCTAGGTAGTCCTAGGTATAGAGTAGATAGGTAGTCCTAAAGTTTGAACGCACGAAATATATAAACGAGGGGGTCTCGCGTTACATTAGCCCCCTCCCCCCGGTAAAAATGTTCTATAACTCGCTGGCGAGTGTGGTGCTAGCCCTGTAAGTTGGGTGCTAGTTATAGTATAGTGCTAGGTGTATAGTAGACAGTGCTAAAGATTCAACAGAAATATGCACACACGGGGGTAGGGGGGAGGGGCTCGCGTTAGATTAGCTCCGCCCCCGTTAAAAATTAGCTATAACTGGCTGGGAACTGTGATGCTTGCTCTGTAAGTTGGGTGCAAAAGGGTGCTAAAAAATAGAACCTATTGGAAAGCCAGGGGAGCCCATATAACGGACCCCAAAATTAGAGCTGAGAAAAAGAAGTATATTCTTTATGCAGGGTGTTCGGGTGTTGTTTGGGATTTTTGGATGAATGTAACTCGCTACTGGACTCTAACAATACTGACAAAGACTATCACAAAACTATGAATGGCGACATTTTCCAAAATTGGGTGGAAGGACAATTAATTCCTGCATTGTCTAAATTAGAAGGAAAATGTGTTGTGGTTATAGATAATGCACCATATCATTTTATGCTTATCGATAAACCACCATGTTTTTCTTCTTAAAACGCGAAAATGCTGAAATTCTTGACAAGACATAAAGTTGTTTTTGCTGACGGACTTACAAAAAAAAAAAAAAAAACGATGAGAATTGATCAAACCATTTAGGAAAACAGGGAACGAAAAATATGTAATTAACGAGATTCTCAGTAGACATGGCCATGAAGTTCTTAGATTACCTCCATACCATTGTCAATATAATCCTATTGAGATAGCATGAGGATTTACTAAGAACTTTTACAACAAGCACAAAAACAAGGAGGCTTCAACATTGATACAGGAGGACTGGAACAAATTAATGGAAAACACTAGCTTCGAAAACATTCCTCCTATCATCATTCGCTTCAATGAGTTTAAGATTCTGATTCCGAAAGCTTGATAGATTCTGACTGTGATGAAACAATTATGGAAATTGAGATAGTTGAAGCTAGAATTTGATATTTTAATCCTCAAGCTCGAAAGGGATCATCATCGTCATTCAGCCTCTAGTTGCGTCCACTGTTGGACACCTCAAGGTGTTACCATTCTTATCCAGTCGAAATCCTCCTGATATCGTCTGACCAGCGAGTGGAAGGTCAGCCAGCGTTTGTCACTTCTAGGCCGCTACTCGAGAATTCTTTTGGTCCATCTCCCATCCGGCAATCCCGCGACATGTCCTGCCCATATCCATTTGAGCTTTGAGATACACTATAACATCGACTACTTTTGACCTTATACAAAACTTATCCAATACTTTCTCCTTTCCTTTCCACGATTTTTTTACTATTTTTTCAAATATTCATCTGCAGCTCATTTTTAATTATTAATTATTATGTTTCGAATTATTTGAATTAAGTATTTTCCATGTTATGTTATGTTCTGCTCAATGGTTCTGCTGAATAAGCATGTGTACCTACCTATATTTATCAGTTATAGAGAAAAGTAAGATTATTGCTTTCAAGGTAATTAACAGTACCTTATTCAAATGCCGAGTTCGTTTTTGTCATCTTTTTCGTCGATTTGTTCCGCAATTTTGACAAGCACGTGACCATCACGTGACTGGATAAGACAGTTCCAATTTACAAATCACGTGCCTGTCAAAATTTTGGAGCAAATCAACGAAAAAGATGACGAAAACGAACTCAACCAAAGTATAAAAATATGCTTCAGTCCTGCTCTGCTATTTTTCAGTTTGTCATCATAACTTCCCAAAGACATAAAAAAATATTTACCAACCTATGCAGGTAATAAAAATAAAATCCCTATCAACTACCAACTGAAAGGTGATAAATCTTACCTTTAGTTGGGACTTTGGATTGTGAATAGATTATTCGTCTTGGTTTACCATAGGTGAAGTACACATTTTTTAAATTAAACGGGCAATTCCACTTATGTATAAATAATTCCATTTGAAATGTCAAAAATCGTAGTTTGCTAGCGGATAAATAGGAAGGAACAGAAAATATAACTGGATAAAAAAATCGGATAAATTTTCTGTTGATGCAATCGTTACCATAGTAATAATTGCATGTTAATTGGTTTTTGAATCATCTGTAAAATAATTGTGTCACCAAAATTCACAAATTCGATCATTTTAGCTTATTAAAAGTGTACGTATTTTAAAATAAAATTAAAAATATTTTAAACATGCCGCGATTTGGAACAATTAAAGATGAAATTAATAGCGAAATGGAAAATTCAATTCCTGGTGCATCGTACGTATCAGTTAGTTGCCCCTTAAGTCTGGAGAAGGTAGCTACTCAATTGGTCGCATGAAATGCAATTATCGAGGATAGGATTGACTATGACTTTAATAATACTTTGGTTCCGTTAGACTCGTTAGAGCGTTCTATTTCGCAAGTTAATTTTTACAGAGTGACTTTGACCCATCTTTTGTAGAAATATTTGATAATAGGCGGTAAAAAAGGCTCCTGTAAGATGTTTTTAAATATTTTACTAGAATCCGCTTGGGTGAGGCAACTTCGTCAATCGTTATTCCGGCACTGTCGAACTATTATTTTTGTTTCTAGGACAGGGGCGCCGGGTTACAGAAAACCTCGTGGGTGCTGTTCATGCACCGGCATTTCTGAGGGTGTGAGGGGGGGGGTGAACAGCCCGCCGGTGGTGAAAAAACTTCTTCAGAAGCCACGCCCAAAAACGTTTACCAGCATTCTTTAATTTACATTCGGACGAGTGTCTAAGAAGGGAATGGTAATACATTTCAAACAACCTTTCCATATTCGTTTTCCAGCTGCGGGAACTAGTGTTGCTTAGGGCTTATGTAAGCTTTTTACGGTGTCTGCTAAAATTGGAAAAAAAGGACGGCTATAAGGGTAAAGAGTAGAGTGTTTTCACAGCTATTAGAACAATACCCACTTCTACCACGTAAAAGCCCCCCTCCAGCATAGCCATCATAGTCCTGCATTAATCTATTTTCAAAAGGCGCCGCCGAAATTTTCCCACGGTATCGAAAAACTTCCTAGGCTCAAGTACCCCCAGCTATCAGACTAGCAGATTCACAAGCAAAATATTTATTATTGCAATAAAATTAATGCATCTGTTTATGACCAATACCCACCTCACAGCTATCAGAGCAATACCCACCTCCACTATGTCAAAAAGCTTCTACTCTGAAGAGGTACCTCTTTTCATATCCCTTCACTTTCTTGAAAACTAAAGAATATTTCAACAATTCCTGCATTTGTATTCGTCAATAGTGTTCTAAACTCCATGAGATTAATTTTATTGCAATAATAACATTTTGCTTGTGAATCTGGTGGACCACTTACGTAGTAGAGGTGGGTATTGGTCTGATAGTCGGGGGCACTTGAGCCTGGGAAGTTTTTCGATACCGTGGGAAAATCTCCAGATCGGCGGCGCTTTTGAGCTGAAATTTTGGGAATTTGACCCGGGCCAACCCCAAAATTGACGAACTCGAATACAAATAGAAGAATTGGTTAAATATTCTTTAGTTTTCAAGAAAGTGAAGGGATATAATAAAGTGCCATTTCAGGGTAAGAGCCTTTTGAAAATAGATTAATGGAGGGCTTGACGGAAGAGGGTTTACAGTGCAGGTGGGTAAAAAGTGCCTCCTCAGGGTAGGAGCTTCACGGAAGGGGGTACAGTGGAGGTGGGTAGTGGTATGATGGCTGTGCTGGAGGGGGGTTTTACATGGTAGAGGTGGGTATTGGTCTGATAGCTGTGAAAACACTCTACTGTAAAGTGTGGAAAACTCTCCTGCAGATATTCTTTTCCAAGCAGCACGTACCGAAAATCTGCGTTTTACGCTGTTCTCCATAAAAGATTTCTGATTTTCTTCATCTTCTTCTTCTTCTAAACAAAGTACCACCATGTTCCGATATCAACTGCCAGTACTGGATTTGGTGTGCTGATTTTACTGTCATTTACCGTTCCAATTTCAACAGGGTACTCTTGTGGTCATTCAGTACTGAATCGGCTGAATCCAGTGCACTGAAAATAATATTGGAACGGCGTCCAGTAAATTCAGTACTGACAGAGTTTATATCGGAACATAACCTATATAAGGCAATGGTCCAAATTTAACCAAACGTTAACCATTAACTCTGTTCCAACAGACATGAGAACCGTTCCAGAACCAATAATTTTCAGTTGCCCGCCTATTTTTCAATAAGTTGAACGTTTTCCCTAATTGACAAATGGATTGATCGACTGGAAATTATCGTTCTAGAAAGGTTTTCATGTCTGCTGGAACAGAGCTAAAGTACCTAACCGAATGGGTCAACAGATGTTTACTGATAATTCCGGTTACTTTGGGGAACGCAAATATGGAAATAAAACATAATTGACAGAAGTTACAGATAAAACCTTGATAAAACCAACAGAACCGACATTCGATGGCCGGTAACTATTTTGACATTTGGTTAACCAGATTTCAGGAACCCGAGGTACAAAATTAACCAGTTTTCCAGGAACTAGAGAGGATTATCAGTTTTTATGTCTCGTGGGTGCTCGAGCCCCCGAGCACCCACGTAGTCGGCGCCCCTGTTCTAGGATGGTTAGAGATTATAAAAAAAAACGATCTGATGTATACGAAGAAGAGCAGTTAATAATGCTGTCGAATTTACCCCCTAGGGGAGGGTAAGTTCCTCATTTGACATTGATGGAAAAAAAAAAAATTCTCTTTGAATTTATACGATATTGGTTTTAAATGCCTATTACCCACCAGGGGCGCATATACGGGGGGGTAATGGGGGTAATTACCCCCCCCCCCCCCAGAAAACTAGAAAATTTTCAACCAACCTAAATTTTTAGTTTTTCTACTGAAAATATAGGAATTATATTGCGAAAACTATTAAAATACTACTAACATGGCAGCAGTCTTAGAGCAGGTAAAGGTAAAAAGGAGTAGTAACCTGGATTTGGAAAATGAAGCCGTTTTTTTTTAGGTATTTTTGCACCAAAAAAATGGCGGAATAGGCAATTCAATGCTTTACCTATATCTTGGTGCCAAACACCTGCCAAAAACTTGGCTTCACTTTAGTTTCATAAGCAGAATGGCGCGTTCCTACTCCTTATGTCTGTAGGACAGCGCTTACCTGCTCTAAGGCAGCAGCGATTTTTTACTTTCGTCTTCGTCATCGACGTCAAATGTCTGTCACTCGGTGCCGCGCCACTTAGGGTCGGTTTCAATAGCGATTTGCCTCTGGGTTGGTTTTAACTCCAGGGACCAAGTTCGTTTTTGTCATCTTTTTCGTCCATTTGCTCCAAAATTTTGACAGGCATGTGATTTGTAAATTGAAACTATCTTATCCAGTCACGTGCCTGTCAAAAATTCGAAGCAAATTGACGAAAAAGATGACAAAAACCAACTCGGCCAGGGTAATAGAGCCGGTTTCTCAATAGCAGGACACCCCCGGGTTAAATAAGGGGTTAATAACTCCAAGGTAAACAAAGCAACTGGACTCGCTGACCCTGGAGTTGAAATTACCCGGAGGTGACTCGCTATCGAGAAACCTGCCCTTACGTGTCCAGTTTCAATGGAGTTATGCTTAACCTGGGGGTGAGTTGCTATTGAGAAACCGGCCCCTTTAGGTTTCCTCAGAATCCTCAGACCTCAAGGAGGCCTTGAACGTTTAGAATTGATATATGAATAACTTGTCACGTAGTAGCAAGTGTCCACTCTTAACTCACGACCCTCAAGGAAGACCCAAGGAACAACTATAAATTCGGCCGTGTGTGCGTTTTTTTTTTTAAAGATAAAAGTCAAACTGACATTATGTTGGCAATACAATGTAAAATTGTCAATGCTTTCAAATTTTTCATGTAGAAAAGGCTTGTGTTGCCAACATAGTTACTAAATTTTTGACTTGGGGAATTATCAATAGTAATATAACTAGTGCAATGGAAATTATAAATATATTTCCATTGCACGAGTTGTATTTAATGAGAGAATTTCATAAATCAAAAATTTAAATTTTTTGTCAAAAAATGTCAAAACACCAGTTTTCGCACCAGTTAATATGCAATTATCTGATATGCAAATTATCGCGTAATTACAATCTGATTGGTTCAAATCAACAATCAAAACATGTCAATTTATTGTTGGGATACCAGTTTTGACAGATGTATGAAATTCTCTTTAAAAAAACGCACTTTACCACACATTTAACAACTAGGGATGCCCATCCAACTGATAACATCGATGTTTCGGTATCGATAAAACATCGAAAGCTGATATCGATGTTAAGAAAATATTGATAGAAAAATATCGATGTTTTCTCAACATCGATTTTTGGAAGGTAATAATTTGGGCCTGACGCCCCCAAAAAAATTTGGGGAGCCTGCGGCAAGCTGCCTCCGGCCGGCGCGGCGGTAAGTAAGCGCGTGTACCGGATTTTTGTTAACCCCCCCCCCAGACCCACACTCTGGATGCGCCACTGTTACCCACTAAAGAAATGTTATCACTATGTTTAGATAAAGTTGTGTTTATTTCTGTTAAATTGTTTTTAAAATCTTGCAAACCTTAACATGTCGTAGTTGCCCCACTCTCCCCTATTAATTGTCTCAATCATGATGACAATATAACATGCACCTCCACCGGTCGATGCCGAATCTGCAATAAAGCTCACCATACCCATGTTCATGTAGACTTCCCTCAAAATAAAAGTCAACCAAAAAAATTACCAGGAGATAATCATTCTTATCATGGAGGAAGCCGAAAGACAGAGCAAACTACAAACTACGCTAGCAGAAAAGATGAAATGGTGTTGTTAGCTACAGCATTAACAAAAGGGAAAAAATCACAAGGAGACTACGAGAATTTACGAGGCCTAGTAGATTCCGGGTCCCAGTCATCTTTTATCACAGAGGAAGCTGCATGCCTCCTTCCACTACCCAAAAAAAAAAAAGATCAGTGTCGAGATATCATATCAGGTCTTGGTGCAAGAAACCCCCAGACAGCAAAATGGCAGATAGAAACAACAATCCACCTAAGATTTCCAAGCAACTTCTCGTTGGACGTCGTGTTCCTTGTGCTGCCTAAACTCACACAGACATTACCTGGAAAGCCATTAGATGTCAATATATCTCAGTAGAACAATGACCTTGTGGCGGATCCTGCATTTCAAAATTGATATTATTGATATTATATTGGGCGCCAAAGAATATACGCGCAGATTTTACTTGAAGGCGTCAAGAAAACGAATGATGGCATACTGGGACAGAACACCGAATTCGGATAGATATTTTCTGGAAACACTGGAAATAACAAAGATAAAAAAACTCCAGGTGCTAACAGTGACAACCGACATTCAAGAAGATCTACAGCTAATCAAATTCTGGGAAATAGAGGAAATTTTCCAACCAAGACAAATAACTAAAGATAAGGAGATCTGTGAGGAACAATATGCTCTAAACACAACCATCAGAGATAAAGATGGTACTTACACTGTAGAATACCATTCGATGACAAAGAACAAACTCTGGGAATATCAAAACAGAGCTGCAGCAAGAGTTATACAATTAGAGAAAAAGCTCTTAAGAGACGAAAGCCTAGAATTCACCTACAAACAATTTATATAAGATTACCTAGATCTGGGACACATGAAAATCTGCGATGTAAAAGATACAAAACTTTCAAAATACTATACATTCCTCGTCACCATGTTTTGAAAGAATCGAGTACAATGACCAAGCTCCGAGTAGTTTCACAACAGTAACATATGGTACAACCGCAGCTCCATATTTGGCGATCAAAACATGGCAGCAACTAACAACTGATGAGGCCATAAATTTTCCAAAGGCAGCCAAGGCAGACGACGTTCTTTCCGGTGCAGATACTATTGAAGAAGCATTGGAACTCCAAACTGAACTAATCAAAATGTTTCACTCTGGCGGGTTCAATTTACTAAAATGGTCCAGTAACAGAAATCAACTCCTACAAGCTCTGCCAGATGAGGAACTGAAAGATATAACTTCCGTAGAAATCACAGAAGATGAAACAAGAAACTCTCTTGGAATCCACTGGGCACCACATGATACCTTCCGTTTCAAAACTGAAGTAACAGAAAATACCAAAATTACGAAACGAAATATCCCCTCCGAGGTTGCTAAATTGTTTGATCCGCTTAGCTGGCTAGCTCCAGTGATCATAAAAGCAAAACTTCTCATCCAAGAAGTATGGTTACCTACAAGAATTAAGATGGGACGATCCTGCACCTGAACACATACAAACCAAATGGAAGAAGTTTCAAACAGAACTTAAAAATGTCGAACAAATAACAATTTCCAGATGGACACATCAATCCAAACAAAGCAACATTAAGATACATGGATTTAGCGATGCATCAGAGAAAGCATACGGTGCAGTCATCTACATGAAATTGACAAATCCACAAGATGAAAGCCTAGTCACTCTCTTAGCTGCTAAATCCATAGTTGCTCCAGCACGAATGGAGGCAATTCTATCACGACTTGAATGTTGTGGTGCAGTTCTGTTGTTAAAACTAATCAAAAGAACTTATAAGTTTTATCGCTAGAGAAAGTTGCAGTCTATGCCTACTCAGACTCCATGATAACACTGGCATGGATAAAAGAAGAGCCATCAAGATGGAAAAATTTTATTGCCAATAGAGTCTCTGGAATAAATAAACTTGTATCCAGTGAATTCTGGCATCATGTAAAATCGAAAGAGAATCCTGCCGATGTGATATACAGAGGACTAAAGCCATCAAAACTAAAAAAATACGCTCTCTGGTGGCATGGACCATCATGATCAATGTTACATAGCGTGACAAGAAATCCTTTCATCATTCCTGCGACGACTGAAGAAGAAAAAAAAAGCTACACAGCCATTATCACCACACAAACAAAGGGCAGCGATGAAATCATTCAGAAATTCTCGTCACTAAAAGAATGGGCCGTGTGATACGCCATTGTAAAAGATTTTTGGACAAATGCAGAAAAAAGAAGCATCCATCGAAATTAACTGTCGAAGAAATGGCAACCACGCTGGTACACATTGTCAAAATGGAACAGTAATGTTACTAAGAAAAAAAAATCCTAACGCTCCAGAAGAAAAATCAACTAGAAACAAAGAGCAAAATTCTGAGTCTCAACCCGTTCCTAGACAATGATGGAGTTTTGAGAGTAGGAGGTTGACTTCAGCACTCACAGCTACCATACAGCAACAAACATCCCATGATCTTGGCGTATCAAAGTCACCTGACAAGATGCGTAGTCACAGATGCCCATCTCACCACTCTACATGGTGGGAATCAGCTTACATTAGCTTAAACCAAAAAACGATTTTGGATCATAAATGGAAAAAATGGAGTGAAAAATACAATCATGCATTGTATTAGATGTATCCGATTTAGGGAACAAATGGAAGACCTTTCAGCCCTAAAGTGTCACCCCATCGCATCTTTCTCCAACTCCGTTGTCGACTCTGCAGGACCGATACAAATACAAACGTCAAGGGGCAGAGGTTTTAAGTCATATAAAGGGTAGATAGCGATCTTTGTATGTTTAGTCACAAAGGCTGTTCACTTAGAAGTGGTCAGCGACATGTCTTCTGATATGTTTTTAGCTGCTTTTAGACGATTTGTATATAGAAGGGGACCCTGCTCACATCTCTATAGCGACAATGGAACAAATTTTGCTGATGCTAGCAAGATACTCAAAAGCGAGATACAAGAAATCATCCAAAAATTCAATATCCTGGATACACTGATATCTGCTGGAACACAATAGCATTTTATTCAGCCATCAGCCCCGCACTTTGGAGGCTTATGGGAAGCTGGAGTAAAATCCATGAAATATCATGTAAAAAGAATTATTGGAGACCCAAGACTCACCTTTGAGGAACTGTGCACGCTAACACATCAAATCGAAGCCTGTCTCAACTCCAGACCTTTATGTCTATTATCTAATGATCCAGAAGTCCTAGCAGTACTTACGTACTACGGGACATTTTTTGATTGGACGGGAAGTAATCTCACCTCAAGATCCAGTCACGACGAACATCAACTCAAACCTCAATGATAAATGGAAATTGGTGCAAAAAAATCAAACGCGGAATGGAAAAGCTGGTCAAACAACTATCTACAGCAACTTCAACAACGATACAAGTGGAAACAGTCGCAAGAAGCACTAAAAATGGGAGAGTTAGTTCTTATGAAGGAAGATATCAATCCTAGTAGATGGCCTCTTGCTAAAATCACAGAAGTGTTTCCTACAAGCGATAAGTCCGTTCAAGTAGTGACTGTCAGGAAAGCAGATGCACATACTATGAAAAGACCTATACATAAATTAATTCCAATTTCCATAATACAGCCAAGTCAAGAGGCTAAACAAAAAATTAAAATTTTTTTTGGTAATCTTTTCTATTAACCAAGGCTAGCCAAGCATTTTTAAAGTCATCGACATTACAACAGTGAGTCAGTAAAACATATAAGTCAGCACTTTAGGTAATTTATTAGTTAATTACTTTTGTAAATATCATCAGTCGTTTATACTCAATCACATCTAACAGTGAACTGCTTACTACAGAGTTTTACTACGCACCCTATTAAGTATTCGACAACAAAGAAGAAGAAGGTGCTTAGAGTATAATCAGTCATTCTCTGCCTCCTTTTCTAGTTACAAAACTTCACACATCAAGGGAACGATTGTGCAAGAAGTAGTTTAGTTTGTAGGTTCGTCAGCTTCATTGGACAATGTCAACTAAGAGCACTTGGAAGTACTCCGTACTTCCAAATAGCTTTTAAAACATTGTTCATCTTCTGGAAATACCGTTTTAAGATTTCACAACTGTAAGGGAACGATAGTGTGAATGTTTTATAGCTTCAAAACACTATGAATTGCTTAGAAGTACTTTTAAATAGCTTCTGAGACATTTTTCAGCTTCTAGATTATATTGTGAGCTGTGGACAAGCATCAAAACAGCTGAAAAATGCTCTTGAAACGCTTTTTAGAATCACTCATTTCAACTAAAAATCTTGTTCGCTAGCTACGGCAATTCCTAAGTACATATTTGGTTTTCGGATTCGTATCTAAGAATCTAAGAAAATCTGAATTTTGATTCTCAAAACACGAAAGCTACATTTTAATAAGAAATGTTTCAAAAATAGAAGTTGAAATCATCGTTTTGTTTCTAACCGGTTGACCAGAATAACAAATTAAATAACGTCGCATCAAAGATCAGTTAATTGGTAGGTATAATCATCTGACCTCTCCTTTTACGATAGTAATTCCAATCAATAAAACATTGTCTTGTTTTTGTAAATAATTCAGAGTAGTAACGAATATATTATTTTAGCTTTAAAGCTTAGATTATTATGACTAAATATTTTAAACCCGTCCCTGACTTGAATCTTCAATCGTCGCAATCTACTTTATTCTGCAGTTTCTTTGAACATTATTGTTTTAGACTAGAAAATGATGAAACTGTAAGTTAAGTAATACCTAAATTACTATCAAATAACTACTAAATTGCTTTTTAGGGAATCGGAAATCAAGTTTCATTTGGGTGAAACTCAACATGCAGGTAAGCATAAAAGGCAATTTGTATTTTTACAACTTTTATCGTCACATCTGCATGCCACGAAAATCCAACATATGGTAATTTTTATATTATTTTGAAGTTAATCCTAGCGATGTTACACCTGAAACCACCCTGAATAGTTACCTCAGAGACAAACTCCAACTTACAGCTACGAAAAAAATGTGCCTAGAAGGCGGTTGTGGCACTTGCATTGTAGCAGTAGAAGCACTAGAAGCAGATGGCACTACAAAAGTCTTTGCAGTCAATTCGGTAATAATTATTTTTCAATAATTCATATTCTGACAGTTATTGTTTCAGTGTTTGGTCTCAATTTTCTCCTGCCACGGCTGGAAAATCTTAACCAACGAAGGCATCGGGAATCCGTTAATCGGTTACCACGCCATCCAGAAGCTTTTGGCCGACAATAACGGCAGTCAGTGCGGATTTTGTTCTTCTGGCATGGTGATGAGCATGTATGCTTTGCACGAGTCCGGACCGAAAACCCAACTTGAAATTGAAGACTCTTTTGGAGGAAATTTGTGCCGCTGCACCGGTTATCGGCCAATATTAACTGCTTTCAAAAAACTTGCTTCAGATTCTGGTACAAAATCTAGAAATTGTTTAATTACTTAATATAAATTGCTTTTGTTTGTAGATGATATTGAAGATGTTGGGTTGTGCTCTAAAGCAAAATGCGAAAGTAAATGTCGGCAAACTTGCAAAAAAGCTCCAGTATATTTCGATTTGGAGCCTGCCAAATGGATGAAAGTTTATAAATTGGTGGACTTATTGGAAATTTTGAGAACAACTGGAAATAGGAGCTACATGCTTGTAGCAGGCAACACTGCAAGAGGTTGAATTTTGATTACATTCATCATCACACGAATATATTTTGATTATTTTAAGGTGTGTATTTGCTCACTCCAAGTACCACTCCCGAACTTTACATTGACGTCACAGCAGTAAAAGAGCTGATTACTTATACTGCACTGGATAATAGTTTGATACTAGGCGCAAATATGAGTTTAAGTGACACAATGAGCCTGTTTAGAAAAATTGCCCGAAAGAACAGCAAATTTCTTTATTTGCATAAAATGGCTGATCATTTGGATTTGGTTGCTCATGTCCCAGTCAGAAATGTACATTGGTGCTTAAACTTGCTGACTGAAACTTAAATGTTCGTTTTTCTAGATTGGCACTGTTGCAGGCAATTTGATGATCAAGCACCATCACAACGAATTTCCTTCGGATGTCTTTTTGATTCTAGAAACTGTAGCAGCTACCTTAGTAATTGGTAATTTGTTTTTTTGTCTTATTATACAATCGAATAATAATATTATTTGTAGTTGATGTTGACGAAAATGAAACGAGAGTGTCTCCGCAAGAGTTTTTAAAAGTCGACATGGACAAGAAAGTTCTTAAACAAATAATTTTACCCGGATATGGTCCTGAATATTCTTATGGAAGTTATAAGGTAAACTAGATATTAGAGCTCTGTTTTAATGTTAGTTGATTTTTTGTACTTTACTCAGTACTATAGCATCCCTATGAGGTGTTTTGCATTACAATTATTAGATGATCTATTTCAAGAAAAAACATCCTTGCCCTTTGTAAATTCCTGTATTGAAATTTGCGAGGATGCTCAGAACACTTGTGGTAGTTTACTGTTTGGGGTTTGTATATGTTGGGTTACTACACCCAGAAAGTTTGGTAACTGGGGAGCAGGGCCGGATCTAGGAATTTTTCGAGGGGGGGCAAAGATATGAATTGCCGCCCCTGTTAAATATTATTTTTTCTACGAGTGTGCGCAAAGTAACTACTTTGCGCATACTATGCGGGATTTTTTTTTCCCGCTTTTTTTTTTCTGGTACCCATAATAAAATCCGGGGGCCCCCTATTTGGGGGGGCAAGGCCCTGCGAGAGTCTCCTATTTGGTGGTCCCAGCCCCGTGGGGCCCCCTTTTTAAGGGAGCAAAGACCCGCGGAGAAGGGGCCGAAAAAATGTTTTGGCCGATTTTGATATAAAGTGCGACAAGTGAGTGAACCTGTGTGGAAGGAATGCGGCCAAAACGCTCCTGATTGGCGCGAGATTAAATATACATATACGCGGATCGTCGCGTCAGGGTAACCGCATTTTTCACAATGCACCACGTCGGGGACCCGTCACGTCGTATAGTATAGGTTTTCGTCTTCCCCTCTGCTACTTCATACGTTACCAAGGTTCACTCACTTGTCGTACTTTACCTAGATAGTTATAGCAAATTGTTTTTGATGCCCAAAAAAATTAAAGATTTAAGGAAGAAGTATAAGGTACCTGTCCCAAATAAGGCCACATTAATAAGTTTTATTTTTTTCTAACATTATCCACCAAAGCCAACAAAAATCACGAGCTTATAAGTGAAGTGTCTCGCTTCTATTACTTGAATATTAACTCCAATTTTTTAATTTTTTTATATAAGTGGTGGTTTTTGCGTAAAACAAAGACGCTTACCATTGGCCTTATTTGGATCACTATGCTACTAATAAGGCCACAATTAAGAAATGTTAAAAATATATACAATTATTTATAAAAATATTATTATTTGAGAAATAGTACACAAAATAGAACCTAAACGTTTGCTGCATTCTTGAAAAAAACAATAATTCCAAATCCTGAGATGGTGATTCAAACATGATATTCACATAGGTCTACATGCAACTAGGACAAATGAACCGCAGCATCTCTTGCTTGGTTAGACTCCAGGCATTTCAAAAAACATCACTGAGGTAATAATATGACACATTCTTTTAAAAAAAACACTGTGATGTGAGGCCAATTAAACATTTTTCGTATGATGGCCTTATTAGGAACATGTTAAATTGATAAAAAAAAATCTGTTTCTGGAAATCTAGCAAAGATATTATTCTATACTTACTCTATAGCTTTCTCAATACATAAATGTCCGTTAAAAAATTATATTCGCTCCATTCACTTTATAAACATGTGCATAAACTAATTAAGTTCCAGCCTCAAAGTTATAACGTGACATATGAAATATGTGCTTGGCCATTTTTCGAAATATAACGAGTTGCTAGGAACCCTCGCAATAATTTTTGATTTGCATTATGGATTTCTTTTTTATTAATATTAAAATTTTTGAAAATGGGATTCAATATTAAGCAATAAAGGGCACTGGCCTTATTAGGTACATGGCCCTATTTGAGTCAGGTACCTTAGTTATTTCACTCTTGGAAAATATAGTTCCTTACACGTGCGCAAAGTAGTTTTTCCGCACTTAAAGCTTATCCGAACTCCGCTTCGCGTCGTTCGTCTAACTGCTTTCGCGTGCGGGAAAACATGACTTTGCGCACTGATTAGGAAAACTACTATTTTATGTATATATTCAAAAATGAGGTGTTGAGTCCACAATTTATTTACATGTAGCAGTAGCGGCTCGTGGTCTTTACTGGAAGGGGTTCACACCTAAAGTGATCAGTAGTTGAAGCCCAGCGCGTGGGATCCAGAAGTTGTAGCGCACCGCAGGTGCCTCCAAAAGCAGAAATTCTTTCCGGGTGCCACGCCCAAAAACGTATTTAAGTCTCGAAAAAACAGAATATCAAAGATTGATCAATAAAACTTAATTTCTTCAAACGCTCAATATTCGACGAGTCCTTTCATCTGGGGGCTGGTAGCTCCCAATACATAGCTGTGGCCTGAGCCGGATTCAATGTTGTACTGTTGTACAACAGAAGGCGATTGATTATTCATTTATGGCATGATATTTTTGAATTTATTGTATTTATTTGTTTGCATGCACATCAAAATTAAAAGCTTATGCCAGTATTGCGCATACGTATCTTATTAGCGGGCCAACCGGATGGGGCGTGAACCATGCATGTTGCAACGTGATCGGGATCGGACGTCAAAGCTCTATTTCCTCTGGAGAGGGCAGCATAATACAGGGAACCTTGAGTCAGGTCACTGTGGGGTGGTCGGTTGTTCTATCAGAAGATGTGTTACAAGTTGGCACAATATTAGATAATCAATTTTAAAAAAATATCCGCTAGATATGTACCTATGTTCTATGAAAAAAAGTAAAGCAGTGTCTTCTCTTTTTGCCGCCCCCTTAAGATGCAAAGGGGGGCACGCGCCCCTGTTCGCCACCCCGTAAATCCGGCCCTGCTGAGGAGTAAGAACCACTGTTAGATTAATACTGGTTTTTATTAAACAATTAACAGCTATTTATAATAAAGTTCATAACCGTACAGCTGTTCTTGGGACACCCTGTATAAAAAAATTAATGTGAAAAGATCTTAAGCAAAAAAATCTTAATCGACGTGTTTTTGCGTTTTGTCCGCATATTTTATCCGAAGGCTCTAGCGAATTAGTTTCAGTTAAAGTCTGTATACTGTTCCTGTATACAAAAAGCCAACTTTGACAAACGTAAGGCAAGTTCGGTTAATCCTCCGCGAGCAAAAAGATGACGGGCCCCACGTGATCAGTTCTACTACTTCAAATAAAAGATCACGTGAGCTTCTGCCAACAGTGTCATCTTTTAACTCGCAAAGGATTAACCGAACTCGCCTGTAATGAACAATGGTAATTAATCAAAAAGAATAAATCGCAGACAAAAATCTGTTGTGTGCTCCACATCGAAAGATTTGGTAATTAAACTTTTGATGACGCTGCGTCTGGTATAGATCGTAGTAAGTATTGCCTCTGGTGATCCACTGGCGGTGCGTTGGTGTCGATGACCTAGGAGTACCTGGACGCTAATAATTAATTAATTTTTGTAATGATTTTGATATACATAATTCAGGGCTTTTTTATATGACTAATTTTGAATTTAGACATTCTGGGCATTCTATTGCCATGCCATCAGTGTTCAGTGCTGTCATGGGGCAATACTGATTCGAGGACAATAGCTTCTGTGGGTTGCTGGGCAGCTCTAATTGTATTTAATAGAATGTCTGCCGCATCTCTGTTTCTTCTTGTATTGGAGCCGTTATTCTGTCGTTCTATGTAGAACTTGAATAGCACTATGTGTGACAACAACAATTATAGTTACTAATGTAGCACCTGAGGCTCATGACTAGGAGGTACATGGTGATCTATTATAAATGTAACCCCCTGCTAACTTTTTCATTTGACGTTTTTGACAGAAGTGTCAAATACAAAAGTTTCAAGAAATTGTCAAAAGTTTTTAACCAAGTCAGTTTTAGGCATACAGGGTGCGTCAAAAAAGTGCAGCAGCGTAAAGTTATATTTTTTTAAATGGAACACCCTGTATATTGTGCACCTATTTGTTAGTCCTTTTTAACCTGTTTTCAACGATATATGGTTTGATATGTCTATCTTCAACAGTTATAGGGAAAAACATGAAAACCTCTTTTCAGGTTTCATATGAAAAAAGGAAAATTATACCATTTAAGCTTTATAGAATTTTTTTTTTATTATCAGTTTATTGCTCAAATTTTATCCATTAATTTACAAGGTGAAATATTATAATAAATCCAGATGTCTAAGCTATTATTATTATTTAAAAAAAAATAACATGAGAGACCTAGGAAGGAATTTTCGCGTTTTTCCCTATAACTATTGGAGATAAACCGGGGGATAAACATATCAAACCATATATCGTTGAAATCAAGTTGAAGGGGACTAACAAATAGGCGCACAATATACAGGGTGTTCCATTTAAAAAAATATAACTTCATACTGCTGCACGTTTTTGACGCACCCTGTATGCCTAAAACTGACTTAGTTAAAAACCTTTGACAATTTCTTGAAACTTTTGTATTTGACACTTCTGTCAAAAACGTCAAATGAAAAAGTTAGTCAGTACTGACATCTCGCGTTGCTGTAATAAACTATATGCCTGACTTTAAACCTTAATGAGGCAATTTGAAGCTATTTCTATAATAGCTGTCTGATTTAGTGCCACATGAGTTCCATATCGCAAATAATGGAAATTTTAGTTTTTTCAGGCGTAATTGCTAACCATGAGTTTGGAGTGTATAGCTGCTTCCATATTATTGATGCTATGGATTGCTGTAGGATTTTGCACGAAGTATTTTCTTCTCTTTGATATATTTCGTCTATTATACAATTAGGACTCGTCTCTATGCCTTTTGGCGAACATACGAAAACATTTTCTGCAATGTTCAGACTGTTGCTCAACTCATCTTCAGATATTTGGAAGTAGAGCTGTGATTCATAATCTATTGCTGATACTTCGTTTGGAATATCCAGGATCCAGTATGACTCTTTTTTTGTTTATAGTGGAATTGGAGTCGATCTGATTAGCATAAATTCATTCTGTTCTATCATCACAAACTATCCATAGACGTGGATAAATTATCCACTGTGTTCCACTTTGGTCTGGAGCACACATATTATCTCGATATTAGACGGAATTTTTCTTGATGCAGATGCTATTATCTCTTCAACGTGGGTCGGAGATATCAGATCATATAGGTGGTCTTTATGGTAGTGAACAATCGTCTATAATAGTTCAGAAGTTCATCTATGCAATTGGAGACAATTTGGTATGAACTGAGAACGTGGATTGTTAGTTTATTTGCATCCACTGTTCGATACCATATTTTCATTTCATTTATCGAAGCAATAATGCCTTCATTGATTTTTTCCCGGAATCTCTGGAGTTGATTGTTGATTCTGGATTCGGTGTCATTGAAAGTAGATAGAGCATGTAGCATGAATTTGGTTTGATGGGTGGATGCCTTGATAAGCTTCTCCTGGTTTTTGTCTAATTTGTCAATATTCATGTAGATCTCATCGTTTACTCCGAACACTGCCGTTAATAGTTTTCCCAAAACTCCTCTTTTTTCACGTTTGGATACCACATTTTGTAGTCCGTTCTGTATCCATTGAAATTGTTTTTCCTTTTCTTTTAAATGATGAATCAGTGACATGCATTGATTTCCATTGATTTTACTTTCTGACAGAGGTCGTCTAATTAAGAAATTACAAATTACACCTTGAACGTTCCTAGAATCGTTCATTATTTTGTTTTTCGCATATTCGAGGTCAACTCTGAAAGTGCCCCTGTCGATTCGGGCATGTCCCATGTGCTAAATGTACAGTCCTGGTTGACGATAATGTATCGAATATGGATTTGCTTTACACTCTTGCACCATCATAATGAATAAAATGGCGATCAATATCTTTTTCAAGTGCTGTCTTGGGCTTCGTTTGTTATTGTTGTGGACTGGCTCTTGTTCAGTCTCGGCATTTGACATTATTGGAATTAAGTGATGCGTAGATCTCTTGATCAGACCTCCTTCTGCTCTCTTTATCCTTATAGTGACCACTCTAACAGTTGTGACTTCACCTGGATGCCCTTCAGTGATTCTTACAAGTGGCCATTTGCTTGAGTTGATATTCTGATCCTTTACTAGAAATAAATTTCCATTTTTGAGTGAATCCTGGTGATTCTTCTACATGTAACGCTGCTGAAGTTGATGGAGATAAGCATTTGTCCAGCTCTTCCAGAAATCTTTCTCAATTTTCTGAACTAGTTTCCATCTTCCAACAACGTCCCGAGTTTATGGTTGTGATTATTGGATCGGAAACAGATATAATTTCACTTCTAATTAGAAAATGACCTGAAATTAATGTTGCTAAATCATCTGGATCATGTGATAATGGGCATAGAGGTGGAGAGTTAAGGCAAGTTTCTATTTGGTGAGTTAATGTAGTCATTTCTTCATGGGTAAGTGGTGTATCGCCAAATATTCTTTTTAAATGGTACCTACTTCATAGACTTGATGCCAGCTTCCCATAATCCTTCTTCCTCAAAAAGTGAGGAGAAGGTTCAACCTGCGACTAAGGTATCTTGGATCTCCGACTTCTGTATTGTATTGTAAATCTCATCATGAAGTATCTTACTGGCTCCTATGAAGTTGGTGCTATTGTCACTATATAGATGCGCACATATTCCTCGTCTGGAAATAAATCGCCGGAAACTTAAGCTGCCAGGAACACGTATCTGATGACATATCACTGATAACGTTTATGTGAATTGCCTATTTGTAGCAAGACAGACAAAGATTGAAATATACTGTCGCGAAAATCTGCCGGAAATTATTGAAATGAAACGAAGAACGGCGCCAGTATTAAATTCGTGACTGTGTTTTAATATATATTTTACAATAATTAACAAATTTAGATTGTTATCCGACCATGACAACATAACAATTGAACAACTTCACAAACAGAAAAGCACACTACTTTTCTTTTATAATGACCACCAATTTGATCAACAGTCGTTATCAAATTATTGTCACATTTTGTCATAAATATAACCTTAACATAAATAAACAATAATAAAATAATTCTATTGTAGTTTCTGACATGCCCCCTCAATAAAATTATTTTATTCATTATATGAAAAATAAAACGAAGAGATTAAAATTTAAGAAAAAATTTGGTTTAACAAAACAAACCCAAATCTTTTCTAAATTTTTCAAATTTAACTCTGGCCAATGGCTTAGTAAACATATCTGCCAATTGGTCTTCACTTTTAATGTGAATAATGTTTATTATGCCAGTGTCCAACTTTTCTTTAACAAAATGGAATTTTATGTCAATATGTTTCAATCTCAGAGGAATGTTTCAATCTTTTATTATTTGCCGGATTATTTGCAATCTTGATAGCGGATTGTTTATCTTCATGAATGATAATTGGCATTTCCAGACTAAATAACTGGAAATCATTGATTAATTTCTTTAACCAGCAAGCTTCGCTAACTGCAGGGCCGTCTCTAGCCATCTCGGGGCCCTAGGCACTTTTAAATTTGGGGGCCCCTATCACCATTTTTGAAATTGTCAAAAAAGGCAAGAATAATTATTCGGAACAGAATTTATTTATACAGGGTGTCCACTTAGTGCAATATCTCACGATATCTCCTTACAGGGTGATGCAAGAAAAAAAAAATTATAAAGTTGTTTGATACTCTAATATGCATTAGTTAAAATTATTCCGGAGATTAAATTTAACTGAAATATTTAATTATGGATTAAATTCAAAGTTGGTGTTAAATGATAGTTTATGAAAATCTAAGATAGGAATATAAAATCTGTTTTCGTCTAAAATTTACCGTTTAGGTTTTACAGCCTGTCAAAGTTGCAAAAAGTCAATTTTTAACTGTCAATATTTCCAAAACAGTTGAACCTAGGTATAGGGTATAATACATGAAATCTGGTCAGAATTTCAAGTAGAATCCAAATATGCAATCGCATACAGGATGTTCCATTTAAAATGAGAAAGTTCTGTCGCATATCCCATAAACGGAGCATATATTCAAAAATATTTTCAACTAATGCATATTAGAGTATCAAACAACTTTGTAATTTTTTTTTTCTTGCATCACCCTGTAAGGAGATATCGTCCGATATCGCTCTAAGTGGACACCCTGTATACATATATCAAAAATAATAAAATGACACACATATTTTTAGGTACCTACATATATACAAACAAATAAGTAACCTTTGCCTAACTAAATAATAATATTTAATAGGTATATCGTACTACAAGAAATAGGTCACAAGTCATATCATAAAAAGACGTTTACAAAACAAAACAATTCTAAATATTTTATGGCGTTTGGCGTTTTCCATTTGTTGCCTGAGTGCAGCACGATGGGCTCTTTCACAAATTTTTGAAATTGGCATAATTGGATAAAGCAACTAAAAACAGAAATTTCTATATTTTTACTTTTGAAAAATTCATAGTCCTTCTTGAGAAAATAGAAAAAAAAAGAAATACCTCCGAATAAAAACCCAGAATTTATTTCTATGAGGTCGCAGCTTGCCTTTTGACCGTGTTGCCACTAAAACTGAAAATATGAGATAGATTCTGAAATGTTGGCAAATTACCATGAAAAGTACTTGAATTAATTATTTATGGATTCAAGATTTTATAATTTCTTTTTTTGAAATTATGCTTAAACACAATTTAAATCAATTTTTTATGTTTAGGTTTATTTTATTTTTTTTACGTCGCACTACATTTAGTCACAACCGACAACAGCGCATTCGAACCTTTAACGTGCTTTTAGCAGCAGAGCCGGTGAGCTGCTTGTACAAAAATGAAAATGAAAAATATTCAGGCGACGTCATCGATTTGGCGCGTTTTAAATTATTTTGAATTTGGCCAACTTCAAGTGCCTGTAGAAAACTTATTTCACGTTGTGGATCTTTTTTTTTGGTATATATGTCTAAAATAGTCCCTCCTTTAGGATTTCATACTTAAATTACGTATTTAAATTTAAGTGAAAGAGCCCATTAGGTTCCGCAAATAAATGATAGTTGGTCGGACAGCACCTAGTTTATATTCAAATAATTATTATTTGAATATTATTTCATTTAATATTATTGATATCATCATTTATTATTTGAATACTTTTCTATAAAAATAACGACGGGGCCCCCTATGACAGGGGGCCCTGGGCCAGGGCCCAGCTGGCCCATGCTACAGTGGTCACTGTAGCCCATGCCTATGGCCAGTGCCGGCCCGAGGCTACTTTTAGTATGGAGCGAGATCTGACTTTGGCGCCCCTAGTTTAAATGTGATTCGCATACGCGAGTATGGATTTTGACCATTATCTAATTTAATAGGTTTGTTCCAACCCGTCAAAAAAACGTCCCAGAACGGTTTAGGAACCACTCTGTATACGAATTTCAGTTTCTATGCAAAAATTTTAGGTTTTGCGCAGAATCCAGACCATAATATTACGGTTTCCTGCTGGGTTGGAACAAACAAAAGCTCAATGTCTCTATTTATCCCACCAATTGAAAATTCAAAACATTTCTGTTCGTTGGTACAAAGTTCTCTTATTTACTAACATTAAGTTCACATTCTTTGATGGGATCAATCAATAATCCACTTTGGTAATATCACTTATAACACTTATGGCCATTTCCACCAACTAGTTATTTTCGGGAAGCCTTACACGATAAGTATTCCCTAGACTGACAGTTTTCCATGGAGAAATGTCAGTTTAGGAAATACTTATCGTAATAGTAGAGAGTTCTCGGGCCTTTCAAACTTCAAATACCGTAACGCTGACAACGCTTGACAAGTATGACAGTTGTTACGGTATAAGCGTTAGCGGAGCCCGCTATTTAACGGAACTTACCGGATGCCTTACCGTAACGGTATGCTCTGTCAAAACTAGTTTACGCTCCATTTATGTCTGCAAAAACAGCAACTTCTAATAATTCCTCCATAAAAAACACCAAGGGAAAATTATTCAAGCTCAGGAATCTTCAGAATAAATAAAAGTTAGAAAACAAGCAAAAAAAGTGGGGTTAGATTACTCAACTCAGCTGTCAAAATGTAAACAGAATAAGGGATTAGAGGATTTATGTGTCTTCGTGCTCGAGAACTATAAAATACCATGTAAAATACCGTATTGTTAGCGGTAGGTACCGTATTAGCGTAGCATCTGACGCACGAGAACTTTCTAGTTTGTGGAAACGGCCATTAGGGCCGGTTTATTCACCTTCTGATAAACTGTCAGGTATGCAATCTGACCGACCGATAAAAATGCAATCTCTAATTCCATTGGTTGTTTATCTGAATATAAATAAACCGGGCCTAATAAATATAAAAATCAAACAAACAAAATACGAAATTTTTGTGTGTTTGCATACTTTTGCATTAGCAAATTTATTTATGATCTCCTCATATGACAATATCTGAGCTATAACATTTTCAATGGACAGCAGGGCTAGATCTGAAGGTTTCTCTTCTGCTAGAGTTGACCGCTAAGGTAAGTTTTAATTAACTTAGGGTGGGTATTATAAAATTGCTTTGACAGTTAACTTGAAGTTAACTTCTGGAATTACATGTAATTCAAAAAGTTAACTTCAAGTTAACTTTCAAAGCAGTTTTATAATACCCGCCCTTAAGCTTACTAAAGCTCCGTTCACCTTTCGGCACTGTAACAGGAATGGTAACAAAAATACGGAGAGCTGTCCAGATATAAGGAAACGTATCTTGCCAATTATTAAATGCTAACGCCTGAACGACTGCTTTCGGGTGACTGTTATCACTATCCAAAATATCGTGATCAATAAAGGCCTGTTCGCACAGCAATCACAAACCAGTCAGAGCGCATTTCATTGGTTGAAAACAATCAGAAACAGTCAGAAAACTAGTTTCAACCAATGAGATTCACTCTGACTGGTTTGTGATTTCTCTGCGAACAGACCTCAAATGATCGGGTAAGGGCGCCACCACACCCACGATCCGTGCGCGTCTCAAAAAAAACGTCAGGACAGGTTATTCTCATAATAAGTAAGCACAAGCTTGCTCACAATCAGAGAAGCATGATATCGAAAAGCAGAGACAGAATTCAAAGCGAAAATATACTTTTCCCTTTTTTTGTATTACCAAGGAACGAGTCGAAGGCGCCCCCCGAGGTCTGGCGCCTGGAGCGCTCGCTCAGTTCGCCTTATGGTAGGGCCGGCCCTGCCTATGGCACTGGCTAACTGCTAATGTTGAAGCTGTGTACTCGGCTTCGGTAGAAGAAATTGAAACACATCTCTGTTTTTTACTGTTCCACGATATACAGCAATTCAATAATTTAAAAACATATCCAGTTGTTGATTTTCTATCGGTAACATCTCCTCCCCAATCGGAATCGACATAACCACTTATAATTTTACCATCAACATCTGGTTTAAACAATAATTTAACATCAATAGAACCCTTATAATACCTAAGGTCTCTTTTCAATGCCTTCAACAAATTATTGTTAGCCTTATCCTGATATCTACTAAGTAGATTGACACTTTCGCAAAGATCGGGTCTGGAACCTTGAACTGCATAGATAAAACTACCAATAATCTGTCTGCACAGTTTCTGCAACTCAGCATCATTATTTTCATTTCTAAAATCAAAAACAGTATTTATATCTAATGGTGTCTGCATAGGGTTACAGTCCTGCATTCCAAATCTTTGTAAAACTTTTTTTAAATATTTTGTCTGACATAATTCAGCACAACCTTCTTTTAAATTTTGTTTAACATCAATTCCTAAATATTGAGAAATTATTCCAAGATCTTTCATATTAAAATTATTGCAAAATATAATATGTTTCAATTTTTTTATTTCAGGTAAATCAGTCCCCAAAATTAGTAAATCATCCACATAAATTAAAACATATAATTTACTGTTTTCAGAACATTTGAAATATAAGCAGTGATCATTTTCGGACCTAAGAAAATCCTCGTTTTTCGTGAGTGAATCAAATTTAGTGTTCCAACGCTTAGGACTTTTCTTAACACCGTAAATAGATTTATTCAACTTACAAACAGTACTGCTATTATTTCTATTATTGCCAGGTAGACTCATATAAACTTCCTCATTTATTTCCCCATGTATAGGAAAGCACTCTTAACGTCATTTGAAAAATAGGCTTAGGTACCCAACTTGCATGCAATCACAATAAAAACTCTGAAAGTTGTAAGTTTGGCAACAGGAGCGTAAATATCATACAAATCTTCACAGTCCTGCTGAAAACCACGAGCAACAAGTTTTGCCTTATATTCATTATCACTTTTTATTTTAAAAACCCACTTACTGTCAATCACCTTTTTGTCCACTGGCCAAGGTACTTCACTCCAATACTCATTTTTTTTTTAGCACATTAAGTGAATAAAAACACATATTATTATCTGCTGAATCTCCGAACACATCAAAGTCTTTTAACCATGTTGGTCTCTTGATACTTCTTTATCCATGTCTTCTGGTTACATTTTTCTGTTCTGGCATCACTTCAGGTGTTTCAGTCTCGTATTCCGGTTCGTTTATGTTTTCTTCGGTTTCTGTATTATCATTTTCCAGGAAAATATTATCTTCTTCATCATGATTTATTGTAGGCTCTTTTTCATTGTCTTGACTTTCTTCTCCATTTTCACTGTTATTTTCAAAATTTAGAGAAATAGTGGTTTTGCTGTCTTTTTCCAATTTTGTTCTATTCTCATCTGCATTATCATTTTTAGGTATAAAAATTACATCCCTGTGAATTTCAACTTTTTCTTTCAGTGGCAAAAATACCCTAAAGCCTTTCACTTCTTCAGAGTATCCCACAAAAATACCAATTTCATTTTTAACATCCAATTTCAACCGTTTAGCTTTGGGAATGTACACTCACTTTTACGACAAATTGCTGAAAAATATCCATATTGCATTTTTTCTTATGCCACACTTCAAAAGGTGTTTTGTCATTTTGAGGACTCTTTGCTGCTCTATTCAATGTATATACTACAGTATTTGCAGCTTCCGCCCAAAAACGTTTTCCTCAACCTGAGCTATGCAAAAGAGTTCTCACAGATTCCACTATTGTTCTATTATCTCTTTCTATACGCCCATTTTGCTCTGGTGTATAAGCACATGTTCTTTGATGACAAATTCCTCTTGCTCTTTCTTCACATATCTTTGTTATTTTTTTATTAATAAATTCCAATCCATTATCTGTTCTGAACGTCTTCATTTTATTTCCAGTTATATTTTCAGTATTATTGATAAAAATTTTGAATTTACTTTCTACTTCTGATTTATTTTTCAGGAAATAAATATGCCTATAACCTGAATGATCGTCTTTTAATAATAAGAAATACTTTGCTCCGCCAAGAGACGATACTTCAAATTGTCCGCAAAGATCACCATGAATTAAATCACAAGTCCCTTCTGCTCTCGATTTGCTAATTGGAAATGAAAGTCTATGCTGCTTCCCAGCTAGACATTGGACACAATTTTTTTTTTCTTTTGATGAATGAAATATTGTTTCTTTTCAAGACTTTTCCAACCTGATCAAAATTGATATGACATAATTTTTGATGCCAATCTTCCAAACTTAGCACAACATTGCATTGCATAGGCTGATTATTAATACTTGAAAATTTCATTTTATATAGCTTTCCTTGTCTTTCAGCTATTGCTCGCACTTTGCCATTTTTGTCCAATAATTCACATTTCTCTTTATCAGAATGCATTTCCAACTTTTTATCTAAAGCAGTACTCAATGAAAATAAATTTATGGCTAAATCGGGTACATAAAGCACATTATTCAAATCAGTTCTTACCGATTTATCTTCATTCCATGCTTCAACTTGCACTGTACCTTTTCCTTTTACAGAAACCAATGTGCCATTTCCTACTCGAACTTGTCTCTTTATTTATTTCTAGAAACTGGTTTTCGTCAAAACACATCATATGCTCAGTAGCACCACTGTCCAACCACCAATTATTGGAATTATCATTGTTCTGGCCTAACATTGCCATAACATCATGACCATTCAAGATTGCACCTGATTTTGATTCACCAACTAATGCTTGATCACCTCTCCTGTCATTTTTCTTTTCATTAGAATCTTTTCTCTTCCTAAACCAACAATCTTGAATTACATGTCCAGTTTTCTTACAGTAATTGCACTGTTTTTTAACTGATTGAGGACAATTTTTAATCATATGGCCTGTTCTATTGCATCTGTAACATTTCGCATCACTCTTCGAATGAAATCTCTTTTTAACTGAAAAAGCCATTGTTTCTTGTGAAACTTTATTCCTATCTTCTTCTATCATTAGCCTCGACATTAAGTCTGCCAATGTTTGATTATCTGAAGGGGTGGATTCCCATGCAGAAACAAAATGTTTCATATTTTCTGGAAGAGACATTAATACTTTCGTAATTAACATTTTGTCAGTTACTTCTTCGCCCATGCCCTTCAAATTTGCTTTAATTTCCTCTAACTTCGACACAAATTCAGCTGCACATCCTTCATTATATTCTAACGAGAATAACTTCTGAGTTAACAAATGTACACTTACTTGCGACTGATGTTCATAATTTTTTTTTAACTTCATCCACATTTCCGCAGATGTTTTGCATGTCAAAATGTGGGTCAAAATTTTTTCTCCCAACCTCAGAACAATTATTTCTTAGGCTTACACGTCCATTTTATCCCAAGCAGTTACATCGCCTTCAGTTGATCTCGGCTTGGATCCTTCAACAACCTCAAAAAAACCTTTATATTTTAACATTTTCTCTACCTGAAATTTCCACAAGGTCCAGTTTTCTCCATTGAATTTTGTAACAGTATTCACTCCAACCTGGTCCGTTATTTTGTCTTCGTCTCAACACGAAGTTTTCCCTTAAAAACTTGCCGGGTTTTCACGCCCGTTTTAATACACAGACTCCAACTGACTATAGTAGTATAGTAGTACTACGCGAGTCTGGGCCCATAACCTATTAAAATAGAATAAAGAACGGCGCCAATATCAATATCGTGACTGTGTTTTCATATAACTTTCACAAAATGACAAATATAGATTGTTATCCGACCATAACATCTGAACAATTTCAAAAATAGAAAAGCACACTACTTTTCTACTACAATTTGAACAACTGTTTGTTATGAAATTGTTGCCAAATGTTATCACAATATAACCTTAATATAAATAAACAAACTTCTATCCGTGAGGATATGTATTCTGTGATTGAAAGATTTGGTAATTAAACCTTTGATGACGGTGCGTCTGGTCAAAGATCTGGTGTAGACCGTAGTATTGCCTATGTTTCCTGGTGACCAACTGGCGGTGCGTTGGTGTCGATGACCCCAGGAGTACCTGGACGCTAATAATTGATCAATTTTTGTAATGATTTTGATATACAGAATTTAGGGCTTTTATATATGACTAAATTTTGAATTCAGACACTTTTTAAAAATATCTTTAATAGCCCATCGAACCAGTGAAGCATTGGCGTATCCAGGATTTTGGTTTGGGGGGGGCTCTGTTAACAAAAAGTGTTGACCAAAAAAAAAAAAAAAACGCTGCGCACAATACAATAGTCCATTTTCACTTGCGTCTTATTAGCCAATATATTCATGCGCTTGTTTCCATAGCCGCTTTCCAGTATGCACATTGGCGTGCTCTAGAGCACCTCGGGGGCGCCACGCACTAGATTTATACCGTTCCAGTATCATGGCGTGAGACGCCTGTCTTAGTGTCAAATTTTAGAAATAATTATCTGTTTGTTTGTGTAGTTTGTTTTTTTATTTATCAAAAATGAAAGAGAATCAAAACTATATATTTTAAAATGATCAATCTTGAGATATAACAAGAAATAAATAGATAAATAGCAACCCACGGATGTGACAGCTGGTAGGTTGACGCGTACGTACAGCTCGGGGGCTCAACGCCCCGAGTAGCTCCGGGCGTCACACTCCCATACTGGAAAGCGGCTCATATGTCCATATTATGTAGAAATGCCGAAATGTTTTACTAGAGTTCAACGATTATATACCTGTCCTTTCTTTTTTTATGAAGTAGTAAAGGACAAAAATAGCTCATAGGTTATTGTGACTAGTTTTATGTCAGCCATGTTTGGGAATGGTTTACTAATGAGAAATTCGGCATCCTCGCATGTTTAGGAAAGTGACGTCCCTTTCCTATCCCGCGTTTTCACAGCAGTTTAAAAATTCGATTTTCAAATCTTTTTATTTTCGAAAATTAGCGTTTTTTGGGAAGAAAGTATACTGATGGTATCAAAATGACTAACAGATTAATTTAATTAATTAATTTAAAATTTGAAAGTTGCCTATTTTTGTCAGAATTCACCAGTACCCAAATGTTGCGCGCTTAATCTTTTATTTCCTACTGAACTATCATAACCATATAATACCTTGGTTACGATAATCATAAACAGGGTCTTAAGGATATCATAACTCCCAAGGGAGTTAAGGAAACTTTGACAAAAAATAGAAATTTTGGTTTATAGTTTATTCTTTTATAAAAATGGACAAAATATAGTAAATTCAGTAGAAAATAAAATTATCTATGTACCACGGGAATTATCAGGTGTTATTACCCACGGGCAATTGGTGTCCCTCGGGCCGAAGTCCCTCGGGACACAAAATTTGCCCTGGGGTATTAACACCCTCATAATAGGCATGATGACAGATTTTGAATAACTATCCTATAATGTTCAGAAATGTATATTATTTACAATGAATAACACATTTCTGCAGATAATAATGGTTTCAGTAGAAAAAATTACATTTTAGTTTTTATATTTGAAACTCGCGCGAAAACGCTTCTCCGTGTCATGGCGTCAATAGTGACGTCACGTTTGAGTAAACGAAACCTAACGCTCATTGAAAATTTGAAAAATTTAGATATTTTGTGTATTTAAATATGAATTTCAAAATGTACAAGTGGTGTGCGGTTCCTCAGTGTGATAGCACATCAATAAAAACTATTATACAGGGTGTCCTTAGATAAACTGACACATTTTGCAGGTTAATATCTCGAAAACGGGAAAAGATAACGAGATGCGGTTTGTTCTGGGAGAATTAGGATTTTTTATAGTTTTTTTTTCACATTATTGCCGAATCCTAAAATTTGCTTAAATTTGGTTTCACAGACATGCGATTTTTTGAAATAAAATGACTGCCTTATTTTAATGAAACACCCTGTTTATTTTGTCATCGTCAGAAACCCTGATTTTTCTACTTTACAAAAATGTATAATTTTTTTCAATTATCTTGAACTTGCATAGTGAAAATTGCACTTTGTCGAAGGGGACACCATCGACTAACTAACAAAAAAATTAGAAATAATTTGTTTTTAATACTTTTATTAACTAATTAGCGCATAGTTAACTAATAATAATACAAGTATGAAACACAAATAAGTGCATATAAAACACAAATTAATTATTATAATTTTTTTGGCCAGTCGACGGTACGCTATTCAACCAAGTGCAAGGTTTACGGATCAATTTCATGATAATTGAAAAAAATTATACATTTTCGTAAAGTAGAAAAGTGACACTTTCCGACCATGTCAAAATATACCGGGTGTTTCATCAAGAATAAGGTAGTATGTAATTATTTAAAAAAATCGAATGGCTGTAAAACCAAATTTCAGGATTTGTCAATACCATGAAAAAAAAACTTTAAAAAATCCTTATTCTTCCAGAACAAACCGCATCCCGATATCTTTTCGCGTTTTCGAGATATTCACCTGTAAAATGTGTCAGTTTATCTAAGGACACCCTAGTATTTTACATTATTAGCCAGGTAAAACAGTTTTTACTGGTGATTGAAGGAAATGACTAGCGAGCCGTCAGACGAACTTGTCACCTTCAAGAGCCAGTAAAAACTGATACCTGGCGTATGATGTACAATAATTTATTTGTAACTCATTTGTAAACAATAAATAAAAAATTAATACATAGGTAATACAATTTTAATAAATAATTCTACTGACCCTACTGACTTGTAAAAAGTTTTTACAGTTTAGCTGTCAATTTTACAAGTTAGTAGAGCCAGTAACTGGAAAAATCAATTTTCGTTGTTTATGTTTTGACTTGATAAATGACGTTTTACAAATGAGTGACAAATAAAAAAATTATTTACGTTCGTTCCACAAAATGAAACGATAAGGGACAAGTGGCTTAAACTTGTAAGGCGAGATTCAACAGCAATATTGCCTAGTATTTACCTTTATTTTTATGCAAATCATTTTAACACAAGTATTTTATTTACTTCGTAGATTCTAAAATAGTATGTAGTACCTATGTATCTTGTTTGAGGTCTAAATTCAATATAAAAAGAATCTTTTTTGAGGTTAGGTTTCACCTTGCACCACCGCTTTCTTATGGAAGTTTTACCATTTCTTGATTCTTTTCTTTTCTGGTAAACAAAAGTCCTTATTTGATGGTGAAAACTCTCCCAGCATCAACACAAATTAACACTCTTTCACCTTAGTGAATCCTTGTTCAATGATTATTTCACTTTTGATTCAATATTCGGTATAAACAATACATGGTATAAGCAAAATTGAACCGCAAATAGAATCACAAGAATATCACGGGGAACCAGTCGTTAGTTTGCTGGTTTATTCAAAAGTGACGTCCTTCGTTCTGATTGGTGTTTAACATAATATGGCGGACCTCCGTATTTTATAGTTTTATTTTATCAAAATAATTATCAATCTGGCTCTTAATAAAAAAATAAATGCCTGTTTTGTATTCCATGAGTCAAGTTTCATCAAATAAAATAGTATATTGTTGTATTAGGAGTAGAAGCTTTACTTTTTTGTGCTGAAGCAGTAGGTTTGCGAGCCGAACGTAGTGAGGCTTGCAATACTGCTGAAGCACAAAAAAGTGCTTCTACTCCGTATGCAACACGCTATTTTTTCTCCAAACAAATGGGGTAAGCTCGGGGGTAACTGAATTGTTAAGCGGCAGTAAAAGTACGAGCGGCACTAAAAGTACTTTTGCTGCCGCTGGGGTTGCCAAGCAGCATAGAATAGTATATTGTTGTATTAGGAGTAGAAGCTTCACTTTTTTGTGCTGAAGCAGTAGGTTTGCGAGCCGAACGTAGTGAGGCTTGCAATACTGCTGAAGCACAAAAAAGTGCTTCTACTCCGTATGCAACACGCTATTTTTTCTCCAAACGAATGTGATAAGCTCGGGGTAACTGGATGGTTGAGCGGCAGTAAAAGTACAAGCGGCACTAAAAGTACTTTTACTGCCGCTCCAGCGGCACCAAAAGTACTTTTGCTGCCGCTGGGGTTGCCAAGCAGCATAGAAATTAAATTTCTACCACCTCGACAGGTGTTAACCTCCTGGATTTGCCTAGCAACATAGAAATTGAATTTCTACCATCTTGACAGGTGTTGACAAAGTGATGTTTTTTTGACGTTTGGAGAAAAAAGTACTTCTACTGCCGCTGCGGTTGCCTAGCAGCATAGAAATTAAATTTCTACCACCTCGACAGGTGTTAACCCGCTGGATTTGTCTAGCAGCATAGAAATTAAATTTCTGACATCTTGACAGACGTTAACAAAGTGACGTTTTTTTGACATTTGGAGAAAAATTAAATTTCTACCACCTCGACAGGTGTTAACCTGCTGGATTTGCCTACAGTGGCTAAATAAACCTTTACATACAGTGGCGACAATAGAGGTCCCGCCGCCATCTTGTTCCCAACCTCTTGTTACTTTTAAATATTAATATATAGGATTTAAATGGACATCTATCATAAAAAATTGATATCGACGTATTTGATGACCATTATTAGGTCCATAAAATACGTTGTTTTCCATGATTTATGATGGATGTTCACCTAAATCCCATATATTCCTATTCAAAAGTAACAAGAGGTTGGGAACAAGATGGCGGTGTTTTCAATATAAATATATGGGTTTTTAGAACCAATCAAAAATAAGACAGCAATTGTCGCCACTGTGGTAATAGAGTCACTGTAGATTTGCCTACCAGCATAGAAATTAAATTTCTGACATCTTGACAGAGATTAACAAAGTGGCGTTTTTTTGACGTTTGGAGAAAAACATAATTTCTGATTTTCAATTACTGTCATCATGCCTATTCCCTTGATACATAAATAACTATTATGCGGGGCGATAAAAATGTTCGTATTGGGCTACTTATTCGCTTTTTTTTTTGTAAGAGGAGACATTTCGTACACGGAGCTCCTTCTTTCCTCAGGAAGGAAAGTATTTCAGACATTCAAGATGATTAGGATGAAGCACTGATTCCCTTGCTGCATTAGGCGCCCGCCATAGAAAAACCTTATTATAGAAAAAAGAAATACATTTTATTTTTATTTTTTTTACAAAAATTGTACGTCACATAAAATGCGCTGAAAAAAAACCTTTAGACTTGCCTTGGGGGGGGGGGCTGCAGCCCGGCAGCCCTCCCCCCCTGGATACGCCTATGCAGTGAAGATTCTACAGCGCACAAATTCCGTTTCAGATCATGCCAAGAGCTCAAAACGCTCACGCAATGGTCAACGCAGGATTCCTATTAAACATCGATAATTTGGGCCGAATAAAATCAGCTCGAATCGTTTACGGAGGCATAAACCCGACATTCGTGCACGCTTCCAACACTGAAGCCTTGTTATTGAAAAACCCCTTGTTCAACGACAACGTATTGCAGCAAATTTTCCAATCGTTGGACCAAGAGCTCAAGCCCGATTGGGTTTTGCCAGATCCCAGCCCGAGTTTCAGGAAACAATTAGCAATCAATATTTTCTACAAAGTATAAAAATTATCCAAAAATAAACATAATCTTTAAGTTTGTAAATATTTTTAGTATGTCTTAAGTATTGCACCTCCACAAAAAATATCAGAAAGAAATAAAAGCGGAGCCACTTTGTTATCCAGACCAGTTTCTAGTGGAACTCAGCAAATTTACAGCAAAAAGGAATTGTATCCACTAACACAGCCCATATTGAAAGTAGAAGCTCTGGCACAAACCTCAGGTCAAGCTGAATATATACTAGACATGCCAGACTTACCGCACCAATTGCATTGTGTCTTTGTTAAAGCTCAAGCTATTCCAGGCTCAACTATCACCAACATAAATCCTATAAAAGCCTTAAATTATCCTGACGTTGTAGCATTCTATTCGGCTAAAGACATTCCTGGAATAAACAATATCGCTACAGCGAAACTAAGTATGCCAGTAGAAGAAAAACTGTTTTGCGACAATGTTGTGCAGCATTATTCTCAGCAAGTGGGTGTTATAGTAGCTAATAATCTTGAAGCAGCTGAAGCTGCAGCTAAGCTAGTCGAAATTACGACAACACCTCCAACTAAAAAGCCTCTATTCACTGTTCAAGATGTTTTAGCTGCAAATGAAACGAGCAGAATCACTCACCAGACTAGTTTTAAGCCTAAATCTAAAGGCACCGATATTAAAACCGTGATTAAAGGCAAAACTAACATTCGTGGTCAGTACCATTTTCACATGGAGAATCAAAACTGTATGGTGATACCAAGGGAAGATGGGCTCGATATTTTTGCTGGTACTCAATGGATGAATGGGATACAAGGGGCTGTATCGCAGATTCTCAATATTCCTTCGCAAAAGTAATCGATTATTATCAGGCTTCAATAATATAAGATTTATTTTTTAGGATTAGCATGTTCGTGAGACGTTTAGGTGGTGCATATGGGGCCAAACTAACCAGAAACATGTTCGCAGCGAGCGCATGTGCTTTAGTTGCCTTCAAACTCAACAGACCAGTCAAAATGTGGATGAATTTTTACGATAACATGGACATTATTGGCAAAAGATACCCACTTTATAATGAATATGAAGTTGGAGTTAATGCTAGTGGAGTTATCCAGTATCTTACTGTAAGAATCTCCCAATAGGTATTTAATTTGTTTTAATTTAATTTGAATTTCTAGGCTAATTTATATTCAGACTACGGTATCGGTGGCAACGAACCAATGTACCCTTTGCTGGTAAACCAATTTCAAAACTGCTATGTCGTGGAAACTTGGACTTTTGATACTTACACAGTGGTTACTGACAATGCTGCCCAATGCTACACTAGGGCTCCAGGTACTTTGGAAGGCCTAACCGCAATCGAAACTATTATGGACCACATTGCAAACACTCTCAAACTGGATCCGGTAGATGTGAGAAGAGCTAACCTAGATGGACCTGGTAATCCCTTGCTGGTGGACTTTTTAGATGACTTGATTAAATCTGACGATATTGTAAAGAGGAAAGCGGATATTGAACAATATAATAAGGTAAAACTGGAACTGGATCTTCCTTATTTTGAATTGATTTCTACATCTGATTATCTTATGATTCAATTACAAGTTTCTTTGTTTCACTTTCACTGTTTCTCTTTGACAAATTAAATGTTTGTCTGAGTTAATTTTTCCATAGATGATGTTGTGTGTTATTGTCATGTCTAAAACTTTAATCCTAGGCTAACAAATGGAAAAAGAAAGGAATGTCAGTAATTCCAATGAAATACGTTATGGAAATGGCCTCAAACTACACTACAGTTGTATCCATTTACAATATAGATGGTGGTGTTGCTGTAAGTCATGGTGGCATTGAAATGGGACAAGGAATCAACACAAAAGTAATCAGAATCTTTAAAAAAAATAACTTTATCTTTAATATAAATTCTAGGTGGTTCAAGTTTGCGCCTACAAATTTGGGATTTCCATGGAAAAAATATCAGTTAAACCGTCTTACAATGTTGCTTCACCTAATTCAAATATGTCCGGTGGGAGTTTGACGTCAGAAGCTGTTGTATACGTGAGTAATCATTTAAATAACTAACAATAATAATCTTGAACATTTTTTAGTCTTTATTACAAGCTTGCGATGTACTACTAGAACGCATCAAACCAATAAGAGACCAAAATCCAAAAGCAACTTGGGAGGAACTCATACAACTTTGCTACGAGAAAAATATTTGTCTTAGTGCCAACGGATTGTAAGTATTAAGCAATTTTTCAGAACCTCCTTATTAATTTTTTTTTAAGTTACTCTCAAGATGCACCTGGTATAGGATCCTATTTAATTTACGGTGTAATGGCTCTAGAAGTTGAAGTAGACATTTTGACAGGCAAACACGAAATCCTTCGTCTGGATATTTTGGAAGATGTGGGCCAAAGTATGAGCCCCTTGATTGATATAGGGCAGGTAGAAGGGGCTGTCTTAATGGGTATAGGCTATCATTCCACAGAGGAACTAATTTACAGTGCAGAAGGCCAACTTTTAAACGATCGCACTTGGAATTATAAAGTACCAGGCGCCAAAGACATCCCTCAAGATTTTAGAGTGCGATTTTCCAATAAGAGTTTGAATCCTTTGGGAGTGTTGAACTCAAAAGGTACCTAACAATTTTTTGTGTTAATGTTTTATGCATAATATTTTTTTTTGTAGCTATCGCAGAACCGCCTACCTGCCTGACTATAGCCTTGCCTTTGGCACTTAGAGCTGCAGTTGCTTCGGCTAGAAAAGAAGCTGCACCGGAAAATGCTTCTTGGTATCCTATAGGTGAGGTACTTTTTTTGGATTTTGCATGATAATTTCGAAATTTTAATTTCAGATGGGCCATCAACTGTTGAACATACTTTGCTGAGCAGCTTAAATAATTATAAACAATTTACTTTGTAGTACCAACGAATTGAGACTAACCGTGTTTCTGTTGGCTTTTAATTTAAATCTTTGTTTTTTTTAAGATTCCTGTAAGTTTTTGTAGTTATCACAGTTTCATCTGCACCAGAATCAATTTTAAAATATACCTACATCCCTATTAAAAATATTTAAATTTACCATCCAAAATTTTGAAACATGCGATATATTGACGACAATGTCATATTTGTTAGGCTTTTTCAAAGAAAATGATAAAAAAACTACAAAAAGGTGTTTATTCACAAACCCTGAGAAAAAATACAATACCTCAAGGTGTCTGTTCTGCCAAGTCCAACACATTAACGTGCCACTGCCAGAAATTCATGAAATTTCAGCACAGGAGAGAAAAATATGTTCCAGAAAAGCACATCTGCTACGACTGGCTCAGCCATAATATCAATAAAAGATGTGTCAGCAATACTAATAGAAGTAATCACATCAAGTTACCCTCAAGTCCTGAGGATTCTTATTGACCAAGAGTCACGTATATCCATTATTACCGAAGAAGCTGCAAATTGACTGGGATTGCCATGACACAGCATAAGAACACAAATCTCAGGAATTGGTGACAGCGAACCAAAAGTCTCTAAATGGTCCATTGAAGCACAGATCAAATCGCGATAAATGTCAACATGATTGTCCTTCCAAAACTCACTTAATACATGTGTTATGTATATAATATTATTATTAACCTGTTGTTAAAGGACCCCGCAATATTTAAATGGAAATTGGTTACCCGTGATTTTTGAATGAAATTTAAATATGTTATTGGGGATGTCGTAAGCATAATTTTTTACCATGGGCACAACCCTGTATATATGACAGGTGAGGCGTGGTTAGCTACTGTCAAATATTGGAATCTTATATCCGAAAGCAGAGTAACTATGATGGATTTTGATGAACCAAAAATCTGTTTCTACTAAGTCGACCAATTTAAGTCGAAAAATGTCAACCATTTTGACACCTGTCAAAATCCTGCCAAATGGCAGCACTCAACTTTTCCAGTTTTCAATATTTTATGATGTCATTTGACGTTTTTAACTTATAGGTAAATTCTGAATTCAAAAATTGAAGAAAAAAAAAATGACAGAACTGTCAAAACCTGTAATTTTTTTTTAGTAGAAAAAAATACTCAAATCTGTTTTTTTTTTATTTCAAGGTAGTTTATTGGTGATAAAACATTAAAAAAAGTTTATGCATGTCACATTTTGACAACTGTCAGAATCTGTTAATAGTTTTTTGGTTCATATTGAGTTTGTTTGCTTAGTGAAGTTCTATAACAGGCATAAAATTGATTTAGTTCTACAACGAAAGTTCGTTGTTTATATGTTAAGTTCGTTGTTTATGTGTTGTTGATATGTTGTCGATATTTGAGAATTGCTAGTGCTATAGTTGCATTTCAAGATTGGCGCCAAATGATAGTTTATGAAAAGCTTAGACAGGAATGTAAAATCCGTTTTCTTGTAAAATTAACTGTTCAGGTTTTACAGTCTGTCAAAGATGCAAAAAAGTCAGTTTTCAACTGTCAATATTTTCGAAACAGTTGAAGGTAGGTATATGACATTGTACACGAAATATGTCTAGAATTTTCCGGAGAATCCAGAAGTGTCATAATATACAGGGCGAGTCATTTGAAAAAACATAACTTTGTGTTACTACTAGTTATTGGGCCACCCTGTATACTGGAAAAAATTTAGGAATATAGTACTCATGTTTATCTACAAGTTTTGTATTTAGTTTTTTCTCCGATCTCCGTTAGTATAAGAGATATGGACCACCGCGCGCTTAGTAACTCACCCTGTATAGTGACCGTCGACTTAAAAAAAAGTTAAACTTTATAATCAATCACAGCAATCTTTCATAAAATTAGTGAATGCCATAGGTAAAGACTCAGGTTTTCAGACGTTTTAAGAAAAATCTTATTTTTCAAACTGACCACAGGAATTGACATTCTGTCTGTGCAATGTGTGTTTATTTTTGAAATGACGTCATTACAAATGAGTATAGTTTGGACTGCTTATATTGATTTCAGTGATATACGTATGGTTACCTACATAATGGTCTTACTTAAAAAAAAAAAAGTCAGGTTTTTGTTCTGAAAAATGTTCTATGGACGCCCTTGTCTTAGCTATTTTACAATAATTCAAAACTGCTTTCAATGCTGAAACTGCACAAGAAATGCTCCATTTAGCTGCCCAGCAAAATCTTTTACAACATTGAAATGTCTTGAGACATGGTGGACGAAAAATAAATATAGATGTCTTTCAGTTTCTCATATGACCTGTGGAATACCTGATATCAAAAACATTTGATACATACCAAGTGAAATTGGCACCTGCTTACGTACAAGACAAAAAAAAGAAGAGGTATTGACGGATTTGAGGCCCATCAGATTGATTAGAATCTGATTAGAGTTCAAATCTTCTCTAGACACGTACAGGCAGCTCAACATACATGTTTCGTTGCCTACCACCACGAAAACAACCAGAATATTGTTGATCGTTGATCCAATATCAGGCACTTACTGCACATGTAAAGTAGGTGCCAAAACATTGGGTGTTTGTGCACATGTTGCATCAATTTTATGGTATCTGGGACACGGAAAATATCCGGAAAACAATTTGAGGTATCCCTCAAATCAACTTTTGACTGTCATTTCGGATGCAGCCAATAGAAACCAAGAAAATTTTGAATAGCAATAGATATTTATGTCATAAGGATCAGAATGACAATCATTATGGTACTAGCCGTGAATATTATCAGGCGAGGCGTTAACCGAGTGTGATAACACGGCGTGCGCCATAATGATTGTTTATGATCCGAATTTCATACAATATTTTTTATTCCGACCTGTTAAAATGATATCATTGTGGATTTCATTTGTAAGTGTCAAAATGTTTGAGTACTTTGATGATTTCATTATAGTACTGAGTACTTATAATGATTTCATTAAAGGACTCAAAAAAATCGCCGGTACATAAAATCCTTTAAACTAAAACTACGTACTGAAAATTGACATTTCTGTTAAAATCTGAAACCTGCGTATAATTTTTTTTCATGCGTTATCACAAATAGGCCTAACTTAAATTGGAAAAGAACTAGATTTCATTCTTTTCTAAATTAAAGCTATTGAAAGATTCTGACAGCTGTCAAAATGTGACGTGCATGAACTTTGTTCAATGTTTTATCACCAATAAACTACCTTGAAACAAAAAAAAAACAGATTAGAGTATTTTTTTCTACTAAAAAAAATGACAGGTTTTGACAGTTCTGTCATTTTTTTTTCAATTTTTGAATTCAGAATTTACCTATAAGTTTAAAATGTCAAATGACATCATAAAATATTGAAAACTGGAAAAGATGAGTGCTGCCATTTGGCAGGATTTTGACAGGTGTCAAAATGGTTGACATTTTTCGACTTAACTTGGTCGACTTAGTAGAAACAGATTTTTGGTTCATCAAAATCTGTCATAGTTACTCTGCTTTTGGATATAAGAATCCAATATTTGACAGCTAACCACGCCTCACCTGTCATATATACAGGGTTGTGCCCATGGTGAAAAATGTTGCTTACGGCATCCTTAATAATATATTTAAATTTCATCCAAAAATCACGGGTAACCAATTTCCATTTAAATATTGCGTGGTCCTTTAGGATTGTTGTTCTAAAAACCTGTTATCCTAATTTTTTATAAAGTGTTGTAGCAAAACGCGCCCAAGTACTCTTTTTTGATTAGTTAGATGGTAAATGGCGAGCCGTATATTGATGGTGTTTATTTCCTTGGGCGGGTACCTTTGAAATTGTAGAGGGGGGTCTATTCGCAAATGAAAGAAACAAGCTATTAAGGTTTACCAAATTATATTTTATCATATACTTAAAACAAAGATAAAATAAAGCATATATATTTCTAAGTCTGACAGCCGGTTCTAATTTTTCCCAAATCAATTTATTTCATATCCTTTCAAACTTCGTTATTTCGGACCAGGAATGATCCATACTAAAACTCCCTACTTCTTTTATTCTTAATAATTTATACATTTATTCTTTTAAACAACACTCTCGATTCATATTCCTAATAAAACTACCATTACCTATAACTATAAATTCAAATTCTTAAAACCCCTATAGTCATTTACTGACAGCTTATGCATAACAATTATTTAAAGTCATAATCCTACTAGTCAGATTAAATAATTACTAACTCTAACTATACTTTTATTAAACCTTACAATAATTTCTAAATGATTAGCCTGTAACGGGTTTTTTCTGGGTGTTAAGCTGTGGCAAGCTTTATCAGTCAAATGATAACTTTCGGTCAATCATCCATCGGTTTTCTCGGGTGCCACCCTCGGGATTAACGTATTGGAGGGTCCACGTGCACCGGGTAGCTTGTTACAGTGGAGAAAGAAAAACCAGGAGGTCGTGCGCAGGAAAAGAATAACTCAACTGAATAACGTTCCTCACAATTAATTAAACAGGAAAGAATAACTGAAATCTAACAAAGAAACAGTGAGGGGGGGCAACGAAATATTAGAGAGCGTTTCGGTAGAACGTAGCGGATACGGTAACGCGTTACGGTAAGGTATACGGTACGAGAGCCGGTTCGGTAATCGGTGAAATACGGTACGGTTTGGTAATCGGTATGATACGGTACGGTTCGGTAATCGGTTCTATTCGGCACGATTCGGTAATCGCCTTGATACGGTACGGTTCGGTAATCGGTATTATTCGGTACGGTTCGGTAATCGCCTTTGCCCTCAGCTCGTATAAGTGAAAGCTTAAAGCGCTTGCGCCAATGAAACGGAGCGGCCTAGTACAGGTTCTAATCCTCCACATTCCCAGACGGAGAGAGTAATATCGTCGTACGAGCCTGCACGATATTCCCCTAACCCGTCGGTGCAGAAAACAATGGTGCCACTGGGAACCGATCCAGCCAGTGATCCCATTCCCCTCTCGTGGGAATGGCGAAGAAGGAGACTGTAGATCCCCGAAGGCGTGAGGGATATCGTGGAACGAGCCAGCACGATAGCCCCCAAACCCTCGGCATAGTAGAGAATGATGCCACAGAGTATAACGAACCAGCCTGTGGGCTGTGGCCGCATTGCCCATATGCGTGGGAAGCGAAAACGGAGCTTGTCGATCCCAGAAGGCGTGAGGTATATCGTGAAACGAGCCAGCACGATAGCCCCCAACCCTTCTGCATAGTTGAGAGTGGTGCCACAGAGTAACGAACCAGCCTATGACCGCATTACTCTCATGCGTGGGAGTGAACAAGAAAATACCTGTGCTCAAGCTGTCATGGTTGTCTGGCGGACGTCGACGGTCTTCTGTACTACGAGCTGCTGGCGGCGGCGGTATTAACGGTTCAGAGGATTACCTTTAGAATTCGGTCGGCTTCAGCTCTGGTGGAACGGCAGGCAGCTTGTCTCCAGGCGGTAGGTGTTGTCTCGATCGTCTTGCTGTCGCAGGAGCGAATTTTCGAATCGACGGTAAGAAACTCGTTTTATTGGCGAGAAACAGCGCGTCAGAGCCTGCGTCCCGAAGTGATGCTGAGTCGACACGTGATTTTCCGATTGAAGTCGCGTGGACAACGGTACTGGAGTGCGCTTTGCCGACAAGGTCAAGCGCCAAGGAATAATAAATATAAATTTGAATTGCAATTTAATTAGTAACGAAAATTCCAGGAAGTTCATTACAACCCCTAAATAAAAATTTCAGCATTCAAGGTCAACAATGTTACTTCATGAACAACAACAATTTTTTAAACAAAACTTTCCAATACTTTTAATGATTGAAGACAACAATCTTATTTCATGAACAACAACAGTTTTTAAACACAACTTTCCAATGCTTTTAATGATTAAAGACAACAATCTTAGTTCATGAACATGAAGTTTCTTTTCAAAACTTCCCATTACTTTCAATGATTCAATCTTTTACTAAGGATCCATTTAAACAGAACAATACTATTTTCGAATTCCGGGAGTGCGTTCAAAGACGGCAATGCTAATGCCAAAACCTACTTTTCCCCTTCTACCGGCAATACCAAATCTGATGTGAATTTGCTGGAACGCCAAATACCGATTCTCAATTAGACAATCCAAACCTCGTGATATTCAAGATGGCGTGGCGTCCACACATGGACGAAAAAACACAAAAAAATGCCCAACTCAATAGTTTACGTACCTACAAATATTTTATTGAATAATCAAAATCAAAGCTACAAGCAAAACTCGAAGCAAAATAATTGAAATATGCATGAAAACACATATTCAAAACTAACTTGGGCGCCACGCCATATTGAATTTGGTCTCATCCCATCAAAATTCATATAACCATTTCTAGACTTAGTTAAAAGCACCTCCAAAAGTTACTTTACCGCGGCCGATTCTGAACGTGTAATGCCAACCGTTTTTGGCACGCTGGAGCCGAACTTGAACGCAATATGCTAATTTTGGCTTGGCTTGCTGGTTTTTGAACGCAGCCCGGGTCAACATACATAATTATGGATTTAAATTCTTATTAGTTGGTTACTATAGACCTTAATTTTCAACTAGGCGAAATTTATCCGGACTGATTCATTAGGAATTGTAGCTCAACTGGATTGATGTGAAGACTGAACTTAAAACTCAACTGATTTCAAGACTTCTAAAACCGCTGTATTTATATTTTTCGTCCCCCCCCCCTCCCAAAAAAAAATTCATATGTATGATTCATGATTCTGGAAAATGATCCCCAGGTCTTCTGGGACCATTTTCAGAATTTTTCCAACCCTTTCCAGAAATTTCCAGGCTCTTTCCAGACGTTTCCAGATATTTCCAGACTTCTCCAGACTTTTCCAGACTTATCCAGAATTTTACAGATTTTATCCAGATTTATCCAGACCTTATCCAGACTTGTACAGGGTGATTCATTAAGAATGGCACTCGGCCATATCTCAAAAACTATTCATCGTAGTCTTGTCGGAAAAAAATTATCCCACAAATATGGCCATGAGAAAATGCTGGAAATATATTTCAGCTTTCTAAAATGACCGTAAGGGGGCGGAACCCAACTGTCAAAGTACAAAAATAGTTTTATTCATTAAATTTCAAATGGAAACGTATCTCAAAAATGCTAGCAATAGATTTTTGATGAAATTTCACACAATTTTGATTGATGACTTTTTACCATAAGTTATCGGATAAGATAGTTATGGGCTGTCAAATATTGCAACACAAGAAAGCGGATAACTTCAAAACGACTCAACAAATCTGGTCGATACTAGGTTAGTTGGAAACACAAGAGTCTGTTCTTTAACTTTGTTGTGAAAAATTCAAATTCTGGTTAGTAGGACTGACGCTATGCGTCAATATTTGAGAACAATTGAATGTTTCCAATTTTTCTTAAAATTTTCAAATGGAACGGTATATTTAAGATATGTTAAATCGATTTTTGAGGATGTATTACATAGTGTTTCTTTATTATACCTTCCTACAAACGAATTCCAGAAAGTGTTAAAATTAATTTTATTAAAAATAATCAGTATTTATGAAAAAGCCCTCGTAAATTGAGCAGGCTTTAAACGCTATTTTCTAAAGTCAAAATGCATTTCCCAAATGGAGAAGCACAGGACATCCTTGAGATTCTGCATGAAAGTAATGAAAATGCAGCAATCGCAGCCACTAAAATCTAATTATTTTGAAAATGGACATGCTTATAAAAAAAACAATAGACTGGTTTTGGATTATCTATGTTATGGCGTTTCCGATTGGTAATTTCAGTGCGCACTGAGTGTATTTGCATCCTTTTGATCCACCTGTAAGAGAAAAAGACAGAAATAAAAAAAAATTGCACTAGTTCCGCACTAGATCTACCAATCGGAAACGCCATTTGTATTTACAGAAAGAGCAGAATGATAAATGAATAAATCCACAGTACGCGGGTGCCGAATTTATGCGGAAATGAGGTCTAGATTTTAATTTCCAAAATTATTAATAGATGGCACCACCACTTGAGTAGTTATAGCTACTACTGCTATGTGTTTGCTTGATATATCACCAGCGAATGAAAACACTGTTTTACTAATAACTCGGTTTAATTCTGGGCACTGAACATACAAATAAATCGAAATACTTTATTTTGTTAACAACAACACGATATCATAATTGCGCGGCAACAAGCTGACTAGAAGTAAACAACAACCTGGGACAGCTGTCTTCTGTCACGTCACGTCAGGCCGCCAGGGTTGTACACAATAGTTGAGCCATCCAGGGTTGAACACAACGGACTCGCGGAACAATGACGCCACATCTACTCCCCTCCCAGTGACGAAGCCACTTGTGGGAGGAACGAAACCTTCTTTTTTGAGTAAGTGCGAAGAGGGCGGTCCATGGTGAAGGATGACGCTGGGTGATTCTCCAGGGTGGATGAAACGGTATCGGGTTTAAGGGTGTAGGCTGGCTTCAGGGCGTCCACAGAGACAGTCTTCTCAACGCCATTGATTCGAATGCTGTACACTCGGTCATTTATTCTCTTGACGACTTCATGCGGGCCAGTGTAGGGCGGTTCGAGCGGGCGACGAACAGAGTCCACTCGGCGGAAGACATGACTGCAAGTTGCGAGGTCCTTGAGGATGAAGCAGCGAGATTTGATATGGTGAGCCGTAGGTGTTGGGCGGACTTTCCTGATGTGGTCCCGGTATTTTTCGAGGAAGACTTGGGGATCAGCTGGGGGTGACTCAGAGGTGAAGAATTCACCAGGTATACGCAGGGGTGTCCCATAAAGGAGCTCCGCTGGTGAGGCATTCAGGTCTTCTTTCAGGCACGTACGCAGACCCAGAAGAACGGTCGGAAGCACTTCCGTCCAGGGCGTGGGTGCTTGACACATAAGGGCTGCCTTCAAAGTCCTATGGAAGCGCTCTACGATGCCATTGGACTGCGGGTGATAGGGCGTGGTGTGGATTACCCGCGCTCCTACAAGGCGTGCAAGAGCCGAAAATAGTGAAGATTCAAATTGCGTGCCCTGGTCAGTTGTGATGGATAGTGGCGTTCCGTAGTTGCAAATCCAATTGACATAGAGAGCAGACGAGACGGTGTCAGCTTCCATGTTCTGGAGGGGTACTGCAACAGGCCATCTAGAAAATCGATCAATTATGGTTAAGCAGTAACGAAATTTGTTGACTGGTGGTAAAATGATGAGGTCTAGGTGAATATGCTCGAATCTGTTGTCAGGTACGGTGATGTGCTGTGGTGCGAGACGATTGTGTCGTTGAATTTTGGATTTTTGACACTGAATGCATTGGCGTGACCACTGGAGGGCGTCCTTCTTGATTCCAGGCCAAACAAATTTTTCTTTGAGGCTTCGAGCAGTGACTCGGCCGCTGGGGTGTGCCAAACCATGCACAACATCAAAAGCTTTGCGTCGGAGACTTGTCGGAATGTAGGGTCTGATGCGATCTGAAGAGATATCACAGAGGACGTTGGCGTTTTCAATAACAAGCTGTTGCAGATTGAGCGATGATTCTTGTGGCGTATCTTGGTCTTCAAGCTGTGCGGCTTCGATGGCTTTAGGAGACAGTGACGTTGGCATGGAGATAGCGTTAATACGAGACAGGGCGTCAGCAACGGCGTTGTGTTCTCCCTTGACATAGACGATTTCTGTGCTGAATTGTGAAATAAAGTCCAGTTGATGGAGCTGTCTGGGGGATGCTTTTTCAGCGCGCTGAGCAAAGGCGTATACCAGTGGGCGATGATCAGTTTTGATGATGAACTGGCGTCCTTCCAGCTGGTGACGAAAGAACTTTATTGCAGCGAAAATCGCTAGCAGCTCGCGATCGTAGGTGCTGTATCGCGTTTCGGTGGGACTCAACTTGCGGGAAAAAAAACCTATGGGCTTCCAGCAGTCGTCGATCAGCTGTTCAAGTGCAGCTCCAATGGCGAAGTCCGAGGCATCAGTGACGAGTGCGAGACTTGCAGAGGGTGAGATGAAGCTGGTACAAGTCGCTTTGACAATGCTTTCTACACAGTCTTGGTAGGCCTTCTCTGAGCTGGGTGTCCAAGGGATGGGCCGTTTCTCTTTTTTCTTGGCACCCTTCATAAATGCATTGAGAGGGGCTTGAAGTTCAGCGGCCTTTGGAATACAGCGACGGTAATAATTGAGCATTCCCAAAAACTTACGAAGGTCAGAGATGGTCTCTGGCTTGGGGTAAGAAGCGATGGCTTGGATCTTGGAATCAGGTGGTTTGTATCCGAGCTTGTTGATGGAGTAGCCGAGGTACATAACTTCTGACTTGTTGATTTGGCACTTGCTGAGGTTGATAGTGAGTTTGTTCTCACGCAGTACATTAAAGATTTTGCGTAGATGTTGCAGATGTTCCTCATGGGAATCCGAGAACACTATCAAGTCATCAATGTAGCATGCTGCGAAGTCAATACCACGGAGAAGGTTGTCCATATGACGTTGAAATGTCTGAGTGGCATTGCGCAGGCCTGGAGGCATACCCAGAAACTCAAAAAGCCCAAAAGGAGTAGTTATCGCTGTTTTGGGTATGTCCTCTGGTGCTACAGGAATTTGGTGGTAAGCTCGAACCAGGTCAATGACAGTGAAGACACTTTTCCCATGCAGCCGCTGAAAGATGTCTTCTGGTAGTGGTATGGGGTACCGATCTGGCACAGTCTGGGAATTGAGCCTCCTAAAATCACCTGTGGAACGCCATCCACCTTGCTTTTTCTGGACCATGTGTAGAGGACTGGCCCATGGACTGCTGGAGGGACGGATAACAGCATGATGCAACAGGAGGTCGAAATCCTCTTTAGCAATCTTTAGTTTCTCTGAGTTTAGCCGACGTGGACGGTCATTGACTGGCGGTCCAGTGGTGACTATGTGGTGATGAGTTCCTGTAGGGGCGTCCACTGATGGGGCTGACCTTGGACGGGTGATGTCAATAAACTCTTCCAGCAACTTGCTATAGGGTTGACTGAGTGTAGGAGGTGCATATTCTGCATTATTGACAGTGGAAACAGTATGAAGTTCGGTTTCATGCATTTCAGCAGGAGAAGACAGTGAGGTGAGAGAGTCCAGAAGGCGCTTGTGCTTTAAATCAGGAAGGAGGCCATGATGTGAAAGCAGGTCGGCACCTATGATTGCTGATTTGACGTCTGCAATGATAAATGCACACTTGAAGGATCTGCGGAGTCCAAAATTGAGGTTAAGAAAGTGTTGACCATACGTTTTGATAACTGTTGCATTGGCTGCATATAGCATGAGGTCAGCAGGCAGAAGTTTTCGTTGAAAGAAGCTTCTTGGAATCAAGGATACAACGGAACCACTGTCGATAAGGAACTTCATGCCAGTGACCTTGTCTATGACGTGCAGGCGACTTTCTTTAGATGGGAGGCAGGTGCTGTTGACATTGCTGTCGCTTACCACATGAACAGGCGACAGCATATTTAGTTTTCCTGGCGCGGAGATGCTAGTGGCAGCTGAGACACATTTTTGGGCCCGGGCACCGAATTTTCGATGATATCGGCATTCTCCAGAAGTGACAGAACGCTCACGTGGTTGTCGACTGGTAGAGGTGAGACTCTGTCTGATGGCAGAAGTGAGGTCCTTCTGAGCAATGGTTAGTTCTGTGATGGCTTGTCTGAGTTCGTTCAGCTCGGAGGCTACTGAAGAACCATGTCCATGCTGGCGAGAGCTCTGGTTGACGGCCATGACACTGCCACCAGGGATGTTTGTCATGAGCTCATCAGCTGCAGCAGCTAGTTCGTTAAGTGAATTGGCCTTGAAAATTTTCAGCAAGTGCTGAATGCTGACAGGCAGAAGGGCCAGCCATCGTATGCGGAGCACGTCTTCTGTAGCACGATTGCCGGCAAGGGCTCGCATTTCACGAAGCAACTGTGAGGGTTTTCGGTCACCTAGTTCTAGATCAGTGAGCAGTTTGTGCATCTGAGAGTCTTCGGAGGCTGTTAGTCTACTTATTAGGTTAGACTTGAGATTTTGGTACTTATCTTGAGGTGGTGGAGCCTTCAAGATGTCTGCAACTTCCGTGACTGTGTCCGGGTCCAGTGATTTTACCAATTGATAGTACTTGGTGCTATCGGACTGTATACGGTGGGCTTGAAAGACTGATTCAATCTGCAGGAACCATAGGTCTGGATGAGAACGCCAAAAGGGTGGCAGATTGCAGTTGTAAACTGCGTCAATGGTAAAACTCTGCTGCTGGTTGAGCATCATGGGGGCTGGCAACGAATTTACTACTGGTTGGGCATATGCTTGCTGATAGCTCACCGGGTGATTTGTTGGATTAAAATGCACCGCGGGATCAAATGCTGTACTGCCGTGAGGGCCAGAAGGTTGAGGCATAGGAATACTCACTGACGAACTCCTGTCTGGTTGCTGGTTGGTAAAAGAGCTGTTTGCAGCCAATTGCTGATCAGGATCTACTGAGGAGTCGAAATTGCTTTGCATCTTGATTTTTTTAGTAGTCAGACACGTCTTTTAGGTTAGAGGCCGAGTGGTACGCGGAGATATATCACGTCGGGGTCACCAGTTATAGCTACTACTGCTATGTGTTTGCTTGATATATCACCAGCGAATGAAAACACTGTTTTACTAATAACTCGGTTTAATTCTGGGCACTGAACATACAAATAAATCGAAATACTTTATTTTGTTAACAACAACACGATATCATAATTGCGCGGCAACAAGCTGACTAGAAGTAAACAACAACCTGGGACAGCTGTCTTCTGTCACGTCACGTCAGGCCGCCAGGGTTGTACACAATAGTTGAGCCATCCAGGGTTGAACACAACGGACTCGCGGAACAATGACGCCACATAGTTTACTATTCTCAAAATAAATATGTATTTCTTCTTCAAGTTTCGTATCCTACAACATGCTCGTGTATTATTGGCTACCATTATTTACATGATCATTGCATAATATAGTTTATTTACGACTAATGTATAATGTGCGTATTATATTTGTGATTTTGGCAGTATAATGACATATGTTATTCCTCCAGGGATTAATGACGAGTAGCGGGATTAATGGTCATTATTCCACAAAAGTGTCAGTGTCAAACGTGTAGTGCTTGTGGATTTGTATTGAAAATTATGAGACGGATGAAATTTGTTCATTGAAAATCTCAAATAAATTAATTTGTCGTAAATAAAGTAGAGTATACTACTCGCAATAATGGCTATTATTCCCTCGGAATGTTACTCCCTCGCCGCTAACGCGGCTCAGTTCGTAATAATCCTCGGGAATAATAGCTATCATTATTGACTCGTGGTATAATCTACTATACTATTATAATTTCCTAACGCACTTTTTTCATTATTTGACATTCATCAATGATGACAATCAACTGTCAGAAAAGCAAAGTCATTATTTACGAGGGCTTTTTCATAAATATTGATTATTTTTGATAAAATTAAATTTAACACTCTCTGGAAATCGTTTGTAGGGAGGTTTAATAAAGAAAAACTGTGTAAAACATCCTCAAAAATCGATTTAACATATCTTAAATATACCGTTCCATTTGAAAATTTCAAGAAAAATGAGAAAAATTCAATTGTTTTCAAATATCCACCCATAGAGTCAGTCCAACTAACTGAAGTTGGAATTTTTTACAATAAAATTAAAGAACAGACTCTTGTCTTTCCAACGAACCTAAGATCGACCCAATTCGTTGAGTCGTTTTGAAGTTATTCGTGTTCTTAAGTTGCAATATTTGACAGCTCATAACTGTCTTATCCGATAAGTTATGGTAAAAAGTCATGAATCAAAATTGTGTGAAATTTCATCAAAAATCTATTGCTAGCATTTTTGAGATACGTTTCCATTTAAAATTTAAAAAATAAAACCATTTTTGTACTTTGACAGTTGAGTTACGCCCCCTTACGGTCATTTTAGAAAGCTGAAATATATTTCCAGCATTTTCTCTTGGCCATATTTATGGGATAATTTTTTTCCGACATGACTACGATGGATAGTTTTTGAGATATGGCCTAGTGCCATTTTTAATGAATCACCCTGTACAGATTGATCCGGATTCTGGAAAATGATCCCCAGGTCTTTTGGTACCTTTGGCAGAATTTTTCCGACCCTTTCCAAAAATTTCCAGGCTCTTTCCAGACGTTTCCAGATATTTCCAGACTTTTCCAGACTTCATCCAGATTTATCCAGACATTTTACAGACTTGTTCCCGCTCACTTGGCTTGTTCCAGGTTCTTGTTGTGTGTTAATATAAGCGTGTTAAAAAAGTGTCGCTTTTTCGTTTCATGTTGCTTTTTCGTTTCAGGTCGCTTTTTCGTTTCATCAAGTCTCAAATTACTCCCAACGATTCTAAAGAAGTTTTCACTTCAAAATATTAGAATTATTGTGAAAAAAAAACGTGGGGTGTTTAGTTCCACATTTCTCGTACATTGCCGCCACTCCAGATAATGAATTGTAATTTCCCCCGCCTCGGTAGGAACGCTTTGCCCAACTACCATCACATACGACTGTGATCATGGGAGTTCCATTTGCATCTACGTTACCACACTCGATGGCCATTTTTGCCTCTTCTTCAGCAGCGTCTTTTATACATTTCCAGGCAATATCCTCGCTTTCAAAAGATTATTTGGCCTCTTTTTACGCTTTGCGGGCAGAAATAATCTGGATTTAAAGCTTTTTCTACGTCAGGTTCCATTATTCACTCACTACACAACAACGCCAAAAACAAAAACAAAAAAAAGTAAAATATCCAAGGTATCAATATAATACCAATAGCCCAAACTTAATTCTTTTACATAAATTACATAAATTCTCTACAACAGCAAACAACAAATGCAAACGCCCACTGCCTCCTATAGTTAACAAGCCATGAAGTTGGAAATGACGGCAACGTCGCGTATGGTGCTATTTTGTTATTGGGTTATGTGTTTCTGTGTATTGCTTTCATTGTGTATTGTTGCAATTTAGTATCTTTATGGGCATTATTGACGAAAAAGTGGATAGAAACACACCAATATATTGCCCATATTTAGTTGATACCTGTTCCTTTGTGCTTTGATTGCTAATTTTTTTAGCAAATGAATACAGGAGCAAAAATGAAGGCAATGTAAGGTAAAACAATAAAAACAATATTAATATTTGTCTGCAAGAGCATAGGTCTCGATATATTACCTAAGATATTTAAATTTGTTCCAGAGGCCATGAAACTACTGTGTTCCTGGGTGCAAATCGAACTATTAGGAGTTCCTTAAAAACTGAAGAAATGCAAACATTTTTATTTCCAAAAAAAATCTGAAGTGCAAAAAATGTGGATGAAAGGAATACACCAAGATAATTATACCCGAGATTATACAATAACGAAAAATTCTGTGGTGTGTTGTAAGCATTTTGAAGAAACCGAAATAATTAGATTTGAAACAAACAAGGATAAAGGCGTAGTTCGAGAGTTCAAACTAAAACGTCCAACTCTTAAAAGTAGGTACCAGGTACCTCTTATTTTCGAAAATCAGCTCAAGTATTTGAATGGACTTGCCTTCCGAAAAAATCCCGAAGAAAGAAAAAATTAGATTTTCAAAAGACATACTGAAACATAACCCTTTAGACTCTAGAAATATATTCATTTAAATCAATTATTTACTGTTCTTACTTACACAAATAGTTAAATTATTCATTGAATTACTGTTTTTGGCCCTTTAGTACAATAAATTATGCATTTTTTGTGATTCATATTAATAAAATAAAAAATATATATTTATACAAACAAACACCACCAGCACCACTTGGCGGTAAGATTGCGGTGTTGCCTTTTTAACTTCATGGCTTGTTAAATGTAGGAGGCTGTGAAACGCCTGAATGCCGGCCCTGGCATATTATCTCCGCCCTAATAAGTTCACTGGAGACGAAGAGGTAATCAAGCCTATAAAAATATTAAATAAATTCGCACTTTCCAAGCGCTGCAGATACCCACTATTTCTCTTTTTTCGGGTATAATTTTATATCTTTTTTCAATAAATTTGGTATTGCTAGAAAGAAAAGAAATGGATCTATGCTTTACCAATGAGTTTTTCTTGATTTAAGACACTGTTATGGTAAAATGCACGTGTAAAAATTGACCTATTTAACGGAAGTTTACTTGTAATTTTTTTTATGAAAAATTAGAAAAATCAAAAAAAAAATTCTGGTCAAACAAGCACAAAAGTACATTCTTGAAAACAGTTTTTGTTAGAATTTTCTAGATGCAACTGTTTTTATCAAAACAGCATAATCGCGAACGCGAAATATCCATATTTTCAGCATCGAGAAGCGCACTCTTAAAGGATAGATATTTCTTATTCGCTAGACAATTTTGATAAGTGTATTTGGAACTATAGTCTGGCTAGCCAAACGGCGAACTCCAAAAGAATTTGCTGCTTTGCCAAACTTGACAGAAACAATGATAAACAAGTTGGTGACATATTTTTTTTGCTGTATGGGCATGTGTAGTATTTCGAAATAGAAAAAAATCCGGCAACATTGCTAAATGATGGATGTGGAGAGGCGTGATTATTCAGAGGCATGATTCTATTGGTTAGAGTCTGAACGACAGCACGCAGTGGCGTGTTTATTGGCAGAACTAGAGAATTTTTTTCAAATAATTTTATTGGTTTATTTCCTTGGTGTTTCCGGTGCCACTGAACCGAAAGACATGGCTGTCATCAGGCGGTGTCAGTTGAGGAGTCAGTGGTACGTGTCAGTGGATATTTTTAGGTTACGCCCCAGTTTTCTTCCCCCTTTCGTCTCTACCAAGTTACCACCATAGAGAAATATAATAGTAGTAAACTACGAGAGAAGTCATTCCCCTGTACTTAACTGGCACAATGTCGACGTTAGCGCCCCTGGTGGCTACGGACAGCAATAAAAGAGTTAACATTGTTTGAATGCAGGTTTCTTCTTTACCGACAGTGAAAAGGCGGCTTTTTTGAATAATTAAATTATTAACTTTGATTTTATTTAAGATTTATTAAAAATGAAGTATACTGTAAACGCTCAAAACAGTTAATTGCAAAACAAAACATTTGTTGAAAAAACTTGCTAAAATTTACCGAGCAACTGTTTAGAACGATAACAGAACTTATTTTTAAAAAATCCAAATTAGATGCAATGAGATTCCTTAAGGGGGTCAAGGAGGTAATTGAAAAATACAAAAATTGAGATATCTTCAAACAAACTTATTTTTTATTCCAATTTTATAAATATACAGTAACTAAAAATGTTTGTATTATAAGCTTTGTGTTTACCTTTTTACTGCATCTCGCATCATCGCAAATTCAAAAACACGGTCGGTTTTTTACTGCATCTCGCATCATCGCAAATTCGAAAACACCGTCGGTTTTGTCTAATTAATTAATATTTATGATCATAGAATGTTTTCTCATTTCTCTAATATAAATAATAGGGCACTTTCCAAAATTCACCGGTAAATTGACCGGTTAAATAAACCGGTAGCTGTCAAAAAATTCCGGTAAAAGTTACACGCAAGTCCGGTTACAAGATTTTTCTGGTGCATTTTGGATCGCTTTGGCGTGAAAGTTTGGTGGTGTTGCTTATTGTTGTTTGGAATGGGTTTTTTGTGGGACGCAGTGAGGTTGGTATGCATTTTTATTATTTTTAACAGTCAACAAACGGTAGTTTTCAGTACGATTTTTGTAGATTATGTGAGCTGAGTGTTTGGTTTGTCGAGTTCACTCACAAACATTTTTTTATTCTGCAATCTACAAGCAGCAATTTAACGATAGACTGCCAACAGTGCCCATTCAAAGCAATTTAATTAATGTACGTCAAAAAAAAAGTGTCAAAAATTCTTCAACCGAAAAAACCGACAAAAATTCCCGGTGGATTCGGTGCCTGACCGGTTTCAAACCGCTGATCATTCCGGTCAATTTTGGAACGAACGATTAGGTTCAACCGGTGAAAAGTCGGTACATTTTGGAACGGTTTGGTGAGTAAACTATTAAACCGGTATTGCACCGGTTCAGAAACCGGTGAATTTTGGAAAGTGCCCATAGAAGAAATTTTACGTTATGATTGTGAGCATTCAGTTTTTGATTGATGGTCTTTGGATTCAATCATTTGTCAAATTTTGTATTTTGTATGTGTTAAAAAAAGGTAGAACATTTTCGGGCAAGTTGCTGACAAAGACAAATTAAACCGAGTTGTCAGAAACGATCCAAGTAATTAGTTCAATAATCTGCCACACCATGCGAAATACGCTACGGGTATGTGCACAAACACACTTCCAGATTGTTACATTAAACAAACGTCTCTCGTAGTTTACTACTATTTATATTTCTCTATGGTTACCTCTTGCCAAACTATACACACCCTTTCAACGTACAACAGGCACTGACGCTTGGACCATGCGCAGGGGTGCGATTTTCGAAACCATTCGAGTACATTTCGTACACGAAATTTGACTGCTCCCCATTTAATTTACATTGCTGTAAGTCAAATTTCGTGTACGAAATGTACTCGAATGGTTTCGAAAATCGCACCCCAGATTTGGAGATCACCAAATAATACATTTAGCGGATGGATGGCACATAGACCGCTTTGCACGCTATTGGCCTTGGCACATACACTTCTAAACAAGCTTACTCTAGAATTTGGTAAAAGCGGCACTTTGACCCTTTTGAATTCTCACTCTTCAATTATCCGAAGAGTTTTGAAATAAAATTGACTGTTAAATATTTTGGGCTCTAACAAAAAAGCTTTATATTTCCCAATTATTAGAAGTATTAGAAGGATTTGAAAGTAAAATTTGTATTGAATATTATGGCTCCGTCTAATTAAGTGAAAATAATTTATAGAATTGGAAACAAAGATTCAAATATGAGTTTGTGAAATCTCAGGATGACTAGGATCAATTAGAAAAGATAAGTTTGGTTTACTCTGGGGTTAGTAATATAACGAGTGCAATGGAAATTATCGATAAAATTTGGGAAATTTGCCCGAATGCATTTTTAGTTGGCAGTGGATCAGGTCCCGGCAGCCGGGATCTGCAAGTTTGCAAATTACAATCAAAATCCCGACAATCGGGATTTTTAACATTTTGATTTGAAATCCCGGCAGTCGGGATTTTAATTCTAATTTTAAGGTCCCGGCTGCCGGGATTTATTACACTAGAAAAGTAATCCCGGCACCCGGCATTTCCACATCATAAGGAGTTTAGCTTATCTTTATGCCCTGTTCACCTTCAGTCTTTGTTGGTGAATGGTGTTATTAGTTTTTACCTCGGTTTTTACTATTATTACTGGTGAAAATGAAGCTTGGAGATAAGTTTAATTCATTTGAAGATTTCATAAAGGAACTAGAAGTGCATAAAAAGCAAATATTAACCGAATACTGGATGAGAGATAATAGAACTTTTATTTCTGCCCGAAAACGTGTGCCACATATTATAAAACTTATGTGAATTCAAAGTATACAGTGGTTGTTTGGTCATGTTGACAAAAATGTCAACTTCCATAAATTCTAATATTTAATTTGTAACTGTGTTATCGCTCGTAATGCTCCTTACCTACTAGTCCTACTATACCCTATTATAAGTATTTTTTAGGCAGGCTTCGCTCATTAACTTTCACATATCATATGTGCCTTAAAAATGTACTTTCAATACTTATATCATAAATAACTATCCATTAATTTTCATGAACCAAAAATATTCAATAATAAAAAAGCGAGAAATTTCTTTCATGTAGTACAACATACCTATTAGGAATAGCAAAATTTGTGATGAACTAAACTCACTGCCGGGATTTATTTTCTGACGTAAAAAATCTCGGCAGCCGGGACCTGAAAATTACAATCAGAATCCCGGATGCCGGTATTGCTATCCGAAATGTAAAAAATCCTGGTTGCCGGGATTTTGATTTTCATGTCCCGGCTGCCGGGACCTGATCTACTGCTTTTTTCAGTTAAAAACGCATGAGTGCGAATTTGTCGAAAATTATAGATATATTTCTATTGCTCGAGTTGTATTTTATGAGAGAATTCCATGATTCAAAAATTTAATTTTTTTTTCAAACAAGGTCAAAACACCAGTTCTCGCACCAGTTACTATGCAATTATCCGATAATTTGCACTAGTGCAAATTATCGCGTAATTCCAATCTGATTGGTTCAAATCAACAATCAAAACATGTCATTTTAATGTTGGAATGTCAGCTTTGACAGATGTATGAAATTCTCATTGGAAAATTCTAAGCATACAGGGTGACCGGTCCGGAATAACTTAAAGTACATGGGGATTTTGGAAACCATTGAAGATACAGGGTGGACCAAGTGTGGAAAAAGCTGCGCAATCAACTGCCTACAAATAATCTGTCCTCAGCATTTTTGAACTAGTAATAACAAAGGATATACAGGGTAAAAAAAAAATGCGTATGCATTTTGTAATTCAAATTTAAAATTGCCCCATCTTCTTCAAGTTATTCCGAACACCCTATATTAATTTTAGGATTTAATAAAAATTCATGTACATATTACGAAAACCTTACTGCAGTTGTTTCTCTCATTTGCAAATAGACCCCCTCCACAAGTTTAATTGTAGCTACCCGCTACCCAAGGAAATAAAGACAATCAAAGAGACCATTCGCCATCTACCATCTAACTAATTGACGAGAACTTGGTCAGACCGCTACAATATATTCTTGGTTAATTTTTTTGTGAGGGAAGCAAATATTTGTTTTGTTTGAGATAATAACCATGAAAAGCTCTAAACCTTTGGGAACCAGATTTATATTCGTCTCTAAAAGACCAGTCTACATGTTCTAAAAGCGATTTGAAACCATTTAGATTTTTCTGAGAATAATTTCTGAATTCATTGCAGGGTTCAGGTTTCTTGGATTGAAAAACTTCTTTTATCCTTTATAATTCTGAAGAAGGCACCAATGAGCATTTTCAAATTAAGAGATAATAGTATATGTACTATTTTATATTAGAGAAACCCACCAATACTATATTTGATATCTTACAAAGAGCATCCAGTACAATAAAACAAGTGCATAATCTCCTTTAATATATTTATTACTAGAAAGAAACTTAAATGATTATATATTTCCAAATTAAATCAAATCTAGAACATTAATTTAAAAGAAATACAAAGTAAAGTGTGTCAAATTAAAGCACCATCAACCTAGGAGCAATATTCATAGACATCAGTTCTTGGAACAACAACTTTGCAGCGTAGGGCAACTTGACTTGCGAAATTTGCGTCTTATTTTTGCATCCCTTACACTCGAACGTATTATTCCTCATATTAGCGATAGCAATCAAACCGCAGAAATTGCAAATGTGTACTCTGTAAGGATCGGAAACTTCGAACAATCTTTCCTTCAAAAACTGAGCTGCTCCGTGCGATATTTGACAGTCACGTTCCATTTCGCCGAAACGCAATCCTCCGTCTCTGGCCCTACCTTCCATAGGTTGTCTCACTAGAATTTGCACAGGACCGCGCGCCCTCGAGTGAATCTTATCGTCCACCATGTGCTTCAAACGTTGGTAGTAAGTGGGACCCATGAAAATTTGCGCGTTGATTTTACGTCCGGTGTGACCGTTGTACATAACTTCGTTGCCTCTCAGTTGGTATCCGTATTCTTGTAAAAGGGTTGAGATTTTTTGTACGTTAACAGCGTCGTTGAAAGGTGTGGCGTCACCAATTTCGCCCTTGTTCGAAGATACTTTTCCTTGGATGCACTCGATCAAGTGACCAATTGTCATACGAGATGGGATAGCGTGAGGGTTGATGATAATGTCTGGTGTGATGCCTTCACATGTAAATGGCATGTCCTGAAAATGAATAAATTGAATAGTAATAATAGTAAAAGTCAGTTGGGAAAAATTGAAAGTGTTCAAAAACTGCAAGAAATTCTAAAAGAGCATGACAAATTTTACACCAAAGATTTGCAAAACAGTGACCCAATGTTTAAAATAACAAGCATAGAAGCAAGCTATAAACCTGAAAACTTCATAAGAGCATTCATGTAAGACAACCCTGAAATGAAGAAAAGAATCTTACCTCTTGACGATATTGAATCCCACAGGTTCCTTTCTGTCCGTGACGAGAAGCAAACTTATCACCAATCTGAGGTATTCTTACTGAACGTACCCTAATTTTGCAAAACTTGTAACCTTCGGAATTAAGAGTCAACATGACCTGATCCACCACTCCAGTTTCACTGTTACGCAGGAAAGTGGAAGCGTCACGCTTAGTGAACCTCTTTGTAGTACCGTCAAGCTGAAATTAATTATGAATTTTGTTGAATGCATGATTATGCTTGATTACAAAACATACTTCGTCATCATTTTCAGGCAAAAGCATAGTTTTACCAATCACAACGTCATCACCTGACACTCTTATACCAGGCGATATAATTCCATCTTCATCCAATTTATCGTACAATGCATTCCTCATGCCCTGAGTAGTTTGTCTTGTGGGTTTCTCAAACTGCTCTTCCTGATCACCAATCCTTTTCGATTCAGCGTCCTTATATGAACGATAAAATACTGACCTTTTGTAATAAAAACAACATTAACTTACAAATTATTATTAGAAGAATTGTTACCTGAAAAAGCCTCGCTCAACAGCAGAAGCATTCAAGATGACAGAATCTTCTTGGTTGTAGCCTGTATAGCAGGCAATAGCTACTATACTGTTTATGCCTGCAGGTAGTTCTCTGAAACGTAGATATTCCATCGATCTGGTGGTAACTAGGGGTTTGTGAGGGTAGTATAGGACGTGAGCTAGGGTATCCATCCGGACATGGAAGTTGGTAATGTAGACACCTGGAAGTATATGTTTTTTAGACTCACAATAAATGTAACTTGCCTACTGTACCAAAAGAAAATTTAAACATCTAGCTGTAAACCCAACTTACCCATAGCTTGTTTCCCCATAGCACTTTGATAGGTATTTCTGGGACTCTGGTTGTGATCAGGGAAAGGTATAATAGAGGCACACACTCCCAAAATCATAGCAGGATGAATTTCACAATGAGTATATGTAGTACAATAAGCGTATTCTTTTTCCTGTCTCAAATCGTCAGGAGACATGGCAATCATCACCGTTTCCTCTTCTAATGTATCAATATATTCAACCACACCGGAAGCAACCAGCATTTGCCAACCATAATTGTTATATTCCCTGTCTTTCAGGTTGTCAATGTGTTTCTTTTTTAGTAGGAGAGTGCCATTTTCTACAATCAAAAGCGGCCTACAAATTCTGCCTGCATCTGTATAAATCCTTATTTCTCTATCTCTAATATCTCTGACCATTGATACTTCTGATACAATAATATCCATTTGACGTCTCAGTTTTCTTAAAGTTGCCATCAGTTGTTCTGGATCTCTATGTATACCAACCTATATGAATTTAAAAGTAGTTGCAGCAAAAAAATAATAATTATGTATATTTACCCAACAACCATTTACAAAAATCTTGGTAGCATTTGCAATAGCAGAAGGTGCAATTTCCTCCAAATTTTCCATGGACCATTCTTCCAAAAACTCCAAAATCGGAGACGGCTGAGACCCGACAGAAATGTACGCCATTAGCGCTAAATTCTTTACTAGACCAACGGCAGCGCCCTCGGGGGTTTCAGCAGGGCAAATCATACCCCAAAGGGTGTTGTGTAATTGACGCGGTTTAGCTAGTTTACCATCTCTGCCAATAGGTGAATTTACACGTCTCAAGTGAGACAATGTCGAGGCAAAAGTAAGCCTGTTCAATACCTAATAAGAATTTATCAAAAATGTTTCGTGTTTTGTTTGGAAATACGCACCTGAGATACACCTGGACGGGCTTGATGAGCTTTTTTCTGGTCGCCCCAATTTCCAGTGGCGAGTGAATACTTGAGGCCGTCAGTGATGAGTTTCGTTTTGATGGCCAAATCTAAGTTGAAATCTTTTCCTCTGTCGATGAACTTTTGGGCGTACATTCTGACTTCCTTCATTAGGTTTTTGAATAATCTGCAGATAATGGCAAATAAACTATGAAAACAATAGGTTTTGTAACGAAGCTACATAATTTTCCGGGTATTTTAATGATTGCTACCGCGGTTCTAAATTAATCACTTCGGTCGGATTAATTCTACAAAGTAATTAATTAAAATATTATTTTGCGCGTGACCTTGCTTCTTGCTTGAAACGTACGATGCAAGATTCAATAAACGCCGCAAAGTGCATTCGGCCAGCATCGCAGTCTTTCGAACTTTCCCACCTTCGACGTTCGACGACCAGTAATAAAAGAAGGCCCGCGGCCACAATTGGCGCACTGTTCTTCTTCTATTCACAGGTACCAGCAGCCCAGACCAGCAGCACCTAGACCACCGACCACCGAGGTAAGCCGCTGGCTTGGTTACCGCTCCGCTGTCGTTAGCGCCCTCGCGACGCCTCAGTAAATCGTACGATCTGGTTAAGTGGGACTACTCTTTATACATACAGTGATGTACACGGTCTGAATGGGGTAGTGGCCTTATTCTTTCTGTGACGGACAATGGGGGTTACGTGCTGGACGGTTTACAGGGCGGCCCTATCCTTTCTGTGACAAAATTGAGGGGGCTACGAGCTGGACCTTTTTCAGGGTGGCTCTCTCTGTCCTTATGCCTTTGTTTTGTATACTAAGACTAAGATACGTCATGCACTCCGCACAGATCACCTAAAAGGCCAAATCACCAGCACTGACTGACCTAATAAACTTGATTTGTTGGTTACATTTTTTCATTTTGGGGATGCGCTTATTGACCTCTAGTTTTCTGTCTCCACTGTTAAAAGCTACCTGCTGGAGCACATGAGCCCTTAATTACTATAATCCTAAGGGTGGCGCCCGACTTTTACAGAAACCCCTTAACCGTCCGGAAAGCCAAAGTAGCGCTACAAATTTGGCGCCCGAGCAGGGACCATTTTGACCGTTTTGCGAACGTCAATGATGTCAGCATATGACCGAGGTAATTACGTCCTCAGTCCCCGTTTCTACCGAGAGGCCGTTGGTTTTGGCGAAGCCCATAGGTTTGACCGTTACCGCACCGTTTTGTATGTGATTGCCAGACTACATAGCGCCGGAACGAATGAACCGCTCCTATTGGACCGTTCGGCGCATACCTTGTCATCCGCCCCATAAGTTGGAGGTCTCAACCAATGACGTCCGTCCGTGGAAGATGTTCCTGTTGTAATTTGGACCGCATTAGACCAAGGGTCTCTATTTTTTGGAAGTATTGGTAAGCGCATGCGCGTATCAAAATTTGAGTTGCCGCTTTTCTTGTAATCCGAGGTCGCTGATTTCATTTTTCCATCCTAAAACTATCCCTATTGATGTGATTTCACAGAAACCGGCTTCTCCGTTACCATTTTCACGGAAATGTCCACTGTACATGCAGGAATTGTGTCATACCATCTTTCCGACTAAATCAGGGTTGCCAAATCGCATTCTACTACTAGATTAGAAGTATCCGGTACCGGTTGCCAAGTTGCTATATTTCGTAATATTTCTGAAGATTTACCGCATTTACCGAATAGTAAACCGTGAGAAGAAGAGTGTGCGCACTAGCCCTCATCTTCCCACCAATTTTTGGTGGAAAATGTTTCCCCACTGCCTTGGAAGAATATAAATTAAGATCATCACGCGATTTAGCAAGAGATCCGACCGAGCCCTCAAAGAGGCAACATCTAGTAAACCATTCTGAGAGAAACATACCGCTCAACCGTATCAACTAAAGCTCAAGAGACTTGCGTAACCAAATCCTTTACATTCTACACTTTGAATCACTAGAGTTCCGATAGAGCGATTGACCTGCCAACATGCAACCCGAAGCTTGAGGAATTATTTAACGATACTGCCAGTAGAAAAAAGAATTCCGCCGTTCCGACAGACCCCAGTCCGAGAACACCTGTTTCCTGATTGTTAGGGAACCGCTGAAAGCCGTTGCCGATTAACCTCACCTGTATTCCACTACCGGTAAATAAGCGTTAACCCGATTTACAATGACCGGAGGCACCGGCAACAATGGAAAGCCACCGGTTACCAGTATACCGAATACCACTGCCTCCACCGTAGTTACAACCAGTCCGGTAATGTTCCAATAATCACGTACTCCGTCTGTTACCCAACGATGGCCCTGTAAGTTGGGTGTATCTATTAAAGAAAGACGAGCTGATTCCTGAACTAAGTGAGTTTGGACTGGATACTACAGGAACCGTGGACATATTAAAAAGGCGATAAGTTACATTCTATCGCCAGGGAAAAGCTTCTCCGGCACCGACCACAATGACAGGGTTTAACTTTCCAACCGGTTCCGGCATGTATACAACGCAGGTAAGTAGTACCGCTACCCTGACTTAAACCAGTAATGCTAATACTGGGTCATCAGGAACAACTTAGGTGCTCAATCCGCCGATACCGACTATAACCATTCACCAGTCGCCTTCCCCAGTTGCATCCGGGTCTCCGGGAATGGCTGTGAAAGTACATAAATGGAATATCTATTTTAATGGACGAACCGACCCAGGGACATTCATACAGAGGCTACAGGAAATTTGTGCCTCCCAATGGATACTGATAGACCGATTACTGCCGCATATCCCTGAATTTTTACAGGGTGACGCATCCCTCTGGTACCAAAATAACCAAGCCCAATGGAATACCAGGGACGAATTTCTGACGAATATTCGCAGCTTCTATTTTCCGATCAACTATGCCGCCGACCTGGAAATTGAACTTAGTCGCCGGCTCATCAGGAGGCATGGAAGCATAACCCCGGACCAGGAGTTTCAGTGGCTGTATAGAAACTTGTTACCAGAATACAGACAACATATTCGGAAAATCGACATTACCGATGTAGTTTCATTTTCCCGCACCTTAATGGAAATCGAAAGCCTATTATCTGAACTGGCAACACCGCCCAACTAGCACAGATTGTTTCTCAATAGTTAAAATGCTATATAACTGGTGTATTAAGGTCCTACATACACAATTTTATCACATAGTGACTGCAGTTGAAACAAAAGTATCTCAGAGACAAAAATATGTTTTAATTGTGTAATAAAGCTTTCTACAAGATTATTTTATAGTCTTTTATAAAATACAAGAAAATTAGGTCTTATAACATACTATAATGCCAATTCATAAGACCAATCACTCTTAAGTGTAATTTGTTTTATTGTTATCTTATTACAGTTTTAAAAAGAACGCATAAGATAGTTACAAAATATTTTTATTGAAGATTTATTATATTATCATATAGCTAACTTCAATAAAAACACTAAGTCGCAAACTTATTTAAGTCTAAATTGGCTTAAGATAACATCCTATACGACTTAAATATACTCGGGTTGCCATGCACGTGGGCGCCTGTGCAGGGCTGTCTATAGTATTCGTCTGTTCCTGGTAGAATCGTTTACAATGTTGCCAGACTATTGTACATTTCCCTTAGAGTAAGAACTATAGAGCGCCTAAACACATGCCAGAATGACTTTATTTAATAGACCTATCTATTTTACCAGACAAAGAGGCAATAATACGAAAACTTCATTAAATAAAAAAAAGACACAGAACGCTCATTGCACAAGACGAGGCAAAACGTAGCAAATTATGTTAGACTTACGTATAGCAATTCGTCCTTCTTATTTGCACAGAATAAAAAGGAAAGGAGAAAAACCGCGTGTTGTGCAACGTATTTGTCAATGAAAATGTCAAACAACTTCTGAATGACAGTTGTCAAGTTGAATATCAACTTTAGATTTATTCTTGTCAGACCACGTGCAATGAACAAGGATAAAGAGATGCCCAGCGTGCAAAACGATCACCTCACACCTGTATTAGCTAGCCAATAAAAAAACATTGCCTCGTGTTGCGCGCGCATACCAGGTAAAAATAGATAGGTCTATTACAGGTTCACATTAAAGACCTTAAACCGGCGTATGTTCGTGCGTAATCACCAGTTGTTTTTCTTTTGTAGGAAACCGTGGATCCGCCGAAGAAATTTCGTATTCCGTCCCAACCCGGCGACACTTTTCAAGCTCGTCCCGAGAGAAGGCCGTACCCGTTGGATCTGCACCCCGTGTACCCTCGGAGGTGTTCAAAAGACCATCGGATGACAAGTCGGAGACCCGACCTTCCTCTTCGAAACGTCATCATCCGTTAGACGATGTGTACTTGCCCGTGAAAATGGATTTATGCTGGAGGTGCGGATACCCCGGACACCACCGGGAATCCTGCACTGGCAAGCCGGTGAAATTCTGTTCGAGGTATGGTAGGGTGGGATACTTATCCAAGGAATGCACTTGCGCCTGCGCACCGTCCCGATCATCCCCTCCACGAGGGAGGCAAGCGACTCGCCCGCCTCGAGCGTCTGTTAGAATACAGTCCTATCAACACAGCTAGACCATGTCGCTTGTGTAGCTGTCCGTACGCCATGAATTAAAAAAAACCCGTTAAGTTATCAATACCGATTAGCTGGTCAAGTACCAGGGGGGGCCCTGAGGGAACCACCAGCCAACGTGGACCTCGACGCGGAAAAGCCTATTCACGTCTAGACCAGGCACAGGAGTACAGGAAGTATTTGTTTAATTTTTTTAGGTTGATTCCGCGAGTATAAAATATATTAATTTCTTTCATTGTGTGTTAGGGAATCGATTAAACTAAATTATTGTTGAAATTTGAAAAATATTTATAGGTATAAATAATTTTACCGAAGAAGAGGGGATGTGTAACGAAGCTACATAAGTTTCCGGGTATTTTAATGACTGCTACCGCGGTTCTAAGTTAATTACTTTGGTCGGATTATTACTACATACTAATTAATTGAAATATTATTTTGCGCGTGACCTTGCCTGAAACGTACGATCCAATAGAGCCGAACGCCATGCCGCATAGTGCATTCGGCCAGCATCGCAGTTTTTCGAACTTTCTCACCTTCGACGCTCGACGACCGATAATAAAAGGAGGCGCGCGGCCACAATTGGGACACTCTTCTTCTTCTGTTTATAGGTACCAGCCTACCAGCAGCCCAGACCAGCAGCATCCAGACCACCGACCATCGAAGTAAGCCACTGGCTTGAATTCCGCTCCGCCGTCGTCAGCGCCGTCGCGACGCCTCAGTAAATCGTACGATCTGGGTGAGTGGGACTACTCTTTAAACAGTGATGCACACGGGGTGGTGGTCCTTTTCTTTCTGTGACGGACAATGGGGGTTACGTGCTGGACCGCTTACAGGGTGGCACTCGTTTTCCTTATATCAATGTATATTCAGTATTTTTCACTTCACACAGATCGTTTCTTTCGTGCATGATGCTCTTGCTATACATGGGGATACACGGATTGAATAGGGCGACGTGCTGGACCGTTTACAGGGTGGCCCTATTCTTTCTGTGACGGACTTGAGAGGGTTACGAGCTGGACCGTTTACAGGGTGGCTTTCTCTGTCTTTATGCCTTTGTATACTAGGATACGTCATGCACCCCGCACAGATCGCCTAAGATGCCAAATCACCAGCACTGACGGCTGAAGGAGCTGGATCTCTCTAGACTAGAGTGGAGCTTCTTTCCCGCGTACCGTTACCGTCCCACATAAGCTTTCGCGTTTACCACCGCATAACCTAAAGTGCACGCTAGTATTCGCCCACTCGCTCTCTCTTTTCGTCATTCCGTCAGTTCATTGAATATTACCTTTTTATCATTTCCATTACGTTTTGTATCTATTATTTTCGACCTAATAAACTTTATTTGTGTTTCATTTTGGGGATGCGCATATTGACCTCTGTTAAAAGCCACCTGGAGCACGTGGGCCCTTAACCACTATAATCCTAAGAGTGGCGCCCGAGCTTTCCGAAAACCCCTTAACCGTCCCGAAAACCAAAGTAAGTGTGATATGGTCGTTTATTAACCTCAAACTGAGTCAATAATAACACAAAATTACGTCAAGGATGAGGGAGTTTGCAATGAATTTTAAGTGTTTGAATAATAAGGCATGTTCAATCAATCCGATCCAAATCTCTGTACCGTCTCCGGATTTCTAGACAGTCTACCAGCATTATGTTTGAGAGATGTATAAAAATCACTCACATGCTTTTTTATGCCTATAGCTAGAAATAGATCAAAATCACAGGTCTTAGTTAAATTATAAAAGGTGCTTCTAATCTTCAATAATACTTCCTGTATTTGAAGAAAACTTTTCCGTCTTTATAGTATTATTTCTGATTTGATTTGACTCTTGATGTCCTTGAGTAAAATCGCATTTGCTGAGGGCAACACAATTTTTTTCCAAATTTGCTAACATTTTTTTAGTAAATACTCATATCCATGCTCAACAATTTTCAAAGAACTGTCAAATTTTATTGATAACCAAACCAATAAATGTAACCTGTAACATCAAACTCACCCTCTAAACAGAAAAGCCAACAAAGGCCCAGCCAAATCCAATCTTTTATTGCCATAGTGATCTCTGTCATCTAATTCACGTCGTCCAAGAGCGGCTAAGAGAAGCCGGTGCACCATATAACTAAAAAAAAAAATTATACCAACAATTCGAAGCAACATTCATCTAATTAATCCTTACCCTAAGAAATAGGCCTTTTTGGTCTCACAAAAGTCGGACACACCCACGTGCGGTAGCATTTCCTTTTGCAAGATTTCCCTAGCATACTTGATACGTCTCTCTTTCGTCACACCGGGCCTGGCTCCTCTGGCACCAATAAAATTCAGTGCCACGTTTTGTTCTTGAATGACGAAAGCCTCGTCCAATGAGGGTTTGACCATTTCCATCATTTCCGGATCCTCAAAGTCGTAAATAATGTGTTCCAAAATGTCTCTGTCAGCTACAAAACCTAGAGCCCTGAATACTATCATTATGGGTATTTCTTGTTTGATGTAAGGCAGAATAGCGATTATACGTTGACCGATGGCTGCTTTTTTGATAGCTTGTCCGCCCCTCGCCATCATGTTAACCCACAAAGTTGATGTGGGACGGGAGCTGTGCTCCAAGCAAGATCTTATTTCAGATTTATAGGCATATTTGCCATCTTTCATCGAAAATACATATACAGTATTTGTGGCCATTTTCTCCTGGGCAATCAATACTTTTTCTGAGCCGTTTATAATGAAATAACCACCGGGGTCTAAGGGGCATTCATTTAATTCTGTCAAATCACGATCTGTAAGTCCACTAAGCAAACAATATGTGGATCTTAGCATAATAGGAATTTTTCCAATAAAAGTTTTTTGATGTTGCGTCTCTATAGGATCTTCCCCATCTTTGATTATTGTTTTGGTTATATCGACGTACAGGGGGGCTGAATATGTCAAATTTCTGAGTCTGGCCTCGTTAGGCATCATGGGAGAGGGTGCTCCATCTTTTTCCCAATGCGTAGGCTTGGACAAGTAGATTTGTTCAAATTTCAGTAAAAATCTTGGAGGTACTTCAATTTCTCCAGTTGTATGTTGGGCTTCCGCTTGCAGTTCGATGGCAGGTGAATCTTCAACAATTCTTTGAACAGACATTTGAATAAATTCATCGAAACTGTCCAATTGTTGACGGACCAGACCTTTTTCGTCAAAGTAGGCGTTGATAACGATCCAGCAGGCTTCTTGCCATAGTTCAGTGGTGATTTCTTCTGTGTCTTCGTCTTCATATTGTTCTGAAATAGAATTTCAAACAATATTATTTATTATTACATTGATTCAAGTGACCAAAAGGGGCCTAAATAAAAATTGTGTATAATAACTTTTGGACTTCACTCATATGAATTGGAAATGGTACAACGAAGATTCTTCAAGCTGAATGTTATTGTATTGAAAACTAATATATTGGAGGTGATCCAAAATTAGACCATGCAAAAGGGCACTATTTTCAAAAAACGAAATATTGGTACCATTGTATAGAGTGTAACGAGTAGAACAAAATAACTTCGAAATCCAAAAAATCCTTTTCTGAGTTAACAATAGTTTTGATAGCATTTTATATTGGGGTGTCATAATTTTAAACAAAAAGCATCACATAAACAAGGGTCTGATTACTCTGATGGTAATCAGTAACAGGGGTTCCAAGTAATTAAATGTTTCTTTGATTTGAGAAAACATTAATCAAAATTCGAATAAAGGACAAAAAATATAGTTAGAAAAGCAAAAAAATTACCAGTGGCGCGAGAGTGAAGAAAATGAGTGATTTCTGTAAATTTTAAATCGCCTGTAACTCGGCTACTGTTTAAGATCAGACCATTGACACCATTGTTATTATGAACCTTTATGCTTAAAATTATGGCTCCGTCAAGTTAGCCCCCCCACATTCGAATTTGGTAAAAAAATTGCAACCACTTACTGTGCTCGAAGTGTGCTTTACTGTGCCGATGATATTTTGAACTGTGCCGTTTCGATAACAAAGTTATAGGAAAAAATAGATGAGGGGCTAACTTGACGCTCAGCCCCCCAAAAATTTTGGAAATCAGATGAAACCAAAAAGGATTCTTATCTAATCTGAAGTGTGCTGAACTCTGCTGGATCAGGTTTTCTCAAAATTTACATACTTATTCGGTTATTTTCCGACAAAATCCTACTAGCTAACTTGACGTTCAGCTCTGAGAATTTACATACATACCATCCATTAGGTTTATATCGGGTAATGGCCAAACATGGAAACTTGGAATAACCTGATAAAACACAATTCAGCTCACTTCAGATTTAATAAGAATAAGAGTCCGTTTTTCTTTGATCTGATTTCTGAAATTTGGCATCAACTCTTAGTTTTTTGTCGGAAAATGACGGAATATGGAAATTTCCAAAAAAACCTGGTACAACACAGTTCAGCACACTTCAGATTGGATGAGAATTCAATTTTGTGCAAACTGATTTTCGAAATTTTGGGGCGCTGAGCGTCAAGTTAGCCCCCCAGTTGGATTTTGTCGGAAAATGACCGAATATGGAAATTTTCGGAAAAACCTGATACAGCACAGTTCAGCAAACTTCAAATTGGATAATAATCCTTTTTGGTTTTATCTGATTTCCAAAATTTTGGGGGGGCTGAGCGTCAAGTTAGCCCCCCAGTAGGATTTTGTCGGAAAATGACCGAATATGGAAATTTTCAGAAAAACCTGATACAGCACAGTTCAGCACAATTCAAATTGGATAAGAATCCTTTTTGGTTTTATCTGATTTCCAAAATTTTGGGGGGGGGGCTGAGCGTCAAGTTAGCCCCCCAGTAGGATTTTGTCGGAAAATGACCGAATATGGAAATTTTGAGAAAAACCTGATGCGGCACAGTTCAGCACACTTCAGATTAGATAAGAATCCTTTTTGGTTTCATCTGATTTCCAAAATTTTGGGGGGGCTGAGCGTCAAGTTAGCCCCCCAGTAGGATTTTGTCGGAAAATGACCGAATATGGAAATTTTCGGAAAAACCTGATACAGCACAGTTCAGCACACTTCAAATTGGATAATAATTCTTTTTGGTTTTATCTGATTTCCAAAATTTTGGGGGGGCTGAATGTCAAGTTAGCCCCCCAGTAGGATTTTATCGGAAAATGATCGAATATGGAAATTTTCAGAAAAACCTGATACAGCACAGTTCAGCACACTTCAAATTGGATAAGAATCTTTTTTGGTTTTATCTGATTTCCAAAATTTCGGGGGGGCTGAGCGTCAAGTTAGCCCCTCATCTATTTTTTCCTATAACTTTGTTATCGAAACGGCACAGTTCAAAATATCATCGGCACAGTAGAGCACACTTCGAGCACAGTAAGTGGTTGCAATTTTTCTAGAAAATTCGAATGTGGGGGGGCTAACTTGACGGAGCTTAAAATTATGAGACCTCAGATTGGTCTACACAATTGGGCAATCCAACGACCTGTCCAAATGGCGCCTGGTTGGCACATGCCGGCTGTAGCTAAGAAACTATTCCACCTACAAAGACTAAATTAATCTCATTTTTTTTTTTTTTAATTTTGTTTAGGTACTTTAAAATTATACATAATGACTTTTGCCCATTGAGGTAGAATAATAACGATGCGACATGAGGAGAAAAAAGCGTATTCACTTCGGCCATATTGTTACAACACTTCTGTCCATAGAAGCTTCTGTCTGAGATTCTGTCACCTTTTCCATAGCAACTCGTCAGAATTGCATCAGGACCGCATTTTCCATTCGAAGATTTTTTAAATGCGAAAAATTTTTGAAGCCCAGAATTCCTATTTTGGGCCTTGAAAGGATCTTCTGTTTCAGTATGTTGAAGTTTTTGTAGCAACTTTTTCTTTCTTGATATAATCTCGACTTTTTCACGTTTTTAGATAAAATGTATGAAGAATCCATTTAGTTCGGCTCTGTTTTGTTCAAGTAGCCATATTGTTCCGACACTTAGCCACGCCTACCGATGCCGTTTTCTATTGCACTATTCAAATGATGACAGCGTCTGCTTATTATTCTACCTCAATGCTTTCGCCATAACATTAGTCCTTGGTGGTCAAAATTGACAAAAAGTTAAAAAAGGGTGAAAATTTGGCGGTTTTAGTAATATTCAACAATGATCCGCAGGCCTATTCTCTACGAACAGCAATAACATAGCAACCAGCAACCGGTCACAAGTTGCTTTTCTTGAATAGAAAACTGAGTAGAAAACTCGCGGTTGACAGCGACAATTTCGCAATTCTCTGCGGGCAAGTTACAGAATAATAGTCCAGGGGGCAGTGAAATTTTTTAGCACTTATTTTCCCAGTGGTGTATATTAAATATTTCTGTATTGTTTTATATTTTACCTACGAGCGTGCGGTAAAGTGCACTTTACCGCACGTATTTGAAAATGGAAAGTATCACTTTACCGCACACTATGCGGTAAAGTTAACTTTACAGCATAGTGTGCGGTAAAGTTAACTTTACAGCATAGTATGCGGTAAAGTAGACTACAAAGTGTGCGGTAAAGTGCACTTTACCGCATAGTGTGCGGTTAAGTAGAATTTGATATTTATAATCAAAATTCCTTACTTTTACAGAAAATGGATTTTTGATCATTTCTAAATTAAATCTCATTTCATTAATTAATCTGATTCATTATTTAATTTTATCAATGCCTTTTTTTGGAGATGTAGATGCTCATAGGTAAAATTTTGTATAATAACTATTTCCTATAGCCGTGCGGAAAAATCGATTTTCCGCACTGATATGCGTGCGGAAAATGAGTTTTCCCGCACGGTGCGATAAAACTTTTTTTTTTGACATATCAGTGCGGAAAAAGTTTTTCCGCACGGCTGTCAGTGCGGAAAAAATTTTACCGCACTGATATGTCAAAAAAAAAAAAGAAAAATTTTACATTTTTTCGCCTGTAGGAAAAATATTGTACCTAACACTTGCGGAAAAATTCATTTTCCGCACTTGTTAGGTAAATAGCTATTACCTATTTATTTATTTATCTTAATTTGACTGACATACCTACTAAATAAAGTTTGTTTTTTTTTTGTTGTTGTTGTGTCCAGTTATAAAATTTAATTTAAGTTAGGTTAGCTTTGTCAATAAGATTTTTGTATTCTTGGACAATAAAGCATATTTACTACTACTACTACTTTGTTCTCTTGGTGATACAAAACAAGAATATTTGAGTTTCGCAAAAATTTTCAGATGGGTTCACAAGATCAATGAAAAATACAAGTACACTCATTTTCCCAGTCATAAATATTTTACATTTACTACAATACAACATAAAGTATAATATGAACATAGCAATTTGGCTTATCTCAGATAGTGGGAAGTAAGTCTGGCTGAATATTTTCGGATCTTCAATTTTTCACTTGCCAGATGTATTATCCATACTTACAGATGCCGGACTATTTTTTTACGTAACATCAGTATACTTACTTCTCATAAGTAGAGCTATTTTTATTACTGAAAAAAAAAGGGTCCTTGCATTGGTAAGCTCTAACGCATTTTGCGCCTCAACCCATCGGAACCCCCCCCCCTAAATATGTATGAATTTTGCTTAGAATTACTAACCCTACAATTCTATCCATGTTTCATGACTGGGAAAATAAGTACCGAAAATCGTCACTGCCTCCTAGACTATAAGGTCGCGGGAGGGCTTTCGAGGTCGAAAACTCCGATTTGTCATTAGTCATTACCACTTCATTAGATACAAAATATCAAAAAATGAGAAACACCCCTTTTTCAGTACAATTTCCATGAACTACATTAGCTATTAGGAAAAATAAATTTGTCATACCTAAGTAAAATTAAAATTATGTAGGTTGATAAAATTAAGTCATTAACAACGGCATGTCATGTGTACACCTTGTAGGAGATATACAAAACTCTTAAGGGAATCTTGGGAGGTTTGGGAAAATCTGGGGAGATCAGAGTTAACAAAAACCATTGCAAAAACTCAGATTGTTGAAAATTTCTATTGGGTTTTTGTCATAGTTTTTGTATTTTTGTAGGATTTTGTGTTTACTCAACTTGACAAAATTGTATATTTAAGTATTTATTAGTTTATTAGCGCAAATTCTTTTTTTCAGTTAGGATCTCGAGAAAAGTTCCTAGTAGATAAGATAAGAAAAATGTGGATAATCCGAGATCTGTTGTAATTATTAATCCTAACTTTAGTTTTCTTTAAATTTATTTTCAGATTTTGTGATTTGCTCACATTTTCAGATATGTCAGATTCAGAAAAATGTCTTGTCTTTGGTCTTGTGTATTCTGAATGGAAACGATTTTGAAGATAATAAAAATTCAATTTTGAGAAAAAAGTTTTAAATTTTATATCGTATTTACAGCTATTTTCATTTTGTCAAATTTAGAGCTAAAATATAGCTCAGGTAACTAACATAGAGTTTTTGACCATTTCAACTATCAGATTCTATAATTTGCTCATATTTTTTCTGAGCCTCGTCCTCAGATCCCAAGAGAGATTCAAGAAGAAGCTTCATTGGCTGATAAATCTTGAAGCCAGGTTTTCAATTTCTCAGATCCATAGCAAGATAGTGTAGTGGAGTGCTTTTTTTCTCTTTACTACTCTCATTTTTCATTCCAACTGTTGTCTATTTTCTATTTGGGATCAATAAATTATGAACATTCAATATCCTGGAATATGATAATTAAGTACTTTATTAATTTAGCTTATTGTTGGTACTCTGTAAAATTCTTTAGGTATATAGCTCGGTATATACATAATTTATTGCTTGGAACCATCCTAGATTTTCGATTGATATTTGTCAATCTTTGGTCTCTATGGCAGAATGAGTTTAAAAAAAAAAAAAAAAGTTAATAATTATATTTTTTTTTTACACAAAAAGCCCACTGGGTTTTTGTCAATATTGATGGGTTTTTGTGTATGCCAACCCTGAGGGAGATTCAAGAAAATCTGGGGAGATTTGAGGAAATCTGAGGAGATTTATGAGAGATGTGAGGATATCAGGATATCTGGGGCAATGTGAGAGAAATCCAAGGAGAAATCTTACTGAGAGACCATGCAGGCGTCCAGAATTTAATTTTCCATTGATTGAAAATAATCAAGAGGATATTATGATGTTAACAGGTTTTCCACTGGAATAAAATACATTGTAATAAATGTAGGTAGCTTTGATATTGCCAGGATAGTAATAGATCAAGAGTTGTGTTAAGAAGAAGAACCCGGGAGTTGTGTTCTGACTTTGCACTTGTGCTGGTATTCTATGAAATTCCTGAAAAATTAGGGAGATCTAGCGAAATTTTGAGAGATTTAAGGAAATCTGAAGAAATCTTAGGGGGATCATGGGTAATCTGTGGATATCTTTTACATAAATGTTCAAAGATATCTCTTGTAGACTCAAATTTGTTGTTACTAACCCCTCATATCTAACTAAAGGGATTAAATCAAAGAGGCAACATTCATAGCTTTTTTTTTCTAAGATAAACTATAGTCTGGCTAGCCAAACAGCGAACTCCAAAAGAATTTGATGATGGTGACATATTTTTTTTGCTGTATGGGCATGTGTAGTATTTCGAAATAGAAAAAAATCCGGCAACATTGCGAAATGATGGATGTGGAGAGGCGTGATTATTCAGGGGCCTGATTCCATTGGTTAGAGTCTGAACGACAGCACGCACTGGCGTGGTTATTGGCGAAACTAGAGAATTTTTTTCTAATAATTTTATTGGTTTATTTCCTTGGTGTTTCCGGTGCCACTGAACCGAAAGACATGGCTGTCATCAGGCGGTGTCAGTTGAGGTGTCAGTGAATATTTTTAGGTTACGCCCCAGTTTTCTTCCCCCTTTCGTCTCGACCAAGTTACCACTTGCCAAACTATAGGTATACAATTTTTTAAAATCTTGTGTACTGTAATATGCCAATTAAATTTTCTTCTTATATTTTTTTATCATATGTCCAAATCCATTAAATATAAATATATGGAGGAATGTTTTCCAGCAAATCCTTTTTCCATTCCAGCAAACATAGTCGTACTACATCACAAAATAAAACACCTCCATTTTACCAAAGGATTATATGACAAAGTCAGATATACAAAGCATGTTGTGTTGTGTGCGGTGTATCTAAAATATTTGAGGTCATAATTTTTGAGATTTTATATAACGAAGTTGCAGCAAAACTTTCCCCCAATCAGCATGGTTTTTTGCCAAAGAAGTCAACATTTACAAATCTGGCATGTTTTTCACAATATATCCATAATGCCTTAAACAACAAAACTCAAGTTGACGTAATTTATTCAGACATGGAGAAGGCATTTGATAGAGTTAGTCACTGTGAGATAATAAATGCCTTGTCTGACATGGAAGTTTCTCAATTTTTAATTAAACTTACAAGTTCATACTTAACTGGCAGATTTCATTATGTTGAGATTAAAGGCTGTAAGTCTGTTCTATACCAGAGTACGTCGGGAGTACCCCAGGGATCTAATTTGGGACCATTACTTTTTATAATTGCTATAAACAGCATTCTCAGCAATGTTAAGGGCAGTATGGCTCTTTTGTTTGCCGATGATTTTAAACTTTTTTTGGAGATTATTTCTTCTATTGATTGTGAATTGTTACAAAACGAATTTTCTAATGTTGTTAATTGGTGTCAAGAAAATAGTTTTAAGTTAAATTCAAGCAAGTGTGCTTGTATGTCTTTTACACTTAATAAGAAACCAATAGATTTTAATTATACCACGAGTGGCGAAAAACTTGATAAAGTTAGTAAGCAGAAGGACTTGGGAGTCATTTTTGACAGCAGTCTTTCATTCTCTGAACACATTATAACAAAGATACAGAGCGCACAGAGGATAGCAGGTTTTATAGCACGCAATACTAAGACTTTTAGGGTTGATGTAAGCCTTCATTTATTTGATAGTCTGGTGTTGCCTATCTTGGAGTATGGGTGCTTGATATGGTCGCCCCAATATAACGTATGGATAAATATTATTGAGGGAGTGCAAAGAAAATTTTTAAAGACTATGTATTACAGAAGGTTTGGAGTCTACCCTCAGAGGGGTTGTGATAATGGCTTCCTCTTAGGAATTTTCAATAGACTATCTTTGGGTGAGAGACGTGTGAAGATTTTCTTATGTACTATGTTTAAAATTCTGAAGGGTGACATCGACTGCCCTGATATCCTTGAGCAATTACCATTTTCTGTAAATCGTTGTAATTCTAGAACCACAAATATCTTCTACCTAGCTTTTCCACGAAACAACCTATTTAAAAACTCCCCCATTTATGGTCTTTGCAATCTTTTTAATTTGTATGCATCTGACATAGACATAGACCTGATAAACTTTAAAACATTTAAAAACTAAATTGACAAAAAATTGCGCCAGAGTTAATTTTGGGTAGTTGCCGGATCGTAGTATAAATTTTATCAATAGTTAATTTTCTTAGTTTTTCTATTTTAAATTTGCTGTAATCTGTGGTCTGTATACCTGTTTGTACTTACCGCATCATATATTTTATATTTTATATTTAATAGTTATAATGTCTTTATTTTATCATGTTATCCGATTTTATCTATACGTAGCTTAAATTATTTGTCTTCTTCTTAGAAACAATTTTTGTTAGGTAGTATGTATTTTGACATTTGTATTTAGACTATCTGTTTAATATATTTTCTATAAGATTAATTTTAAGCATACAGGTATCTGTAATTGGCAATTTGCTGTTGATATCTCATTGAATAAATAAATAAATGTTGGACAGCTTGCTTATCTGAAATTGTATCTTGAACGAAGATTAACTTTCCATAATCATAATCACAACCTTATGCAAAATCAATATTAAAATATTTTCAGAGTAAACACAACAGCATTGCAAAAATCAATTTTTCATGAAGGGGTTTGCTCCTATAATTTGAAAAATGTACCAAGCTTGGAACTCTTTAGCAATAAATTGAATTGTGTTTTTAAGAAATGGACAATGATACTTTTATTATTTATTGTAACTTTTATGTTTTTCTTTACTTGATGTTACTAGCCAAGAGCTGCATAAAGTCCTATTTATTATTATTTTATCAGAATACAGCTTTGCAGATTATTTTTAACTGCAAGTAACAAGTATACCAAGTAGAATTCATATGTTAAATCTAGCCAAACAAACAAATATCCAAAATACATTGATATTAATATATTTATGTCATACCAATACATTATTGTTTTTTTATACTTTAGATACCATCTACATAATCCATTACTTTATGCCCGTGCGGGCATAAAGTACACATTATGGCCCGCGCGGGCATAAAGACGCAAAAAACAGTTTTCAATTAACTTATTCTTTATTAACAAAATATAAATTCACGCTTATAAACATATTATTTTTGTCAAAAAATGATGATGTTTGCACACTGATGACAATTTGCGAAGTGACACTTTTTTCCCAGGTATTTATTATTCCCAACCAACTAGTATGACATAAAAGTTTGTATGCACCACGGGTACTAATAGATATATATACCCTCGGGCGACTTACGAACCCTCGGGCCAGAGGCCCTCGGCTTTGTAAGACTGTCGCCCTCAGGGCATAATCATCTACTTAGTACCCTTGATACATAAATAACTATTATTTCCTACCGAACTATTATAACCATATAATACCTTGGTTACGATAATCATAAACAGGGTCTTAACTCCCAAGGGAGTTAAGGGTTTCATAACTCCCGCACGGGAGTTAAGGATATCATCACTCCCAAGGGAGTTAAGGATTTCCATAACTCTCGCTTTTACCTTGAATAGGTGAAACTTTGACAAAAAATAGAAATTTTGGTTTATGGTTTATTTCTTTATAAAAATGGACAAAATACAGTAAATTCAGTAGAAAATAAAATTATCTATGTACCACGGGAATTATCATGTGTTAATACCCACGGACAATTGGTGTCCCTCGGGCCGAAGGCCCTCGGGACACAAACTTTGCCCTGGGGTATTAACACCCTCATAATTCCCTTGATACATAAATAACTATTATATCGTACTGAACTATTATAACCATATAATACCTTGGTTACGATTATCATAAACAGGGTCTTAACTCCCTAGGGAGTTAAAGATTTTCATAAATCCCGCGCGGGAGTTAAGGATATCATAACTCCCAAGGGAGTTAAGGATATCATGACTCCCAAGGGAGTTAAGAATTTTCATAACTCCCGCTTGTATCTTGAATAGGTAAAACTTCGAGAAAAAATAAAAATTTTGATTTATGGTTTCTTCCTTTATAAAGATAGACAGAATACAGTAAATTCAGTAGGATATAAAATTATCTATGTACCACGGGAATTATCAGGTGTTAATACCCACGGGCAATTGGTGTCCCTCGGGCCAGAAGCCCTTGGGACACAAACGTTGCCCTGGGGTATTAACATCCTCATAATTCCCTTGATACATAAATAACTATTATAAAATGTTGAATGATTCAATGATCCACTGTCCAGGCATCTAAAGATATCAAGGGTACAATACTCGATCAAGGAGCAAGTTTTACATTTACATAATTCAGATTAAGCAGAAATTAACATGTTAAAGAAACCCAAAAATTACTATAGGAAAATGTTACTAAAGAATACTGTATGACTAAAGCTAAGTTTCCGGCTACAAAGTACTAGCAGTCCTAGGAAAATGCACCCTAGTCCTAATAGAAGCGCCTTAATTAAATTTTCAAGTTGGGACTGTTTTTAAAACTTTTAATTTGATGTTCCGATATTGGTGTACCTCAGGAAACACAAATAACTCCAACCAACAGTATTAGCTGTACATTTTAAGTGGAATTTATATATTTATCAAAATAAAAAATTGACATAACCTCACGCCTGTGCCACAGCCCTGTACATATTTATGCAGAAAATATGAAATTTGTAATACATACCGTATTCCTGTTCGTACAAAGACATAGTAACGTCTAACTTTTAACTAAAGAAGCACTACTAAGACCAATAACATGCAGAATTAATTAGTTTTGTAATGTTTTGCAACTTAAATTATAAACATTACCAAACAATCACAATCGTATGGATGTTGTTGTGTTGTTGTGTTTGACAATGACATTTGTCAAAATTTTCAAACCGGCGGTCGACTGTCCCAAGTGCAAAGATGTTTTCATTTATATCTGACAATGCTGCTCGGATCAGTCGGATCAGATCGGAACACCAACTCTCGTAGCAGGGAACAGGAGAAGTAAGTGAAATCGAACGATCGATGTGCGAGCACTCTATAGAGTTTTATATTATTTACTTGGCACACTTGAATAACTACATCGAAAGTGTTTAGTGCACTTGGAGTTTATAGTCCCGAACCACCCCGAACTCTTCCAGTGCACCGGTTCCGAATCAGGACCAATACGTCACTAGCAACTCCAATTTGACATTTAAAAAAAAGAAGAAATGAAAAATTTAAAAAAGTCGTTACTTTGGTTTGGGCCGTTACCGTTAGGGGTGTTGTATTTTAGTATTGTGTTGTTTTTGTGTACTGGGGCTTTGTTATTTTATTGGAACATGAACAATGAATAATCTAAGGAACCAAGTGAACAGTATATTTTCAGCTTGCCAGGAAGCATCAGCATGCCATCAAATAAACAGCATAAAATTAAGAAAGTTATATCAACAGGTACGTTAATGAAATAATTGTACAATTAATCCAGTTTATAAGTATAGTAAGTACCTTCTAAGGCTTCTGCCTCTTTTCAGTATTTCCCAGTCTCTAGATATTCATGATTTTTGAATAAATGCAGTTTCTAAACCAGAAATAATCTAATTAAGAGTTTAACCATTGAATTAACCTTTCAGTTTTGGTATACTCAATATTATGATGGGGTATTTATATAAATAAAAGTCTCAAGCTCAAAATACTACATACAGAGTATTTTCTAATATAGGTAATAGAACCCTATTAAAGGGATGATTATATCTAAAACCTGTATAGTTGAATCAAGTAACAAAAAGTAGTGACTGTAAAGCCTTATGCGATATCAACTTTATTCATAAATGCATTATAAACTATCAGTTTACACAAGAAAATTCTGAAACCTCCTATAAAATATCTACATATCTTTATAATTCATTCTCTTTTTAGACAGATTTGGAAGAGTTCTGGGAAGCAATTGTGCCTATTATTGGCCATATCCAAGAGGTGGAATTCAAAACGAAAAATCCATACATAGACCGCATGATCGAATTCATAGGAACATTTTGTGCTGCATTATCAAAAACAAGAACTCAAAATAATACTGATGTTGAAAGTCTCGATGAAAGTTTTATCGATGATCCTTTAATTGCTAAACTAATTGATTATTTGTTGTTGGTAAGTATTAGAACAAGTTTGGTATTTACATCTGAGAAATGGAGCATAAAAACAAAACCTATTCAGATCATATAAGGGAATTTCTCGGAGAATTTATTTATTAAGTGAATAATTATTGATTCTTCCAGAAAAATAAAATCATAACAAATACTTTCATGCTAGTACACTAAAATAGTTATCCCTAAAAAGAGGTGAAATCAAAGTCAAGCCAAGCTCTTTAATATGCATTCGAAAATAAAATGGTGGCTTTATTTATTCTAAAATGTTTCAAACTTGGCGAGTACCTACTATGGGGCACTGTTTGGGCCAAAATACAATTTCTTGCAATAATATGATATTTATTATACAAATTTCTTAGGGTTTTTTTTTAAATATTAAGAGGATGGGTTAGTTTGGATTAGCTCTGTTTGGCAATACATTTTTTTCTTGGGGTTTTACATTTTCTTTCAAATATTATTAAGAGAACAGATTAGTTTGGATTAGCTCTAATTTCGTTTAAAATACCAACATCCAAAGACTAGTATTTATTACGAATTATGATGAAGCTCCGTCTGTCTGTTCCCCAGACTCTTGTGTTTAACGATAGCTATGGAGGGTGGTAAATTTTTCAGGGTTTTTGTTTTTTCCATGGGTTTTGCCATAATTCGTATCAATATGCCAAATTTCAGCCTTCTAGCATGTTTGGGTACCTTAAAATTTTGATGATCTATACATGATTGAGTGACAAAATTGGCGTTTTTTAAGGCCATGTAATTTTTTTGTTGGTCGATGGAAATCGATGAAATTTAGTTTCAGTATTAGGTCTATAAAGATCTACGACTGTGCGAAATTTCAGTTTTCTAGGACACTTCAGAGCTAAGTTACAGGTAGGTCGAAAATGACCTGAGTTGTTTCGAGAAAAGGTATACAGTAGTGCGCGAGCTTGGCATCAGGAAGAAAAGATCTTTCATTTTATCGCAAATTATACAGGGTGTTCCATTAAAAAAAACGAAGTTGTCTACGTTTCTCCATTTTTCGATGCGATTTTGTTTTTTCTAATAACAATAAAACAAAATAATATGGAAAAAACTGTCAAGTTTTGTATTTAAAATTTTTTTCTATCTTAAATAGTAAAGGTTGTAGGTATGGGTTCATATATAATCAAATACCTTGTAAGTACACGAGAATTGACGTTTTCAATTGAAAGAGATGGACGATAAAGTATGAAAACATTCAGATTCCCGCCAACATTTGCTTGCTCGTCAATGTCAAGTTTATAGTGTGTTTAGCAATCCCCTGGTTTTTATTCTAATCGGTGACTCCACCGATGAGTTAGGTATCTTTGTTCAGTGAATGGAAAATGACAATGACCGACATAGAATGGTGAAATTTGAAATTGGAAAGAAAATGTGGGAAGCAAACAGCTGCCGCAAACTAAACTTGAACATGGATATCTTTGTATACTTGATGGGTCGTGGATTTCCCTTACTTTTGCGAGTATCAGTTCTGATTTTGTGTATCCAAATTTTGACAAATGTAGGATTTGATGAAAACTTATGAAAAGACACGTCCGTCGGTAAATAGGAATTATTTTCACGAAAAGGCACACTACACACAATCACCATTGTTAGGAAAAAACCTTGAAAAAGCCGAGGAAATAATAGTTTCCAGTCTCACACGTATAAAACTCTTGTCAACAAACCATTGTCGATAGCTGTCAATCATTGTTTTCATACTTTTCATACTCTTTTGGCATCTGACAGTCTGACGCCAGAGAGAGAGGCTTGTAAATTGAAAAGGTCAATTGTAAATTGTAGGTATTTTTACTGGTATTTTTATTAAGGGAGGTAAGTATACCCAATTACCGCTTTTTTTTAGATTTTGACAAGCTGTCACTTCGTTAGGGATGAAAATTATGAGACGAAATTCTAGGGCCATAAAGAACTCGATGATACCTTTAAAAAGAAGTATGACACGACCCGTATCCCCTATTCAAATTTGGGAGGTTTTTCTCTCGCTAGCTAGGGGGTTGAAGCTACGGAGATGAAAAATAGTTCCCCCTTAAATCAAACATCGACGTGTCCAAGCGTTTTTCCAGATTCTCTCTCATCCCAAATCCAATAAATTGGGGTGGACTGTTTTCCCTGGGAAAACCTGTATTTAAGTATATAGAGGTTTATTTTATTATAAAGTTTGAAGTCCCTCTGATTGCTTGAAGTATTTTTCAGAAGCTTCAAAAGATAGGAATTTTACAAGATTTTCTTGCATTTAAATGAGAAACAATTTATAATTCTATTTCTGAGCTTAAGATCCACTTGCACTTTACTTTGAAAAAAAGACCTTACTCAATGAATCCTGAAACTTTGAAGTCCCTCTGATTGCTTGAAGTATTTTTCAGAAGCTTTCAAAGGTGATTTTAATAGAGATTTTTTTGCATTCAAATGAGAGAAAAATCATAATTCCTGTCAAGCCTGAGATCAACTTGCAGTTTTTCTTGTTTGATAAAAAGACCCTACTCAATAAATCCTGAAAGTTTGAAGTCACTCTATGATTACTTAAAGTGCTTTCTAGATATCTACTTATCAGTACGTAGGTTGGTACCAAGTTTGAATTTCGAAAAGCCAATCAAAACAAACTTTGGACTATTACATGATTTTTAAGTCATCTTAAATGGGGACAGGAACCAGATAGGTAATTGATGTTTTTTTTTATTTACAGTTTATTTTTAAACCATGAATATATTATCATTATCATTACGGCAATGCTTGACAAAAAGTAAATGTCTTCTAATTATAGATATTTATAATAAAATATAAGCAGGATACATGTATTATTATTGTTTGTCAGGAAACAATAATTAATTCGTCCCGTGAATAATAATTTAGTTGTGAATAACTCAGAAAGAATAAAGGAAAAATTAAATTTCAAAATACAAAGAAAATATAAATGCTATATTTATTGGTTTTTAAGCTCATTCATAAGTTCACCAATCATCTTCTTGTTAATAGCCAGGCCTTCTTTGTTAAGCTCGTACCAAGATTCCTGCTCCATTCTTTCAATGTAAGCCTTTAAATGCGGGAATTCAGCGTAAGGAGTGAAACTATCAAAACATGTAATTGTAGTGACCACACTGAAATCGGCAATAGTTAAACTATTGCCGGCAACATATTTGGTTTGGTTTTTTTCCAAAACGGCGTCCAGGATTTTAAAGGCTTCTTTGAGGTCCTTGATTTTTTCTTCTGTTGGCAGGATTTTTTGGAACAAAAGCGGCTTCTACAATAATAATTAATAATAGTTATAATATAAAAATAAATAAACTTACAGATATAAACAATCCTCTAATAAAAAGCACGCTAGAGTCTAAATGCAGTATATGATCAATTACAGCTCTAAGTCTGCTGTCGTTTTTTGGATACAAAGAATCGTCTTTGCCGTATTGGTTTACCAAATAGCCCATAATAGCGTGACTATCGGCCAGTAAAAATCCATCGTCTTCTTCTAGTAGAGGAACAGTGTGTTGAGGATTTTTCTAGAAAATTTAAAAAAAAAAAACACGTCACGATTTTGTAGTAATTGTAGTTATCCAAACCAATTGACATCGCATTTAAAAACGAAGGTCAACTACAATAATTATTTACTTACTTTTAAATATTCATCTTTTAAATGATCCTTACTCAACAAATCAACAGGGATCAATTCTAGTTCGACATCCAAAACTTTGGCACACATTAGAACGGCTCTTACTGGTGGGCTGGCAATGATACTGTGTAATTTAGGAGCCATTTTTGATCAATTAACGTTGCGGGCCAACGATACAATGATGCAGTTTATTCAAATATCGTTATAATATATTTTTAAGTTCGACTCGAGAGAGAGCGCAGAGTGGGATTAGATTAACCTTGCCTTATTGTTGCTTCAAATTTGTTTTAAATCGTTTCTGTATTCCGGTTTATTATTAATAATTGTGTAACTGATAAGAGCCAGGAGTAAAAGTTAGAAAACACATCAAGAGAAATTATAAAACTTTGAGAATTTGAATTGAAAGAGAAACACTTTCTTGCTTATATTTCCTTATTATTACTTATTTTAATACCAGTAATTTTTTCTCTTCCAGACGCTAAGCTCTCTGAAATAATCTGAGATTTTTAAATTGTTCTGGGGCCTTTCAAAATGCTGCTGAAGTGTTTTAGAACATTCTAAATGGCTTATTTGAAGTTCTAACTTGGCTTGAAGAGTTCTAGAGCATTTTAGAAGTTTTTCAGTAATTTCTAAATTATTCTGACATATTTTTAAGAATTTTAGAGCCTTATATTGAAGCTCAAAAGTGTTCTAAATTGGTTCAGAAAGATTTCCAGTTCGGAAATAACTTTGAAGTTTCTAAAATGTTCTAAAATACGCCTGAAAATCCTGATTTGGATGCTTATTAAAGGTTTAAAGTTCTACAGCAATAACAATACCCCCATATTGATGTGTTACCATTTCCGACGTCATAACCACTGGTTATAACTAAGTCGTCAGCTGTTTGCACTAGCGGTCATAGTTTAGAATTTAAATTTATTCCATCTTATTCGAATTCCTCTTCATCTACGGAAATTTGTTTCTTGTCACAAGAAATGCCATTACAATTACCACATAGGATTGAACACGGAATATTCGACTTTATACATGTGCATAATTTGTTACATCCTGACTTGTTGCAATATATCATATTCAGAACAAAATCAGGTGCTACTGCCTTTGACATAGTTTTTGGAACCAACATCCCAACCCCAATGTGTTGGTTCTTTTTTTATTATTAAGCCAATATTGAATTTGTAAGTAAGTCCTATAGTAATGATTCTCAGCTCCGTCTGAAGTTGGAGGCAAAGTAGCTAACTCAAAATTCTTGCTAAGAACTTGACGAGATGTAAGGGTTTTGTATTTATAATATCTGAACTGATCTAAAACATCTACTAGCCTATGCCTACCATATAAAGTAAATAAAAATGCATCTCCAGCTTCGACTATTTCAGATTTATCTGCTGAAAAATCTAAAAAAATTGATGCAGGTACTTTGTCATAAATGAGAATCTTTCTCCAAAGTTTTGTAAGTCGCCACTTTCCCTTTTTTGCACAAGCAGGATGTTGTGTCACATCCTGAGACAGCATGTGCAAACAAGATGGAATGTTTCATGTCTCCAATTTTGTTCTGCATAATTCCAATATTAGTTACTCTGTTAGGTTTTGCGGATTTTCCTGGTCAAAGTATGAAATAGTTATTTTTGTCACAAGTACCTGAAAAACTTCGTTAGGTACGTATGACAAACACTATTTTTTGTCATACGCTTTTTAGAATTCTTCAGAACGCTAAAATTTGCAAAATTTCTTTAATTTTTGAAATCATAAAGGTACATTCAGAAAGAAATAAAAAATCCTAAAAAGAAGCATTTTACGGACTTGAATGGTCGCGTTCCTAAGCACTCAACATGTTGAGTGATAAGTAAGCGGCTTTGTTCCAGCTAGTGAAATGCACAAGGTAGAAAAGTTTTGATTGGCCTAGAGCTGATTTTCATCTGTTTTCAACATAGCCGCTGACTAATCACTCAACATGTTGAGTGCTTAGGAACGCGACCAATGAGTCCGTAAAATAGCTGTTTTTGGGAGCGTATGACAAAAATATCATTTCATAACGATCCGATATAAAACTCAAAAACTGACAGGTGTATTTCGCATTTATTTTCTTTTAAATTTTATTATCAAAGGCAAATAAATGTTGACTGAATTGAAAACATGGAACCAAAGTCATAACAATTTGTTTTGTTCTGCGATTTTCGCGCCACTAAATAATTAAATTATCAGAACTGAATAATTAACAGAATTGAAAATTCATAAGTTGATAAATCGCTATGGTACAAAATTACTTTCCATTGTATCTGATAGATTTTTCAATTCTCTTTAATTTTCATGTCTTCATTTTTTTTGAAAAAAATTTACCGTTTTCGAGTTATTCGCGGTTTTTCCCAAACAGTGCTGAAATTCAAGATGGCGGACGAAAGTTGTGTTGAATATCATTGCAACAAACATGAACTTTATGATTCCATAAAAAATTAAGAATCTGAGTAAATTTTACAAATATGCTTAAATTTGAACAAAGTTATGTAAAATTGATGGGTTTTTAATAAATTTTTGTAAGTATTGAGGGCGGAAATAAAAAATAAAAAAAAAATATAGAAATATTATACAGGGTGAATCCGAAAGTGAGGCTTTTCTTTTAACGGGATATATGTCTCACCAAAATAAGTTGTTTGGCAAAAAATTGTTTATACAAAAAAATTAAGATAACGGAGTTACAGGTATTTCAGGGTCTCAAGAAGACTCCATAGGGTCCTTATTCTCAAAACATGCGAGCAGCGTTCTTATGAGAACGAAGGTCCTATCTTCGTCGCCCTACTTGCCCATACTCATGTTTGCATAACACTGCCAAAGACCAGATTAATCGTTCTCATAAGAACGCTGTTCCCCAGTTTCGAGAATAGGCATCCAATTATAAAACATTTTGTTTACATTTTCTCGGAAAAAAGCAGTTATTTGTCCAGCATAATGAGTATTTTCCATAATAGGTAATCTACAGTTGCATTATTTCATCAGAAAAATCAATCAAAAACTCCTTTTTCCATTTTCAACGTAATAATTTTTATATCTTTAAATACCTGTACCTCCGTTATCTTAGATTTTTTATGTAAAAAAATTTTTGCCAAACAACTTATTTTAGCGAGATATATACCCTGTTAAAAAAAAAGCCTCACTTTCAGATTCACCCTGTATAGAAATTATTAAGTAATTTTTTTCAAAAAAAGGTAAAAAAAATCTGATGTCATATTTTGGTATTTAGGCATAACTTTTAATTCCAAACAAGTTTTCTCAATAACATTTTACTGAATTTTCTAAAATAAGGGTACTTTACAGTACAATTGATATTTTTTGAGCTACCCTGTATGCTGTTGGTGTTATTTGTAATTATTGCAGATAACAACCATTGTTGCATTTGTCGGACTTCTGGTGTGGTCTTTCAACATACTCCCGCCCAAGTCCGGCGAAACTAACTTTTAAAAAAACTTTTGTTTGGGTTACTGGTATCTTAACGGTTTCCTTATCTCCCTTGTATTTCTTCTCATTGGTTGGATGGTATCAGCAGGTTTAATTTTTATAATCTCTTGAGATTGTTGATTTTCTTCGAGATTTTCTTGTTGAACGGTCTTCTCTTCGTCGGTATTCTGGTTTTTCTTCTTATTCAACGTTTGGGGTATCAAAGCATGAATAGGTTTTTGGGAGCACAACAATTTCGTTTTGATCTAGGTTTTTTTCTGAGGTTTCAGGTGTTAAACATTCAGCCAATTCTTCTTCTCCACCAATTTCAAGTCTACGTATGCATTGTATTGGTCTTGTGAGAGTTCCATTGGACGTTTTTACTTTCACAACTTTAATCACTTGATCTTGTCCTGGGTAAACTTCTATAATTTTTCCCATGGACCACATTGTTCTCTTCATATTTTCGGATTGAATTAGGACAACTTCTCCAACTTTAATTTTTGTGTATTTTCTCTTTTTTGACTTCACCAATGTAGCTAGATATTCATTTCTAAATGCATCTCTAATATTTTGAAGGTAATTAAACGTTTCTTTAAACTAATTCTTTCAATTTGATCTGAATCTGGTATCTCACTGCTGACTAAACTTTTCAAAAACAAGTCTAGTGTTATTGGTGTCAAAGGTGTCAAATCTCAATTGGTATGATTTTCGAATGTAATACCACAAGAGGTTTCAGGATTACCGGATAATACTTTTACCTGTCACGAAACGCGTTACGCAGCAACACCACGACTCCGAAGGAGGAGTGGTGTTGCTGGTAACGCGTTGAGTGTCAGGTAAAAGTATTAGGTAATCCTGAAAACTCGAGTGGTATTCAAAAGATTATACAACGAACTAAACTTTAATTCTTTATTAATTAATAATTTCATGAATCAAAAATTTAAATTTTTTTGTCAAAAAATGTCAAAACACCAGTTACTGTGCAAAAGGATTATCACTTATTAAGCCTCTCGTGTCATATGGGAAGGATTATCACTTGTTAATCCTCTCGTGTCATATGGGAATAATGTACAGTGAGTTGTATAATCATTGTAAGTATCAGGCTATTAGTTTGAAAAGATTTTCAGTTCCATGGAAGTTACCTCCATTATCAGAATAAATGACAGATACTCTTCCTCTTCTGGCAATAAATCTTCTCAAGGAAAAAATTAATTCTTCTGTTGAAATGGCTTTAACTAATTCAAAATGGCATGCTCGATAGACTGCGCAGGTAAATATTACTATATGTATGTATAAACTTTATCATTGTTCTTAAGATATAATGGACCAGCAAGATCCATTTCAGTAATTTCTCACTCTTTCCTTAGGTAATGCGGAGAAAGGGAATTGTATAGCATTTACTTTCTTTTTCTTGTACGGTACGCATAATCCAATAACATTTCTGATACTTTTTTTTCCTTTTATAATCCAAAACGTTTCTCTTAACTTACACCACAGAGTCTGTATTCCAGCATGACAAAACAATCTAAGTTTCTCTTCAATTAATCTTTTAACGATTTCATGATTATATGGTAGCAAAATTGGATACTTAAAACATTCCAAATCATCTCTGTTAATAATGCGAGTTTTCACTCTCAACACACCATTATCATCTTTAAAAATTTCGAGTCCTTGGAAATCCTTATCTTTTTTACCAAAACTTTCACCATGTACTTATATTTGTTATCAAGCAATTCTCTGCTTCTTCAATTTCTTCGCTTAACAGCTCTTTGGTAAACTTGATATTTTCTCGAGATACTTTTGCATAAAATCTATACATCCAAGCAACCATACGAACAATTTTAGTATACTTAGCAGGACCTTCTCACCAACGAATTTCAATCAACTGTTTGGTACTACAACCTCTTGATGGAAGATCTGCTGCATTAGAAATACCTGCCACATGATTCCACTTGCTCAAATCAGTATACTTTCGAATTTCCTCAACTCTATTGTTTACGAAAGTGTTCCAATATGACTTTGTCTTAATCCAAGTAAGGGCAACCTTAGAATCACTCCAAAAATAAGCGTTAAAGTTTTGTAAACACTGTATTTTTTGAACTGATCTATATAGTCAACAAGCTATCAAGCCTGACAATAACTCAAGACGTGGTAAAGTAATTTTTCGTATGGGCGTGATTCTTGACTTTGGAAGTAACAAATCTCTCCATTTATGTCAACTCTTAGGAAAATATAGGCTGTCTAAGATGCTGTCTGTGATGTTACTAGCATCAGAGAAAATATGTAAGGACACGTCATGATCGAAGGAGTAGTCTTACAAAAGGTTCTTGGAATCTGACAATGCTCAACAAGACATATTTGTTCAAGCCAAACTTTCCAGGTTCCTTGTAGAAGAATCTCTGGTAAGAGTGTTACTGGACTAGTGAAACCTATTAGATCAAATACACGTTGTGTTGTGCAGCCGACATAATGCCTCTTTTTGAAAATGGAATATCTGTTCTAGAAATGAGGCCTCACAACAAAGTACATCTTGTTCAAAATTCCATGCAAATCTGAGAACTGATACTGAACTTCCTCCCTACAAGGCATCTCATTTTTGTCTTCTTTCCCATTAACAAAACTCATCAACTTATGTTTTAGAGAAAATACTTTTCCAGATGTCTTAAAGAAAGCCATGGTTATACCAATTTTTAAAAAGGGAGATAAGAACGATGTATAATTTCCACCAATAATATCCAAGGTAGTTGAGAACTATGTAAGTGCTTTCCTGTATGTTAACATCAAATATATTTTGATTTGATTTTGATTTTAAAGAACCTCTGGGCATTAAATATCCATTTTCTCAAATCAAATCCACCTGAAGACAAACATGTTTTAGACTCATTTACAAATATTTTTTATTCTTGCATACTATCGACACTCGTTACACGCTCCGAGCATAAATAGACTTGAGGAAACTCCAAAAACCACCCTTGTATATCCATAGATTTTGATTTCATTCGTAGAAGCATCTTTCCTCCATAAAAATCTTAATACATCTCTGTCTTTTTCTGCTATACCAATCGTAAGGAAAGCTTTTTTACTATCGGAAATTATACCTATCAAACCTAATCTAAAACCTAAGATCTCAAGTATCAACTCAATAAGAAGTCTCTTTTCCAAACTTAATGACTTATATGAATAAAATAGAAGCGAATGCTTTCGCTTAAGTTTTTTGCTCGGTTTTTTGAGCTAAACAGTGGCCGAGTCGGTAAAATCACAGAAAATATAGTTCACACTGTGTGAACTATATTTTCTGTGCTTGTATTAACAGTTCCATGATTTTTTATAAACTTAAGCAGCATAACAGTAGGCGTAATTGCTTAGGAAATAACATCGACCCTCCAAAAAATTACAAATGACAAATATCATTTTTTCTTGAAGTTAGCAACAAGCTGCGAATTTGAGATAATCCATTTTAGGTCCAATTTTACAAATTTGGAAGATTGATAAATTCTCTACTTCTGGTTTTTTTTCAGGATTATTAATCCAATCCACTTAGTATCTGGATACAACGCGTGAAATGTGAAATAAATGTAGTCTTTGTCATATGAAATAATGAAAAGTTTATCTATGTCTATTATCCATGTCTTCATATATATTTTTCTTTCTAGGGTAGTGATTGTGATTCAGAAACAATAAGATTACGGGCCTGCCAGTTGATTAACAAAATTTTTGACAATTCTATTGAAGCTGATATAAGTGATGAACGATACGAAGCCATTAAAGATGCTTTATTAGAAAGACTTAGGGTAAATTCTAGTTTATTTTGTATTTATTTTTCTGTGATTTCCAAATCTCATTTCTCTTTGCACTTTTTCTTTGTGAGACTTAAAAACTTTTTTCTAAATTGATTTTCAGCTTCTGGACAGTTTCTAATGAAATTTTGACGTAAACAGTTTTGAATTCATTTTTCACTTGCCTTGCAGAATTCTTGGTTAATACTTATTCTCTCTATCCTTATTTTTGCTGTGAGACTTCTCATACTTTCATTAGAGAGTCAATAAAATCTTGTCCGGGTTTTGGTATTACTTATCCTAAATCTAGATTATAATTTTAGCAGTTCAATATCGATTTTAACGAAAATTTTAGGATTCAAAAGGCGACATAAGAATCCAGGCCATCCTGGCCCTCTATCGTCTACAAAATCTAGAAGATCCTGAAGATCCCGTGATAGCAGAATTCATTTATTTGCTGCACGACTACCTGGCAAAAGTAACAAACATTCAATACATTTTGTATAAATTTAATTCAATTTCCATAATAGGTTCGAAAGGTGGTAGTAGAAAAAATAGCTATACGCCGGGACGTTGTCAATTTTATTATAAAAAGAACACGGGATGTTGACATCAATGTAAGACTGGCAGCATTTAAAAGAATTTCAAAATTGGTTAGAGCCTTGAAGGTTAGTTTTGAATACCTATGTCAACTCAAATAAGGAATTAGAAATCAGAGATTACCTACTAAGTATGTGGTTTTTAGATAGATGAGCGAGTAACAGTTTTAATGGGAGGAAAGTACGATTCTTGTGAAAAAAATAGAAATTACGTTTGCACAGAGCTATTGTCGTCTTGGTGGGAAATATACAACTATGATATATTACTATTAATGAAATCGCTCAGATTGGACGCAGATGAAAAAGATATCCAGCAAACTTCATCAGTATTCGAATATGTTTTAAATCAATTTTATTTCAAGTAAGTATTTCATTTGCTGAAACCTTCTTTAATAAATTGCCTATATATATATATTTTTTTTGATTCAGAAATAGAACAGTGACTGAAATTCTTGAAGTGCTAGAATTGAATAACGAAAAATTGCTACCTTTTGAGAAACTCAATTGGGAAACAATAACATATTGGAAACTATTGATTATGAAATTGATTTCGGACAAAGATTTAGAATGTTATGTAGAAAAAGTCGTTCCAGAAGTTGTATTTTTGTGTCGATATATCAAAGAGTAAGAATCAAAACACTAAATAACCTGCGCATAACAAATTTTTTTAAATTAGATTTTCAGAGCTTGATAACCCGACAGACATTTATTTGGAAACACAGTACATCCTCAAACAATTATTCCTCATGATCAAAGTGTTGGATTTATCAGATCCTCATACCATTAACAACGTGCACGCTTTAGTGGAATATGTATTGAAAAATGGGGATTTGATTGACGACACTATGGAAGCGATTATAGGAGTTTTGGTTAAGACTTTGCCCGATCCTGATACTAGATGCCGTTTTGGGATGGAGATTATTTCAGATATATTGTATCCCGTAGATTATGAAGAGGAATTGCAAAACCAAAATGATCTTACATTCAAGGTGAATGCAATTGACCTAAATTATTTATCTGTTAAACCATAGAAAGATTTTCTTGATAACAATAGTTATAAACATATATTTTCAGATGACCAAATTAAAAACAAAAAGCATCCAGTTGTCACATGAACAAGACGAAGCAGTGAAGGCTCAAGATTTTTTACTTGCTGAAAGGTTAAAAGGTGAAATTGAAAGTGTGCTGCTGCAACTGAAGAATCTCAAAAACACTATTTCAAATCCTACAATCATCAAACAGAAGAAAGTCGAAGACCTGCCTACTGTTTGCAAGTGTTTGGATATTGCCTGGGCTATTTTACGATGTGTAAGAATTTTAATTGATGTATTATTTTTAATCACCAGCCAAGATGCTACATATTTAATCCACAGTAGATTATTGGAGCAGGTTATATTTGGTACATTCGTTTTATACGCAATAGCAAGCATAATCAATATTAATTTTTACCACTACACAACTATCTTTGTTTTTCAATAACTTAACAGTTAGTTCTCCTGTTCAAAGTAATGAATGGGTTCTAGTCTTCCAATAAATTTAAAATTAATCTGCTTTTTTTTATTTTCAGGTGACTAAATTGACACCTACCCTAAAATCAATTCAACATGATTTTCTACCAGATCTATTGTCGAGCAAAGACGATTTTGTACGACTGAAAGCTTTACGGTGCTACGCAATATGCTGCATTTACGATAAAAAAACTGCTGGACAGGGTATACATATTTACGCTGCATATGTAAGCATTTTATTTCTATTACGGTATATTTTTTTATTGGTTGACAGCATATAGGTATGCAATACAGGTTTTCTTAAGACATGATCAACTTGACAGCTTTATTTCCTCTTTCATATATTCAACTAAAATTATGTGTTTTTTGGCCGTTAGGGTATTACTTGATGGTTATTTTGAACTGTAGGATATTGACAACTTTTGGGTAGGAGGCAACTATTGGCAATTGGGTAGGAACTAGTCCATTTTGAGTTTCCTCATTACATTGATTATACCATAAATTGTTACAATAATATTGACTAGGGTGAATTAAAATTTTAGATTCATTTCTTGGTAGGACCTACAGAATCTACAAATTTCTAATTACTTACATTTTGTTCAAAAATAGGTAACTTAACTACAAGAATTGCTATTTCCGTCATAATTAGGAGAGAGAGGGTTAGTTTGGGACTACAAGAATTGCTATTTCCGTCATAATTAGGAGATAGAGGGTTAGTTCTGATAAGTGCTTCAAGGGCCATAAGGCATTTTTTGGATATTGCACTTTTAAAGATTGCCAAATATCTTTTATTTCTGTTAGACTTAACATTTCAAGGTCTAGAGTTTTTAAATGAGCAAAGGATAAATGATTCTAAGGATTTTTTCTAGGTATTCGTTAAGATTGGTGATTTGTATATAAATAATTTTGTAAGAAAATCATGGTATTAAATTCAATATTCAAATTTAAGAATTCTGTTTGAATATTTTTCGCATTTTTGTTCTATGATTTCAATGTTTTTCTCAAATTTCTTTTTCTATAGAATTTATTTGGTTGACTTTTATTACTTGCAAATTCTGTGTAATAGTTTCTAAGTCGTCATTATCTAAATTTCTTGTGATAAATTTGATGCCGCTTCCTAGGTAGTTCATTGCACCTCTTTTCTTGCGACTGCAATGAAATACAGGGTGATTTTGACTTTTTACAATGAGGAATTTGCAGATTTTTTTTTTATTCTCTTATTAAATTTTTCACATTGTAAAAAATCACTTATTTACGTTATATTTAGGATGACGTCATGGAACCAGCAGAGACAATGTTGTCAATGCCGGTTTTTTTTCTTAAAATTAAAGAAAATGTCATGTTTAAATTCTGTCGAACAAACGGAAAATGGAAGTGCTGTCACTGCTGTCAGCAGATATTTGTTTGTACACTGAAAAAAGAAATCCTCTGAACCAAGAGACATTCAGCCAAAAGATTTTCGGATTTGAATAGGTGAAATGCGAAGTCTCTTGAACCAAATCCCTAATTCTCTTGAAAAAAATCGCGAAGTTTTTCTTATGGAAATAGCCCTTTCTCTTGGCATTGAATATCTTGTGCCAAGAGCTTTCGGACTTGGCTCAAATGAAATGGTTGTTGTTTCAAGAGGGTAGTTTACTAATTTTTGGCCTGTATAGTTTAACCATCCTCAGCCATTTTTTCAATATTCAGATAAGATACCATGAAATGAAAAATATAAAATGAAAATGATATTGAAAAACGAATCTATTAGACTATTACATAAATAGAAAAGTATTAAATAGGGTAGAACCAATTCAAAAATGGTACCATGGTTTCATTTCAACCCGTACGAAAGCCGCTATCACGATAGCGTACCAAATTGTCTGAGTTCTGAGTGGTAGTGGGATTGCTGTTCTCGCGCCAAGAGCGAAAGACTGGAAATCTGAACGTTTTCTCTGGCGCTAAAAGACAGATCGTGCATCCGCTACCGTTCTTGTGAGAAGATCTTCCAAATGACGCGGTATTTTCCCAATAGCGTCAAGGATTTTGAATCAAAAGCTTTGGATATAAATTCAAAACTTTTATCTCTTGAATGAAATGCTTAATTCCCGCAATTTTGAAACAAGAGCTTTCGATTTTGTCTGCTGTGAAATACATCCAAGAATCGTTTTTACTTTAAGAGAGCCATTTCTCTTCTCCCAATATAAATGATCTTAATTCAAATAACATTCACTTGAAGCAAAATATTTTCTCTTGTCTACAGTAGATTGTAGATTTCTAGATTTGTACATTGTGCGGGGGAGTTATTTCGGCTATTCAGCCGCTCAGCACTGCTACCCTTGCAGATATTTTGTACGTGACTCTACATCTTAAGTTGTCTTCAGGAAGCGTAGACTTCTGCCGAACGAAGCTATTTTCCTGGGTGTCAGCTTGCTCTTTTCTTCTGATGACCAGTGTTTCCCCCTCGAGGAATTTGAGACTCTTGCAGAATTGGGCTGGACATTCGTGCTGTGCGGTCTCTATTGCGTCTGAGCAGAATCTGCAGAGATTGTCTTCTGCTCTGCCCATTAACCTTAAATGGTATTTTACCACGCAGTGTCCTGTGAGCAGTCCTACCACCAATCTGATGTCTAGTCTGCTTATGTTTAGGAGCTGTTCAGCTCTTTTTGCTGAAAGGGTAGTAAACCTTTTTAACTGCTTGTCTACAGTAAGTGACGTTAAAAACCAGTTCAAGAGCGTTGGGGACTTTGGGCCAAGACCCTCTGTTTTTTCAGTGTATGTTTTACTGGTCACTGGTCACTATCGCTATCATCAGAACTATCATTGCCATTAAAATCAATTATAAGTGGTGGAATATCTCCTCGATCAAATAAAACCTCTCTGTCCCACCAACGTTGTATTTCTTTTTCTGTATGTTCAACAGTTTTTGCCCATACTTCAGGAGTTGCTTGTTTTAGAGCTTCTTTCCACGTTTCTAGTGATTTTTCTGCTGAACTACCAAATTCTCCTATATGGTCCCTATAATAGTTCTTGGTGAAACCCCAAATATGTTCGATAGGGTTGAAAATACAATGGTATGAAGGCAAACGGAGAACGTGATGACCATATTTTTCAGCTAGCTCGTCGGCTTTGTACACTGGCTGTGGTTTATTTCTACAAAAAAAAAAAAAGTTTAATAATTATTTAAACTTCTTTTAAACCTACGTCACCCTACGTTTTGACTAAATTCAATAATTATTGTTTTAAAAAAGTGCTGTCAAAGTGAATATTATTTTCTTTGAGCCACATTTGAATATCAGCTTTCTTGGTTGCTGTTGTAGGGGCCTTATTCACCAGAGTGCTATGGTAACTAGCATTATCCATTATTATAGTTGAAGGTTCTTCCAAATTTATCAGCAGCTGATACTCAAACCACTGTAGAAAATTTTCTTGATTCATTTCCCCATGATAGTCAGCATCTCGAGTTTTTGAAGAAAATATCAATTCTGCACCAGGTATAAATCCTTTAGTGCAACCAGCGTGCAGAATAACATATCTAAAACAATAATTAAAAACAAATTAATTGTCAAAATTTTTGCCATAACAAAAGCTAAGAATATAGGATATATAAAATTTAAAACAAAAACATATGCAGAAATTATCAATATAGCATTTTTCACTTAGGGAAGCAGTTGCGTAGGTAAGTATATTAACAGCATTGTTCGATGGAAAACCCTATATGAAAATTTACCTTTTGCCACCAACTTTAGTCTTCTTTACCTTGGTACTTGAATCCTGCCAAGAACGACCAATAGTGCCATCTTGGAAAATCCATGTTTCATCAAGAAAAACAAACTGTGGCAAACCTCCATTTTTGAGTCGAACATATTCTCTCAAAAAGTTAACTCGTTTTAGAGCAATACTTGGCAATTCCATTAGCCCACGTCGTGGATCATATTTGCTATATTTGAAGCCAATATTTTTCACAATTTTCCATAATGATGTCAAGCAGCCACAAGCAATATCACGTTCAATTAGTTTATCTCGTAAGGTTTTCAAAGTAATGTGTCTCTGTAATAATGTTAATACAGATTTATTTGAACACCAACAAAATATAATTCAATTAGCTCTTTGCCATTTGCGCGATGGAGAAAAGCGCGATACGAAAAGCGCGAGGGATAAAAGCGCGATGGAACAAAAACGCGACTGGACAAAAGCGCGAGGAACAAAAACGTGACTGAGCACGACGGTGTCTATAATTATCGGCGCGTTTCTGTTCCGTCGCGCCAACCCAAACTAACCGAGTTATTATCGGTAAGTTTGGAAATGTCTGACTAAAATTGCGAACTAACCGGGTTATTATGAGTAAGTTTGGAAATGTCTGACTGAAATTACAAACTAACCGGGTTTTTATGGGTAAGTTTTATAATGTCTTGAAGTCCATTTGCATTTTTGTCCCTCGCGCTGTTATCCAGCCTTTTTATTTCAGTCGCGTTTTTGCCCATCCTGCTTTTGTCCTATGGCGTTTTTGTTCCATCACGCTTTTGTCCTTCGCGCAAACGGTTGTCGCTCAAATGACACAGAGCCAATTTAGTCACTCACTATTTTTATACATTTCGTAGATAACATTTCGGATTGCAATCAAACTCATCGATATTAACAACAGTTTTTGTGCGATTACGTTTTTTTGATGGACTTTTTAGTGGTTCTCCTCTACGGCATTTCGCTGCAATGCTATTGACAGTACAACGGCTTAATTTTAATGCAGCTACAACTCGCTAAAAAGACATCATTTTATTAGAATCATAGAAAAATATTTTAATTTATACTTTCAAATAAATAGGTACCTATATAATAAAAATAGGTAATTTACTTACATCCCTCACAGCAGTAAGAGGCAAAAATGGTCCTCCATTATCGCGTTCCTGCTCGAAATACGATATTAGGTTTGCTACTATTTCCTGCGACTGACTCGACAAACCTTTAGGCATTTTCTGAGGTTACCTAGTTCACGCGTTACGAAAAAGTACCGAGTTCTTAGAAGAACTTTTTTAAACTGTATATTCTTGGCACTTAATTAGAATTAAGTATACAAAATAGTTAATAATAAATTGACAAAACCAGTGACAACTAAAAATAATGAAATGAATCGACAGGCATTATATGAAAAAGTTTATATTTTTTTAAATATAAATCGTGCATCGTCGCGCGCCATTACCAAACAAAAACTTTTGAAATTCCCCTACTTTAAATGCGTTAAAAAGTACTTTCAGTTTTTTCAGGTTGGCAGCAGAAATTTACTAAATGTGACGTCATCCTAAATATAACGTAAAAAACCACATAAATTTTAAATTTTCAAGTAATAGATTTTCTGTAAAAAAATATAGAAATTCAAAATAACTCTCTTTGCGCCAAAACGCACTAATAAATGAATGACGTCACAAGACGGTATCTGTCAAAACGAGTCTCTGTCTCTGTACTCCCTCTTTCTCTTACCCATTGTTTTTGGGAGTGAATCCTACGCCTACCGGTAGGTCCTTTGTTATCCAACAATCATACGCCTACCAGTAGGTTCTTTTTCATCCACCGATTGTGCGCCTACTGGTAGGTCCTTTTTTGTCAATTGATCGAGCGCCTACTGGAAAGTGTGTTATTACTTCAGAATTCGTATGTCCTACCAGTCAGCTGTTGCTAAATACTTTAGTTAAATTTTGTTTTTTTGTAGAATTGACATCAAGAAATTCGTCCACTGAGTAATAGGCCTCTATTAGTACCTTAACATCCTTCTATCTTGGGCTTTAAACTTGTTGATGTTTGGAATCTGCTCTGCTTCATTCCAGGCGGCAACCTATTCAAAATCCTTCTGGCACGCACCTTGAAGTTATCTTTAAATCTTCGATTGCTCGCTACGCTCGCCAAACCTCAAAGAGAATGTTCTCAGAAATGTAAATCCACCAAAAACGAGAAAAACCTTCCACCAGAAACATGAAAAACCTTTATTAAATAATATAACGGCTTGAAATTTAAATTATTTTTAAGTGTCTCTGGATTGCTCGCTCCGCTCGACAACTTGAAAGAAAAGATTCTTGGAAGCGTGAATAACCCAAAAACGTGGAACACCTTTTTTCAACTTTCTTGTAAATCATTTTTGAGTCTCCGATTGCTCGCTATGCGCTCGCCAAATCTCAAAAAGAAGATCCTTGGATGCGTAAATGCACCAAAAACATGCAAAGTCTTTTTTTAAATATAGTACTTGACCTCATACTTGACCGTGTATCTTATGCTCTAAAATAAATTTTGGTTGAGCTGAGCTGGAGCCCTTTTTGACATACTTTATCTTAGCTAATTGATTAGGTACAAGATTTGCATTTTTATAAAAATATCAAAAACTCATGGAAACAATGAAGTTGTTAACGTTGTCCTGTTAATAAATTTGACGTGTCGAAATTTCATTGTTACAATTTTTATTATTATTTCCATATATTAGGTGCCTATTTTTAATTAGTTATAACGGTGTAACAATATATACAGTGTGTCCCGCTTAAGGACTGACCACCCTTCGAAAATTTTCATTTTTCAACCCATTCAATTAATATTTTTTTTGTCTTATATCTACTCGAATTTAGCTCAATAATTTTATTTCTGCAGCTATACTGGTGCACAGGGTGTCCTGATTTATAGGCTCAAATTTCAATAAGTATACTATTAGGGATTTTTTTTGTAGAAATCTGATAGCAGATTCTTGTTTAGAATGGTCTAAAAACCAAATGTGCTAATTTTTGTTTCAATAGGTACGATACAGGGTGATGACAACAAATTTTCACAATTTATTGAATCAAATCGCAAAAATGTTATATTTTGAGATAAGTTTACTACAAGTTTTGGTTAAGGATGTTCTAATTTGAAAATTTTAACCCTGTAACATATTGATACAAAAATTAGTACATTTGGGTTTTAGACCATTCTAAACAAGAATCTGCTATCAGATTTTTTTCTAAAAAAATCCCAAATTATATTTGCACGGCTATCACTTAAGGGATATTTAATCTAAGTAAAGCTTTGAATGTGACTTTTGTTTCTATAAGAGTCATATTCAAAACTCCACTGAGATTAAATTTCCCTTAAGTTGTAGCGGTGCAAATAGCTGGTAGGCGCAGGATTCTTAAATTATTATGAACCTACCGGTAGGTTCAGGATTTTTTTTACAAACAGTACCTACCGATAGGCGTTATATCATGTGGTAATTGAGGACCTTCCATAATGTTTTAGCGTTATACATACGGTAAGCTCTCAATGAATGAAACAAACAGGATCTACCGGTAGGCGCAGAATTCACTCCCATTGTTTTTTATCATTGGTTTATGCGACTATGTCGATCATTGTCATTTTCCATTCACTAAACAAAGATAGTGTTACGTTGATTTTGGAAATCAATTCTCTTCCAGTGAACTCACACCCTATACATTAAGAGGGAGAAAGATATAGTGTAGTAATAATAGTAACAAATATATATGACTAAAATAATAATTATAACAATAGACCTATCTATTTTACCAGACAAAGAGGTAATAATACGAAAACTTCATTAAATAAAAAAAGACACAGAACGCTCATTGCGCAAGACGAGGCAAAACGTACCAAATTATGTTAGACTTACGTATAGCAATCCGTCCTTCTTATTTGCACAGGATAAAAAGAAGAGGAGAAAACCGCGTGTTGTGCAACGTATTTGTCAATGAAAATGTCAAACAACTTTTGAATGACACTTGTCAAGTTGAATATCAACTTTAGATTTATTCTTGTCAGACCACGTGCAATGAACAAGTATAAAGAGATTTCCAGCGTGCAAAACGATCACCTCACACCTGTATTAGCTAGCCAATAACAAGTGTTGCGCGCGCATACCAGGTAAAAATAGATAAGTCTATAGCTAACTCATCGGTGAAGTTGCCGATTAGAATAAAAACGAGGGGTATCTTTGTTTAGTTAATGGAAAATCACAATGATCGACATAGAATGCTGAATCCATCGGTAGAATTCGATGTACCTAAGCACAAGCGTCTGACGGCTCACGTATCACGTTATCATAACCATACTTTTGTTTATTTACCGTTCCATGACGTCATAACCAATTTAAGAGCGTTTTCGCGCCCTTTGTTATATTCAATATTTGAATAATTAATTATTTATTAGTGGTTCAGTATAAAGAGGATTTGAATATGGAAATATACTTCTAGAGTATTTTGCTTCACTTTAAATACATTTTGCATCAAAATAAAATTTTATGCAACTTCCTCATTGCAAGGCATTATTTGACAATTAGGATGTACCATCATCACCGAAAGTAACTGGGACAGCATCATGTTAGCTCTTGTACTATTATATGATTTTAAGTGTCAAATATTTGTCAAATTATGAATTAAATGCATTGAAATGAATGACAGTAGACTTAGTCCAGGAGATTAATATGAATTATTTTTGCCCCAGATACTTTTGGTGACGATGGTACATTTACAAGGCCGAATCAATGATTTTGGCAAAGGCAACGTGATCATTTGTCGTGGGCGTAAGGTACCATTGTTCTCTTCATAGCCAAATGAAGAATAGTCGATAGGGTCCAATTGGGTTTGATGTGCATTTTTCCAAATAAATGTTTGTACTCTAGCCCTTAACAAATGCAAATGTAAATCATCTGACGTACATATTATTTTCATTAAGTTGAAGCCAAAACTTATGTTTTGGGAAATCAGCAGTTAGTTTTTTTTTATAAAAAAAAAATACGGGTAGACTGTGTCTGTTTTAGTTGTTCAACATTTAGATGGAGAAGTTTCCCAAATATTCTAAGGCTTTTTGTAAAAAATCTACGGATGCAGCTTTGAAAAACTGGTATTGTCGCAACCACTTACCAAATATTAAATGTAATTCTGGTAAAATGTTACATATTCTTTCACCAAGAGATTCAGCAGCTAAGTGGCATCCTACCATAGACCTAGACAACTAATAGTTGCTAGTTCTTTCGAGTAATATATCGTCAGGATGAATACAACTGATCAGCACTAAGGATAATAACATGTGCAGCTTGAATTCTTACAGCATGACATATCGTCCAATCCTCCACAGATGTGCAGGTTCATCCAACGAGGACTGAGCAGGGGCAAATTTTTGACTTACCCTTTTTTTTTGAGAAAATCCATTCCCTCCCCCCCTATTGATTTAGAAAGTATCGATAATAGTTCTTGCGGAAAACAAGACGATATGGAGAAAATCAGATTTCATACCACTCTCTTGCCGACCTTCTCAGGCAATCAAATCAGACAAATCTCCCTTCTCCTTTCTATACTGTGCAAATATATAGTTTTTTCCAATAGTGTATAGCTTGAATTGTCAGATGATAACCCCTTCTTAAAAGCAATATATTTTAAAAACTTCCTCTGTACACTTTTTAACTTTTTAACATAGTTTTGAAAGAATGGATTCCAAATGACAGAACAGTTTTCTAGCTGAGATCTAACTAGAGATGTTTATAATAATTTTATTATGTTTATGTCTTTAAAATCTTTAGTATTTCTCTTGACAAAGCCTAACATACGCATGGCTTTGTTATAACAGTTCTCTACATGGGCAGAAAATGTAAGTTTATAATCTATTAATACCCCAAGATCTCTAATTATGTTCAACTTCTCCAAATATTTGTTATTTATTTTATAGCCATCTTGCTGTCGCAAACCAGATGATCTACTAAACTTAATCCACTTAGACTTATCGACATTAAGGATCATTTTATTTTGATTACACCATTCAGAAAACTTATCCAAATCTTCTTGGAGTAGATTGGAACTATCATGATTTGTTATGCTTCATAGACCTTCAAATCATCAGCGTATAAAAGAAATTTGGAGTGCACAAAGCAAAACTGAAGGTCATTGATAAACAAATTGAACAAAAGATGGGATAAATGTCCTCCTTGTGGTACGCCTGACCTCACTTTAATGGGATCCGACAGTGTATTTTCGATTTTCACAAGTTGCACCCTATCTGTCAAGAAAGACTTTATCCAGGTCAAGAGATTGCCTGTGATTCCATAAAGTGACAGTTTATTTATTATAAAGTGTGATTTATCTTGTCATATCCCTTTGAAAAATCGGTGTAAACTGAATTTACATCATATCCCAGTTCGAGTTGATCAGTTATGAAGCTAGTGTACACTAGTAGATTTGATACTATTGATTTATTTTGTACAAAACCGTGCTGATTAGGTATAATTAAGTTTTTAGTGCAACCCTCTAGGAAGTCTGTGATCACAATATGATAAAATCACAAGTTAATTTCACAAACAATACATTTTTGCAGACTAACGAACACACAAAACAGCATCCAAAGGCAATCAAACCTAATTCCAATGACTTTCACACAATCACCAAAATTCCCAAGTCAACCTATAGCAATACAACCCAGGCCAGATCAACCACAAAGAACCAAAATAGTAACAGACAAAAATTCGAACCACCTACGCCCATGTCAATTTCCACAGGCGGTCCGTCTAGAATAACGCAACTAAGGCAATCCTTTTGCCACACAATTGTCCTAAATTTCATATATGAAGAACTCACCAACATACTCAGACCCTTCTAATATTGGAACTTATTCAGTAGAGCACCCTCCAGAGACATATTCCTACAGATTTTTCCTATGTCGAACCAAAAGAATATGCTCATCCCCAAATATACGAATTCACTTCAAACAACCAAAACGTCGAGTACCAAGATACAGAACAAGTCGCAAATGATACCCCCGAAAATTTTCCGAAAACAGCCTCATATCTAAGGTCAACTTAAACAATTTTGCTCAACAAATCGAACTCCCCTATTTCTACCTCCCAAAAAAGCAGATTACCGTCTTAATCGATTCTATAATATCCCCAGAATTTGCGCAATCAATTCAAGATAAAAAATTTCACGAGCCATTTGAAGTTACCGCTTGCAAACAAACTTATAAAGAAACACAAAACCTTAAAATTCCCTTGTTTGAAAAACTTGGAATAAAAAAGGATTTCAAAATGCGAATCCTAAACTGGCATAGTGATTTTATAAGTAAAAACCACTCTACAAAATAATAAAATTTTATTTTTCCTCGCCTATAATAAACCGCTACAATATCCAATCAGTAATGTCAATATAAATTTCCTAATGATTCCAGTCAACTATGCAAATGGCACCACCCTTTCATGCCGTCATTGAAAAACAGTTACCACATAATACCGGACAGCTTAATCCAAGTAAAAAACGGTTTTTGCAAAATTCCGAATCCAATTCCAAGAATTCAAATCAACTTTCATCAGGGAAATGAAGTTATACCAGAAGATCAATTTGATACGTTCAACCCTTCAAATAACATGCCCGAGAAATTAAGCCCTGAGAAGCAACTCAGATTAGAGCATCTAACACTCCTCGAAAGATCCATAATATTTTTACTTTGCCACGAATTGAAAGACATAATTATATAAAATCGTACAGGCACCCTTCGAGTATGAACCCCGAAATTCAAAGTCAAATCCAAAAACTTCTTGACAACAAAATTATTCGCCCCTCAATTTCTCCATATTCAGCACCCGGGCTGCATGGAGGTAAGTAGCACCCATTTGGCTCACGTTCGCAAATTTGAATGTAACACCCGATATCGCAACGGACAGTTTCCTTATCGAGTGTTACTTACCCTGGGCAGATTTGCATTCACATAATGTTTAAAAGTAATGCCTTTATTAAATAGTATAGATATAATATAATTAGTTTTTTATGTTCCAAACTTTCTGTATTTTATTAATTCGCTTGTTAATTATTCTTGCTTACAGGCCATACTTTTTGTATTTCCTTTTGGTATCATGTACATATTGTCGCGGCTTTGGATCGCCGGACAGAAATCTCGGGTTCGTGGTTCGTTTCGTTTATTCCAAAAATCAAAGTCCAATTAACACAGCAATAATTTATTCCACTTAACAAAACACTCTGACACTAATTACTTTATTAACAAACTCAACAATCAAACTCTTTACAATCACTATTTAAATCGTATCACAGTCGAACTGAAACTTAACTAACAAATCAATGCCGGCCTTCTTATATATCCCTAATTCTATTCCTGTAAAATCTAGAATACACACGATAATCTAATTTTCCAGATAAAAGTAGAATAATTCGCTAGATTCTAGTATTTACACCATCGATTCTTGACAGCCTGGCGGACGATATCGTGACAATATGTAGGCCCAAGTAAGAGATTGAAGATTTTAAAAATTCAGTACGATGTAATGGTATTTCGAAAGTATCTATGTTCCTTGTTGACCTGGGAGGGTTTATTTGAAACGTGCAATTTAAATACGTCTCACTGAGTCGCAATTTTTACCGGTATTTCAACGCTAAAAAATGCGACTTAGACGAATTTGAATTGCACATTTCAAATAAACCCCCCCTGGTATGAATGTCATCAAGCCTCACCAGTAGTTCGGAGAGATATTCTGGGCAATTGTTATAAATAATATTTTGCATCAGAACAGCAAAATGTAAAAATCTTCTTTCTTTCATCTTGAGCATTTCACTGTTAGTAATGTAAGGAGTAACATGTTCTCGTCTATTTATGTTCGATATACAGGGTGTTCCAGAATATGTGGACAATCTCTCGAATTCACATGACAACTTCCTATGAAAAAAAATTCCTACGGCCCCCACTACGAACTTACGTGCCCCTAAAGGACGCCTCTGACAATAGGTTTTTTGTTGATAACAACAATAATATTTTTAGATAGTTTCAACCTTGAACTAGAAAAAAGGTACTCTTATTTGATGTCGAAAAAATGAGCTGGTTTCTAGAAAAATGTGCTTTTGTTTATTAATGGATTTTTATTAAATAATTTTGTATGTCGACTCAACATGGGCTCCTTCTAATATTATGCATTCCTTGACGTTCCTGAGCGATTTCTCAAAAATTCTACCGTTTTCAAAATAATGAATTTATGCGTGACTTTATGGGGTGGGCTCAAAAAAACTAGAATTTTGATTTTGAGCTGTAACTATTTTTGTTATTGAGCAATTTCCTTTTGTTTTGGCTTGTTTGAAAGAGAATTGAATGGGCGAACGATTCAAAGCGATACTTTTGACATTTGAGAAAAATTCAAAATGCCGGATTTCTTCATAAATTACCTAACTTTGGATAGCGCTGCAACTTTTTTGTGACCCCCTGTATAACTTTTTTTGATAAATTCTAAAAGTTCATCATTTTGCGAACATTTTAAGACCTCGATAGGAAAAATCGATTGAAAACTAAGTGAAATATTAATTCTTTTTTAATATCGTATATCACCTTTACATATCCAAAACTAGGTAACTTTTAAAGAAGTCCGCCATTTTGAATCTTCCTCAAATTTTGGAAGTTTCACTTTGATTCGTTAGCCATTCAATTCTCTTCCAAACAGGTCAAAACTATAGGAAATTGGTCAACAACAAAAAAATTACAGCTCAAAAACAAACTTCCGGTTTTTTTGAGCCCACCCTATACCGGGTGTCCCATGGTGGATGGCGTATTAAACGTTTATGGAAAACTAAAAAGCGGATCATTTTTAAAATTTGGCAACCCAGATAAACGACCATAATCTACACTTTAAAAATATTTTTGTTTATGCGGTGTTGCCGCTTCTACTCTAAACTAGTGGCAACATCGCTATTTTAAATGGAACACCCTGTATGTGATTGCATTTTTGGATTCTACGTAAAATTCTGAGCAGATTTCATGTGATATACCCTATACCTAAGTTCAACTGTTTTGGAAATATTGACAGTTGAAAATTGACTTTTTGCAAAATTGACAGGCTGTAAAACCTGAACGGTTAATTTTAGAGGAAAACCGATTTTATATTCCTATCTTAGATTTTTATAAACTATCATTTGACGTCAAATTTGAATTTAATCCATGATTAAAAATTCCAATTAAATTTGATCTCCGGTTAAATTCAAAGCTGGTGTCAAATGGTAATTTATAAAAATCTAAGATAGGAATGTAAAATCGGTTCTGCTCTAAAATTAACCGTTCATAGTTTACAGCTTGTCAAAGTTGCAAAAAGTCAATTTTTAACTGTCAATATTTCCAAAACAGTTGAACTTAGGTATAGGGTATATCAAATGAAATCTGCTCAGAATTTTACGTAGAATCCAAATATGCAATCATATACAGGGGATTCCATTTAAAATAGCGATGTTGTCACTGGTTTAAGGTAGAAGCGGCAACACCGCATAATGAAAAATATTTTTAAAGTGTAGATCATGGTTGCCAAATTTCCAAAATGATCCGCTTTTTAGTTCTCCATAAACGTCTAATACGCCATCCACCGTGAAACACCCTGTATATTATTAAGTTCCTTGTTATTTTACAAAAAAAAAAGCAAATGAAAATAGGTAATATACAGTGTGTTATTTAAAAATGTGAAACGTGGCCTTCTTTTTGGATTTTTCGATGTTCTACAACTATATGTACGAATAGTGAAAAAGATGTTAGTGTCTGAGGTTTTTCGAGAAATATTCACGTTTTTATCTGCTAAATTACGAACCCACAGTATAATTTATATTAATATACCAATATTAGGTAATTATATTTTGCGCTTATATACTCATGTTTCAATATTTCAATACCCTAAAATAATTATTTACAAAATGGTAATAGTAAATAGGCTTGATAACGAGGGTAAGTAACACCCAATAAAGCGCACAACCATGCAACCACGCGTGCTACATTTAAAAAACCGAACCGTTGTCGATCGCATTGCCGAATGCTAAACAGGGTGTTCCTTACCTCCATGCACCCGGGCTCGTCCCAAAAAAGACAGACGCCTCAGGCAAGAAGAAATTCAGAATGGTATAAGAATATAGGGAACTTAATGAACAGACAGTAGAAGAAATTTATCCCTTACCCAGAATTGAAGGGATTTTTGATAATCTCGGTAAATCTACACGTGCTACAATTTGAAGTGTTTCAATAGGAAAAACATACTTCCAGACCAGATAGAGAAAAATTGACTCAGATGTCATGGGATTGATTTTTGAGAAACGTCGATTGTCAACAACCGTATGGCGATAGCTTCAATGGTACCATTGTTTTCGATTTTCTCCTATTATGAAAAATAGCTAAAGTGCGTTTTTTTTTAAAGATAATTCCCCAAGTCAAAAATTTAGTAACTATGTTGGCAACACAAGCCTTTTCTACATAAAAAATTTGAAACATTGACAATTTTACATTGTATCGCCAACATAATGTCATTTTGACTTTTATCTTTAAAAAAAACGCACTTTAAAAAAATTGAAAGCATTGACAATTTTACATTGTATTGCCAACATAACGTCAGTTTGACTTTTATCTTTAAAAAAAAAAAAACAGATTTTATGAGTTTTTTGTTTATCAATTTTTTGACAATCGACGTTTCTCGAAAATCAATCCCATGACATCTAAGTCAATTTTCCTCTATCTAGTCTGGAAGCACAGTGGAAGTATGTCTTTTCTGTTAAAACACTCCAAATTGCAGCACCCTGTACATACTGCACGACCCTGGATCTTGCCCTATGCCCTTCGGCCTCGAAAACGCCCCCGCCACATTTCAACGCATGATGGACGAAATACTCCGTGAATTTTTATACAAATTCTGTTGCGTTTACATGGTTTACATGGACAACATTGTCATATTTTCAAAATCCATATCTGAACACATTAGGCCTATTCGGGTTTCTAAAAAGGACGGTTCTAGAATGGTTCAAAACGATCGCAAGGAAATCAAAACCTTTTAAGGGCTGCTGGTAGGATACTACCATAGATTTATCAAGAATTTCTCAAGTATCACATTTCCCATGACAAAATGTTTGAGGAAAGGTAGTATCGTAAATCCTAACAACTTAGAGTATAAAAATGCCTTCCAGAAATGTAAAGAACTTATTTCCAACTCCCCTGTACTACAGTACCCCGACTTTTCCAAATCATTACAACTGACAACAGGCGCCTCACACATAGCACTAGGAAGCGTATTATCTGAAAAAGACCATCCTGTAGCCTACTACTCTCAAACCCTAAACACAGCAGAAAGGAATTATTCCACTATAGATAAGAGCTTCTAGCTATAGTCGATTCCACACTACATTTTCGACCATATCTTTATGGCTAAAAATTCATCATAGAAATGGATCATAATCCACTAGTTTGGCTCTCGAAAATTAAGGAACCCATTTTCCGGTTAATCCGCCGGAAACTTGAACTGGACGAATTTCATTTCGAAATTAAATACAAAAAAGGCGAAGAGAAGGTCGTTGCTGATGCCCTTTCAAGAATAGATAAACGCCCTCGAAACAGGAGACCAATTTACCGCCCCTAATGTTGACAATACTCTAGCCAATCTTGCAAAATTCGACCTCGCTGACTTTGTTTTCAATGAAAGATACAATACTTCTGACCTGGACCAGCCTGTTCCAGAGGCGCCGACTTTTGAAATTCCCCATGGGTGCAGGAGAATAACTCTATAAATTTGTTAATAGAGGTAGGGGCAAACTGTGCCGCCGGAGACGACATTTTTTTTCCACGAGCGTGCGAAAAGTGCTTTTTTCTGCACGCATTTTAGGCAATGAAAATATAACTTTTCCTCACTAGTGCAGAAAAATAACATAATTATGCAATGTTAAGTCACCCTGGCATTTTCAGAAAACTGATTAACCACCACAACAATAAACAAACTAAAAACTTACAGACTTTTGAACGTGCTCTTTTCGCGCTGCCACTTATTTATTACATGTGTATTCAACATTAGAGCGAATGCAGTAACTTTGCTTGTTGTCTCGAAATATTCGGGGAACCCCAGAATCGGACGAAAACAGCAAGTAGGTAGAAAACGGTTAAATTCGTAGTCAAATACATTGTTCATACTACAATGTACTACTATAGTAAAGTAAACTCGCGATAGTGTGAACACACGGTTCTGTGAACCTCCCAGTAGTATGAACAGCCAGAATGAATACATTATATATTCTGTAGTGTGAACTTTTGAGAATCTCGGTAGTATGAACAATGTATTTGACCACTATGTAACCGCTTTCTGCAAAATTGTTGTTTTCATCGGATGTTTCCGTCCGATTCTGGGGTTCCCCGAATAAACGCACAGATATGTTAAGTTACTGCATTCACTCTAATGTGGAATACACATGTAATAAACAAGTGGCAACGCGTCAAGAGCACGTTAAAAAGTCTGTAAGTTCGTTGTTGTTGTGGTCAATCAGTTTTGTAAAAATGGAGACAACACAATTATATTTCATTTCCCTATGGGTACTTCCTCACAAGAGTCTCTGACAATTTGCAAACTGTCAGAATGCTTCGCCCATGCATGTTTTCAATGCCGTCGTTCCAAAATAAATCCAGTAACTCAGCTTAGCGATTGATACTGAAAGTTTGCAAACTGTCAGGGACTTTTGTGAGAACAGACCTTATGAGAAGTGAAAAATTCTAGAAGATTGCCAGCAAGGCAAGAGCATATTGGCGTTAATGACACAGAAAGCCTAAGAAGTAATTAGCCATCCAGTGGTAAGCCAGAATCATTCAGACAAAAATTACATCTCACTTTCATCAATAAACTGGGAAAATGTACTTAATGAATATGTTTGCATTGAATTTTTTGCTTGAATTTTAAGTTGAGAGACCATTGCTGACAGTATTTTGCATTTTTAGGTAGACCTTCGATGGTGTGAACGTTTCGATAATATAAACATATCCGGTTTTTTTGTGTTCACATTAGCTCGAGCCTACTGTATTCATTCTGGCTGTTTATACTACTAGAAGGTTCACAGAGCCGTGTGTTCACATTAGCGCGAGAGTACTGTATTTTTATATTTACAAAACATCTATACATACATATATCATTGCCATCCCTACCCACGCGCAAAACTAAATTATATGGCTTACGGCCAGACTTCCCGTTGTGTACCAGATTGTCTCAATTATTATCAAAGAATAGAGATGAAGAATAGCAGCATAAAGTAATAGAGCATAGAACTGACCACAAATTACGTAAGGACAGGATACCAAGACCACTTGTATAATTCTTATACAAAGTTATGTAAATTAAAATTACATGATACTGATACTGGAACGGAATGGCCATTAAACACCTTTGTACTTCCGCATTCCCCCCAAGAGCTCTCATGGGTGCGGAGCACCCATGAGAGGTTGCTCATGGGTGCACCTGCCCCAATGCCCCCATGTAGTCGGCGCCAGTGGCCTGTTCAAAAACAGCGAAACACCTCCGAAATCTCAAGCAGCAACGATTCCGAAGACGACGTTACATAGGGTTGCCAGACCTCCTATTTTTAATATGAGACTCATATATTTTAACTGTTTCTCATATCTCATATTAGCGTGTTTAACATGAGACTATTTCTCATATATTTTGATCAGAAAAAAGAAACCATGTATATCACTACCATACACGTGATAAGTCGGAGTCTCATGCATCCGACGTCCGATGTCCGAAAAACCTTCTAGGTATTCTGGCATAATCGTATAAAAATATGCCAAAATAGAAGGTTTTTCGGACATCGGACGTCGGAAAACGCATGCATGAGACTCCGGTTATAGGATGGAGTCTCATGCGATGCGTCCCTTCCGACCGTCCGATGGTACGATGGAGCTCCTATTGGCTAAAAAATTTCCCGCCACATTTTATCCGAATATTTCCAACTTTTTTCCGACGTTGCCGAATAAATAATATTTTACTTCTGTCGCTTTTGAACATAATAAATAAAAATAAAAGTAAAAACAGAAAAAAAAGAAAATTATTTTATGTCAGGGATTTGTTTAAACATCAAAAAAATCAAGGTGTTGTCCACAACTTGTTACAAGAAATGAGACTGACGGATCAGGAGGAGCATTTAACTGCCTAAAAAAATGTCCAGCAATACATTCCAAATTCTGCTAAAAATCATAACTTAATGTTAATATAGGAGCTTTTTCGGATTTAAGTATTTTGCAGTACATAAAATATTCTCATATATTATTATCCAATCTCATATAATTTTTCACAGGCTCTCCTATTTTCGAAACTCAAGTATCTGACAACCCTAACGTTACAGTACATTCAAACAATGAAACACAGGGAAAACACCTACCAATCTCTCAACTGCTTGTTAACTACGCAACAAATCGATTAGTAATCAATTACGGTGCAACTTTCAAATACACTTCCTTAAAGCTTTCAACTTTTAAGTGCTCTTTTTCAAATAAAAATGCATTTGGGCAAATTTCTCAAAAATTATCGATAATTTCCATTGCACTCGTTATATTACTATTAATTTTGTAACCATTGCTCTCCAGAGTGAATTGCTTTTCTCTATCATACCTTCGGGTAGCGGCTTTTTCCCTTTTCATCAGATATAAACTTGGCATCTTCTTCTATCTATTTTCTTGATTTACAATAAGTCTACAATTTAAAGATAGATTGCTGATGAGAGAGACCGGGTTCAATTTCAGAAAATGCAAGACTACCTAAAGCTTGGAGCTCAGGATCTACCAAATTCCAGCTCAATTCTTGTATGTTGTGACAGTAAATCATGACCAATAACATCATCTGCACACAGTTCTGATAAAATGTATGTTTTAAAACAGTTGTATTGATGCCCCATGAGTTGAATGTTCACAAAACAGTATCCATATTATATTTTGGAATATAGATTTATTGATGCCATAGCAATTCTTCCTTCACTGGAATGTATTTTAATACCTTGGTTTTGAACAAAATTCTTATGAAATAAGTCTGTGAACTACCGGTATCTATGAGAGCATCAGTGAAAGTATTATTTATATTTACCCTATAATAATAATTGATTCACTGAGGAGTTGTTCAAACAGATTGACTTTTGTTAGTACGTTTATACTCTTACTTGAATACCTTGAAATTTGAATTCGAATAAAAAAGCTCAAGAAGTTGTTAAGCCTATGATGTTTGAAGTATACTCGCATTTTCTTAGCTGTCAACCGTTAAAAAAACAGGACTATAAATAATTCAAATCAATATTCTAGATATCAGGCTATCAAGTAGGTCTTGAGTGCGACACTCAAACACTCATATGCTGCATTTCGGCTATTTCCGACTTGATAAGACTTTACGATGGCGATTTCATGGCAGCACCGATCGACAATGAACTATCTGAAAGTGTAGATGAAGAACACGAAAAAGTGTTTGCCGGCGGTACTGCTCTGACATCACTAATACAGGGTTTGGTAGATTTAACGGAAGACGAGGAGTTCGATGTACGATTGAAAGCCTGGGAAGGGTTGTGCAAAATAATTTTAGATGATAGGATACAATCGCCCGCTTTGATTGCTAGGCTCATATTACAATGGTGCATTCCAGCTGATACAGGTATGAAGTATTTTTTGTTTGTTTTAAGGGTGGTATTTTGATATAGTTCATATATGTCGTAGGCTTTTTCAATATGAGTGAGTAATTATGGTCAAAATGAACTTCTGCTCTTCATTGTTTTAGAAGTCGACTTGATGAAAAATGCCTTGTATAAGACTAACTTCTAACTTAATCTCAAAAGTCAAAGTAAACTGCAACATTTTGTTGTATTTAAGTTAATGATAATTCCTGATTGATTTTCAGATGATTCCGAAAGTCAAACGATAAAACAGTTTATCGGTTTTGTTCTCGTTAAATTACCACTCTTACGAGAATATTCAGAACAACTCGAGGGCGGCATATTGCTGACAATAGATAAGTTTGCGAAAGCTCCCAGCACTAGTCCATTGGCCAAGGTGAATATTGACAATGTAGTCAAGTTTATGTTGGCGTTGTGCAAATTATCATCCAAGGTAAGAATTTTTGTATTTTTATAATATATTGTTTAAAATTGGATTTATGTTTCAAAAGATTTTGAGTCAAGTGGAAAAAATTGCAGCCAGAAAGTAATCCCTTAGGCACCCCGTATAAGAGAAATAGAAGATAATTGAAACAACGTTCACCTTATCTGTAAAATAATATTTATTGTTTACTCTTTCGTGTTATTTAGTTGAGTTTTTGTTTTCTAAGGAGGGAGATGTTGCTAGTTCAGGATATTGTTTGACAATTATCAGTTAATGAGCTATTGTAGTTGAATATGTCATGTCAAGTAGTAAAGCTTCTGCTGTGTTATCCCATTTAGTTTATATAATTATTCTGACTTTCCCAGAAAATAACTCTAATAGGTTCTGTTTATTGTTCTTGAATATTAAGGGAATTTAGTAAAATAATACCTTCAACAAATATGATGTATGTACCTAATATATGATTATGTCTTGTTCAGGGAGATACAATGAGGAGCAACATCATCTTGGCACTGTGCACGAAAATTAATGAAAATCCGACCAGTGAAATGACCAGCCTGTACTCAAAGATATTGTTAATTGTGGATCTGCCAGAAGACCAAAATTTGATGGAGCAAATATTTGTACTGATTGATGAAGTTCGAGAGGTAAGTAACAAATTATAATTTGTATTCAAATTTGCAATGTAGGGATGCACCGGATGCACATGTAACCCGTCATAAGAAAATATATACAATTTCACTTTGAAAAATCCGTTAGTCAAGGTTTGAGCATCAGCATATCAAATTTTCTGAGACAATTTGGACTCGTAACAACATCATATTTTTTTATATATTAGTTAATAGGTGGCCATTTGCGTACATGAAAAATAAACTATTTTATCTAATAAAATGCAAATTTTAGGATATTGATGAAAAAATTCCTAACAAAAATATAACCAAACTATTAAGTAAAGTAAGTGAAAGATTAAACCAGCCGTTGGAGCAACAAGCTACGTCTAATATTGATGCAATAGTTGAGGAAGGCGTAGAAGAAGAGGAAGAAGCTGAAGAAGTGGAAATAGACTGAAGAGAAAATTTTGGTCCACAAAGAAAACTTCAAAGTTTCATAAATAATAGTCATTTTATAATAGATAGTTTTATGGGTGTCCAAACTTTATTATTACTAGATGACTATTTTTGCAAAAGCGAAGGGCAATATTTTTGATTATATCTTTATACAACAACCAATTTGTCCATTTTTGTGGTTCCCTTTTATATATTTAAGTTTCTGGTAGGCTTCAGAAGATGTTATACCACTGTTGGCATCACTTGAATACTAAACCTATGAGAAATCTCTGTCTATCTTTAATTTGAAAAGAACTTAAATTTAACTTAAAGTAAATTTATTCAATAAAGATAAGACGAAATCTATTATCGTCAACAAAAAAGCAACTATCTAGTCGAGTCGATATGGGATTCCAAGACAAATTCGTTTTGAAAATGTGCCTCAGTTCCAGTCTCCATTCAAAGAATTTGCTATAAAATATGAATTTTATTTAATCACTATAGACTAAATCACGATAGAAAGTGAAGTTGACAGTTCGCGTTGACATTTTTAGTAAACTTTTTCTTAGGTTGTCAGCATGTGTTAGCGCTTCGATTCCGTCAGCTGGGATAAACGACAGGGTCGTATTTAGAAATGTGATATACATTTCAGAATAAAAATTTATTTTCAATTTCTTTAAAGGAAGTTAAGTCAAAAGTCAAAGTCAAAAATAGCTTTATTCGCATCTAACATAAATGTTGTGTACAAAGCCTTGGTAATAAAATGTAATTGTAAATAAGTACCTAAAACTATATATAAATACATAAAAAAAGAGCATAAAAAATAAAATTATGTCATCAGATATATAGGAAATTAAAAAAATAGAAAAATGAATAAAACAGGTAATTCAAACATGAATTAAATCCCTAAGATAAAGTCTTATGGACACAACAAAACAAAGAAAAATAACCTATTATATGTACATTTACAGGAATACAGGAAAATAAAATGTCACAAGGAACTCGCAGACAATAGTAGTCAAATACAATAAAACTTAACCCAAGAGATCGGTAAAAAATTCGTCCAAGGTGTAATATGCCTTTGTTAGCAATAGCCTCTTAACTGACCTTCTAAATCTCCTCGCACATCGTTGCCGTCTCAAACACAAAGGAAGATGATTGAACATTTTTTTGCCATTGTAAATAATGGACTTTTTCACCTGATCGGACTTAGGAATCGGCAAAGGCAACATGAAAGTCTGACGAGTACTGTAATTCTGAGGCAAGAACAGCTCTTCTCTAAACTTTTTGCGCACAAAGCATACCGTTTCCATAATGAAAATGCAGTACAATGTTAGAACCGAGTGGCGCACAAACAAAGGACGACAAGTGTCTCTCCTTCTGGCAGAACACATGGACCGAAGCGCTCTCTTTTGTAGCACAAATACAGCATGGAACAGGCTCGCCGAACAGCATCCCCAGAATGAGATCCCATATCGAAGGTGTGATTCAATCAAGGAAAAATATGTTTGACGAGACACTGAAAGTCCTAGGTTGCAAGAAATTACTCTGAGGGCGTAGCAGCCAGAAGAAATTTTCCCACATAAGTGCGTCACATGGTTTTCGAATTTAAGGGAGCTATCTATGTGCAGTCCCAAAAACCTTACAGTGCTTGAACGGGACATTCTTCCGTCATTCAGAGCGACGCACAGTGTTTTGAAATGGGAAAAATGGTGACCATCTGACGAAAAAGTCAAAGTTGAAAAAATAATTTTTTTTCTATAGTCACAGGTTGTTAAGACCGTAAGCTATGCCAGTACTAATTAGTTTTTTTTTACAACTGCTGGTTTGCGAATATATTTAATTCAAACTTGCTCTTCTGTGATTCACAAAATCTTAGGCTAAAACCTTTTCTATTTTAAAAAATTTTATGCTTATTAAGTACGAGCTATTTTAAACTTGTTTTTTGTATACAGTATTATTAAGTCATTGACAATATATTCCTATTTATTTTTTTTGTAAATGTGCAGTAAATATATGTCAAATGTTTTTTTTTTCTTCTTCAGTATTTCTTCCAAAAAGTTAAAGTTCACGTTAACTTATAAAAAAATGTCCAAATATGTCCAGGCTGATAAATATCTTGTTTGATAGAGCTACCTTTATAGAAGAAAGGCACATATTTTTTGTTTGCTAATATTTGCTATTCTTAGGAAAAAGTGCTTTTATTTTACATCATGCAGTGCATTAGGAGTGGATATCTTTTTTCACATAAGTGATATTTAAATCTTTTTGGGGCCTTTTAAACTATCTATGAAAATTCTTATTTACTGAATTCAATATATACAGGGTGACAATTTGAAAAGTTGCAATCGGAAATATCTCTTAGACAAAAAATAATATCAGGAAGATCTCAAATACGTAACGGGAAATTGGAGGGGGTCATCCCGCCTCACCCCTCAGGCGGTAGCTACCCCAACCTTTTTTTTTTTAAATACGAACCTACCTTGTGTTGCACATCGTTGGATAGCTCGTTGTTGTCCCTTCACAGTCCTATAGAAAAATCTTAAATCGAACGATTAGTTTTCGAGATATCTGTGTTTAAAAGTAAGCACATTGTGAAAACTAGTAACTTTGACTATCTCATAGACAAAAAAAAATTGTCATGAAAGTCTCGGATACACATATCGGCGGAACCAAATAAGGTGTTTATCGTAATTCTATGTGCTTCTGCGCGTCTCTAAAGACGAATAAAAAAAACCTTTCAAAGGAGCTATCACACGGGGTAGGTTCTCATTTTAGAAAAATTATTAGGAGCGGCTAGTCCTCAAGGCAAGAGGGGTAGGGGTTAGGCAATAAGCACATTAGGTTTCCCCGATGTATATTTGCCCACGAGTGTTCATATTCTTCTGATTCATGGAGCAGAAATTTGCAAAAATTTTAATTAAATTCCAATTGGTAAATTATCTGGACAAGCTTCCGAGGCTAGAACAAAGAATTTAGCCAGAATTTTTCCAGAAAAATTGAAAGAAGACAGAATATTGAGGATATTCTGCATAATCTATTGATTTTTTCAGATCCTTTAATTTCATCAATTAGACCAAAAAATATTGTTGTAAAAAAAAGTTTGTATTATATTTAGAGGCGCAGGAACTGTTAGATATGGAACAAGAAATGGAAGAGGAAGTTGATTCAGATTAGGAAAGAAATATTTCTGGATATTTATTGGAATAGGTTAAAAATATATTATTTCTTATTGGTGTGGCGTGCGCTTAGAACTGGGTATTTTTTAAATTTTTACACCCTGTATACTGCTAATTACAAATATACTTCAGAAGAAAAATATGTTTGCTAAATTTTATCAATGATAACAATTATTACATTAGTATTACTAGAATAAGTAAGTTAGAAACGTTGATGTCCACTTTTTTCCCGTTTCGCTACACTGTGCGACGTCACCCAGGTCGCATTTATAGTTCAAGATGTTGGTCTTGGAAACATTGAGAGAAAGATTATTAGAATTGCACCATTCCGCGACACACCCAAGATCTCTCTCAATCACTTACTGCAACCTATTTGGGTCCCTGTCGTGCCAAAGAATGGTGGTGTCATCGGCAAAGATGGTGAATTTTCCGCTGATAGGCAAGCGAGGCAAGTCATTGATGTAAATTAAAAAAAGCAGGGGACCCAAAACTGAGCCCTGAGGAACACCCGTGGAGATGGCTTGTTCTGTTGAACTAGAGTTGTTGAAAATAACCCTCTGCACCCGACCCGATAAATAGGAATGAAACCATTTCAAGGCAATACCTCGAAAACCATAAATCTCAAGCTTGGTCAAGAGGGTAGGATGATCAACACAGTCGAAAGCCTTCGACAAATCACAGAACACTGAGGCTGCCACATCCCCCGTGTTGAGTTCAAGGTACAGCCGTCGAAGAAAACCAAAGATAGCATCATTTGTGTTCTTGGATTCTAAGAACCCAAACTGATGGGGGTCCAGAAGATTATGTTTATTGAGGAATGAAAGTATTCTCCTCTTAACCAGCTTTTCCACAATCTTTGCCAAGGTAGGAAGCAGTGATATCGGGCGAAAACTAGAGGCCTCATTCGAATCTCCCCCCTTTAAAATCGGCACTATAATAGCCTTCTTAAGACATGGAGAAAATGTGCCTGATATGAAAGAGTTATTCACTGCGTGGGCCAACGAAGCCAAAGCCCGATCAGGAAGGGCCTGAATAACATTCAGAGGCATCCTGTCCCAACCTGAGGATTTTTTGTTACCCATCCCACCAAATATGGACCTTAGTTCTTCAACATCAGTTGGCGAGAAGAAAAAAGTTTCAGGCACAGAAACGTGACGCAGAAAACGCTCTGGTGGTGTAGTTTTAGGGATGTGCTTTGAAAGCTCCGAGGCTACGCTGCAATAATAGATGTTCAATTGGTCAGCCCTCAGGTCACTAGATATAGGTGCATGGTTATGCTTACCAGTCAGAGAGTTAACAATTTTCCATGTTTCTTTTGATTTATCAGATGCATCATTGATTCGATTTGAGTAGTAAAGAATTTTTGCTTGTTTGAGTGTGGATCTGTAAATCCTTCTATATTTATTGTAGTAATTCACAAAATCAATATTGTTCAATGTAAACTTTCTAATATAATGTAAGCATCTCATATTTTTTGCTGAATTTTTTAAGTTAAGTTATTAAAATCCAAAAATCCTAAAATTAGAGTCCAAAGTAAACACTTATAAAAAGAGTAAACACCCGAATCTGATATTTTTATGTGTCAAATCAAAATGTCATGTATTATTATTTGATAGTTGTCAGAAAAAGGGACAGATCTGGGGATTTTATTTATTTTCAACTGGTGAAAATAACGGTCAAAATTTAAACTCTTTCGTGAATGTAAGTACTATTACAAGACCTATAAGTCAAACTTGTCTGGACCATATATTTATAAGAAATAACTTGAGGGCGCCAAATCTGAATTTGGACCTAAACTCGTATGTAATTAATTATGACTTAACTGATCATAATCCTATCATGATAAACATCACTTCTGAAAACAAAAAACTAATTAAAAATACTACTGGTAACAAAGATGTTGTTAGAATTAACACAGATAGATTGATAGAAAAATTTAATGCTGAAACCTGGACTAATGTGTGTGAGGAACCTAATGCAAAAATAGCCACACAATTGTTCTATGAACGATACCTCAAAATTATTGATGATTGCAAAATGGTACATAGGGAAAACACAAAAAGATTGACAAAAAAAATAAAGCCATGGATTACGAACGGACTAGTGAACTCAATTAAAACAAGAGATAAACTTAAGAAACAACTGTCAAAAAATCACTGCCTAGAATTTGAAAATTATTATAAAACATACAGAAATAATTTAAAGAGACTAATAACAAAAACAAAAAATGATTATTATAGAGACAAAATTAATGAGAATAAAAACAACCTAAAGAAAACTTATGAAATTATAGCTGAGGCAACCAACAATTCCACAAGTAAATGTAATAGTAAGATACAAATAACTAACAATGAAGGTAATGAATTTGAAAGTGACATGAGCATGGCAAATCATTCTAATAAATATTTTTCCTCTATCGGAATTAATATGCATAATAGCATACCGGATAATAATATAAATTATTCTATTCCTACAATAAATAAATCAATGTTTTTGAACCCTGTATCAGAAAATGACATTATCAAACATATATCTAGCCTAAAAAATAACAGTGCCCCTGGTTTTGATAACATAACTGTCAAACATCTCAAACTATTGCATATATACTTAGTTAAACCAATTAGACATATTATTAACTTAATTTTCTCAACAGGCGAGGTGCCATCAGAATTTAAAAAATCGATTATAACACCAATTCACAAATCGGGAAATCGGAACATAATTAATAATTACCGACCCATAAGCCTTATAAGCAATGTAGCTAAAATATTTGAGAAGTGTCTTAAGGATAGATTGATTGATTACCTAAAGGCGAATAACTTAATGCCAAAAAATCAGTTTGGTTTTATGGAAGGTTTAAATTCCAGTGATGCTATGCACGAACTAATATCCCATATAGCTGATAATTTAAATAATAACAAGAAGTGTATTGCAGTGTTTCTCGACTTGGCAAAGGCCTTTGATACGGTTCCCCATCAAAAGCTTCTTAATGTGCTTGAGCATCTTGGGATCCGGGGTATTGTGCTAGAGGTCTTTAAAAATTATCTAATGAACAGAGAGCAATCAGTTAAAATTAGAGACTGCATAAGTGATCCAGAACCTGTTCTTATTGGTGTACCACAAGGCACTGTACTTGGGCCAATTTTGTTCAATTTATATCTCAAAAATCTATGTGAGATCAATATACAGGGGAAAATAATCTCATACGCAGATGATACAGTAATCGTGTGCAATGGGCAGAGCTGGGATGCGGTCAAGTCATCTGCACAGGCTGAAATTGAACAAGTCAAAAATTGGCTTAACCATTTTAAGCTATCATTGAACATTGATAAAACAAATTTTATAGCCTTCTCAAAAACACAGGCGGATCGTCCTATTTTCAATGAATTAATTTGTCTTAACTCAATAATAAAGAGAACCGATAGCGCAAAATACTTAGGAATTGTCATAGATCAAAATTTAAAATGGGAATCACATATCCTATACATAACCAAAAAACTTAGATTCCTAATATATAAGTTCTATTTAATTAGGCAATTTCTTAATCAGAGTTTGCTTGTGACATTATATCTCAGTTTGGTAGAATCTGTAATAAGATATGGTATATTGGTTTGGGGTGGGCTATATGAAACTACATTAAGTCCTTTAAATATCATACAAAAAAAAATCTTAAAAGTAATATTCAAGAAAAAACCTCGGTACCCATCCTTATTGCTATATAACCCTAAAATTGTAAACATTAGATGTTTATATATACATACAGTTTGCTGTTATATAAGAAACCATGATGAAATTAATGGAATTACAATAGATCATCACTATCAAACAAGAGCAATCTTAAATGAGACCATCAAAGTTCCCAAACCTAACAGCGAGTTCTTTAAAAACTGCTGTAACTTTCTTGGTCCTAAATTTTATAATATACTACCTACCACTATAAAAAACCTAGGCAAGAAGAGGTTCAGTAAACCCTGCAAATTGTTTATCTATGAAAACTTTTATAATTATTTTAATACAATTTTTACCGATTAGATTTGTATCCAAAGAAGTTTTTGTAATAGTGGTGTCTCATGCTCTCACTGACAATGACAGTGCTATAATTATAATTATAATTGGATTTAGTATTAGTACTGTAAATTGGTTTAGGTCTTTAAGCTTTTAATATAAGTACCTAAGTATGGGCAATTCTTCCTTTTTCTGGGAACATTGTTGAGATAATTAATAATAACTTGTGTCCTATAATTTTAAAACCCATAAGACACATACAGATACATATGTATCTAGGTGTCCTTTTCTTTTTCTACACAAATTATATTATATTAAAAACGATAATGATGTAATAGATAATAATTATGGCGTTTTTCCTCTCCTGCTATTGTAGGCATGTAGGTAATTTGTAATATTGTAATCTGGTTTGTAATTAATTATTGTTAATTTGCTGTTGAAATAAATTGAAAAAAAAAAAATTGAATACGACTATAGTAGTCCTCACTATCGTGCTTTTGATGGAAAGGTAAATAGTTAGCTGTAAAAGCAGCCAAAAGTTTAGTAGGTATATCCTATTCACATTCCGTAGTCCAAAGGTAAAGGTAAATTTATGACCTTTCCCTATCGAATAGCACTGAGAGGTGATAAATACTACTTTCTACATACAAGACAAAAATAATAGAAATATTGAATGTAGATCACATGAAAGGTTATGCATAGCCAAATTCAAGTTAGCAGAAAAAGAAAGCGCCGCGGTAAATTTGACAGTAACTGGAGAAATTTGGCATAAACGTTAAGGACATTTATCTGACGAGTACTTGAAAAAGCTAAATTTATCTGTTCCATCTAAAGTATGCCCTCCATCTAAAGAGGGTAAAGCAGTTCGAAAACCTTTTGACACTGTGCCATTACCCAGATCAAAAAAGATAGGAGAATTTCTACATACCTACAGATATTGCTGGTCCATTAAGAACCCCAACTAGAAAAATGGGGAGAAATACTATCAAATCATTATTGATGATTTCTCACATTTTACAACAGTAGGTATATCTACTAAACAACAAGAGTGAAGCACAATTTAACTTAATGAATTATATCAGGGAACAAAAGGCGCAAAAAGGCGGAAGGATACTATCGTGCAGATAATGGAGATAAATTCACTTCATGGCAATTAAAAAACGTTTGTAAACAAAAAGGAATAGTAATAGAATACACACTACCTTTTACAAGTCAGCAGAATAGTGTAAGTGAACGGGCAAATAGAACACTGTCTCGATAAAGTCAGAACCATGTTTGCTGAGACAAACTCATCAAAATATTTGTGAGGTGAAGCTATAAGAAGTGCAGCATATCAGCCTAATCGTTCACCAACCAATGCATTCTCAGGTGATATTCCTTTGAATATACAGGGTGAGTTACTAAGCGCGCGGTGGTCCATATCTCCTATACTAACGGAGATCGGAGAAAAAACTAAATACAAAACTTGTAGATAAAGATGAGTATTACATTCCTAAATTATTTTCCAGTATACAGGGTGGCCCAATAACTCGTAGTGACACAAAGTTATGTTTTTTTAAATGACTCTCCCTATATATTATGACATTTCTGGATTCTGCGGAAGATTCTAGACATATTTCAAATACAATATCATATACCTATCTTCAACTGTTTCGGAAATATTGACAGTTGAAAACTTTTTTGCATCTTTGACAGACTGTAAAACCTGAATGGTTAATTTTACAAGAAAACGGATTTTACATTCCTATCTTGGTTTTTTATAAACTTTCATTTAGCACCAATCTTGAATTTAATCCATGATTAGAAATTCCGCCTAAATTATTAATCTTCGGTTAAATTCAAAGTTGCTGTCAAATGATAGCTTATGGAAATCTAAGATAGGAATGTGAAATCCGTTTTCCTCTAAAATTAACCGTGTAGGTTTCACAGTCTGTCAAAGATGCAAAAAAGTCAATTTTCAACTGTCAATATTTCCGAAACAGTTGAAGATAGGTATATGACAATATTCATGAAATATGTCTAGAATTTTCCGCAGAATCCAGAAATGTCATAATATACAAGGAGAGTCATTTAAAAAAACATAACTTTGTGTCACTACTAGTTATTGGGCCACCCTGTATACTAGAGAATAATTTAGGAATGTAATACTCATATTTATCTACAAGTTTTATATTTAGTTTTTTCTCCAATCTCCGTTAGTATAGGAGATATGGACCACCGCGCGCTTAGTAACTCACCCTGTATATTATGTTATGGAAAGACTGATTTAAGTAATTTAAGGGTGTTTGGAAATAAAGCGTGGGCTTCACAGATGCCAAACTCTGGAGACAAATTAGACACGAGAGCAAAACAAGTAAGGCTAGTTGGATATAGCATGAATGGCTACAGACTATGGGATCCAGAGAATGATGAGATTTGATGAAAATGCTGTTATGTATGACATAGTAGAGGTTGTCGAGAATAAAGTAGAGACAGAAGAAAAATATAATGAAGAAGATGAACAGCAAGATCCAGAAGAAGAACAAGGAATAGAAAATGAACACAATGTGAAAGGAAATAATAGAAAAAATAGGAGAGAAGTGAAAATTCCAGAACGATTTGGTGACTATGAGTTTTATTTAGCCCATTGCTTATTTAGTGCAGAAGAACAAGAACCAGAGACCTATAACGAAGCAATGTCAAATGACGGTTGCAAACAAGTAATACAACGTAAACTATCAGCTCTTGAAAAGCACAAAACATAAGAACAGGCAAAACTACCAGAAGGAAAAAAAGCAATAGATATACCTACGTTGGCTATTTGAAATTAAACCTAGTGGTGTTAAGAAGGCGAGACTTATGGCGAAAGGGTACCAGGAAGATTTTCACTACAATAATTTTGCACCAGTTGCAAGGTATTCAACAATTAGAATGCTCATTGTACAGCCTTTACAAAATAAATGGCATATCAAACAATTGGATATACCTACTGCATTTTTGCATGGAAAGCTGAACCTAGATGTGTACCTGAAAATTCCACAAGGAGTAAAAGTTGAAAAAAATCTCAACAAAAACTGTAATGTGCTAAAGTTAAAAAAGACACTTTACGGTCTACGTGAAGCCCCGATAGCCTGGAATGAAAGCTTCAATAATTTTTCACAGAAAAATAACTTGAAACGTTCAAGACATGACTTTTGCGAGAAAGTTTGGTTATTACTGTGGGACTGTGAATAAATGACATCATCTTAACAGGACCCAACAGTGATAAGATATTAAAAGCTTTACAAGAAGAGTTTTTGCTAAAAAATCTTGGGAACATTGAACATTTCTTGGGCATGGTAATAGAGACTAAAGAGAACTTAGTGCACTTACAAAAAGGACCTATTGAGAAAATGCTAGAAAGATTCAAATAGAGGATCAACCAGTTAGAACTAACATACCTAGCTACAATAAGCAGACCAGATATTCAACACTCTGTGATTTATCTGAACAAATTTCTAGATAAACCTATAGAACAAGAATGGACAGCTGCAAAGAGGATCCTGAGATAGGTACTTGAAACAAAGGCAGAACATGTCACTAACTTATGAAAGAAGCACGGAAAGCAAGAATCAACTAACGGCCTACTCTGATGCGGATTGGGGCAGTGATCAATTAGATAGAAAAAGTGTTAGTGGTTATGCAGTGTTTATGAACAAAAACCTAGTTTCATGGGGCTCAAAAAAACAAAATGTTGTTGCACAGTTGAGCCATGAATCAGAATATCTTGCCAGTGCATTGACTGCTTCAGAACTTATTGTAAAGTCCGGTAGTCCGGTGGTTAAATTAAATGCCCGAAGTTTAAAATCAGTTCTAATTTATTATCACAGATAGATATCGTTAAACTTATTACTATAATTATCGTAAAGATGGCAGTTGCTGGGAGTGGCGTTACGTAGCGGTTTGCGGGGTGGATGGTGCTATGTCGAGCGCAACATAGCGTGGGTAGGTAAAGACTGTGTAGCAAAGGAGCTTTTTATTTTAAAATATGTCTCAACAAAAGAAAATGTTGCAGATATTTTAATTAAGCCTATACCTAAATTTAAATTTGAATACTTCAGGAATATGTGGAATGTAATTTAATAACTTTCATTACTTTTGTTTGGTGTAGGTTACTTTATGATATTATTTATTATTATTTATTTTTTTTATGTTCGAAAAAACTATTTTTATTTTTTGCAATTTAAAATGTTAGATGTTCAAATTGAGCAGGGGTGTTAAATTAATCAATAATAGTTATTTATGTATCAAGGGAATTATGAGGGTGTTAATACCCCAGGGCAACGTTTGTGTCCCGAGGGCCTCTGGGCCGAGGGACACCAATTGCCCCTTCGGTATTAACACCTGATTATTTCCGTGATACATAGATAATTCCATATCCTACTGAATTTACTGTATCCTGTCTATTTTTATAAAGGAATAAACCATAAACCAAAATTTTTATTTTTTCTCAAAGTTTTACTTATTCAAGGAAAAAATGGGAGTTATGAAAATCCTTAATTCCCTTGGGAGTTATGAATAAAGAATGAAGGCTTTCACGGCCGCTAAAATCTAGTGAAAAAGTTTTTTCCAGGATTGGCCAATCCAACTCTTATGTTAAAAACCCAACTCATTTCATCGAAAAGATCAGTGACATCACTCCACAGATCATCACTCTACTACCAAACGACATTCTGGTTAGTTTTGATGTCGTCTCACTGTTTACTAAGGTACCAGTGAATCAGGCCTAGAGTATCTGTTGTTTTTCCGAAGGAAATCAACAACTTATTTCACCACTGTCTGTCGACTACGTACTTTCAACGGCAAAAAAAATTCTTTGAGCAGACAAATGAAGTCACAATGGGGAGTCCACTCAGCCCAGTTATCACCAACTTCTACATGTAACACTTCGAACAAATGGCACTGCCACAAAAAAACCTACTTGTTGGTTTCGCCATGTAGATGACACATTTGTTGTTTGGAACTATGGAAAGGCAGAGCTCGAAAACTTCCTTAATCATCTAAACTCAATAGAACCCAGGATACAGTTTACGATGGAAGTTGAGAAGGACAACAAAACTACATTCCTCGACGTCCTCTTAGAAAGATTACCTTCAGGTAAATTGGGACAAAGAGTATATAGGAAGGCGCCGCATACGGACAGATACATCAACAAGGAATCCAATCACCATCCTAGGCAAAACAGAGGAGTCATTAAAACTCTATCTGACAGGGCAACCCGGATTTGTCAACCCAGATACCTTCAGGACGAGATGCAACACGTAAAATCAGCACTTGAAGGAAATGGGTACTCTAAGCAGAAGATAAATAGAGCCATAAGACCAAAGCAATAGCACAGGTGGCAGGGAGAGCCTTTCTTCCCTCCCAAAAATGTCACAGATCGCATAGGACGAACGCTAGAAAGACACAATGTTAAGCCTATCTACAAGCACACAAGAACAATTCAACAAAGTCTAAGATCGGCCAAGGATCCTGGGGCACCTCTTGAAACGGCTGGCGTCTATAGAATTCCCTGCTCTTGTGGATCTGTCTATGTAGGAACAACCAAACGCTCTATCAACACCAGGGTCAAAGAGCACAAAAGAAACTGTCAGCAGGGACAAATAGATAGATCAGCAATCGCCGAACACGTGCTTACACAAACAAACCATGTTATTCGTTTCGGCCAGACTCAAGCATTGGATAGAACCAAACATTTCTACACCAGACTCCACAGAGGAGCTTTAGAGATACAGAAACACCACAACAACTTCAACAGAAAAGAAGAGGGCATGAACCTCCAACAAAAGCTGGTTGCCAGTTCTCCGAAAAACAAAGACCCTTCCTTTCCAAGAACGAGACAAGGAAAATAGCTTAATACAAGCCACGCCCACAACCCTGGATATAAATAACGCAGATCCAACAACGTCGAATCCAGTCATCGGAGGAACACGGGAGAGAACACTTCGTCCTCTACCACACCGCCTCTGAAGATGTCTACCGCAGCAGTAACCGGAACGTTAGGTAGAAATACTAATGAACCACGGCATTATAGCCCAGAAAAAAATTTTTCACTAAAAAAAATAACAGGTGCCTATGTCTTGTCCTATAAGCAAATGGTGTATTAATCCTGAAAGTTAACAAAAAATTTTAATTTTTATAGAAACAATCCTAGGACGTGCTATGACACTAGTGCAATGATGGGAATTTCATAGGAAAGAAACCTTCTTTACACCAAGAGATCTTCACTTTGATTATGCATTTATTTTATTGAAGTAAACAGATTCTTCTAGATAAACCCCGTCTGTGAATAGCGAGTGAGGTAGTTTGTAGTCGGTTTAAATAAGATTTTTGTTAAGTTTAGCTTAATTATTATGAAGGGAATTATTAGTTCAAAAAAGGTTGTTATGGTGCGTAAAGTGAGTTTTAGTTGACAAATAACATGGCTATAGCGTTGTAGAAATTAAACTAAAAATAATACGATAAATAATTTATAGACATCAAACTTTATTGGGTACTTGAACATTATTCAAATCTTTAAACTAAATCGATATTTATATAAACAAAAAAAAAACTTCTTTATTAGGGCGTCTTATACAAGAAATCACAGACCATCAATAACATCCGAACTGGTTTGTGTTTTCTGTCTGAACAGGCCTCATGTTAAGTAGGTACAAATTAAAAAAATTAACAGATTAACAGCATAGAGATCAAAAGCCAATATCGCTGTGCATTGGAATCGCAAGTGTGAAAATTCGATAAAGATGCTTCAGGTACCTACTTGTATGCATCTTAAGAACAGATTATCGATTTATGCAATAAGTACTTGTGGGAAAAAGGTATTTGTAAAAAATTACTCATCATTAGTACTCAAATGTGTGTGAGATAGTTAGATGTCATTATTCAAAACAAAAAAAAAAGTATTGCGGCTTTTTGTTTTTCAAATGGTCATTCTGAATATTCTCTTGGAGCAACAACAAAGAAGAATTTTTCAATTTGCAAACTTACTTTGAAACTATCTTTTTCTTCTCGAAATGATTGGTTTTCATTGTCTACTATCTTAAATAAAGTATAATATTTATCCACAGGATATTTATGGGCTACCGAAAACTGAAGGTCTGATTTGTCACTCTTATAAAATATAATGCAGCAAAATCCAGAATCAGTAACCATGTAGATTCTTCCGTGGCGCCCCAAAAATTGCTGTTCAAAAACAATCATATTATTGTTACGGATTACAGCAGATTTGTATTTATTAGAACTACCAATGAAATAATTTCCGAAGTAGAATTTAGCAAATTCAGAATCAGAAAGTGCAGCTTTTCGATTATTAGGGCAAGTTTTTTCATGATCGAATACATTGCTGTCTATTGCTGTCCCACAGTGGTACCTACAATAAAAACTTATGTTTATGTGCACCTCTTCAGGAGAAGAATGTTGACAGAAGAAGCATCTTTTTCTTTCCATAGACTTGCACAAGTTGGGATGAGGGCACCAAGATGCACGACAATTATCACAAATCTTTATTTCTGTAGGTAAATCGTCGTAGTAATACACGTAAGAATAGGTGCCAGTCAATAAAAAATAGTTCTCACAAAAGTCGCACATTACATCATAAAGATGATACCCATTTTGTTGTATTGTATAGATTTTCCCAGCAATACTTTTTTTTTGAATCTTTTTTAAATCATGATTACGACCTCTATAATAGTCTTGATAATTTTGGTGTGGAATGAAATCAGGCATGCATTTCAGCATAAAGTCATCATATGGTTCACCATAATATTTAAAGTCTTCAGGTTTGAATTTTGATCCAATACCTGTACTTTCCTCGCCACTGATAGATGAAGTGGTTATTAGCAATGAAAGTTCTAATTCGAGACACATTTTATCTGAAACATTATCAGAATTGGCTGCTGATAATAATTCAAAATAAAACTCTCCAGCCGGTGTACTCGATGAAGATTGCGTAACAACATTGTCAATTATGTTATGGCAATTCAAGCTGCAAACTATTTTATTTTTACTATTACCCAATGCAACAATTTTTACATATGGCTGTCCAGCGATAATTTTAACATTAATAAATGCCAAGATGTTTTTATATTCACTGCAGTAAAGATAATTAGATTCTTTGACACTGTTTGTACTAATAGAAAGCAGAGGGTTTGTCAGATAGTATTTGCTATGCAATATCTGATAATGATGAATCAGAGACAACAATGAATATTCCACCAATTGGTTGTTGGAATGGTTGACACAAATTGGGCATGGATGGAGACTACCCGTACAGACACTTTCATGTTGTGGCACATCTTCGCATTTGAGGAGTTCACTGCAACCATCGAAACGATTCACACATGGAAAAATGACGTTCTTAATAATATTATTCAGCAGTGAAGGAGCTGTTTCTTCTCCGTTCTTTGAACATCTTCCACATATCACTCCTTCCGAGATAGAAACTTTGATTGGACCAAACGAAAGGTACTTTTTGCAGCAAGAACATATTTGCGTCTTCAATATTTCCTCTGGAAACAGTATCATGTTGAATTTATGACCTGAAAGAGAATCAAAAATAAAATACACACCAGTGCGTTTTTCCAATAAAATGACCAATTGTACTTTTTGCAATTTATGTTATGTGTATGCTAAACTCAATTGAAAAAAATCATAAAAAATCTCTTGGCCTCTTTGAAGTTCACGGAAAGGCCAGCAGAAATTCTTTTAAATATTTTTATCTCACTTCTCACTGTTGGTTTCAAGTATCAAGTATGGCTACCTCAACTAAGTACCTAAAAAATTTTTTAGTTTTTGTTCCTTTTAGTTCCAAAAAACATTTTTTATTTTGTTCTTGTTCCTTGTTTAATTATTATATTTGTTGTAACCAGAGCTGAGGTACTGATTAGAAAAATATACTTGAAGTAAAATATTCAGTACATTTAATACTTTAAGAATTTTACTTAAGTACTTTTTCAAGGAGAGTACTTGAGTAAATATAATCAATACAATTTGAAAAAAGTACTTGTACTGGTACTTAAATTTGGCAATTTATTTTAAGTAATACTTACTACTTACTTAAAAATGTAAACTTTGTTTCACCAGGGTTCATACTTTTGACATAATTTGCCTTCATTTTTTAATAAATAGAAATTGACTGAAACAAATCAATGACGTCAAAAACGTTCGTCAAGTATGAACCGGTGAAACGATCTATTGTCTGGCTAGCGAAACGGCGAACTGCAAAAGAATTTGCTGCTTTGCCAAACTTGACGGAAATTAAAAACAAAATAATAAACAAGTTGGTGACATATTTTTTTTTTGCTATATGGGCATGTGTAGTATTTTGAAATAGAAAAAAATTAGACAACATTGCGAAATGATGGAAGTGGAGAGGCGTAATTATTCGGAAACATGATTCTATTGGTTAGAGCCTGAACGACAGCACGCAGTGGCGTGGTTATCGGCGAAACTTGAGAATCTTTTTTCTAATAATTTTATTGGTTTATTTCCTTGGTGTTTTCGGTGCCACTGAACTCAAAGACATGGCTGTCATCAGACGGTGTCAGTTGAGGTGTCAGTGAATATTTTTAGGTAACGCCCCAGTTTTCTACCCCCCTTTCGTCTCTACCAAGTTACCACTTGCCAGACTATATACCTACCTAAAATTTGAATATACTCAAAATGTACTTTAAGTACTTATTTGGTATATTTAGTTTAATTATTATCTAGGAAATGAAGTGCGTGATGCAGAAAAAACAAGTGTAGTTGCATCCCTTGAGCAGAACTAATTATTTAATTATTATAAGTAAACAAAAGTGTTCACTAGAAAAAAAAAGTAGTAAAACAAAAAATAGCATCAATATTTCATTTTATTGATTAGGAGAGATTTATAAGTACTTAAGAAAGTACATATAAATACCTACTAGAAGTACCTAAATGCATATAAAACATACTCTAAATACCGTATACTGAAACCAATAAATACTGATACTTATACTGTTTTCTTTTACTTTAAGTAAAATACTGTCACGATATCATCCGCCAGGCTGTCAAGAATCGATGGTGAAAATACTAGAATCTAGCGAATTATTCTACTATAATCGAGAAATAACATTATCGTGTGTGTTCTAGATTTTACAGGAATAGATTTAGGGATATATATAAGGACGGGTTTTAGCTTGCAAGTTAAGTTAAAGTTTGACTGTGATACGATTTAAATAGTGATTGTAAAGAGTTTAATTGTTGAGTTAGTTATTAAAGTAATTAGTATCAGAGTGTATTGCTAAGTGGAATAAATTATTGCTGTGTTAATTGGACTTTGATCTTTGGAATAAACGAAACGAACGACGAACCCAAGATTTCTGTCAGGCAACCCAAAGCCGCGACAATACGTAATACTTTAAGTACATTAGAAAAATATTGTACTTAATACTTTAAGTATATTTAAAATATTTAATACTTAATACTCAATACTTCAAGTACATTTGCTGAGTACTTAGCTCAGCTCTGGTTGTAACATTCTTTACATATCGTGTATTGTATATTCTTGAGTGTTTTTATAGGTATTTATAAGTTAAATTTTATATTAGGTTAGTAGTTCAAATAATAAACAGTAACAGGAGGGAGAGGGCCCAACTCAATTTTTGCGGGGGGTCCATAATTTGTTGCTACGCCACTGGCAAATAGGTAGAGTTGTAGAGGCAGTTGATGAGGAGCATAATATGACTAGTTTGTTTGATGAGCACTTTGCAAGCATTAGGCGAAAATTACCCTCTAACATAAAGCACATTTCCCAATATAAGTATGAGGAACAGAAAGTTGGAGGGCTTGGAATAAAGAGTTTAATTCTATGGATGTAGATCCTTCACTAATAAACTTTTGGTAGCTGTCGAGTTGTATGATGATCTTCTGAAGGCCTATACAGCAAACAGATAACAATACATACATAGGTATTTACGAGGAGTAGGGATTTGAAAGTTGCACAGCTAGTTGGAGCCCTACTAATCTAAGTTCGTAGTCTGAAATTTGTAAATTGAGAGTCGAAATATTCTATGTTTGCTGATGATAAAGCGTTTGTCTGCTCGGGAGAAATTTTACAGCAAATTAAAGATAATGAACGGCGAGCCTATAAAGTATTCGACTCGCTGGTATTATTGTATAAAAAACTGTGTCTACCTTGGTTTCGTTCATGAAAATAGTTTTATATAGGTACTTACTCTTTTTTAATATGACTATGACCCAAATTTGGCTTCCTTTTCATTCATGGAGAACTTTTTACAAAATAAAAAATATATTTGATCTGTAGAATTTGATTATTTGGATTGTAAGATACCAAAACATAACCTCGCAAAGTTTTTAGGCAATCCAATCCATCTGTCAAAGAGGAAAATTCAATATGGCGTGGAGGGCAAACAAGTTTGTTTTTGAATATGTTTATATGCGTATTTTAAATTATTTTGCTTATTAGAGTTATGCTTGAAACTTAGATTTTCATTATTTAATGAAATATTTGTTGACTAGGTACTTAAACTATTAAATCGGGCAGAAACTACATAGTTTTTTGTGTTTTTTGGCCCATGTGTGGCAGCCACGCCATTTTGAGTGTCACGTGGTTTGGATTGCTTATAGCGAGTTCCATTTGTAGAATTGCAGTAAAAATGAATCGTTATCTTCCTATGTCACATGCCTTTAGAAAATGATGCGGATACACTTAGTGCGCACTTATTGAAAAATGGAAATCGCCATTGATATTGGCGAAATCGGTGCACGTTTTTGTTGTTTGTTAAAAAATCGGGGCATCAGGGCAACAAGTTTTGCTTTTTCATCGGCACTTTAAAATTATCATAATCGTAATCCATGAACACACTGCAATGCAATAGTTTCCCATCTTTTCTATGCATTTCCATTTATAGTGTTCGGGTTTGAAAAAAGGACGGTTCTAGAACGGTTCGAAAAAACAATCGCACAATTTATTAATGAAATTTGTGATAGCCGAGCCTATGTCATTTTTGTTGATTGATAAACTGTGCGATTGTTTCGAACCGTTCTGGAACCGTCCTTTTTGCGAACCCGAACTATATAAGCTGGGTTCGGCTATTCAGCGCGGAGTTGGAGTGGAGTAAACAGAGCTAATGGAGTCACCCCTTATACGGTGAAAAGTAATACCCAAACCTTAACCCAAACGGCTGGAGTGCGAATGGAGTCACTCCGTGCACTCCGAGTGACTCCATTCGCACTCCAGCCGTTCGGGTATTGCTTTTTACCGTATTGGGGGTGACTCCATTAGCTCTGTTCACTCCACTCCAACTCCGCGCTGAATAGCCGAACCCAGCTATAGTAGGTGGGTTCGGCTTGCTCACCCCGTGCACTTCAAGTGACTCCATTTACACTCCAGCCGTTCGGGTATTGCTTTTTGGCTTATTAGGGGTGACTCCATTAGCGTTCGACTATACGCAGTGGAGTAAATGGAGTTCACTCTAAAAGTTTCACCTCGGAAAGATAATTTTTTAGAGTAAGCATGCGCAGAAGTGAAATGTGTAAACGTCAAGTTAAGCTTGTTGTGTTAGGCAAAAGCATCATATTATTCATTATTATGGAGGAATTGAAGTTAACTTATAGTACACGAAAGACCAAAGACAAAAGTGAAAAAAAAAAAAACTGGAACGTTGTAAAGTCCCGGTTGACTGTTGTAGTCAGTAAGACTGTTGTTCTGAAACAAAACAAATCAGTTGTTTGACATTTTTGCTCCGACCGTTCCGGTCGTTCGTGTATTAATTTTCCACTCTAAACACTCCTAGATCACGTGACAAAAATCTGTTCTACTCCACTCGAACTCCGTGCTGAATAGCTGAACCCAGCTCATATTAAACGCGCCAATAAAGGGCCTAGCTGACGTCACAGCCACTGAGAGCTTTCGCAATAGTTGTATTCCTTTCACACCTAGGAGGAGCTCCGGAACAGCTCCGGGGCATTACGCGCATATTCCTTCCGAAAAGTGTTTGTTGCACCACGCATCTGTTCCTTTCTTATCGGGGGCGACTAATACCGGAGTTAGTAGTTCGAGTGTTCCAACTCTTGAAAGGAATACAACTAATTATACAGGCAATTTTTCGCGAGAATCAAGCTAATCGATTATGCTGGGTTATGTGATGGTGATGTGTCAATTGTGTCATACTTCCCTAAGGCCGGCTTTTCATGAACGTAAACTTGACATAACTGGCGCAAATGCTGAATACGTGAATTTTGGCGCAACATTCACATGGAGTGGAGAATTTACGCCGCCGCGTATGTTAAAATTATATTTTTTTTCTAAATTTTACAATTTTTCTTTGAATTTTGATTGTACAAATTTATATTTGTTTTTGCTTTAGTTCCAAATAGTTACAAATATAGACAATGAATTACAAAAATCTAGAAAACGAACCGGTTGCAACCTCAACCTCTAAAAACGCTGAGTTTTTACGCGAAAAGTTAAACTTTGCTCAACTTTTGGCGTATCTGCGGCAGATTGTCAGCGTATCCAATATGGCGGAAATTTGGCCAATCAGAATTCAGCCCTGGATTCTATTTTAGGAGTCGAGTCGAATAGTCGAATTGTCTCAATATCGAATACGACAGCTCCGGATTTACTGTGTAATAGGTATTGATAAATCGGAAAATAGAATCGTTATTTTGATAATTCGATACGAATTTCGACTCGACTCGTAAAATAGAATCCGGCAGCTGCATTCAGGTACGCTGTCACGCCATAAATGTCAAATCACGCTCATGAGAAGCCGCCCTAACTCCCTCGCTATCAAATTCTGGGCCTGCGAGTGACGTCACTAACAGCAGTTTTTAGTCATGTCGTCACTCGCAGACCTCGATGAAATGCTTGCGATTCAGGCTGTGTTAGTGAGTTATTTTTTTGTCGATTCTAAATGTAGAAGATGTGATTTTCGGTCTGTTCTCACGGAAGATATTGAGTGTTCTTGATCCTCGAGTATCCCAGAATTTGATGGTGGGGGAGTTAGCATAAGGCCATCCCAGACAAACCTGCATAATCGTATAGCCTAGGCGCATAAGGAATTCGGCCAATCACAAGCCAAATAGGAGCATTTTGCTTTTGCATAGGATTTTCCATAAAAATGAAAAACTTATGTACGGAAGGCCGGTCGTGCAATCCGCCTTCCGAATTCTTAGTTTTTTCACGTCACAACTCGGAATTTCTGATGGTGGTGGGTGGGGGTGGGTAACGGCCGTGACGGGTGACGGACCTGACGGTGGTGACGGACCTGACGGCAGTGACGGTACGTAAACGTCAATGTCAATGCGCTGATAGGCACTCTACTTCTAGTGATTTCCATTTGTCAGTGTGAAATGAATGTATTCGTTTTTTTTTTCTAAAATCATGTTAAATAAAACCAGTTGCGCTTTCAATTCCGATGTGGAAAATATTAGTTGAAATTATTGAAAATAAAATAAAAAGAATAGGGCTATAATTCCGGATTCCTCGGTTTTACCCACATCAATATTTTACCCGAACACTAGTCGAAAATACCCGGTTTTTGGGGAATTACCCAGTCAACGGCAACACTGATTTTACCAGACAGAGGTAATAATATGAAAACTTTATTAGATAGAAAAAGACGCAGAACGCTTATTGCGCAAGACGAGGCAAAACGTACCAAATTATGTTAGACTTACGTGTTGCAATCCGTTCTTGTTATTTGCACGGGATAAAAAAGGAAGGGGGAAAACCGCATGATGTGCAACGTATTTGTCAATCAAAAACACAAAAAATTGAAAATCGATCACTTGTCAAGCTACGTCAAGTTAAATATAAAGCATAATTTTATCCTTGTCAGACCACGGGCAATGAACAAGGACAAAAAGATACCCAGCGTGCAAAAGGATTATTTCACACCTGTGGTGCGATTTTCGAAACCATACGAGTACATTTCGTACACGAAATTTGACTCCCATTTAATTTACATTGCTGTCAGTCAAATTTCGTGTACGAAATGTACTCGAATAGTTTCGAAAATCGAACCCCTGGTACTAGTTAGCCAATAAAAATGCATTGCCTCGTGTTGAGCGCGCATACAGGTAAAAATAGCTGGGTCTATTGTAAATGGTAACCTAAAAATTAGGTGTCCGGTTCGATTATTTTTATTTGCATTTGTGACGTTATTTTCAACAGAAAAAAACAACTCCATGGCAAAACCTTAAACATTCTACACTACATAAAGCTAGGGTTTCCATAAGGGTTTTTCGGAATTCAGGACAAAGGAGTCAAGAAATCCGGACAAAATCCGGACTTCACCAAAATGCAACAAGTGTGTAAAATGAAAGGCGAGTGCGACAAAATTCACAATCATGAAAAAAGGTTCACTTCACACACGTATTGCATTAACAAAAATGTTTCTACTACCAATAAAATATATGTAAAAAAATAAATTTAGATAAATACTTTACGCATTAGTGCGTAAAGTTAGGTAATTTACTAGAAAAAAATTACAGTGTCGACATTCACGCACGCACTAGTGTGTAAAGTTAATTACTTTACGTACTAATGCGTGAAGTAAAATTTTACGTCTTTTGAATAGTGTGTAAACTGAGTATGAGTGTTTTCACGATCTCCAAGTTTCCCGGACATTGTTCCGAATTCCGGCCGGACTTCCCCGGACACCCGAAAAACCCAAACATGTCCGGGTAAATCCGGACGTATGGAAACCCTACATAAAGCAGATAACCATCATTTTAGAGGCCTGTGTCTTCCAGTGCTTTCAGATGGATTTTTTCGCCGACAGTAGATCGGGATAAAAACAAACAGATTTGCTTGCTTAAACAGTAGATTTTTAATTAATGAACTTTTTGCGTAATATTTCAAATATAAAACAAAAATAGCTTATTTATGAATATGAAAATATATAACAATAAAAAAATTAAACAATTTCCACAGGGATCTGTGACGTCACCGCTCAGACAGGGAACGCTCTGAGAGCAGTGAAGCCGAAAATGCCATGAGTTCTGAGTTGGAGTGGAGTCAGAGCAGTTTTTTGTCACATTCATGACCTTGGTGCTAAGAGCAATTTCTAGGACTGGGCTAGAGCAAGGATGATATACCTACATTACTACTACAGGATAGCCTATCCTCATAAGGCCTGTGTGGAACAAATCCTTCCTTCCCCCGCCTAGCCAAATCACCAGTTATGACGTAGACATCATGTTATTTCTTGCCTTTTCTGGCCTGTTTAAACAGCCGACGACTTAGTTATGACGTCGGAAATGGTGACACACCAATATGGCGGCGACTACCAAAAACGGGGCCGATAAGCAATCCTGTAGGTGGATATCATCCTTGGGGTTGGAGGAGTTACTAGTTAGAGCACGTTCGCCTTGCTAACCGTGTGACGGGTGTACTCGAAGTGCACAAAATCGGCAACGAAAACTACAAATTATTGCTCAAAAGTAAAAGACTCGTCCAAAATTAATTGAACAATTTTGCATTCGCCTAAAAACAGTGGTTTTAGAAGTTAAAACAGTAGAACATTAGATCACGGATGAAAACAGTAGATCTACTGCTAAAACATCAGTAGATCTGGCAACTCTGGTGTCTTCTGTCTCTATTTTAAAAATAATTGATCCACCAATTTCTACCAAGCCGTCTCATCTGAGACCATTAACATTCAATTCTTTGATTATGATTACATGCGCTTCCCTTGTATAAAGCTTTTTTGGCGTAAAAGTGCATCGGCGTGAAAATATCAAAATTAGGTTTTTGAAAGAGCAACCATCGAGAGCAACACACACATTTTCTGTCCCTAAATCAGTTCTTCTCACAGATTCACAGACAAAAAATATTGAAAAATATAATTAGTAGTAGCAGATCAAGCGGTTCATCCCACTAACCCGTTTCGCACAACGCTCGAAATTTTTCAAATAATGTTGAGGGAATATTCTTTTATTGATTTAAAAAGTATATGTAAATAGTGATAGCCCTGATAGCCAACTTGTATAGAGGCGCTGTAACTACTATATTATTAAGCCGGCTCTACACTACATACTCGTACTACTATATTTTCAATTTTCCGAGTTATGACGCAGTAAATCAGAAATTCCGAGTTGTGACGTCAGAACTATGAACTAAGAACTCGGAAGACAAATTGCACGACCGGGCTTCCGTAATTTTACGAGTCGAGTCGAAATTCGTATCGAATTGTCAAAATAGCGATTCTATTGTTCGATTTTTCGATTTGTACCTATGTACTTCATTCACGGTTGCGCGAAATTCGCTCTTTTATTGACATTGCTTCGAAAATTTGACGTTGCATGCGTGTATCAAACGTCAAATTGTCAACGCAATGTCAAAAAACAGCGGATTTCGCGCAAGTGAAAATGAGGCATTAACGGTACGTCTGGAGCTGTCGTATTCGATTCGATATCGAGTGTCATAAGGTTTTTTTTTAAGTTATGAGGTCTTCGATGTTAAAAGTATGAACCCTCGTGAAACGATCTGTATACATCAAATAGGTACGTTGTTTTCAATTTTCTATGATGGATTTCCATATATCGTATATATTCATATTTAAAATTAGCAAGAGGTAAAGCACAAAATGGCGGCGTTTCCCATATGAATATATAAGATTTAAAGAACCAATCAAAAATAGGATGGGACGTCACAGCCACCGAGTGGCGTGGCAAAAAGGTGTTAAATAATATGAATATGAATAAACATGCGCAAGCCAAACAAGAGAGGTTATAGCCAATATAGTGGGCGGATTTGGAAATTTCAAAAATCCAAGTTTTTTTCTTGCAAAATATACACGCAAAATCAAACGCAACATGAAAAATAATGTGAAATCTTTCAATAAAAAAAATAACTACGCACGCTTATGACTGATGTCAAGCGTGGCCGAGTTTTTGAGTAGAATTTTTCCCTCTGCCTCTTCAGAAACAATTACCCAAAAAAATTGTTATTTTGCGTCAAGTGAGTGTCAAATTATATGAGAACCAGAAATTAACGTACGGATTGCCTTAAGTTGAAGTTGGCCTATGAAGTTGACCCAATTTTTTCGTTTTCGTGTGTCACGTTAATTTTCTTATTTTTTAGGTGGACGCACGCATGTGTAATGATCCAGAAATTAGACCCGTAAATCGCAATGTCATTAATGTAAAAAATAAATAATTATCAAATAATCAAAAACTTAATTTCCGGTATTTCTAAATCAGTATCGATAAATTAAAGTGAAACAAATTAACGCTAACGTATCTCGACACCCAGCGTGATGTCATCCAACATCCGATCAATGAACTGTTTTGACCTCGATAAATCAGGATATTGCGACATAATTATTCGATTTTTTCACACTAAAAATGATAAAAATCTCAAGGAAATTGCATCATCTTAATTGTCATGGACAGAGAAAATTGGGGGAACGATTTAATATAAATACCGCGGTTTTAGAAGAGGAGGAGTTGTTAGTTGTCAGTTGAGAGATGAGTTCGCAGTCCTGTCCAGTTTGAGTTAAAATCTACAGTATCTAAAGTGTCAGGAAAGTTTCTTGTAATGCCTCGGTAACAGTCTTTGAAAAAGTAGCGGAAATTTTTTTAAAAGAAAGAACAATTAAATTTGTCAACATTTATGTGCGTGCTAAAGTCTATGCACCGAGAGTTTACCCCTAAGTCATAAAACACGGCATGGCTATAAATCATGCGAAATATAAAGAGAGGACGGGTTCTACCTGAAATTCTCAAAATGTTTTGTGGTCAACAAATTTTGTGAAGAAATATAATTTTTACCTATCTGTAAAAATTATATTTCGTATTTATTTAAAATGCAATATATTCATCTAATGCTGAGTATAGATTATTATACTTTTATTATTATCATTATTACATATTGTTTACAAGTGAAACATAATTATTATCTAACTTAACACAAAATTTTGTTTTGTTTGGGAAGCACTGGAATTTCGGTATAAATCTTGTTCAAAAACTTTGACAGGCCCTATAATAATCCAGGTGCTGGTGTACCATTTTTCAAAGTTACTTGAAAATATAATTTTGTCAAGTAATATTTTTTTATGGAGTAAATTTTAAATAGGCAACTACTCTATAGACATTGATTTCCGACGTAGGTAACTCAAAAACTTTAAAATTAGTTTGAAAAAGGACTTTATAGAACTAAATGTTAATTCGTTCACTTGGTCTTGTACTAATTTATTGACACCCCTCTGTTTTACAGCTTATGGGTAACCTCTGGATGCACAGACTATAGCTAAAAATTTTGAGTAAGTAATTAAGTAATTTTACGTGTGCAAAGTAAAATGTAAGTACTTTAGTGTTTAATAATTTTCTGACTTTTATCAATAATTCTGAATGATAAGAAGTGAATTAACAATGACTTTTAATGCCTAAAAACTTGAGTGATTTTTACTAGAAAAACTTTACACTTTATAATAATTAACTGTGGAACTTTATTGTATAAATATCAATAACTCGAGTGTTTTGAAAATGGAACATTATTGCATAACTTTAATTGCCTTCAGATATAATGACATTCTAATTTAATTTTGCATCAAAAATATGAAGGGAATTTATAATGCACTTATAGTCCAAGAGCCGGCAATACTAACGGGTATGTGATCGTTGCAATGGATAATTTCTACATAAAACAATAGTTCATAGTAACCTTTAAACCAAATGGATGGGTTGCCTCGATTCTCATGGCCGTAAAGTTGTTTTATAAAAAGATACTCCAAGAACCATAAGCGCAACAAATAAGAAGTACCTTGCGGTGTAGGAGGTTCTCATCATATGCGGCAAACACTTTATTAACACAATTTCATGTTTCTTTTTTTGTCTAAAGACCTACAGCTGTATGCAAAATCCTCTTCACAGAGTCCACTTTTAACTTTGAAAGTGACTTTGAAGGCTGTCATTTTCAAAATTTTGTATTTAGCAAGCAAAATAACGCGTGCCCTTGACTAGCTATCGCAACGATAACATTGCTCCTTCGGAAAAAGAGGGGTAGTTTACACCCAGCCATTAAAGGGTTGCGGCCATGAGAATCGAGGCCACCCATCCATTTAGTTTAAAAAGGTAATTATGAGCTATTCTTTTATGTGAAAATTATCCATTGCAACGATCACATACCCGTTAATATTGCTTGCTCTCCTACTATTACCAATATACAATTTTGACTATTTTGAGTAGGGATTATGAATTAAACAGTTGGGTTTATTAGCTAGGCATAGGAATCCGAAAATAGAATTTGATGTTCATGAAATAGAATTGTTGTCTTAAAATAATGGAAAGTTGTTAAAGGAAACTTTGTTCTGATTAAATAAACTATTGAATGGAATAGGAAATTTTGAAAAGAAACTTGTTGTTCATGGAATAGAATTGTCTTAAAATATTGGAAAATTGTTGTTCATAAAATGAATTTTGAATTAGGATTTTTTTTTTTCAAGTAGAAATTATTGTAAGGTTTTATAAGAATAAGTTAGTAATACCTATATTGATAAACAAATAGGTAATTATTTTGGGTTTTCATAAGCAGTCAGCGAGGCAGTCAGTAAAGGACTTAGTAATTTTAAAGAATTTAGAGAAATAGGTGAAGGGTAGTTAATAGGAATGAATCGGAAGTGTTGAAATGAGTTAACTTATAAGTTATTAGGAATAGTAGGAATAGGGCGTTTCTTATTTAGTAGGGATATTTGAGTGGTCCGTAATAATAACAATTTTAGAACGGATGTGAAGTAATTGAATTTATAGAAATAGATGAGGCTGTCAGAATTGGAAGATATTTTGCTGATTTAGATTTTTGGGTTTTATGTATAATAAAATATAATTTAGTACACCTCAATAGTTTGCTTCTCTCTCTTGCAAATAGACCCTTCCACAGATTTTAGGTAGCAGCTCCAAGTGAATAAACATCATCAATATACCGCTCGCCATTTACCATCTAACTAATTACATAGAGTACTTGGGGCGTTTTGCTACAATATTTTATATAAAAAAAGGAAAAGGGTAAATCTCGTACATATCACCAATATTCAGTAAATATCGCATCTAAATATAATTAAAAACTATTGCCAAATATGTCTTATCAATGTTGGATCCATATTGGATAAACATTGTATAATAATAGGTATAGGAAAAACGTATATCTCCTATAGGTATATTACCAATATTGGATAAACAGTACATAATAATATAGGAAAGAGGTAGGTATCTCCTATGTATTACCAATATTGGATAGATATTACATATTAATATAAATAAAAGCTATTGCCAAATATGTTATATCAATGTTGGATCCATATTGGATAAAAATTATCTAATAATATAGGGCAAAGCTACATCTCCTAATATATTACCAATATTGGATAAATATTACATATAAATATAAATAAAGGTTATTTCCAAATATGATTTATCAATGTTGGATCAATATTGGATAAACATGGTATTAGAATATAGGAAAAAGGTACATCTCCTATATATTACCAATATTGGCTATAAATTGCCAATATTGGGCCATCATGCAATATTTCACCAATCAATATTGTGCCAATATAGTGTGCTACTGGGGACTATTTACCAGTATTTGTGACAGCTCTGTAACTACTTATTTTGTTATGAAGATTATTAAAACAAATATTTCAAAAAATTGTCCACTACCCTATTAAATTGGCTATTTTGAATTTTTTCAAATCTACAGAAACAGGGAAGATCAAAAATAAGCCCCTGTTCAGTCGCCGTTGGATGATCCTGTACATCTCGCAGTCTTCGTTTAGTTGTGTATATTTTGGAGCAGAATTGCAAAAATATTCAAGTGGTAGGTAATTTATTTTGAGTGCTTGAGAAGAAAGTTAGTACAATCAATAGGAATTGGAATTATTATGAAATGACTTGAAATTGTGATATTTTCAATATAACCTTGCATTGGGGGATGGCAAGAGAATAGGGGTAGCTGCCAGCAAGATGTACTTTCCCATTCTTTAGGATCATAGGAATACGAATTTGAGTATTTTTGCTGGTTCTCACATTTTGCATACTCAACTATAAAACCTACTTGTAGCGCCTGCTCTAATATGAATATATAGGATTTTAAAGAACCAATCAAGCTTTTTTTATGAAAAATATACACGCAAAATCAAACGCAACGTGAAAAATAATGTAAAATCTTTCAATAAAAAAATAGTTGCGCACGCTTCTGATGTCAAGCGTTGGCCGAATTTTTAAGTAGAATTTTCCCCTCTACTGTCCCTTTAGACTGCGGCGTAGCTCTAGAACCATGCAACTAAATTTATAAGAAAAAGCACGGTATTTTTGTGAAGGACCTTTACTAAACAATTACCCAAAAAATTGTTATTGTGCGTGAAGTGATCGAGTGTCAAATTATATCGGGTCTTCAAAAAAAAAAACCAGTCAAAGATTGCTTTGAATACGAAAACGTATGTCGCATTATTGTTTCTTTATTGGTCAGGATTTTTGACATGTCATTTTGACATTAAAGTTCATTGACAAAATTAAAGAAAATATTGCTAAGACATACGTTTAAAAAACCATAGCAATCTTTGATTGTTTTTTTTTTTGAAGACCCGATATGTCCAGAACCAGAAATTAACGTACAGATTTCCTTAAGTTGAAGTTGGCTCAACCGGCTCAACTTTTTCGTGTGTCACGTCAATTTTCTTAATTTTTGAGTGGATGTAAATAACTAGGTATAGCACATGAACTTCAATTTTTCTTTATTATTAATTTTCCATACGTTAAGTGAATGTAAATGACACATTAATAGTGAACAATATGGATAGGTTATAGTGGAAATTAAATTGAAAAAAAAAGCATAAATAATTTAGGCACATCAGAAATTTTATTAGGAACTTAAACCTAGTATTGAAAACTTTAAACTTAATCGATATTTATGTAGTAAACAAACAAAAAACATAATTCAATAAAATACACCAACACCCTTATCAAATTTCTATTGGCATTCCATTTTCACTCGGGAAATGTGACAATTCTAAATATTATTAAGGCGTCCTACTAGAGATCACAGACCATCAGTCACATCCGGAAATATTATGTTTTTTTCATGACCAAAATCCAACAAATCTTTGGCATGTGATGAGAAAGAGATATTGGTTAAAAATTACTCATATTGGCAGTCAAATTTTTTGCGGGTATTGCGGGATCTTTTTTTAATGGTTATTTTGGAGTTGGATATTCTCTTGGAGCTACAACGAAGAAGAATTTTTTAGTTTGCAAATTTACTTTAAAACTATCTTTTTCTTCTCGAAATGGTTGGTTTTCATTGTCTACTATCTTAAATGAAGTATAATATTTATCCAAAGGATATTTATGGGCCACCGAAAAATGAATGTCCGATTTGTCAATCTTATAAAATATAATGCAGCAAAATCCTGAATCAGTTACCATGTAGATTCTTCCCTGATGGGGCCAAAGAAAAAACATTTCAGAGGTAATCAAGGTAACCCTATTGTCATGGCGAATTACAATAGATTTAAATTTATCGGAGCTTTCAATAAAAAAATGGCCAAAGTAGAATTCAGCGAATTGAAAATCAGAAAAGCCAGCTTTCGGATTATGAGAGCAAGTTTTTTCATGATCAAATACTGCATTATCCCCAAATCCCATGCCACAGTGGTATCTACAATAAAAGAGAACATTCGACATATTTTTGAATATAGTGGATGTAATCTGTGAACAGTTCCCATCAGCTGAACAACTCTGGCAATATTTTACGCCTCTCATATAACAAGGAATGCAAATATTAATATTGCAGTTGCCATGGCGAGAAAAACCATTCGACAAGAGAAAATAGTTTTCACAAAAATTGCATATTACTTGTACTTGGTATTCTGTAGACTGCTTTAATAAAACATGGATTTTTCCATAACTGGTAACTTTCTGAATTTTTTTGAATTTATATCCATTATACTCTAAGCAAAAATCAGGAAAGCATTTCAGCATAAAGTCATCATATGGTTCGCCAGAATATTTGAAGTCTTCAGGTTTGATTTTTGTTCCAATAACTGTACTGCACTCAACCTTTGATTCCTCCAAACTGATAAATGGAGTGGTAATACTTAACTGGGAAAATTCTAATTCGAGATACATTTTTTCTAAACCATTATCAGAGTTGGCTGCTGATAATAATTTGAAATGAAACTCTCCAGCTGATGTACTTGATGAAGATAGCCTAACAGCCACATCGCCGATAACGTTATGGCAATTGAAGCTGCAATTTATTTTATTCTTATTATTGCCCAATGCAATCATCTTTACATATGGCTGTCCGGCAATAATTTCAACATAAATAAATGCCAAGATGTTTTTATATTCATTGCAGTAAAGATAATTAGATTCTTTGGCAGACTTCGTACTAACAGAAAGCAGAGGGTTTGTCAGATAATATTTGTTATGCAATATCCGATAATGATGAATCAAAGACAACAATGAATATTTCACCAATTGGTTGTTGGAATGGTTGACACAAATTGGGCATAAATGTAAACTACCCCTACAGACATTTTCATGTTGTGGCACATCTTCGCATTTAAGAAGTTCATTGCAGCCATCAAAACGATTCACACATGGAAAAATGACGTTCTTAATAATATTATTTAGCAGCGAAGGAGCTGTTTCTTCTTCGTCCTTTAAACATCTGCCACACATCACCCCTTCCGAGATAGAAACTTTGATTGGACCATACGAAAGGTACTGTTTGCAGCAAGAACATATTTGCGTCTTCAATATTTCCTCTGGAAACAATATCATGGTGAATTTATGACCTGAAAAGAAAATTAAAAATAAAATACACAGTAGTGTGCAATTTTCAAATAAATAATACCAATCTATGAAATCAAGATAACTTAAATAATAACGCGGTATATTTATGGAAAAGCTTATTTTAAAATCAAATAAACTAGTTTCATTAATGAATAAAGATATTCCATTGAGAATCAATCAATAGTATGATTAAGAAGGCAGACTTAGCTGGTAAATCTGTTGTTTTACACGGGCCAAATGAACAAAAATATGTTTGTTATTAGTGTGCTTCTGGACTTGAAAAAAACAAGAAAAAAAAACGTTTAATGGGCTCTTTCACTAAAATTTAAATACGTAATTTAAGTATAAAATCCCCGGGACTATTTTAGGCATATATACCAAAAAAAAAATGTTCTACCAGGTTAAATAAGTTTTTTACAGGCATTTGAAATTGGCGAAATTCAAATTGATTTAAAACGCGCCGATTTCCTGACGTCACATAAATATTTTTCATTTCGCTCATTCGTTGCAAGGAGCTGACCGCCTCGGCTGTGTTACCCTGTAATAAAAGCAGGTAAAGGTTCGAATGCGCTGTTGTCGGTGGTGACCAAATGTAGTGCAACGTAAAATAAATAGGTTAATAAAACTAAACATAAAAAATTGTATCAAATTGTGTTTAAGCATAATTTTAATAAAAAAGTTATAAAATCTTGAATCCATAACTAATTAATTTAACTACTTTGCATGATATTTTGCGAACATTTCAGAATCAAATCTATTACAAATTTTCAATGTTAACAATTAGTGGAAACACGGTCAAATTGCGAGCTGCGACGTCATAGAAATAAATTCTGGGTTTTTATTTGGAGACATTTCTTTTTTTTTCTGTTTTCTCAAGAAGGACTATGAATTTTTCAATAGTAAAAATACAGAAAATTCTGTTTTTAGTTGCTTTATCCAAATATGCCAATTTCAAAAATTAGTGAAAGAGCCCATTCTGTGGGTGTATTGTTCGTCGTTTTTAATCTGACATTTTTCGTATGAGGAGCGAGGGGGTGGAGCATATGACAAAAACAGGTGTGACGTCAGGTAGCCATTGGCGTTCTAACGTAGAGAGACACCAGCTCACATTCCTTTGAAGTATCAGATTAAAATCGACAGAGTCTGTTCGGAAGAAACTTTATAGGAAATTAAAGATGATAAATGGCGATCCTACAAAGTACTACCTAGCTGCTCCCCGCAGTCCCCGCGGTTTATTTATTCTAGAGTAGTTCACAATAGGCAATATTTCTTATCAACCCATACCTTAAAAAAAAACGAACGAAGGCTCAAACAATTTTTTTTTTGTCTGAGAAGTCCCTTTCGGGCAGGAGTTCCAGAAAATCCGTTCTTAGTTTGTGTCTACGTCGACGTAGGAGTAAATATTCCAAATTTTGAGTAAATTGGAGATCTTGATGAGTGAATGAGTGAGTGAGTCAGTGGCAGTGGCGTATCTACCGGTGTGCCATGTGTGCGAAGCACACAGGCCCGGCCCCGAAAGGGGCCCGTGAGTTCCACAGCGAAACTGCAAAAAAATGTTTTAAAAGATAATAGACCTAAAATTATTAATTGTGTTTTTATTTTTTTGCTGTGCTGACGGGCCCCGAAAGGGGCGCGTGAACTCCACAGCGAAACTGCAAAAAAATTTTTTAAAAGATAATAGACCTAAAATTATTAATTGTGTTTTTATTTTTTTGCTGGTATAATAATGATTAATATATGGACAATAGTCTATCTACGCGCAAAAAAAATACCGGCAGCGGTATAGTATTTTTATTCCGACTTGAAACACAGCATTATACAAGGATGCTCTTCTTCTATTAATTTCCTAGAAAATCTATTGTAAGTTTCCCTGTATGTACAGGGTGATCCAGTATAAAGTGAACACCCCCTACCTTTTCGCTAAAAAATTTTTTTTTCAAAAAATCAATATCGCCATTCGGTGTATTTTGTTTCTACGTGTTTGAGAACGTTTTTCGAAATTTAATTGGATTTTTCGTTGAAGCGCTGTGACCAAAAAAGTCATTTTTTTAAATGGAATAACCTATATTTAAATCAATTTTTTGAACGTCCCTATTTTTCTCATTTCAAATATATAGTTTGTTTATCTTTATTTTAAACATTTGCGATATATTCTCACTGCAAAATTCGAATAAAAATAGCCGAAAAGGTATCAAGGTAAATCTAAATAATTTTACCTTTAATAAAGCTGCTGGTGATTATGTTTTATGATACCTTTTCCGCTACTTTTATGTGAATTTTGAAGTGAGAATATGTCGCAAATTTTTTGAATAAAGGTAAACCAACTATATATTTGAAATGAGAAAAATAGGGACGTTTAAAAAATTGACTTAAACATAGGTTATTCCATTTAAAAAAATTACTTTTTTGGTCACAGCGCTTTAACGAAAAATCTAATTAAATTTCGAAAAACGGTCTCAAACACCTAGAAACAAAATACACCAAATGGCTATCTGGATTTTTTCAAAAAAAAATTTTTTTGCGAAAAGGTAGGGGCTGTTCACTTTATACTGGATCACCCTGTACAAAACATAAGCAGCGACGAAATATCGCTACAGTAGCCCAAATTAATAATTCAAGTCGGTACGCAGGTACGTAGGTTCAATTATTGTGGTGGGCTACTACGTCTTCCCGGAAACGATGTAGGTGCTCCTGTGACTAGACTACCAGTGTCAGTGTCATCCCAATTTATATAGTAGGTATATTTGCTATTTTATTCCACGTGATATTTAGTTGTGTTGTTTGATATCGATTATCACCATTTAAAGAAATAAAAATTATGTGACGCCCATATCCTTTATTTGTTTGATGTATGCCGACTAGATGTTTTTTGGTGTTTGGTGATGGTGTTTCAAGTCGGATTAAAAATACTATACATAGTTATTCGTACCACTTTCGAAAAGGGTGAATTCACAATTTAACGTTTAAATAAAAATACCTAAAAAAATTTTTAGGAGTGTTTTTTGAACGACTTTTGGGTTAGATTGGGTTAGTAAAAAAAAGCACCTGTAATGGGCCCGCGGAGATTTTGGCACACAGGCCCGGAGCTGGATTCATACGCCACTGGTCAGTGGTATTTCGCTGTTATATAATATACATACATATAGGTTTGACTGGTTGTTAAATGTAGAAAAAATAAGTCTACCTAATACCTTGGTTTTCTTCACTATAAAATAATAGTACATCTACACTTTTTTGTCTTTTTTTATACTTCAGGAACAAATTTGGCTTGCTTTCCATGAAGAACTTTTTACAAATATAATATTGATGTGTGGATTATTTGATTATTTGGAATTTCGATTCGATTGTGAACAGAGATAACTATTATAACTATATTGATAAGGCTATGTTTTTTTTTAAATGTATTGTATTTACTCGTGGAGTGCATTCAAGTTGCCGTCCTTGAACGCTTATGCCAAAACCTATATTTAAAAAAAATAAAAATTATTTATGCCCTAAAAGAGTATTTCCCAAATCTTATTCCCTGAAACTCAATAATAACTTGGTAAAAAATGTTTGAAGCTTCGCGCGTATTAATAGTATCTACAGGGTGTCACAGAATATGTGGGCGATCCCTCGGATTCAGATAGAATACAAAAAAATAACATGAAAACTTCCTATAAAAAAAAATCCTACGGTCCGCCCTACGAAGTTACGTGCCCATAAAGGACGCCTCTGAAAATCGTTTTTTTGTTAATAACTTTCAAAATACTTTTATGTATTTTTTTTTCTTTTAATATGATGAATACGGCTCCGTGTCATTTGCGCGACAGCCGTTTGCGCGAGGGAGAAAAGCGCGATACGAAAAGCGCGAGGGACAAAACCGCGACGGAACAAAAACGCGACTGGAGAAAAGCGAGAGTAACAAAAACGCGACTGGATAAAAGCGCGAGGGACAAAAACGCGAGGTACAAAAGCGCGACAGAACAAGATCCCGACTGAACAGAAGCGCGAGAGACAAAAACTCGAGGGGCAAAAGCGCGACGGAACAAAAACGCGACTGAACAGAAGCGCGAGGAACAAAAACGCGACTGAACAAAAGTGCGAGGGACAAAAACTCACGCGAGGGACAAAAGCGCGACAGAACAAAAACGCGACCTGAATGAAGAGTAATGGACAAAAACGCGACTGGATAAAAGCGCGTTGGACAAAAGCGCGAGGAACAAAAACCCGACTGGAATAAAGCGCGATTGGATGAGAACGCTCGACTATCTACGAGGAATATAGAACGCTTTCCAAAATACAAGACATTAAGACATTCTCAGTGGCTCCGGATCAAAAGAGCGATATTTGAAATAGTGACATTAAAAAGGCGACATATTTTTAAAGCGATACATCAAAATAGCGATATTCAAAATAGCGACTTATTAAAATAGCGACATTCAAAACAGCGACATGTGAAAAAAGTAGCGACATATCAAAAAAGCGACATTCGAAAGCGCGATACTTGAAACAGCGACATTGCAGAAGAGCGACATATGTAAAGAACGAGATTTAAAACAGCGACATCAACAACGGCGACCTCTAAGCAAAACAGGGACACATCAAATTGTATCAATAATAATCAAAAAAATGCAGACTACTCAAACTAACCCGTTCCCCTAGTGCGATCTTGTCCTCGTAAGTTAGCATTTTATTTGAAAAACAAGGTTGACATTTTTTTTAAATAAAATGCTAACTTACGAGGACTAGATCGCACTAGGCGGACGGGTTAGTTTGGGTTAGTTTGAGTAAGTCTGCAATAAAATGCTAACTTACGAGGACTAGATCGCACTAGGTGGACGGGTTAGTTTGGGTTAGATTGAGTAAGTCTGCAATAAAATGCGAACTTACGAGGACTAGATCGCACTAGGCGGACGGGTTAATTTGGGTTAGATTGAGTAAGTCTGCAATAAAAGCTAACCTACGAGGACTAGATTTTACTAGGCGGACGGGTTAGTTTGGGTTAGATTGAGTAAGTCTGCAATAAAATGCTAACTTACGAGGACTAGATCGCACTAGGCGGACGGGTTAGTTTGGGTTAGATTGAGTAAGTCTGCAATAAAATGCTAACTTACGAGGACTAGATCGCACTAGGCGGACGGGTTAATTTGGGTTAGATTGAGTAAGTCTGCAATAAAATGCTAACTTACGAGGACTAGATGGCACCAGGCGGACGGGTTAGTTTGGGTTAGTTTGAGTAAGTTTGCAATGAAATGCTAACTTACGAGGACTAGATCGCACTAGGCGGACGGGTTAATTTTGGTTAGATTGAGTAAGTCTGCAATAAAAGCTAACTTACTAGGACTAGATTTTACTAGGCGGACGGGTTAGTTTGGGTTAGATTGAGTAAGTTTGCAATAAAATGCTAACTTACGAAGACTAGATCGCACTAGGCGGACGGGTTAGTTTGGGTTAGTTTGAGTAAGTTTGCAATAAAATGCTAACTTACGAGGACAAGATCGCACTAGGCGGACGGGTTAGTTTGGGTTAGATTGAGTAAGTCTGCGTTTTTTCGATTATTATTGATTCAATGTGTTCATCACTTATTTGTATAGTTCTAAGTAGGACAACATGATAAACTTTATTAACAAAAAAACCAAATAAATTAGTTAAAAATACAAATTATGGAATGCTAAGTTTAAATGGTTGAGTTTAAAGCTACTGCTTTAAGGTGATTTTGTACGTTGGAGAAAGGGCATTCTTGGACTAAGTTTAACAATCGAGAATTAACTTGCTCATATTTTGAACTCGTCGCTGGGGGCTTTCTATACCCGGTCCTTTATTTGTTGACAGCCATTTCAACAACGCTTTTGTCCCTGGCGTTTCTGTTCCGTCGTGCTTTTGTCCCTCGCGCTTTTGTTTCTCGCGCTTTTATCCAGTCGCGTTTTTGTTCAGTCGCGCTTTTGCTCTTCGCGTTTTTGTTCCGTCGCGCTTTTGTTCCGTCGCGCTTTTGTCCCTCGCGCTTTTGTTCCTCGCGTTTTTATCCAGTCGCGTTTGTGTCCATCGCGCTTTATTCCAGTCGCGTTTTTGTTCCGTCGCGGTTCTGTCCCTCATGTTTTTGTTCCGTCGCGCTTTTGTTCCTCGCGTTTTTATCCAGTCGCGTTTGTATCCATCGCGTTTGTATCCATCGCGCTTTTTTCCTGTCGCGTTTTTGTTCCGTCGCGCTTTTGTCCCTCGCGCTTTTCGTATCGCGCTTTTCTCCCTCGCGCAAACGGTTGTCGCGCAAATGACACAGAGCCGATGAATACTAGATAAGACCCCTTAAAATGGACCCTTTCAAACACACCTGGCCAATCTAGTTTGCCAGGGACGGACTAGCTTTACCACAATAATGCTCCTTTTTTTTACACCCTGTATAATGAGCACAGCAATTTTATTTTTAGATAGTTTTGACCTTGAACTAGAAAAAAGGTCCTTTTATTTGATGTCGAAAAAATGAGCTGGTTTCGAGAAAAATCTGATTTTGTTTATTAATGGTTTTTTATTAAATATACAGTGTGTCCGTAAAGTAACGGATAAATTCATTATTTTGAAAAAGGTAGAATTTTTGAAAAATCGCTCAGACACGTCAATTTTGTTTTTTTGTTTGAAATTTTTTGATATATTTTTCATTATACAGGGTGTCTCAAAAATAGCTCCGCTGCTGTCAACTTTGTTTTTTCAAATGGATCACCCTGTATATTATGACATTTATAGATTCTGCGGAAAATTTTTGACATATTTCATGTACAATGTCATATACCTATCTTCAACTGTTTCGGAAATATTGACAGTTGAAAATTGATTTTTTTGCAACTTTGACAGGTTGTAAAACTTGAACGGTTAATTTTAGAGGAAAACCGATTTCACATTCCTATCTTAGATTTTCATAAACTTTGACACCAACTTTGAATTTACCCGGAGATTAAATTTAATCGGAATTTTTAATCACGCATTAACTTCAAAGTTGGTGTCAAATGATAGTTTATGAAAATCTAAGATAGGAATGTGAAATCGGTTTTCCTCTAACATTGACCGTTTAGGTTTTACAGCCTGTCAAAGTTGCAAAAAAATAAATTTTCAACTGTCAATATTTCCGAAACAGTTAAAGATAGGTATATAACATTGTACAGGGTGGTCCAAATTGGACACTTTCTTATGGAAACAACCTTTATTTTTAGAGATAGAAAAAAATGGACCCCCCACTCTGAGGCTCAAATTTCATGAAATCTTGATTGGTGCAAACCGCATTTTGATATCTTCAACCGTTTAGCCGCTAGAGGGCGATTCTCGATTTTGAGCAATACTGTAAAGCCTCCATAACTTTCTTGTTTATGAAAATAATTCATTTCCGTAAAGACCTTTTGGAAGCACTTTTTCAAGCAGTATTCAGTGACATTCTCAGTTTTTTTCTGTCTGGCTTCGATTTCGAGATATTGACCAAAATCCCATTTTTTTCAATAGGACACTCTATATATTAATAGTTCATTAGAAAGCTATGCTTTCGCTGATTTTAATGATATAGGTTTGATAGGTTGATCTCTAACAGTTTTCGAGAAAAAAAATTATTTCGGTTTTTGTCATAAGAAACAATGTGTTGGAAAAGGACTTTATCTCTGTAAGGAAACTGAGAAAGGTCTCTTTCTTACACATTGTTTCTTATGACAAAAACCGAAATAATTTTTTTTCTCGAGAACTGTTAGAGATAAACCTATCGAACTTTATATTATTGAAATCAGCGAAAGCATAGCTTTCTAATGAACTATTAATATATAGGGTGTCCAATTGAAAAAATTCTAATTTTGGTCAATATCCCAAAATCGAAGCCAGACAAAAAAACTGAGAACTTCACTGAATTTTGCTTGTAAAAGTGTTTCTAGAAAGTCTCTACGGAAATCAATTATTTCCATAAACAAAAACTTATGAAGGTTTCACAGTATTGCTCAAAATCGAGAATCGCCCTCTAGCGGCTGAACGGTTTAAGATATCAAAATGCAGTTTGCACCAATCAAAATTTCATGAAGTTTGAGCCTCAGAGTGGGGGGTCCATTTTTTTCTATCTCTAAAAATAAAGGTTGTTTCCATAAGAAAGTGTCCAATTTGGACCACCCTGTACATGAAATATGTCAAAAATTTTCCGCAGAATCTATAAATGTCATAATATACAGGGTGATCCATTTGAAAAAACAAAGTTGACAGCAGTGGAGCTATTTTTGAAACATCCTGTATAATAAGAAAATTATCAAAAAATTTCAAACAAAAAAAACAAAATTGACGTGTCTGAGCGATTTTTCAAAAATTCCACCGTTTTCAAAATAATGATTTTATCCGTTACTTTACGGACACACTGTATAATTTTGTTTGTCGGCTCAGGCGCGTGTCAAACGGCCCCGCAGACCCCGCCACGCGGGGGGGCCCCCGGTATATTGGGGGCCCCCGGGCCCCTAATATACTCTAAGAAAAAGTAATACTTATGTATATCAAACAAACTCCAAAAATACAGTAGTATTTAGTATAAATATTTACTATAATGGGTTATTTTTGGAAAATATAATAGTGACATAGGGGGCCTCAAAAAAAAGTTCGCAGAGGGGCGCCGCCCCCAAAAAATTTGACACGCTACTGTGTCGGCTCAACATGAACTCCTAATCTTATGCACTTCATACCTATTTTAAAGAAAGATTGTTCGAAACTTAACAATGCTTCAATACTAGCCCTGATTTCGCGATAGCGAAAATTAATCCTTTCTGTGATCATTTCGTGTCCTTGCAAAGATTTGTTTTAATTTCGTGGGTTAGAGGACAGGACCAAAAAAGAAACTATCAAGCTTTTGGCAACGTTTCGGAATATATTTTTCCTTTTTCAAGCCCTGGAAAAGGGAAATACAAGCACTTAGTACAACAATAAATATACTGTTGTGAGTTAATTACAACTTTTAAGCCAAAATAAATAAATAAATAAAATAAAATAAATTGTTCCTTTCAGTACTTACTTAAACTATTGCGAAAAGAAACGGACTCCAGAAGCAATAGTTTAAGTAAGTACTGAAAGGAACAATTTATTTTATTTTATTTATTTATTTATTTTGGCTTAAAAGTTGTAATTAACTCACAACAGTATATTTATTGTTGTACTAAGTGCTTGTATTTCCCTTTTCCAGGGCTTGAAAAAGGGAAAATATATTCCGAAACGTTGCCAAAAGCTTGATAGTTTCTTTTTTGGTCCTGTCCTCTAACCCACGAAATTAAAACAATTAATCCTTTCTACTAATATTTCCTCAGTGTCATTATTGTGTTGAAGCTAGTAAGTTCCTGGCAAACTAGATTGGTAAAGTTTGTTTGAGAGGATCCATGGCTCAACTTTCGTTTAGCTGAAATCAGGTATATAAGAGATGTTGTTACAGTTGTTTTCAGAAAGTCTTCCTTTTATCAGAAACGCGTAAATTTTCCTGCGGAAATGCGTCATTTCCATTTTCCGGACTTTAGAATAGCTGAAATCAGTTACATTGAAAAAATTGTTTGCTTTGCATTTTGTAACATTTTTCTGAATAAAAAAACACAAAAATTTTCCTGCGGAAATAAGCTGTTTCCTTGCTGTTTCTATTTTTCATAGAAATTCATCAGATTTTAGAATAGGTACATAGTTGAAATCAATTGCGTGAAAAATTGATGTTCCTTTGCATTTTAAAAAAATTTCTGAATATAAAAACGTGAAAATTTTATTGCGGAAATAAGTCATAATTATTCATTTGTTTGGTTGTAATTTGTAATAAGGTTATAATAGGGCAATCCAATCACTATGGCGGCTTAGATCAAACAGTGAAATTGGCGCCACAAGGATTCTATTCACCTTCGACGAACCTTTACTAAATTCAATATCAACATACAAAAACTAGCACGCATTAGGTGGACGGGTTAGTTTCGTTACAGCTCGTTTAATACTGTTTATGTACCTACGAGCTACACTGTAAGAGCTTATTATTAAAAACGGCACTTTTTAAAATTCATTTATCAAAAATTATAAAAATAATCTACTGTGAAAAATTAAAACCATTTCGAATACATGAAACAAAATCTGGGTCGTACATGAAATGTTGTATATCACACGTACGCTAACTCTCATAACACCACTCGTGTGATTACCACGACACGATCTACGACCTCGTCTTGGCAATATTCCCCACTCGTTACTGTAATGAAGCTCATACCTTACTAGTAATATAAATAACTATTATAGGTGTACTGGTTAATAACAAAGCGCGCGAAGAGCGCTGTTGTTTTTCTAAATTTAATATACAAGGACTAGCATGCATTACGTGGACGGGTTAGTTTGCATATTTTCGGTTAGTTTCGTTACGGTTCACGGACTCCACCGCGAAAACACGAGCCGCGCGCGACATCACTGCCTACTGAAAACCGCGCAAGACCATAACCGCGTCGTCCAAAATCGCTTTTGTCACAACCGCTCATATCTTTTATCGCGCAAAATTCTAAATAGGGTTTACACATTCAAAACCGCGCAGAGTATTAAAATAAATTTTCCTTTCTATATGACAGAAACGTGCATCTCTTATTTTGTTTGTTGAAATCCAATGCAATTTTAATATACACAATCAGAGAAAAAAATACATATTATATTTATTGATTTGCTGCATCAATCGTGAAAATGTCAATACCGAACTTAGAAATCATCTTTGAAGGTCTCAGGTCTCTATGGAAAATGCAGGATCTGTTTTAGGCAGATATTTCCATCTTCTTCTCGACCTTTGATACAGATTAATGAATGATATCTGCTATTATCGCCTTAATATGAAGACCTCCAGAAACCAAAAAAGTTATTAAAAAATCTAATTTTCAAAATAAAATACTCAGGCTCACATAACAATAAGTCGAGCGATTGTGATATTAAGCTGATAAGAATAGATATTATTTATTGATCTGTGTCAAAGGTTGAGAAGAGGATCTGAATTTGTAACTAGGAAGCGTTTGCAAATTAAATTTCCAATAACTTCAACAACCTAAGTATATGGTTTTCGACCCAAAGCGTTTCAACTATTTCGCTATTATGTATTCTGCGCGGTTTTGTTTTGCGCGGTCTTCCACTTTCGCCGTAATTGTTCAAAAACATTTTTTCGCTGTTTTGTGTTGCGCGGTTTTGGTCTTGCGCGATAAAATTTTGCGCGGTTTTCAGTGCGCGGTGATGTCGCGCGTGGCTCGTGTTTTCGCGGTAGAGTCCGTAAATCGTTTCGTTAGAGTTCGTTTAATATTGGTTGTAAGTGAAGCGTGCGAAGCGCGTTTGTGTTTTTCTAAAATCAATATTAATATTCAAGGACTAGTACGCATCAGGTGGACGGGTTAATTTGCATATTTTTGGTTTACAGTCCGTTTATTACTGGTTATAAGTGTACTGTGTACTGGTTGACAAGAAAGCGCGCTGATAGCGACCAACCGATAATAGGGAATTTTTGTAGTTGATTTTCGAAGGGTGGGCCAAATCGTCAATTATAAATATATTAATTTTCTGATGGAAAATGTGCATTTTCCTCATTTTTTTTTAACAAAGGTAGGGAAGAGGCGTTTTTTGAATGGCTTCGAAAATAGAATCTATGCATTTTCGTGAGAAAATTTTTCCTTTTTTACATACAGAAAAATGTTTACAATGCAAAGGAATATCAATTTTTCACGTAATTAATTTCAACTATTCTAAATACCTACTCATAAATTTTTCCGGAAAATGGGAACAGCTTATTTCCGCAGGAAAATTTCTGTATTTGTATGTTCAGAAAAATGTTGAAAATGCAAACAAACAAAAAATTTTCACATAACTGATTTCAGCTATTCTAAAGTCCGGAAAATGGAAATGAAGCATTTCCGCAGGAAAATTTGTGTGTTTTCGTTTTTATGGAGGCATTTTGAAGGTATTTTTCTATTTTCTTTTCTGATAGCTGATTTCTGCTAAACGAAAGTTGACCCGGATCCATTTCAAGGGATCTTATCTATGGTTGAACCAAATCAAAGCGGCAGTAAATGACAAACTGGTCATTTTCATTACAACCTATCAAATGTCCTCCCTCCTGCATGCGCATGGTCCCAATGCACACTGGAACTGTGGTTGCATGTTGCATAATGTTCCTAAGCAAGGTTTTGTGCCAGGGGTCGTATTTTCGAAACCATGCGAATTTTTTCGCATGCGATCTAATTCGAATGAAAAAAGTCGTGTACGAACTAAAATGCGTATTTTTGAAGGCCCTTCGAAAATGATATCGTATACGAGTATCATTTGTGTTGGCAACGTCGCAAAATCGAGTATTTGCTAATGGCCATTTCTACTGCTACAAAAACGAAGAAGAATTTTTTGACATTTGAGGTTATTTTGGTGACAGTCGTGACAGATAAATTATCCATTCAGAGCCGCTTTCCAGTATGCACATTGGCTCTGGCGCGCTCCAGAGCACCTCGGGGGCGCCACGCACTAGATTTGTATCATGACGTGAGACGCCCGTCTTAGTGTCAAATATGTCAAATTTTAAAAATAATTATCTGTTTGTTTGTGCAGTTTGTTTTTTTATTTATCATAAATGAAAGAGAATCAAAACTATATTTTTTAAAATGTTCAATCTTGAGATATAACAAGAAATAAATAAATAAATAGCCACCCACGGATGTGACAGCTGACAGGTTGACGCGTACGTACAGCTCGGGGGCTCAACGCCCCGAGTAGCTCCGGGCCTCAAACTCCCATACTGGAAAGCGGCTCTGGAAGACGTCTATTCTATGGAAGACGTCGTGACAATTTTTCAGGAACTGATATATTTGGGACACCAAACCAAGAAGTTGGTGAAAATATTATTATACGGAACATATTATACCGCATACAACAACATACTTTTGTTTGATCTCAAAGTCGAAAACAGTAACAGCCTAATAACAGATACTCTTACTAAAATAAACGAGCTATTTTCACTAAATATTCAAACAAACGATATTAACAACATCTACAAAGTTGGACGGGGGGAATCAGCTCCTATACTTATTGAGTTCTTATCATATCTGAAAAAGTCGGAGCTTTTCAAAAACCCAGAAAAGCTCAGGAATTTAAAAGATACTGACTACGCTATAGCAAATGATTTGTGCGAGGAAGATAGGAGAGATCTAAAAATACTGAAAAAGCATCAAAGGAAAGCGAGGGAAGAGGGAAAGGAAGAAAGAATAAAAGGTTACAAGCTCGAAATAAATAATACCCTATACACGGCCAAGGAATTGGAGACTCTTTCAGACAGCCACACAGACAGTAGTGGTTCTGAGGATACCGGAGAGGAAACAGATCAAGAAACCAACAGAAACGGAGCAGTATCATCAGAAAAGCTGTCTATTGACAACAAGAACAGGAAGAAGAGGAAGGAAAACACCCCATCTCCTGAAGGAATTAAAACAAGAGCACATAAGAAGAAGAAAAAGCACTATTAAGAATATTGTAATTGCCTGATACTTTTTTTTAATTTAATTGATTTGAAGGGAAGGGAGAGGGAACGGGTATTTCTTCATTCTTTTATTCAGATATTACTACTTTTAAGCGTGAATTCATTTTATGTAAAGCTCACATATTGTTGTAGTTTGAAAAGGAAATAAAATGGATAAATATGTCCAGCTCTTCGCAACAAATCACATTGAAACTTTTGTAACTAAAACCATAGATGACTGTAAGGGTACCTTAATCCAAAATAAACATTCAGATTTTATAATAATTCAACAAAACATACGAAGCCTAAACAAGAACTTTGACGAATTTTGGATAACCTTACAACAAATATCACCTAACGTTGACTGTATTGTTTTAACAGAGACCTTTATGATCCCCGACATAGCAGTACACAATTTAAGGGGATTCAATTTGTTGTACAGCAAAGGAGATTTCAATTTACATGATGGAGTCGTGATATATCTTAAAGAAACAATTCCATTTTCTTGCAAAATTTTAAAAATAGGAGAACAAAATTGTCTTGAAATGTCTATAAATTACAAAAACGATTCTTTTTTGATCACAGGAATTTATCGTTCGCCTTCAACAAATGAACAAGAATTTCTTAATAATTTTTCAGACTACTTAAGAAATTGCGAAAAAAAATATGATGTTCATTTTGTACTGGGTGATATAAACATAGATATTTTAGATAGCAATAAAATTGTCGAGGATTACCTAAACTTACTATATCAAGAGGGTTTTGTTTCAGCTATTAACAGGGGAACTAGGGTACAAGACGGAAAACCTAGCTGTCTCGACCACATATTTTTAAAGAAAAAAACAAATTTTTATTATGAAAATTGCATTCCGATTGTCTTTGAATCAGACATAACAGATCATTATATAACCTTATTACAACTCACTTTTTCTAGACACAAAATAAAAACTACACAAACACACGTAAATAAAAAAATATTTAATGAAAAATTATTTATAAAGAAAATCAAAAACGAAAAATGGGAGAACTTTTTTCGGGAAGAAAATATTAACAAGGCTACAGAAACTTTTGTTTCAACAATAAAAAACCACATAACTGACTCAACAAAAATAATAAAAATTCAAATAGTACATAAAAAAAAACCATGGATTACCAAAGCACTTATAAAATCCATTAAAAAAAAAAATATTTTATATAAAAATAAAGTAGACAATCCAACAGAACTAAATAAGAATACCTACACAAATCATAGAAATTCATTAAACCAATTGATTAAAAAAACAAAGTTTGAATACTATGAAAGGAAAATTGAAACAAGCAAGAATGATTCAAAAGCAATTTGGGATATCATTAATCAAATATGTCCAAAAAACAAAAAAACTGTGATAAATGAGTTAAAAGGTCAAACTGGCGAAATTATTAAGGATACAAAAGAAATCACAAACACATTTGCAAATTTTTTTACAAACATTGGATATGATTTGGTTCAAAATATAAAAAAATGTAAATCGAGTATGAGAGAAACTATGCAGACAGCAGCGGCACCTACAAATAAACCAAGAAAGGAATTTACACTCAAATTAACCAATAAAAAAGAAATACAACAAACAATTAGGGAGCTAAAAAATAAGAAAGCTCCAGGAATAGACTGCATTACAAGCGAACTAATAAAAAAAATCTCGAAATACATAACAGAACCATTGAAATCAATCATAAATAAATCTTTTACCTCAGGAACATTTCCAAGCTCTTTCAAAACTACATTAATAAAGCCACTATTTAAATCCGGGGAAAAAAACAATGTTTCAAATTATAGGCCGATATCGTTAATAACAAACTTCACAAAAATTTTAGAGAAAATTATAAAAAAAAGATTGGATGAATATTTGGAAAATAAAAAAATTCTTTCAGATAACCAATTTGGTTTTAGACAACAAAAATCCACGGAAGATGCTATACAGTTTCTGACTACACGTATACACAAAAGCATAGAAAAAAGACAACCATCACTAGCAGTATTCCTAGATTTATCAAAAGCTTTTGACACAGTCGGACATAAGCAACTACTTGATGAATTAAACAATATAGGAATAACCGGAAAAGCTCATCAACTGTTCGAAGATTACCTGGAACAAAGAACCCAGATAGTTACTCTACAAGAAGAATCCAGCGATCCAAAAACTATTACATACGGAGTCCCCCAGGGGACAGTGTTAGGTCCGATTTTGTTTAACATTTATCTACATCGACTTTTCGAACTTGATATAGACGGAGAAGTTCTAAGCTTTGCGGACGACACGGCAATCTATTTGACAGCGAATAATTGGGAAACTTTGAAAGACAAGGCCGAAAAAGAAACCGGAAAAGTTATACATTTTCTTACCAAAATGAATTTGACTGTTAATTTTTCTAAAACTTACTTTTTGCCTTTCACTTCATATGCCAATAATCTACCTATATTCGATAAACTAAACTTATATCATAATGAAAGCTGTGATTGTCCACCAATGTCAATAGAAAAAACTCTTAAAATAAAATATCTCGGTATCTTCATCGATGCTCACCTCCGCTGGGATGCACATATAAAATTTGTAACAAATAAAATAAGGTCGCTATTGCATAGGTTTAAACATTTAAGAACTTTCTTTAAAATAAAACAGTTACGTATGCTATATCAAGCTCTTGTAGAACCCCATTTATCATATGGAATTGTGGCGTGGGGCGGAACAACAAATATTCACTTAGAGACTGTTTAGAAAAAGTACAAAAGTGGTGCATTAAAATAATTTACAATAAGCCATATCGTTACTCTTCCGAATTACTTTTTGAAGAAACAGAATTTTTCGATGTAAGAAAATTATTTACTCTTGCACTAGCAGTCCGACAACATAAACATAAAACAAGTTTAGTTAAAGTGGAACATAATTACAATACCCGAAAGAACGAAATAACCTACAGAGTTCCAAAAGTCGACAAAACAGTAACCCAGAGAAGCTATTATTATTTGGGTCCAAAAATATACAGTACCCTTCCGAAATATATTTCAGATTTGAATACTTTAAAAAAATTTAAACAAAAAATTAAAGAATGGCTGATAACTGTACCGAGAAAAATTATACATAGCTGGATAGATATCAAGAATTTTCACAACGTGTAAATTAGGATCAAAATATCATTATATATTATCGAATTACCTACATAAAAAACAATACAAAAAAAAATAATAATAATGATAAACAAAAAAGAAAAAAAAAAAAAAAAACATTTAAGAGTAAACTGAAAAATGAATAAACAAAATAACCCAAATTATGACAACTCTGAATTATGACATATTTTTTTTCCCGATTATGACAACATAACCTAGTATTAGATATTACCTAACTTTGACACTATAAAAAACATATAATTTAATCCTAAACTGTAACAATGTGTGTGCTGGATAGGGGTAGGGAAGTATGTATATATAGATATAGTATTTTCTTTTTTTCTTGATTTTTTCTTCATTTTGGTTTTGCATCGGTTATTGAAATGCTTGTTTGTTTTTTTTTTTTTTTTCCTGTCTTCTTTTTTTTAATTAATTTTTTTTTCTTCATGGGCGGCTTTAATAGATTTTTCCAATTATTATGTTAGTTATCTACCTATTTGAACGGCTTCACACTATTTTCCAAAAATACACTGATACCGATTTGCAAGTTGATTTAATCCACCACTTTGAGACATTAAATCAAACATTTTTGGGCAAACAAGCCATTAAGGCTTTAGAATGCCTTTGAAATGTTTATTTCGGCTTGGAGAGATGTAGGATAGATATAGTTATTATTGTAAATATTGCTGTGAATAAACATTATTATTATTATTATTATTATTATACCATAGCCATAACCTTCCCTTTTTGTATTTTGTGGCTGTTTATTGAGTTTATCCATTGAGTTGAAATAAATTTTGTGCACCTAATCGTTGAGATTTTCTTGAAAGTCTTTGTTTTTTATAACGTTAACGAATAATCATGGTTTTTGGAGGGTTTATGCCTGCTGAACAAAAGTACTCGAATATTCTTCCAACGGATCAAGAAAGGGATGTGTCCTCGAATTTTAATCCTCTACGCTATAATAACTGCCCAATGATTTTATGTAAACAACCCTGGGGGCTTCGTCATTACTAACCAGCATTCGCCCCTCCATCCTCCATACTGGGTTAGTTCTCGTTATTAGGAATTAGGGCTGGCGTCTCTTGATCTCGAAAAGCGTTGGAAATGATCCCTTGATGGAGCGGTAGGGTTTCCATACGTCCGGATTTACCCGGACATGTTTGGGTTTTTAGGGTGTCCGGGGAATTCCGGCTGAAATTCGGAACAATGTCCGGAAAACTCGGAGATCGTGAAAGCATTCATACTCACTGAGTTTACGCACTATTCAAAAGACGTAAAATTTTACTTTACGCATAATTACGTAAAGTATTCGCTTTACACTAGTCCGTGAAGTAATGTCAATGACAGACTCGATGACAGATGTCGACACTGTCATTTTTTTTCTAGTAATTAGGCAATTCAATCCATCTGTCAAACAGGAAAATTCAATGTGGCGTGGAGGCCAAGCAAGTTTGTTTTGAATATGTTTTTATGCGTATTTTAAATTATTTTGCATAGAGTTTTGCTTACAACTTTGATTTTCATTATTTAATAAAATATTTGTTGACTAGGTACCTAAACTATTAATTCGGGCAGAAACTAGATATTTTTTTGTGTTTTTTGGCCCATGTGTGGCCGCCACGCCATCTTGAATGTCACGTGGTTTGAATAGACCTATCTATTTTTAACTGTATGCGCGCGCAACACGAGGCAATGCATTTTGATTGGCTAACTAGTACAGGTGTGAAGTAATCCTTTTGCACGCTGGGCATCTCCTTGTCCTTGTTGATTGCCCGTGGTCTGACAAGGATAAAATTATGCTTGATATTCAACTTGACGTAGCTAGACAAGTGATCAATTTTCAATTGTTTGTGATTTTGATTGACAAATACGTTGCATGTCACGCGGTTTTCCTCCTTCCTTTTTTTATCCCGTGCAAATAATAAGAACGGATTGCTATACGTAAGTCTAACATAATTTGGTACGTTTTGCCTCGTCTTGCGCAATAAGCGTTTGGCGTCTTTTTCTATCTAATAAAGTTTTCGTATTATTACCTCTTTGTCTGGTAAAATAGATAGGTCTATTGCCTAATAGTAAATTACTTCACTTTACGAACTATAGTGCGTAAAGTATTGGTCTGAATTTACTTTTTTACACATATTTTATTGGTAGTAGAATTTTTTTTGTATAGGCAATACTCAGTGGCGACGCCAGGGTTTTACGTTAGGGGGGGCCAGGCTGGGCCAGAAAAAATTAGGGGGGGCACTTGTTCTTACTTTATTGCTTTTCTTCTTTGAAATAAAAAATGGGAATTGCAAAGTTTATCCGTATATTTTTGCACTCCACTTGAACAGTTTAATTGAATGTATCAAAAAGGTTTTTATTTGGATTTTGTATACAGGGTGTCCGTTTTTCGAGGACAACCATTGGAATATAACAGAGCCCCCGCCAGACCTGAAGCCGCCTGCGTGCGATTTCATGTTTTGGCGTCCCCTGGCCCTTAGTCAGAGTTGGCGATTAAAAAAAAAGCGCAAGAGTTTTTGGAGTGGCATTGCAATATTGCGTGGGTTCAGGGTTGTCATTTATTTGCGTCAAATATGTCACCGGAAACGCAACGTAAGAGATAACCAATTCTCATCTTATCTTACGTTGCATTTCCAGTGACATATTTGACGCAAATAAATCTAATGTGCGCATGCTTAGGACCTATGTTAGGTCTTTACGGTCTTGCAGCCCAATTCTCGCTTGATAGGCACAAGGGCGCAGGGTATGGTTCTATTAATTTTTACTCTTTGTCACTCATATAAGAAGATTTCACATAGAACATGGAACTGAGAAGGACGAAGGACGGGGGGCGCACTTGTTCCCAGACGAGCGCTGGGCGTTTCGAGAATCAGGTGCCTGGTATTTGGATAAAAAAGAAAATAATTGAAACACTTTATAAATTAAACTTTCTTTTTATACCGGTCTGACAAGTGAACATCTTACAGGTCAATTTTAATGCAATAGAATGAAATGTATGGACCAATAAACTCTACAAACATTTAACAAAACTATTTCAAACATGCATAGATAAACAAGAAGTACCGGAAGAGTGGAAAGTAAGCTATTTAACAACGATATATAAGAAAGGAGACAGAAACAAATGCGAGAACCACCGAGGAATTGCAGTAACAAATACGCTGAGCAGAGTGTATGGAAAACTCATAAAAGCCAGAATAGAGAACGAGTATAAAGATAGTGAGGCAGAAGAACAGGCCGGTTTTAGAGCAGGAAGATCAACTGTAGACCATTTATTCAGTTTGACCCAGGTAATGGAAAAGAAACTAGCCTATAACCAAGAACTCCATTTACTTTTTGTCGATCTAAAGAAAGCATACGACAATGTTCCGCTGAAAAAGCTTTGGGAAGCACTGGAAAAGACCAATATCAACTTAGAACTAATAAAGGCAGTAAAAACGCTCTATAGTGATGCAAAGACCAAGATTAAACAGGGAAACTCAATCAGTAAAGGCTTTATAGCAACTAAAGGACTTAAACAGGGATGCTGCATATCACCAACACTTTTTAAAATATACTTAGAACAAGCGCTCAAAGGGTGGAAAAACAAATGCAGACACATGGGAATACCGCTCAATGAATACAATCTTTATACTTTAAGCTTTGCAGATGATCAAGTATTAATTGCACAGGACTATGATGACCTAGAGTACATGACACGAAAATTGATAGAGGAATACGAGAAATGGGGTTTGGAAGTAAATTTAACGAAAACAGAATATATGACTATAGGAGGTGAACAACGAAATCTGAAATTGAATAACGGACAAGAAATAAAACAATGTTCTGAATACAAATATTTGGGCATGAAAATCTCACACGAGGGAACCCTAGACGAAGCAATTAAAGATAGGAATATACAAGGACGCAAGGCAATATCCCTACTAAATGGTGTACTGTGAGATCAAAATATCAACAAAACTAACAAAACGAGAATATACAACACCATAGTCAAAAGCATAGTCACGTATAGTTCAGAAGTCTGGCCACTAAAGATCAGAACCGCAAAAATGCTGGAAGCAACTGAAATGGACTTTTGGAGGAGATCGGCAGGCAGGTCAAAAATGGAGAGAGATTATGGACGTAAAACCCACAATAATAGATTATATAAAGAACAAACAGCTGATTTGGTTCGGACATGTACAAAGAATGGCAGATACAAGAATACCCAAGCAAATAATCGAGTGGAAGCCAGGGGGAAGAAGAAGACGCGGCAGACCAAGAAGAAGCTGGAGAAGTGGTGTAGACGAGGAAATGAAGGGCAGAGGCCTAGAAGAGGATGCCTGGATTGACAGAGATGGTTGGAGATCGGGAATCGGAAGACGTAGAACGTTATAAACCGATAATTATATATAGAATGAAATGTCTAGAAAAGGTCTAAGGTTTAATCAGCATTTCTTCATTATTTTGGTCAAGTGAATGACTGGTTCAGAGGGGAATACAAGTCTTCTTACGCCACTGATGCATCCTTACCATGACCCCCCTCGAGCTAGGGTTGCCAGACGTCCCGATTTTAACGGGATAGTCCCGATATTGGAGATTTTGTCCCGTGTCCCGATGGACTGTACGTCGGGACGCTAAATGTCCCGATTTCACGAAATTCTTTTAAAAGTTAAGAAATTAAAAGTTTTCTTATTTTTGAATTGTACCTACTTGTTAACCCCGAGTTTGACTTTATTTCTCAGAACTCTATAATCGTCATTGATAATCACTGTATGTCGTGGATCTGTTAAAAGATTTTTCTACAAAGCATAAGTAGTCTATTTTGTGAGACATATCATACTGTCTGGAGTCTAGAGATATCCATATTCTTTTTCTGTTGGTGTAAAAGAATTGAATTTTTGTCCATTTCGATTCTTACTTTTAGGTCCCAATTTGTCCAGTGCTGACATAGACCTCTCTTTCTTTCTGTGGAACAAAAGTGTCCTGATTTTTATTCAAAGTCCCTATTTTTTAACAGCTTTTTGATTGGTATACCCGATTTGTAGATATTTCAATCTGGCAACCCTACCTCGAGCAGCTCACCTCTCCTGGCGCATGGGGGTATTTGGTCTTATCATCACAACAAACATCAGTTTATGAATGAGATGCGGTGTCTATCTGTGTTAAGATGTCATTGGTTTAAATAGAGAACGGAAGCGATTTCCCCTGCTCCACCCCCAGCATTCCCAGCGCTCCATGCTGGAGGTGGAACAGGGGAAATCGTTATCGTTCTCTAAATTTAGACTTTTTTCTAGTCCTTTCATTCTATTGCATTAAAATTGACGCGTAAGATGTTGAGTTGCTAGGCCTGTATATTTTTTTCTCGTGCGATTTGCCGCCCCTTAAGTATGCCGCCCGCGTGCGCCGCACGCCTTTGTGCTTATGGTAGCGGGGGCCCTGGAATATAAGAGCGGTAAGAGATACAAAATCGGAATCAATGGCCATACAATTCATAAAAATGCAAACCTCTATTTAAAAAAATTAAGTTGATGATGATCGGCAAAAGACGAAACGTCGGATTTCAAATTTGGTTACACCATAATGTAGAGGGGAGAAAGTTGCCCCAATAAAGTGAAGTTTATTTGAAATACCTTTACAAATGAGTCCAGGAAAATATAGAAATGGATTTTACAAAATTTTGATTCCCATGTATCTCCGGAAGTATTCGGAATTTTCCAAATTTCGAAGTAGCGTTTTGTTAAGCAAGAAATTGCGCAACTTTGTCCCAATTTCACCGAACCTGTATCTCTTAACGTTTCCTATATTCCAATGATTGCTCTCGAAAAACGGACACCCTGTATAGATAAATCTTCTTGATACCTATTCAATTAACCGTTCAGGGTCGGTTTTTCGATAGCTAGTCCAGGGTAAACGTGTCCAATTGCAATGTTTACCCTGGAGTTATGGTTAACTGCTCTGACCTGGGGGTGACTTGCTTGCTATTGAGAGACCGGCCTTCAGGTGAGGTGCCAAAAATACACAGGAAAACCCTGTACCTGTCGACACAAATATGTTTGGGGGAATCCCAGAAAAGCGAAAGCATAGTCGTGGTTGCCTGGCGCCCACCAAATATCAAATTAACCAGAGAGCAGAGGTTACGCATGTTGCATTGCATTGTTGTCGACATGAGGGCAAGTTTTCAGGGGGGGCCAGCTAAATTTTAGGGGAGGCCCCGGCCCCCCCTGGCGTCGCCACTGGGCAATACTGGTGTAAAGTGAACCTTTACACCAGTATTACACATAAAACGGTTTTGGAAATGTTAAACCGTCGTGCCAAAAATCAAGCTCGGAGTGAATTTTAAAACGACAATGAGACCCGACGGTTTTCTACCATACACTTCGGTTTTAGCCTGGAATTGCAGAAGCTCTGCAACACCCAGATACAAATACACAACCTGCAAGTCTGACCTTTCGTATTACAGAAACAGAATGCATTTTCAAGTCGAAAACTTTGAGATTGAAAACTGGTAAATCAGTAGCGCCCAAACACAAAAAGCACATATGCAAGTCGGCCATATTTGCAGATGCAACGACGAGAAAGAACGTAGTGTGTGGGGACGTTTAGTTAGGGTTGGCGATTAAAAAAGCGCAAACATTTTGGAGTGGCATTAAGGCTGTTCATTTGCACTTGCTCTACCTACTCGAAAAATCAGGAAGATCTGCTAGGAGCTGCTATTCATGAGCTTAAACGATGGGAGTTATGGGACCAGTGGCGTAGCAAGGTTTGACGGGACTCCGGTGCAAATTATTTGTAGAGGCCCCAGTTGAATCAGGGGCGTCGCGTCGGTGGGGATAATAATTTTGTTTTTCTTCTTATATTCATTTTCAGTCTTTGTCACTCATATAAGACTTTACATGGAAGTGAGAAGAACAGGGCACTTTTTCCCATCAGACAAGCACTGGGCATTTCAACAATCAGGTGCCTGTTTGAATAAAAAGGAAAATAATTGAAACACACTTTAGGAAAAAAATTTAATTACATATTTAATAATAAATAGATTATAAATTACCTACTACTTTTTTTATATTTTTTTCTCGTGCGATTTGCCGCCCCTTGGCTATGCCGCCCGCGTGCGCCGCACGCCTTTGCGCTTATGGTAGCGGGGGCCCTGTGAGGCACCAAAGATTGCCTCCAGTTCCAATGCTCGGACAAGGGCTTCGCTACTTTGTCTGAACTTAGACATTCTCAAGTTTTCCTGGGATTTTGGAATCTCTGATACCATCAATAGTTGTATTCCTTTCAAGAGCTTGAAACACTCGAGCTACTCGCTTCGGTGCTTAGTCACCCCCGATTTGCAGGGAACATATGCGTGGTGCAACAAACACTTTTCAAAAGGAATAAGCGCGTGAAGCCCCGGAGCTGTTCCGGAGCTCCTCCTAGGTGTGAAAGGAATACAACTATTGAATGCAGATACTGCCATCCATTCCTGCATGTCTTCCCCAGCTGCAGGAAATGCCAAACTCGCTAGCCTTTTAACTTCCGATTCGAATTCTTGTAAACTCTCACCGGGTTTTTGAATTCTTGATTCGACTTGAGTTCTAAATACTTCCTGCCTGTACTTAATGATCTCCGAAGCGCAATTGTAACGTCTGAATTAGATGCTGGTAATAGGCCCCTTGCATCAAATTTTTTTATTGCTGATTTCGATAGTCCATGAAAAATAAGTCAACACGTGTTTTTTCTTTTTCTTGTTAGTCAAAAATTGACGGAGATACAACGCTTTGAAATGTCTTTCCGACGTCATAACTTAGGTATAATACGTTGTGAGTTGTGACGTCGCACATGCTCAGTATATCTATATATAAAAAACTTAATATTTGTATAACTTCCGGAATAATCATATTTGGGCGAAATAAAAAAAAAGTAACGATTTTTTTTTCGATTTCCTACAGTTTGCAATAAACAATAATCAATTCAATTTTCCATGCAAGTACCTACCCTATTCTGTTGGTAGACTGAAGGAATGGACAGAAGAAGGTCTAAGGCAGGGCCTTGTAGCGCCACTATTAGTGCTGTAGCTTTTTCTTGGTCATTCCATCCGTTGGTATTTGCAACAGCTTCAAATTGTCGGATATACATGGTCCAGGATGTAGAACCGTCAAAAGTTGGTGGTTTTATCTTCATACCAGAGAATGCCCCAATACCAACTGGATTAAAAGGCCGTTTTACAGCTTGCAAGAAAACTTGAATGCAATTTTTTGCATGCAAAGGAATTGCATTCAAGATTTCTTGCACGTCGTTTTACACCTTGCAATTTGACTTGTTTCCTGCTCTAACTTTAACCATACCTTTTTGTTTTTAATTTTGTGTGGTTGATGTTTTCATTTTCCAAAAATGAAAATAGTATATTGTTGTATTAGGAGTAGAAGCTTTACTTTTTTGTGCTGAAGCAGTAGGTTTGCGAGCCGAACGTAGTGAGGCTTGCAATACTGCTGAAGCACAAAAAAGTGCTTCTACTCCGTATGCAACACGGTATTTTTTCTCCAAACTAATGGGGTAAGCTCGGGGGCAAGTGAATGGTTGAGCGGCAGTAAAAGTACGAGCGGCACTAAAAGTACTTTTGCTGCCGCTGGGGTTGCCAAGCAGCATAGAAATTAAACTTTTACCACCTCGACAGGTGTTAACCCGCAAAAAGAAAAAAGAATAAAAAAATAGGTAATCACTTTGCTTTTATTTAATTAAATATACATTAGGTTAGATTTATGATTAGTTCTTATAGTTATTATTTATATTATGATATAAAAAAAAAAAATATATATATATACTTATTCTAATGGTGTATTATCAATTTATATGCATACATAAATATTTAAAATTGTCATCATAATTTTGAACCAAAAATAGGCTGTGCCTATTGTATCGTATAAGTTTGTTATCATAATATATTAGGTTTAAGTTTCTGCACTAAATTGTACAACGACTATTAAAAAACACACACACACGCACAATGTATCCCTATATACAAAATTTTGAAATAGATGAAATTAAAAATTTGTTCTTGAGTGATGTGAACGACGCTCAGATCTTTCTAGAAAAGACAAATAGACTAAAATTAATACATATGAATATTCGAAGCGCAGTAAAAAATTTCGACGAGTTTTCAATTTTTTTGGAACAATTTAATGGAGCATTTGATATCATTGTATTATCTGAATCGTGGAAAGTACTGGATAAGTCTTTGTTCAATCTGGAAGGCTATGAAGTGACACATAATAATAGTTTCCTAAACAAAAGCGACGGAGTGCTTGTTTTTATTAAAAAAAATTTAAATAGTCAATATTCAATAGAAAATATTGGCAACTTAAAAGCTTTAAAAATAGTTATTCGAATAAGAAACCGTAAATATGTTTTCACAAATATCTATAGGTCCCCTTCAAGTGATGCCGTCCAGTTTATAGAAGATTTAGACTCGTATTTGAGAAATTGCGAAAATACGTATTTTCATGCAATTTTGGGTGACATAAACATTAATATAAAATATATGGGCGACGTTTCTGAAAGTTATTTGAATACACTTGGTTCACACGGATATATTTCATATATTAATGATTACACTTTCATTTCAATCAAAAATCCTGCTTGGATCACATTTTTATCAAAACACAAGAAAAAAACCAAATTGAATCTGCCATTTACGATTACACCCTTACAGACCATTTTCCTATTCTACTTTCAATACCGTTACAACAATCGGAAATATTTAAAAAAAGTACCACAAGTAAACAATAAAACATTTATTAATTATAATAATTTAAAAAAGGATCTAAGTACTGAAAACAAATGGGATGGAATTTACAACACAACAGACATAGATAAAGCTACCGAAATGTTCATTCAAAAAATTACACAAGCAATCGAAAATAATACGCGAATTATTAAAATTAAAAACATCAAAAAAAAAGGATGGATTACAAAAGCTCTTCTAATATCGATTAATAAAAAAAATGATTTATACAAAAAATGTAAACAAAACCCAAAGGACCTAAACCTTTTTTTTTTGAAAATAATCCTTTATTATTTCTTTATAATATGTTAACAATATTTAACAGACTCTCCAATCAGTGCTGAAGGCGCTGGCCTCGAGAGTATAATTAATAAACATTTAACAATTAACCATACTTAAAACTAAAAAACATAATTATTTATTTTTCTAGCAACTAGCAACAAGATTTAATTATTTTTTATTTTATTCCTAGGAATGTTTTCAGTCTCTTAACGAACACATTGTAGTTATTTATCAGTCTTAGACTTTCCGGTAACGAATTATACAGTTTAGATACTTCGTGAATTGGGCTATAAAGACCTACATTTATTCGACTATAGTTCAGATATACATTATTATTATTTCTCGTATTATGACTATGTATTTCGTTGGTAAAGGTTATATTTGTATTTATTTTTTGTTGTTGTAAGATAATTTTATGCATTAGTTTACCCTGTTCAAGATTTAATATTTTCTCTAACCTGCAGAGACCTAACTCACGGTATAGGGTATCTGTGCTTGTAAGTATATCATAATTGAATAAAATCTTTAAGACCTTATTTTGTAAAATTTGAATTTCATCAAACCTAGTTCTAGAACAGGTACCCCATACTGGCAGTAGGTAACGCAAATGGGACAAAAAGAAGGCATTATAGATATTCCTTTTTGTTTTGATAGATAGATAATCTCGACATTTAAAGATAATGGGTATCATTGGAACAATTTTATTTTTAATTTTGTTTATGTGGCTTTGCCAATTTAACGACTCATCAATAATTAGTCCAAGATATCTAATCTCAGTAACCATCTCCAAAATTGTATCATTAATTTCAATATTTGTACTTTCAATCCGTTTATTTTTTTGCTTGAAGAGCATATATTTGGTTTTATCTGCATTGATTTTCAATTTGTTGAAGTAGAGCCAGTTACTGTATAGTTTAAGATCTTCATTGACTTCTTGCATAAGTTCTGTCTCATTTTCACCCGTGTATACCAAAGCTGTATCATCAGCAAAGGTGAAATACTGAGCTTTTAGGTTTGCACATCTAAGGCTCAAAACATACAAAGAATATAAAATAGGACCGAGGACAGAACCTTGCGGTACCCCATACATATTAGTTAGTAACTCGCTCTTTACATTACCTAATTTCACATATTGTTTTCTATTGCCTAAATACGATTTAATAAGGGTAAATATAGGTTCTCTAAAGCCCATCACAAAAAGTTTTCTCAGAAGTATGTCTATGCTGACCACATCGAAAGCCTTACTCAAATCAATAAAAACAACTATAACAATTTTTTTTTCATCTAAAGCTTTGCAGGTGTAATTGACAAAATCAAAAGTAGCGCCTAAAGTGCTACTATTTCTAATAAAACCATACTGGAACTTGTCAAAAGTTATATTGTCATCAATAAAATTTATCATCCTGTTTTTTATAACTTTTTCGATAATCTTTGAAAATATACTTATGACTGAAATCGGCCTATAATTACTCATACACTTTGAGTCACCAGATTTATAAATTGGTGTAATCTTGCTTATTTTCAGTTCTTGTGGAAATATTCCTGTGGTAAGTATATCATTTACCAGTTTTGTTAAAATTTTCAAAATAAATTCCCGTAAATTTAGAACATCAAGTACCGTTACCTCATCATCCCCGGGTGCAGAGTTTTTTTTAAGTTCCGACATGATTTCATTAATTTCAATTTCATTTGTACCTTTTATATTTATAATTTTATTACATTTTATCTCTTCAAACTGTCTGTTCAAACCCTTCTGCAAAATGTCCTCATCCAAATCTCTTACAATTTTTTCACCTATATTTGCAAAGTGCTTATTTGAACTATTTACAATATTTTTGCCATTTTTTACCTCCATTCCCTCAATCATCAATGATTCTATATCATTTGAATTGTGTTTATTTTTAAAGAAACTATTTACAAATTCCCACTGCTTTTTTATGTTATCACCTGCCTGATCCCATTTTTTACGAAAATATAAGTTTTTCAATGACTTGATTTTATTGTTAACTTTGTTTTTAAGCTTTCTAAATTCAGTATCATACATAACAACTTCCGGATTTTTAACTTTTTTTCTATATGCTATGTCACGTTGTTTCATCATTTCAAGAAGTTCTTGATTGATCCAGGTATTATTCTCTCTAATTTTAATAGTTTTGACATATTCCGATGCAGTCTTAGTATCTATAATTAATTTTATCAAATCCTGAAATGATGAAACTACGACATTGTTATTGTTGATCTCATCTCTAAACAGTGATTTAAATGTTTCATAATTTATCATTTTAATATTATGTCGAACTTTAGGTTTAAATATCTTTACATTTTCTTGAATCTTGAACATCAATAAATTATGATCAGATAAGCAGTTGGGTTGCACATTCAAAGAGGAAATAAATTTTGAGCCGTAGTCCGACATAACATGATCGATAAGAGTTTTGCTGTGTTGTGTAACTCTGGTAGCGTTTTCAACTGAAATTTCATTAATAATTTTAAAATTATTTAATTGGAGAAGATTTTTAAAGTTACGAACCAATTTAGAGTCTTCTAATAAGTTGATGTTAAAATCACCAACTATAACATGTTTTTTAGGATGTTTTGACAAAATTTTTTCTATATCTACAAAAAAATCTGCAATGTTATAATTTGGTGGTCTATATAAAACGCTTATTTTTAAGTTATTCTCACCCACACTTACACACACCCAGTTGATTGCCTGGCTTGGATCCGACTGATCGATGAGACGACTTTTTATCGATTTTTTAATGTAGATTGAGGACCCTCCACCTCTGGCACCAACTCTGCATGAATGCACTGCACTATAGTTATCTAACCCATACAGAAAAGCATTACTTTCCTCCAACCATGTTTCAGAAAACAATAATATATCCGACTTATTTGCAATTGCAAAACTTTGTAAATTGTCTAATTTGTTGCGTATACTTTGAATGTTTGTGTATGCTACATTTAATAGAACTCGAGGCCCGACTTCCTAATCACTTACCAACTGATCCTCCCTCTGTATCAATAAGATTTTGGTATTATCTCCTTTTCTTAAAAATATGTTTCCATCTTTTATCCACAAATATTTGAATTCATTTTGTTTTTTAAACGCATTACATTCTTTATAGAGCTCCAAGTTTTTTTTTGTCAGGTCTTGGTTGATAAATATCTTATTATTCACATTAAATCCCAATGACTGGGTAGTTAGGCGGATCATTCTGGGTGATTTCAAAAGCTTATTTTTGGTTTCTTCATTCTCAAACTTTATTTTAATTGGACAAGTTTTATTTTCTTCTCTCTTACCAATTCTGGTAGCTGTAATACGTTCATTGGATAAGTCAACCTGAAGTTCTTTACCAACTTTTTCAACCATTTTTTTCAAGTCTTCTTCGGCACAGAATGGGATACCCAGCATGATTACATTATTTTTGAGTTCCTTCTGCTCGCTCTTATTTAACTGAATCTTTATGTCAGTAATCTCATCTCTTAAGTCCTTGTTTATCTGTAACTGCTCTTGATATTTATCTATATCAAGAATACAAGAAATATAAAAATAAACTACTTGATTTAATAAAAAAAAATAAACAAAATTTTTTCAAAAACAAAATTAAAAAAAACAGTTCCTCTAAGGATTTATGGAATAATATTAACCAAATATGCCAGAATAAAAATACTCAACACGAGATAAATGAAATCAAAGTGAATAATATTCATATCACCGACAAAAAAGAAATGGCAAATGAATTTAATAAACATTATAGCAACTTATGTGAAACCTATGCAAAACGAATAAAAGAACCAACAAATTTTAAAAAAAGTTTAACTTCTCAAAATGTATCTAAATCAGTGTATCTCTTTTCGACCAACAAAGAAGAGATTATTAAAATTATACATAATCTAAAAATAAAAAAAGCTCCAGGGCACGATAAGCTGAGATCCGAAACGTTAAAATTAATTGCAAATGAAATATCTTTACCACTATCATATCTTATAAATAAATCTTTAAGTATGGGACACTTTCCACAAATTTTAAAGCTTGGGATAATCAAACCATTATTTAAAAAAGGAGACAAGTTAGACATCCAAAATTATCGACCTATATCTTTAATTTCAAATATAGGTAAGGTATTTGAGAAAATAATGAAAAACCGAATTGTAAATTTCTTGGAAAAAAATAATGTCTTCTCAGAAGAACAATATGGCTTTCGCCGAGGCAGGTCGACGGACAGCGCGATAGCACACTTAACTGGGAAAATCTATGAAGCCTTAGACAGGGTTGCCAGATGGTTATAACTAATTTCCCCCAAAGGATTTCAAAAATACCCCAAAAATCACTGTTTGTCAACTAAAATCCCCCAAATAAATATAGATTTATTCTCGACTCATACTTGCAAAAAAAAAAAGACAAATTCGTTGAATATTTCAAAATAAAACTCATACCCTTACCACTTTTTTATTTGTTTATATTTTTCTAATCCCAAAAATAAAATGACAATTGACAAATGACAAATGAAATGAAATGTTGTGACTGGTGACAGAACAGATAAGTACAGTTAGTTGTACCAAGAAGTTTGGAAAGTTTAAAAAATAATCTCAAAACCACACCAAACGCTTTTGTTGCATACTGCCATAGCAGCCATGTTGGCTTTTTGTGCTTTGGAGGGATTTCATGCCCTTATTCGTTTTATCTAAAAAAATCCGCAAAAAATCCTCTGAATTACAAAATCCGAAAAAAATCCGATCGTCCAAAAAAAATCCGCAAATCGGATTAAAATCCGTCCATTGGCAACACTGGAGAAGAAGCAAACTGTATCTTTTTATTGGTACTTGATTGAAAAAATAGATGGCGCAGTTGTTTTAATACATCTTTTACTTTAGTTTTATTCATTGAAATATACCCGATTTCCCCCAATAGCGAGAATTCTTACCCCCAAAAAATCCCCCAGAAAAAACTATCCCCCAGATTTTCCCCCATCTACTTGAAAATCCCCCAAATTTGGGGGAAAATCCCCCAATCTGGTAACACTGGCCTTAGATGAAAAGAAACCTGCTATCTGCGTGTTCGTCGATCTTGCTAAGGCGTTTGATACAGTGTGCCATAAGAAGCTTCTGATTAAACTGGAGCATTATGGTATAAGGGGGATATCTCTTTCATTAATTAAAAGTTATTTAACAAATAGACAACAAATGGTACAAATAGGGGATGAGGTTAGTTCAAGTCGAGAAGTCAAGTACGGGGTTCCACAGGGAACTGTTTTGGGACCACTGCTCTTTCTGCTATATGTTAACGATTTGTTTGGGATGGTTACTGATGGTGAAATACTATCTTTCGCCGATGACACTGCAATCTTCTTTAAAGGCAATACTTGGAACCAAGTCAAATTGAAAGCTGAAAGTAGTTTTAAAATATTACAACAGTGGTTCGACTTTAATCTCCTAACTGTTAATTTTGAAAAAACACAGTATATTCCTTTTACATCATATAAATCAAACCTACCTCATATGGGAGATTGAAAAATTGAAGAAACCAAACGAATCTCGGAAACGGAACAAGTAAAATATTTAGGATTAATATTGGACAAACATGCGAAGTGGGATATACATATTAGGGAATTAACAAAAAAAATCAGATGTCTGTCTCCAAAATTTAAAAATTTAATAAACTTTTTCCACATTAAAGAACTTAAAATATTGTATCATGCCTTAGTGCAATCACTTTTAAATTATGGGATCATAGCTTGGGGTGGGGCACATGACACACATTTGAAACACTTGTTTACGGCACAAAAATGGATAATTAGAATTTTATTTAGAAAAAATTACAGATACCCTTCTGAAATGTTGTACTGCGAAAGCGGATTTTTTGACATTAGGCAGCTGTATTGTTTCAAACTGGGCATAAAATTGTATCAAGACAAAAATATTTCCCCCCTTGATCACAGATATGGAACACGATTAAACAAACCCTCGAAATGTTCCATCCCAAGAGCATCAAAAACAGTTGGACAAAGAAATTTCAACTACCTAATCCCACGGTTAAATAATATGTTGCCATCTGAGATTTTCAACAATAACAAGTTGCACATTTTTAAAAAAGAACTTAGGGAGTGGTTAAACATTACACCAAGAACAAATATACACAATTTTATTTCAAAATGAAAGAAAAAAAAAATAATAATAATAATAAAAAAAAAAATAATGAATAAACAAAAATATGAGAAAATAGATCGGATGCGACACAAATTCAAACACAATTATGACAACTTACCCGATTGCGACCTCTACTAATACTACGACAAAATTATATACTTTCACAAACAAGTAGTAAATGACTACTTCTGTGAATTGTCTTATGTTTATTTTCCTATTAGCTAGTTCCTATGTGAGAAAATGATATTTAACTTTTTAAAATGTACCTGCTGTATTTACTTGATTGAAAATAATAGTACATTATATACCTAGGTAGAGAAGTTGGTCATTATATACCGAGCGCTTTTATAAACCGAGGCGCGTAGCGTCTTTAACTTCGGCTTTTACTTCCGTAATCTTTTGTATGGGTCTCTTGAAGTTTTATCATTTTGCGGCATTTTGCGCAGAAGTTCTTCAACTTTTTGTTCATACATTTTCGCTTGTTGTCTTGTGATAGGCATATACAGAATGTTCTGGAATTTCCCTCAAACTCTCTTCAAATACCTTTTCTGGTCTTTGCTCGAAGTTCCAAACACGCTGGTGAAGTCACAAATTGGATAACTTGCGTTATTTTAGAATAGAATGTTCTAGAATTTTCCTGAAATGTCTTTCCTGGATGTCGATTGATATAGAAACACGTCGGTGAAGTCACAAATTCGATATCTGCCTTAGTTTCCAAATAAAATGTTCTAGAATTTTCCCGAAACTCCTCGAAAAACTTTTTCTGAATGACGATTGATGTTCCGAATACGTCGGCAAAGTCAGAAATTCGATACCTCTTTTGGTTTCCAAATAGAATTTTCTAGAACTCAATCGAAGATTCACTATCACAGTCAAAATCGGGTATAGAGTTACTTCCGGGGTAATAGGGTACTTGCATGGAAAATTAAATTGATTATTTCATTCATTATAAAATAGACCCATCAGACAACGTCATTTTTTGAATGAATTTTGTTTAAATAAGTGATTATTTCACAAGACCTTGTTTATCAGCGATTAAATTTTTGTTTACCTTTTTTGACAGAATTTTGATAGAAATATTCTGACATTTTATAATAAATAGAACTCTTTGGATAGGATTGACGCCAACAATTCAATCCTAATTATTCAGGAAATAATCTAGCCGTATACCACTCGACCTATAAATTTAAATGGATTAAACTATCTTTGCTTTTTGGAAAATAGTTTCATGCACAATAACTTTTAAATAAAAGCCCTCGACCGCTTCGCGGTCTCGGGCTTTTATTAAGTTCTTGTGCATTCAACTATTTTCCAAGCAAAATCATGCTCAAAATATGTTGGATAGTTTAATCGATTAAATTTAAAGCTCTTGTGATATAATATATGATTATTGTTTATTGCAAACTGTAGGAAATCGAATAATGCCCGTATGCACCATTGCACAAATTCTCTGATTAAGACTTTAGCCGTGATCACAAAATATTTTTCATATGCACCAAGCGTTTTTTTCGCCTATTGGCAATTAACTTTAAATTGCTCGATGGCCTGGAATTTAGAACAAGATAACCGCGGCTAGTTAATAAAATGAGGTTAGGTGTTTTGTTTGTTTTGGTTCCGATTTCAAATTTCATATTTACATTTTACACACATTTTTGTAAAAAAAAAAAAACTGGAACAAATTTGTGTGAAGTGGGCCAGGAAAAAAAAGAACTGAAATCAGGAATATGGAGGTGGAGAGACATTATTTGACAATGATTAATTTGGATAATGAAATTGTGTTAGATGGGTTTCCGTTTCCAAGGCGTTGGAATGAGAGGGAAAATTATTTTATTTGTCACTCATTTGTAAAACGTCACTTATCAAGTCAAAACATAAACAACGAAAATTCATTTTTACAAGGCACTGGCTCTACTGACTTGTAAAATTGACAGCTAAACTGTAATAGTATATTACAATCCGAGACGGAAAATACTTCATTGCTGGTCGAGAGGTTATTATAGTTTATCGAAACGCGAAGCGTCGAGATAAACTCAACCTCGAGACAGAAATGAAGTTTTCCGTCGAGGTTTGTATACTTTTTTATTTTCAACCCTTAATTTTCTGATGCAAAAACTAAAGATTCTGTTATACGAAATTTTCATATAGTGTAAAACTGGCCTTAGAAAAAAATATTTCACTTTTTTTGTCAATGTCATCAATTTTGACGATCTCAAAGGCCCTGTAAAGGCCAAAACAAAAGACGAAACCACAGGAAACCGCAAAATCAACAACCATAGATAAGATCAACAACGCCTTAACGACGGTAGTTTTCGCTCAGTATTTTTGCGGAAATAATAGATTTTCACTAGATTTCTCCCCGTTCTCCCCAAAGAAATGATTTCGGAAAGTGAAGATGAAGCGATGGATTGTACCCCACCTGAATTAAAAGAAGCAGCAGACAGGATTGGAGAGAGTTTGCTTCCAGCAAAAAGCAAATTTCGGTACGAAAAGGCTTTTCAAATATTCGAAGCATGGTGTAGCCAGAAAGGAACGAGAAATACTGCCTCGGAGACCGTTTTGTTGGCGTATTTTGGCGAATTATCTAAGGAAAAGAAGCCTTCGACTTTATGGTCGACTTACAGTATGTTGAAAACCATGATTAAATTGAAAGAGAAAGTTGATATCTCCAATTACGCAAAACTTATAGCTTTTTTGAAGCGGCAAAATCTGGGCTTTCAGCCGAAAAAGTCGAGCGTTTTTTCCAGAGAAAACATTAACGAGTTCCTCACGAAGGCAGCTGAAGAATTCATTAGCATCAAGGTAGGTTTTCAAAAAATATACAAAGAAGATAAAAATGCGAAAATCAAAATGATTTTCTGTATGCTATAGCTAGGTTACCCATTTTATTTTTATCTGGTTTCAGGTAGCGCTAATTGTTGCTGTGTCGGGTGCATGTAGGAGCGATGAACTAGTCAAGATGAAAATGGAGCACGTCAACGTTTTGGAAGGAAAGATCGCTATAGAAATTCCACACACAAAAACTTACACAAGTCGATCGTTTATCATAAGCGATCCAGATTGGGTTGCTATTTTCCACAAATACCTCACTTTGCGGAAAAATTTGAAAAATGACAGGTTATTTGTTCAATGGCGAAATGGGAAATTACATAACCAAGCAATTGGCTATCATTCAATCTCAAAATTTCCACATAAAATAGCTGCTTTTTTGAAGCTTCCAAAAATTGAAACTTTTACAGGGCATGCTTTTCGTCGTACTTCCGCAACCTTATTGGTTGACAACGGGGCCGATCTATTGCAACTCAAAAGACTGGGAGGGTGGAAATCGAGCACGGTTGCTGAAGGCTACATAGAGGCATCTTTGGAGAACAAAAGTAAGACTGCTCTGATGCTATCCTCTACTTCCAAAGGTATTCAGTTGTCCAGTGCATCCACAAGTACATCACATGCGGAAACTCATCCGCAAGCGCAAGAGATAATAGTTCCAAACGAAACACAATTCCAACAGGATGGTCTCAAGATTTCCATTATAAACAACAATGCTAATTTAACAATTAATGTAAATAAGTGAATAGATTTAATTAGTTCCATGTAATACATGTGGTTTTATTATTATATGTGAGAGCTGTATGAAAATTATCAATTTGGAACGAGCAGGGAAATGGGGACGGAAAAGCATTTGCCGTCCCGGACGGAAAATGCTTTTCCGTCCTAGGCAGGCATATGCATTACCGTCCCGATAAATGTCAAAGTCCAGAAATGTGACACTTTCAAGATTTTGAAAAACCTGCAATGTCAACATTACATATGTGGTTGAAAATAAAAACTTTTTACAAGTCAGTAGAATTATTTATTTTTAAAAAATCAGTTTTTTCACAAGAATAATTGTATGTAGGTACCTTCTGGAATCCTTATCTGGTGATAAACTGTTAGCTACGACTGTAGTTTCATTAATAATATCTTCTGACACATTCATTTCTGGAAAAAAATTGCAAAATGCAAATCTTCCAGAAAACCGGATTATAACTAAAAACAACGACTTAACAACATCTCGTTCTTATAGGTATAGGTACTAGGCTTGTATGACAAAAAATCAAAAAAAAAAAATATTTCTTTTTTTTCTAATTTCATGTATCAATTTTTTATTTTTCCCTATATTTTTTACAAATGAGTAACAAATAAACTATTGTACATTAAACGCCAGGTAGCAGTTTTTACTGGCTCTTGAAGGTGACAAGCTCGCCTGACGGCTCGCTAGTCATTTCCTTCAATCGCCAGTAAAAACTGTTTTACCTGGCTAATAATGTAAAATACTATTGAAGCCTTGGATGATCTGATCTATAAGCCAATGTCGTAGATCATAGATCTTCTTGAAGAGGTAGAAGATGCCCTATCATTATTATAGGGTGTAGTACCTACATTCTATGCAAATTTATGACTTGATTCTTGATTCCAATAACTAGGTAATGACTATGTAATTACTGTTTATTTCAAATAAAATGCCCTACATGCCCTGGATGTTTTGTTTGTTTGTTTGTTTATAAAATTAAAATTCATCGACAAAAAACGCAGAATGGGTCTCGCCAACCCCACATACCGCCAACCCAAAATGGGCTTTTATTGCCTTTTATTAAAATCTATAGGAAATTTGCGACGTTATCGGTGAGTTCCTTTCAGGTGGCCCTCATTACAAAATCACAATTAACTAATTTGAGTGCAAAATCCTTTGGTGCATCGAACCGACATTTTTACTGTGATCACATAATTATCCGTGATTAGCTAATAACGAAAATACGTGAAAATGGTGAATAGTATGAGGAGCTCCGGAACAGCTCCGGGCATAGAGGCTCCGGGGCGTTACGCGCTTATTCCTTCCGAAAAGTGTTTGTTGCACATGAGTACTCAAGCCCAAAGTAAACCATAAATGCACGAAAGTCGGCGAATCTGTTCCTTTCAAATCGGGTTGACACACCGGAGCGAGTAGCTCTAGTGTTTCAAACTCTTGAAAGGAATACAGCTACATACTGGAAAGCAGCTTTTATATCCTATCGGCGGTGCACTCTCGTACTCTATCCGTTCCAGCGGCCGCACCGGTGCGGCGTGATCCCGACAATCCGGAGCCGTTGATCGAAACGAGTCTGTCGGTGTAATGTACTCCGTCTCTGAATCTGTGTCCCTACTCCGAGTCCACACTTTTTCCTGTTCCACTGGCCGGCGCGGCGTGATCCGATTAGTTCGAGTTTGACTCCGAGTCCGTACAACGTAGACAACGCAAAAGTGGTCCGGACTTGAACTCGAACTTGGACCGGACCTGTTTATTTTGCAGTGGATCAGTTCCCACTGTGAAGATCAGTTCCAGTATTTGGCCCTGATAATAGCCAATTTTGGGTTGGCGAGACCCCCTATCTGCGTTTTTTTCGATGAATAAATTTTAGGTATACAGTATACACAAACGAACAAAGCATCCTGGGCATTTTATTTGAAATAAACAGTAATTACCGTAATTACATAGTCATTAGTTACTGGAATCAAGCCATAAAATTGCATATAATACTACCACCCTATCATAAGTTAAGTTAGGGCATCTTCCACCTCTTCAGGAAGATCTACGACTATTGGTTTGGTTTATAAGATCATCCATCCAAGGCTTCAAAATAATTTTCCGTCTCATTCCAACGCGTTGGAAGCCCATCTAACACAATCATTATTTATCAGTATCCAAATCCTCGTCAAATAATAGGTGGTCCATCTCCATATTCCTTATTTGATTTCTCCCTGCTCACCCTCGCCACACACTATTTTTCCAGTAATTTTTTGGGGACAAAAATGTTTTTAAAATGTAAAAACAAAACAAAACATTCTAACCTCATTTCATTATAGCCGCGGTTATCCTAAATTCCAGGCCATCGAGCGATTTAAGTTAATTGCTGTGGTAATCGACAATTGTGCCGTTCATCAGGACGTAGCGCTACTGTAGCGATCATCAGTCAGCCATTTTTTCCATCATAAAACAGTTCGATGCATCAACCGTTTTTTATGTCAAGTGTCAAGTTTAAAGTAAACAAACAAGTTTTTGGTTAGTATAATTATTTAAATAATTGGATTATTTTGAAAATATTTGTTTTTTCCATGTTAGCGTTTAAGCGTTTAGCCGTGAAAATGGGTGAAAACTTGGAGATCACCTATGATTTCAAAGATAATTTTTATACAGTTGTTGGTAATGGAGAATTCCATTATCGGCTTCAGAATGGTAAGATTTTCATTCCATTCAAATATTTGATACAATAATATATTTTCTAGATTCAGACTTTTCTGATGAATATTTTGCAAGTCTCACCAAAAAAAACTATTTTCCGATAGACAGTGTTGATTCACAAGGATGCCAACAAAAAATCAAATAATCAGTGTGGTATGTTCACAGTTCACAGTCCATATATTGTTTTGAATTAAGTTTTTCCATAATTTGTAGACATAGGAAATAAACAAAATACTGGTTTTGGTGCTAGCTGTGACCCTACTCCCAGTACAAGTACTGACTTTCAATCATTGTGGTCATCATGTTCAGGTAAGGGTAAGACTTTTTTCACACAAAAAAAGAAACTTCTTGTAGGGTGATAAGTTAACTGAATAAATTCTTTTTGTAGATATTGAAACCAATCCAAAAACTGAATTCAAATGGACCAAACAGGTTACATTGCTTCTTTTGAATTTATACAAGGAAAAAAATGAACAATTCCGAAATTCAAAAATAAAAAATAAAGATATTTGGTCAAAAATATTAAAAGAATTTCAAAACAAAGGGTACATTGTCACAATAGATCTGTTAGACAGAAAATTCAGGAATATGAAAAAAACCTATAAAGACAATAAAGATAAAAAAAAGACTACTGGGGAATCATCCATAACATGGGAATATTTTGAAATTATGGATGAGATCTTTTTCAATGATAAAACAATGAACCCAACAACGACAATATCTTCAATGGAACCAGTTCTAAAAAATTCCAAAGTAAATTTAAACTCTGAAGTTAGTACAATCGTTAAAGTATCGGACAAGGAGAATCAGGAACCAAAAGTGGAGAAAAAATCCGAAAAAGAACTGACAAAAGTCATTAAAGCGAAAAGAGTCAAGCATCTATATGATCATCGAAAAAAAATACAGGAAATAGAAAATCAAAGATTAGAAGAGGTGCAAAAATTGAGACAAGCAATACAGAGAAACAATAATATTCAAGAAGAAAGGAATGAACTTTTAAGGCAAATGCTGTCGAGAAATTGAACTAGTTAGATAGTTACTTATATACATGTATTTCTTTTCCTATTCTATAATGTATGTAAATTGTTGTGGATTTAAGTTTAGGTGCTGTAGAAGTTTGTTAATGTTAATTTATTATTCCTATTTGTTTCTGGAAAAAACCGGTAAGTTTAAGCGTTGAATACCTAAGTATTATATAGTTTTTTTTTTCAGTTCCTATATTCTGTGATACCTCTAGGTTTGAATTGAAGTTATTATTATTATTATTATTATTATTTATTATTATTATTATTATGATACAATAGTAAGCAGTTTACACTGATGAAACTATTGGATTACTTGTAAGTTTATCGTCGTGTTTTTGGTAAAAACTTATTGTCCATAATGAATATCCACATGGAGTAATGCACTCATATCGGTGTCGACCTTATTCTTGAAAGAATTCAGACTCTGGGCGGTGACTGTAGAATTTGACAGGCTGTTCCATGGGTAGACAATTCGATTTGCTATGAAGTTTCTTCTTGGAAGCTTGGCGGTTTTTTCCTTGCACAACTTCAAAGTATGACCTCGTAGATGGGGGTTGTTATTGAAGGTGAAGATGTCAAGGTTACAGGAGTAGCCATTTCGAATAATCTTGTATGTCTCGATCAGATCTCCTCTCTGACGCCTTTCCCTCAAAGAAGTGAGTCCCAGGGTGGATAGTCGAGTAAGGTAATCTTCATTACGGAGTGATGGTGGAATTTTTGTTACTCGTCTCTGCACTCGCTCTAGTATCTCGATATCCTTTATGAAGTACGGATTCCAAACTGAGTGGGCGTATTCTAGTTTTGGACGTATGAAAGATTTATACAGTTTCATAATGGTGTTGCACGACTGGTCTTCAAAGGCCTTTTTCACAAGGTATATGTATGAGTTGGATTTTTTGGCAATTTTTGATATGTGCATCTCCCATTTCAGATTATAGGTTACTATGACACCTAGATCCAATTGCTCCCTCACATGCTTCAGCTCGACATTGTTTATTTTGTAGGCATACTCAGTGGTGTTGGTTCCAATGCTCAAGATAGTACATTTTTCTTCGTTTAGCCTCATTTTCCACGTATTGGACCACACTTCTATAGCTCTGAGATCTTCTTGCAATTTCTTGTGTTCTGCGGCCTTTGCATACAATTTCGTGTCGTCGGCAAAAAGTAGAACCCTGGTTTGGATATTAGATGTCATATCGCTGACATACAATAAAAAAAGTAGAGGACCCAGTACTGATCCCTGAGGCACCCCACTCTGCACTTTTCTTCTGTCTGAAAAGATTGCATTTATTCTTACTTGGTAGCATCGGTTTAATAGAAAATTTGATACAAATTGTAATAGGTTCCCAGCAATGCCAAAGTGATGTATTTTGTGCAGGAGATAACTGTGACACACTTTATCGAACGCCTTCTCAAAGTCGAGATATATCACATCCACTTGCTCGTTATTGTCAAAGTCCCTTGTCCAATCGTCCAAGCATAGTGTAAGGTTGGTTGTTGTAGAACGCCCTGGAAGAAAACCATGTTGGTGCTTCAGTAATGGATTTTGCTCCAGTACAAATGGGGTTAACTGTTTCACCACAATTTTTTCCATACACTTGCATAGATTGCACGTCAAACTTATTGGACGATAGTTCGATGGAGCGGTTTTGTCTCCTTTTTTGTATATTGGAATCACAAACGATGTTGACCAAGTCTCAGGAAAGTTGTGAGCTTCAAAAATACTTTTCATGAGATCAGACAAGGGTTGGCTCAGGATGGCTGCACAATTTTGCAGGAACACTGCTGGAATTCCATCAGGGCCTGGGCTGGAATCCGTCTTCAACGATTTTATTGCTTCATACACCTTATCAGGAGATAAGTCAATATTTGACATCTTTGAAGTTGCACGTAGGTATTCCGGAATTAGTGGCATTTCGTTTTGATTTCCTTTGGTGAATACCTTTTCAAATTGGTTTGCAAAGCATTCCGCTACATCAAAGTCGTCAGTCAAAAGTTCATCCGCTTCATTCTTTAATGTTATTGTTGAAACTTTGGTTGATAGTGTTTTATTCACATACTTGAAAAATATTTTATCTGAGCTCTGAGAAGCAATGTTGCATTCATAGTCTTTTCTTGACTTTCTAATTACACTTGTTAGGTAGTTGTTTTGTTCGCGATATTTTTTGTAATTGTCATCTGTAGCTGATTTTTTGTATTTGTCCCATAGACCTCGTTTCTTTTCTATTTGTTTAAATATGAACTGGTTTAGCCACGGTTTCTGTGGGTTTGTTTTACATGGTTTCAAAGGAATGAACTTGTCTATAGCACTGCTTAAGACTGACGTGCACGTGTGGAACACATCACCCGAGGCAGCAAAATTTTGCTCAGCCAGAAAACTATTGATTTTCTCATAGTCGGCACTGAAGAAGTTGCGCTTCAATACAGTTTTCGTAGGACGCAGTTCACACTTTAGTTGACTTTTTCCAATGATGACGACATGGTCGCTCTTTCCTATGGGTGGCTCGGGTTCCAAGTTATATAGCAGTTTCTTATCATTGGTGAAGACTAGATCAAGTAGTGAGACTTGGTCATTTCGGAAACGTGTTGGGAAATCAACCATTTGGTAAGCATTAGTTTCAAGATAGTTGTCCAAAAAAAGTCGATTTTCTTTGTCTGGGTTGGACAGATTAAGATTCTTCCAATCTATATACCGATAGTTGAAATCCCCCATAATATAAACGGGCATATCCAATGAACAGGCACGCTTAATTGAGTTGATCATAATATTATCATTTTCCTCACTAGAATAATCCGTTCTGTATATACAAGAGACCAGAAATTTGATGTTACAGACCTTTATATCAATCCACAATGACTGTATTGTGGCTAATGTATTAAATTGATTGTTTACTGTAGAATATACTTTGTGTCCATTCAGCTCATCCTTAACCAAAACACACACTCCACCTCCAGTTTGATTTTCTCTGTCTTGGCGGAATACACTATACCCATCAATCCCAACAATACTATCAACAATGTTCTCATTAAGCCAAGTCTCTGTTACTAAGATGCATGCAGGATGAAGTTGTTTTAGTTTATTTTTGTAAACTCTTTTAACAACCTAGTCTTGAAATATGCAATAGGTACCTAGTACAGCTAAATACTTTGGATAGTTAGGTGCCATTGTGATAAAAAGAAGTAGTACTACAAAAATCTCCTCTCTGATGTCTGCCTGTATTAATATGCCATTGCTCAAATCCAAAATATTAAAATGTTGATTTTCTGGATCCTTTTTTTTATCGCAATGATACTTGTTTTTCTGTTCCTCTGTAAGCTGTATTATTTTGTTTGAATATGTTTATTTTTTGTTTGTTTGATAATCTCAAGTTTTTTTTTGACAAAAGAAGTTAATTTAGGCCGGAATTACCTAAATCCTTAATTCTTTGTATTTGTCCTTAATTCTTAATTCCTAATTTATTTAACATTGAGGTTTTGAATGATTGAGAATTAAGTACAAATATTAAGAATTGAGAAATTGGGTAACTTATTTTGTTTGAATATGTTTTTTTTTTTTTTTTGATAATCTTAAGTGTTTTTTGATAAAAATATGTTTATTTATGGAAGTTACTCAATTCCTTAATTCTTAGTATTTGTCCTTAATTCTCAATTCTTAAAAAGTTCAATTTATTTAACATTGAGGTTTTCAAAGATTGAGAATTAAGTACAAATATTAAGAATTGAGAAATTGGGTAACTTATTTTGTTTGAATATGTTTATTTTTTTTCTGATAATCTTAAGTGTTTTTTGATAAAAATTTGTTTATTTAAGGAAGTTGCCCAATTCCTCAATTCTTAGTATTTATCCTTAATTCTCAATTCTTAAAAAATTCAATTTATTTAACATTGAGGTTTTCAAAGATTGAGAATTAAGTACAAATATTAAGAATTGAGAAATTGGGTAACTTATTTTGTTTGAATATGTTTTTTTTTTTGATAATCTTAAGTGTTTTTTGATAAAAATATGTTTATTTAGGGGTTACTCAGTTCCTCAATTCTTAGTATTTGTCCTGAATTGTCAATTCCTAAAAACTTCAATTTATTTAACATTGAGGTTTTCAAAGATTGAGAATTAAGTTCAAATATTAAGAATTGAGTAACTTATTTTGTTTGAATATATATTTTTTTTTTTTTGATAATCTCGAGTGTTTTTTTGATAAAAAGATGTTTATTTAGAAAAGTTACCCAATTTCCTGACTCTTGGTAATTGTCCTTAATTCTTAATTCCTAAAAAGTTCAGTAATTATTTTTAACATTGAGATTTTTAAAGATTGAGAATTAAATACAAATATCAAGAATTGAGGACTTGGGTAACTTATTTTGTTTGAATATGTTTATTTTTTTTGGTAATCTCAAGTGTTTTTTGATAAAAAGATCTTTATTTAGGCCGAAGTTACCCAATTCCTTAATTCTTAGTATTTGTCCTTAATTCGTAATTCCTAAAAAGTTTAATTTATGTAACATTGAGAATTAAGTACAAATATTAAGAATTGGGTAACTCCGGCCTAGTTTCACGGTGGTAAATTAGGTTTGTAACTACTTTCAATAAACAAACAAAAATGGAGTCTGTATTTTATTTTTATTCAAATTAACACCAACATATTATATTTTAGGAAAAAAAAGTACATTAATTTTTAAAAATTAATATTACAGTGATACATATTGAATCTACATAATTCAACACTTACCTGTGCTGTAATGAGTGTAATGTAGACAGGGTATTTTTTATTTGGGGTTTTCCTTTTCTGATGACTTAAAACTTTGAAAAAACAACGAATTTTATGAAAAACTCAAAAATAAAGGAGATAAAGATGATCATTTTAAATATGTAATATCAAAAATCAAATAAGTCCATTTGCAAAAACTTTATTTATTACAAAAAAAAAGGGAACATTCTAACAAGAATTTTACCTTTTTTTGTGCTAATTAAAGAAAAGCACAGGGACTTAACTAGATTTTTGGTTTTTGCCAACCTAAAAAACACCCTGTATAGAAATATAATGGAATAAAAAAATTTTATACTTAAAATTACAAATACCTTAAATATCTACTTAATATATTTATTAGACTAATAAATTTGTACAAATATTATCTCGTTTTTCTGCAGCTGTATCTCCAAGTTCTTCATTATTTTCATCAACTCCATCACCATCCTCGTTTGCTAATTCTATATCTTCTTCGTACAAATTAATTTCCCCCTGTGTTAATAAAAAGTTGTATAATACAACTGCAGCAGCAATTATTTTGTTACCAAAATCAGGATCAGCAATATCTAAAAATTTTAGGCGTCTAAATTTGTTTTTAAGAATGCCAAAGGCCCTTTCAATGATTGACCTTATGCAATTTAATTTCATATTGAAATTTATTTGAGCAGGTGTCAAATGCCCTGTGTTTCTAAAAGGCACCATTAAGTTCATCATTAGAGGGTATGCTGTATCTCCAATAAGGTGTAAATTAGCTGGCAGCAATGGATTATCATCATTATTCAAATGTGTATGTATATTACTGTTACGTAGAACTCTAGCATCATGCATTCTCCCAGGCGAACCAATGTGACAGTCTATGAATTTACCCATATGATCACAAGTTCCTACAATCAAGCAAATAGATAAAAATAGAATTACTTGTTTTTATAACTATTACTAACCTTGTAAAATTATTGAGTGAAATCCCTTTCTATTATAAAAGTCATGTTGGTTTCCCTGTGGTTGTTTAATAGGAACGTGACAGCCATCTATAGCACCCACAACTCCAGGAAATCCTCCAGATCGCTGCTGAAATGCCTGAAACATTTGCGGTTAGTTTTCTTTACTTTTTATGTTCAAACAATACTCACATTTGTTGAAGTGTTGTACTCATCTGCCCGAGGAAATCTGACATAATCTCTTATTAGGCCAGCTAGAGCACATACAATATCAGTAAAAATTTTGTGACCAGTACTTTTTCCAAAATCAAATCGATATCCAACGGCCAGAAAACTTTCGGGTTTTGAAATCGTCCATATAGTAAAAAGTACTTTTTTGCCAAAGTCAATTTTATCATGCTCATGGTCAACTACTCTTCCCAAAATGTTTGTCAGAGCCTGCAAATGAATGAAATTTAATATAAATAAAAATCACTTTTATTTCGCAAAAATACACATACCTGAAAAGCTACTCTTGACATCCTAAAGTGTTCTTTAAAGAGATCATCATTGTAGGATCGTATTGTTATTTCAAAAAATTGTTGATTCCTCGAGCGGGGCTCCCGGTCGCGTCCGTCTTCCCTAACTTCATCCGGTTCTAAGGGTTGAAGAAGGTTAACAGCTCTATCTGCTATTTGACCCAAGTCAAGACCATCTTCTTCAGCAATTAAAAATGCTACTTGCATAGGATCCATAATACAATCAACGATAATATTTAATTTAATTTCAACAACTGACACCGACGAAGGGCACAAGATGAAAGGAATTAACCACACCTTAACACAAACCAAAACAAAACACAAAACCGATGACTTGACATTGACAGACAAGTGCCTAGTGCGCATGCTTAACATTCCATCACGTTTGTGTGGCGAAAATACCGTTCACCAGAACCAACAAGCGATGGATCACTTCCAAAAATCGCTACCTGATCAAGATGTCCTGATGAACCCGACCATTGAGTTCACCCAGAGTCAAGACCAGGCTAAAGAAAACGCTACAAACTACACGCTCGGAACCTTGATGTCAAACGTCATAACGTGACTCCTCCACCCTGTGAGGACTGAACTCGACAGCGGACAGTCTGCTACCATTCCCCAACATGAGTAGAGGTTACGTAGGCCCCTGTACTTTCAGCCCTCAATAAAGTAGACCATTCAGTAGTAGTGACTTTTATTTCTCGCGGTTATTACAGTGGCGACGAGGATTAAAATATCGGAACGCGGAAGGCGAAAAATATCCAAAAAAAACTACTACGAACAGGAGTGTTCGTCGTGTTCGATCTCGGAACAAAATGGCGGCCAGCAATCGCATGCCCGTTTTCTTCGAATTCAACAGCGAAACGGACGATTTCGAAATCTACGCCGACCGACTGGAACAACACTTCATTGTCAATGAAATTGGCGACGAAAAAGACAAAATCAAAGTGGCGATTTTGTTGAGTTCCATAAGCCAAAGCACCTACAAGCTGATAAAGGATTTGGCGCACCCCTCAAACCCCCAAGACAAGACGTACGCCCAGCTGAAACAATTGTTAAAAAAACAATATACAGCAGAAAAAAGTGTATGGAGGGAGCGGATTGCCTTCTATGAAACGAGCCAGGGTTCCTCCAATATGGCCGACTGGCATGCAAAAATGCGTGGTGCTGCTACTAATTGCCAGTTTGGAAACGACTTATCCAAGATACTTCGCGACAAATTCGTAAGTGGCCTAAATTCTAGCAAAATTTTAGATCGTCTCTGTGAAGAAGATCCCAACAAAACCCTTGATGAGCTGTTCGCCATTGCTTTGAAGGTCGAAAATTCATCAAATTCCAGCAGTGCGACGTCATCAGTAAATTTCTTAGGCAGGCCAACCGGTCCGCAGCCAATCAGATCGCAGCCGTACCAACAAGGTCGTGACGTCAGCGCGAGCGCCCATCAACAAGGTCACTGGCGACGCAATACAACACCGAGTCGTTTCAGCACCCAGGGGAGGGTCTATCTCGACCAGCAGCGTCATCATCAGCTGGCGCAACCAGCGCAACAGAGACAACGAAATGGTTTCCAAGTGAGAAATCCGCAAAGCTTCAATAATAAACAAAAAAACTATGATACAGATGCAGGTAACTCAAATTTTTCGAATTGTATACATTGTGGGAATTTTCACAGGGGTTCTGATTGTAAATTTAAAAATGCAAGGTGCGTAAAATGTAATAAATGGGGACATATTGCACGAGCGTGTAAAATTAGGAGAAAACGAATAAATTTTGTGGAATTGGACGAAGGTACTGGGAAGGAAAATGATTCAGATTTTAATTTTTTATGTAATGATAGTGACGTAGAGCTAGGCAGCCCAGAAAACTTCAACAACGATGTTGATTGTTTTGATACGTTTTGTATCAGTCAAAGTCCACAAGTAGCAGACTCATTTAATTGTAATGTAAACAAAAGGCAGCATAAAAATAATTTTTTTATTGATATTTCGATTGATGGTTTCAAAATAGAGTTTTTGATAGATAGTGGTTCTGCAGTATCAGCAGTTAACCACGAAACTTTTCTGAAATACTTTTCAAATTATAGGTTAACGAAGTGTGGAACAAACTTACGGAGTTTTAATGGGAAGTTGGTCGAACCAGAAGGAGTTTTCACTGCAAGTACCAAATTCAGAAATATGACAAAGCCTAATAAGTTTTTTGTGGTTAAAAACGCAAGTTGTAACATTTTGGGAAGAGATTGGATGGCTGATTTTAAGGTAAAGCTGAATTTTATCAATAATATTTCAATAAATAATGACGTAAATTCTTTAATCTCTAAATTTCCCACCCTGTTTCATAACAAAATTGGTAGGTATGAACTTTCCAAAATTAATTTGAATTTGAAAAATGATAGAGTTACACCAGTTTTTTGTAAATGCAGAGTTGTACCCTCGGCCTTCCGAGAGTCGGTCGATTCGGAACTAATTAAAATGGAGAAGGAGGGGATCATTGAGCAGGTGGACAATTCAGAATGGGCAACACCCATTGTCCCTGTAATCAATGCAGACAAAACCATCAGGATTTGTGGTTACAACAGACGCTAGCTCCAAAGGCATCAGCGCAGTACTAAGTAACCTCATTAACGGAGAAGAAAGAATAATTGCGTGTGTTTCCAGAACCCTTCTCAGTTCGGAAAAAAATTATTCCACGATTCATTTGGAAGGTTTGGCCATTTATTTTGCATTGAACAAGTTCTTCGATTATCTGGCTTGTTCCCCTTTCATTCTGAGAACAGATCATAAGCCTTTGGTTACAATCTTCGGTGAGCACAAGGGAATTCCTCAAATAGCAGCAAACAGGTTGCAGCGATGGGCGGCGTTCCTCTCTATGTTTGATTACAGAATCGAACATATCAAGGGCTCCCAAAATCCCATAGCAGATTACCTATCAAGGAAGCCCCTAGCTACAAAAGAGCCAGAGAACCTGCGGGACTCCTACCTAAACTTCACAGAAACGGTGGATTCATGGCCAGTGAACAATGATGAAATTAGGGAATGCACCGGAAATGATGAGGAACTGCTAGAAGTAATGAAAAGGTTAAAAACCAGAAATTGGCCAAAACACGCAAAAGACTTCCTTGAACCATATTTCCATAGGCTGGAAAACCTTCATATTGATAATGATGTTTTGTTCTTTGGTCATAGAATTGTCATACCAACAGAATTAAGACAGAGATTCCTCCTGGAGCTTCATTCGTCCCATTTTGGAATTTCAAAAACCAAAGCCCTGGCTAGGTCATATATATATTGGCCTGGCATTGATGTTGAAATTGAGAACATGATTAAGTCTTGTAACCTTTGTTTGGAAAACAAACAAAATCCGCCGAAAGCAAAGTTAACCCCATGGCCTTTAAGTGAAGCCCCTTTTGACAGAATCCACATCGATTTTTTTGGTCCAGTTAACAACAAAATGTACTTCATTTTGGTGGACTCATTTTCAAAATGGGTAGAAGTATTCCAAATAAGCAATACAACGTCGCAGAAGACAGAGGACGTTCTAAGAGAGGTTTTTGCGAGGTTTGGTTTGCCAAAATTGGTGGTGAGCGATAATGGACCTCAGCTGGTCTCGGAACACATAAAGAAATTTTTCAAAAAAAACGGCGTTGAACACATTACCATCCCACCATATCATGCCCAGAGCAATGGAATGGCAGAAAATGGCGTAAAAACAATCAAAAATAAATTAAAAACAGCTTTTCAAGACCCTAAAAACCAAGGCATTCCAGCGAGCACAATTTTGTCAAGAATACTATTCACTTACAGGACCACGCGTCACAGCAAAAACACCTGCAGAAATGATATTCGGGAGAAGGACAATAAGAACGAGATTGAGTCAGGTCACAGAAAAAAAAAATGCCAGAGAAATCACAGAAAAACCCAAAGACGAAACCTGGCACAAAAAACTCAACCACCAAGAGGCACAAAAGAAAAATTTTGGAGGCAAAAATCGCCCATACTTCAAGACTGGATCAGCAGTCTATATCAGAAACTACAGTGTAAGAAACACCCAGAAATGGATCAGGGCGCAAATCGTTGAACAAATCGGAAGATCAGTTTTTCGATGCGTGACAAGTAATGGACATACATATAAAAGACACATTAATCAAATCCAACCTTGTACGGACTCTGAAGAGCCCAGGGTGCAACCACGGCCTGCACAAAATAACTCATTCAAAGCTGGTCCAAGCTATTTCATTAATTTACCCATCACTCACTTAAAAACAAATAAAATTTCGAATGAAAGTAGCCTCAATCTCTTCCAAAACACTCCTGAGTCTCCACAAACTTCAGATGGCGACATCAACTTCCATAATAATAGCTCAAATAACAATAGTTTTAAGTCAATTTCTAGCTATGAAACTGTTAGGGCCTCAAGTTCTGAGTCTCCAGACACTCCTGTAACTAAGCTATCACAGAGATTTTTGACGGGGGAGCAGATTGGGGAGGGCTCCCTATCAACACCCCACACAAGTTCCAGCAGACTGAAAAGAAAAGTCAGAAGGCCTATAAAATTGGCTGATTATCATCTCAACTCAGAGTCTGACTCAGATACTTGAGATGCTTTTTCCAGTGAAATTTCAATTCATATTGTTCAATATTCTGGTTAAAATTAGCGAATTTATGAGAACAATCCTTTTGTCTTTTGTCCTTTTATTTATGTTTGTTTAATTAAGTTCCTTTGTTTTAACGAAACCTTTTTTTTTAAGGCGTTCAAAATTGTGCACTTTTGTTTATACATAATTTTAAGGTTTTGACTATTGGATTGGTCTATGTAAAATTTTATGGGGATTAAATTTTTTTTTGTTCTTTGCAGGTGACACAGGTATTTTATAAATTGTAAATCCCCTAAGTAATTTATTTTAGTAACTTATGTTTTCTCAAAATTGCTTTGTTAGCTTTAAGGTTTTAAGGAATGTATTAAAGGCGCACTCCCAGAAAGATTCTGAGTGTGAGGGTGTGGTAATCGACAATGAGTTCACCCAGAGTCAAGACCAGGCTAAAGAAAACGCTACAAACTACACGCTCGGAACCTTGATGTCAAACGTCATGACGTGACTCCTCCACCCTGTGAGGACTGAACTCGACAGCGGACAGTCTGCTACCATTCCCCAACATGAGTAGAGGTTACGTAGGCCCCTGTACTTTCAGCCCTCAATAAAGTAGACCATTCAGTAGTAGTGACTTTTATTTCTCGCGGTTATTACAATTGCCGATTAGGCGAAAAAAACGCTTGGTGCATACGAAAAATTTTATGTGATCACGGCTAAAGTTTAATCAGAGAATTTGTGTAATGGTGCATACCATAGAGAAATATAATAAACCAAGGTAAGAGTACCTGATTGATAACATGAAAGTTTGTATAGCGCTGACGTCACAGCAACGGTGGCGTCAATAGTGGCAGCCGGAACAAATACTGAAATGGCGGGAATTTTGAAATTTGACTTGAGTTGATTGCACAAAAAACTTACTTATGTTGTTCCACATCTTTTTTTCTCAAATCCGAATGAGAAAAATGATGTGGTACTCCATAAAGTTTTGTGCCATTTTTTGATGTAGATTGAAAAAAAAAGGCAAAATAAACACTAAAATTGTACTAGAAAAAATATATATTATAGCTAGATAGGTCAAATACCTAAAGAGTTTACAAACACAGTTATTACATCCCTTATACATGCTTTAATGTATGTACAAGCTAAGCTGGCCAAGGCCTAACATCTACATTTTATCTCTTCTGACTGAGGTCTCCTAAAACAGTAAAAAAATATGCCGTATATCACAAAACTAACATGTATACTTACTGGTTCAGTTTATCCTAGTTGTACATAATATTATAGGTACGCGATACCGAGTGCCTTAATAAAAATAACAATTTCTTCTTCTTGTTCTTTAGATTTTGTTTCGAGTTCGAGTCTTCTTAGACGACCGCCCAATCGGTTAAAAATGACAGATTTCAACACGGAAATGTCGTTATTTTAAGGTTACTTATTTGTTTTCTCGGTCACAGTTTCTATAGTTATGGATGCTTGATAGGTTTCTTCAAAACAGCTAGGAAAGCTCTGTAACTCATACGGTGCCCTTGTCTTGTGAATTGGTATGACAGAGAAAGATGAAACAGAATCGAATGATCGGACTGATCTTTCGTTTGTCTCTAGCTTTCCAAAAATTCCGCAATGCGCTATGCGCAACCGGATGCGCAGTAATAGTATAACCTATTTCGGCTATACTTTTGAAGGTCTTTTTATTTTTTATTGTCTATGGTGCATACCAGGCAAATGCAAAATCCTTTGGTACATCGAATCGACTTTTTTAACCGTGATTACATAATTAGCCCTGATTAGCTAATTACGAAAATACCTGAAAATGGTGCATACAGGCATAAAAATCGTTACTTTTTTTTATTTCGCCCAAATATGATTATTCCGGAAGTTATTCAAATATTAAGTTTTGTATATATAGATATACTGAGCATGTGCAACGTCACTTATTTATTAGATAAGTGACGTCATAGGCAGATTTCATAGCGTTGTATCTCCGTCAATTTTTGACTAAGAAGCAAAAGAAAAAACACGTGTTTACTTATTTTTCATGGACTATCGAAATCAGCAATAAAAAAATTTGATGCAAGGAGCCTATTTACACGATCGGTTGCCACTGACTAATAATCTGTCCCAGTGTTCAGTTCAGTTCACTAAGTTGGCTTTGGATTGCCTGACAGAAGTCTTGGGTTCGTTTCGTTTATTCCAAAAATCAAAGTCCAATTAACACTCTGACACTTATTACCAAAGCTGGGCAGAAAACCGTTAATCCGTTATCCGTTAATTAACGAAGTTAAAAAAATTGCTTAAATTTAACTTTTAAGTTAACCTTAAAAATATTAACGGTTTTCTTAACTTCCATTACATTGGGCTTCCGTTAACTTTAGTCCGTTAAGTTTGTAAATGACGTCATTTTGTTTGCTTGAATTGCGCGTCAAGATCAATCGAGACAGTTCGCACAGGCGTAGAAAGATTTCAGTTCGCTACACTACGCAGTATGGAACTGTTCTGAAATGATTCCAAACCCAATTCCGAACAGTGAGATCGATGCGCAAGCCCTTAGGCCCGGTTGTACAACGGTCGTTCAACCGAAGTTCACACTGACTAGTGGTTCAAAGAAAAAAACTCGTTGTACATGGTCGGTTCAGACTGTGAACTGTGATTGATCTTGAACGTCCGAATTTGGGCGTTCAAGGGCAGTTCAACTCTTTTTTGGGTTTTTCTAACCTCACTCTCCTATGTTTTGGTTTTGTTTTGTTTGATTTTTGAGGGATCACTTTGGCTTTTGATATTTGAATTTATATTTTTTTTGAAGTTGATATTTGGACTATTCTGGAATTTATATTTAACTTTAACTAAAAATGGATCTTGAGTGGGAAGATATTACTGACGACGAAGACTTTTTAGAATTAGTTAATATTGTTGCACACCCCCGAGCCCCCCAGATATTCAGAAATAGACCAGACCATATGAACATTTGGAATGACAAAGAGTTTAAGGAAAGATTCAGGCTGGAAAAGCAAGTTGTGAGGTTTATCATAAGTTCTGTTTTTGCAGAAATCACAAACCAGTCAGAGTCAATTTCATTGGTTGACTTTTTCTATGGGTTGACTTGGCATCGCCGGAAAAGAAATAGTTTTTTGTAGGAATCTCGAATATCTGTGGCGGCGACAATACTTATTTTTTTTTACAAGGGTTATCCCATTGCATAAATCGAACAGTGCAATGAAAATATCTGGTGGTCCAAAAAAAAACGGAATTTTGTTTGTGAGCTGTAACTTTTTTATTTGTTGACCAATTTTCTTTTGTTTTGGCTTGTTTGAAAGAGAAATGAACAGACTAACGAATCAGGGTAAAACTTATGACATTTAAAAAAAATCCAAAATGGCGGACTTCTTCAAAAATTGCCTAGTTTTGGATAGCGCTGGAACTTTTTTGGGACATCCTGTACTCGACATATTTTTTCTATTTCGGGTTTGTTCGAAAGATAAATAGATGGGATAAGGATTCGAAATGAAGATTTTGACTGTATAGAAAAAATTAAAGATTTCCCAGTTCCTTATTTAACATAGCCAATTTTGAAAAAGTTAACGATAAGTTTTCTAACAATACGACTAATATTTTTATTTATAACAACCAATTTATAACATAAAAATAGACACATTTAAGGGACAAGAGGCGATATGCCTTCCGTGGGCCTCAACAACCCATGCTAAACGCGTCTACGCCAAGAATCGATAGAATTGGCAATGTTACGTTGTTCCAGCAGTTCTCCCCAACACTCAATGATTCGGTTGCGCAGCTCTCCTAAATTATTGAACGTAGCCTCATTTCCGTGGACTTTTTCTTCCAAATCCCCTCATAAAAAGTAATCGCAGGAATTCAAATCTGGGCTATTAGGCAGCCAGTCAACGGGCTGTATAAAATCCGCAACCTGCTCTCCTAGATAGTTAATAGTGAAGCGGCTATTATGTCACCTGGCTCGATCTTATATACAAACAGTATTTATCACCTTTATCTCATATGAAGAGAAATACAAACACCTACAATTTTATTAAAGTGTTTGTGAGAACCAAAATCTGAACAGTAAATGTTAACTAGGTAAGTTATAAAATATAAAATTATCTGCATAAAAGTGTAGTCTTGAGATGTGAGCTGTTCAATTTCGGATCAAGGTTCCTAAAGTTAACAGGTTGTCTGGTATTGGGTAACTTGATGACGCATCTAGAGTGCCTTATGGAGATTTGCATTGTCAGGCATAGAGATGACGTCATAAAAGTTATCAGGCAACCTACCTCTCTCAAACAACCTTGATTTCGGATAGTATATATATGACGAACACCAAGCTGACGCTGACAATGCTTGCGTGAATCCAAGTGAACTACTTGGTCGATAACAATTAATTGTGCTTTGTGGCTTCGAGAAATTGCTGCGGATAGATACCTACCATTAAATAACTGCTGAATTTTTGTCTTCCTTCATCTGCTTTTCGAGTTTGGAGAAAAATTCGTAGTTGGTCGTTTTGCAAATTCTTTACTCCGGATAAGGTGAAAATTTTCCCATAACTGAACCAAATTTTTCGGATTTCAGCACGGGCTCTAAATCTTAGTAGGACAGTTTAAATGTGTAGTCCCGTTTAACATGCTTCAGCATTAAATCTTTATTAATTATTCTTCACTATCAACTAGCTAAGAGAACAAGTTGCGAATTTTATAGAGACCGTTGACTGGCCGCTGGCCGCCTTATAGCCCAGATTTGAATCCCTGCGATAACTTTTTATAGGGGGACTTGGAAGAAAAAGTCCACGGAAATGGGGCTACGTTCAATAATTTAGAAAAGCTGCGCAACCGAATCACTGAGTGTTGAGAAGAACTGCTGGAACAACGTGACATTGCCAATTCTATCGATTCTTGGCATAGACGTTTAGCATGGGTTGTTGAGGCCCACGGAGGGCATATTGCCTCTTGCCACTGTGTTTACTTTATTTTTTAAAATTTATAAATAAAACATCTTTATAGATAACGTCCTTAGTGTTTGAGATAGAGTAGAGATAATGGGTTCAGGACTTTGGAAATAAAACTCCCTTTTTTCAAAAAATTATGCCGACCTTTCGACCATATATTTGGTCATCTTCACAGGATACAAACAAAAAATGATCTTAAAATGTTTGGCAACGGAACGAGATAGATTCTAAACCGAATAACACATTTTTTCCAGATATACATGGCGTAAGAAATGTGAATAAAATAGTACAAAATTAGTAAAAAACGTAATAAAAAAATTGTAAAAAAAACACATACAAAAAACAACACAAACTGGGCAGTAATTATTAATTAATCAATCTGAAAGGAATTACATACCTATTTTTTACCAGCAAGGGCGTTTGACGTCAAATACCAATGTAGGAAACATTCCAAAACACAAAGGGACACACATTAGTCTAAATTATTTTTTAATTTTTGCTCTGTATATCGATAAACACGTATAGGTTACAGTAAGTTGGCAAACACAGCCGCGACTAAATACAGTATCTTGGTGTATCGTCCACCTATGCATAGGAATGTCTCGGCCTCTTTTTTTTCCCCCTTAAATATATATTTTCTTTAAACTTATTTTTTTTTTTTTTTTTTTTCCCTTCCTTCAAAAATTTAGCTTATACAAATTTAATAGATAATTATAACGAACATTTAAGCCTTGCACATCAGTTCTATTGTTCACTGTATTATTGAGAGTTATGTAAATCATTTCGCTAATACCCCTTCTAAAGTAGTTCCTCTCTCGGTCTAAGATTGATGTTTCTTGGAAGTTAAAATTATGACTGTTAGAAAAATGATGTTGGACAAGGGCAGTTTTTTCGTTTTTATCAACATTATAATCCCTGCAATCATAACGATGTTGGTAAAGTCGTGTCTTTAAATATTGTTTAGTTGTGCCCACATAACATTTATTACAGTCAGCACAAGGAATTTTATATACCTACTAAGTTTGAATTAAGTTCTGTAGGGATTTTATCTTTCAATTTCGAAAACAAATTTTTAGTTGTATTGACATTATAGAAAGCTAGCCTGCAGTTTGGGAGTTTCGTTTCGATCTTGTTTTTAATTTTATCGGAGAGGTCGTTAATGAAAGGAAATTTGAAATAGTTTTTAGTTGTTCTGTCCTCATTCGGTTTCGGATTGTTGATTTTATGTTTATACTGATTTATTACCCTATTTACTAAACTGCGTGGATAGTTATTGTTGTGCAACACCTGCTTAAGCTTCGTCTCATTATCTTTCCTAAATTCTGGGCTGCTCAATTTAAACATTCTGAAAAATAGGTTGGTGATGGTGCTTATTTTATGACATGTGGCGTGGGATGACAAATAGTTTAATACCCGACCAGATGATGTTGGCTTAGTATACCAATTGGTCTTTAGCGTCCCGTCCACCTCCCTAATAACCATTGTATCAAGAAAGGCCAATTGACAGTTTTCACCAGAGATTGAAATTTACAATTGAAAAAGAAAGTAACTATCCACGCAGTTTAGTAAATAGGGTAATAAATCAGTATAAACATAAAATCAACAATCCGAAACCGAATGAGGACAGAACAACTAAAAACTATTTCAAATTTCCTTTCATTAACGGCCTCTCCGATAAAATTAAAAACAAGATCGAAACGAAACTCCCAAACTGCAGGCTAGCTTTCTATAATGTCAATACAACTAAAAATTTGTTTTCGAAATTGAAAGATAAAATCCCTACAGAACTTAATTCAAACTTAGTATATAAAATTCCTTGTGCTGACTGTAATAAATGTTATGTGGGCACAACTACACAATATTTAAAGACACGACTTTACCAACATCGTTATGATTGCAGGGATTATAATGTTGATAAAAACGAAAAAACTGCCCTTGCCCAACATCATTTTTCTAACAGTCATAATTTTAACTTCCAAGAAACATCAATCTTAGACCGAGAGAGGAACTACTTTAGAAGGGGTATTAGCGAAATGATTTACATAACTCTCAATAATACAGTGAACAATAGAACTGATGTGCAAGGCTTAAATGTTCGTTATAATTATCTATTAAATTTGTATAAGCTAAATTTTTGAAGGAAGGGAAAAAAAAAAAAAAAAATAAGTTTAAAAAAATATATATTTAAGGGGGAAAAAAAAAAGAGGCCGAGACATTCCTATGCATAGGTGGACGATACACCAAGATACTGTATTTAGTCGCGGCTGTGTTTGCCAACTTACTGTAACCTATACGTGTTTATCGATATACAGAGCAAAAATTAAAAAATAATTTAGACTAATGTGTGTCCCTTTGTGTTTTGGAATGTTTCCTACATTGGTATTTGACGTCAAACGCCCTTGCTGGTAAAAAATAGGTATGTAATTCCTTTCAGATTGATTAATTAATAATTACTGCCCAGTTTGTGTTGTTTTTTGTTCTTTTTTTTGTATGTGTTTTTTTTACAATTTTTTTATTACGTTTTTTACTAATTTTGTACTATTTTATTCACATTTCTTACGCCATGTATATCCGGAAAAAATGTGTTATTCGGTTTAGAATCTATCTCGTTCCGTTGCCAAACATTTTAAGATCATTTTTTGTTTGTATCCTGTGAAGAAGACCAAATATATGGTCGAAACGTCGGCATATTTTTTTGAAAAAAGGGAGTTTTATTTCCAAAGTCCTGAACCCATTATCTCTACTCTATTTATAAATAAAAATATTAGTCGTATTGTTAGAAAACTTATCGTTAACTTTTTCAAAATTGACTATGTTAAAGGAACTGGGAAATCTTTAATTTTTGCTCAACAGCTCAACACTCAAAATCTTCATTTCGAATCCTTATCCTATCTATTTATCTTTCGAACAAGCCCGAAATAGACAAAATATGTCGAGTAGAAAAAAAAAATTCTAGCTGAAATAGCATATCCTAGATTTTGCTGTCAATATAAAAAATTTAAATTCGATATTACAAAAAATTCAATATTTCATTTAGTTTTCAACCGATTTTCTCTGTTGAGGTCTTAAAATGTTCGCAAAATGATGAACTTCAAGAATTTATTAAAAAAAACTATACAGGGTGTCCCAAAAAAGTTCCAGCGCAATCCAAAACTAGGCAATTTTTGAAGGAGTCCGCCATTTTGGATTTTTTTCAAATGTCAAAAGTTTTAACCTGATTCGTTTGTCTGTTCATTTCTCTTTCAAACAAGCCAAAACAAAAGAAAATTGGTCAACAAATAAAAAAGTTACAGCTCAAAAACAAAATTCCGGGTTTCTGTTCATTTCTCTTTCAAACAAGCCAAAACAAAAGAAAATTGGTCAACAAATAAAAAAGTTACAGCTCAAAAACAAAATTCCGGGTTTTTTTGGAACTCCCTATAGTTAAATATAACTATGCTCAAACACCAAATTGTAAATAAAAGAATAAATAATTTAGGCACTACAAAAATTTTATTAACAACTTAAACATAGTAGGTATTGAAAACTTTAAACTGAATCGATATTTGTGTAAACAAAAAAAAATCCATAATTCAATAAAATACACCTAATTTTTATTGGCATTCCATTTTCACTTGTGATAGATGACAATTGTAATAGTATATTATGCAATGATCATGTAATGATAGCCATTAATACACGAGCATGTTGTAGGATACGAAACGAGCCGCAGGCGAGTTTCGTATATAACATGCGAGTGTATTAATGGCCATTACATGAGAGTTGCATACACTATTTTTTCTACTGCCATTGATAAAACTTATGATATTCATTTATGTCAATATTATGCTTGACTTTGAATATAGATTTTATAATTGAGTAATCCATACAGTTGAAGGTTTCATTTTTTGTTGTAATTCTTCAAAATATACTATCAAAACATTTTCTGAGAAGGACGATTTGTTTTTGGTGTTTCCAATCCATAAATTGTCCATATCATTTTTCGCAAATTTTCTTGGACTTGTCCGGTAGTATATTATTACCTGCATTTGTCGGCTTTTCTGTAATTTCTGGGGGTGTTAGTGAAAATTCTTCGTTATCACTCAATATTTCCATAATAATGCCTTAGGCCAAACATTAGGTAGGTAACTTTTAATAACAATTCGAAGTATTTTTTTCATGAAATTATTGTTTTCCGCTAAATTACCATGGAAAAGCTATAAACAAAGTGCTGTCATCATTCAAAAAAAAAATAATTCAAAATTTTATAGCTACTACTGCTATGTGTTTGCTTGATATATCACCAGCGAATGAAAACACTGTTTTACTAATAACTCGGTTTAATTCTGGGCACTGAACATACAAATAAATCGAAATACTTTATTTTGTTAACAACAACACGATATCATAATTGCGCGGCAACAAGCTGACTAGAAGTAAACAACAACCTGGGACAGCTGTCTTCTGTCACGTCACGTCAGGCCGCCAGGGTTGTACACAATAGTTGAGCCATCCAGGGTTGAACACAACGGACTCGCGGAACAATGACGCCACATCTACTCCCCTCCCAGTGACGAAGCCACTTGTGGGAGGAACGAAACCTTCTTTTTTGAGTAAGTGCGAAGAGGGCGGTCCATGGTGAAGGATGACGCTGGGTGATTCTCCAGGGTGGATGAAACGGTATCGGGTTTAAGGGTGTAGGCTGGCTTCAGGGCGTCCACAGAGACAGTCTTCTCAACGCCATTGATTCGAATGCTGTACACTCGGTCATTTATTCTCTTGACGACTTCATGCGGGCCAGTGTAGGGCGGTTCGAGCGGGCGACGAACAGAGTCCACTCGGCGGAAGACATGACTGCAAGTTGCGAGGTCCTTGAGGATGAAGCAGCGAGATTTGATATGATGAGCCGTAGGTGTTGGGCGGACTTTCCTGATGTGGTCCCGGTATTTTTCGAGGAAGACTTGGGGATCAGCTGGGGGTGACTCAGAGATGAAGAATTCACCAGGTATACGCAGGGGTGTCCCATAAAGGAGCTCCGCTGGTGAGGCATTCAGGTCTTCTTTCAGGCACGTACGCAGACCCAGAAGAACGGTCGGAAGCACTTCCGTCCAGGGCGTGGGTGCTTGACACATAAGGGCTGCCTTCAAAGTCCTATGGAAGCGCTCTACGATGCCATTGGACTGCGGGTGATAGGGCGTGGTGTGGATTACCCGCGCTCCTACAAGGCGTGCAAGAGCCGAAAATAGTGAAGATTCAAATTGCGTGCCCTGGTCAGTTGTGATGGATAGTGGCGTTCCGTAGTTGCAAATCCAATTGACATAGAGAGCAGACGAGACGGTGTCAGCTTCCAGGTTCTGGAGGGGTACTGCAACAGGCCATCTAGAAAATCGATCAATTATGGTTAAGCAGTAACGAAATTTGTTGACTGGTGGTAAAATGATGAGGTCTAGGTGAATATGCTCGAATCTGTTGTCAGGTACGGTGATGTGCTGTGGTGCGAGACGATTGTGTCGTTGAATTTTGGATTTTTGACACTGAATGCATTGGCGGGACCACTGGAGGGCGTCCTTCTTGATTCCAGGCCAAACAAATTTTTCTTTGAGGCTTCGAGCAGTGACTCGGCCGCTGGGGTGTGCCAAACCATGCACAACATCAAAAGCTTTGCGTCGGAGACTTGTCGGAATGTAGGGTCTGATGCGATCTGAAGAGATATCACAGAGGACGTTGGCGTTTTCAATAACAAGCTGTTGCAGATTGAGCGATGATTCTTGTGGCGTATCTTGGTCTTCAAGCTGTGCGGCTTCGATGGCTTTAGGAGACAGTGACGTTGGCATGGAGATAGCGTTAATACGAGACAGGGCGTCAGCAACGGCGTTGTGTTCTCCCTTGACATAGACGATTTCTGTGCTGAATTGTGAAATAAAGTCCAGTTGATGGAGCTGTCTGGGGGATGCTTTTTCAGCGCGCTGAGCAAAGGCGTATACCAGTGGGCGATGATCAGTTTTGATGATGAACTGGCGTCCTTCCAGCTGGTGACGAAAGAACTTTATTGCAGCGAAAATCGCTAGCAGCTCGCGATCGTAGGTGCTGTATCGCGTTTCGGTGGGACTCAACTTGCGGGAAAAAAAACCTATGGGCTTCCAGCAGTCGTCGATCAGCTATTCAAGTGCAGCTCCAATGGCGAAGTCCGAGGCATCAGTGACGAGTGCGAGACTTGCAGAGGGTGAGATGAAGCTGGTACAAGTCGCTTTGACAATGCTTTCTACACAGTCTTGGTAGGCCTTCTCTGAGCTGGGTGTCCAAGGGATGGGCCGTTTGTCTTTTTTCTTGGCACCCTTCATAAATGCATTGAGAGGGGCTTGAAGTTCAGCGGCCTTTGGAATACAGCGACGGTAATAATTGAGCATTCCCAAAAACTTACGAAGGTCAGAGATGGTCTCTGGCTTGGGGTAAGAAGCGATGGCTTGGATCTTGGAATCAGGTGGTTTGTATCCGAGCTTGTTGATGGAGTAGCCGAGGTACATAACTTCTGACTTGTTGATTTGGCACTTGCTGAGGTTGATAGTGAGTTTGTTCTCACGCAGTACATTAAAGATTTTGCGTAGATGTTGCAGATGTTCCTCATGGGAATCCGAGAACACTATCAAGTCATCAATGTAGCATGCTGCGAAGTCAATACCACGGAGAAGGTTGTCCATATGACGTTGAAATGTCTGAGTGGCATTGCGCAGGCCTGGAGGCATACCCAGAAACTCAAAAAGCCCAAAAGGAGTAGTTATCGCTGTTTTGGGTATGTCCTCTGGTGCTACAGGAATTTGGTGGTAAGCTCGAACCAGGTCAATGACAGTGAAGACACTTTTCCCATGCAGCCGCTGAAAGATGTCTTCTGGTAGTGGTATGGGGTACCGATCTGGCACAGTCTGGGAATTGAGCCTCCTAAAATCACCTGTGGAACGCCATCCACCTTGCTTTTTCTGGACCATGTGTAGAGGACTGGCCCATGGACTGCTGGAGGGACGGATAACAGCATGATGCAACAGGAGGTCGAAATCCTCTTTAGCAATCTTTAGTTTCTCTGAGTTTAGCCGACGTGGACGGTCATTGACTGGCGGTCCAGTGGTGACTATGTGGTGATGAGTTCCTGTAGGGGCGTCCACTGATGGGGCTGACCTTGGACGGGTGATGTCAATAAACTCTTCCAGCAACTTGCTATAGGGTTGACTGAGTGTAGGAGGTGCATATTCTGCATTATTGACAGTGGAAACAGTATGAAGTTCGGTTTCATGCATTTCAGCAGGAGAAGACAGTGAGGTGAGAGAGTCCAGAAGGCGCTTGTGCTTTAAATCAGGAAGGAGGCCATGATGTGAAAGCAGGTCGGCACCTATGATTGCTGATTTGACGTCTGCAATGATAAATGCCCACTTGAAGGATCTGCGGAGTCCAAAATTGAGGTTAAGAAAGTGTTGACCATACGTTTTGATAACTGTTGCATTGGCTGCATATAGCATGAGGTCAGCAGGCAGAAGTTTTCGTTGAAAGAAGCTTCTTGGAATCAAGGATACAACGGAACCACTGTCGATAAGGAACTTCATGCCAGTGACCTTGTCTATGACGTGCAGGCGACTTTCTTTAGATGGGAGGCAGGTGCTGTTGACATTGCTGTCGCTTACCACATGAACAGGCGACAGCATATTTAGTTTTCCTGGCGCGGAGATGCTAGTGGCAGCTGAGACACATTTTTGGGCCCGGGCACCGAATTTTCGATGATATCGGCATTCTCCAGAAGTGACAGAACGCTCACGTGGTTGTCGACTGGTAGAGGTGAGACTCTGTCTGATGGCAGAAGTGAGGTCCTTCTGAGCAATGGTTAGTTCTGTGATGGCTTGTCTGAGTTCGTTCAGCTCGGAGGCTACTGAAGAACCATGTCCATGCTGGCGAGAGCTCTGGTTGACGGCCATGACACTGCCACCAGGGATGTTTGTCATGAGCTCATCAGCTGCAGCAGCTAGTTCGTTAAGTGAATTGGCCTTGAAAATTTTCAGCAAGTGCTGAATGCTGACAGGCAGAAGGGCCAGCCATCGTATGCGGAGCACGTCTTCTGTAGCACGATTGCCGGCAAGGGCTCGCATTTCACGAAGCAACTGTGAGGGTTTTCGGTCACCTAGTTCTAGATCAGTGAGCAGTTTGTGCATCTGAGAGTCTTCGGAGGCTGTTAGTCTACTTATTAGGTTAGACTTGAGATTTTGGTACTTATCTTGAGGTGGTGGAGCCTTCAAGATGTCTGCAACTTCCGTGATTGTGTCCGGGTCCAGTGATTTTACCAATTGATAGTACTTGGTGCTATCGGACTGTATACGGTGGGCTTGAAAGACTGATTCAATCTGCAGGAACCATAGGTCTGGATGAGAACGCCAAAAGGGTGGCAGATTGCAGTTGTAAACTGCGTCAATGGCAAAACTCTGCTGCTGGTTGAGCATCATGGGGGCTGGCAACGAATTTACTACTGGTTGGGCATATGCTTGCTGATAGCTCACCGGGTGATTTGTTGGATTAAAATGCACCGCGGGATCAAATGCTGTACTGCCGTGAGGGCCAGAAGGTTGAGGCATAGGAATACTCACTGACGAACTCCTGTCTGGTTGCTGGTTGGTAAAAGAGCTGTTTGCAGCCAATTGCTGATCAGGATCTACTGAGGAGTCGAAATTGCTTTGCATCTTGATTTTTTTAGTAGTCAGACACGTCTTTTAGGTTAGAGGCCGAGTGGTACGCGGAGATATATCACGTCGGGGTCACCAGTTATAGCTACTACTGCTATGTGTTTGCTTGATATATCACCAGCGAATGAAAACACTGTTTTACTAATAACTCGGTTTAATTCTGGGCACTGAACATACAAATAAATCGAAATACTTTATTTTGTTAACAACAACAACACGATATCATAATTGCGCGGCAACAAGCTGACTAGAAGTAAACAACAACCTGGGACAGCTGTCTTCTGTCACGTCACGTCAGGCCGCCAGGGTTGTACACAATAGTTGAGCCATCCAGGGTTGAACACAACGGACTCGCGGAACAATGACGCCACAATTTCTTAACTGGTGGCGCCATCTATTGACAATGTATAATAATTAAAAAAAGTAAAAATTCTTCCTTATCACTCATTATTTCTATAATAATTTTTCATTGTCCCAAACTTTAGATAACTTTTAAACAATTCGAAGTCTTTTTTATAGTTATCAAAATAATTGTTCCACGCAAAAATACTGTTAAAAATGTTCAATATCTTAACTAGTGCTGCCATCTATCAACATTGTATAATATTAAAAATGAGTATTATAATGAAAATCTGTATCGTAATGAAGTTCATTATAATACAGATTTTAATCGTTTAATAGCGTATTATGAAATGTCAGTAGAAAAAAGTTATTAAGGCCTCCTTCCTACTAGAAATCACAGATCAGTCACACAATTTTATGTTTTTTTCTTCACCAAAATCCAACAAATCTTTGGCATGCAATGAGAAAGAGATATTGGGTGGTATGAATAAAAACGAAGTATCTAGGTAGTACTACTACAATTATCAGTAGATTCTCTGTAGTATTTACTTCAAAACGAAGTAGATGCTACATTTCGAAACCAGTGAAAATTAGTAAATGCTTTTTTTTGAAATAAATACTACGTAGAATAATAGAATATACTAATGCTTGTAGTAGTAGCAAGTACTTCGTTTTTATTCATACCACCCATTGGTAGAAAATTACTCATATTGGCATTCAAATGTTTGTGAAATAGTTTTTATGTGATTTATTTGAAAAAAAAAAAGTATTGTGGGGTCTTTTTTAAATGCTTATTCTGAAGTTGGACATTCTCTTGGAGCAACAACAAAGAAGAATTTTTCAGTTTGCAAACTCACTTTAAAACTATCTTCTTCTTCTCGAAATGATTCATTTTCATTGTCTACTATCTTAAATAAAGTATAATATTTATCCAAAGGATATTTATGGGCCACCGAAAAATGAATGTCGGATTTGCCAATCTTATAAAATATATTGCAGCAGAATCCTGAATCAGTTACCATGTAGATTCGTCCCTGATGGGGCCAAAGGAAATACATTTCAAAGGTAATCAAGGTAAGTAGATATACGGGTTCTAGAGCGGAAGTGAACTGTCAAATCGTTGTGGGGCCCGCGCCCGTTATCGGAGGAGTCTCAAATTGAAGGGGGGCTAACCCAGGTGGTCTCCGCCCCATATGGTGGCCCCATTTTGTACGTGAGCCCCAAATTGGGTCTAACCCAAGAGTGACGTCATCGGTCTGGTGCCCGAGCCGTTCCCCTAACCTAAGATGCGACGTTGCCAATAGTGCGATGTTACCAATTTCACCGCGGTCCTGAAATTTCGGAAAAACCTCAAAAAATTTGGGATTGGCCCGGGTCAAATCCCCGAAATTTCATATCAAAGGCGCCGCCGATCTAGAGATTTTCCCACGCTATCGAAAAAGTTCCCAGGCTCAGGTGCCCCCAGGGGTCTCAAGGTCTCCGCTCCCATATGGTGGTCTCATTTTGTACGTGAGCCCCAAATTGAGTCTAACCCAAGAGTGACGTCATCGGTCTGGGGCCCGAGCCGAGCCGTTCCCCTAACCTAAGATGCGACGTTGTCAAACATAGACCCTAAATTCCTGGCGAGATCCAAATAATATTTTTAACTTTTAAGTAGCAAATATTATTGGGAAACTGATAAGAAACCGCATTTCATGTTGTGACCAGATGTTACATCCTGTTTTTCATTGATAAGAGTAGTATAAATTATCGTATCGCTAGACCGCAATTTCCTGCCTGCTGCAACATCTATTCTACAAAGTAACCATAATTTATCCTTCAAAATTTATTTCTTATCAAAATTGCCAGATGTTATTTCCTATAAAAATATTTTTTGCGGTTTCAGCTGTTGTTTTACGTAATTTTATAGCGGAAAGAAAACATTTAAATAAGAAACCGGGCGATATGAAAAATCAGTTCAGTGTTAGTTTTAAATAGTTTCGGTGTATCCTAGCAGCCTCAGTAAGTAGAAATAGTTATTTTCCTAACAAGTGCGCAAAGTGTTACTTTTCCGCACGCAAACACAGTTATACGAACGACGCGAAGCGGAGTTCGGATACGTGTTTGCGTGCGGAAAAGACACTTTGCGCACGTGTTAGGAACAAAATTTTTCCTACGAGCTTCATATCAGGTAGGTAACAACAAAAATTTAAAAAAAAAACGATAATTTGTTTAATTATTTTTAATTAACTTGAAGGGAACCTATGCATTTATCAAAAAATTACATAACAAAAAAAAAATATAACAGAAAATCATCGTCAGAGCTCTTCATCTTAAAGCGTTTAATGGCGATTTCCATTTGTCATCAGTGCCGCACTGAGTGCATCCGCATCTTTTTCTAAAAGCATGTAACATGTAAGGATAAGGATACATTTTTTTGCCCTGTTTCGACAAATGGAAAATGCTATAAATTTGATGAGAAAGTTTGTAGATGCATATATATAGAAAACAAATCTGACAATGTGTTGAAGTTAATTAAATTTGGTGTTTGTAGGTATAGATGTTAGCTGGAACAGGAACAGAGGAAAAATTTGTCATCATGTGTCAAAGTCGACAGGTGTACTTATTGTTGCTTGACAATTATTTTTACTTTTCGGCACTCAGTGCGGATAAGGCCTGTATCCGCACTGAGTGCGGAAAAGTGCAACTTTGAGAACCGAAATGCGTGCGGAAAAGTACTACTTTGCGCACGCTCGTAGGAAAAATATTTTTCCTACGAGCGTGCGCAAAGTAGTACTTTTCCGCACGCATTTCCGGGTTCAAAGTTACACTTTTCCGCACTCAGTGCGGATACAGGCCTTATCCGCACTGAGTGCCGAAAAGTAATTATAATTGTCAAGCAACAATAAGTGCACCTGTCGACTTTGACACATGATGACAAATTTTTCCTCGATTTCTATATCAGCCATTGATATCAGCCAACATCTATACAAACACCAATTATAAATTAACTTTGACACATTGTCAGATTTGTTCTCTATTTATATGCAAAAATCTACAAACTTTCTCATCAAATTTAAACGCTTTAAGATGAACAGCTCTGACAAGGATTTTCTGTTATTTTTTTTTGTTATGTAATTTTTTGATAAATGCATAGGTTCCCTTCAAGTTAATTAAAAATAATTAAACAAATTATCGTTTTTTTTTTTAATTTTTGTTATTACCTACCTGATATGAAGCTCGTAGGAAAAATTTTGTTCCTAACACGTGCGCAAAGTGTCTTTTCCGCACGCAAACACGTATCCGAACTCCGCTTCGCGTCGTTCGTATAACTGTGTTTGCGTGCGGAAAAGTAACACTTTGCGCACTTGTTAGGAAAATAACTATTTTAGCTACCTGGTGTTTGATTTCTGTTATATTTTCTATAGATATGAATTTATCTCAGATTAACGAGGTGGCAAGTTTCATACAGACGCCATACGTCAAGCTGAGGGATTTGCCTCTTAATAAACCCTATATAATTACCAATTTAACAATTCATAATTCAAAATATGGTGAGGCGGTGAGGTTGGAGCTAGACAAAGCATTCGTCACGTTCCTTCCGAAAAGATCTTCTGAAACATTCAAATCAAACTTGCAGTTTTTTGAATCGGGCAAATTCTCAATAACAGTGAAGGAGCTGAAAGTCATTCCAGGGCTAGCTATCTCAACGCCAATATTTGAGATAAAACCAGTAACATAGGTAAGATTTCTTTCTTCAAAAATAATATAGTGAATTAAGTACTTTATCCTTATTTAGAAAGTCAAGAAAAGCAGAAGAACATGGTTGAGGAGACAACAACAACAACAACAACAACAACAACAACAACAACAACAACGACAACAACAACAGCAACAACATCAACAACAGCAACAGCAACAACACCAGCAACTGGATTACATTCAAATTTCGCGGAAATTATTAAGGTTAGTGACGATAAAGTCGTTTTATTTGAGAAAGCGTTTAAGGAAATCGTTGAAGATTCAACTGATTCAGAAAAACGGACCTGGATCAAACACGTAAACATATCGATTAGGCTTATTCTTAAAGTAATTCGTTCAAAACATCTTAAACTACCTGTAGGAACTCTTCGAAAAATACAGACGAATTTGGGGCATTTTAAAAGATTTCGATTATTAGTTAAAAAGCAATTAAAAAAGCAAGTTCATATTGGTGGAGCATTGCTCCCTAAAAAACGTAGTCTTAGAGTTAAATGGGAAGATGTTCAATCAGCTTTTGAAAGTAGAATAAGAACTGGTATAATTTTGAATTTAGTTCATAAGGATATTTCGCAATTTTTACAAGATGCTTTCCATTTATTTAAAAGCAGAATGATCAATGCACTTAAGAAATTTAATCTTTTGAAAGTAAATGTTACCTTTTGTGGGGAATTTATAAAAAAACTAAAAGATGAGGATAAGGTAGAAAAAAAATATTTTAGTACTAAAAATTATGTGTTTGATGCAAGTACGAATTTACTTGAATATTTTCAAAATTATTTTGTTCAAAAAATTATGAATAAATTAGAAGAATTTCAGGAACGCGATAGTGGGTGGGCTTTACATAAAATTAATTATTTAGAAATTAATATGAATAAGTTTGAGGTGGGAAACGGAGCTTCATCTTTTATTAGACTACCTAATGAAATTTCAGAGAAACGTGCGTGTATCAATATTAAAAACTATGATGATAATGCTTGTTTCTTCTGGTCTGTAGTTGCTGCTCTTTATCCAGCAAGTATGAGTGTCGATAGATTATCATCATATCCTCATTATAGTACAGTACTAAATACAAATGGTTTAGAACTACCTATGACTCTCAATCAAATAAATAAATTTGAAAAAATAAATGTAAATAAAAATATATCAATTAACGTATACATGCTAGAATTACAGGGTGGATTATATCAGACCATACCAATCAGATTAACTGAAACAAAATTAGGGAATCATGGCAATTTATTAATTGTTCAGGATAAATATTTCAACAAATTAAATGATTATGATGCTGTATTGGAGGATGAGGAGGAAATAGAGATAAAATACCATTATTGTCTAATTAAAAATTTATCCAGATTGATATCCTCACAATTGAGTAAGCATAAGAGTAAAAATTACATTTGTGATAGATGTCTAAATTATTTCTTGAGTGAGAAAAAATGAAACGAACATGAGATACTATGTGCAGGAAAAAATCATTGCAAAATCTCCTTTCCCAACTATGATTTTATTTATTTCAAAAATTTTATCTACAAGCAGGAAGCACCATTCATTATATACGCAGATTTTGAGTCTTTACTTGAAAATATACAAGAGAATGATGATCCAAGTATTCCAGAAGCTAAAACGGTTCGTTATCAACAGCATAAAGCATTCAGTGCGGGGTTTTATCTCAAGTGTTCATATGATGATTCATTATCATTTTTTAAAAGTTATCGAGGGCAGGAAGATTGTTTAGAATGGTTTACAAATGAAATGAAAGTTATTTCTAAAGATATTTTCTCAAGAATAAAAACTATATTATCAATTTCAGTAAAACTTGATCTTAAACGTGCAAAGCAATGTCATATTTGTGAACGGTCTTTTGTCGAGGGAGATACAATCGTACGTGATCATAATCATTTTACAGGAGACTCACGAGGTTTTGCACATCAAAAGTGTAACCTATTATTCAGAAAACTATTTGTGGTACCAATTGTCTTTCACAATCTTTCAGGCTACGATAGTCATTTCCTAATAAGGGAAATCAGCAAAATGGGTAAAGTTAGTTTGCTTCCCATCAATAAAGAAAAGTATATATCTTTTACTCTCCATGATTCAGATAATTCAATAAAATTTCGGTTTATAGATTCATTGAGATTTTTAGATACTTCACTCGAAGAACTAGCATCAACATTGAATATCGGAGATTTAAAAGTTTTAAAGCATGAATTTTCTAACTTGGATGGAGAAATATTCAAATTATTAACAAAAAAGGGTGTTTTCTGCTATGATTATATCGATAATATTGATAAATTGCATGATACTGAACTACCATCAAAAGAAAAGTTCTATAATCAATTAAACGATGAGCATATAAGCGATGAAAAATATATCCATGCCCAAACAATTTGGAGACAATTTAATATCAAAAATTTAGGTGAATATAGCGATTTATATCTGAAAACTGATGTACTTTTACTGGTGGACGTTTTCGAAAACTTTAGGAAAAATTCTCATACTATCTATGGTTTAGATCCCGCCTGGTATTATACGTTACCAGGTTATACATGGGATTGTATGTTGAAATATACAAAGTGTAGACTTGAACTCCTAAAAGATGTTGATCAAATTCTTTTTATAGAAAAAGGTTTAAGGGGGGGCATTTCCATGTGTTCGAATCGATATTCTAAAGCTAATAATAAATATATGTCTCAATATGATGCAGATAAACCATCCAAGTATTTGCTATATCTTGATGTTAATAATCTATATGGTTGGGCTATGAGTCAACCATTACCCTATGGTGATTTTAAATGGATTGAAAATACCGATAATTTTGATGTTAGTATAATTGAAGATGACTCTCCGGTAGGCTACATTTTAGAAGTTGACTTGGATTATCCAGAAACTTTACATGATACTCATGCTGATTTCCCTTTCTGTGCAGAGCATAGAATACCTGACGGATCAAAACTACCAAAACTATTAAATACACTGTATGACAAAAAAAATTACGTTTTGCATTATAGAAATTTGAAACAGGCATTGAATAAAGGTTTAAAATTAAAGAAAATTCATAGAGTTTTACAGTTTAAACAGTCTTCTTGGTTAAAATCATACATCGAATTGAATACTCATCTTCGTGCTAATGCTGTCACTGCTTTTGCAAAGAACCGTTACAAATTGCAGAATAATGCAGTTTTTGGTAAAACAATGGAAAATATCCGAAAACATCGAATTGTTAAATTAATTAGACAATGGGTGGGCCGATATGGAGCAAAAAATCTAATATCCAACCCATTGTTTCATAGCAGAACAATTTTTAGTGAAAGCTTATTAGCCATTGAAATGCATAAATCAGATATTTTATTCAATAAGCCACTTTATATTGGTATGTGTATATTAGATCTTTCGAAAACTCTCATGTATAATTTTCATTATGATTTCATGTTATCAAAAATGCCTTTAGAAAAAATTTCGCTCATGTATACCGACACTGATAGTTTCATATATGAAATAATGTGTGAAAACGTATATGAAGAAATAATTAAAAACAATCTTTCAAAATTTGATACAAGTGATTATCAGGAAGATAATCAATATAATATTCCTCTTGTAAATAAAAAAATTCCAGGTCTAATGAAAGATGAAGCTAATGGGGATATAATGACGGATTTTGTAGGATTAAGATCGAAAATGTATTCTTTTAAATTGCAGAATAATAAAGTTTGTAAAAAATCAAAAGGTGTTAGGTATAATGTTGTTAAAAATAAAATAACTTTTCAAGATTATTTAGACTGTTTAGAAATGAGCAAAGAGAAAATTGTTACACAATGTTGTATACGCTCCTTTAATCATAATGTTTTTAGTGTTAGACAAACAAAAATTGCTTTAAGTCCTTTCGATGATAAAAGATGTTTATTTAAAAATAGTAATAGGACTCTTCCTTGGGGGCATTATAACATATCACTTACTTAACTCTCCTTCCCCCTATTTGTTGTTATTGTTGTTATTGTATCCTACTTTTAAGCAATATTATTATATTATTATATTATTAGTATATGTTTTTTATTTATTCCTGAAATAAAACAAAAGCAAAATCAAGTTGAAATTATTTATTTAAATCATTTAGTAATTTGGTTTTATAATATCGCATAAATTCACTTAAACAGTAACTTTCAATGTTAGTATCCCTATTATTACATACATTAGATAAAATATCTTCAACACTCTCAGACTGTTGTAACAATAATTGGTTAACATGAACCAAAAAATTATCATAATACTTGAGAAAATCAATTTGTTTCAATTTTTCGATCCATGTCGATATAAAAAACTTATTGATAATACATAATTCAGACACATTATTTTTCGTTAAATACAAATTTTGTAAGTCTCTTGTCACAGCAATTAATTTAGATTCATCTTGATTTGGGGTGGTAGTGGAGGCGGCAGCGGCGGCAGATAAGGAGACATCGCTTACGATAATATTCTTACAGCAGATGAATCGAAGATGACTCATTTCCAAATGTGTATCAAAAAACCCATTTAAAAGCCACTCGAGATTCACCATAAATTGATTCCATTCCTCTAGTTGAAAAAATATACAACCACTATTACATATATGTAATCTAACACATGGTTGGAAATTTCCTTTGTTGGAAGTACTTAGACCTACTTCCAACTTGAGTCCACTCTCCTCGCACGGAAAGATTGAGCTGAGAAGAAACCATCCTCCATTATCATCTTCTTGCACTTGATTTTGATCAACTTGTTGTTCTTGAGTTACACTACTACTACTAAGACTTATGTTTTTTTTTCCACTTTTTCTTCTTGCAGCTTTTTCATATATTTTCAGCACTTGATCAAGCTGATCGTTCTCATAATCAGTCAACATCTTGTATACAGACTTTCTCTACTGATGCAGATCTGTATTATCATAACCCTTTCAACCTGTAGGACGGACGGAGGACAGAACGGTTTTCGTGTAACTGATGAGAAAGGCCCCCAATCCATCAGATGCTTGAAGACGTTTTCCATAAGAATCAATGTAAAAGTGTCGCAATTATAGGTTTTTATCCAATTTGATCACATTTTACCATTCAAATACATGCATTTATAGTTTGAGGTATATTATTTATAACTTATTACTATCATCTATCCAACTGTTGAATGACTCAGCAAATCCAAGCCATTTCACCCCAACACTTTATTACCCTTTTTACGTAGCACTTTCTCGACAAGGTAAACATCAGGGTTCTTAGTTTTTTGTAGTTCTTCCCCGTAAAATACACCTTTTATCGGTCTATCATTCATATCTTTCAAAAGATACGTTACAGGATCACTAATTTTCACTTGATTAACTTTAAATAATTCAGTTGTCCAATTAGGCGTGTAACCTTTTTCAAAAACATGTTTCGCTTTACTTATGCGTACAACATCACCTACACAAAATTTTGCTTGTCCAGTTGCTATCTTGATGTGATTATACACTGTATTCAATAACGTTTTTTCGTGTTTCTTAGTAACATCACAAGGTTTCATTTTAGTTAAACTATGCTTTTGCTCATTATAGGTTTTAATAATATTGGGTAGAACGTCAATCCATTTATAGGTTCCGTTTAGACTGAAATATTTAAACAGTTTTTCCTTTATGGTTCGAATGGAACGCTCGACAATAGCAGCTTTTTTAATACTAAAAGTACTATAATGATTGATGTTATATTGTTTCATCAACCGTTGGAAATTGGAGTTGTAATAGTACATTAAAATACAAGTTTCATAAGACGTGATTTTATCGCACGAGCCCTATATTAGAAAACGAGCCGGAGGCGAGTTTTCTAAAGGGCGAGTGCGATAAAATGTCTTATGAAACGAATATTTTATACTATTTTTTCTATTTTGGTATTGTTTAATTAGAAAAAACAAATTTTTCTTGGAAATTTTATTCTCATATTTCCTGATTTCATATGTTTAGGTTGGTAACACTACATGCCAAACATGACAATTATGTGCGCGTCATTCATTCAATTTTGAATTTTGAAATGTCAGTAGTTAAAGTTTAAATTTTAAATTTAAATAGGTACCGAAAATGACTGATTTTGAGAGAGAAATGGAAAATTGTACTCCCCCAGAGCTACGAAAACTCGCACAAAGTAGCCTAGATAATTTGCTACCGAAAAAATCTAAGAAGGTTTATGAAAAAGAATATGAAGTTTTTAAAAGATGGTCCAATCAGAATGATGTAAAAGTTATATCAGAAAATGTTTTAATTGCTTATTTTGATAGTGAAAGCAAGGTAAAAAAGGCTTCTACTTTATGGTCAATTTATTCTAAATTAAAAGCATGCATAAACATTTATGAAAATAAAGATATTGCTCAATACATGAAGTTGCAAGCTTTATTAAGACGGTGCTCGGAAGGTTACGAACCGAAGAAATCGCAAATTTTGGAATATGAGCATATTAATAAATTTATAACGGATGCTGATAACAATACTTGCCTCTCTTTAAAGGTAAATACCTAATGAATACTAGTAAAAACTCCAATTAGTTTTCAAACACATTGCAATTTATTATTATTTTTTTATTATATTTTGACAGTATCCAATAACTTGGACCTACAAGGAAGAAAATAAATATGTATATCAATTTACATCGAAAATATTTTAGGTTGCACTGATTATGGGGTACAGTGGAGCATGTCGACGAGACGAACTGGTCAAAATGACAATAGACGATTTACAGTTTAAAGATGGTTCTATTCTTGTCACAATACCCAAAACAAAAAATGGAGTACCAAGGTTATTTATTGTTACAGAGCCTTTCTGGGTATTGCTTATAAAGCAATATATAGCTACGAGGCCGAAAAACACAACTCATACGAGATTGTTTCTGACATATCGGAATGGCTACTGTGTAAATAGCCCTATTGGCATAAATAAAATGGGGGCAATACCTAAAATTATTGCTAATTTCTTGAATCTGCCAAATCCGCAAACCTTCACTGGTCACTGTTTCCGGCGTTCCAGCATCTCACATTTGGCAAATAAGGGAAACGATCTAATTACCATTAAACAGCATGGAGGGTGGAAATCGTCCGCTGTGGCTGAAGGCTACATAGAAACATCCTTGAAAAGAAAAATAGAAGTAGCACAGACGCTATGCGAAGCCTCTACAGCTTCGGTATCTGAAATGTTACCAAGTACTTCTACCACTTCAAATTTGGATAAATCATTTATTGAGGGTACAAGCTTTGAACATCAGGTAATACGAAAAAATATACAGGCATATTCCATATAAATTAAATAATGTACTCATATTAATCTATTTGTTTCATATCTTCTTCACAGCGAACTGAGCAGCACACACAAAACATCACCATAAATAGGCAAGGAGGCGAACAAAATTTAACCAACGTGCCTGAAATGAAAGTAATTGCTAATGAAAATAGTTCAGTCACAATTAATGTATATAATAACTGCACGATTCATCAAAAATAATGTTATTCAGTATTCAATTTGTAATTAATAAATTATATTGTTGTGTTTATCACTTGTCTATGCTTTAAGGTTATGAGACGTTCTGCCTTAAGCTGCGTACAGACTTGAACATCACGCCGAGCAACAAACAGAACAACGAACCGAACGGAACGGCAATCGAAACACTTATTTGGACGGCGATACGAAAGCGTTTGCAAATGGGTTCCCAAATCCTGCCCCCATCTAAATTACTGTTTTGATTGCGGTTCGGTTCGTTGCTCTGTTTGTTGTTCCGCGTAATGTTCAAGTCTGTACGAAACTTTCGAATATAGGAGAATATAGAATTAGCATTGTACCTCATTAATCATTATGTGTAGCGTGTAGCTAATCTGAAACTAATTAAAATTTGAGTAAATTAGATCATTACCTTAATTTTTTTAGTATTTTCCAGTGTGTTTGTGTGTTGGTTAAAAACAGAATTAATGGCCGTTTCCACCGACCATTTTAAGGAAGCCTTAGCGATAAGTATTCCTTAAAATAACATTTTACATGGAGCAATATCACTAAAAGGAATACTTATCGTTAAGACTTCTTAAAATGGTTGGGTAAACGGGGCTTTATCTTATAAAATCGCGAATGACAGTTCGATGACCATCAGTCAGTCAGTGTTACCAACTTCCGATAAGTAAAAAAGGAGTGTTACAAAGAGCTTCTTTGCGAAACTACTTTTAGTGTCGAAAAGACTTCGATATGACACCAAAATAGAAAAAATTCTTTTCCTTGGTCCGAGTTCAAATGTTTGGGGCATCGTTTACTCTCTTTCAAGATAGCAGCGAAAGCTTCAGTGACGTCACCAGCCGACTTTGATTTCAATGGCTTTGCCCATACGTACTTTGAAAAGCAATCAATAACCATAAGAATATACTTAAAATTTTTATTCGCTTTCATATAAGTATCCATTTGAGCCAGATCAGTTTGCCACAATTCGTCCAAACCTTTGATGATGGTTCGACGTCTAGGAAAGTTTTTTCTAATCGGTTTATGTAGCTCATCAACTAGTTGCACCTTTTCTTTCGACATTCTATTGAATAATGACAGTAAACATTTAGATCATAGTTAATGCTTTGATGATTTAACTGTATTGGTCTTCTTCTCAGGTGGTTTTTTCTCTGTGTCGCTTTTCGGGATAAAAGCCTTCATTTTGTCATCAATTATTTGAATTAACTGTCCTTTAGGAATCAGATCGCCATCATTTATAGCATTTCCAGCACTAACTATCCTCTTTTTACCGATACTTATATAAGTAGCTGTTATATTGAATAACTTATGTTGTTCTTCTAAAGCTAATATTTTCGTTAGATGAGTTTTACACTGCTCCTCTAAAGCTGATATTTTCTGGCTTGCATCTCTATACTTCTCAGTTAAATCTACTATTTTCGATTTCAATTTATATTCAATATCATTTTCTAATAGCTCATTCTTGGATTTTAAGTGACCAATTTTTGTTTGGTTATCCCTTATTAGTATATGTTCACTTGCCACCATGTCTTTTAATTGGGCGTCTACATAGTCTTTGGTAACAGCATCACTTTTCTCCGAAGGAAATTTCAGGTTGCAAATTTTCAAATTTTGCATATCAATGTCTCCATCAAGTGTTCGAGGAAGCGAAGGTGATGGTCTAGTGTAAGGACGTTGTATTCGCTTGCATGCACCTGAATGACGTCCGAATTTATCGAGACTCATTTTGGAACTATAACTAAAATTTCACGTCATCTTTAATTTATAACTTTTGCTTCCCGAAGTTCCTCAATAATTGATAAAATTTCATTATTATGTGATGTATTGCCAGCTTGTTTAGATGCATATAAAAGTCTCAATCTATCCACCAGTTCATTAACATCATCCCAATAGACATATTCTGCAGGCTTTTCACTATACAACATTTTATCAAAACCGCTGCCTTTAAAGGAGGATGATGCTGAAAATGATCTTATTTTTGATTCTGGTCCCAATAATGGTTTGACAAGTTGTGTATATTTAAAACCGCCATTCCCTTTCAGTCTACCAACGCTCGTGTTACCAACTCTGTATACATTTGTTTTTTCTAGTATTCTTTTATATTCATCAAGATCATTGTTTGTATATTGTCCTGGTTCTTTATAAAAAATTAGATTATAAAGCCCTGAAGTTGCGTTAAATTCTTCTTTATCAATATAAAGCTTTCCAGTTTTTTGATTGAAATCCATTATTTTACTTCCTAACATCCATCTAGAAGTTATAGGATCATATTTCGGACCTTGATTTACATCAATTTTGGGGGAATCATTAAGATAATTTGAAACATATTCAGAAACATTATCTGGATATTGGCTTAAATATTTATCATCAACCATGCTACTGTCAATAAGTGATGAGTCGTAATTATTCCCATCATCATCGTCAATGTCTTCAAAATCTCGTTCATCTTTACTGGTAACATCATAGGTAGGTAGAAAATCTACTTCACGTTTTGTCTCTTGTATCCGTTTATTTTCAAAATCTTGACTCTTAACATTTTTATAGGGTACCCATACTTTTTGTTGTTTTACAGGTTGCAGCTCTTGTTTTGATTCAAGTTTTTTCTGTTCCACTAATTGTTTAAGAGGTGCTGTGATAGGTGTGAAAATTTTATTTAGAGTATCATCTTCCTCAGATCGTCCTAATTTTAAGGCTTGATATTTTTTCCGTACATCGTTGGCTAATTGTAAAATTTTTTGTTTACGTACAACCTCCTCATTGTTTAAAGGTTTCATTGTAACTACACTATGATACTAATTATGTAGTTTTATATACTCATCAAAGCCCTTACGATACCGACCATTATTCAAGTCAAAATCTTTTACAATCACCAAACTACTAAATTTTTCATCATTCCAGCATTTAAAACACACATCTTTGAAATTATCATAGGTCATATCAGGCGATACGTGTTCATCAAAGATATGTTTCAAGTTTACATCATCCTGTTTGAATAATACTAATATGTTGCAGTTATCTCGTATCAGCTGTTTCGGTATTTTAGAATACGTCTGGCAAAGATATGTAACATCGATGTTTTTATGACGGCCCATGGAAAAATACTTGCGAATTTTATCCTGCTTATCACATGACACATCGTCAAATATAAAAACTGAATTATTTTCGGCTTCCTCAGGATCAATTATCATATCATTATCTCTAAATGGAAAATAGCCAACACCTTTTACGCTGTTTAAAACATCTTCCAGTAATTTATACTTTGGCTAGTACAATGATTTCGAATACACGTAGATATTTTCAAAACGTAATCCGTTCCGATTGAAAAGCAGTGTTAGAAGGGCATTGGTTTTTCCACAACCGCTGGGTCCACAAAATATAGCGCGAAAACAATTTGGTAACAATTTACTATGTCTACTAGCATTTTTAGAGGTTTCGATAAAATCTAAATTTTCTACGGACAATTTTAGATTCTGCGGTATAAACTGCATTTTGGAAATGAGATGAAAAAGTATCGAAACTGCCTATTTATAGAAAATGGATGGGGAGGTCGCCAATCCTATATAAAGGTATAAAAGATGATAGTTACTCATTAATATGCTAACCTTTGAACAACATACAGGTAGTGGTCTAGTGAATTCAATAATTAATAAGTTACCTGTTGAAATTCACGTTCCTGGTTATCAGTTTTGTGGTCCAGGTACAAAGTTAAAAAAACGTTTAGCGCGTGGTGATAAAGGAATTAATCCGCTGGACGCTGCCTGTAAGCAACACGATATAAAGTATTCGGAGAATTCTTCAATATCAGACAGACATAAAGCAGATTTTGAGTTGGAAAATCGTGCTTGGGAACGAGTGAAGGCAAACGATTCCAGTTTGGGTGAAAAGTCTGCAGCTTGGTTCATTACAAATACAATGAAAGTGAAACGCAAATTGGGAATGGGTTGTGCTGCTGGATCATTTAGGAAACATATACTGAAACCTATCAGAAATCATTTGAAGAAATCTTTCAAAGTCGATCCGGGAAACAACAAATCTCTAAAGAAAGCTTCCTTAGCAGCTTTGCGTGTAGCTCGAGCAGCTCTTAAAAAAGCTGGTGGACGTAAAAAAGTACGGGTACCTCGTATAATTCCCTTTGAATCTAAAACTGGTGGAATAATTCCATTGTTACCTCTGTTTGCTGGTCTGTCAGCATTGGGCAGTCTTGCTGGAGGCGCATCTGCAATAGCGAAAACTGTTATAGAAGCCCGAAATGCACGACAAAAGTTACAAGAAAATGGTCAATCGAAAGCTACGGAAGAAATTGGGAAAAAAGGTGCCGGCCTTTATTTGAGAAAAACTACACGAGGATTTGGTTTATACTTGAAAAAACAACAGTCAAAAAACTACCAATAAAGCTACCTAATAGATCCCTGTATGACTATGAGATAACAAATTTTATAAATAAATTAAAAGTACCATATTTTAAAGGAGTTTTTATGCGAGATACTCTTCCTGAAAAACCGAAATTTAATGAGAGTGCTGTAGTGAACTTGGACTCTAATAAAAATAGTGGTACTCATTGGGTAGCTTATAAGAAACGTGGAAATTATGTGGAATATTTTGATAGTTTTGGTAATTTGAAACCGCCGAAAGAATTAGTTTGTTATTTTAATGCTGCTGGATCAACGACGAATAAAGTTAGAATTTTCTATAATAGAGATCAATATCAGAAATTCAATACGAGTAATTGTGGACACTTGTGCATCAGATTTCTATATAAAAGTAAATAGCACTTTGTACATTCAGTTAGTCATGTCACTGATATTCACATTGAAGAGTCGTACACCTACGCTCTCTATAGATTTTCCTAATCCCATTCAATTGAACCCAAATTACCAGTACGGATTAGCTTTAATTGGGTTTCATTCGTACAACACGATTCCAAATATTGACAAGAATACAGATTTTTATTATTTTGATACTAAAAACAATAAAAAAAGTTATATACCTATACCAGCAGGCTCGTACGAAATATCAGATATCCAAAACTATCTCAGGAAAAAACTAGCGCAGAAGTCAAACCAGATATTGAAAAGCGAAGTGGAAGAAGAGGAGATTTTTTATTTGAAGCCCAATAATAATACGTTAAAGTGTGAAATTTTTCATCGAGACTTTGACATCCAATTTGAAACCGAAAGCCCTCTTGCAAAACTGTTGGGATTTTCAAAACATTCTTACGCCGCTGGAGAAGTGCACGAATCCGATTTACCTGTTAATATTGTGAAAGTGAGAACTATTCACATTGACAGTAACATAACTGTGGGAGCTTACTATAACAATAAACCGACGCATACATTGTACGAATTTCCGATTAGCGTTGATCCAGGATTTGCCATCGACGAAATACCCAAAAATTTGATCTATCTTCCAGTGGTGTGTAACGAAATAAATAATATTACTTTAACAGTATTGGACCAAGATTTCAATTTGGTTAATTTTCGAGGTGAAGAAATTATCATTAGATTGGAGCTTCGAAAAAATGGTCCTAGTGATTGGGGAATATAAAAGAGACATTCCTTCTACTGCATCATCAGTTGCAAAACGTCGTTCAACTAGAAAGTTGGGTGGAAAGTTAAATTCAATAAACCGTTATTTTCTCCAATCAATCGGCTATGTTATCAAACCGAGTGTTAGATCTTTACAAAACGCCGCTAAGCGATGATTCAATAAGTCGCATCGATTCTCATACTTATTTGCCTTACATCAAATCATTTGAGAATAATGATATCATTGAAATTTCAATTAATAGAAACGATGCGTGGGTGCTAATGCATGATGCAGCTTTATCGATAAGAGGAAAGTTAAAGAAAACTACTGGAGCTGGCAACGTTAAATTCGTCAACAATGCCGGCGCATTTTTCTTCGATTCAATCACGTATCTGTTGAATGGCATTGAGATGGAACACGTGAAAGATCCTGGTATTACGAGTCTAATTCGAGGCTATTTGTGCTATACTAAAGAAGATAGTAATCATTTAAATGTTGCCGGCTGGAATTATCCCGACGTTCCAGCAACTTATACAGATGGTGCATTCTTCATGAGAATTCCTCTTTATCATTTATTGGGGATTTTTACTGACTACAAAATGGCTATATCTGGAAAGCATACTTTACGTTTGGTGAGAGCTCGCAACGATGTCAATTGTATGCTAATCACTGGAGCTGATACTAAAGCAGAACTTTCAATAGAAAACATTGACTTAAAAGTGAAACATATCATTCCAAATGATAGTCTGAAAATACAACTTTTACAGTCTGTCAAGAGCGATCGGCCCATTTTAATTCCTTTTAGAAAATGGGAACTCCATGAATTACCTGCTCTTAACGTAGGCTCAACGAAAGAAATGTGGAGTGTGAAAACTACAACTAGTCTTGATTGCCCTCGATGTCATAGTAGCTTTTCAACAGGATCGAAAAGATGATTTCAAAAAAGATACAACAAAATTTGATAACCTCAATATATCCAATGTTAGATTATTTTTGAATGGAGAATATTATCCGTACGAGCGCCAAAATCTTGATTTTGGTAAAAAAGATTTCATTGATGCTCATTGCTCCTATACAGAATTCTATCCAAGCTTCACGAATACATCATTGATCGTTGGTGGTAGCCCTAAAAGATCTTTACTAGATTACGAAAAATTTTCTGAAAATTCTCTTTTCGTGATTGACTGTTCTCGACGTGATGAAAGTCTAAAATCCTCGGCGATCGATGTTAAAATTGAAATTGAAACAAGAACTGGTTTTCCCGATAAAACGAAAGCCTATTGTATCATCATTCATGATTGTATAATGGAACACCTGCCACTTAGCGAGATTGTTAGAAAAATTAATTAGTCTTTGTCTAGCAGTCCATCATGAAGGTTCTTTCGGTCGACATCCAGGGTTTTAACATTACCTCAAATAATAGCAGCAAATTTTTTGCTAAAGAAATGGCTATTACAAATGGACATCAAGCTAATCATTATTTATTTGAAATGCCGATAAAGTACTATTCCCTCTCAACCTACGATAAAAAGCATGTGAACTATGCAACGCATCAAGTGCATGGCCTTCTATTTGCAAAAGGTTACGTCACCTATGAAAAGATCAATGATATAATCAAGGAACAAATGTGTGATGCTGATATAGTTTATGTTCGAGGCCACCAGAAAAAGGACTTTCTCGATGAAAAAATTAGTAAATTTGATGATGGACAAAAATACCCGAAAATAATTAACCTGGAAACTCTAGATGCCACCTGGACTTCTTCGATGACAAAGTTTAGTCAAGATATTCCAAAATGTATGAGTCATTTAACTGATAAGAATTATATGTGCAGTTTAAGAAATTGTTTTGTTATTCATAATTCGATTTCTGATTGTATGCCTATATAATTTCTAGAATTAAAATAAAATTTAAGTATGAAAAACGGTATTTTTATTTATTAGTATCAAATCAGCCATGGTTGCGTTAACATCAAGTTTTGTGCTCTTGACTGCATTAGTAAATGGTGTATTTTATATTCATCAACCTAGAAATGCACAAAGTGTCTTTATTTGTCTCAATAAGACAGATGAAACTTGGCCGCAAAATTGGGCTGAAATGAGAACGGGTTATGTTGAAAATGTCCCAATATTTTCCATAAAATTGTCTGACAAAGTGACCCAGTACAAGATAAGGATTTTATATCCTAATCGTACACACGGAGACAGTGACTGGAAGAACTTTACTATGCTCCCACCACCACCACCACCTCCGAAACACTTTGATGATATCAACTCAACAACAACACCAGCACCTCCAGCGATAGATTTCACCGTCGTTGGATTAGTCTACTACATATCATTCGTAGCATCAGTACTGCTGCTTGAGTCAATAGTAAATTTTTCCTATACAAAATACATGTTAGTATGCATTAAACTCTAGTGCAAGCATGAAGTGCCTTGAATTTTTATTATTTTGTCAGTTGTGCCGAATTAATCTGAGCCTTGTTGAACCTCGTGATTTTCTAATTGCTTATGGTTATCTGAAAAATGAAACAGCAACCGATAACAGTACAGGTGTTAGTGCAGTAACTGATATATCGGAAGCTATAAGCGCTTTTCAAGAATTTTACCATCTGAAAGATATTGATGGCCAGGTCAATAATGAAACGCTAAACTTAATGTCTAGACCTCGCTGTGGTGTGCAAGATGTTCCTGAATCATTTACATTAAACGATGGTAGATGGACAAAAAGAACTTTAACTAGGCAGATTAATTATATTCCCTTTGGTTATGCGGCAAAGGAAATTCATGCTGTAGTGCAAAAGGCCTTCAAACTTTGGTCTGATGTAACAAATTTGAAATTCATCAATAATTGGTCCTCATCAAAACCGAACATAATGATATCATTTGGAACAAAACAGCATTCCTTCAACAGCAAATGTACAAAATCACCATGTAAATTTGATTTTGATGGAAAAGGACTGGTATTGGCTCATGCTTATCCTCCGACTGGTGACGATAATGATTGTATCGAGATTCATTTAGATAGAAGTGAAGATTGGTACTTTGGATTGGATGGAAAAATATCTAATTATGGTCAAACGAGTTTGCTGTGGGTAGATATTAGGACATGAAATTGGACATACATTAGGATTAAGTCATTCGGATGAAACAAATTCCTTAATGTATGCATATTATGGTGACATTTCCAACTTAAGTACTGATGATGTAAGAGGAATTCAGCATCTGTATGGGAAAAAGCAAACACAGAATTCAGCTACCACAATTTCCACGCCTCCTTCTCATCCTAAAACTACTCCTCCTACTACTACTACTACCCATCGTAAAACGAGTACTCTTACTTCCTCTAAAAGTACTACTACTAGTACTACTACTACTACTCCATCAGTGGTACCTGCACACAAACCTACAAATTATCAGGATATTTGTAACGTAGATCCTAAAGACTTGCAATTTTTGGTATTGCATCACAAGCTATAGGTACATCATTAATAAAAATCGATTATGGATTATGGATTTGGAAACAAAAAACTTTACTACAAAGGACTTATCTATTCATTCAGTGTTACCGTTTTTACCTAAATTTGAGAAAATAACTGCGGTTTATCAAAGACCTTCCGAAGAAATAATAATAATTATTGAATCTGAAATATTCACCATCAATGATAAAAACTTCCAGTTAATTAGAAAATCAAACGTTTCGGAAACAATTGCTTCACAATTCAACAATAAGAAAATAATAGGTGCAGTAAATTCTTATGCTGGAATAGTATATTACAATCCGAGACGGAAAATACTTCATTGCTGGTCGAGAGGTTATTATAGTTTATCGAGACGCGAAGCGTCGAGATAAACTCAACCTCGAGACAGAAATGAAGTTTTCCGTCGAGGTTTGTATACTTTTTTATTTTCAACCCTTAATTTTCTGATGCAAAAACTAAAGATTCTGTTATACGAAATTTTCATATAGTGTAAAACTGGCCTTAGAAAAAAATATTTCACTTTTTTTGTCAATGTCATCAATTTTGACGATCTCAAAGGCCCTGTAAAGGCCAAAACAAAAGACGAAACCACAGGAAACCGCAAAATCAACAACCATAGATAAGATCAACAACGCCTTAACGACGGTAGTTTTCGCTCAGTATTTTTGCGGAAATAATAGATTTTCACTAGATTTCTCCCCGTTCTCCCCAAAGAAATGATTTCGGAAAGTGAAGATGAAGCGATGGATTGTACCCCACCTGAATTAAAAGAAGCAGCAGACAGGATTGGAGAGAGTTTGCTTCCAGCAAAAAGCAAATTTCGGTACGAAAAGGCTTTTCAAATATTCGAAGCATGGTGTAGCCAGAAAGGAACGAGAAATACTGCCTCGGAGACCGTTTTGTTGGCGTATTTTGGCGAATTATCTAAGGAAAAGAAGCCTTCGACTTTATGGTCGACTTACAGTATGTTGAAAACCATGATTAAATTGAAAGAGAAAGTTGATATCTCCAATTACGCAAAACTTATAGCTTTTTTGAAGCGGCAAAATCTGGGCTTTCAGCCGAAAAAGTCGAGCGTTTTTTCCAGAGAAAACATTAACGAGTTCCTCACGAAGGCAGCTGAAGAATTCATTAGCATCAAGGTAGGTTTTCAAAAAATATACAAAGAAGATAAAAATGCGAAAATCAAAATGATTTTCTGTATGCTATAGCTAGGTTACCCATTTTATTTTTATCTGGTTTCAGGTAGCGCTAATTGTTGGTGTGTCGGGTGCATGTAGGAGCGATGAACTAGTCAAGATGAAAATGGAGCACGTCAACGTTTTGGAAGGAAAGATCGCTATAGAAATTCCACACACAAAAACTTACACAAGTCGATCGTTTATCATAAGCGATCCAGATTGGGTTGCTATTTTCCACAAATACCTCACTTTGCGGAAAAATTTGAAAAATGACAGGTTATTTGTTCAATGGCGAAATGGGAAATTACATAACCAAGCAATTGGCTATCATTCAATCTCAAAATTTCCACATAAAATAGCTGCTTTTTTGAAGCTTCCAAAAATTGAAACTTTTACAGGGCATGCTTTTCGTCGTACTTCCGCAACCTTATTGGTTGACAACGGGGCCGATCTATTGCAACTCAAAAGACTGGGAGGGTGGAAATCGAGCACGGTTGCTGAAGGCTACATAGAGGCATCTTTGGAGAACAAAAGTAAGACTGCTCTGATGCTATCCTCTACTTCCAAAGGTATTCAGTTGTCCAGTGCATCCACAAGTACATCACATGCGGAAACTCATCCGCAAGCGCAAGAGATAATAGTTCCAAACGAAACACAATTCCAACAGGATGGTCTCAAGATTTCCATTATAAACAACAATGCTAATTTAACAATTAATGTAAATAAGTGAATAGATTTAATTAGTTCCATGTAATACATGTGGTTTTATTATTATATGTGAGAGCTGTATGAAAATTATCAATTTGGAACGAGCAGGGAAATGGGGACGGAAAAGCATTTGCCGTCCCGGACGGAAAATGCTTTTCCGTCCTAGGCAGGCATATGCATTACCGTCCCGATAAATGTCAAAGTCCAGAAATGTGACACTTTCAAGATTTTGAAAAACCTGCAATGTCAACATTACATATGTGGTTGAAAATAAAAACTATTTACTTTTTCGAGGATAATTACTATTTACTAATAAATGAATGTAACCTTGCTGTGGAAAAATTTGGTTACATTTCGAAGGACTTTATTGGAATACCTGCATCTATGGATAGTCTTTTTAGATACATTAATGGGATGCTATACTTTTTCCAAAATGGCCGCTATTTCGAATATAATGAGTTTACAAATTCTTTGAAAACATCAGATAAAATTGATTTATCAAAATTTGATATTCAGTGTCCCAATTTAACTTTATATGAACAATTAAAAGAACTATTGACACGCCTATTATTAGTTACGTAAACAAAATGCAGCTCATCAGTCGTTCTCTAGAGACCATGAACTGCACACTTGCCGAGAGAATTCAAAATTACTTAGTAAATCTATCTAAATTGAAAAAAGACTTAGACTTCTATCAAGAAAAACAGTTACTATTCAAAAATTTTGAAAATTTAAAAATGGATTCAAAATGGGATCACGTATTCACATCAACATCTAGATTTGCAAATGGACCAGCAACAAGCAATCGGAGAATTATTCCAAAACCAGTTTATTATGAATTGAAATGAAGAAGAAAGCAAAGGACTGGCTATGGTGGATATGCGAACCATGGAAAAAATTTTTTGGAATGAAAATAGTCTTCATTCAATTTTAGAACATAAATATAACTTATGTGATATTTTTCCTAAATAAAAAATCAAAATAGAAATTTAAACTGATTTATTTTCCTGTCCTAGAGTTAAACAATCATTAAATAATAAGTCTAAAGTCTCCTGCTCCATATTACAATCACTCTGAAATATCATCATCACTGTCGTACACCGTGATAATCCTAAAAACAAAATTTTAAGTTTATCATTTTTAGCTTTACAATTTCTACCTTAGATCTAAAGCCTCCTCCTGCTCCATATCACTTTCACTGTCCTGCACGGTGATAATCCTAAAAACAAAATTTTAGTTTATCATCCAAATCCAATCATCCAATTTCTACCTTAAGTCTAATGGTTCCTCCTCCTGCTCCCACAAATCGTTAAAAACTATTTGTTTAATTGGAATTGTGGGGTCTGGTCTAAAAATTTATATTTTAAATTAGAACAGCAATGTTTATTAATATTGTCAATGGAGACTTACAGTGAAACATCATCATCATCATCATCATCATCAACATTATCATCGTTTTCAGACTCCGAGTGATGATGATGATGGTTGCAGTAATCAAACGCTGGTGGTGAATATGACGGAGTACTTGGAGCTCTAAAAATATTTTTGTGGTTTAATTTAAAAAGCAATGTATATTGACACTATCAATAAATACTTACAGAAGGATTTCATCGTCTACCCAATAGTTAGGCGAAGGAATTTGTCCATAGGGAACAAACGGGCTTGGCCTACAATTTTTAATTTAAAAGCAATGTAAGTATATTAATATTATCAATAAATACTTACGGCATATCGATGTCATCGTTCACTTGCTTTAAAAATGGAGCCATTTTGGATTTTTTTTTATGTGTGTCTCAGACCAAAATAAGATTGAAACTACTATATCAATTACGAACAACAATAACTAACACTGAAGGCATAACCGCATTCCGTATTATTAATTCTTAAGATTAGGTTTAATCAAAACCACATAATTTTTCTTACAAAAACAGAATGTAACATCTGGTCACAACATGAAATGCGGTTTCTTATCAGTTTCCCAATAATATTTGCTACTTAAAAGTTAAAAATATTATTTGGATCTCGCCAGGAATTTAGGGTCTATGTTTAACTGGATGTGTTGGTGTATGTAGGTGTGTGTGTGTGTGTGTGTGTGTGGGCGCGCGACCAAACTTGGGGCACTAACCTAGGACCGCGGTGAAATTGGCAACATCGCACTATTGACAACGTCGCATCTTAGGTTAGGGGAACGGCTCGGCTCGGGCCCCCAGACCGATGACGTCACTCTTGGGTTAGACTCAATTTGGGGCTCACGTACAAAATGAGACCACCATATGGGAGCGGAGACCTTGAGACCCCTGGGGGCACCTGAGCCTGGGAACTTTTTCGATAGCGTGGGAAAATCTCTAGATCGGCGGCGCCTTTGATATGAAATTTCGGGGATTTGACCCGGGCCAATCCCAAATTTTTTGAGGTTTTTCCGAAATTTCAGGACCGCGGTGAAATTGGTAACATCGCACTATTGGCAACGTCGCATCTTAGGTTAGGGGAACGGCTCGGGCACCAGACCGATGACGTCACTCTTGGGTTAGACCCAATTTGGGGCTCACGTACAAAATGGGGCCACCATATGGGGCGGAGACCACCTGGGTTAGCCCCCCTTCAATTTGAGACTCCTCCGATAACGGGCGCGGGCCCCACAACGATTTGACAGTTCACTTCCGCTCTAGAACCCGCTTAGTATATCTACTCTTCTTCATCCTTTAAACATCTTCCACATTTCACTCCTTCTGAGATAGAAACCCTGATTGGACCATATGAAAGGTACTGTTTGCAGCAAGAACATATTTGCGTCTTTAATATTTCCTCTGGAAACAGTATCATGATGAATTTATGATCTGGAAAGAAAATTAAAAATAACTTTCAAAAGCATTTGGCAATCATTCTCAAATATGTAACCAGAGAACCAAAGTTTATCTAAACTAAGAATTTCCTTTTTCACAAGTCAAAAAAATAAATACAATTTAGCAAATATGTAGAGTTGCAGAGGAAGTTGGGGACGAAGATAATATTACTGCTTTGCTTAATGAGTGCTTTACAAGCATAGGCAGTGTTGTTCAAAGGGCACATTTGTGCCAAAAGTGGCACTTTTCGCGCGCAAAATGCACGGTGGCACCACTTTGAAAAATTTGGCACGATTCGCATTTATTAAAGTGTGTTTTTTTTTAAAGATAAAAGTCAAAATGACATTATGTTGGCAATACAATGTAAAATTGTCAATGCTTTCAAATTTTTTATGTAGAAGAGGCTTGTGCTGCCAACATAGTTACTAAATTTTTGACTTGGGGAATTATCTTTAAAAAAAAACACATTTCTTATGGAAAAGTGATCTATGTGGAATTTTGCTGAAATTTTGATATTGTGTAGAGGAAGTCGTCCTTAACAAAAGTTACCATTGCGCTAATGTTTAATACTGAACAGTTTTGGAGATATCAATTAAAAACTTTGATAGCGATAGCGATTAGTGACAAATAAGTTGATAAACAAGTGTATAATCCAGGAATGACACACCCGGTGTGAGTGTGACACCGGTGCGACTCCCTAGCTGGTCAAAAATGCTAGACAGTGCTATGAGCCCTTAACACCTAGCTCCTGCCGCAATCTTCAACTTTATGTCAGGTGCTTTCTTTTCAGAGCTTTGAAACCCCGGGCTTAGACGCCCTGGGGCGCATCAGCGCACGCTCTGAAAAGAACGGTAATTAAGAGACATAAAATTTGACACTAGTGACAGTTCGGACACTGGAGCTGTAGAGCTTCGACGCCTCTCAGGTGCTAGCGGTGGGAATAAACGACCCTCAAGGAGAATACAAACTCTAGTAGTAGAGTCCGCGTCAGCAGTAAAGAATACGGTGACGACACGGAAAGCTGCGCGAAGCGGGTCGCATTTCTCTCCCTCGTCTATCTCTCGCTGTCTGCGGTGACCTCAGTCGTGAGCAGGGTTGCCAGACGTCTCACCTTAGGAGGGACAGTCCCGCATTTTGTTAATCGGTCCCGCCTTTTCTTTATTAATTTCAGGTCCCGCTTTTCACGTGAATTGTCCCGGTTTTCCCGCTTTTTCCACCTAATCTTCACATTTAATGCAAAAAACACGCTTATTTTATTATACAACTTGTTGATAGCTATTTTTTCATTTAAAATCGACGCAAAAATCAAATAACGAGCCTGAATCGCACACATTTCATCGTGGTCTGCAGGTGACGTTACCACTATTAGCTGCTGGCGTGGTGACGTCACTCGCAGACCTTGTGGACTCGAGAACCGGCGAACGTACGCCTTCTCAGGGATACTTGGATAGAAAATAAACTGAATAAATATGCCTGCTGGCCGTACGACAATGAACAACGTGCTTGGCGTTCGGCAGCAGCACTCATCAATACGATAGTTCGGTTAGTCTTCAAAATTGGGTTTGTGCGCACATGACGACACCGTACTCTTTAGTCTTGACGCGGACTCTAGTAGTGTATATCATCATTATATCATCCTTGGACGCTTGACTCCCCGATTAAAAAGAACGGTTGACACATTTCAAAATCGTGATCTATGGCGCCCTGGGGCGCCCAAGCCCCTGAAAAAAAAGCAGCTGTCATGTCAGTCGTATAGCAATTTCATTTGTACCTGTTGTTTTTTTTTATTTCCTAATGTTAAAAGGAGAAGAATATAGTCAAAGTCAAAAGTGGAAAGGATAGTGATAATTTTCGGTGCTGTGAGCTAACTGATGACGTCATACGGAAGGGTGTCACTTTTAAAAAGTTTTTAATGGATATCATCAAAACTGTTCGGGATTAAACATTAGCGCAATGGTAACTTTTGTTAAGGACGACTTCCTCTACACAATAGGGAATTATTGAAGAGTATGAAATGCCAGGCACTAATAGCGCTAGGCAATATTTTGATGTTTTTGAGACGTGCGCGTTGTGGCAGTACTGTTAATTTTTAGTGCCGCCACTAATAAAGTTTGTGCCTTCCACTATTTGTGGAAAATAAAAACAGGCCATAAACAGGCACAGTCACTTCCCTATGTCTCTTCTTTTTTTTTAAGTTGACGTCCGTCAGGGCTTATTCAAATGTTGACCTCACTTTTTTATTAATTTACATTTATTGGTTTATTCAGATTTAGTTTAGAATTAGTTCTGAATTGAACTGCGCTTGCGCATTGGTTTACATATGTTCGATATGAATAAATGCGCAAGCGCAGTTCAATTCTGAACTGATTTTAAACGAAGTCCGACCAAACCTATTTCTTCAATTTCCAGTGACAGGTTAGTGGCTTCTTAACGGTGTTTGGTGTTCTGTTTTTATAGGTTTTTTGCCGATTTGCCTGTTCTATTGATTGTATGTGTTGGAGTTTTTCATTAGAATGGGCTCTTATGAAGGGAAAGACAGTTTAAAATCACAAATACTTCGTTTCATTGACCACGGGGCCCCATCATTCTCGTCCCTTGAAATGTGATCTACCTAATAATACGGCCTCCAATATCCTGCATTATAAAATATAGATGAAATAACAAAACAAAGTCAACAAAAAACTACAAGAAGAATCACTAAGAAAAACACCAAACACGTATTTACACTTTGCAATTTAAGGTTAGGAATATGAAAATAAAGCATGACATGCCACTGCCAAAGTTCACCACTGCCGAATTCAATGTGTCGTTCAATAATTCCTTTTGTGAGCCAAAATAGCGCCTGCCACAGTCAATTTTGGGTCGGCACAGTCAACTGCGGCCGTATTTCAATAATTCCCTAATATCAAAAATTCAGCAAAATTCCACATAGATCACTTTTCCATAAGAAATCTGCGGGGTCCTTTTTAAGATGAGAAAAACTGGAGCTGGAGCAGGATTTTTTGTTTATTTCGATTCTATTGTAGTTTTTATATATTTTACTTCTGCTGTGCTAGTGACCTCAGTCCTTGACCTGTGAGAATTGTGGTGGATCTGTTAGGTCATTGGATCTGTCGATGTGATTGTGACTAGTGACAGTGACGCGACTGTCAATTGTCATTATAGTGAATTCAATATGAAATAAAAGTCGCTTTCCAGCTGACGCTTTTGAGCACGCAATCGAGCTTATGCGCGCGCAAGTGCTTCAAGCGCGTGTTTGTGTTCCAGTCGTACTGCACTTTGAGAGCTGCCAACTTTTGCGTTTCAAACACAGAACACTGTGCTGCACCGTGCTTGAAGCACACAGCTGGAAAGCGGCTATATCAGGCAATTTTTCGCGAGGATAACCCAAGGTTGTTCAAGAGAGGTAGGTTGTCTGATAACTTCATGATGTCAGCTGGGCTGGGCCCTGGGATGCCTCAACATAATGCAAATCTCCATAAGGAACCCCAGATGCGTCATCAAGTTACCCATTACCAGGCAACCTTTTAACTTTAGGAACCTTGAGGATAACCAAGCATACTCGATTATGCTCAGATGTTATTTGTCAATTGTGTCATACTCCTCTAACTCCCCTACCATCAAATTCTGGGATACTCGAGGATCAAGAACACTTAATTTCTTCTGTGAGAACAGGTCGAAAATTACTCTTTCTACATTTAAAATCGACCAAAAATCAACTCACTCGCACCATTACTAGCACAGCCTGAATCCTAAGCATTCCATCGAGGTCTACGGGTGACGTCATCACTATAAGCTGCTGATAGTGACGTCACTCGCAGGACCAGAATTGGATGAAGAGGGAGTTAGAGGAGTATGACACAATTTACAAATAAAATCTGAGCATAATCATCTAATCATGTGATAAAAAGAAATGGGTAAAAAGTCAAAAAATCCTCTTCCATCACTTCTTATTTTAGGTATAGGTGGCACTATTTGGCACTATTTGAGTGTTGCTGATGATGAAAAATAACTGTTCACATATCAAAAAATGATTATGACATAAACTATTTATATTTTTTGGGAACGAAATTATGGATATGACTCAGAAAGTGATATGTAGGTATATATACCAAAAATGATTAGAAAACTACTAAAAAATACCAATCTATGAAAAACCAGCTCAGGAAGAAATAATTATTAAGCTGAAGGTATTCAAGATCATGAAAAAAGTTATTAACCCGGCGTCGGACAGGTGGGGTCTTATAGACCCCACTTCGATGTTAACTGCCATTATTTTCGTTTTTTTTTTTGCACTTGCTCGGCCACGCGTCTCAGTAGCCTCCACTTAGGTATTCCTCTACCTGAGGCAAAACGCAGTTTAGTTGTCATTGTGATTTCGGCCATTCTGCATCGCTCCAAACTTGCCTGGGGTCTAATAAACCCCACCTTACCGCTGTCGTGTCAACAAACAATATGGGGAATGCCCCGCTACATAAGCATTTTTTTGGCAATATGAGGTGTAGTGGGTAGTGGTATAACAAACAGCTACAGATAATAGCTAGCATCTAGCCTGTCTAACTGCTTGACGCCGACGGTCCAATGATAGAGTATAGGTGCAGTGCTGTTGAATTCCGCTTTCAAATTACTTTGTTAGGATTCATGTCACAATAAAAACATATTTTGTTTTCAATAAAAACCGTTCAAACCCTGATATATCGTAGTTTGAATTCAATTTTAAACAAAACATACCTTACAAGTGAAATTTGGCCCCAAAAACATGCAGATAGACATGGGGTCTATTGGACCCCACCTGACCTATCTTGTAACTTTTGGTCACCTGTCTGACGCCGGGTTAAAACCAGGTTAAATAATTTCATTAATGCATAATAGATAAGATATTCCATTATGATGAGAATCAGCACTATTATTAAGAAAGGGGCCTTAACTAATAAATTTTTTGTTTTGCATGTCGAGTCCAATAAAAAAAACATATATTTATGTTATTACTTACTACTGTGCGTCTGAACCTGGAAAAAGAAAAGAACTGAATTCTATGGAATGTGGATGCAAATCCTTTATTCTTTAATAAATAGTAAATACACTTTAAAATGAGCTGTTGGGTTGTGCAAACAGAAAACTTCGCAGCAAACAATACATACGATACGAGTAGTGTTTTGAAAGTTACACAGGACTCAGTATTTGGAGCCATAGGTTCGAGCCTTTACTTTACTCTGTCCATAATCGGAAATTTGTAAATAAAGAGTCGAAATCTTGGTAGAAATATTTCATGGTGGTTTCTGACTGCTCGGGAGAAAGATAAGAGCAGACTACAGATAATACACAGCGATCCCATAAAGTATTTGACTGGCTTTTAGAAAAAAATGTATCTACCTATACATACTTCTTACTTACACAAACTGTGCTCATAGTGTGCTTACACTTTTTTATTATAACTGAGAAAAATTTGGATTTTGGCTTCCGTTTCATGAAGAACTTTTCACAAATATGTATATTTTTGTTTTTGATCGATGGATTTTGATTATTTCCAGTTATTTTGAACGATGGTCAGGAATGCGTTCGAGAACCGGTGTGTCGTATAAAAAACACACAGCAGGGCTGCGCTCGAAAACCTGGTTGTTGGTGTGAAAATTACTTCAGGGAGTGCATCCTCAAAATGTCAGCTTTAATTTTACTCTAGTCAAGAATTCTGTGGTCAGAGCCGCTTTCGGGTATTCCATGCGTTTCGCACTCGAACGCTTGTAACCGAACGGGTCGAACTGTTGCTGGAGTACTTCGGAGTAACTCGGGAGCGCTCAAAGGTTGGCACCCGAAAGCAGCTCATGGCTAGAGCCGCTTCCGGGTGCTCCTAGAACACTTCACACCTGTCAGTGACCTGAGCCGCTTTCCAGTCAATATGCACATTGGCGCGCTCTAGAGCACCTCGGGGGCGCCACGCACTAGATTTGTACCGTTCCAGTATCATGGCGTGAGACGCCTATCTTAGTGTCAAATATGTCAAATTTTAAAAATAATTATCTGTTTGTTTGTGCAGTTTGTTTTTTTATTTATCAAAAATGAAAGAGAATGAAAACTATATATTTTAAAATGTTCAATCTTGAGATATAACAAGAAATAAATAGATAAATAGCCACCCACGCATGTGACAGCTGACAGGTTGACGGGTACGTACGGCTCGGGAGCTCAACGCCCTGAGTAGCTCCGGGCGTCACACTCCCATACTGGAAAGCGGCTCTGTCCTACTCCATGCGTTTTGCACTCGAACGGTTGAAACGGAACAGGCCAAACTGTAGCCCGAGTACTTCGGAGTAACTCGGGAGCGCTCAAAGGGTACACCCGAAAGCAGCTTAGAGTGTTTAAGTTAGGTGCGGGCATCAGTACCAGCACAGTTGTTAGTACCAGAGATATGGGAGAATTGTTGGTTAGAATAGAATGAGGGTCTATCCTGTTATGAACAACTCATAACTCCAAAAATAAGCAAAAATAACCATGTTGTGAAAAATCTGTCATATTGAAGTTGTCAACAATGTCAACATAAAAACTAATAGCGTTTTCCATTTGTCATTCAGTTCGCACTGAGTGTATCCCCATCTTTTTCTAAAAGCATGTAACATGTAAGGATAAGAATATATTTTTTTTGCACTGGTTCCAGCGTTGCCAGACGTACGACAGGTGTGGTATTTGTACGACAATTTAGGGCATCTTCGTTACAAGAAAATCAATGCGTACGGTAGTACGGTAATGTACCACAGTTTTGAAATATTAAGTTGATTGGGTAATATTTTATGGTAATATGTACCACATTTTTAAATTCTCCTTTTTTTATTATATTATGTGTTGGCCAAATTGGGTTTGGGTACCTTGCTTGGGTACCTTGCTTGACCACCTTGCACCTTGACAACCTTGCATGCGAATATGCTGGGTTATGTGATGTGTCAATTGTGTCATACTCCACTAACTACCTCGCCATCAAATTCTGGGCCTGCGAGTGACGTCACTATCAGCAGCTTATAGTGATGACGTCGCCCGCAGATTTCGATAGAATGCTTGCGATTCAAGCTGTGCTAGTGATTTATTTTTTTTGTCGATTTTAAATGTAGAAAAGATGATTTTCGGTTCGTTCTCACAGAAGAAATAAACTGTTCTTGATCTACCAGTATCCCAGAATTTGATGGTGGGAGAGTTAGGGTAGTATGACACAATTGACACATCACATAATCCAACATCAACGTTACAAAAGAATTTATTTCAATTTGACTAAATACCCACAAAGTACCTTAATAAATTTAATAAATAGTTCTATTTGATTTCCCTTTACTCCTATTGCTGTAATTTTCAATGCAAGGGCTATTTTCAAGTTTCCAACACTTTGCGCTCTCAAAAAAATCATATTTTTTTCTAGTAAATGTATACTAAAAATGTATTAAAGTCTGTTTTTTTTTTTAAAGATAAAAGTCAAAATGACATTATGTTGGCAATTCAATGTAAAATTGTCAATGCTTTCAAATTCTTTATGTAGAAAAGGCTTGTGTTGCCAACATAGTTACTAAATTTTTGACTTGGGGAATTATCTTTAAATAAAACACAGACTTTATGTAAGGTAATGTGTACCACAAGAATTCGTGGTGCGTACGTCCCTGTACGACAGTTTTTGAGCATTGTGTACCACACTTCCATATTTAGAGTCTGGCAACGCTGACTGGTTCGACAAATGGAAAACGCTGAAAGTAAAATGTGATAAAAAATGGTGGCCCCTTATGCGTTACCATTTAGGGCGGGTATTATAAAACTACTTTGTGTGATAACCGCGAGAAATAAAAGTCACTACTACTGAATGGTCTACTTTATTGAGGGCTGAAAGTACAGGGGCCTACGTAACCTCTACTCATGTTGGGGAATGGTAGCAGACTGTCCGCTGTCGAGTTCAGTCCTCACCAATGAACTAGAACTCAAAACTGGAATGCGCACACAGTGCCATATCTGCCAAAAAAATGAAGCCATGAAAGACAGATGCCACAACGGGGAATGTTTTCTTTTTCTGTTGCTCGCTGACATATGACGTTTTCGAAAGTTTTGTCATATTTCCCTTCACAGGTTTCATCAATTGGAATACGTGTTGGAAGCAATTTTCGCCATTTAACATAATGAGTGCGACAAAAACAGGTATCCCCTCCGCAGCAGCCGCACTAGGCTTCACGTTCGTCCTTCTGTGTTAGCATTCCAGTTTTTGGTTATAGTTCATTGGTCCTCACAGGGTGGAGGAGTCACGTCATGACGTTTGACATCAAGGTTCCGAGCGTGTAGTTTGTAGCGTTTTCTTTAGCCTGGTCTTGACTCTGGGTGAACTCATTGTCGATTACCACACCCTCACACTCAGAATCTTTCTGGGAGTGCGCCTTTAATACATTCCTTAAAACCTTAAAGCTAACAAAGCAATTTTGAGAAAACATAAGTTACTAAAATAAATTACTTAGGGGATTTACAATTTATAAAATACCTCTGTGTCACCTGCAAAGAACAAAAAAAAAAATTTAATCCCCATAAAATTTTACATAGACCAATCCAATAGTCAAAACCTTAAAATTATGTATAAACAAAAGTGCACAATTTTGAACGCCTTAAAAAAAAAGGTTTCGTTAAAACAAAGGAACTTAATTAAACAAACATAAATAAAAGGACAAAAGACAAAAGGATTGTTCTCATAAATTCGCTAATTTTAACCAGAATATTGAACAATATGAATTGAAATTTCACTGGAAAAAGCATCTCAAGTATCTGAGTCAGACTCTGAGTTGAGATGATAATCAGCCAATTTTATAGGCCTTCTGACTTTTCTTTTCAGTCTGCTGGAACTTGTGTGGGGTGTTGATAGGGAGCCCTCCCCAATCTGCTCCCCCGTCAAAAATCTCTGTGATAGCTTAGTTACAGGAGTGTCTGGAGACTCAGAACTTGAGGCCCTAACAGTTTCATAGCTAGAAATTGACTTAAAACTATTGTTATTTGAGCTATTATTATGGAAGTTGATGTCGCCATCTGAAGTTTGTGGAGACTCAGGAGTGTTTTGGGAGAGATTGAGGCTACTTTCATTCGAAATTTTATTTATTTTTAAGTGAGTGATGGGTAAATTAATGAAATAGCTTGGACCAGCTTTGAATGAGTTATTTTGTGCAGGCCGTGGTTGCACCCTGGGCTCTTCAGAGTCCGTACAAGGTTGGATTTGATTAATGTGTCTTTTATATGTATGTCCATTACTTGTCACGCATCGAAAAACTGATCTTCCGATTTGTTCAACGATTTGCGCCCTGATCCATTTCTGGGTGTTTCTTACACTGTAGTTTCTGATATAGACTGCTGATCCAGTCTTGAAGTATGGGCGATTTTTGCCTCCAAAATTTTTCTTTTGTGCCTCTTGGTGGTTGAGTTTTTTGTGCCAGGTTTCGTCTTTGGGTTTTTCTGTGATTTCTCTGGCATTTTTTTTTTCTGTGACCTGACTCAATCTCGTTCTTATTGTCCTTCTCCCGAACATCATTTCTGCAGGTGTTTTTGCTGTGACGCTGTGAGGCGTGGTCCTGTAAGTGAATAGTATTCTTGACAAAATTGTGCTCGCTGGAATGCCTTGGTTTTTAGGGTCTTGAAAAGCTGTTTTTAATTTATTTTTGATTGTTTTTACGCCATTTTCTGCCATTCCATTGCTCTGGGCATGATATGGTGGGATGGTAATGTGTTCAACGCCGTTTTTTTTGAAAAATTTCTTTATGTGTTCCGAGACCAGCTGAGGTCCATTATCGCTCACCACCAATTTTGGCAAACCAAACCTCGCAAAAACCTCTCTTAGAACGTCCTCTGTCTTCTGCGACGTTGTATTGCTTATTTGGAATACTTCTACCCATTTTGAAAATGAGTCCACCAAAATGAAGTACATTTTGTTGTTAACTGGACCAAAAAAATCGATGTGGATTCTGTCAAAAGGGGCTTCACTTAAAGGCCATGGGGTTAACTTTGCTTTCGGCGGATTTTGTTTGTTTTCCAAACAAAGGTTACAAGACTTAATCATGTTCTCAATTTCAACATCAATGCCAGGCCAATATATATATATGACCTAGCCAGGGCTTTGGTTTTTGAAATTCCAAAATGGGACGAATGAAGCTCCAGGAGGAATCTCTGTCTTAATTCTGTTGGTATGACAATTCTATGACCAAAGAACAAAACATCATTATCAATATGAAGGTTTTCCAGCCTATGGAAATATGGTTCAAGGAAGTCTTTTGCGTGTTTTGGCCAATTTCTGGTTTTTAACCTTTTCATTACTTCTAGCAGTTCCTCATCATTTCCGGTGCATTCCCTAATTTCATCATTGTTCACTGGCCATGAATCCACCGTTTCTGTGAAGTTTAGGTAGGAGTCCCGCAGGTTCTCTGGCTCTTTTGTAGCTAGGGGCTTCCTTGATAGGTAATCTGCTATGGGATTTTGGGAGCCCTTGATATGTTCGATTCTGTAATCAAACATAGAGAGGAACGCCGCCCATCGCTGCAACCTGTTTGCTGCTATTTGAGGAATTCCCTTGTGCTCACCGAAGATTGTAACCAAAGGCTTATGATCTGTTCTCAGAATGAAAGGGGAACAAGCCAGATAATCGAAGAACTTGTTCAATGCAAAATAAATGGCCAAACCTTCCAAATGAATCGTGGAATAATTTTTTTTTCCGAACTGAGAAGGGTTCTGGAAACACACGCAATTATTCTTTCTTCTCCGTTAATGAGGTTACTTAGTACTGCGCTGATGCCTTTGGAGCTAGCGTCTGTTGTAACCACAATAGGATATTTTGGGTTGAAATGATAAATTGTGATGTCTTGGGCCATGATTTTCTTTATTTTCACGAAGCTCGCCTCACATTCTCGCGTCCATGAGAATCGTTGATTTTGCTTCAAAAGTTCGTAAATTGGGCTCAAAATTTTTGCCAAATTGGGGACAAACTTTGCATAATAATTCACCAATCCTATGAAACTACGAACTTCGCTTACATCTTGAGGTCTTTCTGCCTCCGTGATAGCTTGAACTTTACTGTCCATCTTTTTTAAACCATGTTTATTTATTTTAAAACCCAAATAACAAATCTCTTTCTCAAAAAATTTGCACTTATCTCTTCGCACAGTAAATCCTGCCGACTGCAATCGTTCAAAAACCAATTTTAAATTCTCATAATGTTGTTCTTCAGATTCCCCTGATACTACAATGTCATCCAAGAAAACTGCTACCCCCCTGATGCCCTGCAAAGTCTGTTCCATGATTTTTTGAAAAATACTAGTGGCTGGCGTAATGCCAAATGGCATTCTTTTGACCTTGAAAAGCCCTCTAGGGGTAGTTATGGTCAATAGTTTGGAAGAAAATTCAGAAAGCTCAAGCTGGTCGTAAGCAGAACGCAAATCAACCTTTGAAAAAAACTGGGCCCTACCCAACCTGTCAAAAACCTCATCGATTCGGGGCAATGGGTAATTAACGGGTTCTAAAAACTTATTGACAGTTGTTTTGTAGTCACCACAAATCCTGATGGTTTTGAGTAGATATCCCGCCGCCACAAACCATCCCCACTCCTGCCTCCTGAGGGGGCGTGGCCCCGCCCTCCTGCTGTATAGCTCCTCCCCTTTTCCCATTTATGGACTCTTTTGCGATGTTGCCCCGCCCCTTTGCCGCCATTAGGTTTCTTTGTTCGGCCAATCAGGGCTGGTCCCGTCCCTCCTGCTGAATTAGGCTCCTCCTCCTGTCCATTCATTGGTTGTTGTTGAAAATGGCGGCCGTCCAATGGTTTCTGTTGGCGGCGGCGGCTGTGGTACAATATGCCCGCCAACTTATGGCCGTCGCCCAATAGCTGATGGCGGCGGCGGCCGTGGCGGTGGCGGCAGTACTGACGACTTTTTTTTTTTGTATTTTATTAAAAAAGTCTGAAAAGTCTGGGCTCGAACCTGCGACCCCAAGATCCAAAATCAAGAGTGCTAACCACTGAGCTATCAGGGTATCTCAAGAAATTGTGTCCTAAGCTTGTAGACATCATGATGCGAGCTAATTGAGGAAAATTTGAAAGAGCGAGAGGGCTAAGGGTGAAGAAGATGATTTGATAACTTGTATGGACTTGTCCAGCTGATAATTTTAATGTAATTTGGTGTACGGGGGGAAAAATAATATGAAAACTCAATTTTCAATTACGGAATTTCTTTCTTCTTTCCTAATTCCACGGTACACAAGTATGTGGCCATTATCCATATTTATGAGGAAAATTTGAAAGAGCGAGAGAGCTAAGGGTGAAGAAGATGATTTGATAACTTCCCTAATAACACAGTAACATCGCAGAAACATTCCAGAAACATCCATCAGGGATAATGAAGACGTCCCTGGGAGGTCCCTATTTTCCTGGGGACATCCCTGGGATGTTGCAGGCAACAGCCGTGTCATCATTTGCGATGTCCTATAAACATCTCTCAGGGATGTTTCTAAGATGACGCGGGATGTACCTAATACATCCGGGGCAGGTGTAAGAAACATCCTCTATATGTTTCTAGTATGACTTTAATAGGTGAATGAATTTTAGGATTATGGATTAAAAATTACCTAATTCAATAATTTTCAATTTTCGTTCTATTTTCTGGAAGTCAGAACTTTTTCCAAAAAAAAAACAAAAATTGAAAATTATAAAATTAAGTAGGCACATCAGTTTCCAATAACATTTTTTATTGAAAAAATAAGGTACATGTATACTTATATTGATTATCTATCAACTAATAATAATCGACGGACAATTTTGCCTAAATAATGTAGTATTTATGCCCCGTCATGTCATCGAAAACCATAGTTTGGCAGTGGCAGCATGTTGTAGTAGGGGAGTTCGGCGTTTTCTTTTTTTGTTGGTGCTCCAATTTCATAAAGGTACCATTATCTAACCAAAACAACCACAGAACCAAAATCCAAAGTTCTTGAAGTACAATTCAACTTGCACACCTAGAATGTAATCAACTATGAAAACAAAAAATAATTATTGGTTATTTTCTCTTACCTAATGAAGAATGAAGTTCGGGTTTCTAGGGGCTATTTATCAGAAAAGTTAGAAATTTCCTAACCGACGCCATATTGAAATTAAATAAACTAAACAATTGATAGTTATGCGACGTTATCTTTCAACAAATAATCTTTCTCACCAACTAATAAGCACTGGTAGGTCGCAGAGATCCTTTCGAACACAAAATGGCACAACTAGGTGTAGCGAAAAACCACAAATTGACAAATCCTCCACACAGCACGACGCCATTACGAAATAAAATTCCGCCCAACAACACAAGCGTAGCGCACAGGACGACCCGTTCGACTGATTCTGCCCGTCTGCGCTGGCTGCGGCGCCGACCCGACGTGGTGGCGTGCCCTCCTGTCCTGACCGGTACAAGTACAAATGCCTGAGCACGCGCCTGCGCCATACACTTCGGCTTCACGAATATTCACGATGTTTGAAAGTTGAAAAGAGAGAAGACTTTTATCAATACATATTTTATTTTATTCCAAGTTGTAAGTCGAATGAAAAATTAAATATTGCTGTTGTTACAATACAAAATTAATATTAAGTTCCTTATTATCTATATACATTACAGGTATATTATGGAATTTGAAATTAGTTTGTGTGTGTGATAGAGACATTTTCAGAAATCACACAAAATTGGCAAATTTAATACTGGGTCCTACCGGTCTGAGGTCCTACCTAGTTTTGTAAAATAATGTTAGCCATTTTTTAGCTGTAATAAGTATCTAATTTTGAGAACAAAAAATCTTTTTGTCGATAGATATTTTCGAAAGGATGTTTCTAAAACATTTCAGGACAATCATCCTAGAGATGTTACATTACAAACATCGCAGCGATGTACCATTTATGTCGGAAACATAAGGACCTTAATGGTACATAAATAGGATGTTTCTGGGAGATCGGTGTTATTAGGGTTGTATGGACTTGTCCAGCTGATAATTTGAAAGAGCGAGAGAGCTAAGGCTGAAGAAGATGATTTGATAACTTGTATGGACTTGTCCAGCTGATAATTTTAATGTAATTTGGTGTACGGGGGAAAAATAATATGAAAACTCAATTTTCAATTACGAAATTAAACGAGATAATTGATTAAGGTATTACCTACTACTTTATTATTTTACTGTATAAACATAAATAAAACTAAAAATTAAAGTTTCCAGTGCGTACGCTTCCATCCATCGGATTGTAGGTGAGAAAAGCATCATGTAGAATAAGTGCGTAAGCTCGAATGCCCTTGTCAAACTTTTTATGAGCCTCAAACTCGACCTTTAGATCGACCGTTGAATTTTTCACCCCTTCGGGCTGATTGCTGCAGTCCACTACAAATATGGGATTGGACAGAAATTCGCCAATATCCATTATTGGGTCATTTATTTCTCGCCTATAATAGCTGCTTTGGAAGTTTTCATACGAGTCATAGACGGAGGTAATTAGCTTTTTAGTAAAATCGAGATTCCATCGTTCGTACGGATATACATCGGAATTTAAATAAAGTCTAATGTTTCGTATGTTGGCATCGGTGAACGCTGTAGAATCTTCTAGCCTGTTGTCGTGGTTTTTCACCTTCTGAAACCCAATAACAACATAGCGGGGTTTCTCCAATTGTGTAGTAGTTTTTATCGCCCATATATCGCTTGTTGTATCTCTCAAAGAGGGCAGCTCGTAAAGGTCCCATTTTCTATATGGTATCTTTATTCTAGCATTGTCGCCTCCTCTATTGATGCGTGTGAGTATTTTTAATTTTTCCTCATCGTCCGGTACAATGTGTTTAATCTTCCACTCGAGCTTCTCAATCTGGATGGTGGCCTCTTCGTCGCCAATGTAGCAGTTTTCGAATGTGCGGGCAATTATCAAAATCAGCTCATGTTTAACGTTCAAAATTCCTCTGGAGTAGTCCTCGGCGAAACCAAAGAGATGTTTTAATGGTAGTTTTCCACTGAATATACGGCTAGTTTTGTCCAATATATCCTGACGAGTCTCGCCAAGGCCCCATCCCGAACTTATTGAGCGACGAGCTTGTGTAGCTTCTAAAGAAACCAGAGTTTTCAATGTCGTTGCTATCCCGGGATTTCGCAAGCCAGCTACTTGTTCACTAGCCATCTCATAACGGATTTCATCGAAAAGAAATGTCAATGCATTGTTTGACAGGTAGCATTTCTTCAACGGATCTTTGGGTGAAAATTTCCCCTCAATGTATAAATAACTGTCGGCGATATCTAGAATTAGATCCTGAAAGTTGACGGGAATTCGCACTTCATCAGAGTTTTTATATGCTGGAGCTCCATATGGTTTATATGTATGTAGATGCGTGCTTGCCAGCGATGAATCGTAGATTGGTGTACCAAATACTGATAATTTCTCGCTCATTTCGGGGCACTTCGTAGCTCAAGTCCTATGGATCGCAGAAACTCTCTGTCTTTTTTGTTGAGTTTACGACGCTGATGACGGCGTGGTGTTCGCTGTTGAAAGTTCAATGCCGAACTAAACTTTTTTTTGTCCTCACGATTTTTTATATGCTCGTTGACACTAATTTCGGCTCTTTGTGTTGAAAGATCGAATCGAAACCCCATGGTAGTGCTGATCTATTATGGAATTTGTTTCAACTCCAGCTTCACAATAACTTTTTCTCCTTGAAAATCCACCAAGTCGCCGTTATCATCCAAAATTCTCAGTGTAAGGTTGTCAATGTACTGCAGGCCCCCTGGCTTAACTGGTAAATATATAATATTCTGTGGTTCCTTGGTTAGCTTATAGCCGGGCGGAACGTCAATATCAAATTCGAAAAGGGTATGCGACTGTACAGAATTCAGGTAGGCCCCTGAAGTTAGATTACAACCACTCTAATCATTCTCACTTTCATAACATCGACAGGGAGATTGGACTCGTGCCAATAATTAGCCTCTAGTTTACCTTCTCTAAATCCTAGTAGCTTTCCCAGGGATGCCTCCGTAGTAAACACTATGTCATATTTTGACTTTATTTCGCATTTAAGTGTATTGTTATTGGGCTTCAAAACGAACAATGCATTGTCTTCTTCGCCTCGCTCTAGACTTGATGGGTCGCTTATTTCTTTCAGAGCATATAAAACAGCTTTTTCTATTTCTTCTAATTCATAGGCACCGGGCTTCAACTGCACGTTAATTTCGTCTGATCCAGTATTTACAAATTTTATCGAATTATTGGTTTTATCCACGTTAAAAACCGAATTATATGAATAAAATCCCAGCAGTCCAAGTCCATAACGAGAGTTTTTGTCTAGCTCAATAGGGGGAAAGAAATTGGCACTTAACACACTGGAATGATCCGATAAAGTAAAGGTGCTAGCCATGACTGATGAGTAGTATATTAATTCCTAGATCTTTATAAGACGGAACAGTTAGTAGTACTTTTTTCCGTCTGGTTGGAGACTTCAATTGCATTATCGGATCCCATTGAAACTTCACTGATTTTGCAATAACAGCAGAAAATTCTTCTCGGTGGTGGCCCATCTGCAACATCGTGTTCATCAGAGTTTTCTTCACCATAGTGGTCAGTGCAATATAAATATTGAATAATATCTGGATCTAGTTTCAACTTTTCCGGCAATTTATTATACACATAAACAATTTCTTCGGGTACACAGCACACCATCACTTCTTTAGGTAAATCGGCCAATTCTTCTTCTGTCAAATCTATGAGACTTTTTTTCTTCGAGAATGCTTTCAACGAAGCCGACATTTTTTCCAAGTCTTGACGAATCATAACTACGCGTCGATTGCGAGAAACTTCAAGCACAAGTGCCCACAAATGACTGAATCGAAAGACTGTTCCCTCTTGTAATTGTACAAGATAGAACTTGTTGGTGAAGAACCACTGTAGAGATAGCGAGCTATCTCGTTCGGAGGGGGAAGGCTGCCAAAGCTATCGTAGTAATGCGTTTCAGATCCGTGTTTTTTATATGCTACCCAATGAGTCCCCGCCCCTTTATTGCTGTCCAAATTTACTACAGCTCTTTCGTACTGTTTCGGCCCAGATAAAGGCAGTCTGTCTCTCATAAACACTCCTCTAAAGTGGGGTATGTCCATTTTCACTGCATATCTGGTTAAATCAATATTTGACAGCGGCTTTTGAGGCAGGGATAAAATCAGTTTTTTGGCCTGCTCACCAGGAACAATCCAAATCCGTTACGATACGGTTTCAGGTAGAGTCCTTTACCCTGCTTTGTTTGAGCAATAGACTCCATAGCGTGATTATGTCTTCTAGACTCTGACAATGCCTCTCTTGCACTTTTCACTTTATTCACAACTTTTGCGATGGTTGCTGCTCCGCTAGCAATTGTTCCTAGAGCAGATAATCCAGCGAATATAGGTAAAAGAGGTAACAAACCCCCGACCTTAGGAATAGGTATAACTCGTGGCGATTTTATTCTCTTCTTGCCTCCTTTTTTCCTAATATATCGGCGGGCGGCTGCAAGAGCTGTTTTGGCCGAATCAAAAAGGCTATTAGATTTATTCATTGATCGAAGTTCGGACTTTACTGTTTTCACTAATCCACTTCCGAAAGCAACTTGTTTAAGGGTAGCGGTTTTAATTTTGCCCCTATTTGGATGTTTTCTTCTAACGACTCCTTTCTTTTTCGATAAGCCCTTTTTCTTTGATCTCGAAGCCTTTTTGAGACCGAGGCCTAATTTTTGTTTGGTCTTCATGGCAGTTGTAACCAACCAAGCTGCTCTTTTCTCTCCTGCCGATGCGTCTTTGGATCCAAATCTTTCCCAGGCCTTCTGTTCTAAAGCAAAGTCAGCCTTGTGTCTTGAATAAAGATTTTTTTTTTCTGCGTAAGCTATATCGTGGATCCTGCAAGCAGCATCAAGTGGATTGATTCCTTGGTCACCTCTTGCTATTCTTTGACTGAGATGCGTGCCAGGGCCACAGAACTGGTATCCTCCAGGCAAGTGAATTTCAAAAGGTAATTTATCAATTAAAGTATTCACAATTCCTCGGCCAGTCTTTTTACAAGTGCTGTGGTAGGAGGATCTCTGTCGTGTTGACTTTGCTGTGGTCTTCATCGGAATAAACATTTAAGTCGAGTGACAGGTCTTATAAACCAAATTAACTATGAAGCTAATTGAATCGAAACACAAACTCAGCGTAGATAATTTGGATAATATAGTGGGATCGGGGATTGGAAAGGAGGAGTTCAGTACTCATGGCCCGTTGTTCCCTTCAACCATAAGGGCCTTGCTAGTTGGTCCTTCAGCGTGTGGAAAAACCAATCTTCTGCTCGGGTTGATAACTCACCCTGAGGGCCTATTTTTCGAAAACATATATGTATACGCCAAATCGCTCAATCAACCGAAATACCAGTTTCTACGTGATGTACTGGCCCCAATAAAAGAAATCGGATATTACACTTACACCACCAGCGATAAAATTCTCGAACCCTCCGAGGCCAGGGAAAATTCAATATTTATATTTGATGATGTCATCTGCGAGCAGCAGGACCCTATTCGGGCGTATTTTTCGATGGGACGTCACAGAAATATTTCAAGTTTTTATCTAGCACAAACATACTCGCGTATTCCTAAACAATTGATAAGAGATAATGCCAATTTTATAATATTGTTTAGACAGGATGAAACAAATCTGAAGCACATTTTCACCGATCATGTGTCCCCAGACGTAACATTCACCCAATTCTTGGAGATGTGCATGGAATGCTGGAAGGAGAATTATGGTTTTTTAGTTATTGACAAGGATAGTAGTATAGACAAAGGAAGATATCGCAAGAGATTCGATTGCTATATAAGCCCGTGATTTCTAAAATTGCTTCCATGTTTATTGTGACAGTCGTGCAGTGTAAAAACGAGCAATTATGAGAGCTACTGGTCAGGAAGAGATTAGTCTAAAGCGCAAGCTAATTGAAGCAACCGAAGCTGTTAGAAATAAGTATAGAAATTTGAAATACCGCCTGTCGAAAAACAGGCACGATAATGAAGAGTTTCACGAGCCTGTTACTGCAGAGTTGAAGACTTTATCTGAAACAATAAGTAAACATCCAAAAGTGACATTCTCGCCACCCTTGCTATCCAGCTCACCTCTAGCAGGACAGACACTGGCCAGCGATCAGAGAAAACAATTTGTGCCCGATGAAACGTTGCAATCATTACAAACTACAAATTTCCCCCTCACACCGTCGTCAGACTCCGAAAAAGCTCATTCAGCTGAATATGAAACTCCCATGAATAATCAAACTGTTCAGCCCAGGCAATTGACTTTTTCTTCAGAGAGGCGGCGTAAAAACCTACACAGTTTGACGATGGAATACCTCGACGGGTTGAAGCAAAAACCGGCAGGCTATGATAACATTTTTGGCGTCTACATTGACGGGGATGACAGATATAAAATAGGAGATGTTCGCGTGCGCTTTCCACCCGGAAAAATGGCTTTATGGAGAGGCTCTAAAAATATAGGAAACTACGAAGCGAAGCTTCCGAGGAACTTTTTGATTTAGTTTTCCTGAAAAAGCCCAAAGCACTTGCTAACGCTGACGAAATTTCTGATGAAACGAGAAACCAATATTTCGAAATTTTGCGCAAGTCAAATTGTTTACACGAGAACTTTAACCCGAAGCAGCCATTCAAACGAAGCTATACACGCAAATATAAGGAATTAATTCAGCCGTATGTGAATAAAGTAGGATCGGGCAACAATTATTACCATCCGACATTGCCTATTGAGAAAATATTCAAATATGGGAAAAATTTCGAATACGTTCACTGGAACAAAGCTACAGAGTTGGTGGATAGACTCAGGCTTCTCTGGAGTTCTAGACTAGCCGGCCATACAGGCTTAGATAATGAAATTTTGTCTATAATCGAGGAATTGAGAGAAGAGAAGATTATTTATTGAAAAGCAGACTAGGTTAGGTATTAAAGGCAATGCGTCAACTATTTTGTCCTAGTAAAGAACAACATTTTCCACGATGAACAGCTCTACAATCGATAAATTCGGCCGTCGTCGGTCGGATAAAACAAAGGTTCAGCAAATAACTCGAGGCAAACCGGGCATAGGATTCAAACTCACGTCTGACGGCAATTACGATATGGACGGGAAGTCTATGAGAAATGTAGCAGAGCCTAAATTTAGCGGCGACGCAGTAACCAAGCAGTATTCTGACCTTTTAAATTACAATGTCGAAGTTCGGATTTTCGATATGGAAAAATCTATGGAGCAGGCAGTGACGAAACAATATGTCGATCTACTAAACTACAATACCGAGCAGCGAGTTTATGAAATAGAAAAATTATTTGCTGATTTGAAAAGTAATGAAATTAAATTAACATCTGAGGGGGCTTACGACTTGAAGGGGAAGTATTTATCTAATATTTTGGACCCCCGAAAAAGTGATGATGCTGCCACGAAGCTTTATACAGATCAAAAACTTGAAGAACTACAGAACCAGATAAATTATACAATCAATAATGAATTGGGAAAATTACACAAGGCGTTCAATGAAAAAGTGGACAAAGAAGTGACAGAGCTACGAGCAGCATATACTAGTACTGTGCTGAATAAACAATTGCGAGATTATGTAAAAAAGAAGTTTCTTCAGGACCTAAACAAAGGAGTAGATTCCATTCTCGATAGTAAGAAAATAAGAATTTAATATGACCCGTTGTATTCGACTAGACATACGCACTTCGTAAGAAGCCTTTGTTCGGGAGGTTGACGGAGGCTTGTGCGCTAGAGTATATTACAGAAAAGAAACTGCGGTTCATATTATAATGATATCAGAGGAAAAAAAACAAATTGTTCATGAACTTCACAAACCGACAAGAAAAAATTTCAAGAGACGACAAACAATTATTAAAGGTTTCCGGGATCTATTCCAGGTGGATTTGGCCGAGATGCAGACATATGCTAAACAAAACAAAGGATTCCGCTACATTCTAGTGGTAATTAACTGTTATTCAAAATATGTCTGGACCGAGCCACTGAAAAACAAGTCAGGACTAGAAGTTAGCAAAGCCATGAAATCTGTTCTAACAGAAGCTGGATATTCACCTAGTAACCTACAATCAGATCATGGAACTGAGATGTACAACTGTCATTTTAAAAAATTGATGAGGGAGCACGGCATAAACCACTATTCTACGTACAGTACCAAGAAAGCAGCTATTGTTGAGAGAGTAATCAGAACTCTGAAATCGATGATTTACAAAGAGTTTTCGCTAGCGGGGAAGCATGAGTGGCTCTCGATATTAGACAGAGTGACGAAAAAATACAACGATACCAAGCATAGAACAATTGGAATGAAACCAAGTCAAGTTACTCCACACACGAAATTGGCTATTTTCAACTCTCCGAAAATTGCTCCAAAAAGCCGAAAATACAAAGTTGGAGACATTGTGAGAATCAGCAAGCATAAAGGTGTTTTTAATAAGGGCTACAATATAAATTGGTCTCCGGAATTATTCAAAATTTATAAAATAAATATGGCAACTCCAGTCACCTACCTCCTAAGAGATTTGAATGATTCACCCATTTTGGGTAGTTTCTACGAGACAGAAATTCAGAAAACTCGCTATCCCAATGCGTATTTGGTAGAGAATATAACTGGACAACGAAAAAGAAATGGAGTGGACCAGGTGCGTGTGAAATGGCTTGGATTCAAAGACTCTTCCTGGATAAACAAGAAGGACTTATTATAAAATTATTTTTAGGCTGCAACAAAATGTCAACCAAGCAATTTAGTTTCTCGATTTATTATTATTATGTAACCTAATTGAATAAAAAGACTTTATTAAAGAAAATTGGACTTATTTATTTAAAGAAAATAGCTACTTACTATTAATATAATCGTCTTATATCTAACTAAACAAAATACCTACAATATATTCGACTTATACATCTATGCAAAGGAAAAAAAAATTAATTATTGTTACAAACAATTGTGAAAAGTGGAAAAAACAGATTTAAAGCCCAGTTTTTCATCGACAGTGATAATCGTCTTGGCTAAAAAAAAATATCTACAATATGATGGCCTTATATCTAGCTAAAAAAAAAAAAAAAAAAAAGATTAAGAAAACAAAGGAAACATTGAAATTTCATCGTCGGTGCTCAAATTTACACCTTCGACATTGTTGCTGCTTTCGTCGACGTTGTCGTCTTCTTCTTCTTGATTCATCAGGTCTTCATAATCTTCGTAAAGTCCATATTTGTCGATGATTTCGATGGGTATATGGGGCACTTTTACAACAAACTCATATAGATCCTCAGCAAGCATCTCTTTTACAAATGTGTCTAAATCGATGCTTCCGTATAAATATTTTCTGCATACAAAAGCACCAATGGAAAAATTTAGAGCATTTTTCAGATACTTTGAGTAATTTGCTGCGTTGACGCCCATTAGAGTCACAAAATTCTATAATGTCTTCCTCCATCTGATTTAGATCGGCTGCTAGGCCGGCAACGAATATCATCTGGTTTTGACTGGTGGTATTGAGCATGGTGTTATTGATGGTATCGCTCATATTCTACAACAAAGGAAAAAAAATTAAATATTGCATAATCCAGTGTTAATTTGGTATTGAAACATGTGGCAATCAGAAATAAAACAATGACGGTATATTGATATTTGGAAAAATTTAGTCTACAACTTCGATAGTTAAAAGGGATAGCGTCTTCGCTCCAGCGTAAGCCGGCTCACTCTGCCCCAAATATTTAATTTGATATTCAGTATTGGAATCGTTGATAGTTTCAACATATTCTTCGGTAATATATTCAAGACAGCGTTTTGGTAAAAAAGTAGTTATCACTTTATTATTATTCTCACTATGCAACAAAGTGGCAAGAATTGCCTTTCCAAAGCGACTATTGAAAATCTGCATCTTTTTTACCGGGTACGGTTTCCCGATATCTAGCAGAGAAAAAGATCTACGTTCAATTGGTACTTCGAGTTTGTTAATCATAGCATTAATTTTTTCAAGAGAATCTTTCGAAAGAGCCATTATTGAAAATTAAAAGGAACAAATTGAAAAATAATTGGAAATGTTTAAATAGGTACCTTTTGTTTATGAAAATGCTGAAGCCAAATAAATTTCACTGCACCAATAAGGGGACACTGCAAACACAACAACTTTTTTTTTTTTTTACCTCGTTCTCTGCTCGTTCACTACTGAGTTCACTGAGTTGGATTCGGGGGACAATGTCTGATTTTTAACCTCCTCCGGTTTATATATTCGAATTACCAAATGGTTCAGGTTCAAGTTTCCGCCCCCACCGTCTCATTCACCCTCATGGTTCGTCCACCTGCAGCCAATCACACGGTAGTGTACCTGCAGCCCCAAAATTTGGGGACTAGTCTCGACCTGTCTGCTTCCGCCACTAAAAATAAAATAAAATCATCATACTATAGTTACACGGATTTTTCTAGTTTACCTGAAATTAATTCCCAATTAGGCTCGGGCGTTTTCTGAAATCCACGGGAGGTCCGTCCCTTCAGCAGACAACGACGATGCCGTCGACGAGAAGTTTTTACAGGTTTCTCTCTCTCTCTCTCCCTCTCTCTCTGAAGGGTTGATCGAGATAAGTTTGTCGTGCACCTGAGTCAATTTCAAGAACATGTTTGAACCTGTCTGTTTTCCTCTTCCATTTACCTATAAAAATAAAATCATCATACTACCTACGTAGTAAGATTTTTCAATTTTACCTCAAAAAATTAATTCCAAAAACAGCAACAGGCTGGGCTCGCCGTTGAAGCCGATTTATTAAAGCCTGATTCATAAACTCCACCGTTCATGTCTGACCGCCAGAGTTTATGAATCAGGCTTTACGCACGCCCCCCAGATTTTTCTGAGAAACTATTTGACCTATCTCTATTATTTTTAATAAAATAATATTTCGAGTATTATTTTATTAAAAACGATATTGATTAAGGCTCGGTCGAATTCTGAAACAAAAAGTCGCCTAAAAAATTAACAGAAAAATAAAATCGTGTTTTTCTCCATTGGTATTATAACTTTATGATGTATTGTATGCTGAGGCTCACTGCGGAGGGTCGATCAGTTTGCCTGGCCTAAATTTAAGAACAAGTCTGTGTCTGCCTCTGTTTTCCTTTTTTTTTTTTCATCATCGACCTATAAAAATAAAATCAACATATTATAGTTAGATCGTTCTACCTTAAAATTAATTCCTACAAACATTCGCCGTTGAAGTTAGCTGAAAAAAAAAATCACTTAAAAATTAACAAACGAAGAAACTAGAGTTGTTTTTTTTTTTTTTTTTTTTTCCGGCTATGACTTCATGATCTAGTCTTCATCATCTTCTTCTTCTGCTAGATTGATTCGAGCTTATTTCTTGCTTTTCTTGTATCCAAATGGGACTGAGAAATGATCTTCGGAAAAAATTCTTTTTGTCGAATTAGGCCGGTACATTTTAGTTTCTTGCCTCGTTATCACGCAGTGGTCTTTGTTACGCCTGAAATTATTCGATGTGATGGATACAGACTCTTCGCCATTATTAAGAACCATTTCTTTCATTCTATCGAAATTAACCAGTTGCGAGACACTGTAATTCAAAGAAATGCCTTTAACTTTACAAACCACTTTCTCCTGTTTTTCCTCACTTGCATATAGTTTGTACGCATAATTCTTGGGTCCGCCACTGACAAATTCTTTGATGAAACTTCCAGTTCCATATCCTGCCAATTCGTCTGTCAGGTCGCCGATAAAATCGCCTGTAGGCGGCTCAAACTCGCCTTCTTTGTGTCTAAAAATGACCGGATCTGTGTCGTAATAGAGTACTCTCTCTTCTAGCATCTCCAAATAGCTGTAGAGTTTAAGCCTGGCCTGTGCAGTAGTGTACGCCGCAATACAGACATTCACCGAAGATAACGGTTGCGATGCCTCCTCGATAAATTCCCAATTTACCACAACTGCGTTCTCATTGATAGGGACTATTGAGTTGACGTCTTTGCCGGGATTATTCAGCAGCTCAAACAACTCGGCCGGTTGGTTTATAATGGAGGTTTTCTTCATATTTTCCCTCTGTCCGAATTTACCCCAAAACGAGTTTAGCATCAACTTTGCCAGGGCTCTCAAACCAGGGTTATTCGTAATTTTTTCAAATTCCAATTTAACGCCTTCTTGCCGCAAGAAATTCTCTATATATTGGTCCTTTTCTTCTAGACTCGAGCAATTTCTAGGCCATCCCGATGCCTCCTGCTTTATTTTAATAAATGTATTCATCATGTCTGTGAATAAGCCGGCCGTGTTCGTCTCCCGACAAAATTGTACCACCTTATAGCGCCAAATTTCGTAAATCTCCAATATTTTATAGCCTTTTTCCAGAGCTTTCAAAACCTCGTCAATAACCCAAGTCCCTGTTATCGCACGGTCTTTTTCCGTATGGACACATTCTTCTTCTTTGTTCATAGTTTCCCCACATTTATCACATAGAACAAACAGCAGTTTGTTGTTCATCTTTCGCGGGAGCACCGGATGGTACAAATTCTGCGGGGGTAAAATTTTGGCTTTGATTAATCCTTCTGATTCCTGCAAGTTCAATTCCGTGCAGTCTCTCCCCGCGAAAACATCCGGGTGGCCAATAGGAAATTTTCCGTACTTGCAAACCCAAGGGTACAGAGAGCAAACGTCCAAGTATTTGATTTTTTCGCCATCCTTAGCTTTGTAATACGTTGTACAGTTTCCAGTCCTGCCCCCATAAAATGCATCCCGTGGATTAAGTGGCGTCGTAGTCGTTGAGAGCAGCGGATGATCTTTTGTGAAAAGCTCAATTTCAGGGTTCAATTTCATTTCTCTTCTAAAATCACATTCCCATTTTTCTACAACCTCGAAGCCACCTGATGGACCCTTAAGTCTGCTCGTTTTCGTCATTGTAGATTCGTAGCGGTTTCCAGGGTCGATGTCGGATCCTCGTGTAGAGGAGCATTTCTATTAGCTTTATAGCATTTCGGGCAGCCGTGATAATAGCATCCGTGAAATTCAAATACTTGGTTCGTGTCTTCGCAAAAACCATCCACTTTTCGGCCGAGTAAAACTGCCTCTAGTCCTTTAGCGGCGTGCTGCATGGAAATGGCTCTCTGATTTTCTTCCCAAATCAACCATTTCAGAGCTATATCAGACTGTTTATCGCGAAACCTATAGCCCCCCTTGGGTATGATTCCAATTGTGCCTGGCTTGAGAAAGTTTCTCCGAAAAACTTTATTGCAGGCCGAAGCTATTGTGACGGCCCCCGTAAAAGGGCAAACATTGGTCGTGGTCATCATTTGCTCCCTGAATTTAAGGCAGGCTTCAGTTAGAATATTGACGTCTGAAATGCAATAATCGATAAATTCTAATTGAAAATTAAAAATTTTATTTCTTTGAGCTTCGTGCCAGATTAAAAGTTTTTCCCGATCTTCTTCTTTTAATGAGTCGAGACCATAGTATTCGATGGCAGGTATCTCTCCAACATAGTCTTGATTCGCCGATGTGTTGAAATAATGCGGAAAGTACCCCTTCTTAAAATTGTCCTCTAGCCCGAAAGCCTTTGGTAGCGCGGCCAATTTCATTGGAAAGTAATTTAAAGAGTCTAAAAATTTCACGTTTTCTATCTGTAACATTATTATTTTAGATCCTCGCATTATAAGTTCCGGAGATAAATCAGTTTCCGTAAGAATATGATTCAGGACGAATTGATGGTCAAATGCTTGACCGTTATGTGCAAGAACTATAACAGCCTTGAAAATTTTCCTAATTTGTAGAAGGTGAAACATAAAACCACTTACACATCTCTGGCCTTTTAGAATTTGCAGACGAACACCACAACTACTGCATATGTCGATATTTTTATTTAGGCATTCCGAGCAACGCTGCTTGAAAACTAACAGGTTTGGCTGGTGCTCAAAACTCCCATCTTCCAACTGCTTTTCCTGCATAGTTTCAACATCGTAGAAAATGTATAAAATCTCCTCCGTTTTGGGTTTTCCTGAATCCTTCTGAATATGGCATAAATGTCCATGTGGCTGATGCTTTTTACAAATAGTACAAAATATTTCCCCACATGTATGGTCTCTTTTCGATTTCACAACCTTTAGACAGCCATCACATAATTTAATTTCATTACAAAGGGATTTACCCTTCTCGTATGAGCCTTCACTCTTATGGTGGTTGAAGCAATTGTCGTTCCTGAACCATCTGAGACAGTCGTTACATGTGATTTTCTCCGTTTTGTTGCAAATTGTGGGGCGTCTACAGCTGGGGCATGATCTCACGCATCTATGTTCATTTTTATGGTCGTATGGTACATGGCAATCCTGACAAAAATAGCTACAGCAAAACGCAGCGGTTACCGAAGTAATTACATTATAGTGTCCTGCGTGGTGAATTAAATTCAGATTCTTATTATTGGCTGCACGGTTTGATGGTGGCCCCGAAAAAATCAAGTCACGTCCTTTAGTTTTAGGTCCATATTTATACACAACAATTCGATAGTCCTCTAAATATTGCTGAAAAATTTCCAACTCGTGAATTCCGCAACCTTCTCCGGGAATTTCTACACGAGCTTGCTCCACCAGTTGTTTTGCCCGAAGTGTTTGAATTTTCCTTATATCGCGGCGCACTTTCGTATAGTCAGGGTCTTTATCGACAAATGCTTTGGCTACAACAAGGGCTCGAGGTAAACATAAGTTATCATCGTTTTTTACTACTGCTATTCCGCGACGATGTTGACACTCTTCCTGAAAACTGTTGTACTTATTTCCTCTTCCCCGTCCTACAGGCAATCTCACCGAAGTTACTCCCAAGCAAAAAGTTTCCGTGTCAAGACCCGACGAATTGGACTGGTAAATACTAGCAATTACATCCCAGACGACGTCCATCGTAATTTTTTCAGCCGGTCTGAAACTAATCCCACCGTCGCCTCGTGCAAAATCTTTACAACCAAAACTGATTGCAACTTGATCCGAGGGGAGAAGATCCTTTGTAGTCTTCCTAATAATATCGCCAATCGCCTCCTTAATCCACGTCGCGGGCTCCATATTTTCAGGGATTTTTTAAAATTTAAATTCTACAGTCCTACCTTGAAGTTTAAAGCGGCGATTTTTTTTACAAAACTCTTTGATGATGATAAATTTCTCCATTTAAATCTTTTTTCTTAATCTAGGTGTACCTACCAACTACCAACCTATACTAACTGTGACGCAAAATTGTACTTCAATTAATAGTGATGGTTCACGATAGATATTTTTCTTTGAATATTGCTGCTCTGTGTGCACGCCCGCGCTCGCTCCTGTAACGGAGAAGAACGAAAGGGTTTAAGCTTGTCGCAACAAGTTATCTCGAATATTTTATAGGAACTATAGCTTTAGACTTTAGTATCGAGTTTGTTGGTGCGCGACACTGAACAATGTCGTCTTTTCAGTTAGAGTTGGAAAGTTTTACTAGAAAATTACGTGTTTTGAAAAGAGATGTGGACAAACACTGTTTAAAACCCTTATTAACCAGTGAACGATAATTTTTCTATACCTATGCCAGTAATTATAATAATATAGGTAGATAGAAAAATACAACTACACATTGAAAATCACTTACTTTGTCTCGCTGGAAAATTTTCACTAGCACAACACCAATTAGCACGTCGCGAACTAGTGGAGGGATAAAAATACTAGCGGAATCTATGTTGAAGTAGATACAAATCCATCAATAATAAATTGGAAATTAGAAGTTAAAATTTTAGTAACGAGTAGAAGAGGTATACATGTGTAGCCTCTCAACTTTGCTACGAAAATGATTTTCAGAAACGTCCAGAGTTTTTAGGTAAGCTTCGCAATTTTGTTTTTTTCCCATGCCTTCAAGACATTCAAAATAACTATAAAGGATATAAATTGTATAATAAAAAATAACGATTTCGTTAGGGTTAGGGTCTGATCCTCTACGAAGTCCTTAGGCTTCAAATTTATGACCACCCCCAAGATCGGAGTGATCCGTCAGCAGGTGCTACCTGCCTTTTCATCCCCCCGCGCGACGACGACGACGAGTGGAATCCATGAGAATTTTCATTTTAGCCTTTTCAACCGCACAGAGACGGACGATGAAATTTTAATATCGGATTTTCAACTATTCGCCAGCAGCCGGGATGACGAGACGCGTAGGTTATGGAATGGTAATTGTGATGATTTTTACGTTTTTGATATTACGAAATTATTTTTCTCTCCGATTTCAGACTGTAGGTATTTTTTTTTTTTCACTTGATTCGGCGTGAACTGTACGCCCCTGTCGGTCGTGGGTTGCATCATTAAAAGCCCTATGGGATAACAAGGGCTTTTAAGGGTTTAATAAATTGAGAAAAGATTCGCCACTTATCGTTATCTTGATTGTACATATGGACATCATGGTACATCGTGAGAAGAATTGTCCTAACGGCGAGCAGGTGGTTCGAGACCACCCTCCTCTGACGCAAAATGTTGGGGAGAAAAAAAAAAACCTGATTCGTTCTTAGTTCAGGTTGAACTTTCAGTGCAATCAGTTTGTGCAGTGCTCTCTTAAGTTCCCCCTTTTTTTTTTGATTTTGCAGTGCTTTTTAGAGTAAAGTTAATTTTTTTTTTGTTGCTTTTTTTTTCTTCAATACCTAACTCTGCAAAATGGACAACCGGTAAGTGAATTCCTTAATTCTGTAGTGTATAGAAGTTATTTCGTTAATTTATCTAGAGTCTAAGAGGATGATTCTCACTTGAAAATATTTGGTGAAAATTCCCCAGCAGACCCGTACGCTTGCTCACTTTCCAGAACCTTATATTTTCATTTTAGTATGACGACATACTGCTACCGTTGCCACGTGCCAATGGAGCGAATTTTAACCTGTTCCTGCGGTAGGGATCTCTGCGCTAGATGCTTCGCTCGCAGTCAAACGTGTTACTGGTGCTATGGGCCGTTCACGGCAGCAGCGACATTACGATTGCGGCGGGAGCGTTTGAGAGACCTCAGCGTTGATGCCTTTCAGGTAGGCGATTTTCCGAAATACCTTACTCCCCTTGATCATATTTTTTTTTTTTTTGTTTACTACAGGCTCAGCAATTACAGCAAGAAAAGGGACTTATCAGTAAGCCGATAGTCTTGGATTGGCCTATAGTAAGTTTTTCTACAAAACGACACCCTGTTTCATGTTTTTAAATTTTGTTTAAATTTACAGAACTTCTTTCTCCAAATTGATGATAGGCTCCATGCCAATGCTCGTGCTGCTGTTGCGGCCCCCGCTACCCCTGCTGCGTTACCTCCGTCTATGACTCGTATGAAAACTTCCAAAGCAGCTATTATAGGCGAGAAATAAATGACCCAATAATGGATATTGGCGAATTTCTGCACACTTATTCTACATTATGCTTTTCTCACCTACAATCCGATGGATGGAAGCGTACGCACTGGAAACTTTAATTTTTAGTTTTATTTATGTTTATACAGTAAAATAATAAAGTAGTAGGTAATACCTTAATCAATTATCTCGTTTAATTTCGTAATTGAAAATTGAGTTTTCATATTATTTTTCCCCGTACACCAAATTACATTAAAATTATCAGCTGGACAAGTCCATACAAGTTATCAAATCATCTTCTTCAGCCTTAGCTCTCTCGCTCTTTCAAATTATCAGCTGGACAAGTCCATACAAGTTATCAAATCATCTTCTTCACCCTTAGCTCTCTCGCTCTTTCAAATTTTCCTCATAAATATGGATAATGGCCACATACTTGTGTACCGTGGAATTAGGAAAGAAGAAAGAAATTCCGTAATTGAAAATTGAGTTTTCATATTATTTTTCCCCCGTACACCAAATTACATTAAAATTATCAGCTGGACAAGTCCATACAAGTTATCAAATCATCTTCTTCACCCTTAGCCCTCTCGCTCTTTCAAATTTTCCTCAATTAGTTCGCATCATGATGTCTACAAGCTTAGGACACAATTTCTTGAGATACCCTGATAGCTCAGTGGTTAGCACTCTTGATTTTGGATCTTGGGGTCGCAGGTTCGAGCCCAGACTTTTCAGACTTTTTTAATAAAATACAAAAAAAAAAAGTCGTCAGTACTGCCGCCACCGCCACGGCCGCCGCCGCCATCAGCTATTGGGCGACGGCCATAAGTTGGCGGGCATATTGTACCACAGCCGCCGCCGCCAACAGAAACCATTGGACGGCCGCCATTTTCAACAACAACCAATGAATGGACAGGAGGAGGAGCCTAATTCAGCAGGAGGGACGGGACCAGCCCTGATTGGCCGAACAAAGAAACCTAATGGCGGCAAAGGGGCGGGGCAACATCGCAAAAGAGTCCATAAATGGGAAAAGGGGAGGAGCTATACAGCAGGAGGGCGGGGCCACGCCCCCTCAGGAGGCAGGAGTGGGGGTGGTTTGTAGCGGCGGGATATCTACTGTTTTGTCTGCCTTGATTACAGGGACAATGGGTGTTGCCCATTCTGAATTGTCCACCTGCTCAATGATCCCCTCCTTCTCCATTTTAATTAGTTCCGAATCGACCGACTCTCGGAAGGCCAAGGGTACAACTCTGCATTTACAAAAAACTGGTGTAACTCTATCATTTTTCAAATTCAAATTAATTTTGGAAAGTTCATACCTACCAATTTTGTTATGAAACAGAGTGGGAAATTTAGAGATTAAAGAATTTACGTCATTATTTATTGATATATTATTGATAAAATTCAGCTTTACCTTAAAATCAGCCATCCAATCTCTTCCCAAAATGTTACAACTTGCGTTTTTAACCACAAAAAACTTATTAGGCTTTGTCATATTTCTGAATTTGGTACTTGCAGTGAAAACTCCTTCTGGTTCGACCAACTTCCCATTAAAACTCCGTAAGTTTGTTCCACACTTCGTTAACCTATAATTTGAAAAGTATTTCAGAAAAGTTTCGTGGTTAACTGCTGATACTGCAGAACCACTATCTATCAAAAACTCTATTTTGAAACCATCAATCGAAATATCAATAAAAAAATTATTTTTATGCTGGCTTTTGTTTACATTACAATTAAATGAGTCTGCTACTTGTGGACTTTGACTGATACAAAACGTATCAAAACAATCAACATCGTTGTTGAAGTTTTCTGGGCTGCCTAGCTCTACGTCACTATCATTACATAAAAAATTAAAATCTGAATCATTTTCCTTCCCAGTACCTTCGTCCAATTCCACAAAATTTATTCGTTTTCTCCTAATTTTACACGCTCGTGCAATATGCCCCCATTTATTACATTTTACGCACCTTGCATTTTTAAATTTACAATCAGAACCCCTGTGAAAATTCCCACAATGTATACAATTCGAAAAATTTGAGTTACCTGCATCTGTATCATAGTTTTTTTGTTTATTATTGAAGCTTTGCGGATTTCTCACTTGGAAACCATTTCGTTGTCTCTGTTGCGCTGGTTGCGCCAGCTGATGATGACGCTGCTGGTCGAGATAGTCCCTCCCCTGGGTGCTGAAACGACTCGGTGTTGTATTGCGTCGCCAGTGACCTTGTTGATGGGCGCTCGCGCTGACGTCACGACCTTGTTGGTACGGCTGCGATCTGATTGGCTGCGGACCGGTTGGCCTGCCTAAGAAATTTACTGATGACGTCGCACTGCTGGAATTTGATGAATTTTCGACCTTCAAAGCAATGGCGAACAGCTCATCAAGGGTTTTGTTGGGATGTTCTTCACAGAGACGATCTAAAATTTTGCTAGAATTTAGGCCACTTACGAATTTGTCGCGAAGTATCTTGGATAAGTCGTTTCCAAACTGGCAATTAGTAGCAGCACCACGCATTTTTGCATGCCAGTCGGCCATATTGGAGGAACCCTGGCTCGTTTCATAGAAGGCAATCCGCTCCCTCCATACACTTTTTCCTGCTGTATATTGTTTTTTTAACAATTGTTTCAGCTGGGCGTACGTCTTGTCTTGGGGGTTTGAGGGGTGCGCCAAATCCTTTATCAGCTTGTAGGTGCTTTGGCTTATGGAACTCAAAAAATCGCCACTTTGATTTTGTCTTTTTCGTCGCCAATTTCATTGACAATGAAGTGTTGTTCCAGTCGGTCGGCGTAGATTTCGAAATCGTCCGTTTCGCTGTTGAGTTCAGTCCTCACAGGGTGGAGGAGTCACGTCATGACGTTTGACATCAAGGTTCCGAGCGTGTAGTTTGTAGCGTTTTCTTTAGCCTGGTCTTGACTCTGGGTGAACTCATTGTCGATTACCACACTTTGAGAGTTAACTTAAAGTTAACTTCTGGAATTACATGTAATTCAAAAAGTTAACTTCAAGTTAAATGTCAAAGCAGTTTTATAATACCCGCCCTAAATCGGATGCGCAGTCGTCTTTCTATTTCCCTCACATATTTCTGATCAGAGTCAGTACGTGTCAACCACCCTTCCGAACACCGAAAACCGTGTGACTTCTATCCACATTTCGCCATTCTGAACGGCAGCTGTGTGATTTTTATACGCCACACCATGTTCTCGAACAAGGAGATTCCCACAGGCCACAGGAGTCTCTGACAGTTTGCAAACTGTCAGTAAGCATCGCCCATGCATGTTTTCAATGCTGTCGTTACAAGATAAATCGGTTAACTCAGCTGAGCGATTGTTTCTGACAGGTTGCAATCTGTCAGAGTGGGAACAGACCTATTCTATGGAAGACGTCGTGACAATTTTTCAGGAACTGATGTATTTGGGACACCAAACCAAGAAGTTGGTGAAAATATTATTATACGGAACATATTATACCGCATACCATAGCCATAACCTTCCCTTTTTGTATTTTGTGGCTGTTTATTGAGTTTATACATTGAGTTGAAATAAATTTTGTGCACCTAATCGTTGAGATTTTCTTGAAAGTCTTTGTTTTTTATAACGTTAACGAATAATCGTGGTTTTTGGAGGGTTTGTGTCTGGTGAACATAAGTACTCGAATATTCTTCCAGCGGATCAAGAAAGGGATGTGTCGTCGAATTTTAATCCTCTATAAAAACTGCCCAATGATTTTATGTAAACAACCCTGGGGGCTTCGTCATTACTATCCAGCATTCGCCCCTCCATCCTTCATACTGGTTAGTTCCCGTTATTAGGTCAGTGGCGGCTCGTCGTATAAAGCAACTGAGGCCGGGCCTGACTTCTCAAACATCGTCTTTAACTTCGGCTTTTACTTCCGTAATCTTTTGTTCTAGGTTAGCGACAAATCCGTGTATGTTTTGAAGTTGTCCAAGGTCTTCTTGCCGTTCTTTTTGTCGCCTAACTTCTTTGTCTTGCATTTCTTTTTGTCGTCTGGCCTCTTCGTCTTGTTTCTCTTGTTGTCGTTTAGCTTCTTCGTCTTGTTTTTCTTTTTGTCGTCTGGCCTCTTCATCTTGTTTTTCTTGTTCTCGTTTGGTCTCTTGAAGTTCCAACATTTTGCGCAGAAGTTCTTCAACTTTTTGTTCATCCATTTTCGCTTATTGTCTTGTGATAGGCATACACAAAATGTTCTGGAATTTTCCTCAAACTCTCTTCAAATATCTTTTCTGGTCTTTGCTCGAAGTTCCAAACACACCGGTGAAGTCACAAATTGGATAACTTTCGTTATTTTAGAATAGAATTAATGTTCTAGAATTTTCTTGAAATGTCTTTTCTGGATGTCGATTGCTATAGAAACACGTCGGTGTAGTCATAAATTCGATACCTTCCTTAGTTTCCAAATAAAATGTTGTAGAATTTTTCCGAAACTCTTCGAAAAACTTTTTCTGAATGACGATTGATGTTCCGAATACGTCGGCGAAGTTAGAAATTCAATACCTCTCTTGGTTTCCAAATAGATTTTCTAGAACTCACTTGAAGATTCACTCACAAATCTCTCGCATACTGCTTCGAACCATTTCGAAGTACTTGGAATTTTCTACAAAATGAGTGCTCCAACACTCATCTACTGTGAATAGTTTGCCGTCAATCCAACGACCAAGTTGACCGCGCGCGATGATGTTGTACTTCCCGATAAGCTAGAAAGTTGAAATTTTCAGGGGACTTAGAACTTTTAATTTTGTCGAGCCAAAACAAATTTCTTCCCCCCCTCTTCACCCCTGGGAAACCCTGGAAGGGCTGTCAAAGTTCTATCCGATGAAAATTTTAATTTTTCAAAATTCGTGAAAATAAATGCAAAACGCGTATACCCCATTCTACGTCCTTTCTCAAAATTGGGAGATAGGAGCTAAAATCTTTCCTATATGTCGTAGAGAGCTGGAAAGTTGAAATTTAACATTTTTTAGACCCCTTTTATCTAGGTACACTTTAAATTTCATCCAAATCGGCCCAAAGCCCTTGGGACGTCATTTTTAGATCGCAAAGGGGGTCCATTCTCGAAATATTGCGTTATGAAATTTGTTTTGGCTCGACAAAATTAAAAGTTCTAAGTCCCCTGAAAATTTCAACTTTCTAGCTTATCGGGAAGTACAACATCATCGCGCGCGGTCAACTTGGTCGTTGGATTAACGGCAAACTATTCACAGTAGATGAGTGTTGGAGCACTCATTTTGTAGATAATTCCAAGTACTTCGAAATGGGATCGAAGCAGTATGCGAAAAAACCTACCGGTTTCACGGTATTCACGAAAACCAAAAACTACCCCCCACTTTTGACCTTTGACCGGCCATTGTGATTCACCTAATCGTCCTATGACCTTGATTTTATCATCATTAGATAGATAATTTTATTTCCCACAAATTTAATCTGTCGGACTTGACGGTACGGATAATAGCACCGAAGATAAGAAATTAAAACGAACTCAACCCTACATAAAGAGGGGGTAGTATCTTCCCCCACCCCCTCGAATACGAAAACTCAGTTTTAGACTCAGGACATGCCCCCGAACACACCCTCCAAATTTCAGCCATTAAGTATTTTTTTTTAGTAAAATATCCCTATTTACTGTACTATTATCTGATTGCATAAATTGAACAGTCAGTGCAATGAAAATAGTTAAAATTAACTATGCTCAAACACCGGATTATAAAAGAGAAAATAAATAATTTAGGCACATCAAAAATTTTATTAGGAACTTAAACATAATAGGTATTCAAAAACTTTGAACTGAATCGATATTTATGTAAACAAAAAAAAATTCATAATTCAATAAAAAATACACCTAATTTTTATTGGCATTCCATTTTCACTTGTGAAAGGTGACAATTGTAAAAGTTATTAAGGACTACTTCCTATTATAAATCACAGATTAGTCACATCCGGAAATTTTATGTTTTTTTCTTGACCAAAATCCAACAAATCTTTGGCATGCAATGAGAAAGAGATATTGGGTGGTATGAATAGAAACGAAGTATCTAGTACTACTACATTTATTAGTAGATTCTCTGTAGTATTTACTTCAAAACGAAGTAGATACTACATTTCGAAACCAGTGAAAATTAGTGAATGCTTTTTTTGAAATAAATACTACGTAGAATAATAGAATATACTAATACTTGTAGTACTTAGTTGCAAGTACTTCGTTTTTATTCACCCATTGGTAGAAAATTACTCATATTGGCATTCAAATGTTTGTGAAATAGTTTTTATGTGATTTATTTGAAAAAAAAAAAGTATTGTGGGGTCTTTTTTAAATGGTTATTCTGAAGTTGGACATTCTCTTGGAGCAACAACAAAGAAGAATTTTTCAGTTTGCAAACTCACTTTAAAACTATCTTCTTCTTCTCGAAATGATTCGTTTTCATTGTCTACTATCTTAAATAAAGTATAATATTTATCCAAAGGATATTTATGGGCCACCGAAAAATGAATGTCGGATTTGCCAATCTTATAAAATATAATGCAGCAGAATCCTGAATCAGTTACCATGTAGATTCGTCCCTGATGGGGCCAAAGAAAATACATTTCAAAGGTAATCAAGGTAACCCTATTGTCATGGCGAATTACAATAGATTTAAATTTATCGGAGCTTTCAATAAAAAAATGGCCAAAGTAGAATTCAGCGAATTGAGAATCAGAAAAGCCAGCTTTCAGATTATGAGAGCAAGCTTTTTCATGATCAAATAATGCATTATCCCCAAATCCTATGCCACATTGGTATCTACAATAAATGATTACATTCGACATTTTCTGAAATATAGTGGATCGAATCTGTAAACAGTCTCCAGCTGAACAACTCTGGCAATATTTTACGCCTTTCTTATAACAAGGTATGCAAATATCAATATTGCAGTTACCAGAATGGCGACAAAAAGTATCCGACAAGGAGAAATAATTTTCACAAAACTTGCATATTACTTGCCATTCTGTATCCTGATTCAATAAAACATGGATTTTTCCATAAATGGTATCTCTCTGAATTTTTTCGAATTTATATCCATCATACTCTAAGGAAAAATCAGGAAACCGTTTCAGCATAAAGTCATCATAAGGTTCGCCAGAATATTTGAAGTCTTCCGGGTTGATTTTTGATTCCTCCAAACTGATAAATGGAGTGGTAATACTTAACTGGGAAAGTTCTAATTCGAGAGAGATTTTTTCTAAACCATTATCAGAGTTGGCTGCTGATAATAATTCAAAATGAAACTCTCCAGCTGATGTCCTTGATGAAGATTGCCTAACAACAACATCGCCGATAACGTTATGGCAATTGAAGCTGCAATTTATTTTATTTTTATTATTACCCAATGCAATAATCTTTACATATGGCTGTCCGGCGACAATTTCAACATTAATAAATGCCAAGATGTTTTTATATTCATTGCAGTAAAGATAATTAGATTCTTTGGCAGACCTTGTACTAATAGAAAGCAGAGGGTTTGTCAGATAATATTTGTTATGCAATATCCGATAATGATGAATCAAAGACAAAAATGAATATTCCACCAGTTGGTTGTTGGAATGTTTGACACAAATTGGGCATAAATGTAAACTACCCGTACAGACATTTTCATGTTGTGGCACATCTTCGCATTTAAGAAGTTCATTGCAGCCATCAAAACGATTCACACATGGAAAAATTACGTTCTTGATAATATTATTTAGCAGCGTAGGAGTTGTTTCTTCTTCATCCTTTAAACATCTTCCACATTTCACTCCTTCTGAGATAGAAACTTTGATAGGACCATATGAAAGGTACTGTTTGCAGCAAGAACATATTTGCGTCTTCAATATTTCCTCTGGAAACAGTATCATGATGAATTTATGATCTGGAAAGAAAATTAAAAATAACTTTCAAAAGCTTTTTGCAATCATTCTCAAATATGTAACCAGAGAACCAAAGTTTATCTAAACTAAGAATTTCCTTTTTCACGAGTCAAAAAAATAAATACAATTTAGCAAATATGTAGAGTTGCAGAGGAAGTTGGGGAGGAAGATAATATTACTGCTTTGTTTGATGAGTGCTTTACAAGCATAGGGTAAAAATTGAAAAAAACCCTCTAATATAAAGCACATTCCCAAATACCTTCAGGAACAGAAATTTGGGGGGCTCCTTTTTTCTGGAACCAACAAACTTGCCTGAAATTGAGGAGATTCTGGTTGTGTGAAATGAAAAATAACTGTTCACATATCAAAAAATGATTATGACATTATAAACTATTTATATTTTTTGGGAATGAAATTATGGATATGACTCAGAAAGTGATATCTGGTATATATGTTACTGTAAATGCCCGAAATGCGGTAAAACCTAGGATAAACGCGCTAAACCTAGGATTTACCAAAAGCAAGTGGTAAAAGCCCGAAAACTGGGTATTTTGCTTTCATTTCGGACTTTTACCGGACACAAACAGTAAATCTTAGGATTTACCACACCGCATTGGTAAAAGTACGAATACCACTGATACGTTAAAGAAATCGATATCGTGAAACGATAATCGTTAAGAAAATTAAGAAAATTTCTTGTGTCCTGGAGATTTTCCATCTCAGGAAATTAGCGTAAGAAGTGCAGTGCGAAAATTGTCGTTATGTAGTTGCAAATGATTTAAGAAATGCAATTGTATTCGAAAATGTTCCACCAAAAGATGTTTATTCAGATCCTCTAAATACTCTGCAATTCTACATGCCATGGAAGTTTGCCCTGTACCAATAAATAAAATTTCTATTAGTGGACATTTTAATCCATTTATTTCAATTAAAAAAATGGTTTTGACATTTAAGTACCTATAGTTTTTCGAAAGTCAATTGGAACAAGGTGAACATAACTCATAACTGGTGGCTGACTAAAGGCAGTGCATTTCCTATAGAAATATCCAGTGCCCAGTCAGCTACCAGCTGGTATCTTGTTTTAACTGAGTTTGAAAATACTATACCTACTTTTTGCAATATTAGGTTTGTTCGGACATATATGAACAAATGCGCAAGCGCAGTTCAAATCAAATCAAATCAAATCAAAAAATGCTTTATTGTACAAAAAGGCCTTAAGACCCTTATTTACAAAGCTAAAATGGAAATAATACAAAAACATTATGAGGAGACACTGAAACGTTACATGTTAAAATACTAAAAACTAACAAAAACAATCAAGATAAAAACATTAAAAAACAGAACTAATTCTGAACCAAGTCCGAACAAACCTATTATTTATTTATTTATTTATTTATTTATTATACGGGATAACCCCATTAACAGCAAAATTACAACAAAAAATAATAAATTGGTTAGGTATATACATTATAAAACCTGCAGCAAGTAAGCGTTAACACTAAGAGAAAAACAAGAAACAACAAAATTTAAACTTAACGAAAAACAATCTAAGCTACCCAGAAAAGAAAAAAAAATATATACACATACTTAAGGAGAAAAAAAAAAAACAAAAATAAAATAGATTAACTATCAATCAACAAAAACAAAATTAATTAAAGTAATACTGCTCCACACCATTATTTTCATAACAAAACTGCCCTTTTAAAAATCCCTATCGATACATTAAAGACATCAATATCATGACAATTAATTAAAGACATATACCTATGTAAAGGGCTGTTAACCCCATATGTTGTCCTATGGAAAGGAATATTGAACACATTATTGTTGCGTAGACCCTGATAATATGGTACATTTAAACCTACATAATTCAAGAGATCTGGGCTGTCAATCAAGCCATTTACAATTTTATAAATAAAAACGGCACCAAACACATCACGGCGATTTCCCAAAGGACTTAGGGATAGTTGACGCTCAATATTATCGTAGTCATGGTCAATGATTGTAGGAAAATTATACCTAAAAGCACATATTCTCAAAAATTTATGTTGCACTCTTTCCAATAATGCAGAGTGAACATGAAAAAAGGGAGACCACACAACTGAACCATACTCTAGCACTGACCGCACTAAAGAGCAGTAAACAAGCCTCACTGATTCAACAGAAAAATACCTGCAGTTTCTATTAATAAAACCTAACATTTTTGACCCCCTTATACTTATTGAGATAACATGTTCAACAAATGACAATTTCTCATCGAATATAACGCCTAGATCCGCAACGGATGATACATACTTAAGTTGTTGACCTTCTATTGTATAATCTGTTCCGATTCTGTTTGGTTTCCTTGTGAAACTTATAAAGCAACATTTCTTTACATTCAAAAATAATTTGTTTTACACGCACCATTCTATCACACGATCCAAATCTTCTTGCAGCATTTGCTGGTCGCAAATGGTCTCAATAGTTTTCCAAAATTTAATATCGTCTGCAAATAACAAGCATAAACTATATAAAAAACAATCAACAATGTCATTAACAAAAATATTAAATAGCAGTGGTGAACAATGTCCACCCTGCGGTACTCCTGATGTAACATAGATAATATCAGAGAAAAAACTGCCAATCTTAACCTGTTGAACACGGCCCCTCAAAGAACTCTCAAACCATAGAACAAGTCCAAAGTTGAAACCAAACTTTTGTAGTTTTTGAAGCAATATATGTTGATCAACTTGATCAAAAGCTTTCGAGAAGTCTGTGTAAATCGCGTCTATTTGCTTCCTGTTCTCCATGCTAAGTAAAATATCGGACTGATAAGTTATGAGGTTGGTTGCAGTTGACCTGCCCTCTGAGAAGCCATGCTGTTTTTGAGAAATAAGACCTTTGCACTGCCAATGCAATTGTTTACTAACGAGACAGTCAAACAGTTTAGGTATAGCTGATTGGATACATATACTGCGATAGTTCTCCACATTGTCCTTTTTACCGCTCTTGAATATTGGAACAATGTGACTAACTTTCCATTTGTCAGGAAATGTAGATAACTTCAAAGACTTATTATATATATACACTAATTGACATTGTATGTATAGATAAATCATTGTGTATTGAGAAATCGGGAACTATGGAAATGTATAATCTGACAGATCATAGATTGGTGTATGCGATTTTGGTGTTAGATGTTCCAAAACCTTTGGCTAAATACCGAACTTACAGGGACTTTCGAAATTTTAGTATTGATGAATTTAATACAGAAATGAATCATAAGCAATTTGAACGTATCCTTCAACAAGGATCATCTAACACCATGATTGAGTGTCTTAATCATCAGCTGACAGAAGTATTTGACAGATTTGCACCTTTGAAAACTGTCTTGATTAAACGAAAATTTAAACCCTATATAACTGATACTATAAAAGAAATCATAAAATTAAAACGAAATGCTTATAACAAATATAAAAGAACCTTATCTCAAGCACACAAAAATTATTACCTTGATATAAAAAACTATCTTTCATTTGCCATTCGAAGTGAAAAAAAGGCTTATATGTCATTCGAATTGAATAAACTTAAAAAAGATCCTAAAAGAACTTGGTCAAAAATGAACGACTGGAATATTCACTGCAATAATAACATAGAAATTCCTAATCACTTAAAAGATGTAAACGAAATCAGCAACCACTTCGCAAGTGTCTGTCAGCTGGTTGCTCCAATTGATGATGCAACTCTGGACTTTTTTAATGGTAATAAATTTGCAGGACTGGATAATGACTCATTTTTCTTTAAGAACTTAACCGAAATTGATGTTTATCGCGCATTCAGACGCATTAGGTCTAAATGCAGTGGAATTGACAATATAACTCATGATATGTTACTTTATAGCCTAGACTTTATAGTGCCATTACTCACTAATCTCTTCAACCGATTTCTGCAAACTGGGGAATTTCCCACTGCTTGGAAAACCTCTATTGTAAAGCCTCTTCCAAAGTCTGCTAAGATCAGTACTATTAATGAACTCAGACCCATTAGCATCTTGCCAATCCTTGGCAAAATGCTTGAGTTACTTGTCTCAGACATGATAAATGATTTTATATGTAATAGAAATATTATGCCAGCAGTGCAGTCTGGATTCCGGGCAGGCCATAGTACCGCAACTGCACTGAGTAAAATCACCACAGATATATCTTTAAACGCCGACCAATCCCTGATTTCGTGTCTGATCCTACTTGATTATAGCAAGGCCTTTGATCTTATCAATCATAGCTTATTAATGGCCAAGCTGCGGTATTATGGTTTCTCTGAGCAGGTCTGCCTCTGGTTTGACAGTTATCTGACATCAAGAATCCAAATTGTGGAGGTGGAGGGAGCAAGGTCTGAGCCTGTCCTCGTGACGCGTGGGGTCCCCCAAGGCAGCATATTAGGCCCTTTATTATTTAATTTTTACACCTCTGACTTGCCTAGCCAGGTCGGGTTTTGCTCGGTCCACCTCTACGCGGATGACACGCAGCTTTTGGCCGCGTTTCCCCCAGAGGAATCCAGCGCTGCTATGAATGAAATTAATAAAGATCTGAACAAAATATACAAATGGTCTATCAGTAATGGATTGCTCTTGAACACGTCAAAGTGCGTGCATTTAATATGTGGTTCAAAGGCTGGTAGGAATCGGTTTGATTTGTATAACTTCACAATTATCTCTAACTATTTGAAGAATCAGCTCTCCATTCCTGATGTCAAATGCTTGGTGTTGGACAAAAATGAAGATGTGGTTTCATTTAAAATTGGGGTTAAAGAATCACTTTTGAAGGGCCTGCTGGATCCTAACCTCTGGCCAGTAGGCATTGCTGTCAAGGAGTTTCATCCTCGTCGTATGGGGGCAAAACCGTCCAATGCAAATTTTCAGAGAGGAGACAGAGAGGACCAGTCTCGTTAGATTGTGCTTCCTTTCTCTACCAAAATGTAAGAGGCTTAAAAACCAAACTCAAAGATGCTTTCTGTGCGGCTCGCGCCGAGTCTTTCTCAGTTATTGCACTTACGGAAACCTGGCTAGACTGTAGTATCTGTGATGCCGAATTTCTTGACTCGCGTTACACGGTTTATCGCTCTGATAGAAGCAGTCTGAACAGTACTAAAAGCCGTGGAGGTGGGGTCCTTTTGGCAGTAAATAATTGCCTAAAATCTCATCGCCTGTCAATTGGTGAAGCATCGGTCGAGGAAACGTGGGTGTCTGTTACGCTGGGTGACATGGTCTTCTGTATTGGCTGTGTCTACATTCCACCTACCATGGATGTGCTCCATTATGAAAACCATTTGAAATCAGTTGCTAGTGCCTGTGAAATGTTTGATAATGTGCTTGTTCTTGGAGATTATAATCTTTCCCAAATAACGTAGTCCACTAGTGAGGATCTCTCGGGTTTATTACCTGGAAATGTAAGGACAACTAAGGAAATATTGTTATGCGATAGTACTGCTTCTCTTAATCTGTCTCAATACAATGGGGTGGCTAACGATCATGGTTCAATCCTGGATCTATGTTTTGCCAACTTTGGGCCTATTTCACTTGTAACATCTGACGGTCTGGTGGGATGTGATCGTTATCACCCAGCTCTAGAGTTTTCCATACCTGTTGTTAAAGCTAAATTTCTGAAGCCTCTTAATTATTTTTCTTATGACTTTAAAAATGCCAATTTTGATTTGGTTACTGAATATTTTCTTTCCTTTGATTGGCGATCCATTATGATGGACGATCTAAACGAAACTGTTAAGAGCTTTTACTTGGTACTGTTCGACTGCTTTAATATGTTTGTTCCAATAAAGGCACATTCTTACAGCGAGAAATTTCCTATCTGGTTCTCTAACGAATTGAAAAATCTGATTTTTCAAAAGAAAATTGCTCACAGACGATTCAAGCGGTCGAATAGAGGTTTGGATTACTTTGCATTTAGTACACTTCGGCGAGATTGTAAAAACCTCACCAAAGAGTGCTATAAATTATACATAAGTGATACTGAAAGAGCCATAGGCACCAATATGAAAATTTTTTGGAACTTTATTCACTCCCAATCTAATCAGGGTACTATTCCTAACGAAATGTTTCTTGCCTCAGAAAAGGCGTCCAACGGTGTTGACATAGCTAATCTTTTTGCTGTCTATTTCTCCTCCGTCTATAACCCTCAGAGAAATTCCGACGCTGGAACCTTTGCTGATCGATTTGAGAATGTTTCAAGCATTGTCATAGATCCAACAGATATTGAGAGGGCTTTAACGCAATTGGACATCAACAAGTCTGCAGGACCTGATGGTATTCCCAACAAAGTACTAAAATCTTGTTCTAACACTTTGTATCTTCCTCTGTTTAATATTTTCAACAAATCATTATCTTCTGGAATTTTTCCAGAAATGTGGAAGCTCTCCTACGTTTGTCCTATTTACAAGTCAGGCAGCAAAAATGATGTAATAAATTACAGACCCATCAGCATTCTGTCTGCGATTCCAAAATTATTTGAGCAGTGCGTGGAAGGAATTCTTTCAAAAATATTTCATCAGATTGTGATCAGTCAACAGCACGGTTTTACAGCCGGTAGATCCGTTGAGACGAACCTGTTTCTCTTTACAACATTCATAAATTCATCATTTGCTAATAATGCAGAAACTCATGCAATATATACTGACTTCAGTAAAGCCTTTGATAAGGTAAATCACAACATCCTTCTTTCAAAGCTTTCAAGTTTCGGCGTTTCTGGACATTTATTTTCATGGATGAAATCATACCTTACTAACAGAATGCAACAAGTCAAGATCGATGGCTATCTTTCTTCTCTTTTCCATGCATCCTCTGGGGTACCCCAAGGTTCTCACTTGGGCCCCCTTCTATTCAGCTTATTTATCAACGATTTAGGATCGTTGCTCTCGTCAAATTTTTTACTTTTTGCTGATGACTTGAAGTTGTATCGTCAGGTGACGTCAACTCAAGACATACTTATTTTGCAAAATGATCTTAACATCGTTCACGATTGGTGTCAGCTTAATTACATGTCCCTCAACATCGATAAGTGCTGTTGTATAAGATTCAGTAGACGCACCCATAGTGTTCCCTTGCAGTATTACTTAAACAATGTTCGCTTGTCTGAAGTTTCTATCATTAAAGATCTTGGTGTCTATCTAGATACTAGGCTAATGTTCACTGAGCATTTTGAAGTGGTAATTGGCAGGGCTAATAAAATGTTGGGGTTTATTAAGAGAGCTACTAGGGACTTTACAAGTATACGCCCTATCAAAATTCTTTACACATCACTGGTCAGGTCCGTTCTTGAATTTTCATGCATAGTTTGGTCACCTTACTATCAGATCCACATCAATAGGCTTGAGAGTGTTCAACACAAATTTATTAAGTTTGCAAGGTACAAACTTTCTTTGAGTGGTGTAATTCTCAGTGATGACCTGACTATGACTTATTTAGACTTATCTACTCTTGTTCGCAGAAGGGAATATTTTGATGTCTGTTTTGCATTTAAAATTCTTAACTACTACATAAAAAGCCACGAATGTCTTGAATGTTTTAATCTACACATTCAAAGTTATCAGACACGAAGTAAATCTTTACTGCACATTCCTTACTGTCGAACCTGGTACCTACTATTCAGTCCTGTGAATAGAATATCTGCCAATGTAAATAAGTTCTGTGAGGGCCTTGAGTTCTTTGGTTTATCTCTGGATAAATTTAAGATGAAGGCCAGGAGAATTGTTTTAGGTTAGATTTTTTTTTTTTTTTAGATGTAAACTCTGTTCAACTTCAAATGTATTTTTCTTATACGTAAATAAATAAATAAATAAATAAATAAATAAATAAATAATTCTTAATGTCAATGGGTTGGTGATTCCGTACGCCGAGATCGCTAGAAACTTGGGATTAATAATCGACAGTGACTTAAGCTTCAGTGTTCATATATCCAAAAAACTGTCGTTAGTCTATCTTAAACTAAAATCCTTATATGCATTTAAGTATTTACTACCATGTAGTACAAAAATGATGCTGATTGAATCATTAATTTACCCTCACTTGGATTACTGTAGTGTTGTTTACTTCAGCTTCTTGACAAAAGAACTGAGAAATAAAATTCAGTTAGCCCAAAATTCTTGTCTACGATTTGTCTCTTGTACTGGTAAATTTGATCATATCACCCCAATTTACATGCAGTATAAACACTTGAGGTTTGAGTCGCGTGTCTCTCTGCATTTTGCTGTTTTTCTTTATAAGATTTTTAAGAGTAATTGCCCTGGTTATCTCTGGTCTCTAATTGTGCCTAGAAATGACTTGCATAATAGGGATCTTAGAAATACAGTATGATATAATATACCGCTACATCGAACATCCAAATTTAGAAGTTGTTTTGCATTTCTGTCTGTAGAATTACTCAACTCAAATATCTATGATTTGTTAATTAATAATTCATTAGTGATTTTTAAAAAGGTTTATAAAAGCCAATTACTGGAATCTGTGTAGTAGTATGAAAGTGTTCAAGGAGACAGGGCATCATGGAAGAACGCCTCAGCGAATGTTGCCTTTTGTGTATTGTTTTTGTATTATATTTATTATATATTATACTGTACAAATTACGCAATAAATATTATTCTATTCTATTCTATTCTATATAGTAAATGCAAAGGCAGCACAATGGTACGGTACAGACACATTGTTTTAATAGAAAATTTGGTATTCCATCGGGTCCAGAAGTAAGTTTATTTGGCAGTTTGCTAATCTCAATGAAGATATCAGTTTTTGAAATTTCAGAATAATTAATGTTTGTACTCAAATTGTTATCATTAAAGTCTGAAGAAAGATCGGTGGAAGATGTGTTTTTCGTGTAAACAGTTTGGAAGAATTCCTTGAAGAGATTGGCTATGTCCTGGCCATTATGAGCAGACTGGGCACCATAAGAAAAAGCACTGGGCAAACTATGACTTGACCTCTTATCTTTAATATACTTCCAAAAAGACTTAGGGTCTTCCTTCAGTTTGAGATCGATACCCCTAATGTAAACATCAAAACAGTGCTCTGAAAGTTTTTTACATTATTAGTAGGTACTTGAATTATTGTTTTTTTTTTAAATATCTCGTTTAAGGCCACTATGATTTCTGTTTACATTTAAGAATATTAAAACAAAAAGTGTTTCGGTGTGACTTTTTGTTTCATTTATAAAGTATCTTATTTTTAGACATTGAAATTTTAACGATTATCGTTTCACGATATCGATTTCTGTAACGTATCAGTGGTATTCGTACTTTTACCAATGCGTTATGGTAATTCCTAAGATTTACTGTTTGTGTCCGGTAAAAGTCCGAAATGGAAGTAAAATAACTAGTTTTCGGGCTTTTACCACTTGCTTCTGGTAAATCCTAGGTTTAGCGCGCTTATCCTAGGTTTTACTGAATTTCGGGCATTTACAGTAACATATATACCAAAAATGATTAGAAAACTGCTAAAAAATATCAATATATATTTATGTTATTACTTACTACTGTGCTTCTGAACCTGAAAAAAGAAAAGAACTGAATTCTATGGAATGTGGATGCAAATCCTTTATTCTTTAATAAATAGTAAATACACTTTAAAATGAGCTGTTGGGTTGTGCAAACAGAAAACTTCGCAGCAAACAATACATACGATACGAGTAGTGTTTTGAAAGTTACACACGACTCAGTATTTGGAGCCATAGGTTCGAGCCTTTACTTTACTGATCTCTGTCCATAATCGGAAATTGAAATTGGTAAATACAGAGTCGAAATCTTGGTAGAAATATTTCATGGTGGTTTCTGACTGCTCGGGAGAAAGATAAGAGCAGACTACAGATAATACACAGCGATCCCATAAAGTATTTGACTAGCTTTTAGAAAAAAATGTATCTACCTTTGTTTTCTTCATTATAAAATGGTTGTACATATATATATACATACTTCTTACTTACACAAACTGTGCTCATAGTGTGCTTACACTTTTTTATTATAACTGAGAAAAATTTGGCTTTTGGCTTCCGTTTCATGAAGAACTTTTCACAAATATGTATATTTTTGTTTTTGATCTATGGATTTTGATTATTTCGTTATTTTGAACGGTGGTCAGGAATGCGTTCGAGAACCGGTGTGTCGTATAAAAAACACACAGCAGGGCTGCGCTCGAAAACCTGGTTGTTGGTGTGAAAATTACTTCAGGGAGTGCATCCTCAAAATGTCAGCTTTAATTTTACTCTAGGCAAGAATTCTTTGGTCAGAGCCGCTTTCGGGTGCTCCTAGAATTTTTCACTCCTGTCAGTGACTTGTCATACGTGGTCATACTCCATGCGTTTCGCACTCGAACGCTTGTAACCGAACGGGTCGAACTGTAGCTGGAGTACTTCGGAGTAACTCGGGAGCGCTCAAAGGTTGGCACCCGAAAGCAGCTCATGACTAGAGCCGCTTTCGGGTGCTCCTAGAACACTTCACACCTGTCAGTGACCTGAGCCGCTTTCCAGTATGGGAGTGTGACGCCCGGAGCTACTCGGGGCGTTGAGCTCTCGAGCTGTACGTACACGTCAACCTATCAGCTGTCACATCCGTAGGTGGCTATTTATCTATTTATTTCTTGTTATATCTCAAGATCGAGCATTTTAACAAATATAGTTTTGATTCTCTTTCATTTTTGATAAATAAAAAAACAAACTGCACAAACAAACCGATAATTATTTTTAAAATTTGACATATTTGACACCAAGACAGGCGTCTCACGCCATGATACTGGAACGGTACAAATCTAGTGCGTGGCGCCCCCGAGGTGCTCTAGAGCGCACCAATGTGCATACTGTGAGCCGCTTTCCAGTATGCACATTGGCGCGCTCTGGCGCGCTCCAGAGCACCTCGGGGGCGCCTCGCACTAGATTTGTACCGTTCTACTATCATGGCGTGAGACGCCTGTCTTAGTGTCAAATATGTCAAATTTTAAAAATAATTATCTATTTGTTTGTGCAGTTTGTTTTTTTATTTATCAAAAATGAAAGAGAATCAAAACTATATATTTTTCCTACGAGCGTGCGCAAAGTAGTACTTTTCCGCACGCATTTTCGTTCTCAAAGTTACACTTTTCCGCACTCAGTGCGGATACGGGCCTTATCCGCACTGAGTGCCGAAAAGTAAAAATAATTGTCAAGCAACAATAAGTGCACCTGTCGACTTTCACACATGATGACAAATTTTTCCTGTTTCTATATCAGCCAATATCTATACAAACACTGAATACCTATAATTAACTTTGACACATTGTCAGATTTGTGTTCTCCATTTACATGCAAGAATTTCTTTCGCATCAAATTTAAACGCTTTAAGATGAACAGCTCTGACGAGGATTTCAGTTTTCTGTTCTTTTTTTTTTGTTATGTAATTTCCTGATAAATGAATAGGTTCGCTTCAGGTTAATTGAAAATAATTGAACAAATTATCGATTTTTTTTTTTAATTTTTGTTGTTACCTACCTGATATGAAGCTCGTAGGAAAAATTTTGTTCCTAACACGTGCGCAAAGTGTCTTTTCCGCACGCAAACACTTATCCGAACTCCGCTTCGCGTCGTTCGTATAACTGTGTTTGCGTGCGGAAAAGTAACACTTTGCGCACTTGTTAGGAAAATAACTATTAAAATGTTCAATCTTGAGATATAACAAGAAATAAATAGATAAATAGCCACCCACAGATGTGACAGCTGATAGGTTGACGCGTACGTACAGCTCGGGGGCTCCACGCCCTGAGTAGCTCCGGGGTTCACACTCCCATACTGGAAAGCGGCTCTGTCCTACTCCATGCGTGTTGCACTCGAACGGTTGAAACGGAACAGGCCAAACTGTAGCCGGAGTACTTTGGAGTAACTCGGGAGCGCTCAAAGGGTACACCCGAAAGTAGCTTATGGCCAGTTCCACCAACTATTTTAGTTTAGACGAAATATGTCCGTTTAACATTCTATTCTGACATAATCGTATATAAATATGTCAAAATAGAAGACTTTTCGGACATATTTCGACGGAAAAACGGATGCATGAAAATCCTTCCTTATGCGTTACCATTAAGAGCCGCTTTCCAGTATGGGAGTGTGACGTCCGGAGCTACTCGGGGCATGAGCCCCCGAGCTGTTCGTACGCGTCAACCTATCAGCTGTCACATCTGTGGGTGGCTATTTATCTATTTATTTCTTGTTATATCTCAAGATTGAACATTTTAAAATACATAGTTTTGATTCTCTTTCATTTATGATAAATAAAAGAACAAACTGCACAAACAAACAGATAATTATTTTTAAAATGTGACATATTTGACACTAACACAGGCGTCTCACGCCATGATACTGGAACGGTACAAATCTAGTGCGTGGCGCCCCCGAGGTGCTCTGGAGCGCGCCAATGTGCATACTGGAAAGCGGCTAAGGACGGGTATTATAAAGGGAGTGAATCCTACGCCTACCGGTAGGTCCTTTGTTATCCAACGGTCGTACGCCTACCAGTAGGTCCTTTTTCATCCACCGATTGTGCGCTTACTGGTGGGTAGGTCCTTTTTCGTAAATTGATCAAGCGCCTACTGGAGGTGTTTTTTTACTTCAGAATCCGTATATCCTACCAACCAGTCAGCTTTTGCTAGCTAAATGCGTTACCTAAATACATTTTTGTTTGTTTGCAAAATTGTCATTAAGAAATTCGTCCACTGGGTAATAAGCCTTTATTAGTACCTAACATCTTTCTAATTTGGACTTTAAACTTGTTGATGTTTGAAATCTGCGTCATTTTAGATGGCAACCTATTGAAAATCCTTCTGCATACACCTTGAAATTATTTTTGAGTTTTCGATTGCTCGCTCTGCTTGCCGGTGAATCCACCAAAAACGTGAAAAACCTTTATTAAATAGGTATAACCCCTTGAAATTTAAAATATTTTTGAGCCTCTGGATTGCTCGCTCCGCTCGCCAAACTTCAAAGAGAAGATTCTCGGAAACTTAAATCCACCAAAAACATGGAAAACCTTGTTGAAATATATCACACGATAGGTAGGCGAAGGATTCTTGAATTAATATGAACCTACCGGTAGGCTCAGGATTCTTTTTGCAAACAGTACCTACCGATAGGCGTTATATCATGTGGCAATAGGCTACTTGCATGGAAAATTAAATTGATTATTGTTTATTGCAAACTGTAGGAAATCGAAAAAAAATCGTTACTTTTTTTTTATTTCGCCCAAAAATGATTATTCCGAAAGTTATACAAATATTAAGTTTTTTATATATATATATATATATACTGAGCATGTGCGACGTCACAACTCACAACGTATTATACCTAAGTTATGACGTCGGAGAGACATTTCAAAGCGTTGCATCTCCGTCAATTTTTGACTAACAAGAAAAAGAAAAAAAACGTGTTGACTTATTTTTCATGGACTATCGAAATCAGCAATAAAAAAATTTGATGCAAGGGGCCTATACATACGATAGGCACGCAATCAATGAAACAAATGGGACCTACCGGTAGGCGCAGAATTCACTCCCTATTATAAAACTACTTTGAGAGTTAACTTAAAGTTAACTTCTGGAATTACATGTAATTCAAAACGTTAACTTTAAGTTAACTGTCAAAGCAGTTTTATAATACCCGCCCTAAATCGGATGCGCAGTCGTCTTTCTATATCCCTTACATATTTCTGATCAGAGGCCTTATTCTTGACTTTCTCTCTAGAGAAAATTTGACTGTGTTGACAATTAAACAGTGCATTAACTGTCAACAATGTCAAATTTTCAACCTAGGTAAAGTCAAGAATAATGCCACAGTAGTCAGTACGTGTCCACCACCCTTCCGAACACCGAAAACCGTGTGATTTCTATCCACATTTCGCCATTCTGAACGGCAGCTGTGTGATTTTTATACGCCACACTATGTTCTCGAACGCAAACCAGCTGTTGTCGGACAAGGTACACACTACTGTGTACCAGGATAGTCTATCCTCATAAGGCCTGTGTGGAACACTGAAGCCCACCATTACGGCAAATCACCAGTTGTGACGTAGCCAGCATGTCCTTTCTGGCCTTGACGTAGGCTGTTTGCACTACAAGTTATAATTCCGCGGGCTTTTGCTTTGCATACTTGGTTTTACTACATTTTGACATTCTAAAACAATTCTTTTTTAGATCTCGTTTTCACCTTCCTCTTTGCCTTTTTTTTTTAATCAAAATTAAATAACATCGTTCATCATAGATTTAAATTCTAAACCTCGACCGCTAATGCAAACAGCTGACGACTTAGTTATTAGGTCGGAAATACAGTGAGTCTATAACCCACAGTGGCGACAATTGCTGTCTTATTTTTGATTGGTTCAAAAATCCCATATATTTATATTGAAAACGCCGCCATCTTGTTCCCAACCCCTTGTTACTTTTAAATATGAATATATGGGATTAAGGTGAACATCCATCAAAAACATGGAAAACAACGTATTTGATGGACCTAATAATGGTCATCAAATACGTCGATTCCAATTTTTTATGATAGATGTCCATTTAACTCCTATATATTAATATTTAAAAGTAACAAGAGGATGGGAACAAGATGGCGGCGGGACCTCTATTGTCGCCACTGTATGTAAAGGTTTATTTAGCCACTGTAGTCGGAAATGGTGACACACCAATATGGCGGCGATTGATTACCAAAAACGAGGCCGGAAAGCAATCCAAGAGCCGTTTTCGGATGCAGAATGCGAAGCTCCTAAAAGACTTCACACCTGTCATACTCCATAACCCTTTTCACGTGGTTCCGGTTAAACAAACCGCAACATACCGCTCAAATTCGAGTTGTAGGTATCCATCACGTCACTTTGTAACCGGGTTAGAAAACGGTATGTCATTTCTCTAACCGTTTTGTAACCCAGTTAGTTAAACCGGAGCCACGTGAAAAGAGCTATTAGTCCTTTCACGTGGTCCGGTTTAAACCTATGGTTTAAACTAATAACAATGTCAAATTTTCTATTTCTCTACCTAGGTAAAGTCAAGAATATTGCCCCGGGTGACATACCGCTACTAACCGTTTTGTAACCCGGCCCGGGTTACAAAACGGTTAGTAGCGGTATGTCAAGTATGACATACCGTTTTCTAACCGTTACAAAGTGAAGTGATGGATACCACTCGAATTTGGGCGGTATGTTGCGGTTTGTTAAACCGGAGCCACGTGAAAAGGGTTATTGCGTTTTGCACTCGAACGCTTTAGTCCGGAGTTTCATGCATCCGTTTTTCCGTCGAAATATGTCCGTTTAACATTCTATTCTGACATAATCGTATATAAATATGTCAAAACGGATCAACGACAACGACAACATATTTCGTCGGAAAAACGGATGCATGAAAATCCTCCCTTAAGCTGGGTACGCATATGAGCATGTACGCGAATGAGGCATTCCGAGGCCGAACCATTTGCCTCGGATTCGGGAAGAAATAAATTTTTGGGTGACCTGAATAGTGGACGCACGAGGCGTTGTACGGAATCGATCCATAAATATGTGGTGAGCATTCTTGTTGTTAACTACTACTCTACAACAACACGTGGACTGCCTCGACCTCGAAATGATTTTTTTTTTAAATTTCCATCCACACTGAGCACATATGAGCAGCGCACGAGCAGATGCCTCACTTTGATCTACCGCCAACAGTTGGATCGGGTCGAGGCCAAATGCATGCGGATTCAAACAAATTTGCACGCCTCGTTCAGACGTACACATACGTATGCTCATGCGTCCTCGGGCTGCCTCATTCGCGTTCGTGCTCATATGCGTTCTCATTCTATTCTGACATAATCGTATATAAATATGTCAAAATAGAAGACTTTACGGACATATTTCCACGGACAAACGGATGCATGAGGGAGGATTTTCATGCATCCGTTTTTCCGACGAAATATGTCCGTTTAACATTCTATTCTGACATAATCGTATATAATTATCAAAACGGATCAACGGATTGACGGATAAACGGATGCATGAAAATCCTCCCTAAGGGAGGATTTTTCAAAATGTCAACGCAATGTCAAAAAAATGCGAATTTCGCAGTTATGAGTACTAGGCTTTAGGGAGGATTTTCATGCATCCGTTTTTCCGTCGAAATATGTCCGTTTAACATTCTATTTTGACATATTTATATACGATTATGTCAGAATAGAATGTCAAACGGACATATTTCGACGGAAAAACGGATGCATGAAAATCCTCCCTAACCGAATACACGTTTTCACGTCGCTCCGGTTTAAAAAACCGCAACACACCACTCCAATACGAGTGGTATCGAAGACGAAGATGTCACTACAGTCACTTTGTAACCGGGTTAGAAAAAGGTATGTCATTTCTCTAACCGCCTCGATGATATGGTTACGTCGAGCGGTTAGAAGAAAAAAATATAAACAACGGAAAGCGGAAAAGTTCGGAAAAGTGTAAAAACTAAAGTCTGTTTTTTTTTTAAAGAAAATTCCTCAAGTCGAAAATTTAGTAACTTTCCAACTCCCACATGTTACTACTCCTTTAACTTAACCGGCTCCAAGCATCCATTCATTATCGATAGCGGATCATGTATCGTATCGATAAGTCCTTCTGATCTCTAGTCGATCTGTATTTCAAAATTCAAAGTTGGAGAGTTCGAGGTTAGTTAACAAGTAAACAAAAACAAAATTGATTTTTATTTTAATGAATGTTTTTCAATTGCTTCCTATAAATAATTTAATATTTTCGCCATATAGTTAACATAAAAGTATCCGAATCCGAAGCAAAAATGTCGAAAAATAACTTATTACGAGTGACACAAATGAATGCTATTTATTTAGATAAGGAAATCGAGAAATCGTTCCAGCAAATTATTCAAGATGCCTGCAAGCATTTACCCGTAAGTAATTATTAGTTAGGTAATAGAGCTTTTTTCATTAGAAATATAAATATGTGCCACCTCATTAATCATTATAATTAATATAACTCAAAATGCAAAGTTTTCTGTACTGTAGACATATACAGAATACCTTATAAAGAAGCTTGAATGATCATTCACAAAAGGATCAGATTACAGAGCCTACTCAGTCGCAAGAGGCAAAGTTGGATATCATACAGACATGTGTTACCTGCTTCATGTAACCAAGACTCAACACTTAATACTATCAAACGTTAAGCATTTCTGATCTTACATCAAGTCACTTAGAAGGGATGCAGGTCTACCATCCCAGATGCAACTGGATTATACAGTTATCTTCTGATCCGAGATAAATCGCCGAATTATTCGCTAAACACTTCAAAAGCTATTTTTCTGATCATACTGATGTGCAACTTAACGGAAATCACTCCGTCGAGTTTGGAGCAAACTTGTGAGATCATGCGTTCACGGCTGGAGAATTAAAGGAGAAAATCCTTAATTTGGACATTTAAGAGTCAGGGACCAGACAGCCTATCACCTATATTTTTAAAAGAGTGCTGCTCATCTTTGCTAAACCCCCTTAAACAACTGTTCCAACTTTCTTTCGATACAGGAATTTTTCCTACAACATGGAAATTATCAAATCTTATCCCTATATATAAATCCGGAGTAAATTCCAACAATTTGACACCTAACTATAATTGTCACATCCAGAAGATCGATAGAGTTCAGCATTTTGTTAAATACTTGTTATATAAACTAAGATTTCCTTATCAGAATGTGGACTACAACACTCGTCTGCTGATGTGTGGCTTAACTAGCCTGGAAAATAGATGTCGGAATGCACAATTGATCTTCTTGTATAGGCTGATAATGTGGTATTACTTGTTCACCTGAACTTTTACAGGATATCCATTTCCTCGTCCCTAGCAGAAGAACTAGACAAAGGCAGCTATTTTTCCAACCAGTCCACAAAACAAATTAAGGCCAAAACTGTCTGATGACTAGACTTGCCACAAACTATAATAGTCATTTCTTCCATTTGGACCTCTTTAACACTAATCTCAGTTCAGTTAAAAAAGCTATACCTTACTAAGTTTTGTTGTCTTTATTATTGTAGTTTGTTTTTGTTTTTAGTTTTAACTCCTGCAAATGTGTACCATCTAGATATTTTTGCTCTGTAGTTGTACACTTAAAATAAATAAATTTAAAAAAAAATAAATAAAAATAAAAAATAAAATAAAATAACCCCTCAAAAGCATAACATTGTTGACATAATTTTATTCGATTAGATATATATACCTATGTATAGGTATTCATTAACAAATCCATTTTATTTTTCAGCCTGGTCTTATAACTCCTATCAGCACAGAAATAAATCTACTCCTTCACTTAGGACTCCTAAAATATTCCCTATTCAATAGCGGATCAACTTTTGGACAGCAACTGTTGAACATCAAATACGACAACCTGACAACAATCAAAAAAGCCCTTTATCTTATTTTAACAAGCTTAGACTATGCCAAAACCAGATGTGAACTGTGGCGACCGTCACATAAAATTAACACGATCATATTTCGATTTTATATTGTTTTTAAGTTGATGGAATTTTTAAATACTTCGGTTTTTTTGAGGCACGGAGTTAAACCGCTTCTAGTCGAGAGGTTGTTGGGTTTAAATCAGGTTTACGCTACCGAAAAGCCTCCTAGGACTTTTGAGTCTAAATATTTGGCCAGAGAATTACTTTGGAATGGATTTATAGTGAGTGAAGTTCAATTATTATTTAATGAGCACAATGCCATATTACATATTGACCATTTTTGCAGGAAATTCTAGTTTATATGATTCCATTGATAAATTATTATAAATTGAAAAGATTTGTTAAACAATACAATCCGTTTGGTCAAAGAACGCAAACTACCAACATGATAACCGATAGAGAACTGACTATAAATTCCAAATGTGCCCATTGTCATCTGGCTCCAATTTTACCACATCATATGGGTTGTCCTCATGTCTTCTGTTATGTGTGTTTGAAGGTAGAGTGAAATTACCTTGACTGAAAGTCAATATAGAAGTTTTTCAAACTTGAAATTCTATGATTTGGAATAACAAAAGGTGGTTATGTAGTTTCATTAATCTTCATTGATTTCTAGGGTAATCAAGCTGCAGATGCAAAATACGAATGTCCAAGTTGCGAACATAGGAATCCAAACATATTGTGTGACAGAGTAAATATTTGAAATAAAATAGTCGACTAAAAAAAAAACAACACCGCTGAACTTTTATTTTTCAAAAACAATTAACATAAACTCTACAAAACAGGCAATTCTTAAAAAAAGACGTGTAAAATATCCATTAAAATTTATAAATTTATTGAAAAATCAAAAATCATTTTTCAAGGCTTGAGGTACATTTTCTTTAGTCTTTGTTGTTACGCTGTATCCGAGTAGTTCTGGGCAAGATTTGTTTCCATCGGAAATGTCTTTTAAAGTCGTCAATAGGTCGTAGTTTATTATTTCGGATACCACAGAATCATGACTGAAATAAAAGAAAATTGATTGTTAAAATTTTCCTATGCCACAAAAGTAAAAGTAGGTGAAGCATAATATTATATGGTAACCTTGTTTCTAAAGAAATAATTATGATGATACAAAAACTCATGAGATTATCTATAAAGTAATAAATTGTGCCTAGAATCTCTCTAATAACTTTTGATTCTTACTTGTAATTCGGATGTTCCATGACAAATTTCCTAATAAATGCAGCTGTGGTTAAAACTTCTCCGGACGCCCTTTTTTGAATAAATTTCAGATATTGTTGGATTGTACAGTGTGTGTCTGCGTCAACGTCCATGCCATTCAGGTAACTGCTGATTAAAGGAATTAAACCTGGGAAATCACCATGCTGAAATTGTTAATAAAGAAGTTTTGCATTAGGTTAAATTTTAAATAATAATTTAATTGAAATCTGATTAACAAGAACCCCAAGTTCATCAATCATTTTTTCAAGTAGTTTTTTTTTTCTAGTTTTTAAAGAATCCAAAGTTGAACTTCATTCAAAAAACTTCACTTACCTTGCCATTTACAATATCATTAACCGTCATAAATCCCACCATGTCGCACTCTTTCGGTTGACAGTTGGAACCAGCACAACATCGATTCGCTTCCGGCGGACTCACATCAGTGGTGATATCTTTACGGAACCAGAATTTTTGTTCTTTACACGCGTTGCGTTTTTGAGCATTTCGCATGTTTTCATCCACCTAGAAAAACACAATAATAAAAAATAATTTAAGAATGTCTTGTTCTGATACTGCAGAGAAGTGAGAGAGGTAAAAGTCCTTGAAGACTTAAATGAGAAGTTGCTACTTTAATATTCATGATGCTCCATTTGCAACCATCATGGAATTTCAAAAATCGAAAACTAAATCAACTTACCTTGCTGATAGGTATGAGGAAATTCAATTGGTAAGATAAAATGACGCGGGTGAGTAAGACAACAAAACAGACGATAGCTGCATTCTCAAAGTCGGTTACTTGAACTTCGCACGGTCTAAATTCGACCCTCCAACCAATGGTTGAGTGAGGAGGAGGCGGTTTGAATCGCATCGTTTGCCAATTGGTCGACTGGATGTTCTGAAAAATAATTTTACATTATAATCTTAAATCAACTTATCATCTTATAGAAAGTATTGGTAAATTGAAAAGACATTGTCACCTACAATGGAAAAGTACGTTAAGTAGGTACTACAGAGGGCAGATATATCCATAACAGATTTGGAAGAAAAAGAACTAAGTTTTTGCTTCACAAGTCAAGGGTTCAAATATAATTATCTAAAACCTTCCTACCTCAAAATGATCAGTATCCTCTTCATCATTCTGATAAATCTTCTCCGAAAACAACGAAACTGTATCCCTTATAAACAAATGGGCGACATGCTGGGCCAGCAGATGATCGATCCCGTTGTCCCTCAACTTCTTGTAGTCTTCCTCGTTGTATAATACTGCAATGTCATTGTACTTGGCGCCTTGCGTCGACAGGTACGAATCGATGGAATCGTACCGTGATTTATTTATCACAAATTTGTTCTCCTTTAGGGGTTTGAGGCCTCGTTCTTCTTCGGTTCGACAGTCGACCGAACCGGATATCACATTCCACCGACAGTCGACGTCCGTCAGGAAACCTCGATGGACTGGCGATGCTGCCGTAAATGCTAACTGAAAGAAAAAAAATGTATTTGACACTTTTAAAAATATCAAAAATGAGTTGAGAGTGAATCAAATAATCCAAAAAGAATATGATGAACACAAAACATTGATGAATAATTCTTTGGCAGATATAGATAAAATCGCAAAATCTAATAAATATATCACATGACATAAATATGGCAATTGCCAATTGGTGGGGGGAGACTAACAAACTCTTTTTTTGAAGATCCTGTTTCAGAAAGGGAAATTTTAAACCAAATTAATAAACTTAAGAATGGTGTAAGAGGAGGGGAGGTTCAGATCTGCTCCAACTTTATGAAGAAATTTGAAATGATATTGATAAGGTCAGTGAGCCATATCATTAACGTAGTTTTTTTAAGTACAGGTGTCGTTCCTGAATTCTCGAAGGCAAAAATACATTATCAACAATGTGCCTCTGTGATCAGTCTAGTCTAGAGGAAGAAAATGCAACTTGGAATATCTAGAAATTTAATTACTGATAAAAATTTTACTTGAAAGGAGCAGGTTAAATATGGTTACGTTCTTAGACTTACGTTACAAATAAAGTTGGGAAAGTGATTTTTTTGAGCTAAGAAACATTTCACCATTTCAAATATTTTTTTAGAACAGAATAAATCACCCTCAAAATTTCCTTTATTCTGCTTTTTATATGGGGTATATACAGGATGTTACAAATTCGCGAGTAAGTATAGGAAACGAAACATTTCAGTCAAAAAAGCATGTTAATTTGTATAGAGATACTCATTTTTGTCAATGACATTGTTTTCTTCATAAATTTGTCTTTGTCAAACTCATTATCTTATGGTAAGTACTTAATTGTTTTTATTTATTTTGATTTACCTAATATCCCTTATGGATTTCAAGATATTGGATCTTAAAAGTTTTGAAACAGGAATCCAAAGGGAGTAAGTAGGTGGAGGGGTAGTTAGGTTCTCGTTTGGGACATCGATGAATCGATAGCAGCGTGATTTCTCCGGCACTTTTCGCTCTGATTTGCTGGTATTTTCTTCATGGAAAATTGTGAGAAGTGTACATATTAAGTATTAGTGAATTTCCTTTATAGTGTCGTCTTGTTTTTCCCATTTCGTAGGGATTTTTGTGTTACAACTGAAAAATTTCATTGAACAATAGATCTTCACTAATTTGAAGGATATAGTTGTACCTGTTACAATAGATCGCTGTCAAGAGCTCGTAATGATTCTACCTCCACCAATTCGGACGATCCTCAAGAAAATTTTATGAAGAAGTATGTGCGACCTTAGTCAGCCAACTCAAGGGGGAATTTGCTCTTTTTAATAAGCTTGAGGAAAAACTTAATGAAGTATCGAAATTATTCTCAACTCTTCTAAATATCGCCATTAATAAGAATAATTCTCAGGTAGAGTCCCTTGAGCAGAAGATGATCACCTAGGATCAACTTCATAGAAGAAACTCTCTGCGTTTTATTGGTCTTCATGAAGATGGGGATGATATTGTGTGCAAGTTCATTTTAGCTTCACTTAATGTGAAGTACTCCAAGCAGGATATTGACAGTGCCTTTCGCATTGAACCGCATCTTAACGGCCCCAATTCCCGGGGAGTTTAGGTAACATTTCGTCGGTTTTTTCACGTAAGGACGTATCTCATAAATTTTGAAAATTGAGTTAAGACCTGCAATAGACAGCTTGGTCAACATATTTTTATCTCACGAATGATATTCAATGCATATCTTAATATTCTATACTTTGTCTATTCCTCATATATTTTAATGGTCGTATCTCAAATTAATCCATATTTGAATCTCACGTATAGGTGTTACTTGTGATAGGCCCTTACATGTGATTTGAAAGACATTTCGTGATGTGCATGATTGTCAAGGCGTATCTTACTTACGGCGTACGTTTGATTAGCCGATGCTTGCCATCAGTCATATTTGGCACGTTTTGCTTCGTGAATGGACGTTTACTGTTATGTTTCTTGTTTGTTTTGTGAAGTTGTGACATCCAAGAGAAAAACTATTTCAATTTGGATTATACTTATAACTTTTTGACTCATCATGAAACATAATAGGTTAGGGTGCTTCCTAGATTTCTCTGAGAAATATCTATGTATTTTTTGGTAAATTTCATGTTCAATAAACATTGAGAAAAAATTTATTTTACAGTTTTTGTTCCAGAATAGATAAACCAAAACCATAATAATGGATGTTCTTATGTGTCACGATGGGCCTCTAAACAAAAAAAAAAAGAAAATCCAGAATGGAGTTACTCTGATGATGAACCATTAATTAAACTAAAAAATTCTCTGCTGCAAGGCGTTTCTTCTGATTTGTGACACGAAAAAGATAGTCATAATGAGGGGGACAACTCAGGAATATGTCAAGTTATAAACTGTAATAAAGAAGTCTGGAGCGCATGCCATAGATGCCTTTTTTAAATTTTCTGGGACCACTTTGAAAATAACAAAAACGAACGTCGATTGCTAATACGTCAAATTCATATACAAATTAGGCAATTCAATCCATCTGTCAAAAAGGAAAATTCAATATGGCGTGGCGGCCAAGCAAGTTTGTTTTGAACATGTTTTTATTCGTATTTTAAATTATTTTGCATGCAGTTTTGCTTACAACTTTGATTTTCATTATTTAATAAAATATTTGTTGACTAGGTACCTAAACTATTAATTCGGGCAGAAACTAGATATTTTTTTGTTTTTTGGCCCATGTGTGGCCGCCACGCCATCTTGAATGTTACGTGTTTGAATTAGGGAATCCAAACCACGTGACTTTTGCCAACCAGCCGGCATTTTGAAATTTTTATGAGGTTAGAATACGGGTTGTTACATGTCAACGATGTCAGAAAAGTGTCAGATTTGAGTACTCGCCCCGTGTATTGATAAAGCCTAGTTCTCATAACCGCGAAATTCCCTCTTTTTTTGACATTGCCTCGACAATTTGACGTTTGATTCACGCATAAAACGTCAAATTGTCGAAGCTATGTCAAAAAAGAACGAATTTCGCTGTTATGAGTATAGTCTGGCAAGTGGTAACTTGGTAGAGACGAAAGGGGGAAGAAAAGTGGGGCGTGACCTAAAAATATTCACTGACACCTCAACTGACACCGCCTGATGACAGCCATGTCTTTGAGTTCAGTGGCACCGAAAACACTAAGGAAATAAACCAATAAAATTATTAGAAAAAAAAACTCTAGTTTCGCCGATAACCACGCCACTGCGTGCTGTCGTTCAAACTCTAACCAATAGAATGATGCCTCTGAATAATCACGCCTCTCCACATCCATCGTTTCGCAATGTTGCCGGATTTTTTTCTATTTCAAAATATTATACCTTGCCCATATAGCAAAAAAAAATATGTCTCCAACTTGTTTATTATTTCCGTCAAGTTTGGCAAAGCAGCAAATTCTTTTGGAGTTCGCCGTTTGGCTAGCCAGACAATACTAATCCTGCCAAAAAAAAAAACATATGTTTTTTGTTTATTGTTTGCCAACCAGACGCCATTTGGACAGGTCGTTGGATTGCCTAATAGGGCATGTCCATGTGACGTCACAAATGAGTTTGACAGTCGCCCTGAGGTAAAACAAATCATTTATTTACATTCGTTTAGATTAGGCCGGTTATGTTTTATGCGGTTTTAACAGCATTTTCGCAAGTTTTGGTGTCATTTTGTTTTAAAAAAGTTAGAGCGGAGTGTTTGTGTTCCAGTCTATGTGGTCTTTCATCTAAAAGTTTGCTAGGTTTTTCTATAATGGATCAAATTCAGGTTTTTCCAACAAAATATATCAAAACCAAGCGTCACAAGAACAAATATATAAGTATAGTTACTCTATATTCAATCTATTTTTCTGTCAGATCTTCCCTTTTAAGAACATTAATCAATTTTTCTCTTCTCTCTTGAGCTAACTAATCAAACCTCCCATTGTTATTTAAAATTGATGGAAACCTATAAGAATGGGGTAGTATACAAGTGATTTTTAACTACTACATAGTGATATACTGGACGTATCGTACTATTTAGTGTAATCAGTTGCTTTGTAAAAACCGCAATAGGCTGGAATTATTTTTTTTAAATTTCCTCTTAGCCCCGCCCCTGCGTGAAAATAAAAGTTCGTGACGTAGTTAGTTTTTCCAATCTGGCAACACATCACGGTTTTGAGAACGCACAATTTGCACTGACATTGACCGTCAAGAACGAAACCTCAAATTTGCTACATTCACAAACGAACAAAGTTATTGTGACAATGTCACATGTCACACGATTCACACGACACCATATGTCGTTGAACTGTTGAAGTCAGCTGTCATTTTGAGCAGCGTTGCCAGATGGTCAGCGGCTTGAATACTATTGGTCGCCGCTGTGGCGCTAAATTCAAATTACAGTTTTTTTTTCTCTGACTAATCTATAGACACTATGCTGGAAAATAATTCAGTATCCCACTATACCATCACCATTTAGCCTATAGAATAATATCGAGTAGTTTTTTTACTGATTTTTTTACAAAGTATACTACCCCATTAGCAACTAAACAAACTCTAGGCATGTCCAAGAAACTTCTGGAGCACACAAAAGGTATTTATTTTAAAAAATCTAACTAAAAACTTAAAAAACACTGTAAATTATATCTTTGTTTTACCTCAAGGCGATTGTCAATAGTGCCAAACTGTCAGATCGTGTACTTGCCCTATTGCCTAATAGGAAATTTCTTACCTAATTTTATTTGTGTATTCAAGACAAGAACCAACATACGTTAAGTCACTAAAACGACTGGTACTTCTAAATAGGTATTAAAAACTCTAGTAGCGTTGTTGCCAGCTAGATCAAAATCCAAAAATTTTACCAAAAAACCTCAGTACTCAACCAGAAGATTTTGTTGTAGAGGGAAGTGGAAGGGATGGACAGGAAAGAAACAGTAACACCAGAATAGATAAACAAAAAGAGGCTAAAAAGCCTTAAAAATTCTGGAAAACAGTATGTGAGTATTGCAACTAAAAAAAATGTTCCAGCTAGAAAACTAAAAGATGGTTGCAATACAAATACTTGCGATAATTCAATAACTTAGGCGACTTACATAGTCAAAGGGAGTTCATTGTGCGTCACACTAATATAATGAGTACAAAACAAAAGACAACTTAAACATGAACATTCAAGGAGACAGAAAACAATACAGTATTAACACTAGAAGGAAGTCGTTTGTTGGTTTGCAAGCGTTTTTTCCTGGCCATATTAGGCATTACTGAGAAGATGGTGCGAATGGCTATTTCAAATCTAACAATTCAGGAGTTATCGAGAAAGAAATGAGAGGAGGTAGGCAACGATCTCAATCCATAAATGAAAAGGAACGTATGACTCGCAATTCTATAAGGATTCACTTCACATTGACCGTTACCCAAATATGGAGTCGCATTACTGCCGTAAGAATACCTCTAGGCAATATCATCACCCAGACCTAACACTACGTAAAATGTATTGGATGTTTTTAGAGGATTGGGCTAATGAGAATGAGGACAAGCCTTCCTTCTCGACTTATGAGAGAGTCTTTAAGATAAAAAATGTATCCTTTTTAGCTTCCTAGATAGGAAGCTATGATGATAGCCCGATTTTGAGCATGTCAAAATTTTATGAAATCTTGACGTTTTGGATCATTCTTAAACCTTTTTGGCAAGGTGGCACATTTCCGTCTGTGTGTGTGTATGTATCGGGTCTTCAAAAAAAAAAAACAATCAAAGATTGCTATGGTTTTTTGAACGTACGTCTTAGCAATATTTTTCTTTAATTTTGACAATGTCAGTCAATGAAATTTAATGTCAAAATCTCATGTCAAAAATCCTGACCAATAAACAAACAATAATGCGACGTACGTTTTCGTAACCAAAGCAATCTTTGATTGGTTTTTTTTTGAAGACCCGATATGTTTGTTGGCATTTTTCTGAGAAAACGGCTCAATGAAATTTGATGAAATTTTGGAAATAGGTATAAGAAGACGTGTAGGGAAAAGTTACACAGAGATATAAGAAAAAAAAAATCCTCTCAAAGATATGACGTCATTGATCTTTTTTTTAAATGGGAACCGTCTTTTTTTTCATTGATTTGATAGAGCTCATTTTGCTTTATATAATCTCAAAAATCTCAACAGGTTTCATTAGGTAGTTATTTATCTAGGAAGCGTTATGTCAAAAATTTGACATCTGGTTTTCTTCTAAAAAAGATCTTTGTTCTCTATGCTTGATGCACTGGCGCGGCGTATCCAGCTCATGCCTCTGGGAGGTAATCAGCCCAATTTTTCTGTACTACCACCAAATAATGATACCAAACTCTGGGATTCCCCAAAAACTTTTAAATTATAGCGAATTCTATTGGTAGAATCAGTGCAAAAAATGTATTTTATCTCTTTCTTATGCAAGCTAGTAGAAAAAGACACGAATACACTTTCAATAGAATTCGCTATAAATGGCAAATGGCATGCGGGCAGTGTGGACACAGTGCAAACTAGAAAACAAGTTCAGTCTGTAGGCAATTTTTTGCGAGGGTAATCAAGGGTTATGTGATGTGTCATACTCCCCTCCCTCTCAATCTAATTCTGGGCCTGCGAGTGACGTCACTAGCAGCAGCTTATAGTGATGACGTCACGCGCAGACCTCGATGGAATGCTTAAGATAAGATAAGATAATTTCTTGGTAATAACATATGTATAGAACACATTTTTACAAGTCAAGACAAAAGTACAGTTAGGTAAATGTGAGGGTGAATGTCGGAAAATTTCTCAACATTACCCAAGTATTATATATAATATATTTATACGTTCACAATTATAGTTATTATTATTATATTTTCACTAATAGCTAACAATTGATATTACATAATCCATCTCTACACACATGTTAAAATGACAATTTAAAAAATCTAAACATTTAAATAATAAAATAGAAAACATATGGTTACATATTAAAATCAGAAGCAAAATACTCCTCATATGAGTAGAAAGCATTTTTTATCAAAAAAAGTCTTTACTCTCACCTTGAACTAGCTGATGCTGAGAATTTTTATATTTGGTGGTAATAAATTGAAAAATTTTATTGCGAGATACCTGGTACCATTTCTAGTTCTCCCAAGTCGGCCAAAGTCCGGAACGAGTTTGTCATTATTTCTGGTAGGATAATTATGTTGATCTAGGTGCAATTTATAAAGATGGACATTTTGCTTTACATACAACAGACACTCCAACACATAGATACATGGCAAAGTGAGAATATTCAAAGTCACAAAATACTAGCGACAATGGGCTCTCTCACTAATTTTTGAAATTGGCATATTTGGATAAAGCAACTAAAAACAGAATTTTCTGTATTTTTACTTTTGAAAAATTCATAGTCCTTCTTGAGAAAACAGAAAAAAAAGAAATACCTCCAAATAAAAACCCAGAATTTATTTCTATGACGTCGCAGCTCGCTATTTGACCGTGTTGCCACTAATTGTCAACATTGAAAATTTGTAATAGATTTAATTCTGAAATGTTCGCAAAATTTCATGAAAAGTAGTTAAATTAATTAGTTATGGATTCAAGATTTTATAACATTTTTATTGAAATTATGCTTAAACACAATTTAATATAATTTTCTATGTTTAGTTTTATTTATTTATTTTACGTTGCACTACATTTAGTCACCACCGACAACAGCGTATTCGAACCTTTACCTGCATTTACTACAGGATAAATACAGCAGAGGCGGACAGCTGTTTGCAACAACAAGCGAAATGAAAAATATTTATGCGACGTCAGCAAATCGGCGCGTTTTTAAATAATTCAAATTTTGGTAGTTTAAAATGCCTGTAAAAAACTTATTTAACCTTGTAGAACATTTTTTTTTGGTATATGTGCCTAAAATAGTCCCTCCTTTGGGATTTTATACCTAAATTACGTATTTAAATTTTAGTGAAAGAGCCCATCCTCTCTGTAGCCCAAGCCACATATGATACGGACACATTTACGCTGATGTCCAAAAGCCTTATCTATATGACATGAATGACCCCATGATAAAATGGCATAAGACAAGTTTGAGTGAAAATATCCATGATACGCCATCAGAACAGTTTGCCTGGAGGTGACTTTCACCAGATTACGAAACAAGAACAGATATTTAGACAACTTCCTAGATAAATAGACTATATGATTTTCCCAAGTCAGGCCCGGATCCAGATAAACCCCAAGAAATTTAACCTCCTCAACACAGTCTGCTAAAAGTGGGTGGTCAGTTTGTGTGTTTCTCAGCGTGAAATTCATCGACTGCGATTTGGAGTCATTGAGGGATAGTTTGTTGGATAGGAACCATTCCATAAGTTTACTCTCAGTATTCTCAAGACCCAGGTCATGCATTTCAGATGGATGCTCTGGTAATAAGTAGTATCGTCGGCAAACAAAACAGTATCAGCTGTGTTCTGGGTGGAAGCAAGATCATTTATGTACACAAGAAATAATATGGGTCCCAGTACTGAACCTTGTGGTACTCCATACTTCAGGGACAGCTTAGATGAACAATCCTGGTTAATAGAAACATATTGCGATCTGTTTGAAAGGTATGATTTTACCAACAATACTGCACTGTTATGAAAATTATAGTAGTTTAGTTTTTCTAAGAGAATACTATGTGTTACACAATCGAACGCCTTAGTAAGATCCAAAAATGAGGCATAGGTATCCAAGAAACTTTCAAACCCCCCCAAGATATTGTTTGTAAGATGAATAATTGCCAAACTTGTTGTTTTATTCTTTCGACATCCGAACTGACTTACAGCAAAAATGTTATTGGCTTCAAAATGCTCACTTATTTGATCCCTCATAATGCGCTCAAACACTTCGGACAAAATTGGCAGAAGGGATATTGGACGATAGTTGGTATGATCATCTACTGAGCGTTTTCCTTTATATAACGGAACCACCTTTGCCATTTTAAAAACTGCTGGAAATATAGAATTGGCCAAGGATTCATTTATTAGTTTTGTCAAGGGAATAACAATCAAATTTTTTAAGGTTTTTATTACCTTTGTATTAATAATTAATATCATTACAATCTTTGCTACTGCTATTTTTCAATGCTGAAATTGCAACTCTGACTTCATTATAGCTAACTGGTTTGAAGCAAAATTGTGGGATGTTTTCAAGTGATACAAAGTGTTTCGAAAGACTTCGAGTCTTTCCACGGACAAAACGAAGGCGATTCTGTGCATAGCGTAATAAGCTATGCTATCATTCAGGAAATATCTACGTTCCATCTTAATTTTAATAATAATAATAATAATAATTTATTCAATATTTTCAGTATACATAACAACAGTATAATTCACAATAATATTTTTATAATCTAATAATTTTTGATAATGATACTAAATAATGCCCATTGAACAGCATTTGAACTTGAAACCCGCTTGCAGTCGGCATTTACCATCTACACCGGGGCCCTGGCACAAAATGAACACCTGGTATAACATTTTGGATCCAAAACTATAGTGGGTATTCTTAAGTATACTTTTGATAACAACATATTGAAAATAGGGCAAAATCTAGCCGTTCGTTTTTGTATTCTACACAATTGATCGAATTTAGTTATTTGCGACTTTTTCTAAATTGACATTTTTTTGCCGCCACCATTTTGTGTAAGACGCTGTAGGAACTTTTATACCACATTTTAAGAAGACACCAAAACGCCTAAAACTTAAGAGTAAAAACTTTCAATTTAAATGTACTTATCGAGGAAATATAAACAAATATGTTGAAAAAAAATCAATATCTCGAAGTCTAAAAAAGCCAATTTTGACAACCCGTAACTCAAAAACTGATCATAGGATTGAGTTGTGCCCATAAGAAATTTTAATCAGGACATCAAGAACTACATTATCTCAAATTTTCAGAAAATTTAGCCGAAAGCCATTTTCCATAAGAAATGTGCGAGGTCCTTTGCCCCCCCCCCCCCCCCCCCCAAGACAAAATCCTGGCTACGCCACTGGTCCAAATCGCCAACAACCAGTTTCCTGACTATTTTCAACCAATAAAATTCGCTCTAACTGGTTTTTAAATTCTGTGCAAACAGATCTTTTGACGCGCAATTCAAGCAAACAAAATGACGTCAATAACGAACGCAACGGACTAAAGTTAACGGAGGTCCAACGTAACGGAAGTTAAGAAAACCGTTAATAATTTCTAAGGTTAACTTGCAAGTTAAATTCAAGCATTTTATTTCTGTCCAGCTTTGACTGTTATTTGGGATTCGAGATGCGAGAAGAATTTATACATTTTAGCCATTTTAATGATCGTTCATTGTGCGCTGGGTTTGATAATTTTTCTGAAATGATGGCTGAACACTTTTTTAATATTGCTGGTTTGTCGGAGACATGGTTGAGACCCTCTGTTGTTAATACGGGAGTTGGTTTGATTAACTATAGCTATACTCAGGCAGAACCGAGATGGGCGAGGGGGAGGTGTTACCTTCTGTACTGACTCCCTGGAGGACACTTGTGAATTTTATTCCTGAATTTGATTTATTGCCTTTGGGGGTGAGGGGTGACCCGAATGTGGACATGTCTGACGCAAATAGTCCTAGTTCCTTCCAACTTCAAATTTTTTTCGATAAATACGGAATGAAACATTGAGTCATGGGTGGTATGAATAAAAACGAAGTAGGTACTTGCTACTACTACAGTATGTTCTACGTAGTATTTACTTCAAAACGAAGTAGATACTACATTTCGAAACTACTGGAAATTAGTAAATGCTTCTTTGTGGAGTAAATACTACGAAGAATATACTAATGCTTGTAGTAGTAGCAGGTACTCCGTTTTTATTCACACCACCCATTGATGCAACTCGCGTTATAGCACTCTTCAACACTCTTTCAGATTTATTGGTCTGTAGTGATTCGTGGTTAGTTGAGAGTAGTGGAACGTATAAGTTCACTGATATTTCTGATTATAAATTAGTTACCGTCAAAATTAAGTATAAAAAGGCAAACCTCCTCCCTGATTTAAAAATTATCGTGACGTTAGAAATTTTGATTACAATGTATTCTTACGTGACTTACATGCTGTGAACTGAGAGTATAATGTGTATTCTCTTGCCAATGATATCGACAGAATAGTTCAGTCACAGCCCACGTCTTGCTCCGTGGTTGACGGATAATTTGAAATTCATGATGAGACTTAGGAACAAAGCTTTTTCCAATTTCAAGTATGTATGAAACCTTAAACTGAGAATAACTGGAATGAGTATAGGGCATCACGTGATCAGGTTAACATCACTGTTAGGCCGGAGAAAAAAGCATTTCTTCAACATACTTTCAAACGCGATCCTAAGTCATTCTGATGGCGTACAATAATAGTTATTTATGTACCAAGGGTACTAAGTAGATGATTATGCCCTGAGGGCGACAGTCTTACAAAGCCGAGGGCCTCTGGCCCGAGGGTTCGTAAGTCGCCCGAGGGTATATATATATCTATTAGCACCCGTGGTGCATACAAACTTTTATGTCATACCAGTTGGTTGTACATAATAAATACCTGGGAAAGAAGTGCCACTCCGCAAATTGTCATCAATGTGCAAAATCATCCTTTTTGACAAAATTAATATGTTTATAAGCGTAAATTTATATTTTGTTGATAAAGAATAAGTTAATTGAAAACCGTTTTTTGCGTCTTTATGCCCGCGCGGGCCATAATGTGTACTTTATGCCCGCACAGGCATAAAGTAATGAATTATGTAGATGGTATCTAAGGTATAAAAACACAATAATGTATTGGTATGACATAAAATATCTTTATATCTTATCTCATTTAAATCAGAATCAAAATGTGGATGCTTCTGCTGATGACTTCAATAACTACTTCTTAAGATTCTCTTCCCCAACCCGCAGCCAATAACCCAGACCTCATTTTACAAAATTATTGTAATAAAAGAAATAGGAATTTTGACGATTTCAACTTTGTTTAAGTAAGCTCTGATTCTGTCGAGAAAATAATACATAAACTCATCTCAAAAATGCTGAATTGTATTACTCCACATCCCAATAAATGCACTACATTTATAGTAAATCGGTGTCTTTTAAATGGTAGATTTCCTGATGAATGGTAGGTTCCCAAAGTTTCGAACTGTTCTGAGATCAAAGACTTTCGACCCATCAGAAAAAAAAATCTCATTTTTGTTTTTGACAAGGTTAAGAAAAGGTGGATCCTCTTGCTTACTCACGAATTTGTAACAACCTTCGGTATATGTTATTATTTATTTATTTTTTTTATTAATTTAATGTATTTTCTTTTACTAAATAAAGAAATAAAAATAAAAAAATAGGAAAATATTTAAAAGAATTATTAAAGAAGTTGGTTCTTCTTACCATTATAGGACACAACGGAGTAAGTTGATCGTACAAGGTTCTGGCCTCGTCGATATTACAAGCCTGGAATGTTAATTGTAGACAACAGCAGCCCATGCCGAATCCCATGGCGTCCAGGTAGACGCAATCGGGCAAAGCCGCTTTCCGAATTGTGTGGGAGTCGTCCACTGGAATTTTTGTGTTTTTATCCCTGAAAACTTCAAGATGTGATAAAACACAAGACTTCTTCTCATATGATTATGTTTAATGTTTCCTAAAATGAATTCTGTAAAACTAACGTTAGGTATTCCTTGTTTGATTTTCGTACCAACTAATTTATCAGTAAATTTTTACCATTAGTAGTATGTATTATACAAGTTAAATAATAATCTAAATTAACATATCGATTTTGTATATTATTCAATTCCTTTAAAAACTATTAACGATGAAATACAATACAACCTCGATCTAGACACTCCCGAAAAATCATTACATGACTTGCAGAAAACTTTTCATTAATTTATTCAATAATGATCCTTTAAAACCTATTAGCGATGAGATGTGAGATGTGACCTCGGAACAGACAAACCGAAAAAAAATTATGACTTGCACAAGCTGTTTATTATTTATTTATATCTAAAAATTCAATTCAGGCATGCAATTGGTTTATTTGTATTGGAAACAGCTTTAAGTATTGTATTACACTGCAATATAAGAGTTTTACAAATGTGAAATATTGAATAATTTATGTTTTTCTCAAATAAACTCTCTAGAACATTTCTAGAGGCATATTGTATTACATTTGATTTCATTGGGAAAATTATTATTTTTTAATTGTAAGTATATCCGTCTCAATAAAATGTTTAGTGTGTTTAGTTCAATGTTGTAAACTCAATCAATAAATAAATAAAGTTTCTTACTTGGTAAGTTGATGGCCACATGTTCGCCGCGTCTCTTTCTAATGTTGCGTACCAAATTCATGAACCTCGGATGTCCACCGAAAACAGCGCCGTCAGGAAAAAATAGTGACTTGGTTCCACCTTCGTTTGGAGTGGCCTTTGTCGGTGGATCTGTAAAATCTGGACAGCCCAACCTGAAAAAATTCGTTGTTTTGTTAACCAATCAATAGAGAAAGTGGTATTGATTTGAAAAGGCCCCAAATTTACTCAAAAATATGTTGAGAGATTTTAAACTTATGTTTTGGAGAAATGAAATTCATTTCAGATATTGTTGATTCATCAATAACTGATAACCGTCCTTATGAATAAAGATAGCCTAAAAATATGAACATGTGTTTCTGAAAACCGCAATTTTAATAATGCAAATTACAAACAATTTAGGATAATTAATATGAATTATTAGTAACTGGTTTTAAATTGTGTTAAGTTATACATTTCAAACAATAGCTCATATATGGAAATAATTATTACTAGAACTTTACCAGATCTAGTGATAATGAAATTATCGAGAAAAATTATTGATGTGATGATGCAATTTGAAAACTGAAAATCAAGCATCATCATTTAATCCTTGAGTCAATCGTTTCCAATAAACCATCTATAAAGTTCATCGACAGTGATACAGCGGAAACTGTGTAAACTTGACTATGATGTTGCAAAATAAATAATTTCAGAGGACTATTGAAAACGTCAGGAATTTGACGATTCACTGCTTTTAAAAACAGATATAAAAATTCGAACTTTATGATGGTTTTCAAGATAATAATGCATCTTACTTCTAGATTATTCAAGGCTATTGTTGAATTGTTAAAATTTTACTATAATGGGCTTCTCTGACTTGCATCATTTGCACACAAAAAAAAGTTCTTATCTCAAATGATCATTAAGGTGAAAGTACCGCGTACCGCGTAATGCACTTTAATTTTTTTGCGATTCGGCGAATCACAAGTGGATTGATTTTAAATTTAAGTGTGATGAATCTTCTGTTTGAATAAAAATTTAAGTTTTTATTCTATAATGGATTTTGATATCAAATGTATTGTCACATGGTGCTATTCTACTATCTTCTAAAGGGACTCAATGAAATGTTCTAGAATAATCCCTTGAATTGGTTCCCCAATTGGTTGGGAATCAACAATTTGAAATACATATAACTATACCTATACCAGAGTACAGTTTTTATCCTTTTTCTCTAAATTTTGGATGAAGTACCTACCCTTACTTTCTCATATCAACGACTTGAAAAAGTGTCTTCAAATTTGTTTTCAAATCGGTATTAGGAGATCAAGGGTTGAAAGTATCAAGAAACTTGATAAAAGTGACTTGATAAAGTGTTATAGAATAATTCCTTGAATTGGTTTCAAAAACCTTAGAGGGTCAAAAAACTTGACAAAAGTGCCGGTTTTCTCCCTTTTCTGGCGATGTTGAATGGAATTGGGTTTAAAATTGGTAGATATAGATTGAAGATGCCTCTCAATTTATACTTAGCAACTACATTCTAATAGCCACCTTCTCCAGGAGAGACTCTAGAGCTAGGGATGTCGCACTCTTTGTGCACCAGAAATTCTGCAAGCAAGCACGGTCGATCGTTGGTGCTCCAACTCTTGAAAGGAACTTTGAAACTGCCACAGCAATGATTGAAACCTTCCACAATACCCGTTTGATAGCTTGCATCATGTACCATCCTCCTGGTACAAATTTTTATTGTTTTTGCCAGAATCTTGAAAAATTATGGTGTCTTCAACTAAAAATAAGCTATTGTTGTTTATATCTGGTGATTTCAATTATGACTTCAAGTGCAAGACCAAGAAAATTTCATGTATTAAGAACGTTTTCAGCTCGTATGGTCTTTCACAATCTTTCTTTGGAGCGTCAAGGATCCAGGTTCGGTCTTGCTCTGTACTAAATAATGTTTTTTCCAACGCTAATATAACCTTGACAAGGACATTGGATCTGACTTTTTCAGATCACAGAGAGCACAAATACTGCATTTTAATTCGGGCAAAAGCGAGTGTAATAGCCTAAAGCGCCAATCTCGGTGCTTCTCGCAAGAAAACATTAACTTTTTCAATTACATATTTATTATCGAAAGAAAAATCTCTTATAGACATTTCCCTTAACAAACAAGACAAGCAATCACAACAGAAAGAAACAAAATTCCTGAATAACCTCAAAGTTAATAAAGGAGGGTTCAGAACTGAGAAAACTTCATCTACAAGTGAAAAGATCAGGCAGCCATAGGCTCCAAATCCGACACAGGAATGAACTTAAAGCACATAAAATGAATATTGCTGAGGCAAAAAAGTTCTATAACTCCAACAGGATATAACCATCGGACAACATCACTTAGGAAGGCTTGGAAGATCATCAACTCTCATACAAATGACCCAAAGAACATTAAAAGGCCCCTAGCTGAAAACATTATGGTAAGCGATACTGCAATTACTGATCCGATAGCAACGATAGGCATAGCAAATGCGTTCAATGATTTTTTGTGGAGTCTGTAGAAAAGCTCATCGCCAGCACTGAAACAGGCTTGAGTCCGGTCATGAATCTGCCAAACAGCAACAGCAATTCCCAAATGTACCACTGAGTGACTTAGAGGTTCTTGAAATTCTGAAATTGGTCAGCAAAAAAAAGTCATGTGGTATTGATGAAATACCTTGCAATCTGATTGAAAAGTCTGCCCAAAATATTGTGCATCCATTAATATATTTAATAAATATGTTTTTTAAACACGGGTACTTCCCAAAGAACCTGAAAAAAGCGCGGTCGTTGCCCCTTTCCATAAAAAAGGGAACAAACTTATCATTAATGGAAAACTATAGGCCGATTGCCCTCCTCTCGGTGTTCTCGAAGATTTTCGAAAAGGCATTTCGCGAAAGACTGACTGGGGTTCCCTGAAGAAGTCCCCTACGACGTATAGTGAAGAGCTTATGCGCCATTTTCTTATCACCCTGAATATTGTAAATTGGATTTTCTATGAGCGTGCATTTTAGGTCATGAAACCACTTACTTATCCGCATATCTGAAATTGGTAAATTTGTAGGTGAAGATATTATCTTTACGACACACGACGTGCACGCGTATTAATTTTGTTCCATAAAATTTATACTTTTTCAGTGGTATTTCGAGGTTGATTGATATTGGAAAATCATGTGTGAAAGTGAAAATAGTGGAGGTGGTAAACCTAATAGATCATCAAGCCTCGAAGAAGCCATAAGAAATCGATCTTTTTCACTGGGAAGCATGCAATTAACGAAATTAACAGCATCCGATATAAATGAAATTGTATTGAACTCAACCAATCAATGCCGAGACACAATACAGATATTCCAAGCAGCAAAATAGTGAGCGAGATAACACAAAGTAAACAAACAACCCAATCGTCGCTAACAGGGTCATCCAAGAACGTTTCGAGTGCGGAACATAACAATGAATATGAAGAAGTGTTCAGACCAAAACAAACAAAACCAAACAAAAGGCAAACATCTGACACAGGTATACCAGAAGAAAAACCCCAGAAACGGCAGTGTGATGATGGAAACAAAACTGAAAAAATAGATTTGCATGACTCTTTGACAAACGACTGTATATCTGAAAAAATCATATTCATATCCCAGTTTTATCAGATTTTACAGGAAATATCATAGATAATGAATAAGAAAGAAGAAAAAAACATAAACATATAAATTACAACTGAAGAACAAAAATTTAGACTTCAACAAAGCAATATACAGGATAAAGAACCACGCACGGACCATATGAGAAAAAATAAATTTCACGATTGTCATAAAATTGAAATATGTTATGCTTCTCGACCTCCTGAACGTAAGTTCTCGTAGGCCCAAAAAGATCCTATGATTAATTTCGGAGATACAGGGCCGGGTTAACATACATAATTTTGACAAAAAATGCACATTTCAAATGTTGAGTTCAGGCAATCACATATTCTAGGTTAAAAACGGGTGGAAAAATGCCAAAGTGATGTCATCTGAAGCTTTGACGGTTAAAAACTTGTCGAAAAATGCCAAAAATATGTCATTTTTGGTTATGAATTAAGTTAATGTACTGGAGATTTTTTTTGTACTACTTTTTTTTATCGGTCCTGTATCTCCGAAACTAATCATAGGATCTTTTTGGCCCTATGAGAACATACGTTCAGGAGGACGAGAAGCATAACATATCTCAATTTCATGACAATCGTGAAATTTATTATTTCTCATAAGATCCATGCATGGTCCTTTAAAATGGAGGAAAATAATAAACGAAAAACATATGCAACAAATCTTCAACAACAATAATAGAAACCCCAGCCCACCAGAACAAAAAGATGAAAAATGAACAACACCGAAAACAACAAAAAGACATGAAACAGTTATCGTTGAAAACCAAAATCACCCTAAAGAAGCCATGAAAACGATGACTACCCAGATAAAATTGGAAGAGGTAGGCAAAGTGATATAGCGATCAATGCAAAAGCTTAACTCGATTTGTTATGGAATTAGGGTTATGGGAAGGTACTGGAGAAATCCATGAATGATTTACATATTATGCAAATTTTGAAACCATTTTGAGGTATGCCATGTTTTGGGCTACTAACAGCGGCACACAAAAGGTTTTTTTAATATAGAAGCAATCGTCTGCATTAGCTGAAACTAGTGGCATTCCCCAATGATCTGTGTTAGACCTAATTTTGTTTTTGCTCTATTTAAACGACATAAATAATCTTCCCATCAGAGCTAAGTTAACCTCGTTTGCAGACGATAACACTTTATCATGGCGTGAAAATCATATTGAAGGCTTAAGACACAGACAAAAATATAAAATCTCGTACAACACGCAACGCAACAATATAGAAAAAAAAAATAACATTTGCCTTTCTTACATATAAAAGTTGACTCACTACAAAAGAAACGATACCAAACATACATTGCCACTCGCTGTCAAAAACAAAGGTACAATATTCCTCAACCAGTTACTATCCTTTCATTAAAATATTCTTCGAGACTATAGTATGCTTTATCAATCAAAAAAGCCTTAACCTGTTTCCTAAAACTTTTGTAGCATCCAAGCTTTCTTATTTCAATTGGAAGATGATTGAAAAGTTTTTTACCTTCATATATATAAATGATTTTTTTACCAGTTGGGAATGAGGTATGGGCAAGCCGAGAAGAAACGACTGACGAGTATTATAGTGTTTGTCCGCCTCCCTCTCAGCCCCGTATTTCCTGAACATCATGCACACCGTTTCCATTATAAACATCGAATAAAGCGTAAGGATAGCATGACTGATAAAAAGAGGGCGACAGGAATCACGAGTCCTTACTCTGAATATCAACGGACTGCCCTCTTCTGAAGCAGAAACACTGAATCAAAAAGTGAACGGGTGCAGCAACCCCAAAAGCTTAGGCCATATGGTAGGTGAGATTCCACCAAAGCGTAGTGTGCATTCTTAGCAACCGAGACATCCAAACTCCTCGATATCACTCTTAAGGCATAACATCCCGAAGAAACCCTTTTACGGAGATTAGAAATGTGATCGTCAAACTTGAGAGACTTATCAATTGTGAGGCCCAAGAATTTGTTGTGGTTTTGTGGAGTTACAGGATTTTCCTCCAGGTAAACACTCTCCAGTTCACATTTGAAGTTTAAAACATTGGTTTTCGAAACATTAAAAGACAATAAATTGGAGTCGCACCAGTCCTTCACCATCCTCAAATCTGCATTAATGTCATTATTCAGTTTCTCCACATCTGAGCCGTGCCACAAGATTGTCGTATCGTCCGCAAAAAGAGTAAACTTTCCTGAAATTGGGAGTTGGGGCAAATCGTTGACATAAATCAGAAAAAGAATGGGTCCCAGCACAGGTCCCTGTGGGATTCCAACATTGATGTTCATGCGTTCTGACTCACCATCCTGAAATCTTTCGGTCTGCGATCTACCCGACAAGTAGGAGCGAAACCACCTCAAAGCACCACCCTGAAAACCACACCGCTCAAGCTTCCACAGTAGTATCTCGTGATTCACACAGTCAAACGCCTTGGAGAGGTCACAAAAGACAGCCGAGGCTACCTCTCCACCATTCAACTGCTTATAGAGTAGCTCAAGGAAACTGAAAATGGCATCGCCAGTGCCAATCCCCTCTCGAAAACCGAACTGTTGGGCGCTCAGGAGTCCAAGTCCACCCAGAAAGGCTAACATCCTTATCTTCACAAGCTTTTCTACTAATTTAGTCATGATAGGTAGCAGCGTTATTGGACGGAAGTTTGACGGCGTGTCGTGATCTCCACCCTTATGCAAGGGAATAACCACAGCTTGTTTGAGACACACAGGAAATTCGCCTGACAGAAACGAACTATCTATAGCTCTTGTGAAAGCTCGCAAGGCTCCATCAGGCAAACAAGACACAACCCTCAGGTAGGTGTGACTCACACCTACTTTGCTCCTCTAAGAAAACAAATATTTTAACTTTTAAATTTAACTTTGATGATTTAGTTCTAGAATCACAAGAAATTGAGAGCAATTAGCGATGATGAAGTAGTGATTGTGTGGTACTGGATTACTTGTTAGAAAACGTTCTTTTGGAATATTGTAAGCCCTTTCCATTTGAAAAAATTGAGATAATTACCAAAATGCACTTCTACTATTTTTAATGAGTCTGTAGAGGATATAAAATACAAAATAAGATCAAAACAAATTTTCCCAGGTTCCTTGGAGCAAAATTAAGCATTTTAACTAATTCATGGCGCTCTAGATTAAAAAGTGAAAATTTAAATAATTCGAAGATGAAATGTCAAAAAGTGACAAATGAGGTGTTGTACTCGTAATGTAGTTTTCTATTGAAATAAGGGAAAATATACCTGGTGTCTCATTTAAAATAAGAAAGTTACGGTTACTTCCGGTCAAACCGGAAGTGATAAAAAATAATTGAATACGTCAAATAATGCACTTTCGGGTCATAAATAAGCATACCAAATTTCATTTGTTTATTTTTGAAAATAAAAAAGTTATAGGGGTGAGCGGGTTTTGAAAAACACCCGGTATATTTATATTTATACCGAGATTTATACTTATACAATATTTTTCTGTTCACTAAATCAAACCTACATGTTACACATACAGGGTGTCCCACTAAGGTCGGCCAGGTACAATATTATGGAGACCATAGACCTTACGTAACTTGAAAACGAATGCAGATATTGAATTGCGGTTTGCGCCAAAATGTAGATATTTTTTTGTTCTTTAAGCACAGCAATTCAAAAATAATATTATGCCATTTGGATTTTTCATGAAAATTAGAAAAAAATTGTATCTTCAATAAACAGCGCCCTCTAGAAGACGCGGTGGGCACTATCGACCTCGAACGAAGTGGTGTTCTTGATAACAATGAAATTCTCTTGCAAATAAACCCAAATTGAATGAGTTTGATTGAGGGGTATGGAAGATACAGCAATTTCTAAAAAAAAAAAATTCACCAGCTTCCCCCACCCTTATTACTGAAGATACGAAAAAAAGCCTAATAACCAAACTGGCGCAAAAATTAATGAACTTTTGATTTCTGTTGTTGAAACAGTATCTTAATATAGCGATTTCTTGAGAAAAGTTGAATTTTTAGCTATATCATCGTAATTGCGCCCCCTAGCGGTCATCCTAGAAACTTGAAAATAATTTCCATCAATTTCTCTTGGCCGATTTAGTGAAGAAAAAAAAAATCCCGAAGCCGTAAGGTCTATGGTTTCCATAATATCGTACCTGGCCGACCTTAGTGGGACACCTGGTACAATGTCATATGAATGAAGTTATATTCGTAAAATATGTTAAGACTTGGGCCTTGGCTCGGACCTTGGTATCAGCTTTTTAAAGGTCAAAAATAAACTTCTTGAAAAAAAAAAAAAAACCCATCCTGAAGTTACGAACTGTACTTAGGAAAAACCCTGTATATTGTTACATTGTACGACCACCCCGTACAGGGTGGGCCAAATTGGACACTTTCTTATGGAAACACCCTTTATTTTTAGAGATAGAAAAAAATGGACCCCCCACTCTGAGGCTCAAATTTCATGAAATCTTGATTGGTGCAAACCGCATTTTGATATCTTCAACCGTTTAGCCACTAGAGGGCGATTCTCGATTTTGAGCAATACTGTAAAGCCTCCATAACTTTCTTGTTTGTGAAAATAATTCATTTCCGTAGGGATCTTTTGGAAGCACTTTTTCAAGCAGAATTCAGTGACATTCTCAGTTTTTTTTTGTCTGGCTTCGAGATATTGACCAAAATCCGATTTTTTTCAATAGGACACTCTATATATTAATAGTTCATTAGAAAGCTATGCTTTCGCTGATTTTAATGATACAAGGTTTGATAGGTTTATCTCTAACAGTTTTCGAGAAAAAAAATTATTTCGGTTTTTGTCACAATGTGTTGGAAAAGGACTTTATCTCTGTAAGGAAACTGGGAAAGGTCTCTTTCTTACACATTTCTTTCTTATGACAAAGCGCCTAAACGGTTGAAGATATCAAAATGCGGTTTGCACCAATCAAAATTTCATGAAATTTGAGCCTCAGAGTGGGGGGTCCATTTTTTTCTATCTCTAAAAATAAAGGGTGTTTCCATAAGAAAGTGTCCAATTTGGACCACCCTGTACATGCTATTTCATGTTTTAATATTTTAATATTATTTTTTAAGAAGCAGAAACTTTTATGGAGAATAGGTAACTTTTTTCTGTAAAATTGATAATAAAAAAGTTTCCCATATGCTGCAAACTTAAGTGGACACACTGTATATGTATGTTTTCATGTACCACATACAAGAAATATACCTATCTTTTTATATGATTTGAAATAAAGAATTTATTATTATTATTTTTATTACAAATATTAACTTTCATCTCGTAGAAAAAAATAGTGTTTCTAACTCGCGAGGAAAGTTTCTTTTCGTAACTTGATTGCTTGCCAAACTCTGCTACGCGTCGTTTGGCAAACTGCAATACATGCGGAAAAGTGGTACTTTCCGCACCAGTTAGAAAATATACTATTAATACATATTCTACTGAATAAATGACAGAAATTAATTACACATTACGATAAGATAAACAAGTAAGTAACTCGAAATGTAAGTAGTTGTGATGGTTTCGAGGATCGTTTTAATAAACAAGATTAATTCAGTTAATGTAGCCCCAAGGTCTTCTATGTTTTCTGTTGTTAATACGTGATAATAATTGTGGGTTATTATTATTTGATTCCAGCTACTAAGGTTGACAAAACATAATCATTCAACAAATTTTGAATTAAGTACTCTCTGTTATTTTATAAAAATTTAAGCATTTGAATTTAATAGAAAAGTTTTTCTTCCAATTTATTTGTCTATTTTCCTTACCACAGGGGCTAGTAGGTTGTTTTAAGTCTTATTCAACGTCTTCTTGATTGGTTCCCAATATTCCATCAAAATTTTAGTGAAACATTTGCTTAAAAATTAAAGAAATAGAAAAAAACTTTGGCTTATCAGAGGGAGTAGGGGGTTGTAAGTGAACAATAAACTCTGCACATAATGAACTTGTAAGAGTTATTAAATAGGGTTTTTTTCATCCACTCACATTATTAAAAAAAAACAGGACTGCAAAATTCAATAATGTCCTGACAATTCAATACTGTGTTTTCTTGGGCACTTTTAAATTTGTCAAATCTCTCAAATAATCAAATAAATATCAATGCATTATTGACTTACCTAGGAAAACTAGTGAGGGACATCAAATACTCCTTATCTTTCAACAGTTCAGTGGCCTCCTGCTTCCTCAACTTCATATTAGACTCGACAACATTGAAATGTGCAAGTGTACCACCGTAGGGCTGCCCTGGAGTCCCTTCGATCATGTAAGCAGCAAACTCCGGTCTCCACAAACACTTAACAGTGTCCGGATGATTTTGTTCTTCCTGATTAAGTACATTCAGAATTTCTTCGCCTCGTAAACTCACTCTGGCTTTTTTGTTTTCATCGTCGAATTTAATGATGATATATTCAATTTCGTCGCCCCATTTAAGCACGTCACCTTTCCTCTCTTTAAGTCTCTTGTACAGATTGATAAATTGAATTATTCCGTGTTCGCGTACGTGTTCGGCTAATTTTTTCGTTTCCTCCCATGTCAATGGTGTACCTTCTGTGAGCAGACCCATTTTTGCACTCGAACACTTTAAACCGTAGACTGCGAACTAAATACGCTGTCGAATGAGGCAATTATAAATACTAAAGAGTGGTTATCTATACGATACAAACACATATGTAAATTGCGCAATAATAATCATCTATGACACTGCATAAATTTTTATCAAGTTGCGGTTGATGAACACACAAAAGATTATATTGCAAGTCAAGGTAAACCCGGACCGGATTTCATTTCTTATGAGCACTGGGAAATTGGAAATTTATTCGAAAGGGAAAGTATTTTTTGGCAAGATAGTGACAAGTTATTTATATTTTTTTGTTTCAAATTTTTAGGTTAGGAAACCTAAGGTAATTTCTTCGCGAGCCGGTGATCTGTTCGGGAATTTCTGAACCGTATTCCAGTCCCGGTGCGTTTTCGCGAAACAACCTGTTTATTTATTTATTTATGGTCTCAGACACAGGAACATATGGATCACTTCTCGAGTGTTGACGACAATAATAAAGTTCAAATTATGGACCCCTACCGGCCTACCAATGATCCAGTTTTAGAAATAAATGACATAATTTTTGTATTCCCGTATTAAATAATAGTATATTATATACCTAGGTAGAGAAGTTGGTCCTTATATACCGAGCGCTTTTATAAACCGAGGCGCTCGCGCCCAGGTTTATAATGAGTGAGGTATATAATGACTTTCTCTACCGAGGAATATATAGAATTTTTTTTACTACTGCTAGTAGAAAATGAAAAATTTGTTTAAAATCTGTGCTCCAATTATTTTTTTTGAACGCCCTCTTGAAAGTGCTGCCCTCTATCAACAGCTTATGATAACTTCCTATGTACCTACAGAAACCTGTATTTTTTTTCAAATTGACGTATGGAAATGAAATTGAACCAATAGAAACATGACAATATCCTTGCGTCATGACGTCATTTTCATTATTAACCTAGGTATTTTTTCATTATTTTCATTATTCACCTAGGGAGAGAAATTCAATTTTTTCCTAGAAAAATAGATTGAATAATGACAATTTCTCAGGTTAGTAGTAAAAAATAGTATATTATATACCTAGGTAGAGAAGTTGGTCATTATATACCGAAAGCTTTTATAAACTGAGGCGCGCAGCGCCGAGGTTTATAATGCGTGAGGTATATAATGACTTTCTCTACCGAGGAATATATAGAATTTTTTTTACTACTGCTAGTAGAAAATGAAAAATTTGTTTAAAATCTGTGCTCTAATTATTTTTTGTGGACGCCCTCTTGAAAGTGCTGCCTTCTATCAACAGCTTATATAACTTCCTATGTACCTACAGAAACCTGTATTTTTTTTCAATTTGACGTATGAAATTGAAATTGAACCAATAGAAACACGACAATATCCTTGCGTCATGACGTCATTTTCATTATTGACCTAGGTATTTTTTCATTATTTTCATTATTAACCTAGGGAGAGAAATTCAATTTTTTCTTAGAAAAATAGATTGAATAATGTCTATTTCTCAGGTTAGTAGTAAAAAAAGATTTTTATGTCATACCAATACATTATTGTGTTTTTATACCTTAGATACCATCTATATAATTCATTACTTTATGCCCGTGCGGGTATAAATTTACGCTTATAAACATATTATTTTTGTCAAAAAATGATGATGTTTGCACACTGATGACAATTTGCGAAGTGACACTTTTTTCCCAGGTATTTAATATTCACAACTAACTGGTATGACATAAAAGTTTGTATGCACCACGGGTACTAATAGATATATATACCCTCGGGCGACTTACGAACCCTCGGGCCAGAGGCCCTCGGCGTTGTAAGACTGTCGCCCTCAGGGCATAATCATCTACTTAGTACCCTTGATACATAAATAACTATTATTTACGACTAATGTATAATGTGCGTATTATATTTGTGATTTTGGCAGTATAATGACATATGTTATTCCTCCAGGGATTAATGACGAGTAGCGGGATTAATGGTCATTATTCCACAAAAGTGTCAGTGTCAAACGTGTAGTGCTTGTGGATTTGTATTGAAAATTATGAGACGGATGAAATTTGTTCATTGAAAATCTCGAATAAATTAATTTGTCGTAAATAAAGTAGAGTATACTACTCGCAATAATGGCTATTATTCCCTCGGAATGTTACTCCCTCGCCGCTTACGCGGCTCAGTTCGTAATAATCCTCGGGAATAATAGCTATCATTATTGACTCGTGGTATAATCTACTATTATGTCATACCAGTACATTATTGTCTTTTTATACCTTGGATACCATCTACATAATTCATCACTTTATGCCCGTGCGGGCATAAAGTACACATTCTGGCCCGCGCGGGCTTGAGGCGGTTACCAGTGTTGCCAACTATATGAATGGCCATTTTACCAGATTATAAAAGTTGGAATACCAGAATATTACTAGATTTTTCTCAATCCTGCTAATACCAGAATATTACTAGGTCTTTTGTTGCTGAACAAAAGTTGAACTCGCCCCTGCATACCTAATGTACAGGGTGTCCTTAGATAAACTGACACATTTTAGAGGTTAATATCTCGAAAACGAGAAAAGATAACGGGATGCGTTTTTTTCTGGAAGAATAAAGATTTTTTATTTTTTAAAGTTTTTTTTCATGATATTGACGAATCCTGAAATTTGGTTTTACAGACATTCGATTTTTTGAAATAATAACATACTGCCTTATTCTTGATGAAACACCCAGTATATTTTGTCATCATCAGAAAGCGTGACTTTTCTACTCCACAAAAATGTTTAATTTTTTTCAATTATCATGAAATTGAATCGTTAAAATTGCACTTGGTTGAAGGACGTACCGTCGACTGGACAAAAAAAAAATTATAAGAATTAATTTGTGTTTTAAATGCACTTATTTGTGTTCAATTCTTGTATTATAGTTAACTATGCCCTAATTAGTTATTAAAAGTATTAAACACAAATTGAATCTCATTTTTTTTTTTTAGTTAGTCGATGGTATTCCTTTCGACAACGTGCAATTTTCACGATGCAAGTTCAAGATAATTGAAAAAAATTATACATTTTTGTAAAGTAGAAAAATCAGGCTTTCTGACAATGACAAAAGATACGGGGTGTTTCATTAAAAATAAGGCAGTTATTTTATTTCAAAAAATCGCATGTCTGTAAAACCAAATTCCAGCAAATTTCAGGATTCGGCAATAATGAGGAAAAAAACTTTGAAAATCCCTATTCTCACAGAACAAACCGCATCTCGTTATCTTTTCCCGTTTTCGAGATATTTACCTACAAAATGTGTCAGTTTATCTAAGGACACCCTGTATGGTATGCACAGGATACCTATACCTATAAACAACAGGGCCGTAGCTAGAGTCAAATTTAAGATAGGGCATGACAAATTCGACATAGGGCATACACTATACTTGCCCCCCACCCCCCTAAATTTTGTATAGGTAAACAAAATTTTTCAATAAATCAAGGTTTAGGTTGTATGGTAATTGGTAACTGGATGACGCATCAAGGTATGTATAATGTATGGTAAAGTATGGGTAATGGGTAACTTGATGACGCATCTGATTTGGGATACCTCATAAAGATTTGCATTATGTTGAGGCACCCCAGATGACGTCATAAAGTTACCAGGCATCCTACCTCTCTCGCCTTTATCAAACAACTTTGCAATAAATAACATATCTGGCAAGTAAACAAAATGGCGCGGATTTTCGCGCCGGCCGCCTGGGCCATTCGCATTCTTTCAAAACAAAAAAAAAAAACTTCCTCTGTGCAAACATTGTTCATTAGATTTAGGCATTTTCGGAAACATTCATCCTCGCTTACTCGATTTCAGGCCTATCTACTTCAGGCATCATCTACTCCTAAATTTTCTAAAGAAACCTTAATGTAGGTATGTTGATTTTTAAAGGTAGGGCATTACCATTTAAAAGATAGGGCATTGCCCCCAATGCCCCCTCCTGGCTACGGCCCTGATAAACAAATAGGTACATTATTGTTAAAAAAATCCATTCTGTATAACATAAAATTGATATTGGTAAACATACTTAGGCCCGGTTTGTTCATCTTCAGATAAGCTTCTTGGTAACCATCTGCAAGATAAGTGCACCGTTCTATAATTCTATTGGTCGGCGGATAACTGGTCAACCAATGGGATAACAAATTTCGTTTTTATGTGGGTCAGATTGCATACCTGACAGTTAGAAATCAGAAAGTGAATAAACCGGCCCTAATAGGTATATTGGTAACCTTTGGTATAACTATTTAAGACTAGTCTCCATAGACGCGAAATAGCGATTTTTTTTTGCGGATTTCTTTCCTATTGGTTAAAATTTCACATTCAAATGTCTAATGTCAAACTCTAACATGTGAAAATGTCACTTTTAAGCGTTCTTCGTTAAATGTTAAACCTCCCTCAAAATGGACGGTGCAAACGGCAATAAATTCAAGAAAAATGGATTATTGATTGCTAATGCGAAAATACCAGAATTTTGCTGGAATGAAATGGCAAATTACCAGAAATATTACTAGACTAGCTGACCCGGCGAACTTCGTTCCTCCTCTGAATTATTAAATACCTACTAAATGTTGTGTTAACGTATCTAAAGTGCGTTTTTTTTTTAAAGATAAAAGTCAAAATGACATTATGTTCGCAATACAATGTAAAATTGTCAATGTTTTCAAAATTTTTATGTAGAAAAGGCTTGTGTTGCCAACATAGTTACTAAATTTTTGAATTGGGGAATTATCTTTAAAAAAAAAAAACAGATTTTATTAACTGAATTAAATTCAGTTTTTTTCTATGGTGAATTTGGCTTTGGTTGAAGAAAATTAAATTTTACTCTATGGATCAGAAGTCACCTAAAATTAAAATTTTACATCATCCCTTTTTAGGCATCTTGTGGGCATTATTCTTATAAAGTCTACCACCAAATAAATAAACTCAGGCAAAAGAATGTTAAAAAAATGTAAAGAAAACAAAAAAAAATTTCCAGCGCAGCCCTGTTTCATTTTATCTGCACTGCAATACTCCATCTGTTCTACTGTATCTGCACTATTCTATCTGATCTACTCTTTCTGCACCACTTTATCTGATCGGAATAGTAGAATAGTTCTGTTCAGAATAGCTCCAGTTCCTTAGCAGTATTCTGTTCTACTGTATCTGCAATGAAATTACCGCGCAACGGCGAGCTTCGTTCTAGGTACCTATCATATATGACGCCGTATACAAAATGGTTGTGGCGGACTCATAATCTGGCTCTCTGCCACTCGACACCAGCCGGACGGAGCACTCCGAACAGTCGCCACGGAACACGGCTGTCAAGGGAGCCTAAGAGGAGAAACGGAACTTAGCCACAGAACGTCAATGGTCAAGCGTCAAGAAATGACAGGGAGACCAGTTCGCGCTCTTTCGGAATGAACGAACCAGCAACAAAATAAAATACACAATTAAAACATTGGCATTCTATTTATTTTTGGACATTTTTACTGTGAAGAACAATTAAAAATAAAGTGCTTTCCTCAAATTGTTTTTGTGCAAAGTGTGTGACAATAAAATCCACATGGTTTGCAATGAAAATGTGACGGTAAACTTGGTATCGGTTATAAGAGATGGCGCCGTATGTGGGCTTAGTGAGTTTTTTTCATAAATAAGTAAAATATCTTTTTTTTTGTATTTTTTTTTTTGGATTTTTTCGATTTATTATCGTAGGATGGACAAAGACAAATCCAATAAAGCAAAAATCATAAAAATCAGTCTCTAAAGGCCTTAAGGCGGTTACACACGGACGTTGATATCTGAAAACATGTACGCACATACATGAACGTGCAAACAAAAACATCAATGTGTATGCAAAATATCGTCGCGTTTTTGAATGTGCAATTTTGTATGCACACTCGGAACACCGTGGCAAGAATAGCAAGACTACAGTTTTGTGCGAGCGTCTGTACAAAAGCGCATGCACGTTGTTGTTTGCACGTTGATGTATGCACGTATATGTATTAAGACATCCACGTCCGTGTGTAACCGCCCCTACAGTAATCCGAGTGTGCATACAAAATTTCTAGCGATTCTACATTCAAAAACGCGACGATATTTTGCATACACATTGATGTTTTTGTTTGCGCGTACGTGTATGTGCGTACATGCTTTCAGACATCCACGTCCGTGTGTAACCGCCTATAATGTACCATTCTAAACATCAGGTTGATAATTAGGCGGTTACACACGGACGTGGATGTCTGAAAACATGTACGCACATACATGAACGTACAAACAAAAACATCAATGTGTATGCAAAATACCGTCGCGTTTTTGAATGTGCAATTTTGTATGCACACTCGGAACACTGTAGCAAGAATAGGCGGTTACACACGGACAAGGATGTCTTAATACATATACGTGCATACATCAACGTGCAAACAACAACGTGCATGGCGCTTTCGTACAGACGCTCGCACAAAACTGCAGTCTTACTATTAGGCGGTTACACACGGACGTTGATGTCTGAAAACATGTACGCACATACATGAACGTGCAAACAAAAACATCAATGTGTATGCAAAATATCGTCGCGTTTTTGAATGTGCAATTTTGTATGCACACTCGGAATACTGTAGCAAGAATAGCAAAACTGCAGTTTTGTGCGAGCGTCTTTACAAAAGCGCCATGCACGTTTTTGGTTGCACGTTGATGTATGCACGTATATGTATTAAGATATCCACGTCCGTGTGTAACCGCCCATTGAACTTTTCAATTTAAAAGCTTCTCTCTCGTCAAACTGTCAGACGCCAAAAGAGTATGAAAACAACGGTTGACAGCCGCTGACAGTGGTTTGTTGACAAGACTTTTGTACATGTGGAAATGGAAACCAGCGATGTTACAGAGGGTACAATTCACCATATTAGTTAGGTTAGGAAAAATCGGGCGCGAAATTTAAAATGGGTTCCTAAACACATTTCAACAATTTTGACAGCAATGTATTTCTTATGGGGGATTCAAAAGAGTGATTTTCAGACGGGAATATCTTGGGTTCTGGACATTTCTTAGTATTTGAACCTATTATACGTCAAACTTTGAACATATTTCTCTATAATTCATGCTCTAATTGTTTTTTTAGACCTATGAATTAAAAATACAAATGATTTTAATTAAAAGTGTCTGTTTTCGGTGGACGTACGTCGGGTCTAAAACCAGCTGAGAGAAAGTGAGGTTGTGTGTTGTGTTATGATTGTTGGTGAATTGTTTATTTATTTATTTATCACTAGTTCAGTCATTTATTTTTCCATTTTTTTGGATTATTGAAGTACATCTGCTAACCAAGTATGTAGGTACACTTTTATTTTATTATAATTATAGGTACCCATATATATACCTACTTATGGATCAAGCAACGACATACGAATTTTACACAAACATCGGCTTCTTAAATTGGTAATATTTTTATTTTAACAATGTTTATTCAACTTTCAAACACTCTCTCAGTTAATTAACATATTGAAAAATTTATTTATACAACTCACTTCCCTAACAAACGTTCTATCACGTCTACAGACGCTTTTAAAATTGAGTCCCCATAAGACATCAATGTAATAATTTTTGAATTAGGAACCCGCGCCAATTTGCGATTCTAACCTAACTAATATGGAGAATTGTACCAAAAGGAGTACATTGAAGACTTTTAGGGAGGATTTTCATGCATCCGTTTTTCCGTCGAAATATGTCCGTTATGTCTTCTATTTTGACATATTTATATACGATTATGTCAGAATAGAATGTTAAACGGACATATTTCGTCGGAAAAACGGATGCATGAAAATCCTCCCTAGAGTACAGTGGTACAATCGGATGAAAAAATGTACAATCTTGTATTCGTTCAGGAATTATTAACTATTCCTTTATTAACAAACTCATTAAAAAAATATATAAAACTTATATTTTTAGACGTACGAGCTTATTAAGTAAAGTAAATAGAGGCGCTTTCGGGTGTCATATTTTGAGCACTCCAGAGTTACTCCGAAGTAGTTCGTCCACCCTTGGGCCCGTTCGTCTGGGCACATTTCGCTCCGGAGCTGTTCTTATTTTCCTCGTCCCCGTCCCCTGGAACACCCACCTTAACCGCTTCCGGATGCAGAGTGCGAAGGTCCTAGAACACTTCACTACTTCACACCCGTTATACTCTATGCGTCAAATGGTAGGTGCTTCACAAGGAGAATACACACTTTAACGAGTGCTTATCAACCTCGTTTTTGGTAATCGCCGTCATATTGGTGTGCCACCATTGCCGACGTCATAACTAAGTCGTCAGCTGTTTAAACAGCCTACGTCAAGGCGAAAAATAACATGCTGCCTACGTCACAACTGGTATTTTGGCGAGGGGGGGAAGGGGGGATTTGTTCCACACAGGCCTTATGAGGATAGGCCATACTGTGAGTAGTAGTGTGTATCATCCTTGGGTGCTTCAGGGGTAAAAGGCGAGGAAATGTGAGCAGCTCGAGACCGCCAATTTCTGTTCAACTGAATGAGCCAAATTGTAGCCGGAGTATTTCGGGAGCAGTCAGAGGGTGGCACCCAATGAACAATGAACTATAAGCTACACGTACCTGGAATGGCCCGCCGATCTATAAATTTGCGGCAGAGTGAGATGGAGAATGTGGGGTACACACATCTCTATTTATCTTATTGGCGAATCATGGAAATCTTTCCTTGTCTAAAAAATATTTTATTCGAGATTAGGAATATGCCAAACCTAACAGCAATGAACTGGAGAGAGAAAGGGATACCCCACTATGTAGCTTTTTTGGACGCACTAAGCGAGATGACAAATGCCATACAAATGCCATATCCGTCAACGGTCGGTGCCATTCCAGATACGTGTAGTTTATAGTTCATTGGTGGCACCCGAACCGTTTATTGATTTTAGACTCCAAGAAAATTGGTACCTTTCAATTGTTTATTGCAAGCTGTAGGAAATCGAAAAAAAATGGATACGTGTTTTTTTATTTTGTCCAAATATGAAAATTCTGAAAGTTATACAAAGATTAAGTTTCGTATATATAGATATACTCAGCATGGAGTGACGTCATAGGATATCAAAAATAAGCACATTTCAAAGCGTTGTATCTCCGTCAATTTTTGACTAACAAGAAAAAGAAAAAACACGTGTTGACTTATTTTTCAGGGACTATCGAAATCAGCAATAAAAAAAATTTGATGCAAGGGGTCCATTGCCCCTAAATTTATAATTATTTAATTTAGTACCGAAACGAAATCCATCGGTCATCTTCGTTTACATTAAAATAATAAATATAAAAATAGGAAAGTAAAGTTCGTTTTACGAAGGTTTAAACTTTTGACATCGAAGACGTCATAACAGCGTCCATTAATGGCATGTAATATTGACAATTGAGTTGAAGAGGGCGCTTCTGCACTTGGATCTCTTTAAAGTTTGGCGCGTAAAAAATCGATTGAAATTTTAACCTCAAAACTTAATAGCCGTTTCCATTTGTCGAACCAGTGCAAAAATAATGTATTCATATCCTTACATGTTACATGCTGTTAGAAAAAGATGCAGATACACTCAGTGCGCACTGATTGACAAATGGAAATCGCCATAAGTTTCATGTGTGGTTTCAAGACAAACTGACGCTGACACTTTTAAAAATATTCTCCAAAGGGGCACTGAACGCTTTGGAAAATATTTTAACTTATCCGTTGTCCATTGTTCATATGTAGTCATCTATTCCTTCTACTCAATTTAACTGGTTTAAAACTATTGACATTTACCGCCAAAATTTAAAGCACTCCAAGTTCACTCGCGCCCTCTACAAAATTTTGAGGAATTTAACTGGATATTTGCTGCCATTCGTTTCAGTCAATTTCTATTTGTCTAGAAAGGAAAGCAAATTATCTCAAACGTATAAACTCTCGTGAAACAAAGTGTATATAAGATTTGAAACCTAAAAAATGTACAATTTGGTCGAAAATAGTACAATTATGATATTAGAAAAAGTACCTACAATTGAATTTTTTCTTGCAACAACGCTGCTGGAAACTATTATTTCCTCGGTTTTTTCAAAGTTTTTTCCTAACAATGGTAATTGTGTAGTGTGCCTTTTTGTGAAAATAATTCCTATTTACCGGCGGACGTGTCTTTCCATAAGTTTCCATCAAATCCTACATTTGTCAAATTTTGGATACATAAAATGAAAGAATACTCGCAAAAAAAAAGGGAATCCACGGCCCATCAAGTAATACAAAGTAATCCACGTTCAAGTTTAGTTTGCGGGAGCTGTTTGCTTCCAAAATAATTCACCGCTTTCTCCATTGCGAAGTTCTGCAAATGAAGTAGTAACTTTTCCCACAATTTCTTTCAAAACACGTAATACACACTGGCATTGACAAGCAAGCAAATGTTGGCGGGAAAATGATTGTTTTCATACTTTATTGTCCATCTCTTTTAATTGAAAACGTCAATTACGCCGCAAATGACATCGTTTGCGTGTACGCAAAGTTGCATCATTTTCAAATAAAGTCCCCCTGGTATGAGATAAAAGTTTGTATGCACCACGAGTACTAATAGATATACCGGGTGACAACGAAATCGTTATACAAGGCGTCATTCAGTTGTCTTTAAATTTAAAAATTTGAAAATCGGGTGGAACGGGTAAGTCATTGAGACGCACACTTTTCATAAAAAAAAACAATTGAATATCACTTCCGGTTACTCCGGAAATGGACCCAAGTCAAGAAATTTTTATGGAACCCTGTATATTTTTTACACAGTTGGATAGAGCTTAAAATTCCCTTGTCAATGACATATGATAAGTGGAATTTGTTTTTAAGATGGCGGCATGAGAAGGCACTTTCTTAAATTCAATATGGCGGCATTCTGACGTAACCTTTGGAATACCTGACCGAAAAATGAATATGCATTTTGGTAGACATTTTTCGGTAAGCCATTGGACACACTTTAATTCTAGAATTTAATAAGTAACTCTTCCTATTCAAAATTTTTAGAAAATTTGAAACTAAAATTTGCATTTCAAAGAAATTTTGAAATGCCATTGTTTTTGAGCAAAATCTTTTTTTTTTTCAAATTCGATCTAAAACTATTTCAAATACAAAAATTATGGATTGTTAAAAGTGTTTGTTTGACAGAAACAGTATCGGTCACGTCAGAATGCCGCCATATTGAATTTAAGAAAAATACCTTCTTACGCCGCCATCTTGGAAACAAATGCAAGTTGTGATATGTCATTGGAAAGGGAATTTTAAGCTCTATCCAACTGTGCAAAAAAATATACAGGGTTCCATAAAAATTTCTTGACTTGGGTCTATTTCCGGAGTAAACGGAAGTGATATTCAATTGTTTTTTTACGAAAAATGTGCGTCTCAATGACTTACCCGTTCCACCCAATTTTCAAATTTTTAACTTTAAAAACAACTGAATGAGGCCTTGTATAACGATTTCGTTGTCACCCGGTATACCCTCGGGCGACTTACGAACCCTCGGGCCAGAGGCCCTCGGCTTTGTAAGGCTGTCGCCCTCAGGGCATAATCATCTACTTTTGTACTCTTGATTGATACTATAAACTGAATTATTGCATAAATAAATACGGATTACCAAGTTGACGTGTCTGCTCGCTTATTACACAAGCTTCCATGTTCGGAGCAGTAGAATGTGTTCCGAGTGAACTAATACTGATTTGACATTTGTGCAAGTAAACAAATCACCTATCGTGAATTAACAGGGACAGCTGTTTTATTTATTTTCCGAAAATTGATCAAAACAACACAGCAGTGGGAATCTCAATCGTTAGCCCTACTCGAACTTTCACATACACAGATTTTTAGACAAGGTGTCATATTTTCGACACGAATACAGTTTTTTTAATGCGGTTTGTGGTAATGGTAATAGCCTGTTTTCCCGTATAAGCTTGTCGTAAATTTCTCATAGGACCATAGGGTTATGTTATCCGAGGCGATAAAATTGAATTTTGCCTAAAAATCTGTATGTGTATGTGTAAGTTCAAGTGTCCAGCAGTATAGATAACTATTTACCACAAGGATTTCGGAACAGGAAACGAAACTCGAATTGTGAATCCAGCCTTTAGCCCTTTAGCCGCATGAAAATATTGTTTCAAAAACTTATTCCTAGAACAGGTAGATGAGGTAGAACAATTATTTCAGAATCAATCTGGTGGGTGCAGATCCATTCTAGATAAACCACAAACAGAGAACTGTAAGGCTTATTTAGTGTGAATCAAATTTTTTTTCATTTGCGGAATATCGAAGCTCGCCGATCAAGTATCAAGTGGTATTTCATCTTTTTGCTGGCGGAGTGTTAACCGAAGTGGAGAGCATGCTTGATTATGAACCATAATGCCTCATTCTCACTTGCGACACTTGCGCGAAATTCGCTCTTTTTTCGACATTGCTTCAACAACTCGTTCAACAATTTGACGTTTAATGCGTGTATGCTTTAATTCAAGATTTTATCACAGCATTTTTATTATAACGATTTCGGAATAGGAAAGGAAACTCGCAATTTTCTTCTTCCCAGCAAAGAATTACGAATCTACTGTTGAACTTAAACTTATGATTTTTGTTGAATGTATAAACTAGAACCGGCAAAACCAAAACTAGTGCAGGATCGATCTGGAACAGATTCTAAGTGAACTGCAAATAACAACAGTGTACCCGGAGTATTTTAATCTTTGATATCATTCTAGATCAACATAACTGTTCCAAACCGGTTCTGGAATCCTAACCGCACGGCCCGCGCCCATGTGATCAGCTGTCAATGTCAATAGAGATTCAAATTAACCAAACAACGAACGAACCTTTTCAGATCTAACCGCACTTTTCAGCCGGTTTTGGTTTCTGATTAAAATCCTACACTTGCAACTTCTCCTTTATTTATTATTTATTATTACTACTTGTATAAGAAGTGTACTGTCAGCCAGTGTGGTCAGTGCTAATCTCTCCAATATTCGAGTCGTGCCAGGCTTAAGTACTATCATTTCTGATATGTGATTCTGCTTTCAAGTTCAATAATTTAAGCTGTTTAAGTCTTCTACTTTTCTGTTTTATCTATATCTCTCACAGTACCTACAGTAAAGTATGATGAATACTAGGAAAATAAATCTGGTATTGACGGCCGCCTGTATGTTTTATCAGCTATTATTAAGCATGATTCCTTTGATAATTATTCAAAGAAGACAAGAGCGTAGAAAGTGGCTGAGAGATGAAAAAAGAGCAAGCAAAGCCTTCAAACATTTTAAAACCATTAAATACAAACTTCCTCGAGAACTTTTCAGCTTGACAAGAATGTCGTCCAGAGGTAATTTTAATGAGCTGCTTTTAAAAATCCACGACAAAATACCCAGAAAAGTATCTACCAAGTATGGAATAGGCTGTGAGCAGTTGCTATATATGACTCTCCGTTATTTAGCGCACCAGGACCCTAAGGGTGACTCTATAAAAAGTTTAGCTTGGACATTCAACCTGAAAGAATCTATATTGGAAAAATGTATTTATATTACTTGTAAAACCATATCGAGTTGTTTGGTAAATGAATTTCTAATTATTCCTCGTGAAGCTGACCAATGGGAATCTATTGCTGCCAAATTTGAAAACAAGTGTAATTTCCCACATTGTCTAGGAGCTTTGGATGCTAAAGTAATTGCCCTAAAAGCACCAAATGATTCAGAATCAGATTCTTCTGATGAAAAAAAATCCTCAAGTTTGGTTCTTTTGGCAGCTTGCGATACAAATTATAAGTTTACTATGATAGACATTCATGTGCTTGATAGTACAACCGATGGAGGAATTTTTAAGAATAATTTATTGTTTAATGAATTTCTCAAGGAAGGTAAATTAGACATTCCAGCCCCAGAAACATTGAACAATGAGACAGAAACGGAAATTCCATATATGTTTGTGGCTGATGTAGAGTTTCCGCTTACAACTCATGTAATTAGACCTTATGGGGGCAAAAACCTCTCCTACGAGGAAAAAGTTTTCAATTATCGACTATCCAGAGCTAAAAAACCCATTGATAATGCCTTGGGTATACTTGTATCAAGATGGAGGATCCTAAAACAGACTATAGCGGCTAAACCCAAAAATGCAAACTTGTTAATAATGACTTGCATACTGTTGCATAATTACTGTATGACTAAACAACGCCAACAGTATTGTATGAAAGGCTATACAGACAGTGACGATAATACTGACGGTATGTGGAGAGAAGAAATTAAACCGTTACAGGCGGCCAGGATCTCGCGGAGCCATTCCAGTCGCGATTTGTGTAAAATAAGAGAAGCTTTGAAAGATTATTTTCTTTCCGATTATGGAGAATTGCCTGGGCAATTTGAATATGTTACCAAAGGATCTGGAGCTGAGTAATATGTTTTGAGGTTTTATTTATTGGAATTTGGCTTTTTTCCGTATTAGGTATTGTGTTGACTGAATAATTGAAATTTACATTTTGTTTTGTTGAATTCATTTTTTTTTAATGTTTAACACTCCTGTTAATATAAGCTTTGGTTTCATTTAGAATTTTATGAATTATTTATTATTATATACTTGTGTAGGTTGGTTTTTCACTGAGGCTCTAACTCATATTTAGCTCAGTGCAGGTTTCTTTATTTTTGAATGGGTGGGATCTACCACTTTTACCAGTATAATATAGGGTAATTATTAATAAATTATTCTTAAAATGCATATTTGTTCTATACTAATATCCGTTCACAATCCGATGTCCACTGGTACTGGTAAAATTTATCACCATTCAATGCTATTTGATAGGGAAATGTGATAAATTTAGCAGCACCTGTGGATATCGGATTGTGAACAGGATATACAAATATTGTTCCTACCATCAGTTGCGTTATCTCACTAGTATTATGTAATATGTTAAGTTGCAAACTCTGGTTGTGAATAATTAGAATACTTTAGGTACATACCTTTCAGGAAAAATGTAGTTATGTACTTGTTTTTTATAAATCTTGTAGTTTAATGTGACTAATCAAGTTTATAAAGGAAGTAAGTAACGAATGAATTACTTCAAAATAGGTACCTACTTAAGATTTATGTACAATGTACAGTAGGTACCTGTATATTTCTGATACTGAATAAATTGAAGAATTTTTGACTATTTGTAAAGTAGTATTTATTATAAATGGTGTTGAAATTTATACCCACTATGGGGCTGAATTGGACAACGTATTACTTTTATTACCAACATTTTTAGCCCTCAATAAGTATTTTCACGGATTGCGGGTTCACTAAAACTCACGTCACAACTAGTAACAATTTTTATGAAACTAATGGACTTTATACAAAATTCACTTATCACCTATTGAATCGAAACATACATTACATACACGACAATTATCGAATTATGTACAACTGAACTTCGCATTCGGCATCTATTTAGAGAAACATCGAATTTGGTAGGCCCGCCCCCAAGCAGGAAATATACATTTTTCTAAAGCCTATATTCTGCAATACAAAACCGTTTCCATACATTTCAACAAAAAAGCTGTGCTACCATATTTCAATCAAATTGAAAGCCTAGAAACTTTGCAATTGGTCTATTTTCAATAATGATGCTGTCCAGTAAAGATACATCTGGAATTGTGCATTTGAATGTGAGGATGCTGCTGGTTTTACTAACATTAAACGACACGGAGTTTAAATCACACCATTGTTTCACCAGCCCTAGATCCGCTGATAGGTACCCTGTTATTCAATGTGTGTGTGTGTGTGTGTGTGTGTGTGTGTGTTATTTTTTCCTTCCACAAGATTGTTGTTACAACTTATTTTGTTGCAACTGGGGATTTGAGATCTTTTGAGGTTTTAATGAATTAAAACAATAAGTCCCGAAACATTTAGAATAATTAAGTTTATTGATTACAACTAAAGGGTTGATTAAAAGATGAAAACACTAGACATAATTTAAAAATGGTAAATAACGGTACTTACCGGAGACCCATTTTTCGGTAGACCGTAGCGTAGCCCATAGCACCACTTTAGCGCCCGAATTATTAGATTTACAACTAACTCGAAAATGACGCCTTATCGATTCAGAGGACTGTCAGCAAAAATCATTGACCTAAAACGGTCGTTGGCTCCAAGCTTTTTGCTAACATCCTGATGCGTTTGGTTTATTATATAACGTCCGTATTGCTTAACTAAATTGGGACATTACTTGTCAATGGCCTTCGGTTATTAATTCGTATTGAAATAATAATGTTGTAAAGGGTGATATTTTTTGGCTTGACAATCCTAAACATTTGCATCACCCGTGCTCCTGCCTGCTTGGGACCCAAACTGATGGAAGCAGTTTAGTACCTACTTATATGATTTCTGTTCAAAGAGGAGATCATAGCAATATGAGACAAATTGAGAAAAACCTTCAAAGACAGATCATCAACTCCAGAATGATATTTTGTTTTTAATCTGCGAAAAAACAATTTCCACTCCCGCAATGGGCAATGTCAGTATATTATTCAAGTAGAAAGGACTCATGCATATTCCCATGAAAAAGGTTAATGGATCAATGGAAGGATTTAATTTCGGTGTCAAGTTTTGAGCAACAAAGCAATAAAACGTGTTTAATGCATTTGCATCCGTCCAGTTCTGCCTCTATACGAGCTCCATTTCTTTCCCCTTACATCGTTAACCATATTCCAACTCTCCTTAATTTCGTTTCCCGCGTCCTGGCCGTCCTGTATTCGTTTCCTATAGTAGATCTCTTTGGCATTTTTTATCACGCGTCTATAAGTTATCTTATATTTGTTAACATAATTTATTAGGAATGGAGTTGGGTAGAGTTTTCTGAGCTTATAGAGAAATCTATTCTAATACCCTTCCTGATTCATGATTTTTTCTGTGTATTTTTAAGTTTTTTTAAAGGAAAAATGTTATTGAAAAGGTTTATCATATTTTTATTGAAAACATTCAGAGGATCCAATCCAATTTTTTTTGTTAATCTTTTTTATTTGTTCCACATTTTAACTTGTTAAAATTAGCCGTAGGTACTAATATATTCGACCCTCTGAAGTTTTTGGCCTTTCTGAAATTAATTCCAACACATTGCAATTATTATAGTGCGGCAGCTTAGCTAAGATATTTCAACATATTGTGCACTGTGCACTTTTTGATAAAGGCACCAAATTTAGCACAAAGTAGACATTCTTATTAAAGAATTACTTAAATGTCAATTTCGCGTAAAACACACAGGAGTGTATTTTCTACGATCCTGCGCCGACCGAAGCAGCCGTTGAAGATTTGGATTTACACACTAGATCAATGGTACTTGATATGCACGTTGCAATTTCCGGTTCCGTGTTTTAAGCTCGAAAAGTCTATGTCTTGTGCGGTTAAAAAGGGACCTTGAGTCCCTTGAGTCGATGGGGATACGTTGGTGGTTGTGGAGAACCGTTTTCCAGGGGATCCCCGTATATACGCACAGCTTATAAGAAAACCCAGGTGAGTGGTAATAACTTTGGTGTGTTTCGACAATGGTATCATTTTCATTTCTATTTCTATTTGCTTGCGCGATTTTCCAGTCACAGTCCAGTTTACTAAATTTCAAATACTATTGCGTAAACAGTATTAAAAGAAATACATGACGGAGCTTCAGGGGCATATTTTGGAGTTAACAAGACTCTGGACAAAATTTGGGAACGTTTTTACTGGGTTCACTACCATGAAGACATTAAAAGCTGGTGCCGAAAATGCGACATCTGTGTTACCAGCAAAGGCCCTAAACTAAGATCTCGGGGGCCCATGAAACAGTACAACGTCGGTCTTCCGTTTGAAAGAATAGCGATAGACGTAGCCGGACCGTTCCCAGAGTCAGAGCGTGGTAACAAATACATCTTATAGTTATCATGGATTACTTCAGTAAATGGCCAGAAGTTTTCGCTATTCCCAATCAAGAAGCCATCACTGTTGCCCAGGTGCTAGTGGACGAAGTTTTTAGTCGTCATGGTGTGCCACTAGACTTACATTCAGACCAGGGACGAAACTTCGAATCTGCCATCTTTAAGAAAGTTTGTGAGATCATGGGCATTCGTAAGACAAGGACAACACCTTTACACCCTCAATCTGATGGCATGGTGGAACGATTCAATAAGACCATAGAGGAACACCTGACAAAAGTGGTCGCAAAGATGAAAGAACCAACGAGATTGGGACAAGCATTTGCCTCTATTTTTAATGGCTTACAGAGCGGCTGTTCACGATTCAACAGGTGAAAGTCCGGCTAGAATTATTTTTGGAAGGGAACTCAGGTTACCTTGCGATCTGATGTTTGGAGTACCCGAAGAAGAACGAAGAGAAATCCGAGATTATGCCGACGAAGTAAGGGCACGACTTCTGGGTATCCATGATTTTGCTCGGGAGCATATTCAACTAGCCAGTGACCGAATGAAGACCAGATACGACTTGAAAGCCAATTCGGTCGGATTTCAAGAAGGTGATTTAGTGTGGTTGTATAACCCAGCAAGGAAGAAAGGAGTATCGCCGAAATTGTCTTCAGCATGGAAAGGACCCTATAGAATAATCAAGAGGATCAATGATTTGGTTTATCGAGTCCAGCGCAACACCAGGAGTAAGATGAAAGTTGTACATCTGGACAGATTGGCGAAATATCATGGGCGTGAAGTTGATCGGGACGATCAACCTTAAGAGGAGGGCAGTGTTACGATATCGTCCGCCAGGCTGTCAAGAATCGATGGCGAAAATACTAGAATCTAGCGAATTATTCTACTTTAATCTGGAAAATTAGATTATCGTGTGTATTCTAGATTTTACAGGAATAGATTTAGAGATATATGAGAAGGCCGGCATTGATTTGTAAGTTTAGTTTCAGTTCGACTGTGATACGATTTAAATAGTGATTGTAAAGAGTTTAATTGTTAGTTATTAAAGTAATTAGTGTCAGAGTGTTTTGTTAAGTGGAATAAATTATTGCTGTGTTAATTGGACTTTGATTTTTGGAATAAACGAAACGAACAACGAACCCAAGATTTTTATCAGCAGGCAACCCAAAGCCGTGACAATATTCAGAGCTTTAATGCAGCAAAAAGAGACAGAAGTAGAGTAAAAGCATTTGCTACACTATTCATAAGACTGATTGTGACGTACAACGGATTTAGTTTTAGATCAACTTTACTAATATTGTATAATTGTAATAACACTGTAGCAAAACGCCCCAAGTACTCTATGTAATTAGTTAGATGGTAAATGGCGAGCGGTATATTGATGGTGTTTATTTACTTGGAGCTGCTAAAAATCTGTGGAAGGGTCTATTTGCAAAAGAAAGAAACAAACTATTGAGGTGTACTAAATTATATTTTATTATACATAAAACCAAACATTTTTAATCAGCCAAATATCTTCCAATTCTGACAGCCTCATCCATTTCTATAAATTCAATTACTTCACATCCGTTCTAAAATTGTTATTATTACGGACCACTGAAATATCCCTACTAAATAAGAAACGCCCTATTCCTACTATTCCTAATAACTTATAAGTTAACTCATTTCAACACTTCGGATTCATTCCTAATAAGAATTATTCCACCTATTTCTATAAATTCTTTTATTTCCTACTGAACTATTATAACCATTTAATACCTTGGTTACGATAATCATGAACAGGGTCTCAACTCCCAAGGGAATTAAGGATATCATAACTCCAAAGGGAGTTAACGATTTCCATAACTCCCGCTTTTACCTTAAATAGGTGAAAGTTTGACAAAAAATAGAAATTTTGATTTATGGTTTATTTCTTCATAAAAATGGACAAAATACAGTAAATTCAGTAGGAAATAAAATTATCTATGTACCACGGGAATTATCAGGTGTTAATACCCACGGGCAATTGGTGACACAAACTTTGCCCTGGGGTATTAACACCCTCATAATTCCCTTGATACATAAATAACTATAAAAGTTCTAAGTCCCTTACTGACTGCTTATGAAAAACCCAAAAAATTACCTATTTATTTATTAATATAGGTATCACCAACCTATTCTTATAAAACCTTACAATAATTTCTACATGAAATTTAAAGTCCCTAATTCAAAAGTTCGGCACTTAAGATCATCAATGTCTCTTGATGAATAACAAATTTCAAATAAACCTTTTCAATACGTCTAATGATTATCGTCAGCAATTTTATTTCATGAAGAACAACAGTTCTTAACCTAACCACTCCATTACATTGAATGATCACCGTCAACAATCTTATTTCATGCACAAGTTTCTTTTCGAAACATCCCATTTCCTTTAAACAGAACAAATTACTATTTTCGCAATCCGGGCTAACATACACGATTATTTAAATTCTTATTAGTTCGTTACTAGCCCGTAACTTCAATTGGACAATCCACAATCCAATTCAATAGTTATTTACCTAACAAATGCGGAAAGTGATACTTTACCGCACGCAACGGCAGTTGACCGAACGACGCGAAGCGGAGTTCGGTCAAGCCGTTAAGGGCGGCAAAGGCACTTTCCGCATGTGTTAGGTACAAAATTTTACCTATGAGCATCTACATCTCCAAAAAAAGGCATTGATAAAATTAAATAATGAATCAGATTAATTAATGAAATGAGATTTAATTTAGAAATGATCAAAAATCCATTTTCTGTAAAAGTAAGGAATTTTGATTATAAATATCAAATTCTACTTAACCGCACACTATGCGGTAAAGTGCACTTTACCGCACACTTTGTAGTCTACTTTACCGCATACTATGCTGTAAAGTTAACTTCACCGCATAGTGTGCGGTAAAGTGATACTTTCCATTTTCAAATACGTGCGGTAAAGTGCACTTTACCGCACGCTCGTAGGTAAAATTCTTTAATAATCCCTACTCAAATTCGATACTTATTATGTCATGTTAAATGCATTATAAATTCCCTTCATATTGTTGGTGCAAAATTAAATTAGAATGTAATTATATCTGAAGGCAATTAAAGTTATGCAATAATGTTCCATTTAAAGTGTGTTTTTTTTTTAAAGATAAAAGTCAAACTGACATTATGTTGGCAATACAATGTAAAACTGTCAATGCTTTCAAATTTTTTATGTAGAAAGGCTTGTGTTGCCAACATAGTTACTACATTTTTGACTTGGGGAATTATCTTTAAAAAAAAAAACAGACTTTATAAAACACTCGAGTTATTAATATTTATGCAATAAAAGTCAAAAAGTTTTTCTAGTAAAAATCACTCAAGTTTATAAAGTCAAAAAGTTCTTCTAGTAAAAATCACTCAAGTTTATAAAGTCAAAAAGTTTTTCTAGTAAAAATCACTCAATTTTTTAGGCATTGAAAGTCATTTGCTAGTTCACTTCTTATCATTCAGAATCATTGATAAAAGTCAGAAAATTATTAACCACTAAGTACTTACAATTAACTTTTCACACGAAAAATTACTTAATTAATTACTCAAAATTTTTAGCTAGCACCCACATAAATGTTCACGACTTTAATTGTTCTTTCTTTCAAAAATTTCCGCTACTTTTTCAAAGACTGTTACCGAGGCAATACAAGAAACTTTCCGTAAATATTTTCTCCGACTGACACTTTAGGTACTGTAGGTTGTAACTCAAACTGGACAGGACTGCGAACTCATCTCTCAACTGACTTCCACTTCTAAAACCGCGGTATTTATATTAAATCTATCAAAGTAAGCAAAGTATTATTAATTATCCCCCAAAATCCTCAATAGGCGGTCGTTTGACTATCAATTAGACAATCCCATTGGCCGACCTAAATATTATTAAAAATAATGATGCAATTTCCTTGAAATTTTTATCATTTTAAGTTTAAAAAATCGAATAATTATGACATCACCCTGGGGAAATAATATAATTTCGAATGTATTTGGGGTCACATTAATTTATTCCATTTTTAATTTATAGATACTGATTTGGAGATACCGGAGATTCAGTTTTTGATTATTTGATATTATTTAATTTTTACAATAAAGACATTGTGATTTATGGGTATATTTTCTCGGAATATTACAACACTATTTGTCAATAAAGAAATACAGATTATTATGGTTCAATGCAATTTTGCGTTTGGGAGATTAAGCGAAATGTTATTGCTAGGACTGTGCATCCGTTTTAATTTTTCGTTCTTGGAAGGCCTGCCAGATTGAATTCTTCCTGAATCCTGATTTAGGTAGTTCCTTATTTTTACGACGTGAGATTGACGTTGGCTGCACTCTTATTTTTCTGGATTTTCTTATTCGACGCATATTCGACTTTTGGCTTCTAAAAAGTTTACAATTTGAGAAGGTGTTTTCAGTTGTTTCAAGTTTCAACAGGGCATTGAATTTTATAAGGGATAATAAAGTAGTTTCTGGGCTTTGATTTGCTTCTAGAGTAGGTACTGAATATTATACGATCAAGTTCGGAGCGCGTTTGTTCGATTTCTTTTTCAAAATGGCTTTCATTTTCTTCGGCGTTTACTTGCAAATCTACCACAGTTGCTAGCTCTACTTCCGCGGGAGTACATTTCGCAGCAGCAGAGTTACCCTGACTCGAGTTATATGTTCAAATCCATATTTTCATAAAATTCGTCGGGTGCTGAGAACTGGCGATGTTTGAAATAAGATGTTGTATTTTTGTTCTACTGCGCATAGGTGTTTACAGAATTTGCCAATTGCCGCCTGCGCCTGCTTGACAACCACAAAAAGCAATTTCAGCAATGACTGTATAAAATAAATTCGAATCTTTTTCAGACGCAAAGTGAAAAATTTTATTTTCTATTTGATAAATAGTGCTCAGTTCTCTTGCTCTGAAACCTGAAACATATGTTTCTATAATCGATTTGGGGTTTAGATCTTCTTAAATTTGAAAATTCCAACAGCTTGCGCTTATAATAGTTCTCGAACACATTAGCAATCAAATCAACCAGTGCACAAGAGTTGAAAACTTTGCATCTTTGCAAAACTATATCTTCAAAAATTTTAATGGACGCTTCAGTATAGTTATTCGTGTTGTCACCTCTTGTAATTATATTATTTCTAACAGAAAGAGACCATTCTTTTTGACGGATCCATAAATTTTCCAAGTGTTTGGATAACACTTCATTATTTTGGACCATATTATTACATTTCAAGACTTGATAATGCTCTTCTGCATCTTCTATTGTTGGAGCGTAAAGAATATTCCTAAACCTTTCCATCACTGTTCTTCTGTCCTTCTTTTTTACGTTATGGTCGCCCATATAGCATAAAATATTTTTGGAACATTTTTTTTTGGTTCCTACGACTGCCTCTGAAAATAGAGTTTTTCGCACGCTAGGCAACCTCTGAAATTACAGTTTTTCACACGCTCCAAGTTTTCTAACAAATGAAAATTACATATTTGGTTATTTTATTTTGCAGTTGTAGAAAAGTATTGTAAAAAACTCATTTGAAAACCCTTTTCACACTTGCTCGACTTGTGGAACTCGCCTACGGCTCGGTCCAACAAACTGTCTAACCGTGCGAAAAAAGTCGTTTTCAAAACTTGTTTAAATAACTATTTTAAAATGTACTCAAACAATAACATTAGTTTTACAAACATATCCAAAATAATTGGTGGTATGAATAAAAACGAAGTATCTGCCTACTACTACAAGTATTAGTAGATTAGTAGCTATGGAAAAAAGAATATTTTTTTCCCCACATTTGCTGAACATTTCTCAAACATTCGGTCTCTAGTTTGATAAAAGAAAGACGAACTCCACTAAAAAATATCAATTTTTATTCAAAAAAATAGGTAAGTATAGAGATATTCTCTACTTAGAAAAATTTCGCCTAACTTTGAAGCTCGATATGTTTGGAACCAAAATATTGACCTCTGGTTTCCATACTTTCCATATAGCATTTTTTTTCACACAAAGTCAATCTGTCAGCCCATGAAAACCGGAGGGCGATATTTGGTCTGGTTCCAAAAATATTGAGCTTCAAAGTTAGGTGGGTAGATCTAGCAAGAACGTCGATACAATTTTTGAATTCATAAGATTTTATTCAAATTACACCACTGGTTTCAGAGATAATGGACCGTCCAGTTACTTTTCGTACACTCTGTATAGTATATGATAAAACATGACAAAATTAGAGCATGGCACCTCAAAAAAAAATTTGCCTGCAACGAAACATTATTTTTCCGTCCCATTCACTACCTACCTCCCGCTTTTCAATTTTGAAAATCTGGCAACCCTAATATTGTAGTGTGATAATTGAGAAGGTAAAAAGCCAAACATGATTTTTTAAAAAAAAGGTATAGATAGGTACTTCTCAAATAGTCAGAAAATTTAAATTTATTTAGTATCAAAAATAAGTATACAAAAGTAATGCACATAAATCTAAATATTGAAGAAATTCATTCATTTCTTCCATTTTTCAATACCTATATATCTAATTAGTCATTAGAACCAACAAATAAATAATTTTCTCAAAGTTAACATTTTAATTCACAACCCGAGTTTCCAATAGTATTATAAAACATGAGAAATTTGCAAAAAACCTTCGGGCAATTTCTGTTCAGGTAGGTTACATATTAAGTAACTATGTAAGTACTCCAAAAATACAGATATCTGCCCTGTGTTCAACATAAGTTAAAGCCTCAATGAAAAATGATTATGTATATTGACTATGGTATCTTTGGTGAACTGAAAAACAAACCTACACAAGTATGTAATAGTAACTAATTCATAAAATTCTAAATGAAACAAAAAACTAATATTAACAAAGTTAACAGTTACCATTAAAGAAAAACTCAACAAAAAAAAAAGTATCAACTATCCAGTTAACACAATAATAAGGCCATGTCTACTGCCCCCAAAATATCTTTTAAAAAAAATACCCTGTTTCAGAATCTCAAGGAAAAGTAGACACTTTCCCATCAAATAAAACTTCTTAAACTTCAGATTTTTTAGTAACGTAGTCAAATTGCCCGGGCAATTCTCCAAAATCCGAAACAAAATAATCTGCCAAAGCTTCTCTTATTTTACACAAATTACGATTGGAATGGCTCCTTGAGATCCTGGCCGCCTGTAATGGTTTAATTTCTTCTCTCCACATACCGTCAACATTATCCTCACTGTCTGTGTAGCCTTTCATACAATACTGTTGGCGTTGTTTCGTCATACAATAATTATGCAACAGCACACAAGTCATTATTAACAAGGTTGCATTTTTGTGTTTAGCTGCTAGAGTCTGTTTTAGGATCCTCCATCTAGATATCAGTATACCCAAGGCATTATCAATGTGTGTTTTAGCTCTGGATAGTCGATAATTGAAAACTTTTTCCTTGTAGGAGAGGTTTTTGCCTCCATAAGGTCTTATTACGTGAGTTGTAGGAGGAAACTCTACATCAGCCACAAACATATATGGAATTTCAATTTCTGTCTCATAGTCCAATAGTTCTGGTGTTGGAATACCTATTTTACCTTGTTCAATAAGTTCATTAAACAATAAATTATTCTTAAAAATTCCTCCATCAGTTGTACTATCAAGCACATGAATGTCTATCATAGTAAATTTATAATTTGTATCGCAAGCTGCCAAAAGAACCAAATTTCGGGGAGTTTTGTCATCTGGATAATCTGACTCTGAATTATCTGGTGCTTTTAGAGAAATCACTTTAGCGTCCAAAGCTCCTAGACAATGCGGGAAATCACACTTATTTTCAAATTTAGCAGCAATAGATTCCCATTGGTCAGCATTACGAGGAATATCCAGAAATTCATTTACCAAACAATTCGAAATAGTTTTACAAGTATTATAAATACATTTTTCCAATATAGATTCTTTCAGGTTGAATGTCCAAGCTAAACTTTTTATAGAGTCACCCTTAGGGTCCTGGTGAGCTAAATACCGTAGAGTCATGTATAGCAACTGCTCACAGCTTATTTCATACCTGGTATATCCTTTCCAGGGTATTTTATCGTGAATTTTTAAAAGTAATTGATTAAAATTGCTTCTAGACGACATTCTAGTTAAGCTGAAAAGTTCTCGGGGAATTGTGTATTTAATGGATTTGAAATGCTTCAAGGCCTTGCTTGCCCTTTTTTCACCTCTCAGCCACTTTCTACGCTCTTGTCTTTTTTGACGTAACTTCAGGCCTAATAATATCACACAGGAAGCCGCCAGTACCAGCGTTCTATGTCTAGTACTGTACATTGTAATTTAGTGTACTGTAAGAGATAAAACAGAAAAGTTGAAGAATGTATTTACAACTAAATTCTCAAAGCTTACCTGTGCCAATACACTTGAAAGCAGAAGTCAACATTGACAGGCATGAATCAATGCGTATTTGCAATGCTGTTAAAAAATAGTCTATTATACTTTTTGGTATTTGAATTTGATGAGCACTAAAGCCCCAAGAGTTAAAGTAGAATCTAGAATAAAAATAGAAACTAAACAGTGAGGAGTGAGGTTACTTTAAGTCCGTTGTGTTTTGTGTTTTGATATTTGAAAATTGTTTGTTTTTTTCTATTGGCATAGCCGTTTTCTTTTTAGTCACAAGACAAGCTCCGGAACTACTTGTTCGGAGTGATTCCTAAAAACAACACGCCGCTCAAAAAGTGCGAGTTACTGGAATTTGCTTGACGAAATCACTCGCAGGTGTAAAATGAAGGAAGAGATCATAAGGGGGTGTTCATTTGTACTGCTTTTCTTGCTTCAAGCAGATCTAGCAGATTGGCGTTCACTTGTTCCGTATATTATAAGCTCATAAATAGCAGCTCCCAGCAGATCATTTTAATTTTCGAGCAGGTAGAGCAAGTACAAATGAACAACAGGGTGCGAGTGCGATTTTATGGATGTGCCTGGTCAATTGGTCATTGGGCCCAGAGCTGGGCAGGGCTTGAGTGCTTTGTGCTTGCGAAAGTGCTTGAAGCAATTTGAGGGCTTGAAAGCCCTGTGCTTTAAGCCCTTTTATAGATTTGTAATTGGGGTTTGCAAAGTCAAGTACTTTAGAAAAGTGCTTGGTAATTTGTAATTGAAAAAAGTAATTCAAGCCCTTTCAATGAGCTCCAATTACTTAGCACTGGAACGCGCAAAGCAATTGTGGAGCACTCCTGAGCTGCTCAGGAGTAACTCAAATGGGTCACTGGAAAGCACCTCAGGAGTAATTCAAATGGATCACTGGAAAGTAGCTAATGCCTGATTGCATCGTCTCTCTTAACTGAGGCTTAACGATAACTATCCCTTAAATTGACAGTTTAGCATGGGAAAATGTCACTTTAAGGAATAGTTATCTTTAAGCCTCGGTTAAGAGAGACGGTGCAATCGGGCATAATAAGGCAGAGTAGTTGTTTGTCAGAGTGTTCTGACATCATCACTTGGAGTGCACTCTGGGCACGTCAACTCTCGATTTCTGAACGATTCCAGGGTAATACTCCGAATGTTCAGCTGTTAATTTATGAAGGGTTTAGAGTTACTCTCGTTCACTTCGACACCCAGAGTACTATTTCTAAACGCAACCCTGTTGTGTTTGTGCTTCAAGCGCGGTGCAGCACAGTGTTATGTGTTTGAAACGCAGTTAGCATCTCTCGAAGCGCAGTACGGCTGGAACACGAACACGCATTTGTGCATTTGCACGCGCAAAAGCTCAATTGATTGCGTGCTCAAAATGGTCAGCTGGAAAGCGGCTCTTACACCAAGGTTCCTAAAATTATTAGGTTCTAGATGAACAGCCTACATCACGCATCACGTTATTTATCGCGTTTGATTATTCTGCAGTCGCTCCGGACATTTGGTTCCGGTGCAATTGCACTGTGAAATAGAGCAGACGTAGTGGCGATTCCACCCCGACACTGGAATGTTGGTGCAAACACTTTACGTCAAGTCCAGAAACGACACGCTGTCTACGTCATCGGATGAACCTGCACCGAGCACACTTTTTAAATAAATGAACGGTAAATTCAAGCTCGGAGAACTCAGATTAAAATATCGAACAGAAGTGGTGCGTACGATTTGTCTGAACCGGTTAGCGTTAGTGCGGTGCAGTTATGTTTTGGAACGCAACCGATTTAAGCTACACATCTAAAATGTTACGTTAAACGGTACGAATGGTGTAAAAAGTGCGACATTAATGACGGATCAGGGTAAAAAAGTGTCAGTAGTTGGACTTATCGTACGCACCTAAGGTAAGAAGTGCCAATTAATCGGAGATCACTATAAATAGTTGTATTCCTTTCAAGAGATTAGACTACTAGAGCTACTCGCTCTGGTGCTATTCGACCCCGATTTGAAAGGAACAGATGCGCTAGCTTTCGTGCATTTAAATGGTTTGTTTTGGGCTTGAGCACTCGGGGCCGCATTCACGATTCGACAACCCGGGTTAATGAGCTTAAATTTCCCTCGGTGTTTTTTATGGAGGAATTATTAGAAATTACTGGGCCGAGTTCAGAAATAACGCACAGGGTGCGAGTGCGATTTTATGGGTGTGCCTGAATTGACAATTGGCCATTGGGCCCATAGCACAGTCTAACATTTTTGAACAGCTAGGGCGTCGCACCGGTGTCACACTCACACTGGGTGTGTCATTCCTGAACTCGCCCCTGTTCTTGCAGACGTAAATGGGGCGTAATCTAATTTTGACATAGATTAGAGAGTTCTCGTGCTGTCCAAATTTCAAATACCGTAACGCTATTTAACAAATATGACAGTTCTTACGGTATTAGCGTTAGCGGAGCCCGCTATCTATCTAACGGGACTTAGCGGATGCCTTACCGTAACGCTATCCTATGTCAAAATTATTTTACGCTCCATTTCCGTCTGCAGAAACAGCAACTTCTAATAATTCCTCCATAAAAAATTAATCTTACTCAGATTCTTCAGGATAAATAATAGGCCTGTTCGCACAGCAATCACAAACCAGTCAGAGCGAATCTCATTGGTTGAAACTAGTTTTCTGACTGTTTCTGACTGTTTTCGACCAATGAAATTGGCTCTGACTGGTTTGTGATTGCTGTGCGAACATGCCTGATAAGTTAGAAAAAAATTGGGTTAGATTACTCAATTCAGCTGTCAAAGTGTGAGCAGAATAAGGAATTGGAGGATTTTTGCGTATTCGTGTCCGAGAACTATAAAATACCTACCATGTAAAATACCGTATTGTTAGCTGTACCGTATTAGCGTAGCGTCTGAGGCACGAGAACTCTCTAATAGCGTTACGGTAAGGCATCCGCTAAGTCCTGTTATGTAACGGGCTCCGCTAACGCTAATACCGTAAAAACTGTCATACTTGTCAAATAGCGTTACGGTATTTGAAATTTGGACAGCACGAGAACTCTCTATTATCTAGGTGAAACTAAAGCCTAGTACTCATAGCCGCGAATTTTAATCTGTCAAATGTAAATATAATCAACCAATACCCAATACCTACGTCACAGCCTATTAACTTAGGAACCGTGTCACTCAGGGGTGCGTTCAAGGACAGCAATACTAATGCCTACAACTACAAAACCTACTTTTCCCCCTCCACTGGTAATGCCGAACCACGTAGGTTGGAGCCGAACTCGAACGCAAATGCCAATTTTGGCTTGGCTGTAGCCTTTAGGGCGGGTATTATAAAACTACTTTGAGAGTTAACTTCTAGAATTACATGTAATTCATAAAGTTAACTGTCAAAGCAGTTTTATAATACCCACCCTTAGTTGTATTCCTTTCAAAGAAACACTCGAGCTACTCGCTCCGGTGTTTAGTAGCCCCCGATTTACAGGGAACAGATGCGTGGTACAACAAACACTTTTTGAAAGGAATAAGCGCGTGAAGCCCCGGAGCTGTTCCGGAGCTCCTCCTAGATGTGAAAGGAATACAACCATTCCTGAACGCAGCCCAAGGTGTCCTGTCAATGTTGCCAACATCACAAAAAAAAAAAAGCAAATTTGTTATTGGGCGGGTTCCGTTTCCAAACCAGGTTAATCGGTCGGTACCAAGGCTGTTTGAAAGAGGTAGGTTGCCTGATAACTTTTATGACGTCATTTGGGATCAAGAACATAATGCAAATCTGCATTAGATACTCCTCTTGACGTCATCTATCTGTTTCCCATTACGAGACAACCTGTTAACTTTACGAACCTTGGGTCGGTACAACGTCGGTTGACAGTGGTTGCTGGAAAAAAATCGACGCCGGTTGCCTTGGTGACATAAGCATTTTCAGGAATCGCGTTCCGTATAGACCGGTTTTTCAGGCACCAGAGTCCAGAGCAAGTCCAGAACAGAGATTACGGAACTTGTAGCCGTAACCAAGGTTGGAAACGGAGCTCAGCCTTGTTATATTTATATTTTTTGACAGGTGACAGAAACAATTTTTAATAAAAATACAATTTTAAATTTTCTAAAAATTAAGGCAAACAACATTTTACATTTTACGGAATGGGAGTCTATGATTTTATAAACTTCGTTGTGTACGATAATCCAATATCCAAGTCAGTAACGTCCATGGTTATTGTAAGTATAAATAAAAAATCAAATTCAATGCAAAAAAATAATTACACCATTCAATTTTTAGCAAAACAAAAAACCCTTGCCAGATGTGAGGGTCGTAGCTGCTGAACAGTCGCCCCTTTGGAAACTAGCCAGCGAGGGTGGCCCCTTTATTCGCATAGCTGCTGTAATGGGCGCCTCGGCAGTTGCCTTGGGCGCCTATGGGGCCCACAGATCCTACCCAAAAGATGCGCCTGAACTCAAAATGATTTTCGAGACGGCTAATAAGTATCATTTTTTCCATACGTTAGCTTTGATGGGTGTACCCATGTGTAGGAACCCAAAACTTGTGAGTAGAATAAGACACTTTACTTTCCCTTTCTTCAAAAACATATTTAAATTATTTTGTTATAAGGATTTTTACACTATATTTATGATGACGTCACATTTAGTAAATTTCTGCTGCCAACCTAACAAAACTAAAAGTACTTTTTAAGGCATTTAAAGTAGGGGAATCTCAGATGTTTTTGGTTGGCAACTATTAGCCTTTTCATTTTGTTATTTTTAGCTGTCCTCAGAATTATTAGAGAGTTATTGGACTTGCAATAAGGACAAACAGTATTTAAGTTAGCCTTATTTTGACATCTACGCATGCGCATTTGGGTCCGAAAATGAAGATTCCCTTAATAAGGTTACTGCTTGTCTTTATTTGTGTATGGTTAGTGCGAGGCAGTAAACTTCCCTTATTTCAAATTTCTGACATTTTGGACGACTTTGACGTTTCGCTTTTCGACAATGACGTAATTTTACTTAGAATAGTATATTGTTGTATTAAATCAAATCAAATCAAAAAAGCTTTATTGTCCAAAAAATTATGCAAATTCCATTGACAAAGCAAAAAAAAAAAAAAGTCTAAAATTAATTTCCTATATCCTAAAAATGTATACTAAGTTAAAATTTAGATGTCAGTGTTGAGAGTAAAAATAAGACAAAAAACTAGAAAGACAAGCAATAAAATAACAGTGAGAATTCTATATACAATCAACAACACCTGAACAGTTTACAATACATAAATAAAAGAACATTATCATGGGCTAGATTTGATAGCGTCCAGATACCTAAGCAAATCCAACACAGAACCGACGAGTTAGCGCGGGATGGTAGCAAAATTTCTAAAAAACAATCATCACTATAAATAAAGTCAAACACTACATGAATCAGTTAAAGCCTATTAAAAATAAATAATTTAGTAATTGAAAAATTGAAAATATCACAGTTTAAGAGTCACAGTTTAAAGATCACAGTAAAAGATTAGTCTGAGTAGAATTCCCCAAGACTGTAATAGGCTTTGGTTTCCAGAAATCTCTTTAAAGTTTTTCTAAATTGTCCATAGTCCTCCACACCCTTTATTTCGTCTGGCAGCTTGTTGAAGATCTTTATGCTCTCATATATAATAGAATTTTTCGTTAAGGCAAATTTCGGAATGGGTAATGGAAAATTTTGGTTGCGTAGGTTGTAACCAGTGTCTCTCACTGTATCATTTTTTTTAAATATTAGACAGGCCGTTTCCAAAAGGAATATGCAGGGAACTGTCAAAATTCTTTCCCGTTTAAAAAGTGGTCTGCAGCTCTGTCCGTATCCTGCATGGCAAATATATCTTACTGCTCTTTTTTGTAGTACAAACACCGATTGGATAGAGTTTTGAGTGGAAAACCCCCAGAATGCTATTCCATAGCGAAGATGCGATTCGATCAGTGCATGATATGTTGTTTTCGCGGCAGGCTTACCCAGTTCATGTGCTATAGATTTAACTATATAACACCCTTGTGAAAGTTTTTTATTCAATAAATCTATGTGTTTGTCGAATCGCAGCTTCGAATCTATGTGCAATCCAAGAAATAAAGCTGTTTCTTTCTCTGCGATAACATTTTCATCTAGTGAAACATTTTCAATGCTACATTTAAATGTTACAATACTTGTTTTCGACACATTAAACACCAGACGATTACAAGCACACCACTCCTTAACCAACAGCAATTCCCTTTCCATAATTTCCGCAAGAACTGCGGCGCTTTTGTTTTTCCATAGAATGGTCGTATCGTCGCAGAAAATCACAAAAAGACCCCCAATGGGCAGGTCTGCTAAGTCGTTTATATATTAGGAGTAGAAGCTTTACTTTTTTGTGCTGAAGCAGTAGGTTTGCGAGCCGAACGTAGTGAGGCTTGCAATACTGCTGAAGCACCTACTACAGTCTTCCAATAAGGGCGAATTCTCATGAGCGTAAGTTGACATTTCTGGCGTAATCACGTGATAAAATGGTTGGGTTTTATTGGCAAAATATTTGACATGTTGGATATTTTACCAATTAAATTACATCATATTATCACGTGATTACGCCAGAAATGTCAACTTACGCTCATGAGAATTCGCCCTAACTGTTTTTTTCTTGGAAAAATAGTGCTGATGCACTAATAAAATAACGTAGATCCCTAATACTGCAAGGCAGTATTTAATAGTTCCAATAACTCTCTATTGATACATGACATTATGGTAAATTATAAGGAAGAAAATAGGGATTGACAACATTGTCTGTTCTTGTTCGATGACGTCATCCCAGATATAACATAAAAAACCTATAATCATCATTAACATCTGTATACTTTTTTCAAGAAAAAAAAAACGCCTATTTTTGTGATTCAAATGATTTGGAGATCGAATTTTTATACACCTGTGAAAATGCGGGTTGGGACTGTGACGTCAGAGTACCAAAAATGCGACGATGCCGAATTTCTCATCAATATTATCTATCTTTGTTTCGCTCATGTGGATTCGTCGAGTCTGTTTTTTCTGTATCCCATCGTTAGGAAAGCTTTTTAGTATCCTTCTCTTTTATTGACAATTAGACATAGACAAAGCTATCCATTGTACTACAAATAACAGCTCACTACCTAGAACAGAACCTATTTGTGTCCTGTGGTTCTTTAGTACAATAAATGTAAATGGCTCCATGTTGTTAAATCTTGACCAAAATCTGTATCTCTTTTCTATTTCAAAGTATCATTTCTCTTTTTCAGGCTGGTGCTTTCCTGATATCCGGAACAATGATATTTTCCGGCGCCCTATACTATCACGCCTTGACTGGCGAAAACAAATTTGGCCGATTAGCACCAATTGGCGGCACAATGTTAATTCTAGGATGGCTCTCAATGGTTGTTTAAATAAAATTGAATTACGTTTCAGCAAGCATTATAATATTTTTAGGTGTTAATGAACCCCGATTTATTGCTTAAACCTGTACCCAAGTTGTAGTTTACTTAACATGAAACACATATAATAATTCGTGGACTGCTGGATATGTTTTGTCACAAATTTAATTTTCTAGTAAATTATCTGTGATTTTTATCTTTTATTTTATTATTAATTTGAGATTACTAGTTTTAAAGGTTTAATTATTGTGTTTAAAAGAAGTAAAAATGTAATTATATAATTCTGGGTTGGTATTTATTTACAGAATTTAAACTAAATAATCTTCTCATTGTTTTATTGTTAAACTTAATATTAATCATAATTTTTCAATAAGGCCTATCTCTCCTCTCGTAACGATTACTATAATGCCTGTCTCGATTGTAACCTTGCTGTTGTCGATCGCCTCTATCGTCCCAATCTCTGCCCCGCTGGTTACCGTGCTCGTTATGTCTGCTACCTCCAGCCCTGTTATTGAATCTGGACCTGGTGTACCAAGGATACATGATAGGAGGCCGAGGAATACCTTCCTGGTACACTTTTTTGTAATCCTGATCGGCCTCCGTGAAACGATCGGAAAACTCCAGGTTGCACTCTTCTAGGAACTTTAACTGATCTGGATTAAGTGACATTTTATTATTTTAGAATGTACGGTTTTTGAGATTCCAAATTTAAATGGGGGCTTGTACTTGTTTGTTTACAAATAAATTTTTGTTTGGGGTTTTTTGAGGTTAGGTTAGATTGACAGCTGACACTGGCAGTCAAATTCGGAGTGAATTCCGTTTGGTTGAGTTCGGTTGTGCGCTCCACGAAGCGGAACGATTACCATAGATATCGACATCAAACACAGAGTGCGCCCTGAACAAGGTCATAATACAGTGGCTAAGGTCATAAGCCGAACGCATATGGAAAAAACTTCCTGAAACCCTTAAACCTTTTCACGTGGCTCCGGTTTAACATACCGCTCAAATTCGAGTGGTAGGTATCCATCACGTTACTTTAGCCGCTTTCCAGCTGTGTGCTTCAAGCACAGTGTTCTGTGTTTGAAACACAAAAATTAGCAGCTCTCGAAGCGCAGTACGGCTGGAACACAAGCTACCAAGATATGGCTGTCGAAGCGGAAGAAAAACTTCAACAGAAACTAGAATTTCAGGTTAAAATAATAGAAAATTTAAATAAAGAAATAAAGAAACACAAAGACGAACAGTTGAGTGAGGAGCAAGAAAATAACAGACTAGAATTGGGATTTAAAGACCTAAAACTTAAATTACATGAAACTGAAGAGTTAAACAAGAACATGATTGTATCAATACAAGCTTTGGAAATTGAAATGGAAACCCTAATGAGCGAACTTAAAACTGGTAAAATTGAACAATTTGATTTAAAGAATAATCTTGAGGAACATAGAGACAAATTAAAGGTGCTACAGCAAGAAAATCAACAGCTAAACAAAAAACTAGAAGATGCATCTCTGCGCGAATGCACAATTAAAAACAGTTTCAATGAGTCACCAGAAGATACAAAGCACCATAATGTTATAATCTTGGGTGATAGCACAGTTGTAAACCTTCATAAATATCTAAAAATTCAATCCATGCAGAACTACAACGTGATGACTCTTGTCAAACATAACGGTACACTAGAAAACATAGTCCAGGATATTGACAAGTTTACACTGAATTTTACAAAGCAGGACTTTGTGGTGATATCGGGTGGTTTACAACACGCTTGTCATGGAGGACAAATAGATGCCAAAGCCATTGAAATGTTGTCATTGGTAGGTCAGCGTACAAACTTAATTATGCTATCAGCGCCGCTCTGGGGAAACCGTAGAATATTAAACAAATTTATTGATAAATTTAATGTAACAATCTTTGAAAAATTACGTAACTCCTTTGCAAAATATTTAAATATTAATTCTTTTTTAAACTCAATGTACTTCATCTCTAATAAATACTTAGTATTGAGAAATATAGGTAAGGTTAAGTTAGCTGAACAATTGGATAACCTTATAGTTAATTTGGGTAGGAATAATGAGAGTAACAGTCCATCACATTTTTTACATTAAAAAGCAACGACGTTAGTAAACATGCTAAAGAATCAGAACTCACATTCTTTCTACTTAATATACAGTCGTTACGTAATAAGACGGACGAAATTCTTATTTTACTTGAAAATAACAACTTTCCATCATTTGTTCTTCTAACTGAGCACTGGCTGTTTGAGGACGAAATGTGCTGTATTCCAGACTATGAGGTCATATCAAAATACTCTAGAAAAAACGAATATGGGGGGACACTTATATTAGGGCATAACAATGTTCTTTCTAACTACGAAATTGCTAATATAGACTTTTATAATAGTTTTATCTTAGAGAAACAGTTTGAATTTTCCATCATACATGTTAAAAAGTTAAATGTTTACGTAATGTCTATATATAGGTCCCCATCAGGAATAACTAATGTATTTCTAGATTGTCTTGAAGGTATTTTAAACAGGTTTCCCAATAACGCCAAAATTGTCATCGCGGGAGACTTAAACATCGATTATAAAGACCAAAATTCATCAGACACGAAACTACTGGTCAATTTATTAAATTCGTTTAATTTAACCGTCTTTGTGAATGAACCAACTAGAATCACGCAACACTCTTCTAAAATTATAGATTATTTTTGTAGCAATTTTGAGTGTGATAACCTTAGCTGTAGCGTTATACCTTCAGGACTTTCAGATCACGAAGCTTTGGTTGCTAAACTAATTATTTCTTGTGATAAACCCAAAAAAGAGCAAGTAAAACGTAGAGTTTATAGTAGTAAAAATTACAATAGCTTTAAAATTTCAGCCAACCAACAAAACTGGTATGAATGCCTAACAGCAGCAGATCCAATTCAGTCATTTCAAACAAAAATAAAAACGATATTTAATAAAACCTTTCCTCTTCGTAAAATTAAAGTTAAAAATAAGAAGAAACTATGGATAACCAAAGGTATAAAAACTTCAGCGCGCAATCTAAGATCTCTCCACACAATACGTAAGTTTACCACTTGTCAAAATATTATTGCACACTATAATAAGTACCGTACAATTTACAGAAGCGTATTAAAAAAGGCAAAAGAAATTTATTATAAAAAAAGAATTAATGATGCGGATAACAAGGGCAGAGAGTATTGGAACATTATAAATGAATTCAGAAACGTTGAGCAAAAACATAAGAATAAGCTTAATATTAATCCGAGTGATCTTAACACATTTTACACTTCCATTGCTGCAACATTAACAAGAAATCTAAACTCCCATATTGATCCCTTATCATATTTGGAACCTGCTCAACACACGGAAACATTTAAATTTCAAAATACCGATGGTAATAAAATTAAACACTTACTAAAGACCATAAAAAAACAAAAATCATCTGGTACAGATAATATCTCTTCAAAACTCCTACAAAATTTACCAGACAATGCCATTGACGTTCTAGCCTTAAGCATTAATAGGTCATTTAGCACTGGAATATTTCCTCCATGCCTTAAAACGGCCATGGTAATACCCATTTTTAAGGGAGGCGATAACACCGACCCGTCAAACTACAGGCCTATTTCGCTGTTGAGTACGCTGTCTAAGTTAATGGAAAAAATAGTAAAAAAACAACTTTTAGAATATTTAAACACGCACAATATAATTAATGGGAATCAGTTCGGATTTCAAAGTGCTAAAAGCACTAACGATGCTGTCTTCTCCTTTTTAGAGAGACTTTACCTTAGCCTTAATGATCAGGAGGTTGCTGCGGCGGTGTTCTGCGATCTTTCAAAAGCCTTTGATTGTGTTGATCAAGAGATACTACTGCGGAAGCTAGATCATTATGGTATTCGCGATACGCCATTATTTTGGTTTTCATCTTTACTCTCGGGGAGAGATCAGTTCGTTGGTGTTGGGGAGAGTGCATCAGGGATTCAGACGATCAGTCGGGGGGTTCCTCAGGGCTCTGTCCTAGGACCGGTTCTGTTCCTATTGTACATCAACGACCTCTTATCCTTGCCAATCTCGGCGTCGGTTACTGCTTTTGCTGACGATGCAAATGTTTTGTGGAGTGCAAAGTCTTTAATCAATTTCTGTGCCACCATAGAAAAAGATCTCTCTTTAATAAGTCAATGGTGTGAAGCAAACAAACTCTGTTTTAATATAAAAAAAACAAACATCCTTACTTTTAAATGTGCTTTGACTGACATAAAACTAAGAGACGAGACCATTGAAAACAAATCAACAATAAAATTCTTAGGCATTCACATTGATACACATCTGAAATTTGATATTCATATAGACCAACTCACAAAAAAACTAGCCAAAGGATGTTACGTCATAAGAGTAGTTGCACGGGAACTTGGCAAACAAGCAGCAAGGGCGGCTTACTTCGCTCTGGTTGATGCACACATACAGTATGGGATAGCTTTCTGGGGTAACACAACAGACAGTCTGTTACATTCGGTGTTCGTTCTACAGAAAAGAGCTGTTCGTTGTATGTGCAAAAAAGGATACAGAGAATCATGCAGGTCCCTGTTTAGGCAGGAGGAAATACTAACGGTGTCATGCATTTTTATATTGGAGTCAGTCTGCTTGGTATACAAAAAATTCTTTGGTTATTCTTATGAAAGAAATTATAATTTTAGACACAATAACTTGCCATTGCCAATTCCAAAATCTACACTCACAAAAAAATCATTAATTTATGAAAACATCAAAATATTTAATCACTTGCCGCAAGATATTAAAATCATTAACAATTACAAATTATTTCGCACTACAGTTAAAAAATTTTTAGCAACCAAAGCATTCTATAACTTGACGGAATATTATCTTAACCGAATAACTTAGTAAATAACATAATTCGTTTAAACTTCAACTTCAACTAATAACACTGTTCGTGGTGAGTTTATTTGATAAAATGATCGACTTTTACTGCGCATATCTTGATCTTAAATGTGGTATTTTTTGTTCTATACTTTCTTTAAGGTTTCAGCCACTATGTGGGTTTCTAATTTGTTTTTGGGAACTTGCTATTTTATTCTATTTTATTTTATTTTAAGTTATTTTATTTTATTTTATTTTATTTGTTTAGTCTACTTAAGTATTGCATGATTTTAAAGTTTAATTGCTTACCTATTAGTAATAAGAATTGCTTTGTCAATGAAATATGTGTATTTTGAGACAATAAAGCTTATTGAGATTGAGATTGAGAACACGAACACGCGCTTGAAGCATTTGCGCGCGCAAAAGCTCGATTGCCTGCTCAAAAGCGTCAGCTGGAAAGCGGCTTTTGTAACCGGGTTAGAAAACGGTATGTCATTTCTCTAACCGTTTTGTAACCCGGTTAGTTAAACCGGAGTCACGTGAAAAAAACTCTTGACACAGTTTTCACGTCACTAACCTCAAAAAAAAAATTGTTTTTTTTCTTAATTTTAATTTTATTTTACTAGTAAATGAGTAGGTAAATGGTAATAGATCCAAAATATTTCTCTGGTTCTCAATCCATCCATCCAGGGAAAAAAATGCGAGCTCAGGGTACGTGCTCGATTAACCCGAACGCTAAAGAGAGCACTCTGCGCGCTAAAACGAACAGGATCTTATCGTTTCGAGCGCGCTCAAGATGTAAAGCCGAACTCGGCCCAAGTTTACCTTAAGGTCCGTATTCATAGTGGATGCTCAAGGTTGCGTCTTGGCTCAAGTACGACTTGACTTCTCGCCATATTTGCCAACATTGTCACTTCTCATGAGAAAGATTGCTCTATCTTTGGCAGTACTCACCTTGCATTCGGTATTTTGCTCAAAGAGCAGAGCGTGCTGAGCGGAGCTGTAATCACGTGACCATCGAGCGAACAAAGCAGTTGAACGCTGTATCAGAGTGCTCGAAATTTTAATACACGAATGCGAATGAGCCTGCACCGAGTACAGAGTTTTTGGATAAACGAACGGTGAATTTGAGCTCGGAGAATTCATCAAAATAGTCGGTTTTGCGGATCGGTAGAGCCGAGCCGCTTTCCAGTATGCAAATTGGCGCGCTCCAGAGCACCTCGGGGGCGCCACGCACTAGATTTGTACCGTTCCAGTATCATGGCGTGAGACGCCTGTCTTAGTGTCAAATATGTCAAATTTTAAAAATAATTATCTGTTTGTTTGTGCAGTTTGTTTTTTTATTTATCAAAAATGAAAGATAATCAAAACTATATATTTTAAAATGTTCAATCTTGAGATATAGCAAGAAATAAATAGATAAATAGCCACCCACAGATGTGACAGCTGATAGGTTGACGCGTACGTACAGCTCGGGGGCTCCACGCCCCGAGTAGCTCCGGGCGTCACACTCCCATACTGGAAAGCGGCTCCGGTGGTCTTCTTTCGGCAAGTGTGGACGTGCCATCTTTTTCTTCCGTTTCTACCGTCAACTAAACTGTGAGTGTCAAAGTCGCTCCTTCGTCTTAGGGCGGGTATTATAAAACTACTTTGAGAGTTAACTTCTGGAATTACATGTAATTCAAAAAGTTAACTTCAAGTTAACTGTCAAGCAGTTTTATAATACCTGCCCTTAGGGCGGGTATTATAAAACTACTTTGAGAGTTAACTTCTGAAATTACATGTAATTCAAAAAGTTAACTGTCAAAGCAATTTTATAATATCCGCCCTTAGGTTGCAAAAGCGTTCCAAAAGATATCGAACGCACATGACGTCAGTCGCAGTCCTCGACTGGATCATTTGTATTATTATGACAGTACATTTTGACCTTAGGAATCTGTTCAATGCTTAGAGCAGGTGAAGAACTGTTCTACGGACATAAGAAGTAGGAACGCGCCATTCTGCTATGAAATTAAAAGTGAAGCCAAAGCCGTTTTCTCGCGTCCACTTTTTGACATTGTTTCAAAACCGGTTCGAAACAGTCAATGGAAACACCACACCATTGCCCGTTTCAAATCTGTTTTGAATCCTTGTCAAAAAAGTGGACGCGAAAAAACGGCTCAAGTATTTGGTACCAAAACGTATTAAAATTGCCTATACCGCCATTTTTTGGTGCCAAAATACCGCGCAAAAAACGGCTTCATTTTCCAACTCCATGTTATTACTATTCCTTCACCTTTACCTGCTCCAAAACCCTTTTCACGTGGCTCCGGTTTAACAAACCGCAACATACCGCTCAAATTCGAGTGGTAGGTATCCATCACGTCACTTTGTAACCTGGTTAGAAAACGGTATGTCATTTCTCTAACCGTTTTGTAAACCCGGTTAGTTAAACCGGAGCCACGTGAAAAGAACTTAAGGTTCAGTGTTATTAGTTGTATTCTGTATTTCTTTCAAGAACTTGAAACACTCGAGCTACTCGCTTCGGTGCTTAGTCGCTCCCGATTTGCAGGGAACATATGCGTGGTGCAACAAACACTTTTCGAAAGGAATAAGCGCCTGAAGCCCCGGAGCTCCTCCTAGGTGTGAAAGGAATGCAACTATTAGCAATCCAATCCAATGAACTAGAGCTAAAAACTGGAATGCGCACACAGTGCCATATCTGCCAAAAAAATGAAGCCATGAAAGACAGATGCCACAACGGGGAATGTTGTCTTTTTCTGTTGCTCGCTGACATATGACGTTTTCGAAAGTTTTGTCATATTTTCCTTCACAGGTTTCATCAATTGGAATACGTGTTGGAAGCAATTTTCGCCATTTAACATAATGAGTGCGACAAAAACAGGTATCCCCTCCGCAGCAGCCGCACTAGGCTTCACGTTCGTCCTTATTTGTAAGCATTCCAGTTTTTGGTTATAGTTCATTGATCCAATCTATCTGTCAAAACGAAAAATTCAATATGGCGTGGCGGCCAGCAAGTTTGTTTTGAATATGTATTTTTATGAATACTTTCATTATTTTGCTTCGAGTTAAGCTTGCAGCTTTGATTTCGATTATTCAATAAAATATTTGTTTACTAGGTACGTAAACTATTAACTCGGGCAGAAACTAGATATTTTTTTGTGTTTTTTGGTCCATGTGTGGCCGCCACGCCATCTCAAATGTCACTTGGTTTGGATTGCCTTATAGTCAAATATATATTCATAATCATATTCCATAAAAACACTGTAAGTTTCTCATCTTTTCCATTCATTTATAGTAAAACGCAGCACTCCAATTGACGTCACATCCAGCGAGAGTTTTCGCAGTGCACTGACGGCCAGATTTAGCCAATTCGGCAATTTTATAAGGCTTTTTTGTTTGTGTTGTTCGAAGCAGCACTGCCTGCTTTGCTATAAGGCGTTCGTTGGGTATGAAACCGAAATTTTAAGAATCCAGTGTCAACCGACGTTAAGCCTAGTACCACAGCCTCCTATAGTTAACAAGCCATGAAATTGGAAATGACGGCAACGTCGCGTATGGTGCTATTTTGTTATTGGGTTATGTGTTTCTGTGTATTGCTTTCATTGTGTATTGTTGCAATTTAGTATTTTTATGGGCATTATTGACGAAAAAGTGGATAGAAACACACCAATATATTGCCCATATTTAGTTGATACCTGTTCCTTTGTGCTTTGATTGCAAATTTTTAGCAAATGGGTACAGGAGCAAAAATGAAGGTAAGGTAAGGTAAAACAATAAAAACAATATTAATATTTGTCTGCAAGAGCATAGGTCTCGATATATTACCTAAAATATTTAAACTTGTTCCAGATGCCATGAAACTACTGTGTTCCTGGGTGCAAATCGAACTATTAGGAGTTCCTTAAAAACTGAAGAAATGCAAACATTTTTATTTCCAAAAAAATTCTGAAGTGCAAAAAATGTGGATGAAAGCAATACACCAAGATAATTATACCCGAGATTATACAATAACGAAAAATTCTGTGGTGTGTTGTAAACATTTTGAAGAAACCAAAATAATTAGATTTGAAACAAACAAGGATAAAGGCGTAGTTCGAGAGTTCAAACTAAAACGTCCAACTCTTAAAAGTAGGTACCTCTTATTTTCGAAAATCAGCTCAAGTATTTGAATGGACTTGCGCTCCGAAAAAATCCCGAAGAAAGAAGAAGTTAGATTTTCAAAAGACATACTGAAACATAGGCCTATAACACTTTAGACTCTAGAAATATATTCATTTAAATCAATTATTTACTGTTCTTATTTACACAAATAGTTAAATTATTCATTGAATTACTGTTTTTGGCCCTTTAGTACAATAAATTATGTATTTTTTGTGATTCATATTAATAAAATAAAAAATATATATTTATACAAACACCACCAGCACCACTTGGCGGTAAGATTGCGGTGTTGCCTTTTTAACTTCATGGCTTGTTAAATGTAGGGGGCTGTGCTAGTACTCATAACTGCGAAATTCGCGCTTTTTTGACATTGCTTTGACAAATTGACGTTTAATGACCTGTTAATGGCTACGTTCACCAGAGCCAAAACGGATTTTAAACAGTTTACAAATACCAACAGTACGTTGGGTAAACTCTTGGTTCTGCTGAACGATTCAACTTTTCGATAGAACGTCACCATATGAGGCATTTTCTCGCGTCCACTTTTTTGAAACTGGCTCAAAACTGTTTTGAAACAGTACATTCTCGCGATAAACCCATGACGTTACGTCAAAATTGGTTCAAACTGTTCCGAAATACAATCCAATCCAAGATTTCAAACCATTAGGCCGGCATAGACACACGTTCTTTCGCGCGGTTTATCGTGTCATCTGCAAAAAACAGTTTTGAGGTTAGTTCAAAACATGTACGCCGCGTAGCGAACTATCACGTTGAAAATTAGTAAAGTCTGTTTTTTTTTTAAAGATAATTCCCTAAGTCAAAAATTTAGTAACTATGTTGGCAATACAAGCCTTTTCTACATAAAAATTTGAAAGCATTGACAATTTTACATTGTATTGCCAACATAATGTCATTTTGACTTTTATCTTTAAAAAAAAACAGATTTTACATGACAACATGCAATTCCAAACGACACGATAAATGACACTTTCCACTCATACACATACGATTTTTCCTTTCAAACTGATATGCCGCGCGTAATCACGTACGAAATCATTTGAATACTCTATCAAGTGTATGGAATATGACGTTTTTTTTGCCATGCCGTTCTTTCGCGCATACAAACCGCTACATCCCAACACGCCACGATAAACCGCGCGAAATAACGTGTGTTTATGCCGACCTATTTTCTCGCCCCGAGAAATTATGTATATCACGTGATGAAGGTATAATCGGTGGTGAAACACCGAATACAGAAATACACCATCATTTTGTACCGATTAGACGGTGTTCCATCATCTTTACACCATTCCGGCACCAAGTTAATTCCAAACGGAAATAAAGTGTACACCAAACTTTCTCCTACCCACTTACCAACGCCACACTGTCAATAGAGTAAAAAGTGTCGACATCCACTATGTATCATTTCGAAGGCACCTCACGCAAAACACAAACTGTTGAAAATTATAAATAAACACTCTTAAATTGACGTTTTCAATTAAAAGAGATGGACGATAAAGTATGAAAACATTCAGATTCCCGCCAACATTTGCTTGCTCGTCAATGTCAAGTGTATAGGGTGTTTAGCAATCCCCTGGTTTTTATTCTAATCGGTGACTCCACCGATGAGTTAGGTATCTTTGTTCAGTGAATGGAGAATGACAATGACCGACATAGAATGGTGAAATTTGAAATTGGAAAGAAAATGTGGGAAGCAAACAGCTTCCGCAAACTAAACTTGAACATGGATATCTTTGTATACTTGATGGATCGTGGATTTCCCTTACTTTTGCGAGTATCAGTTCTGATTTTGTGTATCCAAATTTTGACAAATGTAGGATTTGATGAAAACTTATGGAAAGACACGTCCGCCGGTGAATAGGAATTATTTTCACGAAAAGGCACACTACACACAATCACCATTGTTAGGAAAAAACTTTGAAAAAACCGATGAAATAATAGTTTCCAGTCTCACACGTATAAAACTCTTGTCAACAAACCTATGTCAATAGCTGTCAATCATTGTTTTCATACTTTTCATACTCTTTTGGCATCTGACAGTCTGACGCCAGAGAGAGAGGCTTCTAAATTGAAAAGGTCAATTATGTTTGCAAAAATGGCGAACGTTTGTGAAACATTTTTGGTTCCACACAAATTCAACGTAGCGTTCAGCAGAATAATCGCAAAGCGTTTAGACAAATACCATTTTAAAGTCACGTGATACTGGTGGCAAAAAACGTATGTCCATTGATTATGTCGTTGATATCACCTACAAAAAGCTACTGGTGGTTAATTACTATTGAATTTTAATATATGTTCCCACTAGCAACAAACGCGTTCCTGAAGTAGTATTGACCAATCAGAGGGCAATTTTAATACTTGCAATTGTTGCGAGACTCACTTTTGTTGCATGTGCTGTCTGTTGTAATACATTCTGAACTTGAATTGGGTACCCGTTTTCTTTTTGCTTCTTTTCGAGTTGGAAAAAGGTTAATATAGTCAAAATTATTAGCTGTGTCTGTTCGTTGTATTACTTTCGAAAATAACTTTGACAAACTAATTGATGACAGTGACGGATTCTATTTCAGGTAAGAATATTATGAACAATAATTAGACAGCAATTTTTTTGTCAATTTTACTATCACCGCTGTTTGACATGTATTCAACAAGGATAGAGAAAAATCACGTGACTTTAAAAAGGTATTTGGACTACCAACGTTTGTATCTGGGAACGGCTAATGTTTACCAGGTTTGGAAAGCGAATACTCTCTGCTGCCTTCCCGAAGTGGAACTTTTGGAGTGAAATCCATTTACTCGACTTCAAATTATCAAACATGAACAGTTGGGTACTCAATTTACTCGAAAATGGTCATAGTACTTAGAGTACACGGAATGAACAAGTCGCACGCGAAATTGGAACCAGGTTATCTGTTGGTTACACTGGAAATTGAATATAGAATAAACTACTGCAGTATCGTTATGGGTCAGTGCAGTGGGTCAGTCATTAGACTTTTTTTCGGAGAAAGGTTCATCCATATTCATAGGGATCGATACGATTTATTCCAGAGTTTCTTTTTTATTCAACATTTTCAGCTTTACTGCTCCCAGAGCGCTCCCCGTCTGGGCGTTGACGTCACAGATCTCTGTGAGAGTGCTCCTACAGCTATTATAATCAAAACAGAAGCGCACCATTTGAAATCAAAAGTGGAACGTTGTTTATTGTTTTGATCAAACTCTTTGATCCATTGAATTTGACCGAGCAAAAAAGAGAGTTCGGTGCGAAATTAGAGAGCGTTTTATTGTTTAAGGGCGGGTATTATAAAACTGCTTTGACAGTTAACTTGAAGTTAACTTTTTGAATTACATGTAATTTCAGAAGTTAACTTTAAGTTTACTTCCGGAATTACATGTAATTCAAAAAGTTAACTTGAAGTCCGCCAGCTCCGGGGCTTCACGCGCTTATTTCTTTCGAAAAGTGTTTGTTGCACCACGCATATGTTCCCTGCAAATCGGGGGCGACTAAGCACCGAAGCGAGTAGCTCGAGTGTTTCAAGCTCTTGAAAGGAATACAACTACTGCTCCCTGGAGCGCTCCTCGTCTTGGCGTTGACGTCACCGATTTTTGCGGGAGTGTTTCGAGAGCGATTATAATCCAAAACGAAATTTTTGAACGCGCTTTGTATAAAGCGAAAACGGACACAATTTTGGCATAACGGCTTGTTAAAAAAATTAAAATTTGATGCAATACAAGGTGCGATCAAAAATGTGTGCCAATTACAATGGCCGCAACTGTACTGTATTATTGTTTCGATGAAACTCGTTGATCTATCATATTTGACCGATCAAGAAAGGGCGCTACGTGCAAGATTTCAAAGCGTTGTAATTGTTCAAGTCGAACACATGAATTTCACTGAGAGCAACGCTCTGTTAGAAGCCGAACATGTGCCTGATAACTTTATGACGTCATTTGGGGTGACTCAATATAATGCAACTCTCCATAAGGCTATTACACAGGATTGCTTTTCGGGCCTAGTTTTTAGGAATTGCGGCCATATTGTGTATCACCATTGAGGACGTCATCAACTGTTTGCGCCAGCGGTCGTGGTTTAGAATAACTATTTATGATGAAAAATATTATTGATTTCGATTAGCATAATAGGCAAAGAGGAAGATGCAAACGAGATCTGGAAAAGCGTTGTTTTAGAATGTTAATTAATGTATTAAAACCAAGTGAGCATGAAGTAAAAGCCCGCGGAATCATAACCTGTGGTGCAAAACACCCTAAGTAAAAACGAGTAACGAAACGCTGCCCACGTCATCTCTTGTTCTTTGGCGCAGTGGAGGCTTCAGATTAGAGGTGTTTTCTCGTGTCTCAAATTTTTGAAACATTATTCAAAACTGATTTAAAACAATTTTACAATGCCTTCATAACTTCTCGGCGCGAAAATGTTGATTGAATTGTATTTCGAAACGGTTTGAACCAATTTTGTCTGACGTCATGGGTTCATTGCGAGAATATATCACGCAGTCAGAGCGAATTCGAATTTCATTGGTTGAAAACAGTCAGAAAACTAGTTTCAACCAATGAAATTTACACGAACTTGTGATTTCTGCAGGATCAGACCTAGAGTGCGTTCGAAATCGCCCTAGGACACCCATGAATTATTCGTGGCTGGTGTGCACTTGGTATGACGCCCAGGGTGATTTTGAATGCACTCCTACTAGTTCAAACCTGTTTTGTTTCAAAAAAGTGAATGTCAGAAAACAGCTTAAATCTACAGAGGCCTCATGAGGATAAGCTATCCTGTCGTTGTGTGTATTATCCTTTAAGTGACATAATCCGCCAATCGCATATTACGTCGGTCCATAAATACTCCGAGCAAACAGATTTACGTCCGACTGGTCTGAGCGGAATTAACGAACGGTTATATAGAGTTGCCTCTCCTAATACCCACCCTTAGGGGTGGGTATTATAAAACTAATTTGAGAGTTAACTTAAAGTTTTCCAGAAGTTAACTTTAAGTTAACTCTCAAAGTAGTTTTATAATACCCGCCCTAAGAATCGTTAACTAACAGATTTAGGGCGGGTATTATAAAACTGCTTTGACAGTTAACTTGAAGTTAACTTTTTGAATTACATGTAATTTCAGAAGTTAACTTTGAGTTAACTTTCAAAGTAGTTTTATAATACCCGCCCTTAGGGTGGGTTTTATAAAACTGCTCTGACAGTTAACTTAAAGTTAACTTTTTGAATTACATGTAATTCCAGAAGTTAACTCTCAAAGTAGTTTTATAATACCCGCCCTTACCCATCCTAATAAGGGTGGGTATTATAAAACTGCTCTGACAGTTAACTTAAAGTTAACTTTTTGAATTACATGTAATTCCAGAAGTTAACTTAGGGGTGGGTATTATAAAACTAATTTGAGAGTTAACTTAAAGTTTTCCAGAAGTTAACTCTCAAAGTAGTTTTATAATACCCGCCCTAAGGCATACGTCCGCCAGTTCTCGAGTCGGCAGCTGGCATGCGAGTGACCATTATGAGCAGCTGATAGTGGTGACGTCGCCTGCAGACCTCGATGGATTACTTGCTATTCAAAATGTGCTTGTGCGTTAATTTTTTCGTTGATTTTAAATGTAGAAAAGGTGAATTTAACGTTTAAGAATTATTCCCGGCTTTTGAATTTATCGGAATAAAAAAAATTCAAGCGCCTGGGAATAGAAAAACACGACAAATTCGTATCGATATGAACCGTATCGTATCGATCGATAAGCCCTCCTCTACTTTTTTTTAGGTTAGATGTTTATTTTTGTAGCTGCTGCTCTTCTGACAATTTTTTAATTCCAAATCAAAATGAATTTTGCAAAAAACCTATCGAACTTACTTGCCGTCCAAGCAAACCAAAACGTAAGTTTGTCAACACAATTTCCACCTTGAGCACCAACACCACCTAATTTCAGTTCCAACAAGTCCGCAATAAATATGTGAACCGCTGGATGATAAGGGACGTTAAACGACGAAAAACAGTGGTGGAGTTCGCGCCGACGAGACTTCGCATCAATTCCCTGAGAAAAAACGACATTCTACCGGCAGAACTACGCGAATTGGCTACAGCAGAAATGACAGCTCTTCCTAGAGATTCTATATTACATCACACAACTAATCGGTGTGTTATAACATCTAGACCCAGAGGAGGCGTATATCGGTGGAGGCTGAGTCGTATCGTATTCAGGCATCTTGCTGATTATAATAAATTGTCGGGTGTGCAAAGAGCTATGTGGTAATTTTGGTACCTACATAATAAGGATCTAAATTAAACTAACATTACCCAAGAAGTTAACAAAAGTAGTCAGTTTGTAAATAAAGTAAAACTCTTATCAAGCATTTATTAATCCTTCAGCAGCGATGATTATATTAGTACATTTTGGTACTAAATCTGGTGCAAATATTACCTCGCACTGTCTTATCTGTGACTGTGAGGCATCAGTTCTACTTAAACATAATCTACAATTTGAGAATACTATACTAATTGAATTTCTATTATTATTTTTATTTTAAATTGTAACACATAATTACATACACCATAGGTTACATAAATAGTATATTAAGTTAATTGTAGTGGCTGTATGCACTATGTGCAAAGCCAATCAAACCAAAAAAAAAAAAAAAAAAAATAATCTACAATTAACATTGTTTGCCCAAGAAAGTCCTAAGCTTGGTTCAGCAAGGCCAGTCACCACATTATCTGTTACCTGATTGACCACTAAAATTCCACAATTATACTGATCTTGTAAATTATTTAAAGTTGTTGCAATCAATTTAAAATCTTGACTCCTGGATATGTACTTTGGATTCTCAGTTTCATTTCTAAATATACCCGCTATGGAATCTAGAATTATTAATCCTACATTCTTTCTTGATAGAATATGTGGTAATTTTACTAAATATTTTTGTAGTTGGATTGAATCTGCAATGTGAACAATAAGAATTTGGTCTTCAAAATCTAGTTTATGTTTTGCTTTGTAAAATTGGGCTAATTGATTTAGTCTTTTTGATGGGAATACGTCTTCAGTGGCTATGTAGAGGACTTCTACAACAAATAATTATAAATTGGTATGCATTGCAAGGTGAACAATAATTTTACCTTTTCCTACAGTCTGTGGTTGACAGGGCAATTGTATATTTAAAGCAAGTTGCAAACAAAATTGTGTTTTTCCAACTCCGCTACAGCCGTAAATTTCCGTAATGCCATTCACTGGTAGCCCTCCTAATAAAATTTTATCAATGTTTTCACAGCCTGTACTGATTCGGTCACAAGGTTTTATTTGATCCGCTGTTATGAATTTGTCTTTTAAAATTTCCTCAGAAGCTGTTAGCACCATTTTATTTGCTTCTTCCAAGGAACATCCTGTTTTAGTTTGGAGATCGTTAACATCAGTCATTACGATTTGTTGGAATGTGTTTAAGTTTTCTAAATGAAATATATTTTTATTTTGTTTGAAAAATTATATATTTATTCTGTTTATTACCTTCTTCGAGTAGCGAGTAGGCCTCAGGACCTATTATCGATTTGATCTTATCCATTTTTATTGCTATATTTGGGCTATTTAGCTATATTTGTTTATAATTTTTTAACCGCACTTTATTTTCAAAATTTTGTGGGATTTTTTTTTTAAGGGAGTGACTACTGCACTGTCCAGATAGTGCCCCAGTGTTGACTAGACAGTGCCGATGGAATCTGCACTATCCAGACAGTGCCGACTAAAGCTCTATGCACTGTCCCAGATAATTTAATTATCATATCATATAAAGTTATAGCTATATTCAAAATGGCTTGTATTCCTTGCTGGGATTCAGTGTATTAATAGTTATTTTTATATTAAGTAGGTACGCAAAATAAGATTTTTAATGGTACCTGAAAGTGTCAATTTTCACAAGTCAGGTCGAGGACAAAAATTGATTCGAAGGTTTACACAAATGTCGCATATGAAATACAAACAACATTTTTCCGACCAGACTGCGCAAAGTAGTACTTTTCATGGAGTGCGGAAAAGTACCACTTTGCGCACGCTCGTAGGAAAAAATGTTGTTGGTATTTCGTATGAGACATTTGTGTTAATGGGCACCTTCAAATGAATGTTTGGCCTTGACCTGACAGCAAGGAATGCAAGTCATGCAATTCAACTTTATATGATATGATAATGAAATTATCTGAACAGGGGTGCGATTTTCGAGACCATTCAAGTAGGTACTAGGTGTTTGTTTATAACTGGAACACTCCAGTAACCTTCTTATATTATTGAAAATAAAAGGCATGTTCTGGCTGGGAAATGTCTTGGTAAATTGCAACCTACAACGATATTTTTTTATCGTCATAGGTTTACAGGGTGCGCCAATAAGGTATTTTTTTCAAATGGAATGCCCTGTATATTTTTGTTATCCAAATAATATTTGGTCACTTTGTTACCTTTTTCTGACGTTTCGAGAAAAAATGTTTTTTGTGTATTTTGTGGTGTTTTTAGATGATTTTCTAGTGTTTGGAAGGATAATTTTCGTATTTTAAGATGGAAAGTTGTTAGTTTAAGAAATTATTAGTGGAAAACCCGGATGTTTGGAAAAGTTATGATTTCTTTGTGACAAACCTTTACCTACTTAACAATTAGGTAGCTACTATCCAGGATTTGCCTTCCTGTTTAGTTTTTTCATAACCAAATCCTGAACCCTGATTCCTGATGTTTATTTTATTTCTCTGCTATTCAAATTATCGACAGAAGCTGATGTTGAGGTTAGTAAATGGCTTGGATCCATATACCATTTATGTAGAGAGACTTTTTGTTTTTTCAATATGGATTTCGTAAGATTTTTTCTCTTTTGTTACAATCCATGAAGCCCCAACAAAGTACAGACAAATCATTTTTCTCCGTTAAAAACCTGTGTTTTGTCTCTGCAGGAACGACATGAAACTAGACTTTCTTGCGATTAAAACGGTTCCCACAACTAAGTACAATACATAACGTATGCATTTTCCAAAAAATCGACAGTTTACAGACTTTATACAAATCAAAAATCGCAATAAAACGGATTTTTTTAAAATAAAAAGGCATTGGCCTCCATTTTGAATTTCATTTTGACAGGTCGTTGGATTGCCCTATTGGTAAAACTGAATGGAGAACTTGGAGAAGGGTTTTCATTTGTGCTTTTTATAGGAGCCCATTTCTCAAAACTGGAGTATTTCGTGAGAAAGATTAAAAAGCGCTTCCTTGTGTTTAGTAGTAATTGCTTGGAGCTGATCTCTGGCAGATGTAAATAAATCCAATAAAGAAGAGCTGCTTTCCAGTATGCACATTGGCGCGCTATAGAGCTCCTTGGGAGCGCCACGCACTTAGCTTTGCACCGTTCCATTATCATGATGTGTGACTTTTGTCCGTACATATAGCTCGGGTGCTCAACGCTCCGAGTAGCTCCGATACTGGAAAGCGGCTCAGATTACCCTTTGAAATGGCGCGGCACGAGTGTAGGTGTCATTTCAGATTTGTGGAGATTGTGAATCTCTTTGGGACAATAGTGCGGCACTTTTTTGCTCCGATCAGTTCCGTTCCTGGGTTTTGCTACAAGACCTTATAGCCGTACCCCGGTCACAGGCTTCGGAGTCGCGCGCATCGCATTATTGTCAGTTCCGCCCAGCTGAGTTATCGTGATCTGAAAATAGTTGTATTCCTTTCACACTTAGGAGGAGCTCTAGGGCGTTACGCGCATATTCCTTTCGAAATCGTTCATGGGACGGTTTTTGACGTTTCGGAACAAACCTAATATCTTGCCCTTGGAACTTTTTGAATACATAGGTCGGTTCAAACACGTCAAAAACCGTCCTATGAACGGTTTGGTAACCACTTTGTATACGCATTTCGGATTCTACGAACAAATTTCAGGGTTTGCGCAGAATCGTGACGGTACCCTGCGGTGTTGGATCAAAGCTGTTGTCAAATCCTAACTCACAAAAGTCACAAATGACATCCCCCGCTAACATTTACTAGCCGTGCGTTCGTTATTTTGGTCCGAGTTCTCCGAGCTTGACTTTACCGTTCGTTTATTTAAAAAGTGTACTCGGTGCAGCCTCATTCGCGTTCGTTTATTGAAATTTCTGGCACTTTTATACAGCGTTCAACTGCTCTGTTCGCTCACTGGTCACGTGATTACGGCTCCGCTCAACACGCTCTGCTCTTTGAACAAAATACCGAACGCAAGGTAGAAAGAGAAGGTATAATATAACGATAATTATGGTCTAGAAAGAAAAAGAACATCGTTTCATGGTCGGCACGTTTATGGTCGACACTTGTCGTTGTCGACCGAACTAAAATGTTTGAAAGCAGACAACCCACAATTTCTCTACAGTCTACAGCCGTTCGGCGTTGATCCAGGGAAATCAGGGAAATGCAGCCTAAAAAGGTGTTGTCGGCCGGAAATCGGGATATATTACCTTACATTTTCAAAAAGCGGGACATTTGGCATTCAATTCGTAAATCGGGACATTTCGAAAATATTTCTGAAAATCGGGACTGTCCCGCCTAAAGCCTAGTACTCATAACTGCGAAATTCGCATTTTTTTGACATTGCGTTGACAATTTGACGTTTTATGCGTGTATCAAACGTCAAATTGTCGAAGCAATGTCAAAAAAATGCGAATTTCGCAGTTATGAGTACTAGGCTTAAGGGAGGATTTTCATGCATCCGTTTTTCCGTCGAAATATGTCCGAAAAGTCTTCTATTTTGACATATTTATATACGATTATGTCAGAATACAATGTTAAACGGACATATTTCGTCGGAAAAACGGATGCATGAAAATCCTCCCTTAAGCCTAGTACTCATAACTGCGAAATTCGCATTTTTTGACATTGCGTTGACAATTTGACGTTTTATGCGTGTCTCAAACGTCAAATTGTCGAAGCAATGTCAAAAAAATGCGAATTTCGCAGTTATGAGTAGTAGGCTTTAATCGGGTCGTCTGACAACCCTGAACGTAGGCAGCATGTCGTTTCTCGCCTGAACGTAAGGTGTTTGCACTTCACTATAGATTATGATTTCGCGCATCCTAAATTTAAATTCTAAACTACGACTGCTGGCGGCTGGCGCAAACAGCTGACGACTTAGTTAATGACGTCGGAAATGGCTGCACACCAATATGGCGGCGCGGCGATTACCAAAAACGAGGTCCATTAGCAATCCTTAGGGCCGGTTTCTCAATAGCAGGTCAACCCCGGATTAAGGATAACTCCAGAGTAAACATAGCAACATGCCTACCCCAGAGCTGCTTTTCAGTGTGCACATTGGGGCGCTCTGGCGCGCTCTAGAGCACCTCGGGGGCGCCACGCACTAGATTTATACCGTTCCAGTATCATGGCGTGAGACGCCTGTCTTAGTGTCAAATATGTCAAATTTTAAAAACAATTATCTGTTTGTTTGTGCAGTTTGTTTTTTTATTTATCAAAAAAGAAAGAGAATCAAAACTATATTTTAAAAATGTTCAATCTCGAGATATAACAAGAAATAAATAAATAAATAGCCACCCACGGATGTGACAGCTGACAGGTTGACGCGTACGTACAGCTCGAGGGCTCAACGCCCCGAGTAGCTCCGAGCGTCAAACTCCCATACTGGAAAGCGGCTCTGGAGTTAAAACGAACCCGGAGTTGACTCGCTATCGAGAAACCTACCCCAAGGCCCAAAGGTACACGTGTGCAGTTGCAGCCCTGGAGCTATGCCCAAGCTTAACCCAGGGGTTACTTGCTATTGAGAAACCGGCCCTTAGTAGTGTTTATTATTCTTGCGACTACCCTACGTCAAGGCGAGAAGCGACAGGCTACCTACGTCATCACTGGTGCTTTGGCATGGTGGGGGGCTTGAGATTTGAACTACACAGGCCTTATGAGGATAAGCTATCCTGAAGTAGTAGGGTGTATTATCCTTGGACTATCCTGTGTAGTGTGTAATAGCCTTGAGTGTGGTGTAGTGTTATATCACGTGATAAAAAGGTGAGTTCCGAATGGTACCAAGTGTCGACACTTTCTACAGTATTATTAACACTATAGATCTGTTTCCTCTACTTACTCTTGAAATGTTCTCGTAGTACTTTTGGAGTGACCTCTCTTTACTCGACTCCCTATAGAAAATAGGAAACGTGAACGTAGCTGTTTCAACGCTAAAAAGTCAAACCCTTTGATTGGCGTACTTAGAGTAAACGGAGTGAGAACCGAACCGAGCTAAATAGAGTGACGAAGTAGAGAGTAGAGTAGAAACTTAGAACGGTCTTGAAACCAAAAGTTATATCAAAAGAGAAGCAGTTCAAGGAATTTCTTTCTTTCGCTATTTTCATTCAAATTCAGTATTTTTCATCCTTCCCTCCTCAGTAATCCCTTCCGGACGGTCTACCGAATTGTTGACCTTGCTTTGCATACTTGCCACAAATTTAACCTAATTTTTAATTTTTCTACTTGGGTATAAATTTAAATTGTTCTAAACTGGAAAAATTAACTATTGCAAATTAAAAATAATAAATTAAATTGTTGCACTCGACAGCTTGCCTTGTGGTTTTCCCAGGGCTAAATTGGTTATGTTATATATGGCAAAACAAAAATTCTAGTGAATTATCATCTTGACTCATCGAAACCTCTACAACTAAAAAACCGCAATTAAGCAATGTGATAATAAAATACCATACCACAGTTTATTCACGCTAGCACACCTCGCTGGCCGAAGGAAGTGGCTTTGATTATCTTTTACAGATAAGAGAAAATGTGAGGAACAGCATAGTTTTTTTCAAGAGAAATATGGCCAATTCAAATTACAGGTAAATAATTTAGGCATTTTATTTAAATTAATTAATGATGATATTAAAAAATTCAAGGCTGTCAACTGATACGTACTTGATTATTTTATTTCGATATATTTTGTTAGATAACATAGAGGGTTTAGTTTAGAGGAGGATTCATGACTATTTAATAAAAACTTGTTTAAAGGTGGGGACACATCTATGTATTTTTAATACCCATTTAGAATAACCCCATCCTTATTTATCAATCACAAATCAGATGAAACAAAAAATTATCAACAAAAACGAATATCTATTGCTAATACGTCAAATTCATGTACAAATAGGAAATTCCTAACCTAATTTTATTTGTCTGTTCAAGAAGCGACGTACGTTTAGTTACTAGAATGACTGGTACTTCTAAATAGGTATTAAAAATTCTATATCATGCATTCTTCCGATCCGACTCCGATCATACAATCAAGGTCCTTATTCTTGGAACAGGGGAGCAGCGGAACACTCGTTCTCCTGGGAACGCTGGTCCCTGTTCCAAGAATAAGGACCCTGATTGTATGATCGGAGTCGGATTGGAAGTATCCCGGGCTTTATGAGAGAAATTATATGATTTATTTTTTTTTATTTTGATTTCTATTTCAGCCTGTATATCTCCCCTATTGATTAATCACTATTTTCAGTTTTCCTAATATCAATACTTGATTCTATCTATCTATTCAGCATTCTTCAGTTCATCTCTGGATGTAGACCTCCCCCAGTCTTCTCCATTCCTCTCTGTCTGTTGCCATGTTCATCCACCTGGTTCCAGCGTGCTTCTTCAGGTCATCAGCATACCTCATCTGGGGTCTTCCTCTATTTCTTTTCTTTTATTCTCCCAAGGTCTCCAGCTTAAGATACAATTACTCCATCGGTCGTCTTTTTGTCTGATATTGTGACCTGCGAATTTCCATTTCAATTTTGCTACCTCCTCTCTAACATTTCTCACTCTTGTTTTATCTCTTATCCACTCGTTCCCCTTTTTATCTATCAGTTTCACATGTAACATTTGTCTTTCCATTGATCTTTGTACTTTTGTTATTTTATCAATGTTTGACTTTGTAAGTGTCCATGTTTGGGATCCATAGGTGAGAACAGGAAGTATACATTGATTATAAACTTTAGTTTTGAGGTATTGTGGATATTTCCTATTTTTCAAGATGCAGGTTAATTTGCTGAATGCTGCTCAAGCTAGTCTAACTCGTCTCTTGATTTCTGCTGTTTGGTTTTCTTTGTTGAGTTTAATAATCTGTCCTAGATATATACAGGGTGTCCCATGGTGGATGGCGTATTAGACGTTAATGGAGAACTAAAAAGCGAATCATTTTGAAAATTTGGCAACCGGGATAAACGACCATAATCTACACTTTAAAAATATTTTTGTTTATGCGGTGTTGCCGCTTCTACTCTAAACTAGTGGTAACATCGCTATTTTAAATGGAACACCCTGTATGTGATTGCATATTTGGATTCTACGTTAAATTCTGAGCAGATTTTATGTGATATACCTTATACCTAAGTTCAACTGTTTTGGAAATATTGACAGTTGAAAATTGACTGTTTGCAACTTTGACAGGCTGTAAAACCTAAACGGTTAATTTTAGAGGAAAAACGGTTTCACATTCCTATCTTAGATTTTCATAAACTATCATTTGACACCAACTTTGAACTTAACCGAAGATTAAATTTAACTGGAATTTTTAATCATGGATTTAATTCAAAGTTGGTGTCAAATGATAGTTTATAAAAATCTAAGATAGGAATGTAAACTCGTTTTTCCTCTAAAATTAACGATTCAGGTTTTACAGCTTGTCAAAGTTGCAAAAAGTAATCACATACAGGGTGTTCCATTAAAAAAAGCGATGTTGCCACTAGCACCGCATGGCCAAAAATATTTTTAAAGTGTAGATCATGGTCGTTTATCCCGGTTGCCAAATTTTCAAAATGATCTGCTTTTTAGTTCTCCATAAACGTCTAATACACTATCCACCGTGGCGCGACACCCTGTATATTCGTCGACTTGTTCTATTTTTTTCTGTCCTATTCTGATTGTAATGTCATCGTCTGTTTTTAGCTGCTGTGTCAAGTTCTTCCAGCATTTCCATCAGTTCTTCTTTCTTATCAGTTATTAGGGCGATATCCACGTATCTTAAGTTGCTCAAGTGTTGTCCGCATATTTTTATACCTTTTTCTTCCCAGTCTAGTTTTTTAAAAACATCTGCCAGGGCCTGGTTGAAAAGTTTCCTATGGGTATTGGTTTTGCTCCCTGTGTATCTGTAGTCTATTCTGCTATTAATAATTAATGAGCTCTTCACTGCCCAGTGTTCAACACTATCAAAAGCCTTTTCGAAGTCGATAAATGCAATATATAGTGGGATGTGATATTCATTGGCTCGTTCTATTGGGATTTTCATATTTAATAGGTGGTCACTTGTACTGAAACCCTTTCTGAAGCCGGCCTGCTCTTTCGATTGGTAACCATTGAATTTTATTGTAAGCCTGGTGGTAAGAATTATTGTGAAGAGCTTATAAATTACGTTAAGGAGTGTTATAGGTCGATAGTTTTTCAAGTCTGCTCTATCACCGTTCTCATGAAGGATGATGGTTATGGATTCATTCCAGTTGTTTGGAATTTTCTTTTCTTTCAGTAGGTATTTTATTTAGGAGATTATGAAGAGTATTGATAACCGTTTTTCCACCGTATTTCTTATGTTTCAATAAATTACTATATTCTTGATGGAGCAGTGGTATGTGTCAAAATCTTCACAATTTTCATCAAAATATTCGAAGTTAATATTTTGAGTTTGTAATACTTGTTTAACATCATTTAAAGTACTTGCCTCGGTACTTGCATATTGTTGTTGGAGAGATTGAACTCTGATTTGCTTATTTCAGGTTGTAATTCTGAGTTTACATTCTTTGTTTTAATTTGTAGTTGTTTTACGGTTTCTTCCGGTGGTTCCTTTTTTGTTTGATATAGTTCTGTATAAAAGAGTTGTGTGATATTTATGATATCCTCCTTAATATTAGTTTCTACGCCGTTCTTGTCTTTTATTTAATTTATTTCGTATCTTCCTAGAGTGTTGGTCTTAGGCATTTCATATTCCTGTTATTCTTTATTACTCTTTCTATTTCTATTTCTTGGTTCTTTTTTTTTGTTTTCTTTTATCATTTTCCTGATGGTCTCATTGATTTCTGTATATTCTATCGATTTCCTTTTCCATTCTATGTTCAGTTTCCTCCTTCTTTCCATGAGTTTCTTTGTCTCTTCTGATATGCAATCTTCCTTCTTTTTATCTTTTTGTGCAATTTCTTTTCCTACCCTAACCATGGTTTCCGCTAATGTATCGTATATTTTATCTATATTTTCATTATCACTGTTCAAGTTCTAGATCAGTTGTTCCTTCAGTCTCTCTTTGTATATGGTTTTATTTTGTGCAAGTTTGGTCACGTCTAGTTGTCCCTTGTTTCCATTAGTTTTTATTTTCATTTCAGAGTTGCCATCCATACGTATTTTTGCTCTGACCATTCTGTGGTCACTGCCTGTGGTAGGTTGATCAGTTTCTGTGATTTTTGTTGTGTTAGTCCTTTGTGAGGATTTGATCCTTGTTGGGAGCGAATTTTTGCCTCCCCCAGATTCCGTGAGACAGACCATAGAGGTGTGGGAGTCGGGAAATTTCCCACCCACCTGGGGACCAGGTCCATTTGTTTTGAAATTCGCCATGGTATGTATGTACAGTGGTCCAAATTGGACACTTTCTTATGGAAACACCCTTTATTTTTAGAGAAAGAAAAAAATGGACCCCCCACTCTGAGGCTCAAATTTCATGAAATCTTGATTGGTGCAAACCGCGTTTTGATATCTTCAACCGTTTAGCCGCTAGAGGGCGATTCTCGATTTTGAGCAATATTGTAAAGCCTCCATAACTTTTTTGTTTATGAAAATAATTCATTTCCATAAAGACCTTTTGGAAGCACTTTTTCAAGCAGAATTCAGTGACGTTCTCAGTTTTCTTCTGTCTGGCTTCGATTATGAGATCTTGACCATAATCCGATTTTTTTCAATAGGACACACTATATATTATTAGTTCATTAGAAAGCTATGCTTTCGCTGATTTCAATGATATAAAGTTCGATAGGTTTACCTCTAACAGTTTTCGAGAAAAAAAATTATTTCGGTTTTTGTCATCATAAGAAACAATGTGTTGGAAAAGGACTTTATCTCTGTAAGGAAACTGAGAAAGTTCTCTTTCTAACACGTTGTTTCTTATGACAAAAACCGAAATAATTTTTTTTCTCGAAAACTGTTAGAGATAAACCTATCGAACTTTATATCATTGAAATCAGCGAAAGCATAGCTTTCTAATGAACTATTAATATATAGGGTGTCCTATTCGAAAAAATCGGATTATGCTCAATATCTCATAATCGAAGCCAGACAGAAAAAAACTGAGAAGGTCACTGAATTCTGCTTGAAAAAGTGCTTCCAAAAGGTTTTTACGGAAATGAATTATTTTCATAAATAAAAAAGTTATGGAGGCTTTACAGTATTGCTCAAAATCGAGAATCGCCCTCTAGCGGCTAAACGGTTGAAGATATCAAAATGCGGTTTGCACCTATCAAGATTTCATGAAATATGAGCCTCAGAGTGGGGGGTTTATTTTTTTTTATCTCTAAAAATGAAGGGTGTTTCCATAAGAAAGTGTCCAATTTGGACCACCCTGTACAAGGGGTAATGGCAAGTAAAACACCTCACTTGCCAGACGGGTTGGTGAGTTTTGATTCAGCCGCCCATTCTGGGACAGACGTTGTTTTCAGCCGCTCACTCTGAGGCAGACGCTGCACTATCACTATGCTGCAGTGCTAATTTTGGTCCGTCCCGGGTATTTATTTTCCCCGGTACCACTCATATCTTAGAGGCATTCCCCTATCCGCCACCTGGGGAGGCGTCCGATGGAAGACTAGTAAACCTCACAATACTTGATTACTTATAAGTGTATAATAATTAACAGTTATTACAATCTTTACAATTTTTAACTCTTTCCAACATACTAAACATGTTATAAAGAACAAACAAAGGTATAATTTATAATAAAATGTAATGTTGTTAGAAAGTTTTTAAGCTTCTGAGAGTATAATTATTTTTAAAACATTACATTTTGAACTTCGTTGACCAGTCAGAAACAACTACTCCGAGGGCAAATACCCCTACCTAGAGATGGCCCTGAGAATATTCTCCAAAGAACTTTTAATGAGAACAGAGAATTTACCGAGAATATTCTTCGGCCTTAAATTCTCGAGAATTTATGTTTTTTTTTTTTTTGTTCATGGATTAAAGTATATCAATAACCATAAAACATATATTTTTTTTTGGAATTTTTGAACACAAGGTTCAGAAAATGGGGGTTGACTTTAAACCTTAACAGATAGCGCTAGGTTAGTAGTGAGATTAGGTTGAAATGGAGAACAGTGAGTCCGGGTGAATCCGGTAAATCCTCCGATTCCATAGGGGTTATCGATTAGTAGATTAGATTTAATGCGCACTGGTGCTACTGAGTACTGAGTGTATTTCCAGCTCTTTCTCTCAACCTGTTGAAGAAACAGATAGAAACACATTTCCTTTGTACTATTCCTATGTACCAACCGGAAACGCCATAAGCCATAAGTTATTTCATTGTCCCCGCAATGTGCAGAGTGTGTGCAAAGAAATATATAACTTATTTGAAGCCGGTTTATTCACTGACTATTTTACTAGAGTGTTTTAGCTGTGGTTTTACACTGGCAAAATGTCATAGGAACGGCCGGTTTCCTACTGACAAAACTTCTACCTGTTCCTACCTGGGCAAAGCCAACATGATGGTTTTTCAGAGATTATTTCATTCATTATAAAATAGACCAATCAACGTCATTTTTTGAATAAATTTTGTTTAAATAAGTGATTATTTCACAAGACCTGTTTATCAGCGATTAAATTTTTGTTTACCTTTTTTGACAGAATTTTGATAGAAATATTCTGACATTTTATAATAAAAAATAGAACTTTTTGTTTGTGGCTTCAATCCTAATAATTATTCAGGTAATAATCTAGCCGTATATCACTCGACCTAGAAATTTAAATGGATTAAACTATCCAAATATTTTTCGCACAACTTTGCTTTTTGGCAAATAGTTTCATGCACAATAACTTTTAAATAAAAGCCCTCGACCGCTTCGCGGTCTTGAGCTTTTATTAAGTTATTGTGCATTCAACTATTTTCCAAGCAAAATCATGCTCAAAATATGTTGCATAGTTTAATCAATTAAATTTGAAGGTCTTGTGATATAATATATGATAAAATTTTGTGTGGTTAAGGTAAATAACTATTGAATTTGACAAGTGTCACCTAAAGAAAATAAATTTTCCATTTTGTCATTCGCGAAATTGCCAAGTAACAAACTTTCATACCAGTCGAAAATTTTGCCAACAAAATTTTTTCTCTTGTGGTATTATGGCCGAGTTCGTTTTTGTCATCTTTTTCGTCGATTTGCTCCGAAATTTTGACAAGCACGTGACTGGATAAGACAGTTTCAGTTTATAAATCACGTGCCTGTCGAAATTTCAGAGCAAATCAACGAAAAAGATGACAAAAACGAACTAGGCCCATATATGATAAACTGTCAACTGTCAGGTATGCAATCTAATGGATAGAAATGCGATCTCCCATCAGTCCCATTGGTCGGCCAGTTATCCGCCAATCAATAGAATTAAAAAAACGGTCAATTTATCTCGCAGATAATTAGCAGCAAGTTTATCAAAAGATGAATAAACCCGGCCTTAATATTAATTTTGACTCGTTTTGAGGAAATTCCTTCGAAAATGAAAACTAGAAGCTTGATATGGAAATATTTCAGACAAAATAAGGACAAGAAATTTCAATGTAAATACAGTAGAACCCTGATTATCCGAGGTAACGTGGGGGGGTACCCACCTCGAATAACTGAAAACTCGGATAATCCGAATCTACATATACCTATGTATATGTAGGTATATTATATTCTACAAACTCAGTTAATACGGAGTATAGACGTGCGTCACGTATAGACGTGCGTCACGTGCGTACTTCGGATAATCAGGATTATTGGGTCTTTTGACTGGCTCGGTTAATCCAGAGCACGGATAATTGCGACTCGGATAATCGGGGTTGTACTGTATTTTGATTTTGTTGTGTACCAAAAAAATGCAACTAGACAAATAAAACATATCCCAAAATGTTTAAAAGCCCCGAATGATGTTAACAAGCTATATTCTTCAAAATTCTCCAAAATTCTCCAATGTTCCCGAATATTCTCCGAGAAAATTCTCTCAAAATAAATTCTCGAGAATTTGCCATCTCTACCCCTACCAGCGTTGAACTACACTGATTGGCCCGAGCTTTTGTTGGCAATAAAAATTGTAAGAAAGTTTTTTCAGGTAATGACCAACGTAAATTCAGGGACACAACGGTCCCTGTTTGGGAATCGACCCACTGAGCAGTGGGCCTAGACTTCCCCTGCCAATCCTTGACGCGTTTCGTCCTTGTTAGGACTCATCAGAAGGACATAGGCTGAAGCTCCCTGTCCAAGCAAAATTGAACTTCGTTGACCAGTCAGAAACAACTACTCCGAGGGCAAATACCCCTACCGGCGTTGAACTACACTGAACATTGCCAACGAAAGCTCAGGCCAATCAGTGTATTTGCCCTCGGAGTAGTTGTTTCTGACTGGTCAACGAAGTTCAATTTTGCTTGGACAGGGAGCTTCAGCCTATGTCCTTCTGATGAGTCCTAACAAGGACGAAACGCGTCAAGGATTGGCACGGGAAGTCTGGGCCCACTGTTCAGTGGGTCGATTCCCAAACAGGGACCGTTGTGTCCCTGAATTTACGTTGGTCATTACCTGGGAAAACTTTCTAACAATTTTCATTGCCAATGAAAGCTCAGGCCAATCAGTGTAGTTCAACGCCGGTAGGGGTATTTGCCCTCGGAGTAGTTGTTTCTGATTGGTCAACGAAGTTCAAAATGTAATGTTTTAAAGGTAATTATACTCTCAGAAGCTTATGGCGTTTTTACATAACCATTTTTCTAGTATTTGAGTTAGGTCATGAGACTCATAACACACCTAGTGGTGTTATGGACGAGGTTATGAATCTATAACACAACTATTGCTGATGATTTGACAAATGTCAAAGGCTCGGTCAAAGGTAAACCTGTAAAGGTAAAATGAAGATAAACAACTACTAATAAACGAAAATCATTGAAAAAAAACATTCTTATTTTTCGCTTTGTAGATAAAATGTTGTGCATCACACGTGCGTGCGTTTAAACATGACTACAAAACTCGTGTGATTAGAACGACTCGGTCTACGACCTCGTCGTTCTAATCGTTCACACTCGTTATTGTAATCATGTTCATAAACGCACTTGTTATGTAAATAACTATTATACAATGTCGTACTACTACCCAAAAAAGTTCCAGTTCCATAAAACTTTTATAGATCTATAAGAAATAATAAAAATTAGTGAGTTATGCATTCATTATGACAGTTTATTGACATACCTACACACAAAAAGTGCTGGACAAATAGTTTTATGGGAATAACACAAACCAAGATTTCTACAAGGTAACCAAACCAACTACCTTATTTTTTACACCATTTTATACAGGGTGATCAGAATAACTTGAAGTACCTACATGGGGATTTTGGAAACCATTGAGGAAAGAGCTACCAATGTATTAATGTTTGGAGTGGAGGAATCCAGAAAGAATAAAGAGGCAGGAAGGAAAGAAGATGATAGAGAAAAAGTAATTTTATTTTGTTCACCAAAATGAAGCAAATTCTACCTGATACAGCAAGAATTATTAGGCTTGGAAATTATACAGCAGCCAATCAAAGTAATTTTATCTTCAAAGCAAGAAGCTTTGCAAGTGCTGAGAAACAGAAAAGCAATGGAGGACCAAACTGGAACGTACATGAGAAATGATCAGACATTTATGCATAGAAGTTATTTAAGGCAGGTTATAGAAAAATTAGAGAAAGAAAAAAGAAAAGAGCGGAGGTGAACAAAATTTAATCATAAAATATGTAAGAGGTATTCTAACTATTGTAACTGACAGACATTTAAAAAATTAAAATTCGAAGAGGTGTTTGAGGTTTCCTTTATGTACCTTTGTTCTGTTCTCTTGTAAATAAAACAGATGAATTTAAAATACGCATTCCTAACTTTGCTTCTCCACCCACTTTTATTCTGATAACAGAAACATGGCTGCATGAATCTTTAACAGACAGCTTTATTAAATTGGATGAATATTGCCATTTTCGACAAGATCGCATGAATCAGAAAGAAGGTGGAGTTTTTGTCTATGTTAAAAGTCATTTGGGTGGACATAAAGTAAATGCAAAGTTGTCAGATAAATCAAATATAGAACCACCAGCTAATTCAGTTTGGTTAGATGTTAAAATAGGCACAATTAAGATGACCATTGCTTGTATTTATAGAGCTGGATATACCACCAAAACTTGCAATTCACAAATGATTAAGGCAGTTAAGAGTGCATTTTCTACCGAGAACCCTACATTCATTTTTGGAGAATTCAACTTTCCTCTCATAAATTGGCCTAGTATTTCAGTTAATGGGTCAGACAAAAAAACTGAGGATTTCCTAGATATGTATAAAGAGATAAATGGTTCCATTTCCGACTAGATATAGACACAGTCAGGAGTTCGGTCAGGAGTTGTATGGGAGAAGCATATCAATAAGATAATCAAAAAAGCAAATAAATTCGGAAAACTTTCAAATACCATTAATTTGCTCTATAAATCCTACATAAGACCCAAGTTAGAATATGCTCAAAGCGTCTGGAATCCCTACTATGCCAAGGATATCAAGGCCTTGGAGACAGTGCAGAGACGATGCGAGGTGATTCAATCGAAACTTTTAAAATACCTAACTGATGACTATTATTCGTGCCGTTTAACACACATTTCCTAGAAAAAACTTTATTACTAATTGAATAGTGCATACATGGAACATGGAACAGGATACTGTTGGTGCGTCTAGTGTGAATCAGTCCAAAAACAGACTTGATCAAGAGTAATTCACCTCAAGACTAGTGCATTATGGACCATAAAAAATAGTTTTTTGAGAAAGCCTTCTCTTTTATAGTGCAATACGTCAAATATGTGTACTTAGACAATTTGGCAATAGCCTCATCAGTTTCTATTGCCTGCTAATGGACAGAATAATGATAATAATAACTTTTTAGCTACTAGATCATTTAGGTGTATTATTGACCAGATTGTATTACATACTGCTGGATTAATAATAAACAAACAATAAAATTGTGTATTTATTTTTTTCAGCAAAGTTGACGAATATGGTTTTGAAAGGGGCGAAAATTTCGATTACAAGACATACGACCTGTTTATGTCACAGTACATGAGAACCCTAACAAGAAGAGCACAAAGATGGGACAGCACGTTCAGAACGCGCGATTTCGGAAAAGGCTCCACCCTAAAACGATTCGTCCGTAAAGGAATACCAGCAGATTTTCGAGCCGCCTGTTGGATGTCCATATCTGGAGCTGATCGATTGAAATCCGGCACTGCCATGACGTATCAGCAAATGAGAAAGGCAAACATCAACTCGCAAATTATCGAGACAATTAAAATCGATTTGCCTCGCACGTTTCCTGATAATATTTTCTTCCTGAACGAAGAAAGCCTTCCTAGCATGTTGTATAATGTTTTGGCAACGTTTGCGCATCAGAATTCTGAAGTTGGGTATTGTCAAGGATTAAATTATATTGCAGGTATGGGTATGAGTATTTTGATGTAACTGGAATAAATTTCTGATCGAGATCGGTAATGGATAAGCAAATTTTTGAATTCTACTTCTCCCTTACAATTTAAATGTTGGTTAATAATAATGTGCTGTCTGGATGTTTGTCTGATGTTAGATTAAGAAATACTTAAGGTGCGTCTAATTGGTGTCAATAACAAATTGGGTTGAACATTATTTTTATTGAAAAGGTTATAAGTCAAATGATTGATGAAAAATTTGTATATGAGAGCCTGAAAAAATATTTCGGAGTGCCTTAGGAATTTACTTGTCCCAAAAAATGTTTCTCAATCTCAATATATTGCTACATAAAAAAAAAACTAAAAAATTAATACATAGACATCTCTTTTAGGTTTAATTCTGCTAGCAACCAAAGACGAATCGACAACATTTTGGTTACTAAAAACATTAGTAGAACAAATATTACCAAAATATTACATCAGAACCATGTCTGGGCTATTGACCGATTTAGAAGTATTAAATGAACTAGTCAAAAAAAGCGAACCCATAGTCCATAGGTAAGAAAATAATAATTAAAAAACACCATAAATAATACTTATATTCAAGGCACATATTAAATGTTGGTATGCCTTGGGCGATGGGCACAACAAAATGGTTTATTTGCATTTATGCTGATGTCCTACCGACTGAAACCGTCCTCAGAATATGGGACTGTTTATTCCTTGAAGGTTCCAAAATATTATTTCGTGTAGCTTTGGCCCTAATCAAATTGCACAAAGAGGATATTTTGCAAACCAGCGACTTGAGCGAGCTTATGACTGTTTTTAAAAATATGAAAAATCATCCTAGGGTTATCAACTGTCACGAATTTATGCGAGTACGTAGATGATACATCTAGAAAGATTTTCAGCCACTAATTTATTTATTTTTTTCTTGATTATCAATGCTAGTGATATTTCTTTTTAAAGAAAGATAAGTCTCTGGTTTTTACATTCAACATTGAAGGTAAAACGCCATTTGGGAGTCAAAAAAAATCATTAATGAGTAACAAATTTCAATCTCAGATGATCCATTCACATTTCAGAGATAGTTGTATGATCATGCAACAGTGTGATGGCTCAAATCTTATAATATGATTTTTTGAAATTGCAGTTTACCGGGTGACAATGAAACTACTACCCACGGCGGCATTTCTTAACGGCTCGAGATAGAAATATGCAACTCGGTTTGTTCATAGGGTTGAAAATTGTGAACAATTTTAATATAAAAATAATTGAATATCTTTTCCGGTTTCACCGGAAATGGCATTGACTTTGTTATTTTAAATGGGACACCCTGTATATATATATATTTTTTGGATTCTCTGAACAATTCTAAATAGCTTTTGTCCAACATACCCTATGTCAAAAATTGATAGTTTTTGAATAGAGTGGCTCAAAAATATATCGTAATTCCTATTTGTTTGTATTTTACGTAAAAACTGCCATTTCCGGCATAACCGGAAAAGACATAATTGTTTTTATATTAAAATTGTTCACAATTTTCAACCCTATCAACAAACCGAGTTGCATATTTCTATCTCGAGCCGTTAAGAAATGCTGCCATGGGTAGTAGTTTCATTGTCACCCGGTATATCTACCTAATGATAATCTTATATTGTTTTCTAGGATATTTTTACACTTTCCGGTAGTCTCTCCAACAGGACTATCCAAAAATTAAGAATAAAACACGGCAAAGAATAAACTCAGGAACAAAATTGAATATTTTATATTCTACACTCTAGTCAGTTCAATATACACACTTTACACACATCTATTATTTATATTTTTTGTACATTTGCTAAATATAATTTATACAATTCTGATTTACCGAGAGTGTTTTTCCAGGAAATCTTTGGCCTCATTGATTTTAGATGCCAAATAGGGTGAACCGCCTCTGTCTGGATGGTTAACGGACATTACTTTTTTGAAGGCGTCCTTTACTTTTGTTTTGTTTGCAGATGGGCTGACTCCTGGAACAATAATTGAAAAAATGTAATTTATTTCTTGTTGGTTTCTTAAAAAGTTTACTTTGCTCTCTTAAAGAGTTACTAAATTGATGAATTAATGAGGGCGCTCTTTCACTAATTGCTGAAATTGACATAATTTGAGTCCTTTTTGAGAAAATCCTCACTATGTCCACTGCCTACACTCTACATTTAGACCCAGTTTATTCAACTTCAGATAAACTTCCTGGTACCAATCTGCAAGATACATTTACGTTCTGTACAAACAACTGGCCGACCAATGAGATCACAGATTGCGTTTTTATCCCTCAGACAGCATACCTACCTGACAGTTTATCGGAAGGTGAATACACCGGCCCTAAGCCACTCGCAACTAACTGGCAATAGCACAATCAAAACTTTTACTAGCACCAACCGCAACAGCTGTTCGTGGTTTGCCGATGGAGTCTTCTTAAATTTAATTGGTAGAAGATGCTTGAATTATGTTTCTAAATTTTAGTGAAAGAGGAGAGAGCCTATTGAGTAGTGAGTAAATATTCCCGGCACAAATCAAACAGAATAATCAAAAATTGATATTTGATATTACCTAAAATCAATGCAGCCTCTCGCCTATTCATTTTCTGATCGAATCCTCCCTTGTAATATTTAGCATTCGCAGCAGACTCTTCGAATTTGGGTAAATTTTTCATGGCTTCGTTGAACGTTTTCGTAGCGTTGGGCAATTGACGTAGGGCGTATCGGGCCCCGAAACCAACAACGGCCAGTCCTAGGCCTGCCAAGATTACACCGTTCTGAAAATTTAACAATTGTTTGAATTTTTATCTTCTTGGCTAATTAAGTTATTATGTTATTTACCATTGCGTGAATTCAAGCAATCTTCCTAAAATTTTAAATGGAGAAGTAATTATTTGTTTTTGCAAAAATAGAATTTGAAATATTTGAGTTTTTGATCATTGGATTGGATGGATAGTTGTTTTGATAAATGAACATGTGTTAATCGACATGTGTCAGTGTCAGTGTTGCCAACGCCACGAAATTTTAATACATAAACCCTTTCCACGTGGCCCCGGTTTAACAAACCGCAACATACCGCTCAAATTCGAGTGGTAGGTACCCACACGTCACTTTAGCCGCTTTCCAGCTAACGCTTTTGAGCACGCAATCGAGCTTTTGCGCGCGCAAATGCTTCAAGCGCGTTTTGGTGTTCCAGCCGTGCTGCGCTTCGAGAGCCTGCTAACTTTTGCGTTTCAAACACAGAACACTGTGCTGCACCACCGTGCTTGAAGCACACCGCTGGAAAGCGGCTTTTGTAACCGGGTTAGAGAACGGTATGTCATTTCTCTAACCGTTATGTAACCCGGTTAGTTAAACCGTGATTTCTATTCATATTGGTCAGTGTTTTATTAGTGCCGTGTCAATATAGTTTATAGCCAAATCGAAATATTTTCAGATGAAGAACTTTTGCAGATCGCACTGGTTTAGGACGAAGAAATGGAAGAACAAGTAGAAGAACAGGTAGAAAAACGACATTGGTTCCATCCTGCATGGAAAAAGAAAGGTATAGAAAGGGAATTTATAACATTATACAAAACAAGTAGACAAAGCAGCAAAATTTTTTGAATACTTGAGGATTTCAAAAAATTCGTTCAACCCTATTGTTGTGCAAGATAAAAATTCATTTGAAAAAGCATGACACCCTTACAGATAGCATTATTTAAATCAGAGTCCATGTATTTTGAGTTCACAGGTCATACAAAACTGGATAACCCCATGGACCAACTCAATTTGTACGGCCGTGAAATCCCAAAAATATCGCCAGAAACTATAATTAAAGATCATGTTACGGTGCCGGCGACAGCACTGTTTGCACTGTCACGGTCGCGCGTCGGACAGATGGGAATAGATTCCAACAAACCAACAAATTGCTACGAGAATAATTTTGACTTCGCCGGTAAAATCATGTGCCGGTCACAGCACTGTCGCGTCACTGCTATGTGTGAATCGACCCTTAATCCTTATACCTTGAGGGCGACTTCTCATGAGCGTAAGTTGACATTTCTGGCGTAATCACGTGATAATTTGGTGTAATTTGATTGGTAAAATCTCCAACATGTCAAATATTTTTCCAATAAAACCCAACCATTTTATCACGTGATTACGCCAGATATGTCAACTAACGCTCATGAGAATTGACCTTTTGTTTGAACGCCATATTGCGGTGCGCGAACATAGTTGCCAACAGTAGAAAAAAAAAATTACTAGCGTTCTGTCAACTTTAAAATCCAAAATTAGTGAATAAATTACATTTAAAATTTAAATTTGCCGCCTATTACGAATGTTTTTGGAAAGAAAAGCCATCAATTTTAGGTTGTATTGGGCAGAATAGAAATAATAAAATATCTAGTTGACAGCCCGCTAGTAATTTTTGGTTTTCTTGTTTTGGCAACTATGTTCGCGCACCGCAATATGGCGTCGAAACAAAAGGTCAATTCGCCCTCATTCTCACTTGCGCGAAATGGCAGCAAATATCCAGTTAAGTTCCCCGAAATTTTGTAGAGGGCGTGAGTGAACTTGGACTGCTTTGAATTTTGGCGGTAAATGTCAATAGTTTTAAACCGTTTTAATAAGTAGAAGGAAAGATGACTACATTTGAACAATGAACAGTGAATAAGTTAAAATATCTTTCAAAACGTTCAGTGGTCCTTAAAGATTATTTTCAGCGTCAGCTTGTGTTGAAACGACACATCAAACTTGACTTTTGAGGTTAAAACTTCATTCGATTATTTATGCGCCAAAATTTAAAAAGCTCCAAGTACAGAAGCGCCCTCTTCAACTCAACTGTCAATATTACATGCAATGAACTATAAACCACACGTAATACCTGGAATGGCACCGACCGTTGTCGTATATGGCATTTGGATGGCATTTGTCATCTCTCTTAGTGCGTCCAAAGAAAGCTATATAGTGGGGGATCCCTTTCTCTCTCTATTTCATTGCTGTTAGGTTTGGTGTATATTCCTAACCTCAAATTTAATATTTTTTAGACAAGGAAAGATTTTCATAAGTGACCCATAGGGTAAATAGAGATAGGAATCCCCTACATTCTCCATCTCAATTTGCCGCAATTTAGAGATAGGCCGGGCCATTCCAGGTACGTGTAGTTTATAGTTCATTGTTCCAGATACGTGTAGTTTATAGTTCATTGGTTCCCACAAGAGTATCTGACAGTTTGCAAGCTGTCAGCAAGCATCGCCCATATATGTTTTCAATGCTGTCGTTATAAAAATCTGTAACTCAGCTGAGCGATTGTTTCTGATAGGTTGCAAACTGTCAGACTCCTGTGGGAACCAATGAACTATAACCAAAAACTGGAATGCGAACACATATTGACGAACGTGAAGCCTAGTGCCGCTGCTGCGTAGGGGATACCTGTTTTTGTCGCACTCATTATGTTAAATGGCGGAAATTGCTTCCAACACGTATTCCAATTGATGAAACCTGTGAAGGTAAATATGACAAAACTTGCAAGACGTCATATGTCAGCGAGCAACAGAAAGAAACAACATTCCCCCTTGTGGCATCTGTCTTTGATGGCTACATTTTTTTGGCAGATATGGCAATGTGTGAGCATTCCAGTTTTTGACTATAGTTCATTTTCGCAAAGTGTTTGTTGCACCAGTTCATTGGTTGCACCACGCATCTGTTCCTTTCAAATTGGAGGCGACTAACACCGGAGCGAGTAGCCAGTGGCGTAGCTATCGATGGGCGGGAGAGCGCGAAGCGCTGGGGCCCCGGAACATAGGAGGCCCTGCCGGGCCTCCTTCTCAAAATTAAAAAATAGGTATCTGTAAAAATTCCTTAATAAAGCTTAGTTCATACTTGAGAATCGGGAATTGCGGAAAGCGAATAATGATCCTGTTGGTTGATTTGACTTCCCACCGCATGACATATCATATTTGTGAGTAGCTCGAGGGTTTCAAACCAATGACCTTTCAAACTCTTGGAAGGAATAGAACTAGTTCTCGGTTTAGATTCAGAACTCAGAACCTATTCGGAACTATTTGCAAGCGCAATTCAAGTTAAAACTTTGTTCGAGGAACACATTTCGAAAGAAATTTTGTTAACCGCTAACGATTTCTGAGCAGGAAGGGAAAACTCAAAGCTACCTAACCAATGGGTACATTCAAGCGGTGCCAGCGGCTAAGTTCAGCCACTCAGCAGGGAGGGAGCAGCGTTCTCATAAGAACGAAGGTTCTGTCTTTGTCGCCCGTATTCATATTTCCATAACACTGACAATGAGAGAGCAATCGTTCTTATGAGAACGCTGTTCCTCGGTTTCGAGAATAAAGTCCCTGCTGAGCCGCTGGCACCGCCTGAATGTACCCAATGTACCCACATATCTCTGGTAATGGTGTATCCCAGGTGACGTCATAATAGTTATCAGGCAACCTACCTCTTTCAAACAAGCGGTATGCCGCTACCTCAATGGTATGCCTCGGGTATGCCGTATTCCATATACCCCCATATGAGAAACAACAACGAATTATGGTTACTGATGATAATTTTGAATTACAAAGTGCTGTTAATAATAATATATCAATTACACAGCTTTCAATGAAATAAATATGAAGTTGTATCGGAAGCAGACTACTCGCCACGCCGGTGAGGATTTTTTAGATGGGTTAACAGAAAATCTGAACAAAAACTCTCGAACAAATTCACTAGAAAGATTTGAAAACCATTGAGGAAGACTTCAAAATTGGATAAAATTGAACAAATTCAAGCGAAATATCAGGAAAAACTTATCAAGTTCAAAGTTATGGTGAAGGAATGTAAGAAAATCGTAAAATTGATGGATGATCAGTAGAATAATAGGTCTGTTTCTGCAGAAATCACAAGCCAGTCAGAGCGAATTTCATTGGTTGAAAACAGTCAGAAAACTAGTTTCAACCAATGAAATGAATAATACATAATAGAGAGTTCTCGTACTGTCCAAATTTCAAATACCGTAACGTTATTTGACAAGTATGACAGTTCTTACGGTATTAGCGTTAGCGGAGCTCGTTACCTAAAGGGAATTAGCGGATGCCTTACCGTAACGCTATGCTTCGTCAAAATTAGTTTACGCTCCATTTACGTCTGGAAGAAAAGCAACTTCTAATAATTCCTCCATTAATCAAACTCAGGAATCTTCAGGATTAATATAAATTGGCAAACAAGCAGAAAAAAGTTGGGTTTGATCACTCAATTCAGCTGTAAAAATGTAAACAGAATAAGGGATTAGAGGATTTTTGTGTCTTCATCGTGCCCGAGAAATATAAACACTACATATTTCAACCATATTGAATAGCTTGTAAAACTATACCTAGTGCATTATGCTGTAATTTTGTTTTAAATTTATTGCCTTCAACCTTCAAGGAGTCTGGGAGTGGGAAGATCCGCAAATCAGAAAATTCTAAAACAGTTCCTCCTTCCAAAGCAAGAACTGCGAGAATCGTTCTAGAGCAATCCTACAATTGTTCTTAAATAGTTTTAGATAAACCAAAACCACAGCTTCCAAAACGCTGTCAACACAGTTCGATTACGATTCTGAAAAAACGAAAACGCGTTTTATGAGACGCGCATGTGCAGAATAATTCCGAACTAGTTTTGAGTGAAACCAAAACAAAGATGTTTTCAACAGCGTACTCTTGTGGTCATTCAGTATTGAATCGACTGAATCCAGTGTACTGAAAATAATATCGGCATGGCGTCCAGCAAATTCAGTACTGACAGTTAATATCGGAACATACCCATAATCTGCCTAGCTCAGATGTTGTGTCAATTGTGACATACTACTTCCTTATTTCCCTCCCCAACCAATGCCTGCGAGTGACGTCACTATCAGCATCTTATAGTGATGACGTCACCTACAGGCCTCGATGGAATGCTTGCAATTCAGGCTGTGTAAGTGAGTTATTTTTTTTGGTCGATTTTAAAAGTAGAAACGGTGATTTCCAGTCTGTTCTCACAGAAGAAGTTAAGTGTTCTTGATCCTCGAGTATCCCAGAATTTGAAGGCGGGGGAGTTAGGGGAGTATGACACAATTAACGCATTACATAATTCAGCATACATGAGTATGCTTAGTTATCCTCGCGAAAAATTACCTAATGTAGTGCAATTGGGCTGGTCCAAACCTTTTAATTATGTCATTGGTTCTGGCTCCTAGGCGGAATTTTAGGTCCTCACTGTATGTATCAATTTGATGTCACATGTAAAAAAATCTGTGGCATCTGCGATGTCTTTTCCGCACTCCAACTTGCCCACTGTCTTCTACTGCGGATTCGACTCCTACATATTTCACAAAAAGAACTTGGTAACAAAATTACTCTCTACGTACTCTGGAAATCTCGATCTGTTCCAAAGGTGGAAATTTTGGAGTGATTTCGGGCACTCTGATACAGTTCAACTGCTCTGTTCGCTCGCTGGTCACGTAATTACGGCCCCACTCAGCACGCTCTGCTCTTTGAGCAAAATACCGAACGCAAGGTATGACGATAAGGATTGTCATATTTGACAAAAAAAAAACGAATTTTCGCGACGAACTACTTCCATGATTTCATAAACACAAACGCTTTCGCGTAAGACTCATGACGTCATAGTGTACGTAGTTCGCCGGAAGTTTGGACGCAGCTTGTAGCAAGCCTTCAAACTCATGACGTTAAAGACGAACTAATTTCGTCCTTGGATGAACTAAAAAAAAATACATTCGTCGCGAAACTTCGGTTATAATCCGTTGTACAGAAAAGACTGATTTACCCAAAATAGCGAAAAATGATAAGACCTGTCAGTCGGGTGTTTAAAAGCCATAAGGCCTATCAATGCTGCCACTTTTGACAAAATGAAGTCGGTAGATTCTTGGAGAAATAATCGGTAGTTTTCGTTTCAAAATCGGTAGCTAGGCGGTTGCGTCATATTTTGTCATTCCACCACAATTTGCTTAGGTATATAAAACCAGTTAATAAATTTAAGTCATAATTTTATTGTGCATTGTGATTCCAATTTTAATTTTTCGCGAGCATAATCAAACACTGATTGTGCTCAGCTGTTATGTGTCAATTGTGTCATACTCTCCTAAAGCCTAGTACTCATAACTGCGAAATTCGCATTTTTTTGACATTGCGTTGACAATTTGACGTTTTATGCGTGTATCAAACGTCAAATTGTCGATGTAATGTCAAAAAATGCGAATTTCGCAGTTATATGAGTACTAGGCTTAAGGGAGGATTTTCATGCATCCGTTTTTCCGACGAAATATGTCCGTTTAACATTCTATTCTGACATAATCGTATATAAATATGTCAAAATAGAAGACTTTTCGGACATATTTCGACGGAAAAACGGATGCATGAAAATCCTCCCTAACTCCCTCATCATCCGATTCCTGGCCTGCGAGTGACGTCACTACCAGCAGCTTATAGTGATGACGTCACCTGCAGACCGCGACTGAATGCAGATTCAGGATGTGCTAGTTAGTGAGTTAATTTTTTCGTCGATTTTAAATGTAGAAAAGCTGATCTTCGGTTTGTTCTCACAGAAGAAGTTAAGTGTTCTTGATCCTCGAGTATCCCAGAATTTCATAGTGGGGGAGTTGGGGAGTATGACACATAACATCTGAGCATAATCATAACATTTATAGTAATAGCGTTTTCTGTTGGTAAAACTCGTGCTGTCCGAGTTCTGCACTCAACACTGAATCAGTTCACGTTTAGTGCAATCCCAAAAGAACATGAATTTGGCGCGTTTTGTCATTCTTTTCAAATTTATTATTTAACTTAACGATCCCTGATCGCTAACCTAACCTAAAGATATTTTCAATGGAATAAAAATTAAAAACGTTTGTGTGTATGAAAAAGTTGAAAACGGAAGTTTTTCCTGTATGTAAAGTACATAATTATGCTGTCTCCCGAGATGTGCAGAAATAATTCCAATGATACCTGCGTTGAAATTATTTTTTATGTCAATTTCAATAATAAAATTTTGAATTTTTGGTATCTCATTATCCCTGGAAAACATTCAGGCCTATGATGTATCCTGTCCTGTTATTTCAACGTCTGTGTTAAGGCTCAACATCTATTTCTGTCTCTATTTTGACGTTGCTGTTAAAATAACAGAAAATGATACATCATATAGGCCTGCGATTGTAGATAATAATAATAGATCTGTTTCTGCAGAAATCACAAACCAGTCAAAGTAAATTTCATTGGTTGAAAACAGTCAGAAACAGTCAGAAAGCTAGTTTCAACCAATGAAATTCACTCTGACTGGTTTGTGATTTCTGCAGAAACAGACCTAATAATTCTTCCTCTTCATCGCTGTCGCTCGACGAAGATAAAAAATATAGAATTTTATCAATATCGATATCCATAATTTTTTGGTTTTGTTCATACACAGACTTTTCGGCACTTTACGCCATCTTTGTTGTGCCCTGACATTGGCACGAGCTCTCTGACCTCGTGCTGGAAAAGTTGCACGAGGGCAATAATTGATTGCCCTGGTTTTCCAATAGAACATAAAAACCCGCTCGGAAACTGCCAACAGAACATAATTTTTGCATGAGTGCAGCACGAGTTTTACCAACAGAAAACGCTATAAGTGACCATCAGTGACGTGACAGACGAGACACGATGTCAGATGTCATAAGTTTTTAGATTTTCTTGCGGAATGAGAAACATTTTTATTTATTTTAAATAAAATATATATCTACATATTTGTTGCATTACTAACAAATTGCAGAAAAATCATGGGTTCCGTCTTTCTCAATAGTTGTATTCTTTTCACACCTAGGAGGAGCTCCGGAACAGCTCCGGGGCGTTACGCGCTTATTCCTTTCGAAAAGTGTTTGTTGCACCTAAGTGGCAAGTGCTCAAGCCCGACTCAAACCATTTGAAATGCATGAAAGACAGCGCATCTGTTCCTTTCAAATCCGGGTCGACTAACACCGGAGCGAGTAGCTCTAGCGTTTCAATCTCTTGAAAGGAATATAACTAATGATATACAAATGATATAAGTAATAGCGTATTTTATTGGTAGAGCAAGTGCAACACTGGTGCAATATTCGTGATCCATTCGCAGATTCCGCGCTGCACTTTTGTATTTCATTGGGAAAGCAATGCACGGAGTTTTGCACTGAGTGCTGTTGGTGCGCCACCGGCTAAAAAGCTAGTGTCGCACTCAGTGCAGTAGTTTATTGTTATTTGTGAAATTGAGGTTATTGGTAATGGTTTTTCATAAGAAAACAGTCCCAAATTTTATTTTTTATAGTGTTTTTGATATTTGTCTGCGAACTACCAAAAATGTCAAAAATCGCTTGTTGATTGCGAAGAATATTTAATTAGGGCTTCTAGCAAAGAGGGAAGAATTTTTTTTTTAGAATTGAACTATAATAATTACTTATAATAAGCACAAATATCGTTTTTTAAATGAAACTCTATATTTGAGTATATATGGTTATAATAGACGGAACACTCGTTCTCGTTCATCTGGGCTGGAAAGCGGCTAAAATCAAAATCGGAACGGCGTCTAAATTCAGTAATGACAGTTGTTATCGGAAAAAGGAACTAGCGGCTGAAACGAAACGCATTTGTGATGTGACGAGACTTTTGTCTGAATAGTCTTGTCATTTGTCTGCCAAAAAATGCAATGTTGCCAAAACATCAACGAAAACGAAAATCTCTTGAAGATTCGCAATCGCAAATGAAAGACACTCGCACAGCACAGTACCAACATAACATCGTGAAAAACACCAGCCTGTGAAAAGAAAACTAACCAGAAATCTGGGGATATTGATTCGCCAACGTTGGCTAGGAATATTTGCAAAATCACGACGTGCCTAAAAAAAAAATAGTTCTGTACGTCAACAATCAAGAAATTTTAAAAATATTTGTTGAAAAGGATGGCGATTTTTTATTTTTAGTAAAATTCGGAGACTGTTATTTAAGCGATAAAAGATCGTGGGAGCGTTTTTCACGATATAGCAATCGTTATTTTCGCGACGCCATTTTGTACAGTGCCGGTGATTTTAGATCTTGTATAGTTGTCAAAAAATTCTTTATTTTCTACCCTTTTTTTTTAACTTGTTAAAAGCGGTTTTTTTCTTCGTGTTTTGGGACACCGTTCCACACAATTTATCATCACTCTTTAGGGTAAGTTGCCTTCAAACGGCCTCTATTCGCAAAATAATTCGATACTTTGTCAGTTCTGTCACTCCCATTTATTTTTGATCTAAAATCTGACATCACTTCATCAGGAGTTTTTCCTATTTTGCATATTTTTATTTTTATTCGTCCGAAAAGCTAATGTATGCTTTTATTTTCTTCTAGTTTATTTTAAGATGGTTGTCTAGTCCAACGTTAAAAGATAAAACTATGACTGTTGCAACAAGGGGACAGGAAAATGCCGAAGACAACAAGGAGACACAGGTACCTTTCGTTTCACTATTTTAGAGCTTAATTTAAATGTATTTTGGGTCAAATTCAGTCTAATAAGGTGTTGATAGAGGCCAAACTATTTATGGACCATCATACAATAAAAATTAACCAAATACATTTCTGATGGATACAAAAGCAATTAATTTTTAGTTTGGAAGATAACTTACTTCAATTATTAATAAAGGTTGTTGTAAATATTAGTAACCTCACCTCACGTTTCTGTTTTAATTGATAAGTTCCAATAGTTGTTATTTTATAGACACTCAAATACTTTCTTACCTTCTTATTATAACAATTATGAATCATCATAATTGCTCAGTGATTCTTCTGGGTATTGTACCTACAATCATCTGTGTTCTTGCTAAATAGAGGTAAATAGACAACTACCAAGGATCTATTTTGTAATATATTTGGTATTTATCAAAAAACACTTGCAGCTATATGAAGTCTACATCTACATTGTAAAAAACCTATGGAAAAGTTTTTTGTATGTATATGACAGTTCAAGCATTTTCAGCCCCCAAAGTGGTCAGAAATAGAGGGCTTGACGGAGGGCATAGAGCATTTCTTCCTGTCAGCAGTAAAAGTAAAATTCTCCTATCAAAGAGTTACCTGTTACATTCTATGACTAGAAGTATATAAAGAAGATACCTACTACTTGCAATAAAATTGTGTTTTCTTCTATTATAGAATAGGATAACATTTAACATAAGTTAAAATTGGCCTATATCTGCTAAATCATAGTAGTATTCAATTAGCATCTAGGTTTAAACTTTTGTAACAACAATAACAGTATAGTGTGCTCATTTTATCTGGATAACATTTTAAACTGTCATAGTTTCTTCATTTTAGAAGTATATATATATAATTATCGGTTTATAACGTTCTACGTCTTCTGATTCTCGATCTCCAACCATCTCTGTCAATCCAGGCATCCTCTTCTAGGCCTCTGTCCTTCATTTCCTCGTCTACACCATTTCTCCAGCTTCTTCTTGGTCTGCCGCGTCTTCTTCTTCCCCCTGGCTTCCACTCGATTATTTGCTTGGGTATTCTTGTATCTGCCATTCTTTGTACATGTATGAACCAGATCAGCTGTTTGTCCTTTATATCATCTATTATTGTGTGTTTTACGTCCATAATCTCCCTAATTCTCAGATTTGTTATCCTCTCCATTTTTGACCTGCCTGCCGATCTCCTCCAAAAGTCCATTTCAGTTGCTTCCAGCATTTTTGTGGTTCTGATCTTTAGTGGCCAGACTTCTGAACTATACGTGACTATGCTTTTGACTATGGTGTTGTATATTCTTGTTTTGTTAGTTTTGTTGATATTTTGATCCCACAGTACACCATTTAGTAGGGATATTGCCTTGCGTCCTTGTATATTCCTATCTTTAATTGCTTCGTCTGGGGTTCCCTCGTGTGAGATTTTCATTCCCAAATATTTTTATTCAGAACATTGTTTTATTTCTTGTCCGTTATTCAATTTCAGATTTCGTTGTTCACCTCCTATAGTCATATATTCTGTTTTCGTTAGATTTACTTCCAAACCCCATTTCTCGTATTCCTCTATCAATTTTCGTGTCATGTACTCTAGGTCATCATAGTCCTGTGCAATTAATACTTGATCATCTGCAAAGCTTAAAGTATAAAGATTGTATTCATTGAGCGGTATTCCCATGTGTCTGCATCTGTTTTTCCACCCTTTGAGCGCTTGTTCTAAGTATATTTTAAAAAGTGTTGGTGATATGCAGCATCCCTGTTTAAGTCCTTTAGTTGCTATAAAGCCTTTACTGATTGAGTTTCCCTGTTTAATCTTGGTCTTTGCATCACTATAGAGCGTTTTTACTGCCTTTATTAGTTCTAAGTTGATATTGGTCTTTTCCAGTGCTTCCCAAAGCTTTTTCAGCGGAACATTGTCGTATGCTTTCTTTAGATCGACAAAAAGTAAATGGAGTTCTTGGTTATAGGCTAGTTTCTTTTCCATTACCTGGGTCAAACTGAATAAATGGTCTACAGTTGATCTTCCTGCTCTAAAACCGGCCTGTTCTTCTGCCTCACTATCTTTGTACTCGTTCTCTATTCTGGCTTTTATGAGTTTTCCAATCACTCTGCTCAGCGTATTTGTTACTGCAATTCCTCGGTGGTTCTCGCATTTGTTTCTGTCTCCTTTCTTATATATCATTGTTAAATAGCTTACTTTCCACTCTTCCGGTACTTCTTGGTTATCTATGCATGTTTGAAATAATTTTGTTAAATGTTTGTAGAGTTTATTGGTCCCACACTTTATCAGTTCTCCATATATTTCTCCTGGGCTTGGTGCCCTACCAATTTTCAAGAAGCCGCAGTGTTTTTTAACTTCTTCTTACATAACTCGTATTGGTGATCCTGCAGTTTTTATGTTTCATGTCTGTTCCCTCTCTTCTTTAAACTCTGCCCGCTGTTCTGTCAGTAATTCTTCACAGTACTCTTCCCATTGCTGGGGTGTTATTGTAATGATAATATCCTTAGTTTGTGTTTTTCTCATGTTTTTGAGTAATCTCCAACTTTCTGTGTTTCTTTTACCCCCCAGATAAGTATTAATATGCGCACAGTTTCTTTCCCATGACTTGTTCTTTTTGTGTACAATTTTATTCCGTACTCTTGCTTGTGCTTCTTTATATATTTCTTTGTCTCGTGTCTTATTTGAACTTAGATACTGTTGGTATTTCTTCCTTTTATCTTCTATGTCTTTTTCTATTTCTTGATCCCACCAATAAGGTGTGGGCCTACTTCCCTTTTTTTCATATTTGCCAAGGGCTTCAAATGCTGCACTGTGAATACTGTCTTTGATATGTTGGTAATGCATTTCAAGGTTTTGGAAGCTCATACTACTCTGTAATTTTTGATCTAATCTCTTCATGTACAACCCTTTTACGCTTTGCTCTTCTAGAGATTTTAGGTTGTATTTCTCAGGCACAATATTGTCTTCTTGGGTTTTCATTCCGTTTTCTTTTGCGATGTTTCTGCCCGGGATAAAGATTTTTGTTTTTAGGAGGTAATGATCGCTATCACAGGTCGCTCCCCTATATGCTCTCACGTCCTGGAATTTTATGTTCGAGCTCTGTTTAGCGATAGTGTAGTCAATAATAGATTTTTGTTGTCTGGTTTCATTTTTCCATGTGTACCTATGTATTTCTTTATGCTGAAAGTAACCGTTTAGGATTTTTAGGTTATTTTGTTGGCATATTGCATATTTAGAAGTTACTTAAATAAATAAAAAAACATACTGTAGGATTGTTTTCCTAGTTTTAGATAGGATGGACAAAAAACAAAACACTAATATATTTTCACTGTTATCTTATGCACACAAATAGCATTTTTTTAAATGCAACACCCAGTTAATTTTCAATTTGTTTGATAATATGTTTTATTCTGGGTGCAATATATACAATACAATACAATTGAATACAATTAATTCACTTTATATTTACAGACAGAAATGTTTTATTTATTCTTGATAAAATAACAGGTTTATAATAATTTCTCATTCAGTTTATTAAACACAATGTTCATGCTCCAACCTCTACATCCATGTCCCTTCTGTCCTGACTTCTGTCAACTCTATTCTCCTAAACCTAACCTACTTATAGGCAACCACATAAAGAATAAACAGAGATATTCTTATGACATCTCCTTTCTTTTTTTTTGACCTTGCATAATACCTAAGGGCTAGAGGCTAGATAGACATCTTTTGTCCAAATTTCCAATCTCTGGAAAACTATTTAAATTTATAATTTGAAAATTGGGGATCATTGTCTGAATATAAACAGGATTTTAGGGCTAAAATAACACACTAAGACGTTTCATATTTTAATTAAGTATTTGTGTTCAATGAATTTGCTGAAATAATCAACCATTAGGAAAAATTACCTATCAAAATAAAAAATATTCACTCCCACTATCTCCCATGGTTTTCCAGGGCCATCTCTCAATAATAAATTTTCTCGATTTTGGTGTGAGAATGTCATTATTCTCACACGCAAAATCGTTGAAGTTCATTCTTCAACAATTTTTAGTGATAATCAGTTTTCAAAGTATACCTTTTGGTTTCTTCCATAGAATGTACCTTCAACATTGTCAAACCTTCTAAAATAATTCAATGAAAATAATAGAATCCACCTGTCAGTTGATTGGGAAATAAATATTACCAAATGACATATTCTGCAAAAAAAAATCCCCAACTAACAGAGACCACAAGAAACTTAAAAAATTAAAAATTAAATCCAAAATCGAGAAAATAGTATAATACTCATGTTGCAGAAGGCTATTCTCGCACTCATTCGTTTGTCCACTTGCTCCTTCGTTGCTCGTGGCCAAATTTCGGGAATATGTGGCATTCTGTAACTTGTATTTTAATATACTATTCAAACCCATGAGTTTTTGAAATTTCAGACAGATACTCCAATTTTCAATTGAATCAGCAACCTCTTTACCCATGTGTGGCCAAAATATCTCTAGCCTTGCATTTTTCAATATCCAAATGATTAATGTGAATTAAACCTAACATTTCATTCTGTAAGGATTCTGGAACAACAATACAAAAATCCTTAAATAATATACCATTCACAAACAGAGAATTTCATGAATGGTAAAATTTCAAATTGTCTGGTATTTTGTCATATTCTTGTCATTTATCTTGAACATATGACATCATAATAGTAACCTTTAGTCAGGATGCTTAAGGCTGTTAATTTACATTGTACTACTTCTAATTTGGACTTATTTGCTACAAAATTGTTAACTTTTAAAAAAAACCTAAAACTTAAGTTTCTAGAATGAACTCTAGTGTGATATTTTATTTGTGATTTATTGAATAATTAAATCTTACCTAAGTTTTTAGATTAGAACAACGAAGACCTCTACATATACCAATGTGATATATAACTTGTGATTACTTATATAAAATTTTTATATATTATATATATATATTTTTTTTTTAAGCAAAGTATAGATATTACTTTGGTAATATCGGGATACTATTTTTGGAATTATGTTCTGTTTGTATCCCAAGGACTGTAATAAATAAATAAATAAATAAATAAACTCAGGGTCAATGCTGGTCTTTGATTTAAATAACTCTCTTTCAAAAGTAGAAACAGGAAGACTATCTATTATACATACAAAAACTTTCACTTCATCCTTGACATTTCCAAGACTGGCATTATCCTGAGAATTCTCCTTTGAAAATGATCTTGAGAAGGCATCTACCAGAAATAAATCTTTGCCTGGTTTATACTATACCGGGTGTTTTTCAAAACCCACTCACCCCTATAACTTTTTTATTTTTTCAAATAAGCAAATGAAATTTGGTGTGTTTATTTATGACCCGGATGTGCATTATTTGATGTATTCAATTTTTTACTATCACTTCCGGTTTGACAGAAAGTGACCCTAACTTCCTTATTTTAAATCAGATGCCAGGTAAATTTTTCCTCATTTCAATAGAAAACTACATTACGAGTACAATGACACCTCATTTGTCACTTTTTGACATTTCAGCTCCAAATTATTCAAATTTTGACTTTTTAATCTATAGCGCCATGAATAAGTTAAAATGCTTAATTTTGCTCCGATAAACATGGGAAAATTTGTTTTGAGCCTATTTTGAATTTTATATCCTTTAAAGGCTCATTTAAAGTTAGTAGCAGCGCATTTTTGGAATCATATCAATTTTTTCAAATGGAAAGGGTATGGCTCATTAGCATATTTCAAAAGAGCATTTTCTAACAAACAATTCAGTACTACACAATCGCTAGTTTATTCAAATATTGAACTAAAATTTTTCAAAAATATTTAGAATGCTAGAAAAATTCTTAATTTGAGTGATGAACTAGCGATTGTGTGGTACTGAATTGCTCGCTAGAAAACGCTCTTTTGGAACATGCTCATGAGCCATACCCTTTCCATTTGAAAAAATTGATATAATTCAAAAAATGCGCTTCTACTATCTTTAAATGAATCTGTAGAGGATATCAAATACAAAATAAGATCAAAACAAATTTTCCCATGTTCCTAGGAGCAAAATTAAGCATTTTGAGTTATTCATGGTGCTCTAGATTTAAAAGTAAAAATTTAAATAATTTGGTGATGAAATGTCAAAAAGTGACAAATGACTAATGAGGTGTCATTGTACTCGTAATGTAGTTCTCTATTAAAATGAGGAAAAATATACCTAGCGTCTCATTTAAAATAAGAAAGTTAGGGTCACTTCCGATAAAACCGGAAGTGATAGTAAAAAATTAAATACGTCAAATCATGCACATCCGGGTTTTGAAAAACACCCAGTATTCCTCTAAATCATAAGTAATCTCAACCATAGTCTCTGTAATTGTATAGACTTTTCGAAAATTATTTCTAAATGTTTGTGATTAGATTCCAAAAGTATTTTTTCACCATACACATACTGGTGGATCTTTTACAACCATGAACTATTGCCAACAGCTCTTTTTCAATTTGTGCCCATTGTTTCTGAGTTTCAGTCAAGAATTTTGAGGCATATGCAACTGGCAAGTTATCTTGAGAGAACAATATCTTAAGTCACATCATTATATTTGAGTACTGCTGCTTATTGCTTGTCAGCATTTTTTTAATCTTTCAAAATCATTTTGTTGAGAATCTGACTGACTAAATTCTACATAGTTTTTGAGTAATTGTCTCAAAGAAAAAGTCGCTTCTGATAAATTTGGCAAAAACCAAGGCAAAAACTTACTAACATACTTTACCATACCCATTAAAGTTTGTAATTGCTTTACTCTTTGTCCTTAGGCACTTACATATCCAAGATGACTTGAACTTTGTCACTCTCAAGCTTCAGTCCATCTTTACTGAATATATGGCCAACATATTTCACTTCTGAGAGTCCAAACTTGCACTTATTTTTGTCAAACCATATATTTGTCAAACAAGCTTGTTCAAAAACTGTCTTTCATTATGCTGAGCAACATCAACACCCCAGACTATCACATCATTAATATACAGGGTATACCATTTAAAACGAAACAGGCTAAATATCTGATGCCACAATTATTTTTTTTTAAATCGCTCGTACAGGTAATTTGATTTTCAAAGGGGGAAGTTTTTCGCTACCATTTTTAACACTTCAATTTTAACCCTCGAGGCGGGGTGGGACCAACCCTCACTATTTCAAATGAAACAAGGGGTCGAGTGATACCTCTTTCAAAAGAGCGTTTAATTCTCTTTCATTTGATGTCATTTGAAAGAAAATTTAACGCTCTTTCGAAACAGGTATTACTCGACCCCCTGTTCCATTTGGAATTGTAAGGGCTGGACTCACCCCCCTTGGAGGGTTAAGTTAGTGCTGAAAATGGTTCAAACACTCACACAATCAAATTATGTATACGAGCGATTTTTTAAAAAATAAAAGTGGCATCAGATATTTAGCCTGTTTCGTTATAAATGGTATACCCTGTATAGGTTATCCCAAGTAAAAGTAACTACATGGAGATTTCGGAAACGGTAAAAGATACAATTTTGGTTGAATGGGAAAAAAAAGTTGCGCTATCTACAGTTACAAAGCTATGACAACAATCACAATTACGCCATTTGTCTCACAGCCAACTAAGTGAAGAACTGTTTTTTTTTCAAATAAATTCACATTTTCCTTCATTCTAAGATAGGCCTGTTATACATGGTTGAATTTTTTTTTATGCTTCATTTAATGACGTAAGAAAGCAATATGTCGGCTATAAGAAATAACAAAGATGGCTATGGTTGCAAAAAACACTAGAAGGCCTGGAAAAAAATTGTTAACGTCGTTCGATTGCCCGTAATCACTAATACAAACCTACCGAATTTTAATTAATTTGTTAAACAGATGGCAATGATATTTCAATTTTTCGAAAAACACAATTTTTAGTTTTTGCTCGTTATTTTGAAAACCCCTGTAGATATTTCCAATTTCGATGCAGCATCTGATTGTGTTTGGAATAGCGCAACTTTTTTCCCATGTAACCAAAATTGTATCTCTCACCGTTTCCGAAATCCTCATGTAGTTACTTTTATGTGGGACACCATGTATACTTCCACACCAGGTAGTTTCTTGGAAACTTCAGTTCACATTCTGTGGAATACCAAATACCTCTGGAGCTGAACACAGACCTTAAGGAACACATAAGTAGCAATAAAGGCCAAAATGACCAGCACCAAAGGTAGTTGAAAGTTTACTTTCTGGGTGCAACTTTATTTTGTAGAAGCCCTTTTTTTTACGGATTTCCATCAAGAATAAATAATACCTTTGCATCTGGCATTTTAGAGGCAAGCTGTTCAAACGATGGCAGTTGATATCGTTCTCGTACAATAGCTTTATTTAGCTTCTGGGGGTCCAACCATAAGTGAAGGCTTCCATCTGGTTTCTTCACTGTAAATAGAGAACTACACCACTCAAGTGGCCTCAGTAACTATTCTGATAATTTTGCACTTTACTATTCGATCTAACTCTTTCTTGACCTCACTTTGCAAACTAATTGTTATTTTTCTAGGGGGCTCAGCAACAGGGGTGGACTTATCTTTGATTTTAATTTTGTAAGATTCTTTCATTTCTCCAATTCATTCGAGTAAATTCTTGAATTTTTTCAGTTTGACAATTTTGATTGTGGTTTACTTTTCTCAAAAGTCTAACACTTACAAGAATTATTAACCTCCTAAAATACTTCTCCAAAGGTACAATTATTGACACTGACACTATATGGAACAGTTACTTTACCTACTACATTTATTTTGGAGCCATTGTAGCTTTTTGAGTTGATATTGGTCTTCCTAATATCTATGCTAATATCCATTTGCAACTTTTTGCAGTTTCTATTGTTATAATGTTAACATCTGCACCAGTGCCGACTTTGCATTCTATTTGCTGATTCCCAATCTGCACCTGAGTCCATTCTCTTATACTACTGACATAATTTGACTTAATTTTTTATTATACCTTAAAAAACTCATGCTCATTCTCAGCTGTCTTCTTTTTCAATATTCTGAACTCTTTTGTTCACTGTTTGACACATTTCAGCAAAATGGTTGTACTTTTTACAAATATTGCACATTTTCCTGAAAGCTGGGCATTTTTTCCATGTTCCCAACTGCACAACTTGCATTTGGAAAACTTTTCATATCTATTTTGATTTTCTCCATATTTACTTTTTGTACTTGAGTTGCTAAAACTTGCCAAAGAACTCTCCATCCTAGTTCCTCTCTTCAACACATCTATTTTGCGACCATCATTTTCTTCTAACTGCTCAGGCTCAGACCTTACATTGGCTAGTTCTGCAGTTTTACAAATGTTAACACACTCAGAAAGATTGCCTTCTAGTAGTAGGGAATCAAAAACTAACATCTAATATCCCACACACAATTCTGTCTCTGATAAGACTGTCATTTCAAATCACCAACATTACAATTTTCTTTTAATTTTTTTAAATCTGTTTTCTCCGTTTTTTTTTCTTGTGTGGAATAAATGACGATTTATAGTATGATCTAAAATTTTTGTCTAATCCTTTGTTTGTTGTTTGTTCGGACTTAGTTCAGAATGCGCATTTGTTTATTTTTGTTCGATATGAACAAATGCGCAAGCGCATTTCAATTCAGAACTGATTCTGAACTAAGTCCGAACAAACCCAATAGCAACCTTCATCTCACCTGAGACTTCATTGTTATCTATGTCTTTGATCCCAGACGCTTGCATGTAAATTTCGAAAATATTTTTCTTTTTTCTAAAATTAACTGTTACATCACTGTCTAATGAAAAGTCCTTTGTTTATCGCAAGCCCTCCATTTTGTTATTACTACAGAAGGTGTAGGTTGTAGGTTAGAAACTAACAAATACGAGATCTTTTCAGCGAAAACTATTTCACAACTAAGTACTGCACTATTTTTTTTTAACTATCTGATGAATTCTTGATCAAATAATAGCAGGTTTTTATAATATAATTACTGATTGAGTTTATTGAGCACAATGTTCTAACCCAACCTCTACATCCATGTCCCTTCCTTCCAGCAAGACACTGCCTTCTGTCTTAACCTACTTATAGGCAATTACATAAACAATAAACAGGTATTCTTATGACACCTTGCTACCCCAAGCAAACCAGTATACCATCATAACGTAGTATTGATTCAACTAGGCTCTGGTACAGGGCTACCAAAATATTTTTATTAAGAATATGTCTCATAGTATAAAACCTATGGGCTATGAGTCAAAAATTTCAATTTTATGTTAAGTATTTAGTATTTCACACGCAAGTCCCATTTGAGTTAACGATCAATTATAATTCCAAGATATTGAGTGCTTGGTACTCCATTTATCTTATCTGCTACATTATTAATTATTGAAATGCCATTTTTAGCGTTTTCCCTAACCTGTTCCCAAGTTGTGCTGCTGAAGACGATTACTGTATCATCCGCGTAGAAAATAATTTTTCCATTTATAATCAATTCATTCATCGATTCTATGCATGGTGATTGATAGTCGATGGTACCTTAGACGCTTATGGAAAACGGAATATTGGATTTTTTTCAAAATTTGCATGTCCAAGTAATTGCTCCTGATATCTATCATTTATCATATCTGTTTCTTCAACAGGTTCAGAGAAAGAGATAGAAATACACTCAGTGCGAATTAAATCTACCAATCGGAAACGCCATTAGACAAATATCCCAAAATAATCCAATTCTAACAGAAAGTTGCTTGTATTTCCGAAACCTTACTATTTAGGTATAGGAATATGATACATCATTTGTAAGGGATTCTAATTGCATTTTATAATATTTCATTACAGGGTGCTCTATTTAAAAAAACTGTACTTTCATCTTTTTTGTACCTGGTATAGTGACTAATTTTGACCAACCCTGCATAATGTAGAACAAATTTTCTTGCTCAAAAGTAATATGCAGGACCTCCCCAAGTTATCTCCAAAATTTAAACTTTTTATGAATCTCAGTGACATAGTAATACAAATTTAACTAGAGCTATGTTTTGAAAAAAAAAATAAAGAAATTAATTAATAAGTCGATAATAAATAGAGAAAAAAATATAGGTTGTGGTCCGAATATAACAAGGGCTATGGTTTCGCGGTTGGAAAGTTATCTAATTATTCTGGTTTCTGGAAAAGTGGTTACTTTTGGATTTCGGTTTCCTGAAATGTGATTAACAAAATCTCAAAATAGTTACCGGCTATCAGATGTCGGTTCTGTGGGTTTTATCTGTAAATTCTGGTTAACGTTTAGTTATAGTCGGACCATAGCATAGTATTATACAAAAATAATCAGCAAGCGGAGCGAAAAATGCAATAATATACAAGGAGTCTCATTTGAAATATCAAACTTTATATTACTTTTTGGTCGCATCGTTGAAATTATTTCAGAATGATAGATCAAGAGCAATTACTTATTACTTGAGCATACAAATTTTCAAAAAAATCCAATATTCCGTTTTTTCCATAAGCGTCTAAGGTACCATCGACCATCAATCACCCTGGATATTAATTATTTATACATAAATTATAAATTAAAAAGAACGGTTCCCTGTGGGACTCCTATTTTTGCAATGTTAGAGGGTCACTTAAAGTTTTTCGTATTTTCCCTTGGTGTCTATCTGTTAGATAGTTCTCAAAAAGCTATAACACAGTGCCCCTCACCACTCCATTGCATTGAGCACATTAAGAAGCTTTTTATGAATCTCCGTATCGGGGGCCTTTGCTAGTCATTTTTTATCAGAGTGCAGCTTACCTATATTATATAGCATCACTTGAGGTGAGATCCTCTTTACAGAGCCCAAATTGGTGTTGTGAGAAAAGATTATAAGTTTTTCCTTTAAACATTTCTCACAAAGTTTGGCATAGGTTGAAATGGCACTGCTTGATCTATAGTAATAGTAAGTAAATAAGTAATGAATTTTATTAGGTTCGGATCTCCAAATTTTAAGATTGGTGTGATTGTAGAAGTTTTAAAATGTTTACGTATAATTCCAGTTTTAAAAATTAAGTTTATTATATGGTTTAGGGGTCTTATCAAGTACAAATGCATTTTTTCTACTAATTTAACAGTGACCCATCATGTCCAGGAGCATTGTCATTTTTCAGGTTACCTATATGAATTGTTTAGTGTTTTTTATTGGTGTCAGATACATAGATTTATTTAAAGAATTTACACTTAATGTGTCAATACAATTTGAAATGTTGTTATACATATACAGGGTATACCATTTAAAAAGAAACAGGCTTAATATCTGATATCACATTTTTTTTTTTTTATCCAACAAGTAGAAGAAATCGTTTTTTTATGAGATAATATAAAAAAAATACAAGCTTCTATGTGTCAGCGTCTTCCGGCACTATCAGCACCTGTACCGATATGGGAGCGTCTGGTTCCAATGAACCAACAAAATTTACATTACTTCAAATCCGAATAAACCTGTAACGTTTCCCTTTAATTTCAATATCAATGTGAATTCAGCTTGTAATAGTAATAAATAAATAGAATAGTACTTTAGATATGAACGTGAGTTATAATCCATAACTCACTAGTGAGTTATGGATTATAACACACTAGTGTGTTATTTGATAGTTTACCTGCCTAAAATGACAATAATAATAATAGTCATAACTGTCATGTGTTGGATAAAACATTGTATGCCACTCGTGTGTTATGTTTCCTAAGTCACTTGAGAATTTATACCACTCGGCCTGACGGCCTCGTGGTATAAATCTTTCTCGCATGACTTATTTTCAACATAATACACTAGTACCATAAATAACTATTAAAAATCGTTGGTACACGTAATTTGCAGCACTTACACTTTAACCTCTAGAGGGGGTGGGACCAACCCTTACCATTCCAAATGGAACAAGGAGTCGACTGACACCTGTATTAAAAATGCGTTCAATGTTCTTTCAAATGACAATCAAATGAAGGAGAATTGAACGCTTTTTTAAAAGAGGTATCACTCGACCCCTTGTTCCATTTGAAATAGTAAGGGTTGGTCCCACTTCTAGCATGGAGCGCTGGTAATGCTGGAGATAGAATAGGGAAATCGGTTCCATTCTGTATTTAACCTTAGACTTTGTCTAGGCATTTCATTCTATTGCATTAAAATTTGTCCGTAAGATGTTCACTTGCCAAACCTGTTTGTTTGTTGTACATTGAGGGTCTGTAGCCTCATGGCTTAAGTTATGATTAGTTCGATTCGTTTTATATTTATGGTTTGCTATATAACAGTTAACACATTTCATATTAAACCATTACCTTCAATCTTTCATCTAGCACCTGAAAGTGTTTTCTTCTACAATTGGACTGTAATCCCATTTCCTATGCCTAAATGTTCTAAATTTTCTAACGTGGTTCTTAAAAATAAAACATTGATCAATAAATCCGGAATTACCTTAATCAAAAAATCTTTGTATTTATTCGCAATTGTTCCAGCATTTCCCTGTAGGGCTATTTCCCTTTTAGAGTGGTTATTTCTGTAATTTCTTTGCTAATAGCCGACATGCTTTTTATTTTATCGTCTGAGTGAATAAATCTGTTTTCATATTTTTGAATTTGTGCATTTTTTAATAATTCATCATTATCTTTATTTGTGGCTTTATACGCATCTTTATATTGATTATTATGATTACCTAACAGCTTGCCTAACGGTAAATCCAACCTTTTTTACGATCAATAAGCTCTGGAGTGACAGTTTTTTTCTTTGGGTTTGATAGCCGGATTGGATTTATGTGACAATTACATCAATTTGTTCTGTGGATGTTTATCGGTTTTTTCTGGAAGAATTAAGATATCCTCCAATTCATAATTGCAGGACCTGTAAATATGTCTACGTTTAATACAAAATTTTGTTTACCAAAGAAAGGTTTACATCCAAGATGTATTATGTTTATAAGAATTTAAACAGGAAAAATTGGAAAAAGAAGATAAGAGTATAGAAATGATATGCTGCACTTCTGCATATTTTACTTCTATTGACAATTTTTAGTTATTTTTATTGTTAATGCTTGCAGTTTGATTTCCTTATGAAACTCTTGAATCGAAAATTTAAATACCTCATATAAACAACATTGGTTTGGGATATTCTTGATAGGATAATAGCAAAACATTCCACTCATAAAAATTCCCATAGATTAAATCTTGTTGACAAAAGGACAAAATACCTATTTTTGAATATGCCTCCTTTTTCATTTTAACAATTTCTTGCAAAATCGGCAACTTTGTGAAACAACAAACAACATTGAATATTTATGGTTTCCAAAAATTCTATTGACATGGCATGAGTAAAATTTGGAATGGGTAGGATGTTCCCATTGTATAATTTAGCATTTGTCTGTGAAATGAATAATGTTTCTTCTTATTATTAGACAAACAATTTTATACTCCATTTAATTCTAATTAATAAACTCTATTTACAGCATCCGATTGCGATAGCGGGCCCATCAAATGTAACCAACGAAGAAATTCAGCAGCAAGATGAAAACTTCGAACCGGATTTCCCAAAGGATAAACTAGCCACCCTAGAAGAGAAAATATCTAGTTCAAGATGGGTAGTACCGGTATTGCCCGATCAAGAATTAGAAGTCTTACTAAAAGCCTCCATTGTATTGGCGAAAAAGAATTTGGACATTAAATCGGAAGCCTGCCAGCGATTTTTTCGAGACGGCCTAACAGTTTCATTCACAAAAATCCTAACAGATGACGCCGTCACTAGCTGGAAGCCCAACATTCACGTTTGCATTTATCAAAATTGTCTGAAACTCATTGAATTGTGCGTCACTAAATTATCCCAGGATTGGTTCCCGTTGCTAGAACTTTTGGCCATGGTTCTGAATCCAAACAATAAGTTTCACAGTTTCAATTCTTCGAGGCAAAGCGAAACGGCCGGACCCAACTGTATTTTGAGCGAAGAAGAATTGTATGCCAGGCCATCGCCGGATCTAAGGAATCCTAGAGGTTGGCTAGTTGATTTAATTAATCGATTTGGAGAATTGGGCGGATTCCAAAAGTTGCTGGAACGATTTCAGAGTGGTAAAAATTTGAGTGTGTCCATTGTTTATGCACTTTTAACTCCTTTTGGTCTTTGTTATGAATTTTTGACCCCTCATACTATACATAAGTATGTACTTCCTGTATTGGTAAGTAGTTAGTGGTACATTTCAATTATTCATTTGCTTTAAAATATCCAATAATAATATTTAATTACTTTGTAGGAAATGGTACCAGGTATCCTGGACAAACTAACCGACGAAGAATTAAAAAAAGAAGCAAAAAATGAACAAAAAAGCGATGTAGTTTCATTGATAATTAGGTCCGCGAAAAATCTCGCGTCTAGAGTACCGGAACAAGAGGAATTGATACGGACATTCGAAGGATTCCGTTTAACGATGATATTGAGGCAATTACAAATTTCTAGTTTTAATGGAAAAATGAATGCACTCAATGAAATTAATAAGGTTATATCGGGCGTAACTTATTATCCTAATCGGCATCATGGGATTGAGGAAGAGGAATATTTGACTCCCGAAAGAATGGCAGTAAGTATCACAATTTCTGATAATTCTTGCTTGGCTCAAATCTTAACGGTTTCTTTCTTTAGAAATGGATCAACGACAATAAAGTCCTGGAAATAGTCTTGAGAGATTCGCTACATCAGCCTCAATATGTAGAAAAATTTGAAAAAATATTAAGATTTGTAATTAAAGAAAGAGCACTCAGTCTGAGTGATTTGGACGCTGTATGGGCAGCTCAGGTGGGCAAACACGAAGCTATAGTGAAAAACGTTCACGAACTCCTGGCAAAATTAGCTTGGGACTTTAGTGCTGAGCAATTAGATCATCTTTTTGAGTGTTTCCAGAATAGCTGGACGTCAGAGTCAAAAAAGCATAGAGAAAGATTGCTCGAATTGATTCGGTTAGTAATGTTTTTTTTTTTTTCGAAAATTAAATTAAACATATTAATATGGTGATTTAGGAGGCTGGCTGAAGACGATAAAGACGGAGTTATGGCCCATAAGGTTTTGACGTTGTTTTGGAATTTGGCTCATGCCGAGGATGTTGCCACAGAAATTTTGGATCAGGCGTTGGTTGCCCATGTAAAAATTCTAGATTATAGTTGTGCGCAGGAACGGGATGCTCAGAAAACGGTAACTATTCCTAGTAAAGTACCAATATTATTTGATAGGGCACTATATGTTCTATAACAAACAAATTTCCAGGATTATAAGTCTCTTTAAGCCTATTACTGAAATTTTTTATTCCAGGTTTGGTTAGACAAATGGGTAGAAGAACTAAAAACGGGCGACTCGTGGGTGTTACCGGCTCTCAAACAAATCCGCGAAATTTGTACACTCTATGAACAAAATTCCAACAATAGTCATCCCCAACACACCCACCACACTTACTTCAGACAAGAGGTAATCGAAAGGCTTCAAAATCAACACTCTCTTGTCATTTTAGTGACAAATAGCCTTACAACTTATATGGCAAATTTAAGGACTTTGTACAAAGACAGACCGGAACTGACTGCCGAAACCTATATGCCGGACGGTCGGTATCCTCATCTGTTACAAGTACAAGAGAGGCTTAATTTTCTGAGGTAGCTTATATCAGGTTTGGGCAGAGTTGTATTTATTTAGAGCAATTTACAGGTTTTTGTTGAAAGATGGCCAACTATGGCTTTGTGCGGATCAAGCAAAAGAAATTTGGCAATGCTTAGCTGAAAATGCAGTGTTCCCTTCAGACCGAGAAGCGTGTTTCCGTTGGTTCTCCAAATTAATGGGCGAAGAACCTGATTTGGATCCGGGCATTAATAAAGATTTTTTTGAAAGTAATATTTTACAAATTGATCCTGTGCTGTTAACAGAGAGCGGAATTAGATGTTTTGAACGCTTTTTTAAGGCAGTTAATGTTAAGGAGGGCAAATTGAAAACGAAGCGTCGTACTATCATGACAGACGACCCGGATCTGATTGGGATTGATTATCTTTGGAAGGTAACTCGATGCAATTTTATATTTTCCTAACATAAAAATTGTTCTATTCAGGTTGTTACTTTATGCACTGACGACATAGCAGCCAGGGCTATAGAGCTACTCAGAGAGGTCAGCACTAGCTTGGGCCCAAAACTAATACAAAATCAATTTGATTTCCACGAACGATACATTGGAGAATGTTTCGATAGATTGAGGGCTCATTACGATACGGTTACGATTTTACAAAAATCAATAACAGACAAGGAAATGGACGCTTCTCAGATATCAAACAGAATTAGATCCGAGGCTGTGAAAATGTGCAGGGTCATGAAGGTCCTGCACGAATATATAAGCGAATGTGATAATGCTTTTGTGGGTGAAAGGAAAATTTTACCTTTACACAGGTAAGAACTCTCAGTTGAAATAATATCTTTGTCTGCTTGAAGTTGAAGTATCTACTGCATGCACTGTTTTAGTAACAAATATGACCGTTTTTGGTGTGTTTCAAAGTAGAAACTTCACCAGACAGTGATGGAATCAGCTTAGAAAATACTTTTACATAATTATTTACTAATTGAAATTACTTTTTAGGGCATGTTATGGCAAGCATTTGGCATTAATAATAAGGTTTTCAAGTTTAAACAGGCAAATGGAAGATTTTGAACTACACACCCACACAAATGAAACCTTAGCCTCTCTAAGAAAATCGATTTTAAGACGATTCAAGCCTGGCGTGCATTGTAAAGTAGAACTGTTTGCAAACGGTGAACCACTAGAACCCGCGGACGATAGAAAATTATTATCACAATGTCCCATACGTGACAAAATGATAGTTTTGGCAAAAATAACTCCAGTTAATTCCAACATGGCCTCATCTCAGGACAGTAGTTCTGACAGTTCTACCTCTTCGCCGCAACATTTATATGACGGGCCCAATAGTGATGTTGAAAATATGTTGCCTGGCGTATTGATGTCGCAAAATGCGAGTTACGCCCAGTTTTTCTGCCAGCTGATGACTTTGGGTAGTCAAATGAAGTTTCCAGCTTTGAGAAGTAGTGGGCACGCTCTATTGAAATTGTTGCCTTGCTCTGTTTTGACCATGGAAAAATTAAAAACGCTATTTGGTACGCCTTTAGAGCAGACTCTTAGCATGGATAATCTGTTTTTTAGTGCAACTCCAGCTGAGGTTAGTGCAACTAAAATTTATAATATTTTTATAATTGCTATGTTTTAATTGTAGGTATTATACAATTTGGAAGTCCTTTATGCCATGCTAATGCCTGCAATGGATACTCTATCGGACAAATCCTACGAGTTTCAATATTCTTTTATTACTTCTGGAGAAGCGCACGTCTTTTTAGAAATGTTAACCAAAAACAACTTTTTATCTAGTGCTGATAGTATTACGCGGCGTTCGGCATATTTGGTAGTCTTAAAAATATGCAAATTAGTACTTACCTCTGTGGCTCACGTATTAGTTAGGCTCAGCGAGGATCATACGCCTCCAGAAAATGAGAATTTTAACGAAAATATCACTACGCCTGGAATGCATTTGAGACAGGCTTTGAAATCAGTGCCTGGACCTTCAGATTATGTAAGAACTCCTATTGTTGCTCATTCAATTATGTATAAAAAAAATAACTTTTTAGCTTCTACGTCAAGTCAGTATCAAATTATCCCAAGGCCTGGCCCAACTAATGGTAGCTGAAACCACTAGTTCGGGTCAAGCGCAAGCCCTATTTAGTCAAGCTTTAAATTGGGAACTGCCCGATCTTGCTACGACGTTGGCGCTAGTTCGACTGGTATGGGCAGCTAGTAGTAACAATTTAGGTTCTTTAAATTCCTCTCCCGAAACTCTACACTCGTTATCGGATCCGTCGAAACAAGAAACGCCCATGGAACTGGACTGTGACGACCTTTTGCTTTGCAAGGAAGCTTTGGAGTTGCTTAGCATCGCAGTGATATTGAATCCGAGCAGCTTGGAACACCTGTATCAAGACAACTGGTAGGTGATTTTCTTTTTTGAATTATAACAAAACTGATAGAAAAGGTGTGAATGAGTGATCCTGTAGAAACAAGAAATATACCTTTGAAATGCTTTTGCAAGTGACATTTTCTATGTCCGCTTCACAAATCTTGACATTACTTTGCAGAAAAAGCTTATGACTACATTACTAAAACCATGCAAGCTTCAAAATCTCTACATTAATTAACTTCCATGACCCAACTAATTCTATGTCTTTCTCCCAGTCTAAATGTCTGGGTAATAAATCTTATAAGTACCTCAATGACCAAGCAACAACTTACACCAAATATCAATGTTGTTACGTCCACTATTAGAATAACTACAAATTAAATATTCTTCAAGTAGTGTACAAACTAAAAATCTATTGTTCTTTCTAGGTGGCCAGATTTCATTACGGATCTCGTACTGTTGAACCCCAACTGTACGGTCCGTATTGCAGCGGCAGAACAACTAATTGTCATTTGTACATGTGGGGCTGCGAGCCGAATAGCTTTACAACTAATCATGCCGCTACTTTTCTCGCTGCTGGATTCAATGGTACTGGAATACGCGAACAACTCGCACGAATGTTTCCAACTTTTAAACAGGCTAGTCAGCGTCGCTTACTTGATGTCTTGCCCATTAAACGATGCCAAAGTACTATTGGCGAAAGAAGTGGCGTGGCTGAGGAAGGCTCGAGACAAAAACGAAGTCCTAATCGAGGGTCATTTGGGTTTGGCCAGGGAATTGTTGATGTTTATGGATCAGGAGCAAAAGTGCGAATTAGGCAGCGCGGAAGGCGGTAGTTTAATTTGTGAATTGTTGGAGGATTTTTTGTTTCCTGCCAGCAAGTTGCAGCTGCAACTTATAAAAACTAATCAATTAGGCGAAGATCCTGCTATACCTATATGTGACACGCCGCAAACTCAAGCTGCCGCTTTCGATTTACTCATTTCCTTATGCGTCCAGTGCGTACCTAATTACAAACAATTAGTCAACATGTTAACGGAAATGTTCTATTCAGATCCAGATACGGCCATACAGGAATGGGATTATTTACCGGTTGTAGGTCCGAGACCTTTTCGAGGATTCGTAGGTTTAAAAAACGCAGGTGCCACATGCTACATGAATTCTGTATTGCAACAATTGTACATGGTAGAAAATATAAAGCAAGGAATTTTGGCGGCCGAAGGCGCAACTACTGATCCAAACGAAGACTTTACAGGAGAAGATCGAATCGATTTGGACATAGACACTCAGGAAGATCGTATCTGTATTATAGATAACCGAAAGGATTACAATGTAGGAATTTTGAAGCAAGTTCAAGCCATTTTTGGTCACCTGGCTTGCTCTAGGCTGCAATACTATGTGCCCAGAGGGCTATGGCGACACTTCAAACTACAAGGGGAGCCGGTGAATTTGCGTGAGCAACAAGACGCGGTGGAATTTTTCATGTCTCTAGTAGAAAGCTTGGACGAAGCCTTGAAAACTTTGGGTCACGAGCAAATTATGTCCAAAGTGTTGGGCGGCTCGTATTCGGATCAGAAAATCTGCAAAGGCTGTCCGCATCGTTACTGCAAAGAGGAACCTTTTAGTGTTATAAGTGTAGATATTAGAAATCATAGCACGCTGCCTGATTCTCTGGAACAATACGTTAAAGGTAAGGTATTTATTTGGGTAATGTGACAGTTATTGAATCGTTTGGAGTAAGTTTCTGTTTCTGTATTCCAAACTTAAATTCTCTGCAAATTGGAAAAACTTTATTTTTAGTAATTTCTCTATATTTTACTGAGGCCTTCTTGTTGACTTCTGAATGAGTTTTTTGAATGAGAATCTTGTGACTTTACTGGGCCGGTCAGCAGAGTCAGTTAATTTTCTATAGTACGAGCGCCAAATTCATTTTATTTTTATAGTCTGTGGGCCTGTAGATATCTATGAGTTGACATTTGCCCCCCCTGTGAAAGCATTGGTCCCCAATGCCAGTGAAAGAACATCATGTGCTTACAATTTAAAAAACTTAAAAATTCTTCAAATTACTGGATTCTGTGTGTGCCAACTTGCTTGTGGGCAGTGACTTGGAAGTGGCTGTCCCACTGACTTGTGGGTAGTTGTGGTGATTTGTAGACTGCTCTAGTGGTTTTATGGGTTGGTGAACAGTCCTATGGATTGTTTAATTGTCCCACTGGCTTGTGGACAGTTGTATGGCTTAAGGACATAGTGACTTATGGGTTGTCCCACTGGTTGGTGGATTTTGTTCGATTATGCGGAAGTAGGTCATCAATTATTAGTTTTTCATTCTGACCATGATTGGTAAGTCATGCTTATGTGGTTTCGTCATTTATTTCATCATCTTTCCAATTTTCCTACAGATCAAAACCGATTCCTTAAAAAACGAGTTTTTCGGCAGCTGCATCGTCAGGATCCTGAAGGTAACTTTGTTTTTTTACTATTTCTTTGTTCATAATGTTTTATTCCATTTTGGGGCTGCGTTTTGAAGTGTTGGTATCAGAGAAGGCCTGCTTCGAAATGCGTCTTCTCCCTTGTCCCATGGACTTCAAGGTGTTGGAGTTTCCCATGATGAGTGTGTATTATTGCATCAGGCTAAGAAGACCCTTAATATATAGACAGTTTGTTTTATTCGTGATCCCTCAACTTAAAATTGATACAATATGTTTTTCTAAATCATCCAAAGTGTCTAAGGGCTTATTCCTGCTAAATAATTGTATATTTTTAGTTGTATTACATCTACGGATCCGTGATGGTTCACTACAAAGTCTACTTAAAATTAGGATTGATTAACCTATAAAAGGTACCTATTTACAGAATGCTATAGGCATTCCCTAAACTCTTAATTCTACCTATCCCTATTGAAAATAAAAATATTCCTTGTATTTTATTTAAAAGATAACTCGACTTAGGCTTCAGGTTTCACGTTCGTCAACGAATAAACGTCAGCCAAAGTGTCGTGATCATGTTAACTTTAGGAGGTCTAGAATGACTTTTTTAGCAAGCTCTTTCATTCTAAGATTAGTTCCTTATTTGAAAAATTATGTGTCTACCTTTTTAAATCTATTTTTATACTATATGTTACAATTATGAGTATTAATCCGGACTTTGCTCGTTTACGCGTTTATCCTATACAACTTAAGGCCCTGCCTTAATCTTCCTTCAATCTTCATTGTCGTCGATATCATTTATTTGATCTTCCTCTGGATCCTCTAGTAAGTCTTCTAAAATTGGGGAATCTGCAGTCCAAGGGTCGTAGTAGCGTAATATCCTACTAACGTGGACTGTGTCCTCCTTTTTCCCTTTAACTTTTTGTATTTCATAATCTACTTCTAACTTTCTTACTATATTGTATGGTCCATACCATTTCAATAATAACTTTTCACTCCGGCCCATTTTCCTTACTGGTATAAAAAATTTAACTTTATATCCTATATCAAATTGCAAATCCTTGTGTTTGCTATCAAACCTCACTTTGTCTTTCCCTCGCCTTTTATATATGTTTTCTGCTGCTATATGGCTCTTATACTCAAGGCTCTTTTTCTTAGTTGTAGCATATTCGTCTCCACGTCTTCATTCAGTAGCATTGCCTCCGGCGGTAATGTCGGTTCCCTGGCGAAAGTCACCATAAATGGGGTTAGCTTTGTGCTAACCTGAATCACTGTATTATAAGCAAAAGTGACAAATGGCACGTAGCTACACCAATCTGCATATTGGTTGCAGAGAACCTGGGACTTTTCTGTAGGGTTTTCCTTTCTGTGCTTGGCAGTCGACGCATCCTTTTATGTGTTTCGACATCTTTTAACATCCCTACCCAGTAGTATGTATTTCTACATTCATCAATTGTTTTGATTAGTCCTAGATGTCCTGCGGTTGGTGCCACGTGCATTTCCCACAGTATCTCCCCTATTAGACTTTTTGAGATCACTAGTAAGTTTTCTAATCCTTCATTTGTATAACTAGTTTTGTATAAAGTATCATTATTTATCTTAAAATTTTTCACTCTTTTCCTTGTTGCTATAGGGGTATTGGTGTCATCTGGGTTTCTACCGTTCTCATAATTTCTTCCACATATTTGTCCTGTTTTTGTAAGTTGCTGATTTGGCGAAGCTGGGTATTTCGTCCGTTTTTTTTTCCTCAGTTGGTGATAATGCGTTAAGTACTGGGTTCCATGATATAAACACTCCGCATCGTTGTGTGCGCTACCCTTTTTGTAAATCACTTTGTAATCGTACTCTGATAGTTTATTGGCCCATCTTGCTAGTCTTCTATTATTTTCTTTAATGGAATTCAACTAGCATAGTGCCTGGTGGTCAGTTACTATCTCTAGAGGACGTCTGTGCTAGGTGACTTAAGTAAAAATATCCTAGACTCCAGACTGCTGCTAAAAGCTCTAGCTTTGTGATTGCGTAATGCGTAATTTTGTTCTGCTTTTGACAGACTTCTGCTTATATATGCAACTGGGTGTAAATTTTTGTCTTCAATGTCTTCTCCCTTTTGTAGAAGGACTGCCCCTATTCCCGCTATTGAAGCGTCGGTATGTAGGGTGCATCCTATTTCGGGGTCGTAATGTTGTGATAGAGGCGCTCGTTAGTGTTTCTTTCAAGATGTTGAATATTTCTTCTTGCTTTGGCCCCCATTTGAAATTATTTTTTCTTGTAACTTGATGCAACGGTCTGGCGATCGAGGAGAAATCTCTTATAAATTTTCGATAGAAATTATAAAGTCCTAAAAAGCTTTGTACTTCCTTTAACTTCCTTGGTTTCTGGAACTCTGTAATACCTTTTAGGTTTTCTTTATTTTGTTTTATCCCGCTTCTATTTACTGTAAATCCCAACATTTTTATTTCTGCTTGGAGATATGTACTGGGTTGTTGGGTAACGTTTGCTTCTCTTAGTTGTTGGAATATTCAACTATTGACTTCAAGTCAGTTGGTAATTTCAGAATATCTTCTTTAACAGATATGGTTTTGAACAGCTTAAAATCTTTTACATATATCAAGCCAATAGATAAATTTACACAGTTAGGCAAGTCGTTGATAAATAACATAAAAAGCAATGACCCAAGCTTAATACCCTGTGGTGGGACTCCAGAGATTGATATATATTCACTAGAGAAACAATCACTTATCTTAACACTATTCCTTCTCCCCATCAAATAGGATTTCAACAAGCCTTTCTGGAGAACCCAAATTCAACCAATTTATTTAAGAGAACACAATGATTCACCTTATCAAATGCCTTCTCACAATCCGTGTACAGGACATCCAACTGCTCCCTTGCCTCAACAGCCTTTGAGATCTGCTCAGAGCGTGAACACAGGTCTGTTATAGTGCATTTATCCTTTACAAAATCATGCTGAAACCCGCTGATTTAATGTTCTATACATTCATATTTTCTCATAAAGAATGTTTTCAAAGATTTTGACTAAACTGTTCAACAAACCAATAGGCCTATAATTTAGAATGTCATTTTCTTTTCTTAATTTTTGTATGTGTTCCTCTTCCGTTTTTGAGAAAATGATAATGTCATCCATATATAGTCTGGCTAGCCAAACGGCGAACTCAAAAAGAATTTGCTGCTATGCCAAACTTGGCAGAAACAATAATAAACAAGTTGATGACATATTTTTTTTTTGCAATATGGGCGGTGTAGTATTTTGAAATAGGAAAAAATCCGGCAACATTACGAAATGAAGAAAGCGGAGAGGCGTGATTATTCAGATGCATGGTTCTATTGGTTAGAGCCTGAATGACAGCACCAGTGGCGTGGTTATTCGTGACCCTCAAGAATTTTTTTCCTAATAATTTTTTGGTTTATTTCCTTGGTGTTTTCGATGCCACTGAACCCAAAGACATGGTTGTCATCAGGCGGTGTCAGTTGAGGTGTCAGTGAATATTCTCAGGTTAGGTCCCACTTTTCTTCCCCCTTTCGTCTCTACCAAGTTACCACTTGCCAAACATAATACTTCATCCTGTGAACATGTCAATGCTAAAATATCTCGCTTTACCCAGGTAACTTGATATGTCATCGATTTGAGGTAATGGATAATTTTTTTTTTTTTGTCACATTATTAATGGCGTTTCCGATTGGTACATTTAGTGCGGAACTAGTGCAATTTTTTCTATTTCTCTCTTTTTCTTCTACAGGTCGATTAAAAGGATGCAAATACACTCAGTGCGCACTGAATCTACCAATCGGAAACGCCATAAGTTTTGTATCTTGTAGATCCGTCTTTCTTGGTTACCAACACCACTGGGCTTGTCCATGGGGAGTGACATGGCCTGATGATATCATGTTCTAACATTTCCTTTATTTGCTTGTATATCTTTTCCCTTTCTAGCTGTGATACTTTGTAAGGGCGCTTTTTTATTGGTCTGGTGTCTGTCTGTATTTCAATTCTGTGTTTTATTAAGTTGGTCTTGCCCATGTACTTTGGAGTTTTGGTGAAGACATCATTTGAAAGGTTTTGTAATGCTTTTTTAGTGTTTTGGTCCTTTATGTTTACTAAGTTATGGTCTTCCATTGCAACTCTATGGAACTTCATATGGCAACACTGCTTGTGTTCTTATCTCCTGAAACGTTGACAAACCTGTTGCCCACACAACACTATGAATATCCAAAAACCAAGAGGAATATCAAGTACCTAGATCACGTAATATTACATCAGGTTTCTCACAGAACTACTAATAAAACAAAAACAACCACTGATGTTTTTTGAAGCTATTGAAGAATTTTTGAATCCTCCTGGAGCTAAATAGGCCAAGAATAAATTTTAAAATCGCTTGGTACTTGGACTCGAATAATATTGCTTCTGGGTCTATTTGCAAAAGTTTTTCTCTTGTGGAAGCCAAAAAGAATTATTCAAGAACTGTCACATTGGGCCAAAGATCTAGACTTTTTTATCCTCTTTGTAAAAATATTTTTTTTAATTTGTTTTATTTTTGTTTGTAGGAGAACTATTAGAAGGTCCGGACGCTTACCATTGCGAAAAGTGCGCAAAAAAAGTGCTCACAGTCAAACGGTTGTGCGTGAAAAAACTGCCACCAATACTAGCGATCCAATTGAAACGATTCGAATACGATTTCGAACGAGTATGTGCCATTAAATTTAACGATTATTTCGAATTTCCCAGAGAATTAGACATGGAGCCTTACACTGTTTCCGGCTTGGTCAAAATCGAGGGAGAGATTATAGACTGTAATTTAGATCCTAACGCTAGCGACGTTTGTACCAAATATCGATTGTCTGGCATTGTTGTTCATTCCGGACAGGCATCAGGTAACAATATAGATAGATAGATAGATAGATAGATAGATAATGTGCTTTATTGTCATAAAAAACTATACAATTTGTTTTGTGGACAAAGCGAATAACCTAAAACTAGTCACATACAAAATAAGGCTTGCTTATACTAAAATACATATCCTACATAAAAAACCTGGTTAAGATAGTCTAAAACTTAAAACAATTTAAAATTTACATAAAATTAACACTTTAAAAAACCGAAAATATCACAGATCAGTTGAAAAACGGGCAGTTCTTGTATGCATGTTTTATACTTTTTTTTTTTTTTTTTTTTTTTTTTTTTTTATTAAGTGTAGAGTTGAATGTCATGCAACCAACCAAGCTAATTGTGTCAAAATCTGTCTTGATAAAACTCTTCCAGACTATAATAGCCCCTATCAACAAGTAAAACTGTAACCATTCTTTTAAACATTTTTAGATTCGGGGACATCTTAATTTTTTGAGGCAGATGGTTAAACATTTTTATGCCATTGTAGCAGATTGACTTGTGAACCAGAGTAGATTTCGGAATCGGAAGTTGCAAATCTCTCTGCTGAACAGATCTTGTGTTGTATCCACCCGACAGACGAAGAAAGTCATTCTGATGCACATATATAAGAGAAACAGATTCTAGAATATACAAAGATATGACCGTTAGAATCTTTTTAGACACAAACAAAGGCCTGCATGACTCCCTAAATTTGGCATGACACAAATACCGTATTGCCCGCTTTTGCAAAGCAAAAATTATTTGAAGTAGTTGGTTGTTGGTAGAACCCCAGAAGGCAATACCATAACGTAGGTGCGACTCTATCAAAGCATGATAAACCGTCTTTCCAAAAGCGAATCCGAGTTCGTTAACTGTTGTTTTCACTGCATAACAACCAGACGCAATTTTTTTACTCAACATACCGATATGATCCTCAAATTTCAAGCCAGAGTCGATTGTCAAGCCCAAGAATTTGCTGTGATTACGCTCTGTCAGAGAATCACCCCCCACCCTTAGGTCATCTATACTGCATCTAAAACAAACTATATTAGTTTTATCGACGTTTAAAGTTAACAGATTCGAATCAAACCACTCTTTAAGAAGATCCAAATCCCCTGAAATCATGGTTCTTAAAGTGTCAACATCACTACAAGACCACAGAATCGTAGTGTCATCAGCGAAAATGGTAAACTTTCCTTGTATATTGAGCCTGGCAAGATCATTAAAAAATATCAGAAAAAGGAGAGGACCCAAGACCGACCCCTGTGGTACACCCCATTCAATGTTTCCAGGTTCTGATGGCTGATCATTAACAATTACTCGCTGTGTCCTTCCTTGTAAGTAAGACTCGAACCATGATAAAACCACCCCCCTAAACCCATAATGGTACAGTTTCTTCATAAGAATAGAATGATTTACACAATCGAAGGCCTTAGCCAGATCGCAAAAAACCGCGGCCGATACATTTGACTTATTTAAAGAAGAAAAGAGTTGTGAAAGCAAATTGAACATAGCATTATTAGTACCTGTATTGGTGCGAAAGCCAAATTGTGCATTGCTCAATAATTTATTGCACTCAAGATATGACATGATTCGAGTTTTTGTTAGTTTTTCAATTAATTTAGACAAGGTAGACAACATTGAAATGGGCCTAAAACTAGCAGGGTCAGATTCAATTCCACCCTTATGAAGCGGGATCACTAAAGCCGATTTTAAGCTCGAAGGAAATACCCCGCTCGTCCAAGAGTGATTTAAAGCTTTGACTAAAATATCGGCTATAATAACTTCAGGCATATTAAGCAATACTCTGACAGACAATCCATCCTCTCCCGATGCATTTTTGTTCTTGATGCCTTTTAATGTTTGCTTAACTTCAGCTAAATCGGTTGGTGTAAATGCAAATGAATTGGGTACTGAAATATGAGACATATACAACATTGGATCTTTACGAATTCCTATGTTTTTTGTTAAATTTTTCCCAATATTACAATAGTACTGATTCAGGTTGTCAGAAGAAACTTCCGGATGTGATAGTGACCTCTGAAAATTATTAGAACGAATATTATTTATAATATGCCAACATTCTTTTTGTTTGTTAGAAGAATTACTTAGACGATCGGAGTAGTACCGTTTTTTTGCAGCTGCAATCAGTCTACGAAACAAAGACCTGTAGGAACCAAAGTAAGAATAAAAAAATGGACTATCTGTATATTTTCTAATCCTATGAAGACAGCGAAGATTCCTAGAGGAAGTTTTCAAGCCCTTGGTAAACCATGGTTTTTCCCTTTTTGTTTTTATATTTTTTACAGGAAAACAATTGTTAAAAATCCTTGTCGTTTTCTGGTGAAATGAACTTAAAGGCTCATCAGATGTCAGCACTTGATTCCAGGTTTCCCAGCTACATGATTGGTAAAACCTATTAAAGCTGCTTCTGTCGAATATTCTACCGCGCCTAGATTTTTGTTTATTTATCACTCTGGGCTCCGATATGTCACAAACCACTGCCTCATGATCTGACAATGCTGAATTAACTACCCTACATTCTACCTCTTCCTGACTATAGCTGGAACAAATATAGTCAATTAAGGTTGATGTTGTTTTTGTTATACGTGTGGGTGTTGTGACATGCATATTCAGGGCATTAGAGATAAAAATATTTTTTAATGCAACGGTGGATATTGCATTGCCGTCTCTGTAATCTATGTTAAAATCCCCAGCAAGCAGAACATTAGATGATGAAGAAATTTCAGCCAAAAGACAATCCAGGCCTGTCAAAAATTCAGTTGTAATAGATTTGGGTGATCTATAGACACAGACTACATAGAGGTTTAGTTTTCTTGAAAAAATCATAGTGAACTCAAAAGTTAATTCCTTTAGCAGAATATTAAATTTGTTTATGGGTTCAAACAAATTTAGATCCAAAAAAGACTTCCTCAGTAAAATCATACAACCCCCATGCTCATTGCTAGAACGACAAAATCTTGACACAATAACATAGTCAGGTACATTAACTAATTCATATTCTTTCAGCCAGTGTTCCGTAATAAGGACTATATTTGGATTATTATTCTCATTTAAAAACAAGTGTAGTTCGTTTGTTTTATTTCGGAGTGATTGAATATTTAGTAGTAAAGCAGAATTCTGATGTTTGTTATTTTTGTTTTTTACGCCCCGATTATCAACTAAACTAATGTTGACCGCTTTGTGTGGCCTGGATCTAAAAAATCAACCTTGTCACTTTCGAAACAACTTTCAGCAGTCAAATCTACCACATCCAAATCCAAACCCAAATCTAAACCTAAATCCAAATCTAAATCTAAATTCTGGGAAGGGGCCCGTTCACCCAACCGAGCTGACTGAGCACACTGACCATAATTTAAGTTATTTAATTCCTCAACAAGCGAAACAAATTTCAAATTAGAGAGGGGTTTTTTGTTAAAAAAATTGTTAATAGAATTAAACATCAACTTTGAAAGAGATTTAAGGCCACTTCTCTTTAAGAAAGGTGTGCTTCTAATATAGTCAGCTGGTCGAAAGGCGTTCTCCACATCCAGCAAATCTACACTTATCGAAAAAGACTTCAACAGCTCAACATACTTAATAAGGCTTTGATTCATCCTATGTACTAAATCTTGCTTATATCTAGATAAAAACCTAGCTGGCATAGTGCAAATTAAAAGATTAGTTTGAAAACACTTATTAGAAAGATTTATTATACTTTTTTTGTCAACGTATAACTTACTGAAGCCAGCAAATGTAATAACAAAGTCATTTTGTGTAAAGCCCTTGATGTAACAGTCCAAATCCATAACAATATCTGACAACCCTGCATTTGGTTTGCAAACTGTTTGAAGAATACAACCCTCACCAAAGCAACTGCTAATGTATTCGTGTAGATATTTGCCATATAAATCAGTTAGCAGTAATATTTTGGGTTTTTGCACATATGTTTTTTGCTGAACATTACCGGGCGTGTTATTGTCATATACACTTTCCACGTTTCTTTTTTTCTGCGGCTCTCTATAAAAGTTTTTATTTTTATCCTTTTGCAATTTATTTTCAGTTGTGGGCTTCTTCATTGCTGTCTGCGTTTGGCATAATTTGTTTTTAAGTTCTCTTATTTCTGTGTTGTATAGTTTATTTTCTTCCTCCATGGTATTCAGACTGACAATCATTTGCTTCTGCAATTCTTTCAGTTCACATAGTTCTTGTTTTAATTTATTATTAGTATTTTGAATGTTTTTAGCCTTTTCTAAAAACTCTCGATTCTCATCTGTTAAATCACTAATTCTGATATTTAAGTTTTTAATTTCTGTTCCTTTTTCAGCTTCAAGATTTCTAAGTTCCAGCTGTAGACTGTAGTTGGATTGATCTCCAGACTTTTTAGATATATTCAATGTTTCAATTTTATTTTTATTACAATTATTAAGCTTTGTAATTTCTAATGCCATATTTTGATTTTTTTTCTCACTTTCATGTAGATTTTTGGTTAAATTTTCCAGATTTTCATTTATTTCTTCTTTTTCCTTCTGATGGTGAATAATTTCCTCATTTAGTTTTTGAACGTCCTTGTTTAATTTTTCAATTATATTCACATGGTATTGAATTTTCTTATGCATTTCATCCTCTCTATCATATACAAGATCCTCAAAGCTTCTGGACCCTCTCTGCAGTCTGAGAATGTATTTATTTTTGTCCAATATCTCTATTTGTAGTTTTTTAATCTCTGTCTCCAAGTCGTCATTTTTAATCTGATACTCTTCCATGATAATGTCTTTACTTTTTATCTCATTTAGACTTCTCTCATGCGCCTTTTTCAGATGTGACAGCTCTTCAATACAGCTAACTATAACTTCTTAATATTTACAATAAGTATAAAGTCGTTCATTTTCCCCATAATGGACATTGTTAGAATAAAAATACAATGTGCTTTGTTTACCTTTAAAAAAAAAATCTTTTTTCAGGGGGACACTATTATTCTTACATTAGACACCGTGACCCATCAGGTGAAGTGAGATGGTACAAATTTGACGACGGTGACGTAACAGAATGTCGGATGGGCGAGGAAGAAGAAATGAAAGTCCAATGTTTCGGTGGCGACTACATGAGCGAAGTATTTGATCCAATGCTAAAAAGAACGGCATATCGGAGGCAAAAACGATGGTGGAACGCTTACATGTTGTTTTATACGAGGCATGACGTTGAGGACGAGTCTTTAGTCAAATCTATTAATCAATTAAGTATGGGTAAGGATTGTTTAACAATTAATTTTAACTAATTCGTTTAATTTTGTGACAAATTTCAGTGTCTTCGAGAAGGGAGACCCACCTAAAAATGCCCATAGCCATAGAGAATAGTATAAGGAAACAGAATATCAAATTTTTGCATCACCGCAGTCAGTTTACGATGGAGTATTTTTCGTTTATAAGAAAATTGGCAACCAGTTGCGCGCCGACGAATCACAGGCACAGCCTCACCCTTTCAAACGAATTGATGGATCAACAACACATGCTTAGCGTTCAGCTTGTTAGTAATTTCCTATTTCATACTGGTTGGCATACTAAGAAAACTCTCAGGGGACCAGCTATGGATTGGTAAGAACCTTTTTGTATGATTGTAATTATTTTCAATAAAATAAATCAACTTCCAGGTGCGATGTACTCTGCGTACTATTGAGAACAACGCCGACGATCCGTACTTGGTTCGGAACAAATATTCTGCTCAACCACATGGGTCGGTTCTGTGAGTACTTGCTCGGTTGTCCTAGTAACGAGGTGAGGACGGCTTTTATCAAGATAGTCGTGTTGTTGGCGCACTTCTCAATAAAAGATCCGCCCTGTCCTTGTCCGGCGGGCATCAACAATCCGGATCCGAACGCCACTTTGAGCGATCACGTGATGTGGGCCTTGTTGGCGCTGTTGCAGCGCGAAGTCAGCGAACACGGACGACATTTACCTCATTATTGTACGGTGTTTCATATGTATGCCAATCAGGGTAAGTTATTGAGACTTTTTGATGATTAAGTTTGTGTGTGATGACTGTAGATATAGCTAATGAAATATTGATTGTCCTTTTACAATTTTAACTTAATATGTTGGAACCTGACAAGTAGTACTGATGATGGCGAAACAAAGGATCATGCACGGATCTTATGAGAAAAAATTAATTTCACGATTGTCATGAAATTGAAATATGTTATGCTTCTCGACCTCCTGAACGTGTGTTGTCGTAGGCCCAAAAAGATCCTATGATTAGTTTTGGTGATACAGCACCGATAAAAAAAGGTAGTACAAGAAAAATCTCCAGAATCTGCTGGTACATTAATTTAATTCATAACCAAAAATTACATATTTTTGGTACTTTTCGACAAGTTTTCAACCTTCAAAGTTTGAGATGACATTACTTTGGCATTTTTCCACCCGTTTTTAACCTAGAATATGTCATTGCCTCAACTCAACATATTTTGAAATGTTTATTTTTTGTCAAAATTTTGTATGTTAACCTGGCTCTGTATCTCCGAAACTAATCATAGGATCTTTTTGGGCCTACGAGAACTTACGTTCAGGAGGTCGAGAAGCATAACATATTTCAATTTCATGACAATCCAATCGTGAAATTTATTTTTTTCTCATAAGATCCGTGCATGGTCCTTTGAACAGAATAGGCAAAACCAACTGTCACATTTTAAACATTCAACTAAATAAGTCTTTTTGGTAAATTCAAAGTCACATATTGTATATTTTTCTTTGATACAAGATACAAGTTGCTTGAGAGCTATCCAAATTATTTCCTACAGTTGAGGTCCCAGCAGAAAATTCATCTTGTGTAGATATGTATTTCACAATTTACCAAAGAATCTTGAATTTTATTATCTTCCGGATATTTTAAAGGTGAATCGTTTTTGTTATTGTCACTTTCATAAATTTTAAACTTGAATTGTCTTATTTTCAAAAATTGCTTTATTTGGACCAGTGGAGTAACATATTTCTGGAATTATTGATTGCAGGCTTAATGATTCATGGCCCTTTCGAAATGAGTGTCTATATTCTTGGATTTTTTTGCCATGGATTGCTGAATACGTGATTTTTCTTCAAACGTCAAAAAAACTTACATTTTCTATTTATTTCATGATGTTAAAGTTTAACTTTTATGTCAGTTGACGGTTACTATGGACAACGGAAGTAAAAGACTTTTACCTCCGCTCGTGAGCGGAAGTAAAAGTCTTTTACCTCCGCTCGTGAATATTTGCCATAACAACGCAAAGATTGACATTTTGTCACCTAGTTGGTGGATTGTTCGGTAACATAAACTATAAGATATAACAGCTATGACGTAATTTCCGGGCGATAAATTATAGCGTTTAAAATAAGTACAAATTTGTTTATTTTTTTTAGGTATATTTTTGTGTTCTAAAATGAAAGAATTATCAACTACTATTTATTTTGTTATGGAGATTGTTAAAAAAAATATTTCAAAAAATTGTCCACTACCCTATTATGGTAGAATAAATATAAGTTGAATCATATTCTTACAACACATGGTTGAATGTCACTGAAAAGATGAAATCGTGCCTCCTGTAAAATTGGAAAAATTGAGATACGATAGTACGTACGCTAGGGGAGGTATTGATCTATACTTATTGAAATAATTTACAAAAAATGGATTACACATATTGAATTTTCTTATACAGGGTGTGCCACCGGGAACCACATCGATCTATATGTGAAAAACTGTATGCAGAAAATTTTTGAAAATTTGACAGTATACTAATGTCAATGGGGGCAACCCGGCTAAAATATTTTCAAGATGGTGGCACTTCCGAGAAGGCAACTTGTTTATTTTAAATGAGACAGCCTATATATGATTGCATATTTGGATTCTACGTAAAATTCTGAGCAGATTTTATGTGATATACCCTATACCTAAGTTCAACTGTTTTGGAAATATTGACAGTCGAAAATTGAGTTTTTGCAACTTTGACAGGCTTTAAAACCTAAACGGTTAATTTTAGACGAAAACCAATTTTACATTCCTGCCTTAGATTTTCATAAACTATCATTTGACACCAACTTTGAATTTAACACATGATTAAAAATTCCAATTAAACTTAATCTCCGGTTAAATTCAAACTTGATGTCAAATGATTTGTTAATTTAAAATTGGTTTTCCTCTAAAATTAACCGTTTAGGTTTTACAGCTTGTCAAAGTTGCAAAAACTCAATTTTCGACTGTCAATATTTCCAAAACAGTTGAACTTAGGTATAGGGTATATTACATAAAATAGCTCAGAATTTTACGTAGAATCCAAATATACAATCATACAGGGTGTCTCATTTAAAATAAGCAAGTTGACTTCTACTTCCGGTATAACCGGAAGTGCCACCATCTTGAAAATATTTTTGCCGGGTTGCCCCCATTGACATTAGTATACTGTCAAATTTTCAAAAATTTTCTGCATACAGTTTTTCACATATAGATCGATGTGGTATAGTGAAGACATCTTAAATTTTTTGCTGAAACTCTTATTCCTTTAGTAATCCAACTTTTTTTTTGTTTTTAACGTTTTGAAGGGAAACTTGCATTAAAAATTTTAGCTAAAACATAGTTGAAACCTGTCAATGGATCTGCAGAGCTTAACACATCACCCCAGTTTTCCGAAGAAGCAAGCTGCGTGAACCTATTATAACTATTTCTCGTGAACAATCTACCTCGCCTTTTTGCTCCCCTTCTCTCTTTTTTATTTATTGCAAAACTACACCATACCTCCTCGTGATCAGAGAGTGCGCTATTTGTCACATCACATTTAACATCTCCTTGGTCAAAATTTAAAATTACATGATTGAAATTGAAAATTCCCTGCAGTTGGGCACAGTGGACACGGCGTAAACCGACAGTGCTAGGTCTGGTTGGAGATTAAACATGCATAGCATGACTATAATAGCAAAAGATTCAAGTATAGACTGAAGAGATTCTTGAGCAGCACACACACTGGAAAAATCCAGTACCTACCTACCTGGGGGCCGAATCTCTTCTCAGAGAATTCACCACTGTAATAGCCTTGAAGCTGTACATACATGAAAAAGCAACACCTCTATGCCTTGAATACAGACCAGAGACTCCGAGGTCACAATCTCGAATGAAAAAAAGCAAACTACTCCACAGTGTGTAGGGAGAACTTTCTACCAGAGTCTTTGCCCTCATATTTTTTTTACTGATTTGTCAGGAACGAGTGGACTAAAATAGTAAAATATAAAGTATGTTAATATCATTGTACTCGGAATAAGATATTCTATTAAACACGTATATAATATACCATTCAAAAAAATACATATAATGTAGACTTATATTATATTATGTCAGAAAAAAATCACTTATTCTCAAATAAAAATATTATTATGGTAATTTCTTTGCAGGTATTCAAGAAAAAGCTCAACTACTAAGATTAAACGTGCCTGCAACTTTTATGCTAGTGGCCTTAGACGAAGGACCGGGACCTGCCATCAAGTACCAATACACCGAGCTGGGAAAACTCAATCAGCTCGTGTCTTGTCTGGTGAGATGTTGTGATGTCAGTTCGAAATGCCAGTCGAGCAACGGGGAACCTATCATGCCGAATCCTTACAGAGAATTAGCGATACAAGAATATATTATGACGCTTCCACCGCAGGCGTCGGAATTACTTTTTAATCGCACCAAGTAAGAATTTTGAGTTTTTATTGTTATGTTTATAATTAATTTTGATATCCAATTTTAGTTATGTGAAAAAAGTGATAGAAGATACCAATTTAACGGAAGAAGCCATCAAACTTATCCAATTCTGTTCGTGGGAAAATCCTCAATTTTCGAAAAACGTCTTGTCCGAACTCTTGTGGCAAATAGCTTTTGCTTACTGTCAAGAACTACGTCATCACATTGAAATATTGCTCGCGGTGTTGCAAATTGAGGACTCGTGGCAATCTCACAGGATACAAAACGCCATCAAAGGTTTACGTGACGAAAGAGAAGGACTTTTCGAAACGATAACCCGTGCTAAGAACCATTACCAAAAGAGGGCGTATCAGTGTATAAAATGTTTGGTGGCGCTGTTTTCGAAATGTCGCGTTGCACAGGATATGCTTATGTGCCAAACGGATTTGAGACTGTATGTATTTTAGGTTCTCATAATATTTTGTATTGAGTTTTGTGATACTTTTAGGCCATGGGCTTCGGCAGTGGCTTGGCTCCAAGACGAACTGGAACGTAAATACCCGCCCAATTCTCAATACCCCTACAATCAGTGGTCGCCTCCGGCACAGAGTAACGAAACTTCCAATGGTTATTTCCTAGAACGGTCGAATAGTGCGAAGAAAACGTTGGAACGGGCTCTGGAATTGATGCCGGAAGCGGAACCGGTTGAAGATGAAGGCGTTGAGGATCCAGAATCGCAAGAGGAAACTGGAGGTCATGTTAGCGACGAACAGACTTTGTTATGAATAAGTGAAAAACAAGCCAGTTTAAGGTAAAGTCGTTTTTTTTTTAATTTAATTCATGAAGTGATATTATTTTAAAAATTCGACGTTTCGGTTTTCCAATGCCATCATCAACCTGATTTTTTGTTTTAAATATGTTTCCGTTGTCTGCACTCACTAGAGTTTCTGGGAGACTGTTCCACTTGTTAACAACTCAGTTTGTGAGAAAGTGTCGTCATTGATTTTTTCTGTTTATATCTTTTTAGAGTGTCCCTTGTTATGTTTGTATTTAGTATAGCAAAGCTAACTTTTAGGCTGTCATCATAGTTGCAATGGATGATTTAGAAGGTTTCAATGAAGCCTCCTCTCTCTTTGAACATCCTGAATCTGTCTTCATAGGGCCTATTCGTGTTTGAAAAAATGACGGTTCTAGAACGGTTCAAAACAATCGCATAGTTTATCAATCATCAAAATGAGAACGGCTCGGCTATCACAAATTTCAATAATAAACTGTGCAATTGCTTTGAACCGTTCTATATAGAACCGTCCTTTTTCAAACCCGAATAGGCTCAGTGACAGTACATACAGTGTCTTTGAATTCATTAGGAATTTTTGTGCCTCTTCTTTGAGTTCTTTCTAGTAGCTCTATATCTTTGATGTAGTATGGGTTCCAGATTGTGTAATAGTACTGCGGCTTTGGGCAAATGAAGGACACATAGATTTTTCTTATGAACTCTACAAATTTGTTGCTGAAAGCTCTCCCTAGCTAGGTATACCAGAGTCTTTGTTTTTTTCACCATTTGAGTTTTATGGGTTTCCCATTCCAGGTTGTCCGTTATTATCACGTAAGTCCCTTTATTACGTGACTTGTGAGATCTCAGTATTGTTAATTCTGTATTATGTGGGTTATTTCTTCCAATATGAAGACTCGTACACTTCTCCGTGTTTAGTTTCATAAGCCAGCAGTGTGGCAAGGTTTCTAAAGTTCTTATATCTGACATGAATTTGCGCAGATCCGTTCATGGATTGCAATACATCTTCTGGTCGTCAGAAAGGACTGATTTTAAGTTTGCAATTCCTTGCTAAAATCTGCAATGGAGCATAGAAACAGAATTGGGCCAAAGGCTGACTCTTGAACAACTCCTCTATGAAATAACTTTTGCATCAGTAAAGTGATCTATTTTTTATTTATTCATTTAGTTATTTATTTAAATAATAATTTATTACTGTATTAATGACCTCAAAACAGTCTATAATAAAACTGACAGGAACGCCTACAGATATTAACATACAAATTAAGTAATTCTCAAAAGCAAACAAACTTGTTTTAAAATTTATTAATCCTGATACTTTATTGTCTATTTTCTATTTTCCCCTATATAAATTTTAAGGTTATGAGACAGTCTCCCCCCACTTCTTTGAAATATTGATGTCTTGTCCCTTTTTAGTTCTAACGTAGAGTAAAAATCAAACGAGAAGAAGCCACTGTCGTTAGCGCTGACAAAGAAAGCAGATTTCCTTTTCTCTGGGTCCCTCCCATTTAAAGTGAGACAAACGATAACGCGTGTGGCTTCTTCTCGTTTGATTTCTACTATTTTCTACTCTATGTGGTTCTCAATTCATGGTTGTTTCTGGTGTTGTATGAGCAAAATTGTCTGTTATCCTGCAGTTTTACATTAACTTTAAGATTATTGCTTTGGATATCATGTATTAGTTTTATTTGCTCTAATACTTTCAGTTCATTTATCCAAATGTCATTTTCTTATACAGGGTGTCCAAGATAAGGATGTGATACCATTAGGATCTGGGAAACGGTTGAAGTTACAATGCTGGTTAGATTACGAAAAAGTTGCGCAATTTAACGCTCAATGAAATGCTACTTTGACAGTTGAAAAATTCCAAACATTTTTCGAGATATCCTGAAAAAACCCGAAATTTTGCAAAATCGATTTTATTTTTTTCTGAGCTTATTTGAGGAGATACATATTTCAAAATAAATGCCACTTCATCGTCACCACTTTTCCTACTCTACAAGATGACATTATCAATTTTAAAATTTGACGTTTCGTTTTTGGACCACCATCATCAATTCCATTTTTTTTTAATACAACAGACTTTATTTTCTATTGCAGACTTTATAAGCTTCTGATGTCCCAAAACCAATGACGTATTGCACTTATTCGAAAAATTTATATCATTGGCACTTTCCATAAGAACTTAATGTGTTAGAGAGAGACAGAAAAGAGAATTTTGGTAGGAAATTACTAAAAAGTAGAAAAAATATTAATTTTTTTGAACCCAAATCGATCTAATCTGGGTCAATCGAATTCAGCTTATATAGAGATACGTGGTATTAAATTTAAGATCGGTCCAGCCGTTCTCGAATTCGAAAAAAAAAAGTTACGTTGGTTGAATGGCAAGCCTAAATAAATGAAATATGGCAACGTTGTTTCATGCTGTCAAAAAAAAGTTGGGTTATGTTGTTATGTAATGTGGATGAGTTTATTTACAATTGACGTGTCTCGTAATACCTGGTGTGCGCGCGCAACTCGTGGGTTGCAGGTGAGCGTCCAATGAAAATCGAGTTTGTTACGGGCTTGCGTCATATTCGTATTCAGGGACGAGTTCAGAATTAATCTTTCCTTCTTTCTTTGTAACGTGTAATTCGACAAAGAGCAAACTAATACTTTACGTATTACTTGAACTTATCGCAGTGTTGTTTAAGGTTATGTTAGATTATACTTGACATATTTCTTTGCCAATTTCATTGTGCGATGTTGCCGGATGAAATATTTATCAAAATAAAAGTGCCATCGATGTTAACATACACTTTAAAGCTCTTCTTTTGTCTGATTTAAGGTGTTGTGAAACACTTGACAATATATCACTTCTTTAATGTTATAATGTTCGATTTGTATTGTCTACATTTGTTCTGCGACAATACAATCTGGCTACACTGCAGCCACGAGTTGCGCGCGCATGTCATTTTTTATTACTTTCTAACTTGTATTTATTACAATTAAGCTCTCTTTTTCTATTTCTGCGAGACACGTCAATTAAATTAATAATTAATTCAAAATAAAATACAGCAAGAATAAAATACAACAGTTATAAAATACAGCAAAAACAAAATTAAAATACATTTAAAATACAATTAAACACATCGTGCGACACCAATGACCTCACGTTCTCAGCAAATAACCCCTAAACCGTCTTTTAAATATTGGTAAAGTCGCTGACTCCTTAACCTCCTGAGGCAACCCATTAAAATAGTCTAAACCATTGTGAAAAATGCTGTTCTGTCCAAACGATTTATTCCTTGCGGTCACGAAAAAATCATTCCTTTGCCTAGTATTGTATGCATGTATAGTCGTAATCACGATAGAAAGTGAAGTTCGCGTTGACATTCCTAGTAAACTTTTTCTTTAGGTTGCCAGCATGCGTTAGTGCTTCGATTCCGTCAGCTGGGATAAACGACAGGGTCGTATTTAGAAAAGTGATATACATTTCAGAATAAAAATTTATTTTCAATTTCTTTAAAGGAAGTTAGGTTATTAAAATCCAAAAATCCTAAAATTAGAGTCCAAAGTAAACACTTATAAAAAGAGTAAACACTTACATCCAAACTAAAACCAGGTTTGAAATGCAACACCGAAACACAAAGGCACAGAACACTACATAAAAAACCAAAAAACCGATTGCGATAATAACAAATAAAAAAATAATGCAGAAAACGGCAAAGAACTGAACGATTTTACACAAAAATTCGAAATATAAAATTCGAAGACCCGAATCTGATATTTTTATATGTCAAATTAAAATGTCATGTATCATTATTTGATAGTTGTCAGAAAAAGGGACAGATCTGGGGATTTTATTTATTTTCAACTGGTGAAAATAACGGTCAAAATTCAAACTCTATCGTGATTACGACTATATCTCATGATTGTAAACTATCTTACTGGCAAGGTAGGGCGGTGTTTGACCCTTCCTGTTTTTAAAAATAATAACTAACATATTAAATTTTAACAAGTCTTTTACAGAGAGCCACTGCAGGCACTCCAACATGGCCTTTATCTCAGTGTGTTTACTGCGAGAAATAATAAGTGTCATTGCTCTATTCTGCAGCCTCTGCAACCTAGCTACTTCATTTTACTTTAAAAAATATAGGATTGTAGAACAGTAATTAAAATGAGGCAGTATTAGAGTGTTATACATTACCAATTTAGCTCACATTGACAGATATTTTCAACTAGCTGCTTAAGAAAGGAGAATCCGGTATTCAACTTCATTAATTTAATTGCCGATTCGATCGGATGTTTATTTTAATTCAGCAATAAATTGATATAAATAGTTGGCCAAGCCAAGCAACAGGCAAACTTAAACCAGTACAACTACCTCTCGTTGGGAAGGCCCCTCTGGGTATCTTCAGCCTTATCGTTGTCCAGTGCAATTACCTTTCGTTGGGAAAGCCCCTCTGGACAAGGCATAAGGGTGACGATAACTAATCGACAGTCCCCCAAGCAGCGTTGACGTGTGGATCCCTATAAGGACCCCAGTGCTCGAAGGGTCATGCATCTTATAGGACTAGCGTATATGTAAGGACATATTTGGAAAATGTATATCTACACTTTTATATAACTTGAGCGAGTTTCTCTCCATCACCCCCAAAGCTACAAACCCCCCCATGTCACCCCCGTAAAGCAAGCAGTTGCGACAATATCCAGAGCATCTCGACAAATGATTCACTTTAAAACTTATTTTTGAAATAACCATAATTAGCGTGTTCCTTAAATGTCAGCTTCTCATCTATAATAACCCCCAAATATTTTTTTTTTTTTAACTTGCTTAATAACTAAGCCCCCCACTGTTATCCTGAATTTATTCAATGCAAATGCATTCTTTATTTTCTATGGTCCAAATAACATAAACTTAGTTTTATTTACATTAATCTTTAATAAATGTTTACAATAATACCCATACACACTATCAAGAGCCCTACCTATATTAGTAATCAAGTCTTTTAGGTCCTTTGATGCCAAATAAATCAGGGTGTCATCCGCAAACAAATGCATTTTTATGGTACCATTAAGCTGTGCCATGTCATTAATATAAATTATAAACAGCAAAGGGCCCAGTATACTCCCCTGGGGTACTCCATAATCATTAACTATTTCATCAGAAACGTATCCATTCATGCTAACTTTCTGTTTTCGATTATCAAGATAGCTGCCAAACCATTTCAATGTCATACCCTGCAATCCTATACTCCTGAGCTTAAACATAAGAGTGTCCCTATCAACTGTTTCAAACGGTCTTTGCAGGTCAAGAAAAACTGAAACTACACCATAACCACTATCAATATCTCTAATCCACTCATCCAACACACAACAGTTTCACAGTTGTGCCCTTTATGAAAAGTCTCACATATGAAGATTTTCCCATATGACTGCTTGGGTATTTGGTTCCAGTATTGAGCATGTTTTATGTTTTGCTTTGATCCATTTGTTCAGCTCCTTTTTTACTGTGCTTCTGGGCACTCCGAGAGCTAGTTCGGGACCAAGGTATTCTGTGGATAAACTCCTGCGAGCCAGTTCCTCAGCCTTTTCGTTGTCCGGGATACTTCTATGTCCTGGCCCCCCACATCAATGTGACTTTATTTTGGTCCGCCAAGTTGTTGAGTTCTTCTCGGCATTCTATTACCAGTGCAAAGTTTGCCTTAGGGTTCCTCGATACCCCCAGTGCTGCCTTACTTACTTTGCAGGCCCTCATATTATTGAATTTTGCGAATTGTAGTATTGTATATACTTCTGCCTGGAAAATAGATGTATGTGGATATGACTGTGGATTGCTGCGCCTGTGCCATTCTCAGTCTTTGACCCGTCCAAGTACTACGTCTGGTCTTTAAGATTGTAGAGTGCATGTTGGTTTTTCCATTTTTCCCTTTCACTAATTAGGACTTGAAAGGATATGTCAGGTGAGTATTTAGAAAGTGCATAGTCAGATGACTACAAATTTTACAAAAGAAGTTTTAGATAGTGACGATATCATGGAAACACAAAATTTTTTAGATACGAGCCCGAACAAGATTACTGTAATTTGATTGATGACAAATCTGTGTCTTCCAGTGATCCTAATGTCGAGCTTAATAGTTTAGAGTTAGGTGATGATATTTTCATTATTTTATCTTTAAATATTTGTAGCGTAAGAAACAAAACTTCTGAACTATCTATTTTCTTGGATTAGAAGACCATAAAAATCCTGATTTAGTATGTTTAACAGAACACCATTTAAAAGAACACGAGCCCATAGTTTTACAAGATTATTATGTCGTTTCTTGTTACACAAGAAATATTTTTAAGGTTGGAGGTTCCATAATGCTTGTAAAAGATAGCATCGAATGTAAGACTATTGATAAATATAATATGACTATCTTAATAATGAAAAACATTTTGAACTTGCCTGTGCCTGTGCCTATGTACATGTCTATGGTACAGTCGGAATCATTGCAATTCGCACACACTCTTTAAAATCCCTCGTATTAAGTCAAAATTCTAACCAATAAATTTATTTAGTGCAGCATTTTGCTATTACTGTGTGTCAGATTTGACACATTACGAGGGATATTTACATAGTGTGTGCCAATTGCAATGATTTCCACTGTACAGTTGCTATCAAAAAAAAAATAGTACAAGAAGAATCTCCAAAGTCTCCTGGTCTATTATACGTTAATTTAATTCATAACCAAAAATGACATATTTTTGGCATTTTTCGACAACTTTTTAACCTAGAAAGCTTCAAATGACATTACTTTGGCATTTTTCCACCCGTTTTTAACCTAGAAAATGTCATATGCCTGTCAGAATTTTGTATGTTACACCAGGAGCTCAAATTGGGGTGAATAATTTTTGTACTACTTTTTTTTTATCGCAACTGTACATTTCCTTAATTTTTATATCATAAATATTTATAGGTTTCCGTCTGGTAATCTGAATGTTTTTTACGAAAGTTTATTTGATGTTTTAAGGTCTTTTACAAAGAGTTCGAACTGTGTTGGTAGGCGATTTTAATATTGACTGTAGTCAAAATTCCCAAGAATCAATGAACTTAAAGTGTTTATTGATGTCTTTCGACTTCAAGATGCACGTGGATACATTTACTAGGATCAGACTAGTGCCTCAAATAGATTATTTTTGCACGAATTTGAAGGAGGTGTGACCCAAAAATGAAAGTTTTAGTGCAAAAAAATCAAAAATCTAAGAATAATTATGTAAACCGCATCTTGCTATGATGGTCCGTTTTCGAGTTAGGGCAGTTTAAAGTTACAACTAGGCGTTGTGACGTCATACTGGATTATCAGGGACAGTATTAACACGTGTGAGAATTTTCCAAAACAAAAGACAATTATCTCCTAGAGCGAATTGCAACCACTAAACGTATAGGGTACGGTTCACTGACAACTGAACGAAGAGAAGACTGCGATTTTGGCGGTTTAAGATCACAAGCTCCTGCATAATTTATCTTCACAAGGAATTTTCTCTGAGACTATTTTGAATATAGGACTGCGGTTTTCACGAGAGATCTTAGAATTTTTTTCTTGATTTAAGTAGCTTAAGTCGTTTTTTAACGTCACGCCCCCTTTAAGACTTAATATACAATTGTGATTGAGACAAAACATATAGATTAAAGTAATCATGAGGGAAGAATTATTGTTGTCATGTCAGGAATTTTTCCGTGAGTATCTGCATTTTAAGCTTAATGATGAAGGCTTGGACTTTGTAAATAGTGCTAGGAGCTTAGGAGTAGTATTAGATAGCAAACTTATGGCGTTTCCGATTGGTAGATTCAGTGCGCACTGAGTGTATTTGCATCCTTTTAATCGATCTGTAGAAGAAAAAGAGAGAAATAGAAAAAATTGCACTAGTTCCGCACTAAATCTACCAATTGGAAACGCCATTAGATTCAATGAATATATTACTAATTTAAGTAAAAAATCCTACATGGCTTTGAAAGTTTTGTATGCAAACAAACATTTGCTTAATTTTAAGGTTCGTAAAAAATTATGTGAAGCATACATTATGTCAACAGTTTCTTATGGTATTACCTTGTATTATCCATGTTTGAGACAAATTGAAAAACAGCGTCTACAAAAAATACAGAATAATTGTTGTCGCTTTGTTTTCGGCTTGAGGAAATATGATCACATATCAGACAAACTTAAAGAACTTAAATGGTTGAAAGTATGTTATCTTTATCAATACTTGCTGCTAGTACTGATTTTCAAATTGTTGAAAACTTCTGCTCCTGCATATTTAAGATCAAAATTGATTTTTAGGAATGAAATCCACAATATCCCTGTTCGATCAAATACACTTACAATGCCTCAGCACAGTTCATCTATATACCAGCGTTATTTTACTAGCATTTCAGTCATAAATTATAACAGATACTCTAGCTATTTTGTAGGTGCTTCAATCGCAGTCTTTCGTAAAATAATAAATAATGCTTTACTAATTGAACAGGAAGCTGAAAACCAGTAAATTGTTTATCATATATTTTATTTAATATTTTTTTCTCTCCTTATATATGGCTATAGCTATAGGCAGTTCTGGGAATATTTGTGAATTTACATTAACTTTTATTATTATTGTAATTTATATTTTTATAAAGGACAATATACCTATGCTTGTGATGTTATTAAGATATTTATTGAAAATATTGTATAAAATTAGGGTTAAGTTTGAATAGCTGAGTATGTTCAGCTAGACTTCGCCTTTTAAGATTCTCTTAATAAAGACCTTTATTATTATTATTATTATTATTATTGTTAGGAAACAAAATTTAAAATAGAGTAAAAACATAAACAAATTGCAGAATCTGTTGGAAAATACTGACTGGTCCTTTACTGAGAAAAGAATGATATCTTTGGAAAAATTCCTGTTTTGTAAGCATATTGATCTGGTACTACCAGACTGGTAGCCAATGCACCACCCCGAATGTGTAACTCAACAGTTTTTCTAGAGCCTTCAACAAAAATGACATGACGCTTTATGTGTCTCAGAGCTTTTGCATTGTCCAGACCTATTTCACCAGGTTTGAGGATGAAAACAACTCTGATTTTTTTTCAGGCTTTGGGGGATATGATTTAGTCCCAAGCTTGCTCTAAATATAATCAGGAGCCTGGAGTATAGCGTGCTATTAGCCTTTTTGTAATAATATTGGACAAATCAATCCAATTTGCCAGTCTTCCCTTCACCTACATACAGATGCGAAAGAGCGGTGGATTCGTGGTTCAAGGTTATATGTAAACACAACAGGTTGGAATACGCTCACGCACTATAAATGATCGACCGCGTTAGCGGCAAGGAAGCCGGCTCCCCTGGTTTCGTAGCTTTGAATCGTCGACGGCAAGGATACTTACTTACGCATCTGTATTTAGGTGATCTGTGACATAATGACGGTATTCGGGGTTTTCTTCAAGGATCACACTGCCCGGGAAGTTTACTCTGTAAAGCTTTTCCAGAGTTTCTTGTTCAGTCTGAGTGAAGTTTCCCTTTTATGTTCTTAGAGAGCCAATCGTTCCTAGAGTGTCTTTGGAAAGGATTTTATAAAGCCTGGCACATTGAGGAGTCTGTTCGACCTCCTCACAGTGTCTTCTCCAGGGGGTTCTTAGGGCGGCATACTTTCTCATCTCTATTGTTGGTATTTGTGCTGCCCCATATAGTATGGTGCGCATGCCCCATATAGTATGATGCGCATGCCCCATATAGTATGATACGCATTCGTATCACATCTCATTATGAGTTGCGATCCTCTTTTTTTTGCCATACAAAGTATCCAGATCTAGTCGATTTAGCATTTGATAAAATGAATTGCAATTTGTATCAGAAATAAATTATGTCTTTGAGGTCAGAAAATGTTTAGGAAAATGTACACCAAAAAAATCACTGGTAATATTGCTCTAACAAAATTTATTACTTCCAGATCTGGGCAGGTGTTCAGCTAACCTATGATGTGACACGAAAAACATGAATCCTCTTCACCTTCCAAGATTCCGAACCAATAAAGAAGCAAAAAAGTAATATGATATTTTACTAGTTATAAATTGTCAGTGATGTAAAGGTGATGTTTACCACTCTAGTGTATTGAAAAGTAATAGACCAATTATTGTCTATTATGGAATATGTGAGTAAAATACCGTATTATCTAAAAAAAAAAAATGTAAAACAATACTTATTCATCTATAAGTGAAAACTTTTTTTTAATGAGAACTTTTTACTTTTCGCTGTAATTGTACCTTTTATGTTTTTTTTTCCCCAATTATAATTATAATGCGAGGTGCAGACATACTTATTATTATTGAAAAATTTCATCATCAAATTCACAGCATCTCGCATTCTCATATAAATTTAGACACTTAAATAATCTACTTAAAAAAAAAAAATTAATTCAATGCAATTTAGTAGTTGCCTTGTTTCTCTTTATATACCTAGAACTGTGATTTATGCACTTCGCTTATAATTAAAAAAAAAAAATTAAAATAATGTGTTAATCTCTGAAATATAGGAATATGTGATATGTATGTATAAAAAAACAAAAATATACTTTGACGCATTTTCTCAACTTATTTTTTTTTGATGTGTCGGTTCCTACAAGAGACTCTTGACGGGACATTATTTTGACAGGGATGCATTTTTCGCCAGTGTTCCTTTGTTTTCCCCCCTCAACAGAAAAATTTAGGATTGGAAAGAATACTGCTGCTTTTTTTATTTGTTGAAAATGTAAATAAGTTTTTGACAAGTACCTACATTAAATTATACACAGGTTTTGTCTTTGGTTTGGAATTATTCAAAGATTTTTTGATTTTTGGTTTACCAGAGGCTAAGCTTCAAAGACAATTATTTCAAAAACTTTTCAATCAGCTGTTGTTGTTCAGAGCTAAAACTAAACATGCACTTGCAAATGTGTAAAATCCATTTTTAACAAGCAAAAAAAAAATGATGTTTTTCTCACAGTAATTAACCATTATTAGGGTTTGTTCCGACAAGAAGCTCCAATTGAAATTCTTCTTGGAACAGGCCTTATCGTGTCTTGTAAATAATTAGCAAAAAATTGAAAAAAAAAAAATTGCTTTTTTTTTGTTTATTTTTGTGATATTTCTTTTGTAATTATTATTAAAGCTAAGAGACATTGTTTTTTTTCAAAGTGACCCAAGGTTGGTTGCCTGATAACTGTATGACGTCATCATCTGTGGTGCCTCATCATAATGCAAGTTACCAGACAACCTATTAACTTTCGGAACCTTGAACCTGACCATAATAAAATTTAACAATTTTATTAATAATTCTGATGTACATAATCCACCAAATGGAATATGAATTAAATCAATTTTCAATAATTTATATTGTTGATTGCCATTTATTTTCCTTGTTGATTTATTATTGTTGTCGCTGTAAATGCTTTTCGGGTATACAAATTTCAGTTGAATTTTGTTATGGCTTTTAAGTTTGTTCCAATTGAATTTTGGAGCACACTTCTATCATTCTTGAACCAAATAAATATACACCCACTGGAGGTTCAAATTGTTTTTCTTTTTTTGTTAAATGCACAGTAATTTATTATTTTTTATCCGTATATGGTTGACTTGTATAGGTATTAATTGAATGTTCACCATGGTTCCCTTTTTTACGTTAAATTAACTCTTGGATATTTTTTTTTAAAAATAATGTCATTATACAACTTGTTTATTGTTTTTCTTTTAATATTGTCTCAAACCAATTATCGCTTTAAAATATAAGCTTATGATATTTACTAAGTATATTTGTTTGTATTATAATTTATTAAAAATTAAAATACACTTTTAAATTTTGAAGACTTTTGTTTTGTGCACCCATAACTGTGTCCTAGCATTTGCATTTTAGTTGTAGATGACATTTTTTACATTACAGGTGGTTACGGTAATATCCATTTACTTTCTTTTTCTAGAAAGGATGGCTATGAAAATCTGGGAAAATCATGGCGACCCTGATATACAGGGTGATCCAACAAGGGCGCCTTGGACAAATACTAGCCAAACTGTTGAACTTGTGGAAAAATGTTCTGTATAAAAGTTTTAACATTTCGTCTCTGATATAACCGAAAGATATTTTGAAGTATACAGGGTGTCCCAGAAAAGTGTAATACCAAAAACTATATATGTATATTTATTTTATTTTTTTTTCAGTGCAATACCATAGGTTTTTAGGTATTAAATGAATTCTCTATGGGTTCTCTATCCAACTTTGTGGTAAACCTGACATTTGTGAAATTCTGTCATAAACTTACAAAGAACTTTAATATGCATACAGACCAAATTTCCAACGCTAGCCAAGGGCACATGTGAACTATGCTGGAACATGTTGGCTTTGGTGTATATGGCAGTGTGAACTATATTCTCAAATCTTTTTCAATTCCAACACCAACTATAGCACATGTGCCGTTGGTTTCTGTTGGAAATTGGGTCTCTACCACTGATCTCAAAAATAAATGGATAAACAAAGAACGCTTCTAATGCTGCTAATTTAAGAGGTCATAATGTAAACAGCTGTAAGCGTGCGTTGTAGACACATGTACTGTGTGTGCGCAAAATATAGCCAATGAAAATGAAGGATATTTCAAAATTAGAACAATTGTTCGAAAGATGAGACACTGCGCAGGCGTTAGGCTGTTCTGTTGCACAACTGTTTGTAGAATATTGACCCCAAATTTTCGCACAAGTTTAGCCAGTCAAGCCGTACAATTGTTGATCCATTTATTATTGAGATCAGTGGTCTCTACGCGGTTTTAGGATTTCATCTAATTCAAATTCGTCTCCAAATATTTTTAAAATACACAATCGAAAACAAGAATAAAACAAATGATGTTCAATTACAAAAAAAAAGTCACATTTTTATTTCTATAAAAATACAACTCATAAAACTTCTTAGTCGAAGAAACTAAGACCCATATCATCGTCTGATTCTTCTTCGGACTCTTCCTTCTTCTTTTCTTCCACTGCGGCAGCCGCGGCTGGGGCGGCACCTGCAGCCGGAGCAGCAGAAGGAGCGGCACCAGCGCCGGACCCGATGGTGGTGATCAAGTCACGGATGTTGACACCTTCCAGGGCTTTAGCGAAAAGTCCTGGCCAGTAGGGTTCTACGTCGACGTTGGCTGCTTTGAGAATGGTTTGGATTTTTTCACCCTGTAATAAAACGATTAATAAATTTTTTTGTTTCAAGTGAATTTGATAGTGGTTTAGTCTGATCAAATATTTTCTTTTAAAAGTGTTTTTTACATATTGACACCCCACCTACAATCTTTATCTTTACAGGTATAAGAAAAGTGTAAATACAAAAACTGTACAGTTTTGGCTAAATTTTTAGAATCCATGATCAGAAACAAAAATTAAATGTCAGGAATTTGAAATTTTGCATAATTTCAGCGTTTTTCAAATGGGATGCCCTGTATTTGGTTTTATATTCTTGAAAAGTACAATGCCCCAATTTCAAAAATATATAGTTCGCCTTTATTCGGTTGAGCAGTCTCTTATATATTCAGCTCCAAAAATTGTAAAAATATCCTACTGATTTTGTGAACCATTCTACCTGTACAGGTGAAAGCTGCAGGTAAAATTTAAGGTACTTGGTTTCTCTGATGGTATTTTTGAAATTTTTTAAACCAAATACTTGACCAAATATGTTGGATATGGCTCAACCAAATATAGACAAACTATATATTTTTGGAATCGAGAAATTGTACTCTTCAAGAATATAGAATTAAATATAGGGCATCACATTCAAAAAAAGCTGAAAGCATGCAACATCTTACATTTCTGTCATTCAATTTTTGTTTCTGACCATGGATTCTAAAAATTTAGCCAATACTGTACAACTTTTGCATTTACACCTTCCTTCTCTGTAAAGGTAAAGGCTGTAGGTGGGGGTGTCAATACAGGGTGTCCCAAATTCGAAGGTGATCATTCAGATAGCAGAAACTTTAAGAGATACGAGGTCGGTTAAATTATGGCAAAGTTGCACAATTTTATGACCAATAAAATGCCATTTTGAAATTTCAAAAATTCCGAATACTTCTGAAGATAGTCTGAAAAAATAAAAATAATTTTGCAACATTTTAATTTTTTCCTGAGTCTATTTATTTGAAGAGCAATTTTGAAATAAATGTCACTTTTTCTTCTTTACAAGATGATGCAATTTCAAAATCGACGTTTCGTTTTTGGGCGGCCATCATCAACTTTATTTTTTTAAATACGGATCCTTTTTTTTTATTTTAGATTTTATGAGCTTCTGATGTCCCAAAACCTATGACGTATCGGACTCATTCGAAAAATTTATATTATTGGCACTTTCCATAAGACCTTAATGTGTTAGAGAGAGACAGAGAAGAGAATTTTGGTAGGAAATTACTGACAGCTATTTGCACCGCTACAACTTAAGGGATATTTTATTCCAGTGGAGCTTTGATTGTAACTCATGTAGAAATAAAAGTCACATTCAAAGCTTCACTTAGATTAAATATCCCTTAAGTGATAGCTGTGCAAATAGCCATGAAAATTAAAAAAAAAAAATGTTCTCGAGTAAATGCAATAAGGGTCCGTATTTAAAAAAATAAACTTGATGATGGCCGCCCAAAGAAAAAACGTCAAATCTGAAATTTGGTAGCAACATCTTATAATGACTGGTTTATACTTCCAAAATTAAGAATTAAACTAAACTAAAAAATAAATTGAAAATTTAATTAAACTAAACTTTAGAAATGCAGTTTATACCTAAAATTAAGAATTAAAGATTTTCTGAAATTAGCGAGCTCTTCACGTAATCACAAATGACAGAAAGGAACATGGGAATAAACAAAAACCCGCTAGAGTGACAAAACACATATTGACATTTGACATATTCAATTTAATTTAATTTTTCAATTTGCGGTATAAACGACAGCATCAAATTATGGAGATTTCACATTTAAATTTTTAGTTTAGTTTAATTCTTAATTTAGTTTAATTCTTAATTCAGAAGTATAAACCAGGCATAAAGGCAGGGATGCTATTTCTAGTATAATCGTACTAGATCTAGCACAATGAAGTTTCACCTAGTACGCTAGTACCTCTCTCATTAATCTAGTACAATTTGGATTACGAGTCGAGTGTCGCTCTTCGCTCTGTACCGTATTCAAGTTCTGAGCTCTTCTCTCTGCTTGTGGGTTGAGTTCCACGTTCCAGGTCCCATACTTCAGTGCGGCTAAAGCCAAACAAGAAATTGGCGTTTCGAATATGGTTTCGAACGCACACGCACTTTCTTATTCTGTGACTTGACGTGTCATGTAGACATAATTTGCCTTCCTTTTTTAACAAATATAAATTGACTGAAACAAATCAATGAGGTCAAAAATGTTCGTCGGTTCTTAAACCAGAAGAAATTCATTTTAATTTGTAAAAAAAATTGAATGTGTGAGTATGAATTAATCTACGACACGACTAGGGATTGCACTACCGGTTTACCGATTTACCGCCTTAAAAGTTCTTTAAATTACCGACGAAGAAATCGACATCTTTTACCGGTAATTTCGGTAAAAAATGCCAAGCTGACAACAGCGCGGATCCGTTGTTTCTATGATGCAGGGCAGCGTGGACGCCGGACGGGATGAGTCGTAATCGTAAACAAAGATTGAACGGGAACGCAGGTAGCGGCATGTTAACTGTCAAGTGAGGATTGTGAAATATTTCGCTTAAATTTGCATTCAGTACTTAATTCTGTGAGTGAATTTGTACTTTGAAGGTAATTCTATAATTCTATTTTTTTAATTCTATAATTAACCAATAGCAGGCGGTGAAACCGATGAAGCTATTGTGTCTTTTGATATGAGAGTTTGTTTCTTTTTATACACCATAATGAACCATCCTATTAAAGTCCTGTTTCAATTCAGAGTCCACTTTGTTCTTAAATGCATTAATAGAAACGACGGAAATTGTTTCTTCCTGTAGAGCGTTCCAGGAGTACACAACACGATTCACTAAGAAGTTTCTTCTTACCATTTTCGATGTCTTTTCTTTCTCTAGTTTTTTAGAATGGCCTCTAAGCTGGTTATTTTGACTTGGATGAAAAAGGTTTTTAATATTGCACTGATAGTGGCCGTTAGTTATTTTAAACGTCTCTATTAGATCTCCCCTGTGTCTCCTCTCTCTAAGGGTTGTAAGATTGAGCCTTTCTAACCTTTCTGTATATGGTAAGGACCTAAGTTCTAGAGGCATTTTTGTAACTCTTCTCTGAACCCTTTCTAGGAGTTCAATGTCCTTTATATAATAGGGATTCCACACAGTAAATGCATATTCAACTTTTGGCCTTATGTAACTTTTGTACAGCTTCGTTATCATTTCCACTGAATGGTCCCTAAAAGCTTGCTTTATGAGATATACAAAAGAGTTTGCTTTTTTCGTTATTTTCTTTATATGTGTCTCCCATTTCAGATCAGATGTTATAATGACTCCTAGATCATTCTGTTCTTTCACTGATGTGAGGGTCGTGTTATTAAGAGTATACTGTGTGTTTGGATTGTTTGGCCCAATTCGAAGCACTGTACATTTTGATGCGTTTAGCTTCATCCCCCATGTTCTGGACCAGCTTTCAATATTTTCTAGGTCTGTTTTAAGTAAATGGGCACCAATAAGTGGATTAATGTACAGTTTTCCATCGTCTGCAAAGTTTTTCATTGGACACTGTATGATGTCAACCAAATCGAAGAGGTAAACAGTAAAGAGTAAAGGTCCCAGGACCGAGCCCTGGACAACTCCGCTGCTCACTGGATGCCGGTTGGACAATACTCCATTAGCTCTGACTTTGTAGTGTCTTTCATTAAGTGAATCTGTTATTAACGTTAGCAGCTGTCCTCGTACTCCAAAGTGCTCTAATTTGCCAATAAGTAAGTTATGTGGGACTTTGTCAAACGCCTTTTCATAGTCAAGATACACCACATCAGTAGGCTGCGATTTATCGTGGTTTGCTGTCCAATCGTCTAGGCATTCTAGCAAATTTGTGGTTGTGGAGCGCCTTGGAAGAAAACCATGTTGGGATGTGGGAATAAGATCATTAGTTTGGAAAAAGGCTGTTAGTTCCTCAACAATGATTTTTTCCATGCACTTCAGTGGGTTACATGTTAAGCTGACTGGACGATAATTTTCTGGTTTGTGCCTATCTCCTTTTTTAAAAATTGGTGTTACTATTGATTGTTTCCACTCCTTAGGGATAGCACCGGTTTCCATACATTCATTCATCACTTCTGCCAGATGTGAGCTTAATGAATTGCTGCAATTTTTTAGGAAGATCGTTGGTATGTTGTCTGGTCCTGGGCTTGAGTCTGTTTTCATTCTCTTTAATGCGCCACTCACTTTTTCCTCGGTAAAGTGCATTGTATCAATTGAGTTTTGGGCTCTAGTGCAAACAGGGAGTGGTGGCATTGCAAAGGTTTCCTGTGAAAAGGCTTTGTTAAATTGTTCTGCAAAGGTCTTGGCTGTGGTTTCGTTGTCTAGCACTTCAAGCGTAGTTAAATCTTTCAGAGATATAGTTGTCACTTTTGAATTTAAGTTTTTGCTGATGTATTTAAAGATCTTCTTTTGTGATTTATCTTTAACCAGTCCATGTTCAAATTTTGTTCTGGCTTGAGTAAGCTTTTGTTTCAGTCTGTTATTTTGAGCAGTATATACTTGATAATTTTCAATTGTTCTGTTACTTCTGTATTTATCCCATAATTTGCGTTTTCTATTTATTTCTCCAAACAAATGTTGATTTATCCATGGTTTCTGGTGATTTATTTTAACCGACTTAACTGGTATATACTGCTCTATAGCCTCCATCACATTTTTGTTGAAACTTCCAAACTTGGTATCTTCTTCCCATACAGTTTGCTGGGTGATAAAACTGTTTATTTGATCATAGTTTGGAGTGTAAAAGTTTCTCCTTAGTATGGTTTTTGTTGGTTTGGGAGGAATTTTTAGTTGATATTTAGCAGTGATAATGATGTGGTCACTGCGTCCAACTGGCGCCTCTGGCTTTAAGTCAAAAATACTTTTACGATCGTTGCATAGAAATAGATCCAATAAAGAGCTCTGATCGTTTCTGTACCTTGTAGAAAAATTTATAATTTGATGTGCATTTGTTTCCTGATACATGTCCATAAAGTCTTGGGTCTTTTTATCTGGTGGGGAAACTGTTAAATTGTCCCAGTTTATATTTGGGTAATTGAAATCTCCTAAAATAAATGTTGGATTCTTTTTTGAATAGCTTTCTTTGATAGCAGCAATCATTTGAGTGTTGGCTTCCTCACTGGTTGTGTTTCCTGGCCTGTAAATACATGCAACATGAATCTTCATTTTATCTATTTGTATATCCAGCCCAAGCCCATCAACAGGATTGGTCGTATTAAAATCTTGAGAAGTACTACAGATCAGGCTGTGTCCATCGACCTGGCTCTTTATACAAATACAAACCCCTCCTCCTCTTTGATTTTGTCGATCTTTACGGTAGATGTTGTAACCATCTAGGCTTAGAATTGCAGTATCTATATCTGTACTAAGCCAGGTCTCTGACAACATAATAATAGTTGGGCTTGTTGCAGATACTCTAGCTTTCCACTCGTCTATTTTGTTTACGATTGAGCTAAGATTGCTGTACCAAAAGGAGATCTCAATTACTTGGCTGTTGTTTAGTTTTTTGAGGGATTTTCAAGTATCGTTGGAATGCCTTTGACATACTTGATGATAATGTTTGTTTTTCCTTCACTTTTTTGTTTTTCAAGCTCGGCGAGAACTTGTTTCAAGTACTTTCTTTGGTTTTCTGTTTGGTCGTTTTTCATATACTTGCCAGGAAAGTTTTCTTCCAACTTTCTTTTGCATTTAAGGGCATTTATGGCTTCAGTTTTTGTCGTAAGTACTACTTTTAAAGGTCTTCTTTTGTTTTGCTCCCTAGTGCCAAGCCTAAAAACCTTGGAGGTGTCTGACAGAACTAGGTTTAGTCTGGAAAATATGCCTGCAACAGTTTCCTTATCTTTTTTAGCATTGTCTTGGGGATCATTTCCTGCCGGCTCATCAAACCCAAACAATAAGATATTTGTGGCCCGGTGTTCCCTCTCCTTAAGCTCCATTAAGGTAAGCTCTATTCCGTGATCCTCAGGGGCTTTGATTGTTTCAACTTTTTTTTCTAATTTTTTTAGAGCTTCTGCGTAACTAGCCGTAGGTGTACTTTCTTTTACCTGCTGTATTTCCTTCTTAATTTCTGTTAATTCACCTTTTACTGTTTCATTTTCCCTTCTTCTTCTCTCCATGGAGCCCTTAAGAGAATCCACCTCGCTTTTAAGTTTTGCCAAATTTTTCTTAGTTTCCTCTCCCTGCTCTTTGGTTTCTTTGAGTTCTTCTTGGGTCTTCTCCACCATATCTTGCATTTGAGGCATTTTTTTAATGGTCTCCTTACAGCTGGGACAGAAATACAAAGTTGCTCTTGAAACACTAGGGATCACTCTAATCTCCTGTGCCATCAATCCTGTGCATTCGCTGCACACAGTTTTTTTGCAAAAGTCGCATGGGTATCCAAAAAGCTTTCCTTTATCTTCCCTAAACACACACGTCTTTATGCATCTATAACATTCGCCTGACATTCTGACCCGAGTTCTGACTTATTGGATGTATTGAAGATATAATTATTTTATTTTAAATGAAGGTAAGTAATAAAAACATGTTTCTTCTTTTCCTTGCAGTTGTTGCCAATAGCAAACAATGGATACAACTTCTGTTTGGCACCATTATAATAAAACTAAGGATGGGGGTGTGTGTAAACTTTGTTCCAGACAAATTAAAGCTGCCGGAGGAAGCACTAGCGGTTTACGCAGTCATTTAAAGAGTCAGCATGAAATAAACGTGTTAAAAAGAGGAAAATCTATACCTTTATCTGGCATTCCTGGAAAACGCAACAATCAGCCTTACAAAGAAATATCTACAATTACGTCGTATTTTAAACCGACTGTAGACGATTCATTTCCAGCAGTAATTGCACGTTTGACTGCACTGGACGGTTTGCCATTTAATAAGTGCTGCACTTCAGAAGATTTAAGAAAATTATTAAAAGTAAAAGGTTATAGAGACATACCGAAATCACCAAATACCATAAGAAAAATTGTTTTGGAATATTCTAATAAAATGCTTCAAGAAGTAACAAATGAGTTGAAAGAGAATAAACTTCGGGGAGAAGTGTTTAGTTTGACTTTCGATGAATGGACATTGGTAAAAAACCATCGCTTCATGAACATAAATGTCCATACAAAGGATGCCTTTTGGAACTTAGGATTAGCTCGGGTCCATGGATCCATGAAAGCGGAAAAATGCGTGGAGATTTTGAATAAAAAGCTTAGTGAGTTTCAACTTGGTTTTACAAACATTGTATCGATTACTACAGACGGTGTTTCAGTAATGAAAAAAGTTGGAAAATTGATAGATCCACACCACCAATTATGTATAGCGCATGGCATACAATTAGCCGTAATTAAAGTATTATACAATAAAACTGATTTACACGATGCTGATAAATTACGTGACGAAAATATCGATGAAGATATTGAGCCCGACACAGGTAATGAATCTGATTCTGAATATTCCGATAATGAGGAAAATTAAATTTTAAACGACAATTTGGAAATTGAATACGAAGCTGGTGGAACCATCGATCAAACTCTGCCAGTGCCAACTTTCTTATCAAATATCGAATTAAATAGTTTAATTACAAAAATTCGGAAAGTCGTTAAAATTTTTCGCAAATCACCGACTAAAAATGATAAGATTCTACAAAAACATGTAAAAGAAGAATTTAATAAGGAATATTCTTTAATACTCGACTGCAAAACCAGATGGAACAGTTTGTTAGCAATGCTGGAAAGATTTGAAATGTTAAGAAATTGCATCAGAAAGAGCTTAATAGACATTAAATCAGAAATAAACTTCACAGAAGATGAACTTCAGTTACTATCTAGTACAATTTTAGCATTGCAACCGGTAAAAGCTGCAGTAGAGCAATTATGTTGCGAAGATTCAAATCTTTTTGTAGCTGATATTATCTTAAAATTCATGATTGATGAGCTTACAAGTCAAAACACAGTTTTAAGTATTGAACTGAAAGAAGCATTGTTAGATCGTATAAAAGAGAGACGGACCATTTATTCTGATGTTCTTCAGTACCTGCATAACCCGTTTCCAGAGGAATCCAGTGGTGAAGATTATGGAGTATTTAATAGAACCAGCGAATCTACAATAAGAAATGCAATAGTGGAAGTAATTGGGCGGATTTCAAAACAAAACCTAGAAGAGTCATCAGAAAATACAAATAGCATTGACCTCGATGATTCCTCTGATGAGGATGAGGATAACATCCCCCTCAGTCGGGTTTTGGGCCCATCAACATCAAAATCGGATAATGCTGAATTGTCGATTAAAGAAAAACTTCAACTAGCGATAAGAAAGAAAATTGATGTAAACAGTACTCTTCCAATTAGAAGACAGCAGGATAGGCCTAACATTCATCAATGTGTGAAAACAGAAATGCAATATTTTCGGAAGGAGAGAATTCAGGGGAAATACTTGAAAATGACTTTCGCAGCACTCATGACAACTCGGCCTACTAGTGTGGAGTCCGAAAGAGCCTTTTCTGCGGCAGGAACAATTTGTACTAAGATTAGGTCGCGGCTTAGTGATAATAGTATTGATAAGCTGTGTTTTCTAAGGGCCTTTTTTATTAAACAAAAGAAATCGAAAGAGTCGTTGGAAAAGTAAGAAACGATAGATATTTTTTTTATTTAAATTACTATTTCGAATGTTTTAGGGCCTGATATTAGACTTTAAGTTAGGTATATAAGTTTTTTTTTTAAAGTTCACCTAGAGTTTTACTTTTCTGTTGTTATTATTTAATAAGAATAAAAGTTTGTTTATTTATTTTGTGGCTTATTTCTTTGTTATTTTTTTTATATCGGAAAAAACCGGTAAATCGGTAATTTTTTAAATAATTTACCGAATTATCGGTAAATTAAAATTCGGTAAATTTGCAATCCCTAGACACGACAACCCTTTTTTTCAAGTTATGACGTCTTCGATGTCAAAAGTATGAACCCTCGTGAAACGATCTGTATGTAGAAATTTATTTATTTCTATCATTCAGGGCCGGTTTCTCAATAGCGAGTCACCCCCGAGTTAAGCCTAACTCTAGGCTAAACATTGCAAATGGACACGTTTACCCTGGACCTAAAACCAACCTGGAGGTGACTCGCTATTGAGAAACTGACCCTAAAACAAGTGATACCTATTTACCTCCAATTTGCAGAGCCTACATTTGTATTCAAATTTCAAAATTTGACGAGCTTTCAGCTAGTACACAATGTTGTCAATCTAGTACAATTATTCCCTACTTTCTGGTACAATTATTCCCTACTTTCTGGTACAATTTTTTTAGTGCCAATAGCATCCCTGCATAAAGGGGAAAAAGTGACAAAAATGCAGTGACATTTATTTAAAAATCGCTCCTCAAATAGGCTCAGAAAAAAATAAAATTGATTTTGCAAAATAATATTAGAAACAAGCCATATCATAGATGTAAAAGAGAAATAAAACAGTGGATTCGTCAGAGTAATTACAAGATACATTACCTAATTTAAAAATAGTAAAAGATAATAACATTATTATTGTTTATATTTATATACATAAGTGAGTCAAATTAGGAACCTCAAGGGATAGACTGATATGGGAAAAAAGGGGCACACACAGTATTTCAAATACCATCGTGCACCCACATTAGGCAATAGTGTTAAGTATAGGTAAACTATATTGGGTATTTTTGTTATTATTTAAGGATACTATTGTTGATCAATAAATAAATAAATAAATAAATAAAAAAAAAAAAAAAAAAAAAAAAAAAAAAATAAAAAAAAAAAAAAAAAAAAAAAAAAATTTCGGTTTTTTCCGAATATCTTCGGAAGTATACGGAATTTTTCAAATTTCAAAACGGCATTTTATTGGTCATAAAATTGCGCAATTTTGCCATAATTTAACCGACCTCTTATCTCTCATAGTTTCCGATATCTCAATGGTCACCCTCGAATTTGGGACACCCTGTAAAGGGTTGTTCCGTATATTTTGACAGCATATAGTTCGATTATAAAGCAAGAAAAAAAAAGAAATGTGAATACAATACAAAGTAAATAGGGATTTAAGACAACCACTAGCTAGAAAATATAGCTTTTATATACAAGGTTATCCATTCAACTTGAGATATGTAGTTTCCCAAAACAGAGAGTATTTTTTTAAAAAAATGTTCAAATAAAAGATTATGCCAAGGGCACAATAGTTAAATGCTGAGAATGGAGTGGAAGTGGTGTGCACTTCCAATTCGCTGGCTTTACAATTATGGACAAGCGAGGGGTTATTCACTAAGGGAAAAATGTGACAAGATTTCAGATTTAGAGCGATTTTGAGGGATTTCAGAGGATTTCGGTGGGATTTTGGTAGGATTTCAAAAAAAAATCGAGGGATTGAGAAATGGCCGCGTTGACCGATTTATGAATTTTGGGCCAATTGCGAGGGATTTTTGGGTCTGCGGAAAGATTTCTGAGAGACTTCAGAAGGATTTCGGCGGATTTGTGACACGATTTCGGGGAGTGAATAAACCCATGGGGACAAACTTATGGGTATCAAAAGAGAAGTATTCTTTGCATCTAAACAAACTGATCCGAATCACTTGAGGTCTGCTTCAAACAATTGTCAGTTGGTTTCAGTGCTGCCAGGTTGAAAATAAGGAAAGTGGTAGGCATGACATAAAAAAAGCGGTAGATCTTCCCCTACTCCATTTGGGCTAAAAATACACTAGAGATGATATAAAGTATGGGTACAACAAAATGTACATAGAATAAATAAATAAAAAACAAATTAAGATAAACACAAAACACTATATAGATTTAACCAAATATTTTATTAGGGTGAATCATATAATATGTGAACATACTTATGGTCGGTTTCTCAAAAAAAATAAAAACCTCTATGTAGATTTAAAAACTGAACGGTATACTCATTCTGAATCGGAAAACCGCTCAGATTTTTTGTATATTTTGTTGTTATAATAATATGATAACGACTGTCTATGTATTCTTTGGAATTGATTAAACCAACAATCTGTTTGTGGATAAACGGTTTCTCTGGAATTACTCCGTTTGCACTCCAGCCTTAATCTGATACGCCAAAAAGCGATACCCGAACGGTTGGAGTGCGAATGGAGTCACTCGGAGTGAGCAAGCCGAACCCAGCTGATGTCAACGTCGAGTACCGCGCTACGCTACTAAAGTCTGTTTTTTTTTAAAGATAAAAGTCAAAATGACATTATGTTGGCAATACAACGTAAAATTGTCAATGCTTTCAAATTTTTATGTAGAAAAGGCTTGAGTTGCCAACATAGTTACTAAATTTTTGACTTGGGGAATTTTCTTTAAAAAAAAAAACAGGCTTTACAATAGAAATGTCCTCTCAACGTCATTAAATATTTAGCGGTAGAAAATTATATCAAAAACGGTAGAACGGTAGCTCATACATCAAAACGGTAGATCTACCGCTAAAACGGTAGACCTGGCAACACTGGTTGGTTTTACAGTCTACTTTTTATCCATCATACATCATATTCATGTAGCTTTAACTTAAGAAATGTTAAATCTGATCTTCTTGAAGTTGAGTATTTTTATTTTTATTCCAAAAATGGTAATCACCAGGGTTTAAAAAAAATTGAAAATCTTAGTACCACCAGGTAGGTACTAAGCTCCTGCTTATTCTGTAAGGAACAAAGCTTTCGATTCTGACGTCATTTTCGATTTGGTAGCGCGAAAACCAAACCGAAAATGACATTACAATCGAAGAAATTCTACCGAATTGAACGGTTCGTTCCTTACAAAATAAGGCCCCTGGGCAAGGCAAGAGCTGTTTTCTCGCGTCCTCTTTTTTGAAACTGGTTCAAAACAAATTTGAAATAGTATATTTTCGTGATGAACCCATGACGTCACACAAAATTCAAACCGTTTTGAAATACAATCTAATCCAAGTTTTCAAACCATTGTCTGGCGCCCAGAAGTAATGACGTCATTGTGAAAATGGTTTAAACCAGTTTTGGAAAATGTTTCAAAATTTTGAGACGCGAGAAAACACCTATGGATGTAAAAATTATGAATTGTTGAAGCCCAAACTTTCAAATATTCAAATCATTAAAAAATGCTTAATTGTGAAAAAACAAATAAAAATACGCAAATTAATTGATTTGTTGACTACATTTATGCATAAATACTCCGAAATTTTCATCGGATTGCAATATTCGAACGAGATGATTGTCGATTTGAAAAGTTGAACTACATAGTTTTTGCTAAATACAGACAAAAAAATCAATTTTACTCACAGTTACGGCGATATCGTCGTCGGCCAAGACGAGGGCAGAGTAGACGCAAGCTAATTCAGCGTTGGATGCCATTTTTGTTTAGTTTTATTAATTTCTAGTGCAAGTCGTCAAAGACCTTAGCTCAAGAGAGAACAAGCACACGGTCTTGTTTTTCAAAGTGAAAAGAAAAGAGAAAAGTTTGGTTATGTGAATAATCCAAACATGTGACATGTGACGTATATACGTTTCTTGACAGCTCTTCTTTTTTGAGGAAATGTGTTCGATAGCCACTGTACTGCACATGTGCACTGAACTGAACTGAACAAGTTGTTCAAGAACACAAATACGTACGTAAAAAAATGTAATTCTTTTTAGGGAATCATGGGATTTTAAAGTCTGTTTTTTTTTAAAGATAATTCCCTTAGTCAAAAATTTAGTAACCATGTTGGCAACACAAGAGGTGATTTTCAGTGACCCATTTGAGTTACTCCTAAGCAGCTCAGGAGTGCTCCACACTTACTTCGCGCGTTCCAGTGCTTAGAGTGTCGTACACTTGAACTACTCATTTCTGTTATCCCCTGCCTCCTCGAGCACCAACCTTTATTTCGGTGTTCCATGCTCCTGAAATCCGAAATAGTGGTGGTTCAGACGAGAGTGTTCCAGTGCTGCTTATGTCGAACAGTTCAAGAGCGTCACACTCCAAGAGCATGATACTCTAACAGTTTAGGCACTAGAAACAGCTTTGGCTTTGCTACATAAAAAATTTGAAAGCATTATATAAATATAGTTAGTTTGTGATCTTTTTTTTGACCGTTTTTTGAAGCTATACAGGGTGTCACGAAAGGTTTGTTACAAACTTCTAGGGATAGTAGATCTCGTAAAAATATAGTTATTTTCCTAACAAGTGCGCAAAGTGTTACTTTTCCGCACGCAAACACAGTTATACGAACGACGCGAAGCGGAGTTCGGATAAGTGTTTGCGTGCGGAAAAGACACTTTGCGCACGTGTTAGGAACAAAATTTTTCCTACGAGCTTCATATCAGGTAGGTAACAACAAAAAAAAAACGATAATTTGTTCAATTATTTTCAATTAACTTGAAGCGAACCTATTCATTCATCAAAAAATTACATAGGTAACAAAAAAACAGAAAATCGAAATTCTCGTCAGAGCTGTTCATCTTAAGGCGTTTAAATTTGATGCGAAAGAAGTTTGTAGATTCTTGCATGTAAATGGAGAACACAAATCTGACGTTAAAGATAATTATATTCAGTGTTTGTATAGATGTTGGCTCATATAGAAACATAGGAGAAATTTGTCATCATGAGTCAAAGTCGACAGGTGCACTTATTGTTGCTTGACAATTATTTTTACTTTTCGGCACTCAGTGCGGATAAGGCCCGTATCCGCACTGAGTGCGGAAAAGTATAACTTTGAGAAAGGTAATGCGTGCGGAAAAGTACTACTTTGCGCACGCTCGTAGGAAAAAACATTTTTCTTAATAAACATGTGTCCGGAAATGCTTCGTTTTCCAGATATACAGGGTGGCCCAAATTTGAGCCTCATCATTGGGATCTCGGTAACCGTAAGAGATACGAGGTCGGTTAAATTATGGCAAAGTTGCGCAATTTTATGACCAATAGAATACCGTTTTGAAACTAGAAAGATTCCGAATACTTCCGGAGATATTCGCAAAAAACCAAAATTTTGTAAAATCGTTTTTATTTTTTCCCGGGCTTATTTGAAAATAAATTTTAAAATAAATGTCACTTCATCATTGTCACTTTTTCTCCTTTAGAAGATGGTGCTACTAAATTTAACATTCGATGTTTCGTCTTCAGGCGGCCATCCTCAACTTCCTTATTTTAAATACGGACCTGGATTTTTTATTTGCGATTTTGTCATCTTTGCGCGTATTTAAAAAAAAAATTAATGATGATTTCAGAGGAACGAAACAATGGATTTTAAATTTAATACCGCCATCATGTAGAGAAGAAAAAGTGACAATGGCAAGGTGAAATTAGTTTTCCACAATCTTTTTAAATAAAATCAGGAAAAAATGAAAACTATACGGAAAAAAAAAATTCTCGTTTTTCTTAAATTTTTTCCTGATTTCATTTAAAAAGATTTTGAAAAACTAATTTCACATTCCCACTGTCACTTTATCTTCTTTTCAAGATGACGGATAAAATTTGAAATCCGACGTTTTTCAAATACGGACCTGCTTTTTTACCGTGTTATTGAAAAATTATAAACAGTATCGGTTTTAGGATGCCCAAAGATGACAAAATCGCAAATAAAAAATCTAGGTTCGTATTTAAAAATCGTAAGTTAAGGATGGCCGCCTGAAGACGATACGTCGAACTTCAAATTTAGTACCACCATCTTCTAGAGGGGAAGAAGTGACAATGATGAAGTGACATTTATTTTAAAATTGCTTTTCAAATAAGCCCGGGAAAAAAAAAACGATTTTTCAAAATTTTGGTTTTTTCCGAATATCTCCGGAAGTATTCGGAATCTTTCTAGTTTCAAAACGGTATTCTTTTGGTCATAAAATTGCGCAACTTTGCCATAATTTAACCGACCCCGTATCTCTTACGGTTACCGAGATCCCAATGATGAGGTTCAAATTTGGGCCACCCTGTATATCTGGAAAACGAAGCATTTCCGGACACATGTTTATCAAGAAAAAAGTTTTATTTTTACGAGATCTACCATCCCTAGAAGTTTGTAACAAACCTTTCGTGACACCCTGTATACATACATAGATACCAGTTTTTCTACTGAACGCAACACATACAGATGACTTATCATCTAGGTGTTGCAACTTTAATTTCTGTGAAGTGAATAGTGAATCAAGATCAATTGCATTGTAATGTATAGCAATTGTATTTGTTAACTTAACTAAAAATATTATAGATATGTTATATATTGTGAATAATTTATACATTCAATAAAGTAAGTATTATTATTATTATTATTATTGACAATTCTACATAAAATTGCAAACATATTGTCATTTTGACTTTTATCTTAAAAAAAAAACAGACTTTAGAATTATTCAATCCATCTGTCAAAACGAAAAATTCAATGTGACGTGGCGGCCAAGCAAGTTTGTTTTGGATATGTTTTTATGCGTATTTTAAATTATTTTGCATACAGTTTTGCTAACAACTTTGATTTTCATTATTTAATAAAATATTTGTTGACTAGGTACCTGAACTATTAATTCCGGCAGAAACTAGATATTTTTTTTTGTGTTTTTTGGCCCATGTGTGGCCGCCACGCCATCTTGAATGTCACGTGGTTTGAATTGCCTAATATCAAAATGTTGTTTTATTTGTAGCTCAGTAGCCATGAAAACTATGTGGCTATTATTACTTTAGAATCAATGGTTTAGAAGCATAAAATTTGGCACACGCGTTTTTAAGGGGATTTTAAGAAATTGTCGAGTCCCCAAATAAATCCTCCATAGGGTGTGGAGCTTGATGTGGAGTTTCCGCCATTTTTTTTTAAATGACCAGCTACGTTTTTAGAAATATCGAATTTTGGATCAAGGAAACATGGACCCGGACCGAGATGAAATATCGGTTCCGGTCCTGTTCCGGCCACAGCGTCAGTCATGACAAATATCGGGTCCGTTACGGCTCTAGTTCTAAGAGAAATATTTCGTTTCGGTCCGAACCAATAATTTCGGGTCTAACGGTTCATACCGGTATAGATTTTTACTAACAGAACAATTTATCTTTCTGTTATTTATGGTTTATTTATTATTGGATTTCTATACTCATCTGCAACTCAAAGTACCAGCGATGTCGCAGGCAGCGTGCCGTTTCTTGCCTTGATGAAGAGTGTTTGCAAGGGTAACACAAATACTGAATTACTTATGGCCGTTTACACCAACTATTTTAGGGGAGCCCTAACGATAAGTATTCCCTAAAATGACATTTTTACATGGAGAAATGTCAGTTTGGCATACCTATCGTTAGGGCTTCCCTAAAATAGTTGGTGGAAATGGCCATTATTGGCCTCGTTTTATGGTAATCGCCACCAGATTGGTGTGTCACCATTTCGGACGTCATAACTAAGTCGTCAGCTGTTTGCACTAGCGTTCGTAGTTTAGAAATTTATGATGAAAATTGAAAAATAATATTTAATTTTGATTGACGTCAAAGAGGAAGATGAAAACGAGATTTAAAAAACAATTGTTTTGAATGTTTAACTAATGTAGTAAAACCTACGCTGTTTCCTCACTTTTTTGTATATTATATGTTGTATATTTTCGCGATAAACTCATGACGTCACACAAAATTGGTTCAAATCGTTTTGAAATACCATCCAATCTAAGTTTTCATACCATTTTTTCGCGCCGAGAACTCCGAGAAGTTATGACGTCATTGTGAAAGTGTATTAAACCAGTTTTGAAAAATGGTTCAAAACTTTGAGACGCGAGAAATTACGAGAGAGGACTGGTAATCCGTCAAGCCTGCGTGTTACCGGCTTGCCCAAGACCGTTTAGGCCAGTGGCGTATCACAAAATCATACGTAGTTAAAACGGAATGTCTAAATGGTTGATCACCACGCCAAAATTTACGATTTTTTCAGGATATACGTATTTTGGGGCGTAAATTAGGAAATAATCAGTTTATTCGCTCTTAATAAGTTTTTAGGATTTTTTAAAATTAAAATCAAGTATTTAAATGGTCTACGCCACTGGTAGATTCAAAGGATTTGACAGATCGAATCAACAAAATTATTGATTTTTCAATGGAAACATTTAAAATAGGGAATTATATTAAGACCCGTAATTTGCTTACACAGAGTATAATATGATACTTATAGGGCATGTATAAAATCTATTCCCAAATATAAAAAAAGCGCCTGTATAATGATGGTTTTATTATGCATTGTTTATTAATTACCTGTGAAAAGATACTCCCGGCTCCTTTTTCTCGCTACGACTTTTACACTGAAAAGCACAACAATTCACCATGTCTGTTAGCATAAAATTTAGTCAAATATTATAGTTATTTATGTATCAAGGGAATTATGCAGGTGTTAATACCCCAGGGCAACGTTTGTGTCCCGAGGGCCTCCGGCCCGAGGGACACCAATTGCCCGTGGGTATTAACTCCTGATAATTCCCGTGGTACATAGATAATTTTATATCCTACTGAATTTACTGTATTCTGTCTATTTTTATGAAGGAATAAGCCATAAATCAAAATTTCTATTTTTTGTCAAAGTGTTACCTATTCAAGGTAAAAGCGGGAGTTATGGAAATCCTTAACTCCCTTGGGAGTTATGATATCCTTAACTCCCTTCCTTAACTCCCTTGGGAGTTATGAAAATCCTTAACTCCCTTGGGAGTTAAGACCCTGTTTATGATTATCGTAACCAAGGTATTATATGGTTTTAATAGTTCAGTAGGATATAAAAACTTTTTAGTCACAAAATCACAAAATATCAACACTGCCACAGAAGCTTGTTTGCCACAAATAAAATGGCGGCCGGTCAATTGATATAACAAAAGCCTAGCATTGCGTTAAACCAGTGCGCGGTATCCTCTAAGAGTAGTGTGTATTATCCTTGGGGTGTTTGCACTACATCCACACTGGTTATGATTGCGCCAATTTACTTTACGCACTAGTGCGTGAATTTAAAATGTTTTGTATCAAAACCAACCAGTACCTACTCACACTGGTTTAATCTATATATATATAAATCAAAGTTCACGGGGTATCCGGATATGCGCTCCAAAACCACTTATCCGATTACGATGAAACTTTGGTAGGTTGTTATGGCCATCCCAAGGAAGGTTTGTGGATAGGTTACGCATCTCGGAAAAAGAAATTAATTTTGAATTAATTATTAATTTAATTGTAAACAAACTCATTCATATTACATAACAACATAACCCAACTTTTTTTGACAGCATGAAACAACGTTGCCATATTTCATTTATTTAGGCTTGCATTCAACCGACGTATCTTTATTACTTTTTGAATTCAAGAACGGCTGGACCGATATTGAATTAATACCACGTATCTCTATATAAGGTGAATTTGATTGACCCAGATTAGATCGATTTGGGTTCAATTTAAGGGAACTTCTTCTGATCTAGATCATTTTTTTGTTGATGAGGGTGCACTGATCCAGCTTGAATCGAACACAGTGTGGTTCACTTAAATTGAACCAGATCGATCTAATCCGGTCAATCGAATCGGCTAGAGGAGAGTGATATAGGCTATTTTTTATCCCGAAAAAAAAAGTTCGGTTGCGTAAAACTCTGATACACTGGAACGCCTATAAACAGCTCGGGGCGCTCTAGAGCAGCTCTGGAGTGCTTAAAATGCGTCACTGAACTCACTGGCAAGCGACTATGATATCGGATAAAAAAAAAAAATTAAATAGCAAATCAACAACAAAATTTGAAAAGAAGTGTATTATTTCAAAATGTATTTACATGCTGGCAACGCAACGGGTCATTAGCTAGTATTACATAAATATGCCCAAATTACTATTAGGAGTACTTTTTGCACTTTTCAATTTTTTCATTTTCCGTAGTCAGTATAATAGTGGGGTTATGTCAACGTCAACGCCCGACGATTTGTCCATGACGTCATTTATCGGGTAAGTTACCTTGTCGGACGTTTCATTGTGAACGCAGGAATGCTCCACAATTAGGTACTTTGCGCGTTCCAGTGCTTAGAGAGTGTCGTTCACTTGAACTACTCATTTCTGTTATCCCCTGCCCCCTCGAGCACCAACCTTTATTTCGGTGTTCCATGCTCCCGAAATCCGAAATAGTGGGGGTTAAGACGAGACCGTTCCAGTGCTGCTTATGTCGAACAGTTCAAGTCAAGAGCGTCACACTCCAGGAGCATGATACTCTAACATTTTAAGGCACTGGAAAGCAGCTCATGCGTTTTGCACTAGAACGCTTGAAACCGAACGGGTCAGACTGTAACCGGAGTACTTCGGAGTAGCTCGGGAGCGCTCAAAGGGTGGCACTCGAAAGTAGCTTAGTGTTGAGACAGCAGCGAACAACTGAATAACGTTGTCATGTTGTTATAATATTATAAAACAAAACTTGGTAACGTTCGCTTCGTAAATTCTCCGCAACATTCTCGTATAATTTCCCCGAATGGGAACTTTCGCTTCAACAAGCGCGAACTTAACCGTAAATTACGGAATTTATGAGAACGTTTGCTCGGTAAAGTTCGCCACTCCCAACACTAAACCCCACTCTCTGTACTATTGGGTGATATTCATTTCGGCCCGGATAACGGAAGATTGTATTTGATAAACTCTGAAATTGAAATTTGATAGATTTGTAGCTGCTCCAAGCAGTTCCAGATACAAATTCTGTGAACTGGGAAGCTGCCTCGAGACTGTTTGAAGCAGACAGATACAAATGAAAACAACCAAAACCGAACCCTGCTGTGACTAAAAAGAAAGCGCCTTTTGCTTGGGCGATTTCGAGATTGACAATTTTTAAAGACTTTGAAATGTTTATTTCATACTAGAGAATGCAAAATTTTTAAGTCTCATTTTTAATCTATTTTTAATTATTTATTGCTTCGAATAAATCGTAGGTGAGTGAGCCTTGAAAATATTTTTCAATTTTTTTCCATTTAATTTTTATATTCCCTCTGAAACTACCTACATATTAGATAATAGGTGTAATCAAATTAATCAAAACAATTAACAAGAGCTTGTGAAAATTTCAATATACAAAATATCCAAAAAAAAAAATACCTACACTACCTCTTATTCAAGTTTTTATTGCAGAAGATGGCTTTTACAATATTCCAAAAACTATTGCAACCGATAAAATGTTCAATTACCAAAAACCGTTTCGCCAGCAGTGAAGAGAGCAACTTGGCAAAACTCTCTGCCCCCCATAAAGTCGACAACTGGGAAAGACATTTCCTCGTCTGGACAAAGAAATACAAATCGCTGGATGAAGTTCCTGCGTTCGTCAGCCAAGCGGTGATGGAAAAAACCAGAAATCGCATGAGAATCAGAATCGCCAACTACATGATCGTCGCTACGATCTTAGGATGTTGTGCGATGATCTATTTAGGTAAACAAGACGCCAAAGCGGGCAAAAGCGTCACGAAGATGAACTTGGAGTGGCACAGGCAGATTAAGGAGGAGGATGAGAAGGCCAAGGCAGCAGCTGCACAAAAATAATTTGTTTATCAGGGAAATTTTAGTAAACATGAATTCCTGTCCTGGCCAGAATTCAACAATAGTAGGCTGTGTAAAGATTTGCTTGTATACAGTTATTTAATTATATAGAATCAAATATAAATAGTACTTGTATATATTTATTAATAAACTATTTATTATCAATATGAATTTCAATTATCTTGAGTCTTGAGTGTTCTGTTAATGACTTGCAAGTGAATTTAAAATGTTTCATAATATTAATATGTTGGTGCTGTACCACAGGCTGTACTATTAAAAAGCAGGCCGCACGGAGCCCCGAAGTGTTTTTTAGTTTTTTGAGTCGAAGCGTTTTGAAACAGTTTCAAAAAACTCCATTTCCTTGAGTCATTGATGACATCACACTTGATTTCGGTTCATAAAATAGTGACGTCAGAGCTGAAACTGTTTTAAAACGGTCTTTGAAACTGTTTCTTCAAAAAAAAATGCCTTCAATAAAGTGTTCTAGAATAATTTCTTGAATTGGTTTTGAAATCATTAGGGGAGAATCAATTGATTATCAAGAAAATAATGAGTTTTTTAACGTTCTCCTTGAGGTTTCGAATGTCAAAGCTTTCTTTTAATTGGTTTCACTCAGAACTAGTTCGGAATCATTCTGCACATGCCCCTATCATAAAACACGTTTTCGTTTTTTCAGAATCGTAATCGAACTGTGTGGACAGTGTTTTGGGGTTTTGGTTTATCTACAACTATTTAGGAACAATTCTGGGATTGTTCTAGAACGGTTCTCGCAGTTCTTGCTCTGAAGGAGGAACTGTTTTAGACTTTTGCGGCGTGTTTTGGTCTTTTGTTTCCAAATCGGTTTAGAACTATATAGTATTAGAACAGTCCTCTATTTTATTATTTTTGTGCGTAAGCAGTTCTGCGCAATCCGGAATCCCCGAACTGTTCCAAATTTCGAACCAAAACAAAGCTATTCTAGCAACTGAGAGAACCGTTTTAGAACAGACCCAGAATTGTTCTTAAATGGTTCTAGATAAACCAAAACGCTGTCAGCAACCAAAACAAAGCTAATATGCTTTGATTCCAAGAAATCGAGTCCGATGAGCAATCTGTAGTAGTAGTGTGGTCAGGTTCATCAGGACGTAGCGCTACAGTAGCGATAATCAACAATGTTGCCAGTTTTACAAATGTAGAAAATCTATTACATTTATCAAAGGTTAATAGGGCAATCCCACCACCTGTCAAAAACAAATTCAAAATGCCGGTCAATGCCTTTTTATTTTTAAAAAATGCCGTTTTATTGCGATTTTTGATTTGTATAAAGTCTGTAAAGTGTTAATTTTTTGGAAAATGCATACTTTATGTATAGTACTTAGTTGTGAAAGCCGTTCTAATCGCGAGAAAGTCTCGTTTCATGCCGTTCCTGCAGAGACAAAACACAGGTTTTTAACGGAGAAATATGATTTGTCTGTACCTACTTTGTAAGCCCTTCATGGATTGTGGCAAAAAAGAAAAAAACTGATGAAATCCATATTTAAAAACCAAAAAGTCTCTCTACATAAACGGTGTATGGATCCAAGCCATGTACTAGGTATCCTCCACAACTTGTGTCGATACCTTGAATAGCAAACCAATAAAATAAAATATATACATCAGGATTCAGGATTTTGTTAAGAAAAAACTAAACAGGAAACAAATCCTGGATAGTACTTACCTAATTGTTTAGTAGGTAAAGGTTTGTCACAAAGAAATCATAACTTTTGTTAACATCCGGGTTTTCCACTAATAATTTCTCAAACTAAAAACTCTCCATCTTAAAATACGAAAATTATCCTTCCAAGCGCTAGAAAATCATCTAAAAACACCATAAAATACACAAAAAACTTTTTTTTTGATGAAAAATCTCACGGTTGTTTGAATTAAATCCATGGCGCCAATTTTTTGGCATTGGCCGCCATTTTGTTTGGATTGCCCTATTATTTACATTATTACATTTCCAATAAATCTATATATTTTCACTTATTTAACCAAAAATTATTAAAATTAATGATTTCCGCTTGAAACACTGAGCGCTCGGACCATTTTCCATATTTTTTTCCTTTTGGTGAGAAGAACAGGGATAAAATTTGCTACAATTGTAGTAATTTGGCAACACTGCTGATGATCGCTATTGTAGCGCTACGTCCTGATGAACCCGACCACTCACTCGGAGTATACTCGGTGTAAGTTGAATTCTCAAATAAAACCAAACTAGTAATCTAGTTTGAGTCACAGCCGCAAAGCTCATAACCAACACTAATGCGAGACACAAGATTTTCCCGCCGACACTTGCTTGTTTGTTCTTTTCACGTGGCTCCGGTTTAACTAACCGGGTTACAAAACGGTTAGAGAAATGACATACCGTTTTCTAACCCGGTTACAAAGTGACGTGTGGATACCTACCACCCGAATTTGAGCGGTATGTTGCGGTTTGTTAAACCGGAGCCACGTGAAAAGGGTTAATGTAATTGATTTGAATTTGATGGAATAGATTTGATGGACGAAAAGGCACACTACACACAATCACTATTGTTAGGAAAAAATTTTGAAAAAATCCAAGGATTATACCGTTATCATACACACTACTACTACAGGATGGCCTATCCTCATAAAGCCTAGTACTCATAACTGCGAAATTCGCTCTTTTCTGACATTGCTTCGACAATTTGACGTTTTATGCGTGAATCAAACGTCAAATTGTCGAAGAAATGTCAAAAAATTCGAAATTCGCAGTTATGAGTACTAGGCTTAAGGCCTGTGTGTAACAAGCTCCCCCCTTTCTCCTTAGACAAAATACCAGTTGTGACGTAGGCAGCATGTTATTTCTCGCCTTGACAAAATGTGCCTTGACGTAGGGCGGGTATTATAAAACTACTTTGACAGTTAACTTGAAGTTAACTTTTTGAATTACAAGTAATTCCAGAAGTTAACTTTAAGGGCGGGTATTATAAAACTACTTTGAGAGTTAACTTAAAGTTAACTTCTGGAATTACATGTAATTAAGGGCGGGTATTATAAAATTGCTTTGAAAGTTAACTTGAAGTTAACTTTTTGAATTACATGTAATTCCAGAAGTTAACTTCAAGTTAACTGTCAAAGCAGTTTTATAATACCCACCCTAAAAAAGTTAACTTCAAGTTAACTGTCAAAGCAGTTTTATAATACCTGCCCTAAGTTAACTCTCAAAGTAGTTTTATAATACCCGCCCTACGTCAAGGCACATTTTGTCAAGGCGAGAAATAACATGCTGCGTACGTCACAACTGGTATTTTGTCTAAGGAGTAAGGGGGGAACTTGTTACACACAGGCCTTCAAGTTAACTGTCAAAGCAGTTTTATAATACCCGCCCGTAGGCTGTTTTAAGCAGCTGACGATTTAGTTATGACGTCGGCAATGGTGGCACAACAATATGGCGGCGATTATCAAAATCGAGGCTGATAAGCACTCCTTCCTTGACTCCTTAGAGTGTGTATATTCATTAGAGAGTTCTCGTACTGTCCAAATTTCAAATACCGTAACGCTGTTTAGCAAGTATAACAGTTCTTACGGTACACTTAGGGCGGGTATTATAAAACTGCTTTGACAGTTAACTTAAAGTTAACTTTTTGAATTACATGTAATTCATGAAGTTAACTTAAAGTTAACTCTCAAAGTAGTTTTATAATACCCACCCTTAGCAGTGGAGTTAGCGGATGCCTTACCTTAACGTTATGCTATCTCAAAATTAGTTTATGCTCCAATTGTCTGCAAGAACAGCAACTTCTAAAATCTGTTTTTTTTTTAAGATAAAGGTCAAAATGACATTATGTTGGCAATACAATGTAAAATTGTCAATTTTTCAAATTTTTTTATGTAGAAAGGCTTGTGCATAACATAACATAGTTACTAAATTTTTGATTTGGGAATTATCTTTAAAAAAAAAACAGACTTTAATAATTCCTACATAAAAATCACCAAGGAAAAATTAATGAAACTCGGGAATCTTCAGGATAAATAAAAGTTAGAAAACAAGCAAAAAAAGTTGAGTTAGATCACTCAACTCAGCGGGCAAAAAGTGAACAGAATAAGGGATTAGAGGATTTTTGAGTTTTCGTGTCCGAGAACTATGAAATACCATGTAAAATACCGTATTGTTAGCGGTACCGTATTTACCGTAGCATCTAGGCACGAGAACTTTCTATTATGCACTAGCCCGCTAAACAGGAACTTTAGTGCAAATAGTGTAAAACACAGAGTATAAAAAGTGTATAAAACGGGGGTAAAAAAAGCACCTATGGTCAATGGCGGTGTAAGTTCAGTTGACAGTTGACATTATTGAAATTTGTTTGTCAATTTAAATTTGTGTTTATATTTATAAAATTGTAGCTAGAGCTTGTTTTGTTTCGTGTTTTCCTTTTGATCCAATTTTATAAGAATAATCTTTTTTTTTTCAATTAGACAATTAAATAATGTTCTTGATATTTATACACAAATAAAAAAAAAATATATTTTTGATTTTTCAACTTTTTTACATTAGTTTTAGCATAAGTATAAGATTTCAGTGGTATGTTTTGGCTTATTTAGGCCCCCTAGTTAACTGGATCACAAAAAGAGTAATTATTGTGAGTCTCTTCAACATGATGATGAATTGAATTATTTAAAATAGGTAACAAATCGCCACAATAAACATTAAAATCCTGCACAATGTCGAAAGTAAATGAGAGCGACCTGTACGGGACCAATTTTTCGATTGAATCAATAAAAGTGATGGCAGAAAGTATCGGAATTAACAGTTTACAAGACGAGGCCGCCAAAGATTTAGCTGAGGACATTTCGTTTCGTTTAAAGCATGTAGTACAAGATGCTGCAAAGTTTATGAATCATTCCAAAAGAATCAAGTTGTTGCAGAGCGATGTTGATGCTGCTTTGAGAGTCAGGAATGTAGAGGTAAGAAAATTATTGCCTGCCCTAGGCCTAATACATTTCCTCATTATTTATGATATATATTAGGTGTAGGGTAAGTACCTATTATTTGGATTTTTAATATTTGGTAAAATGCTTCATTCTGCTATTTATTCATTTATGGTTTTACCTTGGGTCTCATAGCAACAATGAACTATAAACTGCACGTCCCTGGAATGGCCCGCCGATCTATAAATTTTCGGCAACTTGAGATGGAGAATGTGGGGGGATACCTATCTCTATTTATCTTATTGCCGAATTATGGAAATCTTTCCTTGTCTAAAAAATATTATATTTGAGGTTAGGAATATACCAAACTTAACAGCAACGAACTGGAGAGAGAAAGGTATCCCCCACTATGTAGCTTTCTTGGACGCACTAAGCAAGATGACGAATGCAATTAAATACCATATCCGTCAACAGTCGGTGCCATTCCAGATACGTGTAGTTCGAGTTGTAGTTTATAGTTCATTGCATAGCTATTTGCACTGCTACAGGTCAGCAATTAATTATTGTCAACACCTACAAAAAAGTTGAAATTTCAAATTTTTCCATGTTTGAAAAAAGAGAAAAGAGCAGCGGAAAATTTGAAAAATGATAAAAAAATTCCCCCTTCATTGCTTGGTGTGGGATTTTATTTCTGGAAACATAATTTCTGGAACTATAACTCCAAATGAGCTGTAATTTTCAGTGTTTGTAAAGTCTGTTTTTCTTTTAAAGATAATTCCCCAAGTCAAAAATTTAGTAACTATGTTGGTAACACAAGCCTTTTCTACATAAATAATTTCAAAGCATTGACAATTTTACACACAGAACATATCACCTCTAGAAAAGTATCTGCAATGTTATGTACCGGCTATGAATTACAGCGCCATCGTTGACTGAAAACCCAACTAATCGGGCATTCTTGACAAAAAGGCGAATTGATTTTTCTCATATATTTTTATTATTTTTAAATAATTTTCAATGTTCAACTGCATTTCGCTTGCTGACTCCTTTTAGCTCTTTTCGCCCCATTTTTTTGAAAACTATGACTGGCAGGAAGTTTCCGATGTCGAACATAGTGCAAAAAGAGTTAGTAAGTTATAGTCCAGGAGGTGGCGCCAAAAACATGCAAGAGTTTTCGCAAGGCGGATATTTTCAAAATAGGTCGTACTTTAGTGCTAGAATGCTAGTGTACAGTCAGCCCTCACAGTTCCGGGACAACTGGCTCTGGGACGCGGGCAAAGTTGTAATTTTACGAAGCATCTAAACTGTTTTCTCAAAGCTCAAAATTTATAGAAATTTTGCACATTATCTGTTTGAAGGTCACAGATAACGTAGGTAAATCGTCAGACGTCTAGTTCGTTGCAAAAAGGGGGTCAGACGTCCTCAAAGTTTTTATTTTATGGCATTTTCTTCAAATATATTTGTCAAATACCTGCAAAAATATATTTTGACAGGACACCGAAGAAAATGCCATAAAATAAAAATTTTGAGGACGTCTGACCCCCTTTTTGCAACGAACTAGACGTCTGACGATTTACATACGTTATCTGTGACCTTCAAACAGATAATGTGCAAAATTTCTATAAATTTTGAGCTTTGAGAAAACAGTTTAGATGCTTCTTAAAATTACAAGTTTGCCCGCGTCCCAGAGCCAGCTGTCCCGGAACTGTGAGTGCTGACTGTACACTAGCATTCTAACACTAAAGTACGACCTATTTTGAAAATATCCGCCTTGCGGAAACTCTTGCATGTTTTTGACGCCAGCTCCCCAACTATTAGCAAGAGACACGGAGCTATAGGTAGATCGCAAAGTAAATACGAATAATAAATACAAATACGAACGAAACAAAACAAACGAGTAAAAACAAAAAAAATACGAACAAAAATTAGGGTTTTTTTCAACCAAAACTTTTTGAATTTTCACTATAACGCGCGAGGGGACCATGGTTTACAACAACACAATTTAAAAATTCAAATTTTGACGTTTAAAATGACAAAATAAATGACAAAACCAACCAACACAAATCACTGTCCACACCACAGATGCCTGTAAATTTCTCTTATCTCCCGACAGTGTCGTCATAGTCCAGGAGGTGGCGCCAAAAACATGCAAGAGTTTTCGCAAGGCGGATATTTTCAAAATAGGTCGTACTTTAGTGCTAGAATGCTAGTGTACAGTCAGCACTCACAGTTCCGGGACAGCTGCCTCTGGGACGCGGGCAAAGTTGTACTTTTAAGAAGCATCTAAACTGTTTTCTCAAAGCTCAAAATTTATAGAAATTTTGCACATTATCTGTTTGAAGGTCACAGATAACGTATGTAAATCGTCAGACGTCTAGTTCGTTGCAAAAAGGGGGTCAGACATCCTCAAAGTTTTTATTTTATGGCATTTTCTTCAAATATATTTGTCAAATACCTGCAAAAATATATTTTGACAGGACACCGAAGAAAATGCCATAAAATAAAAACTTTGAGGACGTCTGACCCCCTTTTTGCAACGAACTAGACGTCTGACGATTTACATACGTTATCTGTGACCTTCAAACAGATAATCTGCAAAATTTCTATAAGTTTTGAGCTTTGAGAAAACAGTTTAGATCCTTCTTAAAATTACAACTTTGCCCGCGTCCCACAGCCAGCTGTCCCGGAACTGTGAGTGCTGACTGTACACTAGCATTCTAACACTAAAGTACGACCTATTTTGAAAATATCCGCCTTGCGAAAACTCTTGCATGTTTTTGACGCCAGCTCCCCAACTATCATCGTTGACTAGAAACCTAACTAAAAACCTTCGTCACGATTCTCCCATTTGAGATATTTTTCTATAGGTGATATGTTCTGTGATTTTACATTGTATTGCCAACATTATGTCATTTTGACTTTTATCTTTAAAAAAAAGCAAGGTATCCCTGCGTTTTTATTCTCATCAAATTTTATCGATGGATCCACCATTCTATGGCCATCATTGTCATTTTCTATTCACTAAACAAAGATAGCTAACTCATCGGTGAGGTCACCGATGAGAATAAAAACGAGGGGTTTATGACGATTTCCATTTGTCAATCAGTGCGCACTGAGTGTATCCGCATCTTTTTTCTAAAAGCATGTAACATTTAAGGATAAGGATACATTTTTCTTGCACTGGTTCGACAAATGGAAAACGCTATTAGTTTGATTTGTTGACTGTCACTAGAAAAAGATTCGCCCGTTGTCAAACTTTCAAATCAAAAGCCTTTTCAAATAGTATTTTAATTATTAGCCAGGTAAAACAGTTTTTACTGGTGATTAAAGGAAATGACTAGCGAGCCGTCAGGCGAGCTTGTCACCTTCAAGAGCCATGGCAACAACGCGCACTTGAAATAAATTGTTTATGTCCGATTGACCAATAAAGTGCTATTTATAGAACAGTTTTGCGTCAATAAAGTAGCACTTTATTGTACTAGTAAAATAAAGTGCTACTTTATTTTACTAGTAAAATAAAGTGCTACTTTATTGCCTACCTGGACAACCTGACAAGGTGAAACAGGTCCTGACAACCCGCCAAGATGAAACAGGTCCTGACAACCTGCCAAGGTGAAACAGATATACCTACGCGAATTTTACTTTTTTCATTAAATTTTTTTAATTTTTAACAAAAATCAGTCGCAATCGTACATAAAATCATGTATATAACGCTTACATAAACAGGCTTTATTGACTCATTATTTAATAGCCTCGCTCGCAAGCTGGCTCGGCCATAAAATTATTCGTACAATAAAGCCTTACTTTATGTACTTGTTATATAAATAGCTATTATTTTTCACTCATATCTTTAAACCTAAATTTTACAGTAAATTTTTTTGTTTTAAATTATATAAACCGCCAGTTGTGTTTCTAAATGTGTTTACTTTAAAAATAAGTGCAAGACTAGTGATAAAACATTTTCTGCTCCACATAATACTAACTTCAACCAACACACCCTTTTATTTGATAGCAGTTTAATTCAATCGAGTTTGAACTTTGTACCTTGCAACGTTGTCACGTTAGCCACGGAAACAGGGAAATTTCAGAAATTAGAAATGGAGTTTAAGTGTTGTCCAACAAAACCACCTACCAACCTCAAGTACCTGTTTTGCATAGTTTGCTTTCATGGTTTTTATAAATCGTGCGCAGAAAGGAGCGCTTTTCGATATCTGGAACAACACAAAATCATCTGTTCCAAGGCATGTGGGGATGAAATCTCAAAGCGGGATGAAACAGTATCACAGTTGTCTCTACTTGAAAGCATAATTGTAAAACAGAAAAATGAAATGGCAATGAAAGATTCTACATACGAGAAAATGGAGTTGGATTATCAGGATGAAATTGAGAGCCATAGGAAAGAGATGGATTTGCTTACAAATGAGTTGAAACACAAGGACAGTTTCCTGAAAAGAATTGAGAGAAATTCACAAAGATTGAATGATGAAGCAGAAGCCATTGAAGAGAGCTGTAATAAAAAAATAAGCGAATTACATGGGAAAAACGAAGAGCTACGAAAAAGGTTAGCACAGTTGAAGGAAATGAATGAGAACTTGGAGAGAACGCTTAGGACATTTGAGGAAGAAAAGGAAAAGCAAATTGATAAACTTTTCGGTGAAAATCAAAGGACGCTCTCTCGAATAAACATACTTATTGGACAGGACAACAAAAACCAGGCTGTTATAAAGGAACTGCATAGGGAAATCGAGAAACTTGTAAAAAATTCTAATGCACCTGTTAATCTAGATCAAACTTCAAGAGGTACTCAAACAATACATGAGAATAAACATACGCAATCACAATCACAGCCCCAATCAAGAAAACTTAAAGTAGGAATATCAACCCGAATATTAATTATTTCGGATGAACACTGGAAAAAATTAGGCAGAAACATCGAAAGGCATATTGACTCGGAAAACATCTTTATTGAATCAATATTGAAACCTGGAGCTCATTACGATGGCGTACTTCACGGGTTGAAATCCTTAACTAGGGACTACAATAAAAATGATTATGTTGTCGTCATCGCGGGCTCAAATGATTTTTTTCTACTGACGTTTCATAATAGCAACTTTTCGATTGTCATTTCAGTTTTGAAACGACATTCTTTTAGGCACTGAGTGCGTGAAAGTTACTTTTAGGCACTCAGTGCGTAAAAGTGACTTTTGAATGCGTAAAAGTGACTTATGAGTGCGTAAAAGTAATTTTTAAGCACTAGTGCCTAAAAGTGTCATTCATTATTCAGAAATAAAAAACACACTGAACACATATTTGAATTTTGTTTTGTATTTATTATGAATATTGAAAATGGAATTACTGAATTGAACGTTTGGGTTACTCAAAACAGAACTTTGTGTTATTACCTACTTTCTAGGATTTTAATTATTGATGTCGAATTTTGAAAAGAAAATCGCATGAAAAGTGTCAGGTGTCAAGTAAAAGCAGGTAACAAAGATTTTGGGTGTAATCGACTTATTCACATGAAATAAAATTGTGTTTTTTTATTATAAAATGCCAGTAGAAAAAATCTTGTATACAATACGTTACGAAACGATGTCTTTTAGTCACTCGACGTGTTGTCCAACTCGGCTTTGCCTCGTTGGACAATTTTCACGTCGCGTGCCTAAAAGACGCTCATTTCGTAACTTATTGTATAAATAGCTATTTAATAATAGACGACCAAAATTTGGCAAAATACATGAAGTTCTAAAAAAATGTTCGCACACTAATTTTATAGTTTTAGCCAGCCCAATTTTGCGCAAACACAATAATGTCAATTACATTTCTCTTTTTAATAATAATCTAAGAAAAATTTTAAGCGCATTCTCAAAACAGTCTGATAACCTTTACGATTATATTGATATTAACACAGACAGGGGCTACAAAGTGAGTAACTGGTTGATAGGTAAGATGATAGCCGAATCCATGCATTTAAACTTTTCGCAAAATGAATTGTGTGATAGCCTGAAAATAACAAAGGTAAACAATGAATCCGCAAATCATGCAGTGTGCTCGCCGATAAATAGATCTCCTCAAGCTTTTTCTAGAACCATAAATATTGATACATCTCCAGCTTTTCGCCAGTCGGTCAGTCTGTTTGAGGAACTAAACCATAGTTGTATTACAAATAGCAATAGCAGTTTCAACCCAAATGTCTCACATTCCTCGACTTTTTTAGGGACAAAATTGTCACAAACAAAACATCCTTCACCAAGAAAATTAAATCATTAACTTTATTATTGCAGAACATCCAATCAGCAAGAAATAAATCCGACGAACTATTCATATTCCTTGAAAGTCAAAATTTTCCTCATTTAGTTTTACTTACGGAACATTGGCTTAAAAATGACGAGCCATTCTTTGTTCCGAACTATCAAGTTGTGTCCCAATTCTGACGATCTGAGTTCTCGCACGGAGGAACTAGTATACTCCTTAACACAGAACTATTATTGGAAACTGATTTCTGCAGCTGTGATAAATTTGATTTCTTGGTTTCTGAAAGGATCTTTGAATTTTCTTTACTTCATTCACGGTCATTGAACTTGTACATTCTTTGCATCTACCGCTCTCCTGACTCTTCTAGCATTGCACGCTTCCTGGAAAACTTCGAAATACTTCTCTCAGATCTTCCGAGTGGGTGCGATCTCGTTGTTGCTGGTGATCTAAACATTGATTTTGGTAACCCGCAAGCGAATTCCGCCATTCTATTACTCAATCTGCTTGAATCATTCAATCTTGAAATGCATGTCAATAAACCAACCAGAATCTCAAATTCAACTTTCACCATCATTGATTATGTGTGTTCAAATCTTGGTGCAAACGTTACGTGTGATGTAATTGATACCTGGCGTATGATGTACAATAATTTATTTGTTACTCATTTGTAAACAATAAATAAAAAATTAATACATAGGTGATACAATTTTAATAAATAATTCTACTGATCCTACTGACTTGTAAAAAGCTTTTACCTACGAGCGTGCGGTAAAGTGCACTTTACCGCACGTTTTTGAAAATGGAAAGTATCACTTTACCGCACACTATGCGGTAAAGTTAACTTTACAGCATAGTGTGCGGTAAAGTTAACTTTACAGCATAGTATGCGGTAAAGTGCACTTTACCGAACACTTTGTAGTCCACTTTACCGCATAGTGTGCGGTAAAGTAGAATTTGATATTTATAATCAAAATTCCTTACTTTTTCAGAAAATGGATTTTTGATCCTTTCTAAATTTAATCTTATTCCATTAATTAATCTGATTCATTAATTAATTTTAACAATGCTTTTTTTGGAGGTGTAGATGCTCATAGGTAAAATTTTGTACCTAACACATGCAGAAAGTGACTTTACCGCCCTTAACGGCTTGACCGAACTCCGCTTCGCGTCGTTCGGTCAACTGCCGTTGCGTGCGGTATCACTTTCCGCATTTGTTAGGTAAATAACTATTACAGTTTAGCTGTCAATTTTACAAGTCAGTAGAGCCAGTAACTGGTGAAAATCAATTTTCGTTGTTTATGTTTTGACTTGATAAATCACGTTTTACAAATGAGTGACAAATAAAATGTTTTACAGGATTTTACCTTTCTGTGATCGTTTGGGATTCTCCAAACTCCATCCATACCAATGAACTATAGTCAAAAACTGGAATGCACACACATTGCCATATCTGCCAAAAAAATGTAGCCATGAAAGACAGATGCCACAAAGGGGAATGTTGTTTTTTTCTGTTGCTCGCTGACATATGACGTTTTGGAAAGTTTTGTCATATTTACCTTCACAGGTTTCATCAATTGGAATACGTGTTGGAAGCAATTTCCGCCATTTAACATAATGAGTGCGACAAAAACAGGTATCCCCTCCGCAGCAGCGGCACTAGGCTTCACGTTCGTCAATATGTGTAAGCATTCCAGTTTTTGGTTATAGTTCATTGCTCCATACCTACTGTAAATCATTGTTCAAGTCTAAATTGCGTTGGATCGAATAAAAGGTTTAACACTATAGCCAATTTTAAGCGATTCACTAGTTGTGGACCAGTCTGTCGTCTTGACAGACAACCAATGCATATAACGTCAGTTAATCAGGCCTATGATCTATCATTTTCTGTTATTTTAGCAGCAACGTTAAGTTGCCTGTCACTGTTTATTCTATACGTCAAAATAGAGAGAAGTATAGATGTTGAGCTATAACATAGCTGTTAAAATAACAGGAGTGGATACATCATAGGCCTGAATATCGTTTATTTACGAGTAATGTATAATGTGCCTATTATATTTGTGATTTTGGCAGTATAATGACATATGTTATTCCTCCAGGGGCCTGTTTCATAAAACTTCCTAATTTTATTAGCTAATAATATTAGTCTAATAAAATAAAATTATTAGCTAGGCTTTTTCTGTTTCATAAAGACTGCATCTCTACTCATAAAATCCAAACACTAATAATATTACCACATTAGTGACGTGTTTTTTTTTAAGTTAAAAATTCACATTGTCAGTCATTACCGCGACTCTCAAAGAACAATCATCCAAAAAACTAGTTTTCAAAAGCAAAACTGATGGTGAATTGGTATTTTTATCATATCCCTCGTCCATCCTTTCACGTAACGAGCGATTTCGTAACTCTTACATCGTATCACTTACACTGCCTGGCAAATTAGACAAACATAATAAAATTTTAAAGATGGACCACATACAAGCATAATGTTTAAGGAATGATTTCCGTGGCGATCGACAAAAAATGCAGGTTCGTGAGCAGAAAGAGCATCTGTTTTAATTAAGGTTCTATCAACTGCTCCACACACCAATGGCATACCAGCAATAACGCTGAATTCGTGAATGACTCTTACAGCATCTTTTGGCCAACAAACAGTTTCTTCAAGTAGAGTACGACTTATGGCCAAAACAACCCTGTGGACAACTCTACACACTCTCGCTTTTGAGATGCCATGAATGTCTCCGGTACAGTGATATTTTGCATGCCACTGCCTAACCAATGAAGTTCTACCATAAGCCGTTGTTTTGGTGTTAGGGTGTTAGCACTGATTTACACACCAAACGATGCTCAATTCGGCCAAGAACGAAATATTTTTTTCTGATGAAAACCTAAATCTTTTATTAAACTCATAAGTTGCATCCATGTATAAATAGGGAGTTCATTTTTTGAAAATTCGTGGTCTCCTCCGAGTCTCCTCAGTCAAACTTCTATTTCTTCATCGCTTGAGTCACTCTAAATTTATTATCAAGTTTTTCTTTGCTTTGCTTTGCAACACAATTGTAGCAAGAAAGAACCTCAAAAAACCATGAGTTTAATTTTTTTCAACGAAGTCGTTGGCTAATAATGATAATATTATAGGCACAGCGCTAATAGATTTTCACAAATATTAGTGTTTTTCAATAGACTCATTTATTTATGAAACTGATGAATTTATTAGTCTAATAGAAATCACTAATATTTTAAGAAGAAAGCTCATAACTAATAATATTACTATTTTTTTTTTTTGAAACCTCAACTCATAATTTTCATTAATAATATTTGCTAAAGAGTAATATTATTAGACTAATATTTTTTATGAAACAGGCCCCAGGGATTAATGATGAGTAGCGGGATTAATGGTCATTATTCCACAAAAGTGTCAGTGTCAAACATGTAGTGCTTGTGGATTTGTATTGAAAATTATGAGACGGATGAAATTTGTTCATTGAAAATCTCAAATAAATTAATTTCTCGTAAATAAAGTAGAGTATACTACTCGCAATAATGGCTATTATTCCCTCGGAATGTTACTCCCTCGCCGCTAACGCGGCTCAGTTCGTAATAATCCTCGGCAATAATAGCTATCATTATTGACTCCTGGTATAATCTACTATAATATCAATCTGTGGTTGATAGTTAATATCATGATATAACAGAAATGGGCAGTCTGCGTTTTGCCGTTTGCCTCTTATTTTAACAGGAGGCTGTCTGTCGGAGAGTGGTGAAATCAGCAAAGAGGCTACACTATAGTCATTGCATTATAATTAAGAAACAAGTCATAGGAAACATGGCTAATTGTTAACAACCGGATAATAGTAATGACAACGGCTTACACCAACTTAATCCCAATAAACTAAGATTTTTACTGTTGCATTGGCTCAAACTTCTTCAAAAATTACCTCTAGTATAAATCTCCTTGCATATCTCACTATATCATATGCATCAAGCACTTTTTTTATGTACCCAACAGATATTGGAGAATTAAAAAATCTATTTTTCAAGATTAGAAACAAGGACACCTCAGGGTGGGACGACATTTCCATGAGAATTTTTTGTGAGATGAATGGATCAGCACTGGAGTCTTTAGTGGATGCAATAAACTATTCATTTATTAATTGACAATATCCAGATTTCCTTACACAAAGGAGGAAATAACTTCACTCCTTCAAATTTCAGACCAATTTCCTTGCTTCCCTTTCCCAAAATTATAGAGAAACTTGAAATGGAGTTGTCTCCTTTTTATTGAAAAAAAAAATCTTAAAACCTGAACAGTTTGACTATCAAAATGACAAAAGCACAACTGATGCACTTTTTTTTCTCAGAGAAATTATATGTAACCCTTAATAATAGGGTTTTTCTGCGACCGGACCAAGGCCTTTGATTGTGTCAGTCACGGAAATCTACTACCAAAGGTAGAAGTTTACAGGTTTTGAGGTGTTGCCCTTAACTGGTTTAGATCCTATCTGTTGGAAAGAACTCAGACCACCACTGGTAGTTCAGCCATATTCAGGAACATAGCACATAGCTGCTAATTTTTTCAACTTTTGGCTCCCAACTTCACACCAGTAAAATAATAATTATTATGAGTAATTCTTCCACAATCTGAGTTTCTTTTATTTATCCATACCATAAAGTCAATTCACCTTGGTTAACCATAGCCAATCAGTTTATATGTATAGCATTCTTTTGAACTTATTTTATATTGTATTTATAATGGTGATTAAATTTTTACAATTTTCAGCCCCAATATGGTTTTTATTCCAATGAACCTCTTCCATTCCGCTTCGCCTCAGGCGGCGGTCGCGAATTACACTTCATCGAAGAAAAAGAAGTCGACTTGGGCGATTTACTCAACAACCTAAACCCGAAAGCACCACTAGAAGTCAGTCTTAGATCTCATTGGCTTTGTATCGATGGCATCCAACCGACAATACCGGAAAATCCACCTCCAGTAGCTAAAGCTGTTCAGAAACTCGAATCGGTGGATCCGATCAATAAAAAACCAATGAAAGAAACTGCAGGCAAACCGAGTACTGGAAAACAAAAATTGAAAAACGTAGAAACTGTACAAATTAAACAGCTAGCTACGCACGAATTGTCAGTGGAACAACAATTGTATTATAAAGAAATTACTGAGGCTTGTGTTGGTTCTGATGAAGCAAGAAGAGCGGTAAATATTAAAACTGATTTGTGGTGATATTTTAAATTGAATTATTTTCAGGAAGCTCTACAAAGTTTATCATCAGATCCAGGCCTACATGAAATGTTGCCGCGTATGTGCACCTTTATAATAGAAGGTGTAAGGGTTAATGTTGTCCAGAACAATTTAGCCTTATTGATTTACCTTATGAGGATGGTAAAGGCGTTACTTGATAATCAGTCTTTGTATTTAGAAAAATATGTAAGTATTGCTGTAGTTACATATTGATTCTTAGTGTAAGCTATTTTTTGTAGTTGCATGAATTAATTCCATCAGTTACCACTTGCATAGTGTCAAAACAGCTTTGCATGAGACCGGAACTGGACAACCATTGGGCCCTTAGAGATTTCGCATCGAGACTAATGTCGCAAATTTGCAAAAATTTCAATACCAGTACGAATAATATTCAGACCAGAATAACCAGGATGTTCACCAATGCGTTGTCGAATGACAAAATTGCTTTGTCTTCGCTTTATGGTGCTTTGCAAGGATTATCAGAGTTGGGACCTGAAGTTACTAGGATATTTATTCTACCTAGAATACGAATGATTGGTGAGTAACCAGCAAAATTTACAGTTTAGATCCTTTTCATTTAAATTGCCTTCATTGAAGACCAAAATTGTCCACCTACCAATCAATAGCGGCAAGAGAAATTTGATTTTGTATATATTTATTTCCTACAGTGAATTTTCTACAAAAAGTCAGTGTTGGCATTATGTTCAATTAACCAGATGAGCAGATCAATAGTTCTAAATTATGTCATACATGAAGGATCGTCAGCTTGTATTTCAATTTCCAATTTGTTTTGAGAATATATTTTATTTAAAAAAAAATTTTGACCCCGACGTGATTTGAACACGCAACCTTCTGATCTGGAGTCAGACGCGCTACCGTTGCGCCACGGAGTCATATCTATATACATACGAATTGACTTATTAAAGTATAATTTTATCACAAATTAATAGATTCCAATTATTTTTAATTGTAGCTACAATTAATATGTAAATATCCCGTTTATAATACCAGTTCCAACCATAAAATGTTATAATTTATTAAGCAAGGTTTCTTCATTTTTCTGCAAACATTAGATTATGCGAGAGCGAGGTCAAGCCGAAGTTCTTCAACTTCACCTCTTGAAGCCAAAAAAGTTCCCCTTTCAATAAAAATTGTTTTTTGGCAGACTGAAGTCATCATTTTATTATTCAGATTACAAAGTACAACACACTGAATGAGTTTGCTGACGTCCATATTTGCACAGTCAGCAAGTTAAAAAATAAATAAGTTATTTGGTAGTCTGCACTGCTAAACAAGTCCGGGAGTACCTATGCAAGTTTGGTTTGGCCTCCCTGTTATGAAAAACATAAATACCAATTGAAGACGGTGCAATGAAGATTCTTGAAATAACTGGATGTTTAATTAGAACAATTAAACAGTGATTAACCTTCGCTGGCGTAATTTGACCGACTTCGTATATTTATATTTTATTCGATATCACGGTCAGCTTGCTATATGAGATTTTAGTTAGTCACAATGTTTGGGTAATATAAAAATATCCACACAATGTAAGTTTTTGCAGTTTTTGTCACGATTAGTTTACCAAAATTCAATATAAAAAGGGATGTAAGATTCGGAATAAATCAGTATTCATCTAGCTTCAAAAGGTGTTTTACTCAAATCGTTTCCTGTGCCCAAGCCTTCTTGGACAACACAGAGAGTGAGGCTGCTCTTTGACAGAAAACTATACAATCGTCCCGCTGCTCAACCAAGCCGTGTTGGGCAAGCTTAATCTGTGAGCACAGCTTACACATTGGTCCTTCGAGCCTAAAACCAGTCCAGAAGACTCGCTGTCCGTCCACAACGTCCGTCCATACAGCCAGTCCAGAAGACTCGCCGTCCGTCCATAACGTCCGTCCATACAGCCAGTCCAGAAAACTCGCCGTCCGTCCACAACGTCCGTCCATACAGCCAGTCCAGAAGACTCGCCGTCCGTCCACAACGTTCGTCCATACAGACAGTCCAGAAAATTCGCCATCCTTCCACAACGTCATTCCATACAACCGTTCGTATGTCTAGAATAAATAGTCTCAAATAGTCTCCAAAACAATCCAGTCACCTGTCAAACACAGTCATGGCAGAAAAGGAGGAACTCGACCGTCTCGCACGAGAACAAGAAAAATTACGTCATCCATGAAAATTCAGCGTTGAACCAAGCCGACAAGATGCACTACTTAAAAACTTATACCAGGGGAGAAGCAAGCAAGCTAATCCAACACTTATAGTATAGGAGCTGGCAGGTTTTTCGGTGAACGTTATTGATCAAAATTTTTATTAATTAACCATGATTGAGGGTTACCTGGACATACCAAAACTGACCGTCTGCCGTTTCAGGGTGGCAGCTTTAATCGGGGGTTAAATTTTAAAAAGGGATGAATTTACATTTTGGTGAACGATATTGATCAAGATCGAAATTTTCGGAAACGAATTAACAGTTTGAGGACTAATCAATATTACACAGGCAGGTGCAGGCAGACGATTTGTTTGACAGCAACATACTCTCAGAAAAAATATCGGTAGACGAAAAAGACGGCAGCGTTTTTCTGGCAGACGCTGGAATAATGACAAGTTGATTTATGGTAAACAATACTGATAATAGCTGATATTCATGAAAGCGTTAGAGCAGCTCTAGTGTATTCAAAATTCAAATAGGCAGAAGATTTATTTGACAGCACAATTTTGGCAGACACTATCAAATTTTGCCATATACAGGGTGTCCCAGCCGAGAGTGACCCATTTGAAATGCTTATAACTTCTAAATTAGTTGTGCTAGCGACCTGCGGTTTGCGCCATTCGACTTCTCCTGGCCTAAAGTTTTTTTTAGTAGGTTACAAATTTTTTTGCCTCTCATACAGTGCGAGTCAAAAAAATCCGTTTTTCAACGTCGAAATTCTCCACTATTTTTAATACAACACCCTGTATATCACAACGTCAAAAAAAAGAGTCATGCTAAAGGTTACCATGTACCAATAAGCATCATCCTTGAAACTTAAAGTTTTAGCCGTAAAAAATTGAAATCTAAATCCTGGTATTTTAGCATAAGCATGGCAGCTTCATGTTGTAGGTAAAGTTTGTTTCGCCAGGGTTTGTACTTGCCACCAGCATTCTGCCTTCCTTGTTTAACAAATCAAAATTGACTGAAACAAATCAATGTCGTCAAAAACGTTCGTCGGTTCTTAAATCATTTTAATTTGTCAAAAAAATTGAATGTGTCATATGAATTAATCTACGACAACCCTTTTTTTTTCAAGTTTCAAGGTCAAGTATGAACCCTGGTGAAACGGACCTTATGTACTTGCTATCAATATGGCAAACAATTTTTAAATGTGTGTGTAGTTGGACATCAACTAAGTTGAAATAAATTTTCCACGAGAACTTAACAAGTTCCAGTGAGAATAGCGAGATACCCCAAAAGTAACAGTTTGGCGTGGAATCTTTGTTGAGAAAAAATACAGAAATAACATCTGTAAATAAGTGGTTTAAATTAATACAATTAAATATAGTCAAACATTTATAAACTTAATAATAAATAAATTTTGACTTAACATTTAACAATATTATTAAATAACGCGATTTAATTTTTTTTTAACTACGTTTTTCAAACTGACTTCTTATTACACTAGGTCTACAAATTCTTAGTAGTATTTATTGCGTAAAGTAACTTTTTTTTATTAATTTTCACCTGATAAACATCATAATGATAAAAATATTTTAAAATTAGTTTTAGTTTTGTAGATGTGAATGTAAAGAGTGGATTTTCAGGGACATGTTGCAACCTAGTTCTTGATACGATTGTAACATCTTTCCAATTAGTTCAGCATAGTTGTCGGTCCTCTTATTTCCTAAGAAGTTTTTTGCCACAAGACGAAAGTCTTCCCAGGCATTTTTTTCTTTACCTTCCAAAACACAGTCAAAATTATTATCTTTAAATAGTGTTCTAATTTGAGGACCGATAAATATACCTTCCTTGATCTTCGCTTCACTTAATCTTGGAAATTTCTGAAGAAGGTATTGAAAAGCAGCTCCATTTTTGTTCATTGCTTTTACGAAATTTGTCATAAGCCCTAGTTTAATATGCAACGGTGGCAATAATACTATTTGTGGGTCAACTAAAGGGTCATTTTTTTGCCCAGGTTGAAGTGACTGACGATGACGCCTGACCTTTTTTATGTAATGCACATTTCTATCTCGACTATCTCATTCGCAGATAAAACAACAAAATTTCGTGTAGCCCATTTGTAGACCAAGCAGAAGAGCTACGACTTTCAAATCTCCACAGATTTGCCATCGATATTCATCATACTTAATCCGCAACAAAAGGCTTTTCATATTTTCATAAGACTCTTTCATATGGACTATGGACTGCGTTACCAAAAGGAATCGACGGTAAAATATTTCCGTTATGTAGCAAAACAGCTTTTAAACTTAGCTTAGAGCTATCTATGGAGAGTCTTCATCCGTTTTGTACATAGATAATATTAAGTGCTCTCATCAAACCACTGACATCTTTACAAAAAACTAAAGTATCCACAATAGCAAAATATTGCATCAACTCTTTTTGTCTAGTACGGAAAGAACTTACGGTCTAGAAATTCTGTTTTGCTCTTTGGCAATGCTTAGTCCCTTACGAGATCGTTTAACTCAGCTTGCGTTATCTTGTGTGGCTGTGATGATGTACTAGGTGCCTTGAAATCTGACATTGATAAAGTTAATGGTGAACTGTCTGCGCTTTCATCTTCTTCGTCGTTGCCAATGTTAGGACGCTCCGGGATTGAGTGAATATTGCTGTGCGGCAGAGGACGAGTAGCCGTTGGTACATTTGGATATAAGGTACTATTGCTAGGGATGGCAGTGTTTGCCAAAGTGATAGCAAGTACAGTACATACCTACAACATGAAGTTGCCATGCTTATGCTAAAATACCAGGATTTAGATTTCAATTTTTTACGGCTAAAACTTTAAGTTTCAAGGATGATGCTTATTTGTACATGGATACCTTTAGCATGACTCTTTTTTTTGACGTTGTGATATACAGGGTGTTGTATCAAAGATAGTGGAGAATTTCGATGTTGAAAAACGGATTTTTTTTACTCGCCCTGTATGAGAGGCAAGAACATTTGTAACCTACTAAAAAAAACTTTAGGCCAGGAGAAGTCGAATGGCGCAAACCGCAGGTCGCTAGCACAACTAGTTTAGAAGTTATAAGCATTTCAAATGGGTCACTCTCGGCTGGGACACCCTGTATATGACAAAATTTGATAGTGTCTGCCAAAACTGTGCTGTCAAATAAATCTTCTACCTATTTGAATTTTGAATACACTAGAGCTGCTCTAACGCTTTCATGAATATCAGCTATTATCAGTATTGTTCACCATAAATCAACTTGTCATTATTTCAGCGTCTGCCAAAAAAACGCTGGCGTCTTTTTCGTCTGCCGATATTTTTTCTGAGAGTACGTTAGTAAAGGAATCGATTTGCAAAAAAACAAAATTTGATAAATGTCGTTCACTAAAACTTGAAAATTACAAATTTGACAGGCGTCTGCCGAAGTAATGCTGTCAAACAAATCGTCTGCCTCTGTAATATTGATAAGTCCTCAAACTGTTAATTCATTTCCGAAAATTTCGATCTTGATCAATATCGTTCACCAAAATGAAAATTCATCCCTTTTTAAAATTTAACCCCCGATTAAAGCTGCCACCCCGAAACGGCAGACGGTCAGTTTTGGTATGTCCAGGTAACCCTCAATCATGATTAATGAACAAAAATTTTGATCAATATCGTTCACCGAAAAACCTGCCAGCTCCTATTGGGATTTCAAATTAAGATCGTAGCGCCGCGGTGGCGAATAGCTCAACTACTTTGTAGTACATTGATTCATAACCTCACTTTTGTTTTTAACTTAATTAGGCAATCTACTGACCTGTCAAAAACGAAATTCAATATGGAAGTTCGGGTCAAGCACTGTGTTGTTTATTCTGTATGTCATTGATTCTGTCACATTCTGGACAAACGTCCAGATTTGAATTATTGGATTTTGTATTTTTTTGTGTGTTTAGGTATTGTGTTAATAAAAATTCCAGCGATTTGCATCGTAATTGGGTGTGGAAGTCGAGGTAACAGGAAAAATGTGAAATTCCTGCTATTTTAAATCATTGGCAACGCAGGGCTTTAATGGATTGCTGCAATTAAAAGAAAGGATCTAACAGAGGCTCGATTTTCCCTTAATAATAATACCTTAAAATATTCACTCTCCATCTCAGAATTTATTAATAAATTAAAAAATACGTAGAAACACTATAAACACTATCAATATCACTTTGAAAACAACAAGGGCCAGAACACTAAAAAATACATTGAAATACTAAAGACTATAAAATTCACTATGGAAACGACAATGGCCAAAACCAATAAAAATACGTAGAAACACCAAAGACTATAAAATTCACTTCGAAAGCAATAAGGGCCAGAACACAAATGTGCACAAATGCTCTCCTTATGAACGTCACCGGCTTGTCATCCTTGTCACGGCAATATTTGACCCGAACGGCCATTATAAAATCACGTGATTGAGATTGCCTAATTGAAAATTCAATATGGCGTGGCGGCCAAGCAAGTTTGTTTTGAATATGTTTTTATGCGTATTTTAAATTATTTTGCTTAGAGTTTTGCTTGCAACTTTGATTTTGATTATTTGATAAAATATTTGTTGACTATGTACCTTAACTATTAAATCGGGCAGAAACTAGATATTTTTTTGTATTTTTTGGCCCATATGTGGCCGCTACGCCATCTTGAATGTCACGTGGTTTGAATTGCCTAATTTGCATATGATTTACATTAGCTTGAATGTTAATCTTGTGTTTATGGGCTTTATGGCTCTTGATGCAGGCCAAAATTCAATATAATCTATTTCACTTACCTGTTCCGAAATGGTCATATCCATACAACAGCCTAAACGGATTTTTTTCTTAAAATTTTTCACTATAGGACATTGCCAAAAGGGTCAAGGCAGATATGTCCCTTATAATGTCTGTATTTGAATAACTTGTATGTGCAATAAATAAATAAATATTTCATTATTCATTCTTTATTTTTATTTATAAATAGGTAAATATTGAATTAACAAAGTCAAATAACTTGTTCACAAACCTGCCTATAATACTGTTAATTAGAAGTTAATAAAAACTTGACACTTTCTGCTGTTTGCTCGTCCATTTGTATGTTTGTCTCAAAAGAGTTTAATAATAATTGATTACAAGTATCACTACATTCATTACTGGAACCGCTCTCACTAGAATCTTGATTTCTTTTTTTTTTTGGCAAGTCTTTCAGCACACATGGAATCTGTTTTTTGGCTGGGTTTATGGATCACTGTAGAATAGGGCAAATTCTGGGATGGTACAGCTGTTTTTTCCAATATCCGACCTCTACCTGTACTCCCACCTGTAAATAATAAAAACAGTCAATATTTTCAAGCAAAACATTTCAAAAATAGATAATAGGTTCTTAATCAATGCCTAGGAGCAGTCCTAAAAGGAAGCTAGGACACAAAAATATCCATTATGTTTGTTTACCTTAACACAAACTTCTTGCTTGAAATGCAGAGAAATACACTTTCCTGAATTTGGTGACTGGTTTGCCAATACGAAGTTTTAAAATCCAGGCTTTTCTTCTCCATTCTAACTATTTTCCCAACTTCATTTCCAAATAAACCTGGCCTGTTTCAAGGGGAAATATGTGGAAACTCAACCCTTCGTCAGCATCTTTTTTGGCCCAAAACTTGCACTGAGGAAAACAACAGTAGTGATTGGAGGTCATAATTGAATGTATCTGATATAATTTAGACTTAATAATTCACCAACATGCAACATGCTTTAAAAACTCAAAAACACCTCGAAAATATTCTCATAAATACAATGATAAACAATAGGATAACATATTACAATGTATTAGAAACTAGTTCCGTAATTTGCCGCCAGATAGAGTACCGCTTATCTTGGAATCCCAATACTATTAGAAGTAATTGCGGCCAACTACGATTCAGCATGGGAGCTACTACAAAAGCGTTATGAGAACAAAAAACTTCTAATATTTAAGCTCCTAGACAAGCTAATAGACCTACCAGAAGTCTCAAGAGAGAACGCCGAGAAGCTAAAGCAGCTGCATGACGTCACCAGCGAGTGTCTACAAGCACTTAAGAATCTAGACGTGAAAGTTGACACCTGGGGACCCATAGTAATCCGAATGACAATGAGAAAGTGGGATTGCGATGCATCAGAAAAGGCCTATGGTGCAGTGATCTACAGTCGGATAGAAGAAGAAGATAATCGAATTATAACGCTGCTGCAAGCAAAATCAAAGGTCGCTCCAGCAAAAAACAGAACAACCCTACCTCGCTTGGAGCTATGTGCAGCAGTCCTACTATCAAAACTAATTCAAAAAACTATTCAATTCAATTCAATTTAATAAAGCTTTATTTTCCTAATTCTTAACAAAATCACTGACAAAGCAAAAGGTACAAAGTAAGTCCTAAAAACTATACATAAAAAGCAGGAAATAAAATTTCATAATAAGTTCCGTCTAAAATAAAAAACTAAGACAGCACTTCAAATGGGTGATACCCAGACCTTCGCTTGGACCGACTCCATGATCACTCTTGCCTGGATAAAGGGTGACTCTACGAGATGGAAAACCTTTGTGGCAAATAGAGTTTGTGAAATACACAGAAACGCCTCTCGAACATCTTGGAACCACGCCAAGTCGCAAGAAAACCCAGCGGACATCATATTCAGGGAATTGGACCCAGACAAACTACAATCAGCTGATCTGTGGTGGAAAGGTCCTCATTGGCTGACGTTTCTCCGTGAAATCCCCACAACAGAGAATATTCCTGACATTCAAGAAGAATTAAAAGCCACATATCACAAAATTGAAGTTGAAGTTACGATAAGGAGCGATATATGGGAACGCTTCTCGACAGCAAGGGCATAATCCGACTCGGAGGAAGACTCGAACACTCACCTCTTCTAGTCCAGGAGCTGGCGTCGAAAATATGCAAGAGTTTTCGCAAGGCTCATATTTTCAGAATGAGTAGTATTTTAGTGCTACAAAGCTAGGCTACAGTCAGCAGTTCCAGTTCCGGGACACCTAGCGCTGAGATGCGCGCAAAGGTGTATTTTTAATCAACACCTCGCAACAGTTTTCGCAAAGCTGAAAATTTGCAAAGAGCATGCGAATATAATGTAGAACCATAACTTAACAGTCAGACAAAGAAATACGGGGACACGTAGAGTCAGCGCGACTTTGAAGTGGTCAAAAAAATGACGTCACCGAAAGTGTTTTCGCATGGCTGAAATTTGGCAAGGTAATAGTAAAAACAATATATTTATTGAAAAAAACAGTCAGACACTTCTATGTCGGGACCCCGCCAGTCAGCAGTCGATTAAAGTGATATAGGTGGTAGCGCGCGTCAATAGGCATATAACCATGTCGAATAATAATTTCACCAAAAGTGTTTTCGCATAGCTGAAATTTGGCAAGGTAATAGTAAAAACAATATATTTATTGAAAAAAACAGTCAGACACTTCTATGTCGGGACCCCGCCAGTCAGCAGTCGATTAAAGTGATATAGGTGGTAGCGCGCGTCAATAGGCATATAACCATGTCGAATAATAATTTCACCAAAAGTGTTTTCGCATAGCTGAAATTTGGCAAGGTAATAGTAAAAACAATATATTTATTGAAAAAAAACAGTCAGATACTTCTATGTCGGGACCCCGCCAGTCAGCAGTCGATTAGAGTGATATAGGTGGTAGCGCGCGTCATTAGGCATATATCCATGTCGAATAATAATTTCACCAAAAGTGTTTTCGCATAGCTGAAATTTGGCAAGGTAATAGTAAAAACAATATATTTATTGAAAAAAACAGTCAGACACTTCTATGTTGGGACTCCCTCAGTCAGCAGTCGATTAAAGTGATATAGGTGGTAGCGCGCGTCAATAGAATTTTACTCTATATATATCCATTTCGATGAATAATTTTATTTCTATAATTTAAATTATTTGGAATCGGAAACGGTAAAATACATTTTTTTTTCTCTTTGAGTAAGTGTAAACCTGTAAGTTGCAAGCGTAAGCGCGTATACTTGAATAAGGCGTATATGCATTCGAATTCGGAAACTTCATTATGGTACTGTTAGGTCGAGATTAGGGGAAGGGAAGCGGCAGATGTGATTAGAATTTTTTTTTTTTGTATTTTATAAAATCGGCGATGATTATAAGTATTTAATGAAACTACAATAAATATAATTAAAACTGAATTTATTTAATTACTATAGGTATACTATCACAGTACTGCTGATTAAATGGTCAAGTAATATTTATACGAATCGGGCTTTTTTCTAACCGCAAACTTTTTAACTGCATGTACAATTTTATTTTACCGTTTCCGATTCCAAATAATTTAAATTATAAAAATAAAATTATTCATCGAAATGGATATATGTATATAGAGTAAAATTCTATTGACGCGCGCTACCACCTATATCATTTTAATCGACTGCTGACTGAGGGAGTCCCGACATAGAAGTGTCTGACTGTTTTTTCAATAAATATATTGTTTTTACTATTACGTTGCCAAATTTCAGCTATGCGAAAACACTTTTGGTGAAATTATTATTCGACATGGATATATGCCTAATGACGCGGTACCACCTATATCACTCTAATCGACTGCAGACTGGCGGGGTCCCGACATAGAAGTGTCTGACTGTTTTTTTTCAATAAATATATTGTTTTTACTATTACCTTGCCAAATTTCAGCTATGCGAAAACACTTTTGGTGAAATTATTATTCGACATGGATATATGCCTATTGACGCGCGCTACCACCTATATCACTTTAATCGACTGCTGACTGGCGGGGTCCCGACATAGAAGTGTCTGACTGTTTTTTTTCAATAAATATATTGTTTTTACTATTACCTTGCCAAATTTCAGCCATGCGAAAACACTTTCGGTGACGTCATTTTTTTGACCACTTCAAAGTCGCGCTGACTCTACGTGTCCCCGTATTTCTTTGTCTGACTGTTAAATTATGGTTCTACATTATATTCGCATGCTCTTTGCAAATTTTCAGCTTTGCGAAAACTGTTGCGAGGTGTTGATTAAAAATACACCTTTGCGCGCATCTCAGCGCCAGGTGTCCCGGAACTGGAACTGCTGACTGTAGCCTAGCTTTGTAGTACTAAAATGCTACTCATTCTGAAAATATGAGCCTTGCGAAAACTCTTGCATATTTTCGACGCCAGCTCCCCGACTATTCCCTACGACCAACGACACCCGATAATTCTTCCATACCATTCTCACATATCTACGCTGGTGGTGAGAAACGCACACAAGACCACACTACATGGAGGCAACCAAGCGACATTGTCGTACATACGAAGCAGATTCTGGATCATCAACGGTAAGCGGGCCGTCAAAGCAGTTATAAATAAGTGCATCGTATGCATCCGTCACAAAGCCGAGACCACATAGCAACTCATGGGACAACTTCCGAAATCGAGAGTAACACCAGCACCACTATTTACAAACTCAGGAGTGGACTACGCCGGACCGATTCAAGTCAGAACAACAAAAGGAAGAGTTCAGCGACATGATAATAGAGGCATTCCTGGCAGCACTTCAACATTTCAGAGCCAGAAGGGGACATTGTGCGAATATGTAGAGTGATAACGGAACTACATTTGTTGGAGCAGCACGCCTATTCGAAGATGAATTCACAGAATTGATACAATCACAATCTGTGCAAAACACAATCGTCAACTTAGGAACACAATGATACTTCATTCCACCAGCAGCCTCACATTTCAGAGGAATATGGGAGGCAGGTGTAAAATCTATGAAGCACCATCTCAAGAGAGTAATTGGAGACTGCACTTTGACCTATGAATAATTAACAACGTTGATGTATCAAATCGAAGCATGTTTGAACTCAAGACCACTCTACCCGCTAACAAAAGACACAGATGATTTCAACATCTTGACCCCAGGACACTTTCTCAAAGGAAGAGAACTTCTAGCACCACCAAACTTGGAATCGACAGAACATTTTAACCTATCTCAACGATGGAGACACGTGCAAAAGTTAGAGAAAAACATTTGGAGCGCATGGTGCACAGAATACCTCACCAGACTGCAGCAAAGATACAAATGGAAGCATCAGACCAACAATCTACGAGTAGGAACAATGGTCCTAATCAAAGAAGAAAATATAAACCCAAACCAATGGCCTTTGGGCAGAATTATAGAAACTCACCAGGGACAAGATGGAGCAACCCAAGTAGTAACAATAAAGAAAGCAGGTGGCTTACCACAAAAAAGACTGATCCACAAGTTAATCCCATTACCGACAAAAGACATACACCATTTACCAACCACCCAAAACCACTCAGAGGTACGGAGATAAGGCGGACTACGGAATGTAGCATCAACATCAGCAACATTATATGTATTGTTTTTCCTAGCAGTCATAATTATGATGATTACAACCGCCGCTGCAGAAACAGGATTTAAAATCAACTATCCACAACATGGTTTTCACGTTGAACACCTTGGATCAGCAAAAATTAATAGAGGGATTTTTATGATAGAGACAACGTATCCTAAGAACAAAACTGAAACGGAATTATCAGAGGTATCCACAGTCGTCAGCCAGTTCAAAAATATGTGCAACGAATCCAAGAAGCTCACCGATGAAGTCAAATGCACGTCCCTCGTACAACACTTAGAAGAAATGGAAAATCACTCCAAATGGATATTTGCTACCATGGCTGACATTCACCACAGAACTAAGAGAGGACTATTTGGAAAATTTTTGGCTGCGGTTTTTGGAGTGAATGACGAAGTATATCAAGATATCGAGGCATCAGGAAGAACTCATCAGAGCATCGAACTACCAAACAAAGTTCATGATCTCGGCCCTCACAAAATTCAACGAAACAGAAGCCAGAATAACGAACAAACTACAACATTTCCAGAAACTATTCAACGAAGGAATAGAAGCTATCAACAGCATGCAGAGTTGGTACCAGCAAATGGACACTAATGCCCTTAACATTAACCTATTGAGTGCATACCAAGTAGCTACCAACTTCATCAGCGAAACCAATGAGAACGATGATAAATCGTTGAACATCAACTTCAACAGGGGTACGATATATGACCAAGTTTCACTAGCATATATCAACGCCGTCATTCAAAAATCCAATCGAAAGCTCCCAAACAATCTAAAGATTCTTTCAGCAGCAATGTCCACAAGATTAATCACCAATAATACGCATCCCAAGGTGTGTGGATATTTTCCAATAGTTGACGTGACGGAATTCACCCTATTGAAGGCAACACCGATTCCACTCAGAATTGAGAATGAAACATACTGGGCGTTGGACCTCCACGATGATTACACCGCCATCGACTACAACAGTCAAACATACTTTCAGCTCCATGAAAGCGACCTCCAACAGTGCATGCAGCTCTACCCACACCAGCTCATCTGTTCTCCAGTTTCTGTTGGATACATCAAATCTAATCCGTCCTGCGTCATCGACGAAATTTATGAACGACAGGCTAAAAGGAATCCTCTGGAAACGACTATGTACAGCGAATCCATGGATGTTCATCGCAGGTTCGTCTACAATAATAGCGGTTATTATATGCAACAGCGAGTGGGAAGATGTAGAAATAAATACAACGGGAATAATTCAAATTTCTCAAGACTGCACCATCCAGACAAAACAGAACATTCTAACTCCCATAAGAAGCGCAATCGTTCCAGTGGTAGGCAGCTATGTAAAAGCTGTACCCATAATCTTCAATAGTACTCTCCACAAACATCCACCGTCAGATATAGTCACCGAGTCCGTGTTTAGAGAATCCGATAGTTTTGGAGACCTAGTAAGAGAAGAAGAGGACCGCGGTGATCGACTTCATAACAAAGTATGGCGCAGTATTTATCACCACTCTGCAGCCACTAGCAGCATCACCACCATAGTCATCATTATGCTAGTGATTGCAGGATGGCAAACAACAAAACTTATCAACAGAAGATGTCAAAAGCAGACAAGAGACCAACACCAAGACCAAAAAGAAGACATAGAGCTAATATCTCTGCATTCTGGAGAAGCGGCAGAATGTTTAATTAGAACAATTAAACAGTGATTAACCTTCGCCGGCGTAATTTGACCGACTTCGTATATTTATATTTTATTCAATATCACGGTCAGCTTGCTATATGAGATTTTAGTTAGTCACAATGTTTGGGTAATATAAAAATATCCACACAATGTAAGTTTTTGCAGTTTTTGTCACGATTAGTTTACCAAAATTCAATATAAAAAGGGATGTAAGATTCGGAATAAATCAGTATTCATCTAGCTTCAAAAGGTGTTTTACTCAAATCGTTTCCTGTGCCCAAGCCTTCTTGGCCAACGCAGAGAGTGGGGCTGCTCTTTGACAGAAAACGATACAATCGTCCCGCTGTTCAACTAAGCCGAGTTGGGCAAGCGTAATCTGTGAGCACAGCTTGCACACTAGATTTTTGAGACTGGCAAATGGTAAATGAACAATATGTTCAGCTAAAAATTGGAATATGATTAATGGGTTGTGTATGTATGCATACTTAAATATTGCTACTACTTATAAACTAAGAATTACTGTACTTTAAAATGGAAAGTCCATGAATAAATTTCATTTATATTTTAGGAATGAAAATTGAATCCCATCTTGAAGGCAACCTTATATCAAACAATGACAGAACGGCAGCAGGACACATAAAACAACTCCTAGTAAAAATAATCGCCCCCGTCTTAAAGAGTATACGAAACGCACCCGACAATCTAGAAGACTACAAACAAGATTACGGTTACATGGGAATATCGTTACACGGGGCGGTTGTTAAGGCTAGAACTCAACCGACGCCGGTATCTACTTTAGCTGCCAGTGTCCCTACAAATACCATAACTCCGGTTGGACAGACTGTGGCTAGGACTATGACGAGTAGTGGAATTATTCAACAGGTATTTACATGCTTAAAGTTTTCATTTAACAAGAAAACAACCTAATTTGGAGTCAATAGTAGTAATATGTTACAGTTTTGAATATTACACACTTTTGCATGATATTTTTGGATTAAAAATAATATTGTCTGCTTAAACTTAAATGATAAATATCCGATTTTTTTTACTAAGGGTAATCCTCAAAGGACCATAGTGATGAGCCAGCAGCCGCAAAGGATTGCAACTCAGCAAAATCAACAGCAAAAAGTATTGTTTATGAATCAAAGGTCGCAACCGAGTAGTTCGTTGCAACAGTTTAGCCAATCAAATGCACCTACCACAACTGTAAGTTTAACCAGTATGCTGTTTTTGATTTAATTAAAGTTGACTGGATTTGATTTAGGAAAGAAACACAGTCAGTGATGTGCTGTATGTCAAAATTTAAAGAATTCAGTTTTTTTTAAGTAAATATATTGCATAAATTCACTATACTCACAGGTTGATTTGTTCCATCCTTAGTCCCAATTCATGCTAAGGTTGTTTCTTTTCTAGACCAAATTTTATTATTAGATAAGCTTTCTGAATTAACAACGTTATTTTTGTCAGGTGGTTAAACTTGTATCAGGTAGTCAAGTCTCGAACCAGCCAAAGTTTATACAAAGTCAACCCACAAAGCTGGTGATGGTATCGAATCCGGGGGGATTTTCTCAGCAAAGTCCCGGGACGCAAACGCAAAGCAACATTGTCAAGCCCAACTTTATAGTGCACAAAAATATCGAGGATTTTTCAGATCTAGGGTGACATGGTTCTAATTTTTAGGAGTTAAGATATTTGAAAAGGTACCATCAGCGGACAATTAAGCGAATTAAGTAGCTACAATTATTATGTATTTATTTATATTAATTTGTAGGACGATTAAGCCAACTTTTATCTTATTTTATTTCTTGTTGTTTTACCTATGTTATCTTATTTTCTGTATAAACCCACTTAAATTCGGTTTAAATCAATATATCAAAGCTCTTATATTTGGTAATAAATGTTCATTTTTTAAATACTATGACTGACATTTTTTCAATTTTCCATGATTTTCATCTCTATAATTGCTTTACACCTAGACACTGTAGCTACTCCATTTGCCTGATTGACAAAGATAAAATAAAGAAATGAAGCAATATTGTACTGCATGAAATGGGTGTTTAATTTATGTTTAATGTTTCAGCTAGATGAAATATTAAATTGGTATGGTATTGCGCATACAATTTAATTACAAACCACAATGAGAGTAAAATTACAAATAGCTGGTAGAATGGTTAATCAATGATTAAAGTTGGTATTTTACATCCAGATTTTTCAAATATTATCAAAAATGTGAATAACTGTTTTGAAATATATGATACTTATCTAGTATCTACTAAGTATAGAAAATCCGACAAAAGACAAAAAAAACTTTTAAAAAAATATGCAGATGTAGGTATTTAATTTCTGATTTCTGATTGAATTCAAATGAATGAAATCAAAATATGCTTTATTGTTTAAAGATACAAATCTTGATAACAAAGCTTTCAATACAATATCGGGTCTTCAAAAAAAAAAACAATCAAAGATTGCTTTGATTACGAAAACATACTTCGCTTTATTAATTGTTTCTTTATTGGTCATGATTTTTGACATGACATTTTGACATTAAAGTTTATTGACAAAATTAAAGAAAACTATTGCTACGACATGCGTTTAAAAAGCCATAGCAATCTTTGATTGGTTTTTTTTTTGAAGACCCAATATAATTAAAATTGAATTCATCAATAAAGTAGGTACATAAAAATAAAAAGAATAGAACAGGAATAAAAACAACTGGATACAATCTATACATATTGCAGTAGTCAAGCAATGGTAAGCGAAAGGTTAAGAGCCAGAAAGCAAGATCGAAAGACTGCTCAACATTAAAATTAAAAACAAACTTAGAATTATTAACCATTCGACAGAGGAGATGAGAAGTATGCCGCTACAGAGTAAAAAGCTTTAGCCAAAAGTAATTTTTTGACCTGATTCTTGAAATATCTACTCTCCTTCATTATTCTTATTCTATGAGGTAGGTGATTAAACATTTTTTTACTCCTATAGTGAACAGATTTTTGAGTTAGCGAGGATGTGGGAATTGGTAGATCAATTACATGTGAACTTTTGGTATTGACCAAGAAGGGAGCATGAATATTAGAGGAGTAGGTACTTCTTCTGCATGAGACGCAGATTTTAAAATCAAGATACAAGGCAAGGCTAAAATACGTCTGCATATAAAGAATGGTTTGCAAGAGTTCTGTGGACTAAAACCACATGCTGACTGTATAGCACGCTTCTGGAGAACAAATATGATGTTGAACAATGTTCATGAGCAACAACCCCAGAAGCAAATGACATAACTAAGATGTGACTCGATTAAAGAAAAATACATCCGCGTAGATTCACCTAGCTCTAACAGTATCTCTGTCTAAGAGCAAAGCATACTGATGATAATATATTTTTACATAAATGCTCGGTGTGTTTGTCAAACCTGAGCTGATCATCAACAATCAGGCCAAGATATTTAATCTCCATGCTTCTGCCTATAATAGTATTATCTCGAAAAACATTATCAAGATTACACTTGAAATTCATGATGGATGTCTTTTAAATATTAAATGACAACTGATTGGAGTCACACCACATTTTGATTCTTGCTTAGTCATCGTTCACCATAGCAGTCAGCATGACAGTGTCGATGCAAAACTATTGTGGTATCATCAGCAAAGGAAGTGCACAAACGACTTTTTTCTACAACTGTCAAAAAATGATGATGTTCGCACACTCATAACAGTTTGCGAAGTGACACTTTTCTACCGGGTATTGAGTTTCTAACGTTTCCATGACGCCGTGCGCGAAATAGCTAGTTCGCACACTGGTGTGTCATAGTGACACATACCTGTCAGGAAACCAGAAATAATTAAAATTCACCTGCCTTTGATTGAAAATGCAATTTTGGCTTCGAATGATCGATATTTAAATGGAGTTGTGGAAAAAATATTGTTTGCAACTCGGGTGCGAAATACTTTGGTGATCTCGACTCTCGACTATTTTTTTAACCAAAGTAGCATTTCGCGCCCTAGATACAAAAATAACTATTTACAACTGCAGGAAAATCATTATTGTCCTAAAACTCGTTATTATCCCCCCAAAACACCATTTTTTGACGTTTTTTTGCTGTCATTCATATATAAATGACGCGGCCATATAAATACAGTAGACTCGCGCTAGTGTGAACACACGCTTCTGTGAACCTCCCAGTAGTATGAACAGCCAGAATGAATACATTATATATTCTATAGTATGAATTTTTGAAAATCTCGTTAGTATGAACAATGCATTTGACCACGAATTTAACCGTTTCCTGTCTACTTGTTATTTTCATCGGTTGTTTCCGTCCAATTCTGAGGTTCCCTGAATGTTTTGAGACAAGGAATGCACAGATATGTTGAGTAAATGCACTCACTCTAATCTGGAATACACAAGTGGCAGCGAGTCAAGAGCACGTTCAAAAGTCTATAAGTTTTTAGTTCGTTGTGGTTAATCAGTTTTGTAAAAATGGCGAAAAACACAATTTTTTTAACTCTCTATAGGTCTGTTCTCATAAGAGTCTCTGACAGTTTGCAAACTGTCAGAATGCATCGCCGATGCATGTTTTCATTGACATCGTTCCAAGATAAATCAGTAACTTAGCTGAGCGATTGTTACTGACAGTTTCGAAACTGTCAGGGACTTTTGTAAGAATAGACCTCATGGGAAGTCAAAAATTCTAGAAGATTGCCAGCAAGACAAGAGCATATATTGGCGTTAATGACACAGAAAGCCTAAGAAACTTTCAAGACAAAGTAGGTAGCCATCCAATGGTCAGCTAGAACCTCACAGACAAAATTCACATCTCACTTTAATTATTGAACTGAGAAAATTTACTTAATGGATATGTTTGCAAGTATCTATTGTATTAATTTTTCTTAAATTTTAAGTTTAGAGAACATTGCTGACAATATTTTGCAGTGCTAGGTAGACCTTCGATGGTGTGAACATCTCGATAATATGAACACGTCCGGTTTTTTTGTTTGTCAACGTAGTTACTAAATTTTTGACTTGGGGAATAGACCGATTTCCTATTACCTGGACTGCGCGTGTCGCTTGTAGGCTGCAGGTGAGCGTCCAATGAGAAGTAAGTTTATGACAGACTTACGTCATATTCTTATTCAAGGGCCAGTTCAGAATGAATCGTTCCTTCTTTCTTTGTAACGTGTAATTTGACAAAGAGCAAACTAATACTTTACATATTACTGGAACTCAACGTAGTTTCGTTTAAGGTTATGTTAGATTATACTTGACATATTTCTTTGCAATTTCATTGAGCGATGTTGCCGGATGAAACATTTATCAAAATAAAAGTGTAAACAATGTTTATCCACTTTCAAGCTCTTCTTTTGTCTGATTTAAGGCGTTGTGAAACACTTGAGACTATATTACTTCTTTAATGTTATAATATTCGATTTGTATTGTCTACATTTGTTCTGCAACAATACAATCTGGCTACACTGCAGCCTACGAGTTGCGCGCGCATGTCATCTTTTATTGTTTTCTAACTTGTATTTATTACAATGAAGCTCCCTTTTTCTAATCATGGGAGGTAGGTCTATTATCTTTAAATAAAAAACAAACTTAAGGAACCAAACCACTTCAGGACAACGCCCCTTAAACCATAGAGTTCAAGCTTGCGCAGCAGTATCTCATGACTGACGCAGTCAAAAGCCTTTGACAAGTCACAAAACACTGCTGCAGCCTTCTCACCATCATTAAGAAGTCTGAGGTATACCTGCTCCAGGACATTGTATTTTTCGAAGATTGGAATCCAAACTGATTGCAAGATAATAGCCCATTCTGCTCTTGGAAAACCACCATCCGCTCCTTAATGAGCTTTTCAACTATCTTGCTTTTGCTTAGCGTAGGCAGCAATGATATTGGTTAACAATGATCTTCTTAAGCAAATACGGCAGTTGGACTAGTTGGAGGATAATGTGAAGTCTCTTAAAAAAGAACTGAATGACGTGAATGCATTGAAGAACAACCTGTTAACTAGTATTGAAACTTTAGAGACAGAAAACGGTGTTTATTTTCGTGATATAAAATATAAAGAAAAGTAAACTATCTTGCTTTAGATTACAGGAAGAATTGAATCATCTGACTGCAATTGCAAAAAAGTCTGTTTGTGATAAATCCATTCAATGTTCGATTCAATGCCAACCAGAAAACCTTAATGAATGTAAAGCTCCCTTTCAAGTTGACATGGAAAAGCTCACATCAAGAGTGATTGCCAAAAAAATTTTAATTCTATCTGATGAACAGGGAAGAAATTTGGATTCTGTCTTGAGGAACCGTTTATCTGCGATGGAAGATTTGTATAGGATTGTGCACATTATGAAACCTGGGGCTGGAATTAATAATGTTCAAAGTATGGAACTGTTGTCTAAAGACTTCACAGATACTGATTATGTGATAGTGATGGATGGTTCCAACGATATGTATAATAATAATTTTTTGTCTGCTAAAATTGTTTTAGAAATTATTAAGAAATGTGCCCATAACAATCTAATTTTTATGTCAATTCCGTATGCCTTTACTTGTAGAACTAATTATAATAGTTTCAAATTTAATAATAAAATCAGGAATCTTATTTTAAAAATCGATCATATTTCCGAAAATAATTGTGTTTTCGTCGATATTAATTCTGCCAAAGGAACTAAAATGAACAATAGGTCTATTTGTAATATTTTGGTTAATACTGTTTTTTTCAATAAGTTTGTTAACACAAAATGTCTCAGGTTTATAAAACCTGTAGGTTTTTTTTAATGTCCAGAATGAGACTTCAGTATTTGCACTAGAAAATGTTAAGCAGACTGACCACAGGGTTGAAGGTGGGAATGTTACTGAGGTATCGGATTGTGTAAATGCTGGGGAAAGTCTGAGGGATTGCAATGAAGGGGAACAAACAAATAATTTTTTATAGTTTCATCCCCTGTGAGACAGGGGTTAAATAATTCTAATTTAAGTTTTGACCGGAGGGGTACTAAGTTTGATTTATCTTTGATACTTCTAAATATTCAGTCCTTGAGAAATAAATGTGATGACTTTTATATACTCTTAGAAAATGAAAGCTTTCCAGATATAGTTTTAATAACCGAACACTGGTTGAAGCCAGATGAATGTTTTTATTTGCATAACTATGTCCCTATCTCTAAATATTGCAGAGAGAATTCGTTACATGGTGGTACTTTAATTTTAGCAAGTAAGTCGTCTCCTTTAAATAATTTGTTTGTTTCGTTTGACAATTTTGACTATTTATTGAGTGAACGTGTGTTTGAATTCTTTATGTTTCTGTAAGCTGAATAATTTATATATATTATGTTTATACCGACCTCCCTCTGCCAACGTAGTGGATTTTCTAAACAGGCTTGATATTATTCTCTCTCAAATTCCGACTCGCTCTAAAATAGTCTTGACTGGAGACCTAAACATTAACTTCACTGAGAGTCATTCTATTAATACTGTTTTGCTTGTAAATTTACTTGGCTCATATGGTCTAGTTATGCACGTTAGCTCACCAACTCGAATTGGTAAGAACTCGGCTACCACTATTGATTATATATGTTCAAGCATGGAAAATGTAAAGTGTTCGGTTTCTGACGCCAATCTGCCTGATCATGAAGTGGTGAGCTGCACGTTTGCAGGTATCGGTGTTGAAGTTAGGAATAAGCGACGTCTTGGCAGAATTTTTAACCGAGCAAGTTTTAACAATTTTTATGTCTACTGTCTTGACGTGAAATGGCGGGATCTAAGTCAGTCTCTGGAACCTTTTGGGGCATTTTATACTGTTGTGATTGACCTATTCAATAGAGCGTTTCCTCTTAAGTTAATTAAATCTAAGACTAAAAGGCAAAAACCATGGCTTACAAGGGGTATAAAGGTGTCAGCAGCCAACCTTCGCTCTCTCAAATATATAAAAAAAATTTTTGGAAACAATCAGTTTTTTAGCTTATATTGCAGTAAATATCGTAAAATATATCGTAAACTTATTGCAACTGCTAAAAAGGAATATTATACCAGGAGACTTTCAAGAGCCAAAAATAGTCAAAGAGAGGGCCGGTCTATAATCAATGACTTGTGCAATCGACAGAGGCATGGTTCTGATGAAATTGCTGTCGATGCAGAGACCTTGAATACATTTTATTGTGCCATGGCGGGCATCTTGACATAAAATATACCAATGAGTAATGATCCAATTTCTTACCTTGATGACCTATCTTTTCCAGATTCGTTTTATTTTTTTCCAACGGATATCAATGAGGTTAAAGAGGCTCTTTGTGACATCAAGAAGAGGAAATCCTCGGGTGACGACGGAATTTCTGTTGAGGTACTTTTTAAGTTACCTGAATGTGCTCTGGAAGGTTTTGCTGATGCAATAAATGATTCATGGACAAGGGGCGTGTTTCCTTCATTTCTAAAATCAGCAATAGTGATTCCCTTGCATAAGGGTGGTGATCATCAAGAGCCATCTAACTATCGACCAATTAGTTTGCTGTCTACTGTTTCAAAAGTTTTTGAAAAAATTGTAAAAAAAAGGGTTTGGCACTACCTCCAGGCGAATAATATAATTACTCTAAAGCAATTTGGATTTCAAAGCTCCAAAGGTACTCATGATGCCATGTTCAATTTTTTGGAAACTGTTTACCACCACATTAATAAAGGAGATGCTGCGGCAGCGGTTTTCTGTGATCTCTCCAAGGCCTTCGACTGTGTGGATCATGGAATTCTTCTGTCAAAGCTTGAGCGTTACGGCTTGGGATCTTCACTCGCATGGTTTCATTCTTATCTAAATTGTCGAAGCCAATCTGTGATCGCATCGGGGGTAAGATCATCGGCGAGAGTTGTTGGGTGCGGTGTTCCGCAGGGGTCTGTCTTGGGACCCTTGCTGTTTTTAATATATATAAATGATCTTGTCGGGGTGCGGATATCGGGCCAATTCACCATTTTTGCTGACGATAAATCAATTGTATGGCGCAATAAAAATGTGGAACAACTTAAACAGGACATCGCATCTGACCTTATCATAATCAAACAGTGGTGTGATTCTAACCGCCTCTGTTTTAATGTCAATAAAACTAATGTTGTTGGTTTTGGATGTGACATGACGGGTTTGAATCTGGGAGGAAATCGTCTCGAGGACCAGCCCTGTACAAAATTTTTGGGTTTATTTGTCGATGGTGGGTTACGTTTTGAGGACCATATAATTAGGCTTAGCAGGAAACTGTCATCGGGATGCTTTGCGATTAGAATTGCACACAGGGAGCTTGGTTCGGCTGTGGCTCGAATGGTCTACTTTGCACTGTTTGAGTCTCATCTGAGGTATGGGATTTCCTTCTGGGGTCAAGTAGTCATTATCTTCTAAACATATTGTTTATTCTGCAGAAGAAAGCAGTAGGTACGCTTTATAACAAACATTGGCCGAAGGGACTCTTGTAGACCCCATTTCCGGTCGCAGAATATCCTGACATTATACTCTTTGTTTATCCTAGAACTGACCAAAAGGCAAAATTATTTATAATGGCAGAAAAATTTTCAACCATCTGCCAATTCACGTTAAGATTGCCAACAGTGTAAAGCGCTTTACGGCCATTTGCACCACTATATCTTAAGGGATATTTAATCCAAGTGGAGCTTTGAATGTGACTCTCGTAGAAACAAAAGTGATATTCAAAAGCTCCACTTAAATTAAATATCCCTTTATATCCCTTAAGTGATAGCGGTGCAAATGGCCATTAGACGGTTACTTAAGGGCATTCTACTGACTAAGGCATATTATACCCTGGAAGAGTTTTTTACAGACAACTTTATGTGAGATATGAGACTTTTTTTTATCACTATATGTTATTTGCTTATTTTTTTATTTTAATTTTTTTTTTTGTATTTTGTATTTTTATAGTACTTGTTCTTTTACCTTTTTAGTTTTACTGATTTTACATTTTGTCCTTTTGGTTTTGATGTTTTTTAGCTTTAGCAACAAATTTTTGTGTTATAATTTTATTGTAATTTAGGAAATGTATAATATCATGCTTTGTCAACAGAAATTTGATTTTCTTGGACAATAAAGTATTTTTTGATTTGATTTGATTTAGTGAGAGGGTCAGTGGCGTATCCAGCTTGAGGTTCTGGGGGGGGGGGGGCAAACCAGATGCCCGCCGGAGGCGGAAATTTGAGGTGCCACGCCCAAAAGTCGTTAAAATCACACATCTTGATGGCATATTCGCGCGCTTTTAACGAAAAATAGGATAGTGCCATGGTTCTATATTAGGTTCGTTCCAACCCCTCGTTTTCGTATCGTCATGAAACGGTTTCGGAACTGTTAGGATCGATTGCAGGCGCATGCGTTGACCTTGCACGGTTTTATCTTGGTACAGAAACAACGGGTAGTTGGAACGGTTTCATGATCGTTTTCGTAATGACGACAGTTCAAATAACTTTCCCCTAAATTTTTTTGTTTGCAAATTAAAATAGAAGAATATAGGATTAGGATTACAAAATAATATATAAAAAAGGAAAATCGAACATCAACGCTGATTCATTATTATCAAGAATCTGAAACTGAATCCTTGCAAGCTGATAACATCAAGGATTAGCAAATAGCTGATAATAAATTTTGTACTTTTTTTCACTTGAAAAAATAAAAATGCTACAGTTTTATAAGTTAGATTGGAAATTGGTTGTTTAACAACAACATGAACAACAACAACAGGTGACAAAAATTGAGTTACGCATATCAGTCATGGATCAGTCCACGCGGTTCTTGCTTTCCACTCGGGATCGAAATGACGGTGCTAAAACCAGTTCTCGAACGATCCCAGGTTTGCTTGGAACGCCAACGAAACTGTACGGTAAACGATCGTCTCTCGGTTGGAACGCGTTTAACCTATGGCGCATGACCGTGACCGTACATTGAACGGTTTTTGGCTGGGTTGGAACGAACCTATTATTAGCCTGCGAGCCGCCACTGAAAAAATGTTTGGGCTGCCCAATGAAACGATAAGAAGTTGATAACTGAAATTATTTATTTTCCTGAGAGGTCAACTTTCAAGAAATAAGTAAAACACAAAACCAAACCAAAGTTAAATTCAAAATTCAAATGTGTGTAATACACACCTACAAAAAAATAGTTATTTTCCTAACAAGTGCGCAAAGTGATACTTTGCCGCACGAAAAAAACAATAAGACGAACGACGCGAAGCGGAGTTTGGATAAGCTTTCAGTGCGGGAAAGACACTTTGCGCAAGTGATAAGAACTATACTTTTTCCACGAGTGTTTGAAAATTTGTATATCATTCAGATGAGCTGTACCTAATCTTCTTAAATCTTTCAAGATAATCAAAACTAGTGATAGAAAGATTTAGGAACCAAGAAACTGCTCAAGCAGGACAATGATAAATGATCAGGAACTGTTTGTTTAGGGATATTGCCCCACAGGTGTCTTGCGATATTGCAGTAATATGAGTTGAAAGAGTTTACATCAATTTCAGCCGAATCATCCTGCTTGGATTCCTTTCCCCTCAAGTAATTTACTATACTCCAGATCTCCCCCTGACTATTATTTGTAAATGATATTCTACTGTTATAGTAAGTGGTTTTTGCTAGTTTAATTGTATTTCGGTATGTTGATCTATATTTATTAAAATATATACCTATGGTACAAAAACTTCGTTAGTCAGTGCAAATGTGATGGTGTGCAGACATCTCAAGACTCAAGTTATTGGATGAAATTCTCAGGCCCTTGGTAATCCATGGTGTACCATCTGCTACACCATATTCTAGAGAATTACATTTTCCTGGAGAAAAGCAGTAAATGATGAACTTGATAGTATAGTTACCAAAAAGAATATTGAGCTAGTGGAAGATGGTATATCAGAATACGTGAGTGCATTCTTCAAATGGGAAAATTAGAGTTTGTGTAGACTCTACAAAGATAAATAAATACATTGTGCGGCTTGCTCAACAGTCTAACTCCCTTTGAGAAGCAGTATCACACATAAAAAAAACAATTCCATTTTTTTCTTTCAACTTTAAATGCTACTTCGAGATATTGTCAACTGGAACTTATGATTGATATACTTTATTGATAACTTGAAATGAACAAAAAATAAAGAATATACAATATAACAGTAACGGTATCCATCCAACAAACAATAAAGTTTTCCTTTAAACAGTGAAAGATCACTGGTAACAAGGATAATAATATATAAATTTTTCTCACCAACTCAACGGTACAAAGTCAAAATTTAACAACTTTTCTAACACCGTGGGAAAGATAGCAATTTTTGCGAGTGATTAGTTACTTTTAGAGATGAATTTTGCAGAAGGTGAGATTTGGCTTTATCAAACATGAAAAATATAGAAAAGGCAATTGATGCTATTAGTCTACATTTTAGTCAACAATAAACAAACTGTACAGTTACTACAGCGTAACGTTGCAGATCAGGTGGAATAACCCTTAATGGAAAGAAATTTGTTTTTGCTAAGCATGAAGTGAGTTATGTTGGTTATAGAATTAGCAAAATGTGAATTAGAGCTGACCTAACAAAAGTTGAAGCAATACAGAATTTTCCATAACCAAAAGATATAACTGAATTTAGATCTTTTATGGAATTGGTAAATCAACTCGAATCGAGATATGCAATGGTTAAATAAGAGATGCTTAGTATTGTATGATGGATAATGTATCTAAATGTAGAACTTACTTGGACTTGATAATTTTAAAGTATGTATAAGCCCAGGGGCGGACTGGCACTAGAAATCAGGCCGGGCGATGATGAGACTTGCCAGGCCACCCACTTTTGCTTTGCTGATGTATTCATATTCCTTATAATTTTTTCTCGATTTTGTATCACTTTCCACTATTTGTTATGGAATAAACGAGTTAATAATTGAAAGATGAATTGAAGTGCTTCAAAACTTTATTATTTATCGAAAATAAATTACAGTTATTGTTCGTCGATTTTTAACTGACACTTGCGGTATGAGGAGCGAGGGGGTGTTTCATATGGCAAAAACAGGTGTGACGTCAGGTAACCATTGGCGTTCTAATGTAGGGAGCCACCAGCTCACATTCCGTCCGAGTATCAGATTAAAATCGACGAACAATACTGAGTTGTAATAGTTATTTTTTTTACAAGACGCGTTTTATCGTCTATTTTATTGTCGACCGGAAAAGTTAATTAATTCACGAGCGATGAAGTCGCGGGTGAATTATGACAAAAGTTCTCTGATGGCCATTTCCACCAACTATTTTAGGGGAGCCTTAACGCTAAGTATTCCCTAAAATGACATTTTTACATGTAGACATGTCAGTTTAAGGAATACTTATCGTTAAGGCTTCCCTAAAATAGTTGGTGTAAACGGCCATGAGTGCAGTACATCTTTTTTGATTGCCATAAGTATAAATGTTTCCAGGTGATCTTGTCCCAAACTATTTCGTAGCCTGTTCAAAATGTATTTCAGCTTTGACCTCTCACAACTAACCTGTGATATGGATAAAGTTAGTATGTATTATGTATTGGTAAGCTCTTTGGAGATCGGGATAGGTCTCGGCATACAAAATAAATGCTATTTCATCCGCAGGTTACACACATAATTTTTTTCTGCAAGGAGAAAAAAAAAACATCAGAATAGCTTAAATAGACCCACATCAGAGTGGCTCAAATTTGGCGTAAACCTCGGCAGATTTCTTTGATCGATTATCTACTATACCCATACTTTGGTCAGGGAGGTCGCAGGTTATGAATTATTATGAAAAATAATTTTTCAAACATTTATTCTTACTTTATTTATACGTTGTGAGAATGTGCAGGGTGTTCCAATTTGGACACTTTTGATAAGAAACGTAAATTTCTGAGACCAGATACAAAAAAATGACCCCACCCCCCCACTGAGGATCAAATTTCATTATAGAGGATGTTTCTGGATTTTGAGCAATACTGTGAAACCTTATCACTTTTGAAGTGAAGACTTCTTCAGAATCATTGGGAGTGATTTGAGACTCGACTCGATTAAACGAATAAGCGACACTGAAAAGAGACAGACATATAGATCTATGGGATTTAGCTAGCTAGATAATAGCTTTGTTCGCGGGTCCGATTTCGAATCGGTTCAGGGACTATTCGCATGCGCAGTGTAAAAAATTGCGTTCGCGGATAATAAAATTCTGAATTTTTAGTAACAGTTCTACGTTCGCGGATCACATAGAATTGGTTTTAATTGATTCGGAATCGGTTCTAGCAGTCCCAGGATTTTTGTTAGGACTAAAAGTTCGGTTCGGCTGCTCATGCGCAATTTTGTCAGACTTGTCAGCTGACTGGTGTTTATTTGTGTTTGCGTTATGGAAATTTGGGTTTTTTATTTGTTCTTACGCTGAAACGATAAACTATACGCTAGTTTTTTCCGACGGAGTTTATAGTTTACTGAATTTGCAGTACAGTATTATGTAAGTTACTTATCTCTATTTAATCTAATATATTTATTTATATGCACAATTTTAGTGATTCTTTTTAGAGCTTATTTAAGTTCCTAAAAGCGATGTAATTTTGAGAAGGTGATGCCACATTTCAGGGATGAACAATGTATAGAGCATTTTCAAATTTTGAATAAATATAAATATTATATCTGTTCTGTTATTCTTTTTGATTTATGAAAATCAAATAGCCAAGGTTCACAAATCACCTAATGTTTAAAAGTATTCGGTTTTCGGTTCCAAAATCGTTCGCGGTAAAAAGAAATCCTGAACCGATTCTTAACTAGGCATGCGCTCTACGACAATCCCGAATTAGTTCTGAACCGATTCGGAATCGGACCCGCGAACAAAGCTAATAAGATGGAATACTTTTGTACAGCGTTCCCTATTCTTCGTCTCCTTTTTGTGCGGTGCTTCGTAGCCTTCCCACTCTTGTCTACCAAGCGTTGTACCTAGTTTATGTATTTCATTCTCTCTCAGTTTAGTTTATTGAAGGTTTGACTTCTACTGGGTGTGAACTGCACAAATATTTTTTTATTTTTTATTTATGAAAATAATTGATTTATGTAGGTATGAAATTTCTAGAGGTACTTTTTCAAGCAGAATCCAATGACGTACTCAAAAAAGTTATAAAGCTTTCACAGTTTTGCTCAAAATCGAGAAACGCCCTCTAGCGACAAAACGGTTGGTGGTATATCAAATTGGACCACCCTGTACTCAGTAAGTACATATTATCAAAAAACGGAAAATAATAAAAATACCTATTCAAAATAAAAATCCGCAATACAAATTTATCTGATAAGAACAAAACGAAAAATTGAACAATGGTGTCAGCTTCGAAAAATTTTCTACAACATTCTTTTTGGAAATTTTTCATATAAAATTTTTTGGAAAATTCTTAGAAAATTTTTCGGAATAAGTAGGTACGTTTTTTTTTTCAAATTTTTTACTCAAAACTCTTTCGAGTAGATTTTCAGACTCTCAGGGAGGCGCGCGCCCCCCTCCTGTATCCGCCGCCCCTGAAAGTATGTTTATGTCCAATTTGAGGCAATAGGGAACTTGCACATTTTTTTTTTATTTCAAAAATGTGTTGCACTACACTAAAGACATAGTCATGCCAAATATATATCAAGCATTAAAAATCAGCCGTTAATTTTTTATAAATATTTGAAGTTACGCTCGAAACATCGCCATTTGAAACGACCGATTAGTGTGACGTCACTGAGCAACAAAATTCCGTTCACAGTCCTTGGTTGACAGTGACCTGCGAGCAGGTAGATTTAGATTATGGTTATGTTGTTATGTATACCGTTTATGATAGATTTGACAGTGACAACACCAGCAGCACATGGCGTGGCAGCGGTGCGACCCGATTATTACTGCCCTTTGACGTCAGGATCCATAGAAATACGTTTTTGATCTTGTCCAGAATTTCGAATTATTTGGTATTTTCAATTGAAGATTTCGGACACCAGAGATAAGATATAATATTTTTTTCTTAACTGCATCATTTATTAGGATGATTGTTATTGTATTTTATTATTTATTTCATATTTAATTTAATGTGCAAGTTCCCTATTCTGATATTTTTTTTTTTCTCCAATTTCCCAAAATTTTTAGCAGTTAAATTTAAAAGTGTGTTTGATTTGATTTGAAAAAACCTCCACTATATCTTCAAATTATAGCGAGGGAAAAAACAACTTCAATTTCGTAAAAACATGTTTAAATTAACAATAGAGTGCCAAACCAGCGCAGAACGGACGAGGAAGTGGAAATGTATAATTTCCACCTTTTTTCGTCCTTCTGACTTGTGAGGTAGGAACTTCCGTTGGGAATCTCACTTAAAACGCGGTGGGCATGGTGAAGAGAGGGGGAAGGCCCGCTAACCGTTCCTTTTCAGGCCTCAATAGGTCCATGTTATTTATTCACAACAAAAAAAAAGCTTCTGACTCATAAGGTAGAAAGCCTTATTTTGGGGTAGTGAAAAAACATCCACCCCTCAATTTCTGCACAACGAAACCTGCCAACCATTACGTTTATTAGTTGACCGATGACTTGGCATACCGGGCCACCAAAAAATGGCCTTCTAACAGATGACTGAGGCTTTAGTGTCACGGGCTCTTAGACTATAACGTACTCTCAGAAAAAATATCGGCAGACGAAAAAGACGGCAGCGTTTTTTTGGCAGACGCTGGAATAATGACAAGTTGATTTATGGTAAACAATACTGATAATAGCTGATATTCATGAAAGTGTATTCAAAATTCAAATAGGCAGTAGATTTATTTGACAGCACAGTTTTGGCAGACACTATCAAATTTTGTCACATACAGGGTGTCCCAGCTGAGCGTGAACCATTTGAAATGCTTATAACTTCTAAACTAGTTGTGCTAGCGACCTGCGGCTTGCGCCATTCGACTTCTCCTGGCCTAAAGTTTTTTTAAGTAGGTAGGTTGCAAATTTTCTTGCCTCTCATACAGGGCGAGTAAAAAACATCCGTTTTTCAACATCGAAATTCTCCATTATCTTTAATGGAACACCCTGTATATCACAACGTCAAAAAAAAGAGTCATGCTAAAGGTATCCATGTACCAATAAGCATCATCATTGAAACTTAAAGTTTTAGCCGTAAAAAATTGAAATCTAAATCCTGGTATTTAAGCATAAGCATGGCAGCTTCATGTTGTAGGTATGTACTTGCTATCACTATGGCAAACAATTTTTAAATGTGAGTGTAGTTGGACATCAACTAAGTTAAAATAAATTTTCTACGAGAACTTAACAAGTTCCAGTGAGAATAGCGAGATACCCCAAAACTAACAGTTTGGCGTGGAATCTCTGTTGAGGAAAAATACGGAAATAACATCTGTAAATAAGTGGTTTAAATTAATACAATTAAATATAGTCAAACACTTATAAACTTAATAATAATTAAATTTTGACACTTAACATTTAACAATATTATTAAATAACGCGATTTAATTTTTTTTTAACAAAAAATTAACAGAAACTATAAATTTTTTACTCATTTGCGGAATGGCGACGTGGTTTTTTCGCTGCTCTCTTATATTCTGCTTCTGGAACATCTCAACAAACAGTCCAGCAATAATCCGCCAACATGGCAACATTTCGCCCTGATGTCATTTTTCCATGATTGCGATGTCCTTATGGAAGCGTTCTCCATCGTCACTCAATGCCCCACAGTTGTTTGGAAAGAAGTATAAATGTGAATGTAAAGAGTGGATTTTCAAGGACATGTTGCAACCTAGTTCTTGATACGATTGTAACATCTTTCCGATTAGTTCAGCATAGTTGTCGGTCCTCTTATTTCCTAAGAAGTTTTTTGCCACAAGACGAAAGTCTTCCCAGGCTTATTTTCTGTACCTTCCAAAACACAGTAAAAATTATTATCTTTAAATAGTGGTCTAATTTGAGGACCGATAAATATACATTGCTTGATCTTCGTTTCACTTAATCTTGGAAATTTCTGACGAAGGTACTGAAAAGCAGCTCCATTTTTGTTCATTGCTTTTACGAAATTTGTCATAAGCCCTAGTTTAATATGCAACAGGGGCAATAATACTATTTGTGGTGTGGGTCGACTAAAGGGTCATTTTTTTGCCCAGGTTGAAATGACTGACGATGACGCCAGACCTTTTTTATGTACCTAATGCACATTTCTATCTCGACTATCTCGTTCGCAGATAAAACAACAAAATTTCGTGTAGCCCATTTGTAGACCAAGCAGAAGAGCTACGACTTTCAAACCTCCACAGATTTGCCATCGATGTTCATCATACTTAATCCGCAACAAAAGGCCTTTCATATTTTCATAAGACTCTTACATATGGACTGCGTGACCAATAGGAATCGACGGTAAAATATTTCCGTTATGTAGCAAAACAGCTTTTAAACTTAGTTTAGAGCTATCTATGGAGAGTCTCCATTCGTTTTGTACATAGAAAATATTAAGTGCTCTCATCAAACCACTGACATCTTCACAAAAAACTAAAGTGTCCACCATAGCAAAATATTGCATCAACTTTTTTTGTCTAGTACGGAAAGAAGTTGCGGCCTTGAAATTCTGTTTTGCTCTTTAGCAATGCTTAGTCCCTTACGAGATCGATTAACTTAGCATGCGTTATCTTGTGTGGCTGTGATGATGTACTAGGTGCTTTGAAATCTGATATTGATAAAGTTAATGGTGAACTGTCTGTGCTTTCATCTTCTTCGTCGTTGCCAATCTTAGGACGCTCCGGGATTGAGTGAATATTGCTTTGCGGCAAAGGACGAGTAGCCGTTGGTACATTTGGATATAAGGTGCTATGGCTAAGTATGGCAGGGTTTGCCAAAGTGATAGCAAGTACAGTACATACCTACAACATGAAACTGCCATGCTTATGCTAAAATACCAGGATTTAGATTTCAATTTTTTACGGCTAAAACTTTAAGTTTCAAGGATGATGCTTATTGGTACATGGATACCTTTAGCATGACTCTTTTTTTGACGTTGTGATATACAGGGTATTAAAGATAGTGGAGAATTTCGATGTTGAAAAACGGATGTTTTTTACTCGCCCTGTATGAGAGGCAAGAAAATTTGTAACCTACTAAAAAAAATTTTAGGCCAGGAAAAGTCGAATGGCGCAAACCGCAGGTCGCTAGCACAACTAGTTTAGAAGCTATAAGCATTTCAAATGGGTCATTGTCGGCTGGGACACCCTGTATATGACAAAATTTGATAGTTTCTGCTCAAATTGTGCTGTCAAATAAATCTTCTGCCTATTTGAATTTTGAATACACTAGAGCTGCTCTAACGCTTCCATGAATATCAGCTATTATCAGTATTGTTTACTATAAATCAACTTGTCATTATTCCAGCGTTTGCCAAAAAAACGCTGCCGTCTTTTTCGTCTGCCGATATTTTTTTCTGAGAGTACGTTAGTAAAGGAATCGATTTACAAAAAAACAAAATTTGATAAATGTCGTTCACTAAAACTTGAAAATTACAAATTTGACAGGCGTCTGCCGAAGTAATGCTGTTAAACAAATCGTCTGCCTGTGTAATATTGATAAGTCCTCAAACTACATATTAATTCGTTTCCGAAAATTTCGATCTTGATCAATATCGTTCACCAAAATGAAAATTCATCCCTTTTTAAAATTCAACCCCCGATTAAAGCTGCCACCCTGTAACGGCAGACGGTCAGTTTTGGTATGTCCAAGTAACCCCCAATCATGTATAATGGCAACAAATATCCAGTTAAGTTCCTCAAAATTTGTTAGAGGGCGCGAGTGAACTTGGAGTGTTTTAAATTTTGGCGGTAAATGTCAATAGTTTAAAAGTGATTAAATTGAGTAGAAAGAAAGATGACTACCTATGAACAATGGACAATGGATAAGTTAAAATATCTTCTAAAGCGTTCAGTGGCTCTTAGAGAATATTTTTAAAAGTGTCAGCGTCAGCTTGTCTTGAAACCACACATCAAACTTCAGTTTTGAGGTTAGAATTACAATCGAATTTTTACGCGCCAAAATTTAAAGAGATCCAAGTACAGAAGCACCCTTTTCAACTCAACTGTCAATATTACATGCCTTTAATAAAAATTTTGATCAATATCGTTCACCGAAAAACCTGCCAGCTCCTATACTATTGGTACGTGTAGATGTTCCCCGGCTGCCTCTCTAGCCCTGCTGCAATCTGTTTCTGTATTTATTCAATATTTTGTGGCATCGCAACTAGTAGTACAGAAAAATGCAGCAGGAATTTCTGATAGAAAAGGTAGGTACGGCAGTACGAATTCCTGCTTTTTAATCTTGTCTTTCACAAAATTGTGTAATTAATCAAATTGTTCTCTCTCCATACGGACGTACATATGGTATCCACTACGATCTGCCTCCAGGTCCATCATTATTAATACATGAAAAGCACCATATTTTTTTCGATTCTTGTTTATTTTGTGCACCCGGAATCTTCTTTTTTTTTTGGTTTGTAAAATCAGAGCCGCAGCAGCACATTCTTCTAGAAACTCTAAGTCACTAGACAAACTTCTATACTCCATAATGTACTACTCAAAGCTACTGACAATTTTACTGAATAAAATGTATAGAATAAAATGAGCGTGTTACAAATTTGCACACAAACTGTCCCACGTGAAGCTATGTCGCATGGTGTGAGGTGGCGTAGAATGGCGTGGCGTGTTGCTAGTGGGTTTCGGCCTTTATCCACAGGCAGAGGCAGCTGTTTAAGCCATGAATAAAATATTTGTTTAGCTCATTTTTATCGAGTTTTTTGTTAATTTCCACTTTTGATCTCTTATCTTTACCAACTCAAAAACTAATTTGAGGGTATTCTTCTTTCAAAATCCTGAGAAAAAGGATAAATAACAAAATAACCTTTACTTTTGTGGAGTTTTCTGATATTTTCAACACTTCATCCCCTATCAGTTGCAATTTGAAGGAGTATTCTAAAATACTTTATCAAGTTCCTGCGAAAGGATGTTAGTGGTATTCCATCCAATATCTCAAGAAAAAAGATAAAAAACTTATTTTTAGTGAATTTTTTTAATGTTCTCAACTTGTGATCAATATCGATCGATTTAATTTCAAGACCAATTTGAGGCTATATTCTATTTCTAGAACACCGTGTTAGTTAGAAGATGGTACCCATTGTTCGTCTCGTTTATCTGACACTTTCCGTATGAGGAGCGAGGGGGTGAAGTATATGGCAAAAACAGGTGTGATGTCAGGTGACCATTGGCATTCTAATGTAGGGTGTCACCAGCTCACATTCCTTTCGAGTATCAGATTAAAATCGACAGACTTTACCCAAGGTTGTTTGAGAGAGGTAGGTTGCCTGATAACTTTATGACTTCATCTGGGGGACCTCAACATAATGCAAATCTTCATAAGGCACCCCAAACGCGTCATCAGGTTACTCATTACTAGGCAACCTATGAGCTTTAGGAACCTTGGTACCTACCCATACCATGTTTCCTTTTCCTTAGGCGCACAGGGAAAGGCAAAAAAGTATCGAGCATAAAGCGATCTTAAACCACGGTAGGCGGTGGTGTATACATAAATAGTGTGTGTTTTCATTGAAAATTTATTGTATAAATGTCATCAGGCTTATATGACTGGAATCAGTGATTCAAAAATCTATAGACTTTCTAGCTAAAGAAAAAGTGATAACTATGTTAAGTTCCCTAAAAAATCGCCAGGAAGAGAACTGTTGATGAACTAACAAGAATTATAGTAGGTATTATACAAAGGAAAGTACATACATTCATTTTATGTAAAAAGATCTCAACAATAGATAAATCATTAGCAGTAATAAGGGCGGACGAGAATATACCTACCAGAAACTTTAAGAGAAGCAGAGAAGTAAATCGATTTTTATTGGCAAAGAAGAAATAATCTGGTGAAGAAGACATTCTAAGAGATATCAGAAAGTACAGAAGAGAACAAATAAACATTATATTTTTATTACTTGGACGAAACGTGGGATAACGAATAATACACAGAAGGTAAATAAATTCTTGCAAGATGAAAATGTCCCAAATTCTTGCCAGTCATTTGTGGATGGCTTTTTGACTGGCTGGAAAATGACTTCCGGTAAGGGCCGCTGGACGCTGGTTGAATAATAACTCACATTTGTAGTGATAAAAGCTTTCTAAGTGAAGGTTTGCTGGAATTTGAATCAAAATCAACCAACGATTAGGTTCCGATGTTTTTGAAGACTACTTTTCTGAAATGATAACAACAATTCCTAAAGATTCCGTCATTGTCATGGACAACGCCAGGTATTATTCCAGGGCTTCCTTTCGAAAGGGCGATATCCAAAACCGCGATATTCAAAACGGCGGTCTCATTTCAGCGACATATCAAAACAGCGACATTTAAAAATAGCGACAAATCAAAAGAGCGACATATCAAAACAGCGACATTTAAAAAGAGCGACAAATCAAAACAGCGACTTGTCAAAAGAGCGACACATTAAAAGCGCGACATTTGAAACGGCGACATCTAAACAGAACAGCAGCATATCAGCATTCGTTCGGCAAACTGCGCGGAAAAGTGGCAGCTTCCGCACTAGTTAGGAAATATATATTATCCGTTCACAATCCGATGTCCACTGGTACCAGTAAAGTTTATCACCTTTCAATGCTATTTGATAGGGACAGGTGATGAATATACCTGCACCTGTGGACATCGGATTGTGAACAGGATATACTATAAACAACAAGTTTTGAAAACGACTTTTTTCGAACGGCTGAGATAGTTTGTTGGACCGAGCCGTAGGCAAGTTCCACAAGTCAAGCGAGTGTAAAAACTTTTCCGCAGGCTGTGTGAAAAACTCTATATTCAGAGGTTGCCTAGCGTGTGAAAAACTCCATTTTCAGAAGTAGTTGTAGGAAAAGTCACTTTAAATTGATAAATTTGAGCACTAAAACCACCTCAAAATATCGAATTAATTTTCCATTTTTTGAGACACTCAGATGGCGATTTATTATTACACAAAGACACTTCTTGCTGATTGTTAGAGGTAGTAGCAGTAGTTAACATTTCTAGGTATTTGCAAAGTCGTACAAAGAGCTATATAGGGGTTGCAATCAAAATTTTTTAAAAATCGCTACTTTTGAAGGGTTTTTAATGTTTCTGGGACACACATTTCTATCGCAGATTGCTAGAAGGATAGATAATAGCTAACATTCCTTCCTAGCTCCTTGCAAGAGACACAATGAACTAGAGGCTACAATTTAAAATTTTCAAAAATCGCTACTTTTGTACGGTTTTAATTTTTTTAAGACACTCATCCAAATGAGTGGCATAACCAACCAGCTAATAAGATAATGTTATTATGAAGAAGAAGATCTATGCAGAATTTATTCTAAAAATTATGTTCAATCACTTCACAAAAATAATTCAGTGTCTAAATTTACCATGATTGAAAGTTTCCATAGTTTCGAATCAATTTCTTTAATTTGAAATTTCTATGTGAAACAATAGTTCTGTTAGATATGGAGGGTTATATTCTCAAGAACGCCCCTAAAATCTACTTTCTATGGCTTTTTTATCAAAGGTTTATGTAGAAAATTGCTCAAAAGTCAGTTAAAGATGGTTCTTGAGTTTATGTTAAGAAAGAAAGCAAATTAAATAAGTTAAGAATAAATATCAGTTAATTATTTGGTAAAGGAAATAATTCTTTTTTTCCTGAAAAATTCACCGATAACATAATTTTAGCACGGCTGAAATATCTAATTACAATTAGGCATTTTACGAAACATCCCTTTTATATTTTGTTGCCGACACAACTTTAAAGTCACACCGCGTTCAATAAAAACGGCTGGTTTTACTACCAGTTGTATAGCTGTAAAACCCCATGACCATTATCATTGTATAAAATTGTAAACATTTTCAACCCTCAGTTGGGCACACCATGTAAAAACCAGGTAAAAATTCTCTTGTCGACTGCCTGCATGAGGGGGTGGGTTTTTGCAATAATTTTCCAAAACCATGACATTTCAAGTTCAGATCTCTTACTGTGCGATACAAAACTTTGAGGGTGACTACTGTGCGTGTATTTACCAAAAAAAAATTATCATGCAGAATTTATTCGACATGATGATGGAACGGGAAGTTAAAAAAATTCTACAAGACTCGGCCACAGCAGACACAGCGAAAAGCAAAAACAACAAAAAGAAAAACAAACAAAGAATCAAAAGAAGCTTGGATACTCTGAAACAGATTTTGTTAAATTGCGATCCCGATTTGATAACCGTCAAACGAAATGGACCCAGAGCTGGTAAGCTGCAGCAAATGGATCTACTTGAAATGGCAGTGGATCATTCTAGGCAATTGGAAACTAGAATTGTTCAATTTTCTTGTCAGACTGCTCCTGATGGAAATGGTGACGCAACTAAAACGAGTGGAAACTTTCAATTGGATGAGGAGAGTGATGCTGTTTTTAGGAAATTCCACAGAGCGAAGCCTGAAGAAGTGCAAGTTTGTGAAGCTGATAGTACGTCTTTTAGTGGAAATAGTTATTATAGTTGGTAATGGATTTGTGAAATTTGTGTTTGGATTTTTAATAAATAGTTGGAGTGCCAAAATTAGTGTAATTTAATTTAAATAACGGTAAAAATAAATTTCCATTAATCTACCTTCGAAATTCTAAAACAAAAATTGAGTAATATAGATATTTTGAATTTTTAAAAAGCATAAAATATTGATTGATTACCTAATTGATTTTTTATTTTTAAAGACAATATTTATTGTTATTTTATCGAACTTAAGGATTCGGTCTTTTTTGTACACAATTTAATTTTTTATATGGAATGCGTACCTAATACAAGAAAATTGGTTCTCCAATATTAATCGAACTATGATCGATTCAGCAGGAGGTTGTCGAAAATTACCAACAAAATTATGCTATTGTCGTAGAAACCTAATTCAGTTAATTTATTATTATATCAATGTTGTAAATATTTTAGCTAGTAAATATATTGTAAATAATGTAAATATGTACATCAACATCATCAAATGATATTTTTTTTATATAAAATTATGGGCATTTTCTTTTGTTTCTGTTATTTTTTCATTGCAATAAAATCAATATAATTTTGAACTTGAATGTCATTTTATTATAAACCTACCCTCAGCATTTTCTCATTTGAACAGATGGGAAGACCTTCTACTTTTCCTTCAATCTGCCAATTTATACACTACCTACCTATACAGTTTGATTATAGGACACTAAAAGAAGCCTATAGACAATAATGTTATGAGCTAACTGTATGGGTGAAATACAGTAAGAATGGCGAATGAGAATTTTTCCCATGGCATTTTTATCTATCTGGGTTGGGACTTATACCTACCTGACCCCTCTATTACAAAAATAAGCTTTTCATTGAGACGATCCTAAAGAAGGTAAATACCCGAATTTATTTCCTTAAAATCATACAAAACCTTTTCTAGGCATATTTTTGGATCAAATAAATAATAGTCTCGTAAAAGCTCTATTGAATTGGTTGAAACGAGTTCAAATCTCAGATTCCAAATCAAGCTCAGAATTAGCGTAAAGTTTTTCCAAAAATTTTTCAAACATTTTTGATGATTCGATCCTCATTCCTCCTCTCCTGTCTAATCCATTCTATTTTTGACGATTCAATTATGAAAAGGTACAAACCAAGAATTGCATGATGATGCTTCGAAAAAAAATAATAAACGAACTTCAAAATATCGAATATGGCATTAAATTTAACTGTTCAAAATTTTAATACAAATTTCTTGGGGGTCAGAGGTGAAGTAAACTTGGGTATAGTACTCGAATACCCAGTAGCTTGAATCCTATATTCAAACTAATTTTACTTGATTTCGTATTCAAATATATTAAGAAAAAAAATCGTATTTGGGCAACTATACTTTTCCGGTATCCAGTATGCTGGATTCAAGTTACCGTGCTTTTTTAGTAGGTACTCATAATGTTCAAAAGAATAATATGAATAGGCACTGAATTACTTCATAGTTTGATGCTGACTTTGACCACAGTTTATTAACAGGTAGGTACGGCTTATTTAAATAATAACCTGCTAATTATTTCTTGGAATACTTGGTAAACCTATTCAAATGGTTTGAAAAGACCTAAAATTTAAATTACGGTTGAGTTGTAAGCAAAGTCTTTGTAAGTACCTAACTAAAAATACCGAATAAAATAAATCCTTAAGATGATTGTCCATGAATGACATTCAAGACGCGTTTGACACGTCTCTGCTTACGTCTTCAAGGCATCTAGGGATATCTTAATGACGTCGTATATTACAAAGCCGAACGTTTTTCCAGACGTCTATACCTTATAAGACGTCTTCAGGACTAATATTGCATTATTATTAGGTAAATAGTTTTTCTATTTTTACAACTTCCAATTTTTGTCTATTCCAAACCCATAGGGTCTAAAATTTTTGATTTCTTTTAAATGAAAACATACACAAAATTCACTTTGGAAGAAAAACATTACAGGCTGTTCACACAGAAATCACAAATCAGTCGAAGTGAATGCCATTGATTGAAACTCGTTTTCTGATTGTTTTCATCAACTAATGAAATTCGCGCTGAATGGGAGACTGGAAGGAATAGGAAAATTTATAAAAATTCAAGAATTCGAATTGAAAGAGAAACATTTTCTTGCTTAAGCACATAGGCGCCGGCAGCAGGGTGCAAGGGCGTAGTGACGATGCTCCGGGCCCGTGTTCACAAATTTTACCGGGCCCCTACTTCTGCGAGATAGAAAAATTGAAAAATCAAAGAAATATATATATTTTTTTCTAAATATGCAGGGTGAAAGAAAGTATATGGAACATATCCAATATTAAATAAATGAAAGCTTTTTGGAAAAACCGCTCGGACACGTCGATTTTATTTTTTTGCTTGAGATTTTTTCACACCAATTCTTTTATACAGGTGGTTCCAAAAACAGCTGTACCGTTCCGTTATCAACTTTATTTTTTTAAATCGTACATTCTGTGTATCATGACATTTTTTGATTCTGCGGAAAATTCTAGACATATTTCATGTGCAATGTCATGCCACAATATTCTAAGGGCCGGTTTCTCAATAGCAAGTCACCCCTGGGCATAACTCCAGGGTAAATATTGCAACTTCTTACGCTTACCCTGGAGTTAAAACCAACCCGGAGGTGACTCGCTATTGAGAAACCGGCCCTTCAAATTAAAGCTTAAAAAACAATCAGCAGGCTAACTTGAGTGACAGCCCGTGTAAAGCCTAGTACTCATAAATGCGAAATTCGCACTTTTTTGACATTGCTTCGACAATTTGACGTTTGATTCACGCATAAAACGTCAATTTGTCGAAGCAATGTCAAAAAAGTGCGAATTTCGCAGTTATGAGTACTAGGCTTAAAGCCTAGTCTCCATAGACGCGAAATCGCGGAAAGCGAATTTTTTAAGTGTCATTTTTTGGTGGCTGTTTCCGAGCAAATTATTCCCATGTCTCCATAAGCGCGAAATTCGCGTTTTATTTAACAGGTTAAGGTTACCTATGTGTTGTTGTTTGTAATCAATTTGAATTCGATTTAAATGCTTTGAATTTCAAACACTAATCTTTGAAAACCATGAAAGTGATTACTAAAAAACAAAAAAAGATATGTGTCTTGGTGTTGTCTTAATTACATTTAAGGCCCTATTATAATCTTCCTCATCGACCAGCAAGCTGTAATTTATGTCTGTTTTCGGGTCTACAATATTCAATTCTTTGGCAGTATCCATTCTTTATTAGGTATCTACAAGTACAAAACACATCAACGACTCACAGAGAACAGAGCACATACCGACAAAAACATAAACAAAACTAAACTGTAAGTAACACCACATAACCTCATTTTTTTTGGCGAAATTTCGCGGAAAGTTAAAAAATAGTTAACTTTCTTGCGACGCCGCAAGAAGTTAAAAACTTCGCGAATTTTTCCCGCCATAAAAAAATCAAATGTTAAATGTCAAATTCCAACCAATCGGAAAATATCCGCAAAAAAAAATTCGCGATTTCGCGTCCATGGAGACTAGGCTTAACTTAAGTGACAGCCCGTGTAAAGCCTAGTACTCATAAATGCGAAATTCGCACTTTTTTGACATTGCTTCGACAATTTGACGTTTGATTCACGCATAAAACGTCAATTTGTCGAAGCAATGTCAAAAAAGTGCGAATTTCGCAGTTATGAGTACTAGGCTTAATAAAGAAATTCATCGTCGAAATGTCACTAGCGGCCATTTTGGGATACGAAACAGGGCCTGATTAACGATAATTTAGGTTTTTTCTTTCCTGTCACAGAGTCGTATTGGCTTTAAATAAACTAATTTATTATTACTTACATAGAATAATATTTATAATTACTAATTTATTATTATTATTATTAAATATACAACAATGATAACAGATAACACTATAAATGACAACACGAATATATAAAATTACTTCGAAAATCATAACTAAAATCCGCTCTACACCGCACGCCTATGACCTCCGTCAGAAATAAAGAAATAAAATAAAATTTCGGCGCCCCTGCCGTTTAATGACAGGATGGTATCCCTTAATGGCGGCGTGCGCAGAAAAGATGCGCGTGAGAATAAGCCTGCTAATTGTTTTTGTATATGCTGTGCTTAAAGCCTAGTACTCATATCCGCGAAATTCGCTCTTGTTTGACAATGCATCGAAAATTTGACGTTTGATTCACGCATAATGCATAATGCCTCATTCTCACTTGCGCGAAATTCGCTCTTTTTGCACGAATTTCGCTCTTTTTTTGACATTGCTTGTCGTAAATAAATTTCTTTAATTTCTACGATTTGATAGCCGAAAAAAGTATTAAATTGCGAGAAGCCCATGCCACTTTCCACCGAGGTAAAAACATCATATAACTTACCCAATTACCTAGACAAATTATTTTTTTCAAAGTTCAAAATAACCGTTTTTGGGCGTGGCACCCGGAAAAATTTTCGCGTCTCCGGCAGCGCCTGCGTCGGGCATTCACCTTCCTTAATAAGTAATTTGAACCAATATAACAATCAACGCGCCGCCACTGCCTGTATGCACCTCCCTGAAACTAATTCTGGCGGCGCCCATGCTTATGCATATTTCCTTATTATTACTTATTTTGTAACTTTAAATTTTTGTCTATTCCAAGCGCTACTAGCGCTAGACTATTTGGAATAATCCTTAAGGTCTTAAATTGTTCTAAAGCCTTTCAAAATGCTGCTGGAAAGTGTTTTGAAACATTCTAAATGGCTTATTGAAGTTCCGAAGTGTTCTAACTTGGATTGAAGAGTTCTGGAGCATTTAAGAAGTTTTCCAGTAATTTATAAATTGTTCTTACAGATTTTTAAATATTTAAGATCCCTATATTGTCAAGCCAAAAAATATCACCCTTTACAACATTATTATTTCAATACGAAATAACCAAAGTTCATTGACAAGTAATGTCCCAATTTAGTTGGGCAATACGGATGTTGTATTAGTTGTATTCCTTTCAAGAGCTTGAAACACTCGAGCTACTCGCTTCGGTGCTTAGTCGCCCCCGATTTGCAGGGAACAGATGCGTGGTGCAACAAACACTTTTCGAAAGGAATAAGCGCGTGAAGCCCCGGAGCTGTTCCGGAGCTCCTCCTAGGTGTGAAAGGAATACAACTATTGAATAAAGCAAACGCATCAAGATGTTTGCAAAAAGCATCAGAGCCAACGACCTAAGTTTTAGGTCAATGATTTTTGCTGACATTTCTGAATCGATTTGGATCGATAAGGCGTCAATTTTAGTTCAGTTGTAACTCTAAATTCGGGCGCTAAAGTTGTGCTACGGGCTACAGAAAGATGGGTCTCTGGTAAGTACAATAGACCTATCTCGCATAATTAGAAAAAGAGAGCTTAATTGTAATAAATACAAGTTAGAAAGCAATAAAAGATGACATGCGCGCGCAACTCGTCGCCTTAAATTAGACAGAAGGAGAGCTTTAAAGTGGATAAACATCGTTTGCACTTTTATTTTGATAAATGTTTCATCCGGCAACATCGCTCAATGAAATTTCAAAGGAATATGTCAATTATAATCTAACATAACCCTAAACGAAACTGCGGTGAGTTCAAGTAATATGTAAAGTATTAGTTTGCTCTTTGTCAAATTAAACGTTACAAAGAAAGAAGGAACGATTCATTCTGAACTGGTCCGTGAATAAGAATATGACGTAAGCCTATCATAAACTTGCTTCTCATTGGACGCTCACCTGCAGCCTACAAGCGACGTGCGCAGTCCAGGTAATAGGAGATCGGTCTATTATTCAACATTTATAAATGACTAGCTGACCCGGCGTACCGCCTCTGAATTATTAAATATACCTATTAAATGTTGTGTTAACGTATCTATTCGCTGAATTAAATTAGGCAATTCAAACCACGTGACTTTCAAGATGGCGTGGCGGCCACACATGGGCTAAAAAACACAAAAAAATATCTAGTTTCAGCCCGACTTGAAAGTTTACGTACCTAGTCAACAAATATTTTATTGGATAGTCAAAATCAAAGTTGCAAACAAAACTCGAAGCAAAATAATTAAAAGATGGATGAAAATACATGTTCGAAACAAACTTGCTGGCCGCCACGCCATATTGAATTTTTTGTTTTGACAGATGGATTGAATTGCCTAATTCAGTTTTTTTCGATGGTGAATTTTTTTTTTACATTATCCTTTTTTAGGCAGCTTGTGGGCATTATTCTTGTAAAGTGTACCACCAAATAAAAAAACTCAGGCACGGGAATGTTCAAAGAATGTAAAGAAAACAAAAAAAATCTCTAGCGCAGCCCTGTTTTACTCTATCTGCACTGCATGCACTGCACTACTCCATCTGTTCTACTCTATCTGCACTACTCTATCTGATCTACTCTTTCTGCACCACTCTATCTGATCGGAATAGTGGAATAGTTCTGTTCGAAATAGCTCCAGTTCCTGAGCAGCATTGTTCTACTGTATCTGCAATGCCGAGCTTCGTTCCAGATATCAGAGATGGCGCGGTATACAAAATACAAAATAAACTTGGTATCGGTTATAAGAGATGGCGCTGTATGCGGGATTAGTAAATATTTTTTTCATAAATAAATAAAATAAGTAATGAAATGACCCACAGAATACATATCCTTACGGATAGAAGGCAAACTGCCTAATAAAATTTTGGGGAACAATGCGCCGTCACGGCGCGGTGGATGCGATCCGAACTATTTATAATAAAGGTTTCTGTAATCAAATCAGCTTTCAAAATAGTTCTTCCAATGTCAATATTTTTAATATTAGATTTGTTCGGACTTCAGTTCAGAATTGAACTATATGCTTTCGCATTTTGTTACATAGGTTTGATATGACCAGATGCGCAAGCGCAGTCCAATTTAGAACTGATTTTGAACTGAAGTCCAAACAAACCTTTTTTCTCATTATTGAATATTGACGGATTTTTCTTCCGAGTAGAGCAAAAACGGCCAAACTTCTTGTGTTTTGTATAAAATCTGATTTTTTTTTTTTTTGAATTTAGGAAACATTTATCTGGATTTAAAATGCACACTAACACCAAGACGAATTCTCATTCAGAACTATTTTGAAATATTTTTTTTAAACATAGGTAACAGGTAAACTGCCAAAGTAAACTGTGACATATTTTTTGGTGGCGTTCATTCCGCACCTGTACTTCTGTTTCACTCCAGCGTCCCCAAGCGGATGCGATCCGAAGCTTTTTTTTTAGGCCCCGCCCTCCATTAAGCTTTTTTTTCTATCCGTGAGGATATGTGTTCTGTGAAATGACCACATTAATGACATAACATGCTGGTACTGTCAACGCTAAAAAAAGTTTCAATTTGACAGCAAAATCCCCATTAACAAAATGATCCTCCATTTATTGAATAATTCATTTATTACAAAAAATTTGATAAATGAAGAACCGCTCGACCGATTTTGTGCAAACTTCACATAAACCATCTAATAAATAGTCCGAACAAAGCCTAAACATTTGGTTTGGCTAGGTGAGCTCGTTCTTGAGTTATAAAATAACAACGAAAAGTGGCATTAATTTTTATATATATACTAGCTGACCCGGCGAACTTCGTACCGCCTCTGAATTATTAAATATACCTATTAAATGTTGTGTTAATGTATCTATTAGCTGAATTAAATTCAGTTTTTTTCGATGGTGAATTTGGCTTTGGTTGAAGAAAATTAATGTTTACTATCTGGATCAGAAGTCACCTAAAATTAAAATTTTTCATCATCGTTTTTTAGGCAGCTTGTGGGCATTATTCTTGTAAAGTTTACCACCAAATAAATAAACTCAGGCACAGGAATGTTCAAAGAATGTAAAGAAAACAAAAAAAATCTCTAGCGCAGCCCTATTTCACTCTATCTGCACTGCATGCATTGCACTACTCCATCTGTTCTACTCTATCTGCGCTACTCTATCTGACCTACTCTTTCTGCACCACTCTATCTGATCGGGAATAGTTCTGTGCAGCATTGTTCTACTCTATCTGCAATGCCGAGCTTCGTTCCAGGTATCAGAGATGGCGCGGTATACAAAATAAACTTGGTATCGCTTATAAGACATGGCGCCGTATGCGGGCTTAGTAATTTTTTTTCATAAATAAATAAAATAAGTATTGAAATGACTACATTAATGACATAACAACATGCTGGAACTGTCAACGCTTAAAAAAGTTTCAATTTGACAGCAAAATGATCCTCCAGTTATTGAATATTTAATTTATTACAAAAAATGTGATAAATGAAGAACCGCTCGACCGATTTTGTGCAAACTTCACATAAACCATCTAATAAATAGTCTGAACAAAACCTAAACATTTGGTTTGGCTAGGTGAGTCCGTTCTTGAGTTATAAAATTACAACGAAAAGTGGCATTCATTTTTATATATATAGATAGATGTGTGTTCTCAATGTTCTCATTGGTTGGTTAATCAATCCTTTAGTTGTAGTAAATAAACTTAATTATTTTTAATGTTTTGAAACTTATTGTATTAATTCATTAAAAACCCTGAAAGATCCCAAACCCCGAGTCACAGCAAAATAGGCTCGGCTATATTAAAACTCAAAAGTGTCCTAAATTGGTTCAAAAGAGTTCTAAAAAGTTGCCAGTTCTAAATTGAATCCTAATTGTTCTGAAATACGCTGTGTCTAGCCTCCCGACACCGGTATTCATACGAATCCCGGTTACGACGCGTTTTTAATGACGTCATCAACGACCGCCGGGATTTATCCTGGATCCCGGCTATTGGATTCAAAATTCAAAGTCGCATTTCTCTTGCTGCTTTGATATAATAATAAAAATAATTCCGGAATAGCTTTTGTGTATTATTGGTTCTTGTTGTGATATTGGTATTAGAGTGGTAATAGTACTTCGTTAATCCACTTTTCGTAGTAGTGGTTTAAAAAGGGAATAGTATGGTTTATTTTCATTCATTGTTCGGGACTATAGCATCTTTAACACCCTGTATCTCTGAAATAGGGTAGTTTCGGACCCATAGCAAGATCAAATGCTGAACAGACTTCCAAAATGCTGTACAATTCAGCGAAATCACATAATTATTATGGAAACATACAACGTTAAAAAAAAATACCAAAATTTTCTAAAAATTGGATTTGTTTGGAATGTAAGCTATGCATGAACAATTGATACCAAAAAGTTATAGTGATTACTTCAGAATTTATACTTATGTTCGAATTATATAGTCTGGCAAGTGGTAAGTTGATAGAGACGAAAAGGGGAAGAAAAGTGGGGCGTAACCTAAGAATATTCACTGAAACCTCAACTGACATCGCTTGATGACAGCTATGTCTTTAGGTTCAGTGGCACTGAAAGCACCAAGGAAATGAACGAATAAAATTATTAGAATTTTTTTTTTTAATTTCGCAAATAACCACGCCACTGTGCTGTCGTTCAGGCTCTAACTTTAGGCTCTAACCAATAGAATCATGCCTCTGAATAATTACGCCTCTCCACATCCATCATTTCGCAATGTTGCTGGATTTATGTGATATGTCATCAACTTGTTTATTACTGTTTCCGTCAAGTTTGGCAAAGCAGCAAATTCTATTGCAGTTCGTCGTTTGGCTAGCCAGACAATACTTATGTATTCTATGTATGTATGTAGTCGCGGCCATTGGAATTGGCACAAATTTTTGAACGCGCTTTGCATAAAGGCAAAACTGAGACAATTTTGGCATTAACGGTTTGTTAAAAAAGTCAAATCGTTGATTATTTTGATGCAATACAAGGTGTATTCAAAAATTTGTGCCAATTCCAATGGCCGCAACTGTATGTAAAGTTTGTTTCACCAGGGTTTGTACTTGCCACCAGCATTTGTCTTCCTTGTTTAACGAATAAAAATTGACTGAAATAAATCAATAACGTCAAAAACGTTCGTCGGTTCTTCAACCAGACGTCATTCATTTTAATTTGTCAAAAAAATTGAATTGAATGAGGTCAAGTATGAGCCCTGGGTGAAACGAACCTTACATATATCTTGTACACAATCCGATGTCCACAGGTGTAGGTAAATTTATCACCTTTCCCTATCAAATAGCATTGGAAGGTGATAAATTTTACCTGTACCTGTGGACATCGGATTGTGAACGGATAAATATAATAAAAGTAATAATTTTATTTCCCATAAATAAAAACTTATCGCGCCCGACTTCGTTTACTTTTTTTACCCTACATAATAATTCTGCCCCAATACCAATGAACATAATAATTATTAACATCTAGTATTGCAATAGCCGTGGATCCACGACAGTTACCGGTAGTTGTTGATGACGTCATTGAAAACGCGTCATAACCAGGATTCATATGAATACCGTTGCCGGGAGGCTAGACACAGCGTCTGAAATAACTATGGAAGCTTCTAAATTGCTCCAACATGCTCCTGAAAATTCTGATTTGAATGTAACTTTCAACCTGAATCCTGGCGCTTTTCAAAATGTTTTTGGAGATTCTAGAGTGTTTGAGTGTTTTGGCGCGTCCTCCCTGAGTTGAATTTTAAGTGTTTTGATCTTGTCAAAAGTTCTAAAGTGTTCTTCTTAATTAAATGAGGAACGAATTCTGTAGGAAATTTTTCTAGAAATATTAAAGACGTCACTAAGATGTCCACAAACGACATTCAAGAAAGACATCTTGAAGACGTCGTAAATTATAAAACCCAACGTCTTTCAGAAATCTGCCTAAAAACGTCTTTAGGACTAAGACATTCTGGAGACTTCTTCAACGAGATGTCTTGAAGACGTTTTTGAATATCTCTTTTCAATACATATATAAATCATTATTCACTTTTAGGCTTGGTTGTACCAAATAGTTGTCTATAAGACACGAATTTACGACATCTTACGACAGACATCCTCAAAACAGCGTCTTCTAGGCATCTTTTTTTTGGTTTTCTTAAGCCCGTCCCAGACACTACGTGTATTCGGCGAATAGGCGAATATTCGTTATTCGCACGAATATTTGCCTAGTCTCCCACACGGCGTTGTGGTATGGCGAAGCTTTGGCTTGACAATTGTTCGGCGAAGTTTCCAATCAGAGATGGCCGTCGATTTTCAGTGGCGTTTCATGTATGACGTTTATTTAGTTCAAATGGACATTGATGAAGAGCAGAATGTTGCCGCCACTTCTGTCATTTTCGGCAGATCTAAGCTGTTTTCTCGCGTTCACTTTTTTGAAACTGGTTCAAAACAGGTTTGAAATAGTATATCTCGCGATGAGCCCATGATTTCACACAAAATTGGTTTAAAGCGCTTCGAAATATAATCCAATCTACTTTTTCAAATCATTTTCTCGCGCAAAAAAAGTTATGTCGTCATTGTGAAACTGTTTTAATCAATGACCTATTAACACAGATAGACAGAACAATAAACAATAATATCGGTTGACTACATGCCAGGAACCGCATCTCTCCCCACTACTTATTAATTCTTGTGTTATTTTGTATCTTTCTCTAACACGTGGAAAGCGATTATTTTTCAATGAAAATTAGCAACGCTGCAAAAAAATAAATCCCACCTCGAATTCCACCTTTCCACCAATCAGCGGCTTCTATTCAATTGTCATGTCAAAATGCGACCTGCCCCAATAAACACACATACGTTCATTTTACGTTATTTTAACGTGTCATTGGTTGAAAATTGGTGTTACGTTTCAAATTACACCTTTTATTTAGGCTTGAAAAACTATTCGTCTCTAACGACGTTAAAAAAACGTGTTCAGTTATTGAAAATTTGTACACATGAAATGTGTAACGTTATAATAACGTTCTTACTACTATTCCTATTGACGTTTACATTAAACGTTCTTAAAAGGTCTATTTCAGCCAGGTATTTTTTTCAAATGGTTGATATACCAGGGGAAATAAACCTTTTTTACACGCCCAAATAGGCATTATCTTTAAGTAAACAAACAATCTGATTGGTAGGTACATGAAGCCAGAAACTGGTCCTACGACTCCTACGGCCTGCTCGGCGTCGCCGTCGAGTCGCTATATTTATTTGCGTATCATCTATCAAGCAGTAAGCTGAAGTTACAATTTTTGTCTGTGCGAACAAGCTTTTCATATTAAATTTGTCTGTGATTTTTGTATTTGGTGATTTGATTTAAGTAATTTGGTTTTGGGTAAGTACCTAATTATTATATAGTTGATTGCACCAGAAAACCTACCCAATTTTCCATTAAAAACATATCAAGAATTTTCAAGTTTCGAACAGCTTGCAAAAGAAGACACAATAGTTAGTCAATATATGATTAGTTTCCACCAAAGAGAATAGTTGTTTATTATTATTATTATTATTAATATTACTATTATTATTATTATTATTATTATTATTATTATTATTATTATTATTATTATTAGATTAAACTAAATACCTAATGTTTTACAGATACGAAGGTTGGCCTCCTTAGGTGGCTCTGGAGTTGATGGTGTGACAAGACGAATACTGAAATTCCTAATATCAAATGAATTAGGAATTCAATTCAATTGGAAGGGTCGCCACAATAAAATAGGGTTTGAATAAACCACTGCAATGAACATTATCTTAGGTAACGTAACAATTCTATTTGCATATACCATTCTTAATTCGAATAATTTTTTTTTAGATGCAGTCAAGCTGAATTTCCCAGCACAGGAAAAAAAATGATTTACTGGTTGCCTCAACTGTTAAGGAATGGTTATAACACTCAGCAACGCGTCTTATCCAAGGAAACAAAAATTGATATGTATGTTAAGCCACGTCCAGATTAGTAAATAAATGCGTTGCGTTGCATTCGGGATTCGCCACAAATTTTTGCGGCGCTAATTTGGCATCTTGACCAAAATACATATTTGTGTTGTGCGCCGTGCGTTCTTGCTCAACGCATGTGTGACTATTTTATTTCAGTGTGCGCGTTGCTTGTTTTTGGTTATTTGGTTCATTCACGAAAAAATGCGTCCACACTAGAACGATGTTGTGCCGCAAATCCCTTTGATGTCTTGAAAAAAACCGACAAGCCGCGGATCGCGTATGCGGTGAATGTCGCGAAAATTTTTGCGTGCGTCTGTATGCGGCGAACAGGTCCACACTCGGATAAATTTGTATCGCACACACAAATTTGTGCCGAATACCACGCACAACGTAAACTTTTACTAATGGGGACGCGGCTTTACATTTTTATTTTTAAATATTTTCCAAGAGATTAGATGTTTAAGAGTTTCTGCTTTTACTAATAGTACTTTCATTTTACTTCTTTTTTATTTTTATAGATTCAAGTTGTTTTTGGTATAAAAAAAATCCAATATTTTTTTGTATATTTTTTATACTTGGATTTCGTATAGATGAGTATTTTTTTTTAACTCCGATCAGGATTTCTTTATTAAAATTGTTGAAATTATACATATTAAACAAAAAATTTGCTTTTGAAAAAAAAAATCTCAGTTCATATTAGTTGGAGTTAATTTAAATTTTATTGTACCTAATTATATATTTTTGTTTTGTTACTATTAAATTAAAATAAAATAAAAATTGCATTATTAGTTACATCACTATCTACCTATACCTACAAATAATTAAAGTTAAAACAACGTAAAAAAAACGTTTATTAACACGCTTATTAAAGCCACAATCTTGACGTTTAATTTACGTTATAAACATATGTTACTTTTAACGTTAATTTTGTATGATTTTAATACGTTTAATGTTTGTGTCTTAAGAGCTTAAATTAAACGTTTATTTGGGCGTGTTTTGAAACGTGAAAAACCGCGACATTTTAAAGTTGATTCTACGTAATCAAACGACGTTATTTTTTAAACGTGTTTGTAAAAAAAAACACGTGTTATGAACTTGTGTTATGAACGTACGTGTGTTTACTGGGCAGGTATTTTATGACAATTTCCATTTGTCAATCAGTGCACAGTGAGTGTATCCGCATCTTTTTCTAAAATTATGTAAAATATAAGGATAAAGATACACTTTTGTAGCACTGATTCTGGTTTCATTTTCAGAGTTGCCAAGTATGCGATAGTAAAATGGGGGCGGAGTTAACGGAATCATTTGAATCCCTACTCCTAGCCGCTCTCACAGCTCACCCCCCCTGGCCCATAAACATGTAGTCAACCAAAACAAAGCTATTTTATCAATGGGATGTTCTGTCTATCTGTGTTAATAGGTCATTGGTTTTAAACCAGTTTCAAACAATGTTTCAAAACTTTGAGACGCCAGAAAACACCTCTGGTATCTTTGGGTTCCAAATGACAGGTTCATTTTCAAATAATTGTAAAAATTCTAACGTTAATTCATTGGTCCACTCCATTTCTTATTTTAATTAAAAATAACTAGAAATGCAAAAATCAATCTTGCGACACTGCACACCGCTATAAACTGACAAAACACTATGCATATACCCCCGAAGCGTCTGGGAGCAGTGCGAAGTCACACGTAGTAGACTTCGCGTCACTTCGCCTTCCTTTGCTTCGTGCCAGTTTACCGACAATCGGCGGAAAAATGACGAAGGCCGAATATTCGCCAAACTTACCCTCCCACACGCTACGCGAATAAACCCGAATACCGAATATTCGCCGAATACACGTAGTGTCTGGGACCGGCTTTACGTTCAGACGTAATGCAGACCCAAAGAAAACGTCTTTAAGACTCTGTGTGCTGTCTGGGTAGCTATCCATCTCGTATATTTATCTATTACTATTTTAACGGAAGTTCATCAGCAACTTGACATAGTTGGTAGACTCTAGCCAAGGATGATAAACACCTACAGGATTGCTTATCGGCCTCGTTTTTGGTAATCGCCGCCATATTGGTGTGTCACCATTTCCGACGTCATAACTAAGTCGTCAGCTGTTTAAACAGCCTACGCCAAAACGAGAAATAACACACTGCTACGTCACAACTGGTAATTTGGCGGGGAGGGTTGGGAGGGCAGGGGGGGATTTGTCCCACACAGGCCTTATGAGGATAGGCTATCCTGTAGTAGTAGTGTGTATCAACCTTGGACTACCTTGGGAATCCCACAGCTACAGAACAGTGTTGCCGATAGTGTGCGGGTGTGTAATTCGAGTGGTGTGGTGCGTCTCAGGGCGCGAGGTTGCTAAAAGTTTGGTGGCCTGAAAAAGACACGTCAGATTTTAAATTTGATGGTGGCATCTTGTAGAGGAGAAAAAGTGGCAATGATGAAGTGCAATTGATTTTGAAATATCTCCAAATAACGTCAGGAAAGAATAAAATCATTTTGGGCAAATTTCGGTTTATTTCGGATATCTCTGGTAGCAGTAGGAATTTTTAAAATATCAAAGCGCCATTTTAATGAGCACAAAATTGCGCAACTTTTTTCCAATTGTAAGCCACGTCGTATCTCCGTTTCCCATACTGGCGCTCCTTATCTTGGACATACAGAATCAGAATCATAACCTGTGGTGCAATCCGCCTACGACAAGGCGAGAAACGACACGCTGCCTACATCATCACTGGTACTTTGGCACGGTGAGTGAACTACACATAACACAAGCTTTATGAGAATAAGCCCTGTAGTAGTAGTGTGTATTATCCTTGGCAAAAAATAGCCTATTAATGGCCGTTTGCACCGATCATTCTAAGGAAGCCTTAGGCCGTGTTTATGTTGGAGCTGTGATAAAAGATATGAGTGGTTCGATAATAGCAGTGATAAGAGCTATTCAAAAATATCCTATCAAAAGTATCAAAAAAGCGCTGCTCTACTCGCCGCTCCAACATAGACACCTGCCTAAAAACACAGGCATTGTATTTCGTTGCACACGGCCTTAGGTCGTGTTTATGTTGGAGCTGTGATACACGATAAAAGCAACGATACTAATGTAAAGTATCATTACTATAGTTGCTTTTATCGTTTATCACAGCTCTAACATAAACACGGCCTTAGCGATAACTGGTAAACTTAAAATGACATTTTTACGTGGAGAAATGTCATTAAAGGAATACTTATCGCTACAGCTTAATTCTCACTGGCGCGAAATTCGCTCTTTTTTGACATAACTTTGATAATTTGACGTTTGATACACGTATAAAACGTGTCAAAATTTTCGAAGCAATGTCAAAAAATAGCGAATTTCGGGCAATAGGGAATTTTCATATTTCTCAATTTTTTTTTTAGATACTTCTAGTGATCAGATATTACATAGTTTTATTTTTTTCCATTTTAATTTATACGTTGTACGAAAAAAAATTATTGAAATTCAAATTAAAAACTTTCGCGCGGAAACGCGAAATTTCAATATGACAGCGCTCATGACGTCAAGATTTTGTAAACAACAAACGCAGCAAACGAACTCCTGCTCACGCAGTGCTATTTTTGTGTTATTCAAGTGTGTTTAAGTTTGCTTTGTGTGAAAATTGTGGCAATGGATGAAGAATATTGTAAAGGACTGCTTTTGTGAATTTTATTTCACTCGCAAGTTCCCTATTGACAGGTTTATTTACAGAATCGTGACGTCAAAAAAGGTAGCCATCATGGAAGTATTGTTTTGGCGGGAAATTTTTTATTTCAAATTTTGTATCATTTTTTGTGTAACAAGGGCGGTATATCAATGAAATAAAAACTGGTCATATAAATATTGTGCAGTATGAACTATCGATTTAAAACAAATTTGGAAAATTTTAGTTCACTTGCAAGTTCCCTATTGAGAATGAGGCATTAGGCTTCCTTAAAATGGTCGGTGCAAACGGCCATAAGCGATTAACCAGTCGGTTATTTTGACATATGAACAATGCTTTTAACGTCATTTAATACCGATTGGTTGACAAATGACGTTTGCTTCATTGGTTATCTGCCAACTGTGACCGACCGGTTAATCGCCTTTAGGCCCAAATTATGGACTGACTGGTAAACGTCTGGTTGTTACCTAGCAGGTACTTTCTATACTCTAGAATTCTAGATAATAGAAAGTACCTGCTAGGTAACAACCAGACACTTACCAGTTGGTTCATAATTTGGCCCTTAATTGATAGTTGTATACTCTATGGTTGTATATCGTATCGATATGAAAAAGAAAATAGAGAGATATCGGTAACCCAAATAGTGACATGCAGTATTAGCGCCTACGGTATTTTGACTTAAACCTATGCGCGATTCGATTTTTAACACTACGTACTAAAATAACGTTACCGCATAACGTAATTTACCCAGCATTTACGTTAAGCGCTATTTCGAATAACGTCTAAAAATAACGCCGTGGAATAATAGGTTATATTATGTAAAGCAAATCCTCTGTCCCTGACCATGAACAACAGACAACACAAATCAAATCACAACAAGGTACAAGTTAGGCTACGGTTATAAAATAACGGATTCAAACAGGCAAATTTTACGTTAAACTGTTTTCCGATAACTCTAATTTGAAAGTATGATACCGCTTCAAAAATAACTCCTGACGTTATTACCGTCCATACGCGCTATCTGTTTTACCGATATCTCTCTGTTGAAAAAATATCGTATCGATAAGTAGATAGTCAAAGCGGGTCTCACTACCAAATTCCGACCATAACCTCAATCTTTCATTCTTGACACGTGGTGGATGCGCCGTCGTTGACACGAAGGTGGATGCGCCGCCATGGCCCCATCTTGTCGACAGATGGCGCCATGGGACCTGCGCCCGCAGGGCTGCGCCCCCCAAAAAGGGGGCCCGCAGGGCTCCGCCCCCCAAAAAGGGGCCCCCGGATTTTAATATGGGTACCAGAAAAAGGGGTGGGGGGGAAATGTTTTCCCGCCATCTTGTCAACCGTCACCTGTCAAACGTCATCTGTCAAACGTCACCTGTCAAACGTCATCTGTCAAACGTCATCTGTCAAACGTCATGATGTCATAGCGGGAGTTTTGAGTCGTTCCGGGTTGTGTGATGACGTCATAGCGCCCTGGGTCACGTCCGTGGAGTCACTTAGAGTACATAGTGCAAAGTTTGATTCATGGTTCGGGTTCTGTGATGACGTCATAGCGACCTGGGTCACGTCCGTGGAGTCATTTAGAGTACATAGTGCAAAGTTTGATTCATGGTTCGGGCTCTGTGATGACGTCATAGCGACCTGGGTCACGTTCGTGGCGCCATTTAGAGTACATAGTGCGAAGTTCGTTTCATGGTTCTGTGATGACGTCATAGCGACCTGGGTCACGTCCTTGGCACCATCTAGAGTACATAGTGCAAAGTTCGATTCATGGTTCGACCTGGGTCTCGTGGGTTACGTCAGTTTGTGTCGGTGGCACCATCTAGCGTACATGTGACAAGTTCGATGTGTCTTATAACAGGATGCTGTGGTGGTGACGTAACTATGAGGGTCCAGCAGCTAGCTTCATGTTGTACCTGGTAGAGGGTGTTCGAACTCAAGGATGAAACACACCTACAGGATTGCTTATTGACCTCGTGTGTTACCATTTACGACGCCATAACTAAGCCATCAGCTGTTTAAACAACCTACGTCAAGGCGAGAAATAACATGCTGCTTACGTCACAACTGGTGATTTAACGTTGGGGAGAGAGTGGATTTGTTCCACACAGGCCTTATGAGGATAGGCTATCCTGTAGTAGTAGTGTGTATTATCCTTGGTTGGAACCAACATTTGATGGGGAAGGGGCCTCGTTTTTTTTTTATTAAAAACATACATTTTTTAAGACAACGATTTCAAAAAGCGAATATTTTCCATCAATAAACTGCTTAATGATCTAATCATTTTGGTGGTACGTCTTGGGAGAAACACGGCGTTGTCGTCAAATTCAACGAGTATTTCAAATCCATAGCTAAAAATATGCCACAATTGTATCGATTACCTAAGTATATAAGATATTTACTTACTAGGTTAAAATAATAATTGTTGCTCAATAATTTTATAATCCTCACTGTGACGAGAAAGAATACAACACTGTGGGCACCCCTTTTAATTCGAACTTCGCTTGACATCTGTTGATCTACCTTAATTTGTATAGTTTACTGGTTCCAGTAAAGATTTGCAATTATTTTGAGGTCTGTATCGTAGAAAATATTGGGTACACTCACTTTCTACGAGGACTTATAATTTTCTCAGCGTTTTTGATCCTTTGTTATAAAAAGACAGGTCTTGTTGATTGATTTCAAATCCATATCTAAAATATTCATAATTGTATCGATATTAGTAAGTATATAAGATATTCACTTACTTGGTTAAAATGATAATTGTTGTGCAATAATTTTATAGTTCACCGAGTTTCAAACAAGACTAAAAGAGCTTAGTTATTATAAAATCCGATTTAAACTTTGAAGTAATCACATACAAAAAACGCTGCCAAAATATTGGGAATTTCACTCTATATCAGGCTTCAGGTCTTGTAATTTTCTCAGTGTTTTTAATCCTTTGCTATAAAAAAACAGGTCTTGTTGTTGATTGATATTAGTATATAAGATATTTACTTACTTGGTTAAAATGATAATTGTTGTGCAATAATTTTATATTTTTCACTGGTGACGAGTTTGAGCAAACTGAAAGAAGCTTGTTATTATAAAATCCGATTTAAACTTTGATATCACATACAAAAGCACCGTCAAATGTAAACGCTTATTCGGCAGTTTTTTTATCTGAATTATATCAGGACCGTTCGCAGAAATCGCCCGAGAAAAACAACAACACATTTTAAAGATAATTTTTTAGTTTAAGGCGTAATTATTAAGTTAGATATTTGATATGTCTATTTTTATTTTAAAAAAAGGTGACAAATTCAATCGATTTATCAAAATTTAAAAGAATAGATTTAAATTAGCATCGTTGACATTTTATGAGCCAATAACCCTATGCAATACAAAATTTAAGTGGATACATTGTTACCTGTAAAAGATGAGGATTCAATTTTTATTCTTTGTACAAAAAACGCAGCATCCAGTACCAGTACTTTGAACCTGGATTTTCAAAGTTTAGTTTCTTGTGCGATAAGTGTCGGTTTCGAAAAACTGTAAGTACTATTTTTAAATATCTAAGTGATGTAGGATAAATCATGCCCTGAGACATATTTTAAATTAACACAAACCTCGATTATTGAATTATTTTTATTTTCCTTAACACATAAACATATTGTTTGTTTTTTAAAAATACAGACAACCCTGAGTACCTATTTTTTAATTTAATTCCAATAGTTTTTTTCGGAGCAACTTGAATTTACTTTTACACTTACATTTGCACAAAACTCAAATTTCTTTTTCTAAAATTTAGGTAGGTTCTTTAACCAATTTAAACTGGTTTTATTTTTTCATTTATTTTAAAACAAACCTCCATAAACAGCGAATTTTTAATTTTGTGCACAAAATCGTTCACCAGGAAGGAGATAACCTGAAACGTCATGGGATTGCTAATCATCTTCCAAGATCTGTAACCAGTGTGGTGGGATTTTTAAAGCAGAGGGGGCTATCCAACACCACCCAAACACCCAGCTCCAAGAGAGCCTCCAAACGAAAGGCTGGAGATCCCGCCGCCCCCATGATGAAGCAAGCTAGACTTTTGCTGGTAAGTTGACATTAATCGCATTTTTTAAATCTAATTTAATTATTTTCAGGACCTTCAATATCAGCCACATGCCGGTGGTGTGAGTATTGCGATTTGGAGGCACCGATAAATCAATGGGTTGGTCATCTTCGGTGTCTCTAGCACCGAGCCAACACCTGGTGAAGCAGGAGGAAGACGTTAGTCTTGTCAAAACATCTTTCAAGAACCGAATTGAAACATAGCGGCTTTCATCAAAGCAGGACCCTATCAGCGTGAAGCACGTTTTGAAATTAGCTGTGGCATACCTATCCAGTATTAGGACGGGCGGAGGACACAATTACCAGGATAGCAGAAAATGCGTATGCGAAAAAAATAATTTAGAGCAAACAGTTGAATAGCGCAAGGATATGAGAAAACTAACTTCGCACATTCTTGAGCAACCGACCCACCGAATTCAGCAAACATGCGTACACGTACACGAGAAGAAGGGGTTTTAGAACTGGTTTTTCCTTTAACAAATCACGGTAACTATGGAATAACATAATAGAGGACTAAAATATGACACAACCACTTTCAAGTTGAAACTGGAAGTAGCCTATAAGGGGCCCAAATAGCCTCAGTAAAGTGCTAGAAAGATACCGGTTGCCACTACCACCCCCTGCTCAGAAATAAATTTGGTCATTTGGGTTTTCAGGCATCCTGAACAAAAAGTTCACAGAATTCCAGGAAAAAGAAAGCGGTGTGTATCATTTCAGTTGCAGTGTTATATACTAAACAATGTCTCTTACAGGCTGGACGCTACAACAACTTTAAGCTCTAAATATAAGTATCAATAGGATCATAACCCTCTAAAAGCTTATTCATATCTGCCAGTACCAGGATAACCTGTAACGTCATGGGAGTTGCCGCACATCTGCAATCAATGTGGTGGAATTTTTAATTCATTTCATCCACAAATAACATGGGTTGAGGAAAAAAGTATGCGGAAATTTGGAATCTGTTTCTATTTAAATACTCAATATCTATTGAAAAAAAAAAAATATATTCAAGGGTGACGATAAAGACGTATTTCATTTTTATGATTATGAATATTGATACAATTTAGATGGTAGTCGCACTCACAGTCCCATTAACCATATTGGCAATGATTGTTGAGAATAAAAATAAGCTTTAGTATAAACTATGTTTTATTCTCCTGAGAATGACAGAGATGAAGCCACCATTGATCTCTGTATACCACCAACTCACAGTCAAATAGCGCCAGCACACACTTAACATAATATCATACAACTTTTATTTATGTTCCAAAATTGTATCAAGATTATTTTCATTTCAATAATTTTTGAAAAGAAACTTCTTAAACGGCTTTCTGCTATTTGGACGACAATGGAGAGTGATTTGAAAAACGCGTCACGGGCAAATTTCGTTACTCGAGAGAGAAGAAAGATGTAACGTAAAGGAACAGAGAAAGACAGCTATTGATTGACACAAACCAAGGATTATAAGCGTCGAGAGGAGTGCCCATTATTGACAAGCGCCGATATTGACACAAACCAAGGATTATAAGCGTAAGGAGGATTGCCTATTATTGACAAGCGGTATTGGAAAAATAAAATCATTTCTGGCGAATTTCGAGGTTTTCCTGATATCTCTGGACAGCACTCGGAATTTTTGAAATATCAATGCAGCATAATAATGAGCACAAAGTTGCACTATACTTGTTTCTGATTCAACCGACGTCGGGTCTCTTTCCGTAGGATTCCAATACAGGATTCGAATAGGATTCAAAATAGCTAGTATTCGAATGCTACCCAAGTCTCCCAAAGTACCAAGTGTTATCACAGGAGTCTATTCGAAACATGCCGCATTAGTAATAATTATCAAACTTCAAACTTGTATAACAGGAGACTTTCTCATTGAAATGAAGCATTACGTTGATAGACTTGATACTGTTTACAATCCCAATCCCCATTAAGTATACATGCCCCAGATGTAAGGGTGAAACTGATATACCCAATCGACTTTGTTTGCCTTACGAATTTTCACAATTTGTTGAACAAAAAAGGATACCATCCCATTATTTTGCAAAACCCGAACGTAGAACCTAAATTATGAAGTTGTACTAGTAAATTTTCTGTTAAATAAAACTTTTGTTATTATATTTTTCTGATTTTTATTTATAGCCTCTAGACTAGGTTAGGCTATAATAATTTAAACAAAATTCAACGAGAGCATTGTGCACAACATTAGGATAGGCCATCGAATACTATATTGTTAAGCTTTTTTAAGTCGACACTTTCCGTATGGGGAGCAAAAGAAGGAAGGATACGGTAAAAACAGGTGTGAGATCAGGTGACCATTGACGTACAATCGTAGGGAGTCACACCAACTCATATTGGAGTATCAGCTAGGGGATTCTTATCTTGTCACAAGTCGCTATGGCTCGCTAGCTGTCATTCGATACCTATTTCGATATCGGATGGAGAGTGATTCATATGTATTATTATCGAATTTCGTATCGACATCAAATAGACGGTGGTATGAAAAACGAGAGAAAAATCGACCTTCAAATTTGAATGATAGATGATAGATTATGTTTATCATTTTATAATTTATTTTTCGCTTCAATTCAAACTATTTTTACTTCTAAAGATTCTTTTCGCGTTGAAAATAATTTCAATTTTTAATTATTATGTTGCAACGAAATCTTAAGGCAGCACCGTCAACAGCAAAACCTTCACTTTAGACGCACGACTCGTAGGGTAGGATAAACTTGATTTACATTTTTCTTCTCGTCTCTCAACTCCACACTCCCGTATTCCTTATGTGAGAATGACCGCGTTCACCAGCACTCAACATGTTGAGTG